>OW618043.2:9371452-11771452 GCA_939531255.2 Thera britannica | reverse complement strand
AAGTCCCCCCTATTACCATAGGCAAACCTGAAACTATGCGCCATAATGACAACATCCGCGATAAGCTTGCAAAATCTATAAATAATATCTCTCCTTCACCCTTCTCCTCTGCTGTGGTTTTATCATCTCCAATAGATAACGAAGATCCCCATAACTCTGACCAAAGCAATGATGCACCCTGGCAGATGGTACAACATCGGCGCAAATTCAAGCGCCAAGGCGTGATAGTTGGTAAGGCGCAAAAACTACCCCAGCTGCAAGCTATGGAAAGAACTAAGAAAATTCACGCATGTTTCCTGCAACCGGACACAACGGTTGACGCTATGAGATTACATATGGAGGAAATATGTAATATAACAGGATTCCACGCAGTTAAACTGAAACTCAAGCATGATTATTATGCCTCATTCGTTTTGACTGTTCCAGAATACACCTTTGATATGCTCATGACACCAGACTCTTGGCCGGCTGGAATAGAAGTTTGTGAGTGGTTTCACAGAGGTGTCAGGCGTGAATACTGTAGTCGACCCCGCACACCTGGCCAGAAAAACGAAGAGACGGGAGACGCAAACTCAAGAAAAATTTCAGAGAAGTATATTATCTAAATATACGCTACGTGCTGTGTATCAAAATGCGAATGGCCTGAAGACTAAACTACAACAATGGAGAATATGTACATCACTTCTGCAAGTCGATTTTATTGCCGCAACAGAAACTAATTTAAATGACTCTGTAACTGATGCAGAAGTAACGCCATGCGGGTGGACTCTTCTACGGCGTGATAGAGGCTCTAACATGGGTGGAATATTACTTGCAACCAGACCTGGTTTAGAAATCTCTCGCCAACAACATCTTGAGACTGGATTTGGAGAGGATCTCTGGGGATCTTTTTGCTACTATAGTCGAACAGTGTATGTGTGTGTTGTCTATATTAAACCATCTGCTAAAGATGAAGACTACATGGCGTGGTTCTGTAAGGTCGAAGAGAACATGTACACTTTATCGAGTAATTCAATTGTTGTCATTTTGGGTGATCTGAATTTAAATAGTGCCTCTTGCAGTATTAAGAACTACATGGGCTATTTCCTAAATTTCTGTGATTTTGTAGATTATAATGATATTTTGAACCAAATGGGTAGCAAGCTAGATGTCGTGATTATAAACAGTAAAGTAAGAAATGTAAGTGTATGTTTGGCGGATGACGGTCTTGTGGATGTTGCTGACAAATACCACCCACCACTTGATATCTCTTTGGGTATTGATGGAGAGGAGAAAGTGGTAATGTTAGAAGCTAGTACTATCGACGCAAGAACCGACTGGAACTTTAGTAAAGCCAACTTTCCTGTCCTCTACGAATTAATTAACAATATCATCTGGGAAGAAGTGTTTAACGAACAGGATGCTAACCATGCTGTTGAGTTGCTCTATTTAAATCTAAAAAAATGTTTTGAACTTTGCGTTCCTAAGAAAATTCGAAATACTAAACCCGTTCGCAGATACCCAACATGGTTCAGTAAAGACATTATCGCGGACATTAAAACCAAATGGACTCTTCACAAAATTTGGAAAAAATCTAAAGATCCCCATGTGTACAGTTTCTTTGCAAGCATTAGAGCATCAATAAAACATGATATAATAATAGCACATAGCAACTACACAGATAACATTCAGGAAAACCTATCGAATAATCCTAAAGCATTCTGGAATTATGTTAAAAGTCTACGTACAAAGGGAGGTTTTGATCCATGCATCACATATGCAGGACAAAAACATACTGGTCAGGCAGCAGCCACAGCATTTGCCAATTATTTTAGTAGTGTTTTTCTTCCACGCATTCCAGATCTCAATGCTAGCCAAGTAAAATCTATGAGCAACTGCCCGTTGATCAGTATTCAAAAATTTTCTGTGGCCGAAGTAGAAGCAAGTATAATGAAACTCAAACCTAAGAGCTCAGTAGGTCCTGACAACGTACCGCCGTATTTACTAAAAGCATTTAAATTCCAATTAGCACCAGTCCTTACACATATATTTAATATTTCTCTAAATACGTTTACTTATCCAGAAGTCTGGAAACAATCCCGAGTTGTCCCTATCTTCAAAGCAGGAGATAAAGCACTAGCTGAGAACTATAGGCCCATTGCAATCCTATCATCCCTCGCCAAGCTCTTTGAGAGTGTCTTACATGCCAACTTAAATAAACAAATTGAACCGTACTTAAATGAAGCCCAACACGCTTTCAGGAGAGGTAGATCAGTAAACACCAACTTACTCACTATAACTGAATACATTGCGGCAAAACTAGATTCGGGCACACAGGTAGATGTAATATACCTGGATTTTAAAAAAGCTTTCGATCAAGTAGATAACGATATCCTGCTAAACAAACTCAATGGCTTTGGTTTCTCCCCTAAATTACTAAAACTATTTGCTGATTACCTTCGTGACCGTCAACAATTTGTTCGTCTTGGCTGTTTTGACTCGTCTCCCTACCACACCAGATCAGGTGTAAGTCAGGGCTCATCCTTGGGGCCTCTTCTTTTCATCATGATGGTCGACGATCTGGCCAAACAACTTGAATTCGCCAAGTGCCTTCTGTATGCAGATGACCTCAAACTTTACATTCAAATACAATCGATCGATGACTGTTACGCCCTGCAGCGAGATCTGAATGCGATTCAAGTGTGGAGCGAAGTAAATCAACTACATCTTAACGTCAGTAAATGCCAAATCATGTCTTTTAGTAGATCTTCTCGACCGCTCAAAATGCCTTATCAACTCTACGGAGAACTGTTAAAACGAGAGCAAATTGTAAAAGATTTAGGAATACTTTTTGACACTGAGTTAAATTTCCACGACCATATTTACAAATTAACCGCTGACTGCTTTAAACGATTAGGATTTGTTACAAGAAACTGTAGGGATTTTCATAACATTAATGCTATTAGGATTCTCTACACTGCCCTGGTAAGATCTAAACTGGAAGCAAGTGCATGTGTGTGGAACCCTCATCAAGGAACATACACACTTATGATTGAAAAGGTCCAGAAAAGGTTTCTTCGGTTCTTGTATCGGAAAGTATACGGCTATTACCCGTTCATGTACCCTACCCAATACCTACAGGGTACATTAGGAGTTAACTCTTTGCAAACCCGTCGGGTGTTTCACCAAATCCTTACTGTATGTCGCATACTTAGGGGACTCCTAAACTGCTCTGAACTTTTGAATGAGGCCAGTCGACTTTGTGTCCCTGAAAATCGCACCAGATTCCGCCTCGGGCGAGTGCCTCTTTTCGCGGTAACGCCTGCGCGAACCGCGGCGCGTCAGCAGTCCCCAATCTGTAGGAGTCAGCGACACCTCAATGCCATCACTGCCTCACACGCACAACTGGACATTTTTTCAGATAAATGGTCAGTTGTTGAAAAATTGTGCTTGCAATACTGTGAGAACTTGGAATGCAAACAGTAGATTTCTATCAGTTTCTATTTTATGGCTCTTTAGAATTAGGTGAGTTAGTATTAGTATCTAACTATTTTTTCTATTTATCATAGGACATTTGATCTCTTTTGTTATTTATTTCTAGATTTTATTATTTTGTTTTATGTAGGTCTCCTAATAAGTAAATTTTATATATTTTTATGTGTACATAGCTCTAAGTAACGTATTGGATATGTCTGTAATGTTACCTAAGATTTTTTCAATAAACTAAACTAAACTATGGGAACCAGATAGCTGTTATGATACTTTCATACATTTTTGTTTTTTTTTGTAAACACATATACCTATAGAATATACTGCCCAGACAGAGAGCAAATATGCTCACCAAACAAATATTTGTTCTCTGTGGGGAACGAACCCACGACCAACGGCGCAGAAGGCAGAGCTACTACCAACTGAGCTGAGAAGCCAGTCTTACAAATACCAAATTGAATACCTAAATTGTCCTTAAATTTGTAGCCCTTATGCTTTATGTTAGCAATTTAATATTAAAACTCTGCATTTAAAAGTACTAGAATTAGTATGACAACAGAAAAATAATGGCAACAAGATTTTTTTATGTAACTAGCTGATGGAACAAGCATATGGCCCACCTGATGTTAGGTGGTAACCATCGCCAGTAACAAAGCAATGCCTCGTATGTCACGCACATCATGAACGTGCCCTTACGGTGACTGATTCCTGATTTCTGATTCTGTTTTTTTTTTTTGTGATTGTTTTGATGACTGATTGTATTCCACTCTAATGTTTTTTCTGTATTTCTTTGTTAATGTGGTGTACAATAAAGTATTTTCTATCTATCTATCTATCACTGTCCTGCGTCCATCAACTGGAGGCATACAGATATTCAGCCTCACGTGCCAGTAATTATACCGGCACCCATACCCTTCAAACCGAAACACAGCAATGCTGCTTCACGACAGAAATAGGCATGGTAGTAGTACTTCCCCGGACGAGCTCTTCACAAAGAGCTCTATTACTTCTACGTGATCGCTACTATTTACTTTTTAGTATCAAACTTTTGATTGCAACAGAATTACACAAGCGCCCAGCTGCCCACTCAAACAAAAAGCTTGCTAATAAACCAATTCACAGTTTATTGCTATAGCCGTTTTGTACTGTCAAAAAGCTTTATTGTTAGCCGTTGTGTTTATTAGAGCGATTCCAGTGAAACGGTCCTTTACATTGAAGAGGCAACATTTTATGGAAAATAGTCATGACTGACAAGTGTAGCGTTTTATTGTCGAATAAAATATAACTACTCCGCCTCGCGCTCAAATCCTTGGAACAGTTTTATCAGAGTTTGAACACGGTGTATAAATATGGTCTACTGACTAGGTAGGTAGCTACGAGAGGGGTACCGGGTATTATGCAAAACAACGTATGTACAGTGAGCCTTCTTTATTCCAACTGTCAATTTCACCTATGCTAACCTCAAAAATGCATCGTTAGCGCGATCTAGAAAACCGTACACAAAGTCGCGCTATCTAGTGGTGAAATTATACATTATTCAACCAACGAGCGTTAACACACGGTATAGCTACAAAGTATGTTTATTACTCATAACTTTTATTCTAGCTTTATTCTTTTTGGAATTACCTTTTATGTTTTACGATTATAATTCGTCGCTTCATTCTTCAGTAGGCCTACCACAAACTCTGTCTGGCTCTGTCTCTGGTTCTGGTTTTGAGTCTGTTGAGTGTTGACTAAATAAATCCTACGTCGAAATGTCACACACACAGTATAATACACTGGTGAGCTCTCACACAGATTCAAACCCAGAGCCAGAGGGAGCCAGACAGAGCTTGTGGTAGGCTTAACAGTTATAAAAAAAGTATATAACTTTGAATGAAACGTACCCATATAATATCGATCGAACTTCACTTTACAAGTTTGTTTGACCATATATCTTATACCTACCTTTAAACGAGAAAATCTTGTATACATATAATCAGAATCTTGGAAACGGCTCCAACGATATCATGAAATTTAGTATACAGGGGATTTCGTGGGCGATAAATCGATCTAGCTAGGATTCATTTTTAGAAAATGAGGTCTTGGGTGTTTTTTTAACAATCAAATTTTAGCGCCATCTGTTGCTGAGTAGTCAAACTCACAAGTTAAAGTGTCACGGAGAGCGCCATCTATTGAACTACTACGTAAACACTCGAGACAAATTTCCGGATATATAAATTTTCATTAAATTTAGTGTAAGGTTTCGGGGGCGATAAATCGATGTATACATATAGCTAGGATACATTTTTAGAAATTTTATTTTTATTGTCTTTAATAATAGGTAAACTTTATCTATTAATTAACTTAAATATAAACTTATTTTAGCAATTCCAGCAGATGGCGCTGTTAGTAATATCGAAAAATATTATTCATATATTTTCATTAGTATGGAATGCGTATTTAAATATAATGTCTAAAAACACAATTTACAAAAAAAAACCGAGCAAAGCTCAGACATACCAGCTCGTGCACTTGATGTAATAACTGCGGAAAAAATATTATGTAAGCAGTAGGTACTAGCACACGAAATTGTATTTCTCGGTATTGCAATGCAATTTTAAGAATTGTTTCAAGTAAATTGCTTTCTGGTGAAATTTGGAGTTTTCAGTAAACGTGGCATCGTCTAGACTTGAAGTAACTAAAGCATTTACTCTAAAAGCTTTTGTTCAAATAGTGAAGGAAAACACCGCGGGGAAGCTAAAGCTATAAAACTAAGTCGATTTTATGAGAGTACCTACGATAGTTGAAACTTTAAGCCGCTGGTACTGTCCTAGTCGACCTCAGGTCAACGCCCTGGATATTATATATTTATTATGTAAAAGCAAATATTTAACATTTAAATGGGAAAAGTTAAAATTTAGTCATCATTTTAAGAGTTAGCAATAGAGATTAATGTTAGTAAATTATATTTCTAGGATGAATGATTTTAGTGGAAGTCAAAGTATAATTTATTGCTTGAAAAACATACATACATAAAATCACGCCTTATTCCCATGAGGGTAGGCAGTGATCACGGACTTCCACTTACTACGATCCTGACATACCTCTTTCGCTTCATTCTTTTATTCTTGAAATCACATTAAAAACCATATCAAAGAATATATTAAATAAAATAACGACCTTAATAATTAAAGCCCCTAATTATGATCTACTGACTTCCCGCGATCTCTACAAAGTTATCGGTCCATTGTAGAGTTGCCGCGAATAGTGGTTATAGCGAATAGTCGAATACCGATTAATCGCCATTCACTTTGGCGAATAGTCGAATAACTCGACATCACTATTCGACATAAAAAACACATTAAAAATATTTCTAATTTCTTCTAAGATGTGAGAAAAGAAAACAATAAAGTTAAAGAAATCTGTTTCGTGTTATACATATTTAAATTTAATTTTCCACTTTTAAATGCTGGCAACCCTTTTCATAGTTTACGGGAAATACCCCCCCGTTTTGTATAACCCTGCGTTTATAGGATAGGCGGCCGCGGCACGCATTTGTTATTTGATTTTAGACATCGGTTGTCGTTTTTTTATTTCTATACTTATTTGAAAATTGCTATTGAATTAAGACTTGATGAACCTACTGAAGAGCAACCCAAGAATGCCACTGCTGAAGAAATCGCCAACTACATCGCATTAGCAAAGGCTGACAGAAAAATAAACCCATATGAATGGTGGACTTTGAGTACCAATAAGAATAGATTTCCTATTTTAAGTGAGCTTGCTAAACGATACTTAATCACACCAGGGCCGTTATTCGCTATTGCCAAACCACGCGCGTTACGTGAACACGTTAAGACATCGGTTTAGCAATCGTCGGATTTTGAACGAATCATGTGAAATAACCAAAACATCAAACGTGGGGCATAGACAACTAGTCTTGTGGCATACAGAATACCATATTTCGATTCCGCACCAAGGCGCGTTTGCGTTTAGATCACGTTGTGAAGTCACACGTTTTGGGCACGGAATCTCCAATGTAATAGCGAATAAGGCCCCAGCAAGCTCTGTTTATTCAGAAAGACTATATTTTCCGAGGCAGGTTTAATTTACGAGGAAAAACGAAACCGACTTGCTCCCGAACGTGCAGAAAAAAATGATTTTTTGCATCACAATCTGCCTCTGTTGGATTTTAAATATTTATTAAAAAGCCTAACTAATTTAATTTCATGAATATGATAGGCACAGGCACATATTACAGATAATAATTGATATTTTGTATTGTTTTATTAAGGGGAAATAATTTAAAAAATGTTTATTTTTAACTCATAAGTTTTTTTGTTCATTAAAAGTTTATTTTAGACGACTATTCGCCGAATGCCGAATAATACTAGCTATTATTCGGTATTCGACGAATATCAATAAAATGTCGAGTAATGCCGAATACCGAATAATAGCGAGTATTCGCGGCAACTCTAGTCCATTGGGAATACATACTGTTTATTATCAAAACAATAATAAAAAAAAATCCATAACATTATTATAGAAAGTTCTATCTTCATTCCTCGAGCTATTCTCAAGGCGCTCGATATTTATCAGCATACGTGAACATAAATATTTGTGTCATCAGTCTACCAATCTTTTGAACCCGTTCATTGGAGTGGAAATATCGCCACACTGCATTTCTACAGATCTACTAGGGAGGTACATATTCGGAAAGCGCTCGACATTTTGTCATTCTCTTTAGCAAGAGTAACATCTTAGTGGATTCCAAAATATTGTTGCTGCCGGATCGAATGAGCTAGATGAGTATATCTAAATCACCTGATAAAACGAGTAGGAACACTCATTCTAGCTCACTTGACTTTTTTCTTCCCAACTATAGCAGGACACGATAGGCCAATGACATTATATTTATGTTATGTTCAGGGTCTCAAACCTTCTTATACCAATACCCTGTCTATATATTAGGTTTTAGTATTTTTTTGATTGTGTTTATTCAATAAACTTTTTCATTTCTTGAAGATTACGGCAAGTCGATGGATGGAAAAGTCTTGAAAACGTTCTTCCCGAAAACGTTTTGACATAGCCTGTCTAGCAGTGGACTTCTACAGTCTTTTATTAATGACGACGTGATCTTCAGGCACGATAGATACATGCCCATAGTTCCAGTATGATGCCATATCATCTATTTCTCGATTACCTACAGAATAACCTTCCTCACGTCATCATTTTTATAACTTTACGCCCGTGGGTGCTGAGTCGAAAAAATCCAAGGAATGAAGTCATAGGTGCGAACCTTTTTTTTACAAACCAATAGCCATCGTGATTGGCCGCCATTTTTTACCGATTTCAAAGAAGGTTTGGTTAATACTATGGAGCTATTCCAAGGAGGTTGAAACCTCATCCAAATGGAAAAGAAATTTCATTGTTTTGACTAGTAATAACAAATTGAAATGATACGAAATAACTTATTTGCTTGAAGCATGGTACATTTAAGAATTTAAATATAGACTACGCTTCCGTCTGGTACTGATGATCCTGTCCTGTCTGGTGATTTAGATCAGTTGAGCTATCTCTAGATCGTTTGTAACGGTCTGCAGATAGCTCAACTGTTTCTTTTATATTTTATAAATTTTGTAAATACCTGTTTCTTTGGTTTAAACAAATTAAATGTTGTATAAATATAGGTCTGATTTGATTTGTTCCTGACGTGCGTGACCTACGAGGCAATGCTTTGTTATGGGCGATGGTTACCACTTAACATCAGGTGGGCCATATGGTTGTTCTATCAGCTAGTTAAATAAAAAAAACTGCGTATCTATACTGCGCAGCAAGGAGTTTCCTAAGTCTATGAGCTATCTGACCTTACTGACGCCCGACTGAACAGAAGGTTGTCATAAGTTTGAGGCTTTAGTATGTGTGTTTGTGACCTAGTAACTCCCTTAAAAAAAGTAAACAGGCCTTTGCATGTATTGTAGATGATTTAAATATCGTCCGGGGCAACTGGTGATTACTCATGCCCCTACTTACGGGACGCTACAGTGCCTGGGACAGTATTTTAGATGGAATAGGCTTGCCCAGCATCTATAGCCATCCTGACAGCTTAGTCAGCCTTATCCAAAGGAAAGACATCACAGGACAGACATCAGGTCAATATGTAAAATACAGTACATAATGCAATAATTCTCAAAAATAATAATATACCTACTTTAAATTGTCTATAATTACTTACTTACTAATAAATATTAGAGAGGTAAGATGTGTATTTTTGTATGTTTGTAATGAATAAACTCAAAAACTACTGTGCCGATTTCAAAAGTTCTTTCACCATTGGGAAGCTACATTCACCCTTAGTAACAAAAGCATATAGGTATTTATGTGTTTAAAGAATAAAATATGTCCACCCATACGAAGTCGGGACAGGCCGCTAGTAGCTAAATAAAGTAGATAACAAAAGTATGATAGGTATACGCAATCTAATCTTTCATTTTCATACAATACATTTTACAATACATACAGGGTGTCCCATAAGTCAACGTCCAACCGAAAACGGGTAATGCGCCAAGTCATGACAGTTATCAAAAAAATATAAAAAAAAATATTTGTTATGTAACTTTCGAGTTATGAGTATTTTCAAAAAACAGGAAAAACGGACACCCTGTGATGATCTTTTAAGTCCTGTGACTACAAATATTAACTTTTCATTAAACTTTTTTCTGCAACGTAAGCATGAATAACCCTTCTGTAAATTACAATTCAAAATTAAGCCATAACTGCCTCAGTTTTCAATGAAATCGTGGAGTTTTGGCCAACATTTCATTTCAGATAATTACATCACCCAACTTTAACCGTATGTACTGCAAAAAAAATGTACTACACTATCATGGCAAGTAACTTTAAAAAATGGCGCATTTATCCAGGATTCCAAAATGGTATAATACTTGCTAGAGTACTCGTTAGTTTTGGAAATAAAAAATGTTTTTTCAACTAAACCGGATTTGCAATCAATTTTATTTCATGAGATAAAATGTTTGTACCCTTTAAATTATGGATTTAAAATGCCTACGCTGCGTTTTTAAGTCGCTCACAATTTACAGGTACAAATAAATACCATTTCAACAATGCAAGTAAACAGATAGAGCCACCATCTTGTCGAAAGAGTAATAACCATGGGTGTTCAAGTAGTTTGTTAGTTTGAGGTGAAAGTTTGAAATAAAATTCAATAGGATTATTAGATTCATATGACTGCACTTCAAGTATTAAATGGAACGCCTCAGAGCGAGGTAACGCCACATGAGTCATGTTTTTTCGTGCCTGCAGCCGGCTACATCGAATTATAAGACGTTGTCACGTCAATAACCATGTAATAAGACCGGCGACGGGTGAAGGCAAACTTTAGATTAAAATCACGATTGAAGTAATCCTATGATTGAGTTTTATTTCAAACTTTCACCTAAAACTAACAAATTACTTGAAAACTTTATTAAACAACTTACAATTTACAAACTTACAATTAAACCAATATTTACAAAATGTACAAAATACACAAGAAACAGTTGAGCTCTCTGCAGATCGTTACAAACGATCTAGAGATAGCTCAACTGATCCAACTTGAAAACCCATGGTTATTACTCTTTCGACAAGATGGTGGCTCTAACTGTTTATTTACATCGTCGAAATGATATTTACTTGTACCTGTGAATTGGGAGTCACTTAAAAATGCAGCGTAGGCATTTTTAACCCATGATTTAAAGGGTACAAACATTTTATCTAATGAAATAAAATTGATTGGAAATCCGGTTTAGTTGAAAAAACATTTTTTATTTCCAAAACTAAGGAGTACTCTAGCAAGTATTATACCATTTTGGAATCCTGGATAAATGCGCCATTTTTTAAAGTTACTTGCCATGATAGTGTAGTACATTTTTTTTGCGGTACAGACGGTTAAAGTTGGGTGATGTAATTATCTGAAATGAAATGTTGGCCAAAACTCCACGATTTCATTGAAAACTGAGGCAGTTATGGCTTAATTTTGAATTGTAATTTACAGAAGGGTTATTCATGCTTACGTTGCAAAAAAAAGTTTCATGAAAAATTAATATTTGTAGTCACAGGACTTAAAAGATCATCACAGGGTGTCAGTTTTTCTTGTTTTTTTAAAATACTCATAACTCGAAAATTACATGACAAATTTTTTTTTTTTAATTTTTTAGATAGCTGTCATGACTTGGCCTATCGTCCGTTTTCGGTTGGACGTTGACTTATGGGACACCCTGTATAATACATATATTTTGATTACAATCGAGATAAAACTATACGTGGTTTACAAGAAGTACTACTTACCTAATTTTTTTATCTTTATATTTTATTGTTTGATAAGAAAATAATGACTACGGGCAAATTATTCCGATGTGTAGATTAGTATGAATCATTGGAAAATTATTCATTTTTGATGTAGGTAACCAAATGAAAAATGCAAGTGAAGTGTAAAAACTTGAGAAATCTACTTCATGGTCAAACTGCTGAACCAAATTTTAACTTGAAACTAGACCAAACATTTAGTACTAATCCGCTAATCTAATCTAGAGCGCTGGTGGCCTAGTGGTAACGACCCCGCCTTTCAATTTTAAGGTCGTGGGATCAAATCCAGTCGTGTACCAATGAGTTTTTCTGCCCAAAAAATTATATACACTATGCCAGTGCTCTCAAACGGTAAAGGAAAACATCGTGAGGAAACCGGCATATATAGAACCTAAAAAATCGATAATTTGTGTCAAGTGCACGAAAGGAGCCTCTTTGAGGCGCACTTAAAATCCTTTCACCACACTTGGTTCGAAAGAATCAGTGACACGATAAGAAGAAGATCTAATCTATGTAAGTTAAATGAGATGATTCAAAATGCGCCAGGTCAATGAACACTTATATGAAAAATGCGGTTAATAATGAAGATTACCACTAAAATACTATATTCACGAATTAATAAACAAGTACGTTGTACAAGAATGTTCAATAGTGGTAATTTTTTTGTAATGATACCAAAAGGCACCACCACGACAGTTTTACCGCAGTGACTGACACAAATAAGTGTTAGTGTCATGCCATTTGACAGTTTTACCGCAGTGACTAACCAAATAAGTGTCAGTGTCATGATAATTGACATCGTTAATTGTCAACATGACATTTCTACTACTTTTTATCATTTCCATATCATGCCGCCATGTTTTGGGGTTGCTCTCTTTGACTAAGAAAATCTCTATGTACAACCAAACGAAGTAGAATTGAAGAAAAATAACATTTTAAACCGAATTCTACATTGTTAGGCTGTATTTAAGATTGGTGAACATAGACCTGGCGTGGGCTCCATAGTTCCATGAAACATCTCATTTATGTAGACTTGTGTTTGCACCCTATTGTGTGTGATTTGCGGGTGTTGCGTAGGAGCAATGGAATTCCGCAAAATCACGATTTTGTTGATAAATTCAACAAAATCTATCTGGAAGTGAAACCTTAATTTTATAAGTTTTTTTTTTAAATAGACTCATAAATGACAAAGGATTGCGATAACAAACATTAAAAAATACAAGGGAATTGAAAACCTCCTCCTTTTTTATTTTTTAGAAGTCGGTTATAAATACCGACCGCAGTAATATATCTACAAAAGAATTGAAAAGTGACCAGAAAAGGTTCGAGGACTCATTTTTCCTTTTATTCTCAAAAAAGAATATCCACTCCAAAAGTAGTTTTATATACAAAGTTTAAGTAATTTCTTAGGAAAAAGAAGACCCGATGGGCCGACGACATGGGAAGTTGGTGAAAAGTATATGGAAAGTACTCTGAATCGTCCTTCTTGGAAATGTATGCCCCTTATACATTTCCAGGAAGGACGCCTCCATGAAGGAAGTTGGCCTATGTACAGCTGTGGACTTCTCAGACTGATGATGATGATGAAACAAGAATATGGACTTTTTAACAAAAGGAAGAAAGTTTGCTGCGACTCTGATTTAAAATTTGGGAAAATTTTTGACACCCTATACCCTATGGTTTTAAATATAAAAGTGATTAAGATCATTGGTACTACCTATATTGTTGATTCATTCTGACGCAACGTATTTGTTAAATACTGATTATGATTACTAATGATGATGATGATTATTGTGCTATCTAATCATTCCACACAGGCTAGATAGGTAAAGCATTAAAATGAGACCACTTCCTAGAAGTTCTCAGGGCACGGGCGGATACTTTTCATTCAAAAACAAAAAACACCAAAAAAAAAAACAATAGCCACTCTCGTAATCACGCACGTCTCGTAGTCACTTTCAAAATCTAGCAAAAAAATATATTTCATTTCATACGTATCCCTTCATCTAAGTAGTAGTAGAGCTCTTTGTGGAGAGCTCGTCCAGGGAACTACAACCACCATGCTTATTTCTGCCGCATTGCTTTCGGTTTGAAGGGTGTGGGTGCCGGTGAAATTTTTGATTGAATATCTGTATGCGTCATTTATTTATTTATTGTTATATTTGTTTATAACATTAAACATCTGGGCTTACCACAAAAATGCCACTAGCACGCGAGAGCGCTGCTAGGGTTACCGTGCTCTTGATGTAGCTAATGCTGAGTGGTTTACTTTTTTTGCCGTCATTACATATAAGTAGAACATCACCATCATCATCATTTTCAGCCTGAAGAAGTCCACTGCTGGGCATAGGCTTCCGCTACACATTTCCAGGAAGAACGATTCTGAGCCCTTTCCATCCATCGACTTCCCGCGATCTTAACAATGTCGTCAGTCCATCTGGTGGGTGGGCGCCCTACGTTTCGTCTTCCGGTTCGTGGTCGCCGTTCAAGAACCTTTATTCCCCAACGGTTTTCGGTTCTTCGAGCTATTTGGCCTGCCTATTTGAGGTTGAACTGTGCCTATTAATTTTTAGATGACGTAAAATCAATTATTTCTATTTCTATTATTGTTGTATTTGTTCTTGGTGGGGATCAAACACACGCCCTCCTGCACAGAAAGCACAACCGCAGAAGGCAAACCAACTGAGCTGTGAGGGTTGTCCTATATGACCTGCCCGTTGCCACTTCAACTTGTGTAGCATAGCCTTAAGTAAACAAGGCATACGCTCACTTCAAAACCGCCAAGGGGCATGTACTCTCAGCCGTTTCCCTGCATCAGCCACTCGTCGTGCACTTCCAGTGTTTGACTTAGCCTGCACTCAATAGCTATTCATGTAATCCGCTTGCTAAGTTTACGGAGAGAGTTTGCGCTTAGCTTTCGTTTGTAGCGGTTAGCTCAACTGCTTCGAGCTTATTTTGCAAATATGAGCTATGTTATGTATACAGTACAATGTGCTGCAATGCATCTTGCAATAGGCAAAGGTGACGGTTTGACTTTGGCCGTCTTCTATTTGTTCAAAGTTTGTCCCAATGTTGGTGAAAAAATAATAATAGAACCAAATAATTATGAATCCTGTGTGTGTGTGGCTCCTATCACAACTAGTGTACTATTCCTTTATTTAATTTTTATGATGCAAAATGCTGACGTTAGTTCACAATTTGGCCACGACGGCTCTCTTTCTGAACAGACTCTTATCTTATTAATGACTGGGCTCTCAGCTTAGTTGGTAGTAGCTTTGCCTTCTGCGCGTTAGGTCGTGAGTTCAATCCCCACCGAGAACAAATATTTGTGTGGTGACCAAAACTGTTAGTTCTCTGTCTGCGTGTTATATTGTATCATAAGTATATGTATTTACTGAAACTTGACACTGACATGTCTGACTTGACTGACTTCTACAACATTTCGGGTTCCGCACGATATTTTCTTTCGTTTGAGAGTACAGGCATAACGGTCATACATTTTAAGCACGAAAACTTATGCCAATAATTACTTTGAGTTGTTAGAGACCACCAGTGCTTTCTAGCGGATAGTCTAAGTTCATTGTGACCAGGAATAAATAGGACCACGTTCGGAAGCTAACGTAAAGTAACCATAACAAACTCGCTGGCCGGTCGATCACTCCCCTGTGTGCAATGCTACTATTGACAAAGTCGAAGCAACAAAATAGTCAGTTTTCTCAAAAATAAACGAATCTGTGCCCTATACGTATGGGGATAAGAACCAAAGAATATTTAGCTTTGTCTTTGGTAGTATGTGAGATACAACGTAACTATACATTGTATTAAAGAAAATATATATTGGAAGATTATTTTACCAAACCTTTTTATAAAACTGTGGGAATCAGATATCTTGGAAATCAGATTATCTTGCTTATAAGAATACCAGTTTACTCTAGTATTGTGTACTTACTATCTATTGTATTTTATACTTATTTCCTCTGATTCGCTTATGCTGTACCTATATGAGGAGTGTGCCCAAATAAATAATCTTTCTTAATTCCATCTCCATAGTCTTTAGACTAGTCCAGCGGGAGCGGCCACACTTCCCAATCCTAAGGTCGTGGGTTCAAGCCCTGTCGTGTACCAATGAGTTTTTCTGTCAAAAAATCGGTTGTCTGTAAAGTCAGTTTACTGAGGATAGTTGAACGTGACAACGTCATACAGCTGTCCACGCGGACGCATCGCTCACTCAAGTAGGAGAGAGACAGATGTCGAACGCTGCCGAACGCGGAGGCCGATTATGCCTCTTTATTGCTCCTTCCGCGCTCTCACTTGCACTTCAAGCCTTAAATGGAACGCCTCAGAGCGAGGTAACTCCGCATGAGTCATGTTTTTTCGTGCATGCAGCCGGAAGACTCTCTGAGGCGCACTTAAAACCCTTACACCACACTAGTTTGAAACAACTAGTGACCCGATAGGAGGAGAATCACCATAGTCTATTTATACAGCGTGTCCCATAAGTCAACGTCCAGCTGAAAACGGGGGATAAAAAATAAAATAAAAATATTTGTCATGTAACTTTCAAAAATAACAGGAAAATCTGACACCCTGTGATGATCTTTTAAGTCCTGTGACTACAAATATTAATTTTTCATGAAACTTTTTTCTGCAATGTAAGCATGAATAACCCTTCTGCAAATTACAATTAAAAATTAAGCCATAACTGTCTCAGTTTTCAATAAAATCGTGGAGTTTTGGCCAACATTTCATTTCACATAATTACATCACCCAACTTTAACCGTTTGTACCGCAAAAAAAATGTACTACACTATCATGGCAAGTAACTTTAAAAGATGGTGCATTTAGCCAGGATTCCAAAATGGTGTGATACTTGCTAGAGTACTCCTCTCGTACCTCGTACTCGTTTTCGGCTGGACGTTGACTTATGGGGCACCCTGTATATTAGTAGTTTCATCCTGGTTGTGTTCACCCTTCAGCTAGACTCTGGCTATCTTTAAGTCCTATCGCTTTGACAACAAAATAAAAGAAAGCTATTTTGTATACAAATAACACCACTTTATCACTCAGATAAGTTTCTCGAAATATGACACCCCATCATGCAGTCTATAGAAAAAATGAAACAATTCAGAACAAAAGTCCAGTGATAAATCAAGGACCACCCTTCGGGCTCAAGCCGAAAATAGTCTCAAATGAAATTCTCTGCGCAGTAACATACTACTCCAATCCAAGGCAGGTTCAACCTTTCAAAAATGTGAAGTAATTTGAAAATGTAAAGTAGCATTTATTTTAGTTGCATGGACGAATTAATTTTGTAAAATGTGACAAATTATAGGCTAGAAATACCACACTGGTTTTGATGAAATTGAACGCAAAGTTTGCAAAAAACTAATTTTTTTTGTAGTTGGGTTTTTCCATTGCTTTTACAGTCATTGCAGTGAAAATTGCGTTTCCGTATACCTGGATAAACACGTAAAATAATTAAGCTCTTGGATTTCCTACACTGATATAAAACCAAGTTCAACATAACTGTCGATAAGCTCTTCAAGCTTTCTTTTGTACAGGGCTATGCTATCAGCTCCAAGCCACCCAATGCTGGATAACTTCGCAATTTCATCCTTATTAGCTGAAGCAATCGCAAGTTTCCTTCTAATAGCGTCTTCAGGTTTCGATATAAGCATTCGAGCTAATGTTAAAGATATCCCAAAATTAATTTTTCCATTTCTTTTCAGATCAGCATCAAGTTGGTCTCTTGGGTACACAAAATTGGCTTTGAGATCAAATTTCGATAAGCTTCTATCTAACTCTGTGTGGTAATAGTCAATCCAATCGTGAATATGCTCTTTTCTAGACTTGTAGTCTGTGCAGTTGAAAATCATGTATTGCAGGTCAGCAACAGGGCTATTGACCCTGGATAGTTGGTAGTCGATCATAATGGAGGACAATACTTTTCCTTCCTGAAATATGTAAAAAATCACAGATGAGAGATCCTGCTGGGCGATTGTGTAATTCTGTTGCAATCAAAAGTTTGATAATAACAAATAGTAATAATAAAAAAAATGCTTTTTCTGTAAAGTCGGTTTACTGACGATAGTTGAACATGACAACGTCATACAGCTGTCCACGCGGACGCATCGCTCACTCAAGTTGGAGAGAGACAGATGTCGAACGCTGCCGACCGCGGAGGCCGATTGTGCCTCTTTGTCGCTCGTTTCGCGCTCTCGCTTGCACTTCAAGCCTTAAATGGAACGCCTCAGAGCGAGGTAACGCCGCATGAGTCATGTTTTTTCGTGCGTGCAGCCGGCTCCATCGAATTATAAGACGTTGTCACGTCAAAAATCCTTTATTTTTCTTTCACAAAGTAGGTAGCAAACACAATATAATGGTGATATCATAATAGGAAAGGATTAGATGGGATGGACCCACCCACTTTGCAGGAGACTGGAGCTTGAGAAAGGCTTATAAAGGCTGTAATACAAGTCGCCAGGGCCTTCCGCCATTCCTCGACAGTACCTACACAACCATTTAAGTACTTATACACAATTACATAATGATAGATAAACAACTAATACCTAAAATCAAAATCAAAAGTGTATTTATTTAGTAGGCTCGCAAGGACCACTTTGAGACGCCATAAAGTCGTCTAGGCGCCAGTTCCATGTGACCAAGCCTAGAAGAACAGGCAACAAACTACGGCTCGGTTCCTACCGTTTTTTAATATGATCCTACTACAAAAAAAACTAACAAGGTACTGAAAACACGGGTCAGGAGACCTTACTTTTGTTTTGTTTTACAAAGCGTTTACAAAGCGCATTTACAATGCGCAAGTTCCTATTCGCTATCTCATGTTATTACGTCAACATCCAGTCTTGTTGCAATTATTCATTGTCAAAGATAAGATGCTTTGTTCCAATTCGTTTTTTATATAATTATGATCAAACGAACTTGCAAAGTGAAGTTCGATCGAAAGAGTACGCTTCATTCGAAGTTATAAAACGAGGTAGTATTCTTTAATGCTACTGGCACCTTCGCACATTTTTTAAAGCATAAAAAAATAAAGTTTGGTTTTTTTTCCTTTAGCAGATCGTCATTCATTTTAGAGAAGAACCACAAAAATTTTACTTTGGGTATTGGGTGGGAGGGTGTCTATAACTTCGAATGAAGCGTACTCATATAATATCGATCGAACTTCACTTTGCAAGTTCGTTTGATCATATATTATAATTCGTCGCTTCATTCTTCAGTTATAAAACGAGGTAGACGTTTAGAGACGAAATTTTTGTGAAAATAAATGCAGGGAAATTAGAATTGGAATGATTTACTTCCAGATTTTTTAACGTAATCTTAAGTATCTTAGTAATAAACTCAGAAACAAAACAATTCTAACTGATCATCAATAAATACTATGATGAACTATTTTACATAATTTACTTATTATGTTACTTATTACAATCAATCACTGAATGATTAGGTCATTATACATAATACCGATCTTGCAAAATTACCCTCATATAATATTGGTCGATGGTAAAATTTTGCGAACGACTAGAAGACTAGTCCAACCAGCCGCTTTCCTAATCGTATCAACGCTGAACGTCGATTGTGACGTTGTTTTTCGTGAGATATGTATGTAATCTTCAACTATAGTACCGGGACATATTGCTCTATTTTCATGAAAATAGGTAAAATCAGTACCGGTTGTTCATGACCGGCACCAGATGTTTTGATTCACACATCAGAAATACCTATCTTAACGCCGGTGGAATTAACTAAAATGTTTTCTAATTTCATCAGAGATAATGTTTGCACCATATTATATCCTGTGCCTAATGCCAAAAAAAAACAACCAACTTTATGGTGATTTTTCCTAGAAGTAGGTTTCTACTGGGTATATACCCAATCCGCGATGTAGTTTCAAACTACCTTCCCGGTCGGATCGGGTCCCCAGTGAACGTATATTTCAGCAAAACTGGTCTAAGCTTGTGTGCCCCTTTGAGGAGGCGTTTTACATGGTCATCGGAAGTTATGTTACGGCTAGCAAAAAGAGCTGAGCGATGACTGTTCAAAGATCCGTAGGGGCCCATTATAATATACTATTACTGTTGAGTAAGGAATAACTTAATGTTTGAAAGTGAACATTCATGAGGGTTTTAGTTAAGTTTATACGAAGTTTATTACGAGTTCAACAGAACTGTCACTACTGTTTGTAGGTTGCATTTCATTGTACTGAAGCAGAGTGATTTTGAAAAAATAAACCATAATTAGATCGAGTGATAGGCTTGGTGATTCTCTTGCTCCAAAGGCATCCCGGAGAGCATTGCTGCAGCCAGAGTAAACTGTCTTGGCGGTGAAACAGAACAAATAATTAAGAGTAAAATATATAATAGCCGAGCGAATCAGTTTTTTAAGCAGGGGAGGGAAACCAGGGCTGAGACGGCCAGTTAGGAAATATTAGGATATTTTCAGGCCTCATCCATATTTATTTTCTATAAGCATTTCAAGATAAGTGAAAAGCCGAGAAAGCATATAATTACATTATTTTTCCAGCTTATAGTGAATGCGTCAACTGTTATGGCACCTGGATCTGGCCTCTACAAAATATTAGTTCTGGTTCAATTCCTGATTCACCAAAAGCGTTTACTACTCTATGGTATATTCCGTGACCGAAAGATATCATTCAATATCCGTATTAACTTTTCTGACTCCTAATATGTTTCTGTACTATCTTGTGTATTAATTTATGAAGCGAACAGACAGATATTTCACTTTTTGCACCATTGCTGAATGGTTTTTGTCAGGTAGGGTAGGTGAGGGAATTGGATCACTCTCACCCTTTTGATGTAACTCAAAGCAGTTGTATTATCAACCCGCAACTCATAAATACGATGAATGTGTTTGTGAGCAAAACATTTGAAACCAAAAATCAACAAACACTAGTTGTTATTATAAAACAACAATCTCTCCATGCTTTTGGTATCTCTTTATGGTTGATATGGAAATCTAGTTCAGTACTTTTCCATCCACCGTTTACGCGCTGTTATTACAATATACGCCCCATCCTGTTCAAGGCGCTAAAACTAAACAAGGGGTTTCCAGAGAGAATTTTGTGGAATTAATTTAGCTTCATAAGACTGATGTTTTGTCTAATATTTTGAAAGCTAAATATTTTTGTCACTCAAACTCTTTAGTATAGAGCCAACCATACTTCACAGCTGGATACGCTGATTGATTTTAGAATCCCGAACAAGTGGGCAAATTCCTTAATAGTACCTACTAACTGGCATTCGCAAAAAACATTTTGTGCCGGCAGTGATATTGACATAATATATCCATAGAGATGTAAATGAATCCAAATAAAATTGCAACATTTACGAGGATGTAAACATCTTTTATCGAAATTGACCACGAAACCCATATAAGCAGTAAAGTAACTTTAGAGTTTCAGTAATATTTATCTGTCACTCCACGACACTGTCACTTAGACAGAGCCAATCGTCGAGATATATTACAGATCTAAATCTGCGATGTCTCACAATAAAGCCTGCAACTTCTTTCATTATCTTTGTAAAAGTTCGAGAAGTCGAACAAAGTCTTTAAGGCATGGCACTAAACTGAGTAGTTTTGTCAAATTGAAATCTTAAATACTTACGATTGGACTTAGCTACAGGAACAAGTACGATTCTTTAAGATCGATGATCGCCATGAATCCACAGGTAGGTATCATTTTCGATGCAGCCCCATGGTCTCCCATGTTGAAATGGACAATAGAAATGAATTTATTTAGCAGTTTAAGGCTTAAAATCGGTGACCACCATTAGGCGTTGGTGCTAAAAAATAATAATAATATTTGATACAAATTGATATTTTTGAGGATAACATATAGAAATGGCACCTAAGTTAGTTAGGTTCTGGATGGCTAACCTCTTTTCATTATTTTCTTTGATTGAATGAAAATTATTGTTTTATGTTATTAGGAGAATCTTGTTCTACTCTACGATTAAAAGGTTAACCGTTACGAATCAATTCCAAATTACTTGATTATTAGTTACACCAATCCAGCAATTATTATAAAATTGTAATCTGCCAGCATGTCACCTGCGTTATTGTTTCGTAGTATACTTATTTGCACAAGTTCGTCGAATGACGCGTGAACTGCGTTGAGACGTCGTTGGTTGCGCTCATCGATACGGTTGTTGCGCTGTCGTCCTGTATGCTGACTGCCCCCCCCCTTTCCCAATGGTAACGAGGGGGTAACGAGAGTGCCCGATCAGTTTCCCTGGTGTTGAAAAAACGGCCAGCTGACGACTGAATACCCGAAGAAGAAGGCTTCGACGACGTTTATAAGTGATTCTTGCAATCAAACTGAATAAATACACTTTTGATTTGTAACCCTTGTTTTTAATTGCCTTTGAAACTTTAATTTTTTCAGGCAACTCACTCTCAAAGAGAATTTCATATCTCTTTCTTGGTAGATCGCTAGATCGCTCTATAGAGCGATCTTGAGCTAAAGCTTGGTTCTCACTTGAGATTCGGCATAATGGAAGTCCGTTAGTATAAGGCAACCATGAGATAATATTTATACAGCTTGTACCTTATCATCGCTGGTCAAAAGCAAACTCTCGCTTTGTTGAGTACTGATATGCCTAGGCCCAGCTAATCTTGTTTGGTCTGAATTTTCTTGTCTCAACTTTTAATTTTATTTATTTAATTTTGTAGAAACACAAGAAACGACCCGATACTACAGAGTAAACCATCATCATCATCAGAGACGATCCAACGTGGCATAATTTTATAATAATAACTAGCTGTCACCCGCGACTTCGTCCGCGTGGTTAGTATAAAGTCATAGTTTGAGTTCTTTTAAAAGAAACTATTTTATGGTGGAAAGCGTACAACTTTTGATATGTTTTCACTGTTTTTTGCGTATTTTTCGTGAATTTGTCTTAGTGGCTAAGTTGGGTTATGTATGCGTTGGTTTTACATGACCAAGTGCTGGTTACCTTAGTTTTGAGTTTGCATTCAAAACTATATAAAGTGTGTTCGAAAGATGGTAAATGCTGTTGTAGCCGATTTTTTTCAGCTATGTTTAGTTTTGGTATGATAGGTGCTTCCCGTGATTTTGTCTTAGTGGTTATCATGGGGTTTTTGTAAAACTTTGTGTGTATAATTTTTTTTTGCGTAGGTATTTTGTAAAGCTATTTTTTTGTGATTTTATGTTATATTAGTGGCTAATTTGGGATTTCGTATGCGTGTTGGTGTATAATCAAATCAGATTTTTTTAATTTGACATGACCAACTGCTGGTTACCATAGTTTTGAGCATGTACTTTAGAGTGTATTTGAATTTGAAGGCGAGTGTTGTTGTAGCCGATTTTTTTCAGCGGTGTTAAGTTTAAGTATGATAGATGATTCCCGCAATTTTGTCTTAGTGGTTATCATTGGTTTTTTTGAAAAACTTTGTGTGTATTCAAACCTGGTGACAGATGCTGCTGTAGCTGAAAATTTTTAAATGTTTTTTTTTGAGTATTTTGTATAGCTCGTTTTCGTGATTTTGTTTTAGTGGCTAATTTGGGCTATCGTATTCGTTGGTGTATGATCAAATAATTATGTTTTTTTTAGTTTGACATCATCAAATGCAAGTTACCATAGTTTTGAGCTTGTACTTTAGGGTGTATTTGAATTTGAAGGCAGTTCTGTTGTAGCCGTTTTTTTTCAGCAGTGTTTAGTTTAAGTATGATAGATGATTCCCGCGATTTTGTCTTGGTGGTTATCATCGGCTTTTTGTAAACATTTGTGTGTATTAAAACCTGGTGACAAATGCTGCGGTAGCTGAAAATTTTTTAATGTTTTTTTTTTTGCATATTTTGTAAAGCTATTTTTTGTGATTTTATGTTATATTAGTGGCTAATTTGGGGTTTCGTATGCGTGTTGGTGTATAATTGAATCAGATTTTTTTAATTTGACACGACCAGCTAGTTACCACAGTTTTGAGCATGTACTTTAGCCGTTTTTTGAAGCGGTGTTTAATTTCGGTATGATAGGTGTTTTCCGCGATTTTGGCTTAGTGGTTATGGTGGGTTTTATGTAAACTTTTATGTGTATTCAAATTTGGTGGCAGATGCTGCGGTAGCAGAATTTTTTTTACTGTTTTTTTTACGTATTTTGTAAAGCAGTTTTTTGTAATTTTTCTTCTAACTTTTTTCCCTTTTTTCTTCTTTTAGGGAAAGAATTTTCCTATTTTCTTTATTAGTGCACCTTTGCCCTATAAGAGCAACACATCTTCCAAGTTTCATGCTTCTAGGACTAATGGTTTAGGCTGTACGTTGGTTTTTCTTTAAACCATTTTTCCCCTTTTTTTCCTCTTCGGGAAAGAATTTTCCAATTTCCTTTCTTAGTGCACCTCTACAATATAAGAGGAACATATCCTCCAAGTTTCATGCTTCTAGGACTAACGGTTTAGGCTGTGCGTTGATTGTCAGTCAGTCAGTCAGTAACGAAAGAGTTTTATATATTTAGATTAGTGGCTAATTTGGGGTTTCGTATGCATGTTGGTGTATAATCGAATCTGAATTTTTAATTTGACATGACCAACTGCTGGTTACCATAGTTTTGAGCATGTACTTTAGAGTGTCTTTGAATTTGAAGGCGAGTGCTGTTGTAGCCGATTTCTTTCAGAGGTGTTTAGTTTAAGTATGATAGATAATTCCCGCAATTTTGTCTAAGTGGTTATCTTTGGTTTTATTGTAAACCTTTGTGTGTATTCAAACCTGGTGACAGATGCTGCGGTAGCTGAAAATTTTTTAATATTTTTTTTTGCGTATTTTGTAAAGCTCGTTTTCGTGATTTGTTTTAGTGGCTAATTTGGGCTATCGTATTCGTTGGTGTATGATCGAATCTGGTTTTTTTAGTTTGACATGATCAAATGCAAGTTACCATAGTTTTGAGCATGTACTTTAGAGTTTATTTGAATTTGAAGGCGAGTGCTGTTGTAGCCGATTTGTTTCAGCGGTGTTTAGCTTAAGTATGATAGATGATTCCCGCAATTTTGTCTAAGTGATTATCATTGTTTTTTTTGTAAACCTTTGTGTGTATTCAAACCTGGTGACAGATGCTGCGGTAGCTGAAAATTTTTTAATGGTTGTTTTTGCGTATTTTGTAAAGCTATTTTTTGTGATTTTATGTTATATTAGTGGCTAATTTGGGGTTTCGTATGCATGTTGGTGTATAATCGAATCTGAATTTTTAATTTGACATGACCAACTGCTGGTTACCATAGTTTTGAGCATGTACTTTAGAGTGTTTTTGAATTTGAAGGCGAGTGCTGTTGTAGCCGATTTCTTTCAGAGGTGTTTAGTTTAAGTATGATAGATAATTCCCGCAATTTTGTCTAAGTGGTTATCTTTGGTTTTATTGTAAGCCTTTGTGTGTATTCAAACCTGGTGACAGATGCTGCGGTAGCTGAATTTTTTTTAATGTTTTTTTTTGCGTATTTTGTAAAGCTCGTTTTCGTGATTTGTTTTAGTGGCTAATTTGGGCTATCGTATTCGTTGGTGTATGATCGAATCTAGTTTTTTTTGTTTGACACGATCAAATGCAAGTTACCATAGTTTTGAGCATGTACTTTAGAGTTTATTTGGATTTGAAGGTGAGTGCTGTTGTAGCCGATTTTTTTTCAGCGGTGTTTAGCTTAAGTATGATAGATGATTCCCGCCATTTTGTCTAAGTGATTATCATTGTTTTTTTTGTAAACCTTTGTGTGTATTCAAACCTGGTGACAGATGCTGCGGTAGCTGAAAATTTTTTAATGGTTGTTTTTGCTTATTTTGTAAAGCAATTTTTTGTGATTTTATGTTGTATTAGTGGCTAATTTGGGGTTTCGTATGCGTGTTGGTGTATAATCGAATCAATTTTTTTTTATTTGACATGACCAGCTGGTTACCATAGTTTTGAGCATGTTCTTTAGCCATTTTTTGAAGCGGTGCGGTGTTTAGTTTCGGTATGATAGGTGTTTTCCGCGATTTTGTCTTAGTGGTTACGGTGGGGTTTATGTAAACTTTTGTGTGTATTCAAATTTGGTGACAGAAGCTGCGGTAGCAGTTTTTTTTTAACTGTTTTTTTGCGTATTTTGTAAAGCAATTTTTTGTGATTTTTCTTTAAACTATTTTTCCCTTTTTTCTTCTTTTAGGGAAATAATTTTTCTATTTTCTTTCTTAGTGCACCTTTTCTCTATAAGAGGAACACATCTTCCAAGTTTCATGCTTCTAGGACTAATGGTTAAGGCTGTGTGTTGATTTTTCTTTAAACCTTTTTTCCCCTTTTTCTCCTCTTCGGGAAAGAATTTTCCAATTTCCTTTCTTAGTACACCTCTACGCTATAAGAGGAACATACCCTCCAGGTTTCATGCTTCTAAGACTAACGGTTTAGGCTGTGCGTTGATTGTCAGTCAGTCAGTGAGTCAGTCAGTAACGAAAGAGTTTTATATATTTAGAAGATAATTTCTAGTTCTCACTATATCAGAGACGGCAGCGGATATTTCCGCGCTTAATGTGTTTGCTTTCAACAGTTTGCAGTTACTGGAAATAAAAAGCTTTTCTTTTACTTCCTTCTGCATCCCCTTCTTGAGGATTGGTAGCCAAAGTTGGGCCAGCTTGTCATGAATATCAAGACCATAAACTGGTATTAAGGTCATCAGAAGCATTAGGAACCCAAAACCTGTAATGACTCTGTATCGAGTTCAGGCACAGGTTCAGTAGTCTCATGCGGGGCGTTGAGGCCTCGTCTGTTGTCGTGGGGAGAGCCGGCACAGGTGGTGTTTTGTAAAGATTAAAACCTTCGTGTTGACCCGCAGTCGAACCTCCAGGCAATTTTTAAGCATCATGCTAACCCTTCGTGATAACCCGCAGTTAATCCTCCAGGGCGCTTACAGATGCTGATATTTAAATCGGCATGTGACATTTTTCACGTCGCTCAGGTACCAGGAATGCAAAGGCTTACTTACCTGGATTTTCATCAGAATCAAATCATGACAAAATCACAATCATGAGACGCTTTTTAGCCGTATTTTGCTTACGAAGTTTTACGGAATAATATCCAAATTTTTCGCCGGCAATACATTTCAGCATTTTTTCCAAATTTTTCACTGGAGATGTAATATGTGCTTGATGCCGCGCACAAAAAAAAGAATGACGATCTGCTGAAGGAAATGTCAAACCAAACTTTATTTTTTTTTATACTTTAAAAAATGTGCGAAGGTGCCAGTAGCATAAAAGAATACTACCTCGTTTTATAACTGAAGAATAAAGCGACGAATTATAATTGCAGTCGATGCTCAAAATAATGTCGAAACTGACAGATGCGACTAGGCTTTGATTGCAACAAAAGATACGCTATCACGCCACTGTTCATATTTATAGCGAAAATGTTCGTAAACTTTCATCGTTTCTGTGCTAATTAGCATTAAGTTCGCCTATGTACTGTTTTTTTTTGTGCAATAAAGTATTTTATAATATAATCTAATCTTCTAACTATACTGAATAATAGTACTTTTTAAACTTTCGCGATCATAACACATATTTATACTATTACTCGGTGCTCCCGCTACCACGGTTATTGCAACATAGCCGAAACGTCGGGAAAATAAATAAAATAAGGTAATATACGCGATAAATACCCGTGTAATAGTATAAATATACTGAATAATTCAAAATGAAACAGGGCACTAAGGTAATATATTAATACTAATGTTGTGGACAATCCACACAGCACTTTCTAGGTCCAAATCAAGCATCCTACTGAAAATACACTTGTGATTTTGACGTTTGATTCCATAGAAATAGTGAACATCTATGTTCACTATTTGTATGGAATTCACTCAAAGACTATGATAGACACTTACTTCAAGTTTAAACATGATATTATTGATCCATGAATCGCCTTGCTGGATGATTGCGTATTGAGACTCTCGCTCAGCCTTCATAAGCTTACCAGCGGAGTCAATGGAGTTGAGAATGGAGTTGGAAATAACTTTCTTATGCATATCACTTTCAAGAACTGATGCAGCATTTGCTTGTGTCGGTTTGAAAAACATAGTATTTTCTTTACGCCCAGTGAGTTCCATCCATACATCAATCAATTCGTTTTTGATGTCATTGAATACTACTGGCTCTTTATATTTTATTGCATATGATAAAGAATGAAGTATAGCGAAGTTTTTCATTACAGATCTAACGCATTCGTCGCTGAGCGGTTGAAACTTGTCTAACATTTCATACCCAGATTCTTTTAGATCTTCTAATAAAATGACTTCATTCGGAGCTTCAATGAAAGTGCCATAGCAAGCTGCAAATTCAAGTCTCTCTTCTTTTGGAATACCAGCCGATATCTGCACTTGCTCAAATTTCGGCAGCACTTTAGTATACATAACATGTTCATTCTTAAATACAATTTCTGCATTTATCATCGCTCTAGCCACTTCGTTATTTGGCGCTACCTTGGCGATCATTTTGAGGGTGCCGCCATCTTTGTCTTGTATGGTGATTCTCTTCACTTCACTTGCATAGTTGTCGCCTGCTTGTCCAACTGGATCAATCCCTACTTTGGCGTCAACGAAGCCTTGTTTTTTTATTACATCTTTGATATATCCAATTTGTATTTCATTGATATCGTTCAAGTTTCCTTGTACTTTTAGCCCAGACATTGTAGTAAAATTGATTTAAGCTACTGCGTCTTAAAACTATGGTTCATTAGTTTTATACAGTGCTATTATCAAACGTTAGATTAGATAAATTTGATAGAGAATGATATCATACTATTTTGTGCTGGTACTCTTAATTGTAAATTAATTTTTCTTTGCTCACGACTATACTCTAATTAAACCTATCAATCAAATTTGATTGATTAAAGTAACCTTATGAATTCACAATATGAAGGTTTTGTCACTAAGTGATACAATAATAGTTTCTGGCAATCTTATTTTAGTTCACTCGTAAACTTGCCAAAGCAAACGAAGCCAGCAAGTTTTTTAGAGCAGCCGAAAAAAAGGCTGTTTCAACCTTGAAGTTTTAATGAAATAGAACAAATAAAATACCTATTTGGTGAGTGGTAGCAACAAAAACACATTGTAAAAACAAATATTTTAATAAACTTTTCTTTCTACACTGACACAAAACCAAGTTCAACATAACTGTCGATAAGTCCTTCTAATCTTGCTTTGAACAAAGCTATGGTGTCATTTCCAAGCCGCGTTATGTTCATATTCTTCTCCATTTCATCCATGTTAGCTGACTCCATCGCTTCTTTCATTTTAATAGCATCTTCCGGTTTTAATATTAGCACACCTGCTAATATTGTTGATATCCCTAAACTTATTTTACCATGTCTTTTGAGATCAGCGTCTAGTTGGTCTCTTGGGTATACGTAATTGGCTTTAAGTCCAAACTCAGCTAAGCTTTTGTCCAGTTCGTTGTGGTAGTAGTCGATCCAATCGTAAAAGTGCTCTTTCCTAGACATGTAGTCCGTGCAATTGAAAATCATGTACTGAAGGTCAGCAACAGGGCTGCTGGCTTTGGAAACTTGGTAGTCGATCATGATGGAAGACAGTACTCTTCCTTCCTGGAATGGGAAAATATAATAATTATGAGATGTATTCATACCCTAACTATACCTATTTGTACATTGATCGAGGGAGCGAAGCGAACGAAGATCTTCCAAACAACTTGGGAAATTTGGCATTTTATGTGCGTATGTATGTATGTATGTATTTGTGTATGTTTGTCCGACGATAAGTTTCGAACCCTTGATCCGATCTGCACGAAATTTAATAAATCGATAGCTTGTATTTGAGAAATTTACTGGTAAGTATATGAGTGAAATCGGATGAGGATAAAGATATGGGGTTTATAAAGGGTGCAAAAATAAAAAAGTGACAAAAAATCAAGTTACATGTCATATGAAAGAACTGCTTGAACATTCCAAAACACGTTTTTACTTTTTTTTTAGGACGCCGGGTTTTTGCTCTTCAAAAAAAAAAAATTAGGATAACGATCCGAGAGTTTAGTTAGATCTATAAGAATTTCGTTTTCATCAAGTTTTTTCTACTGATCGGTTAATTCTTTTGCTTTTTCATATTTTTTTCTCAGCTGTCATAAAATAGTGAAAGTGGCCTGGTCTGATGATGGAGCCAAGGTCTGTTTAACGGAATTCTTCAATCAATTGGGCAATATAGTTAAAACTTTGCAAGGTCAAACAGTAAATCTGGACTGAAATCCTTCTTAAAGTAGATATAACACAACGCGTGATAGTGCCACATTTTTTCTGATTGGATCGCATCACGAGATCTCAGTTCGAGGGGAACTACTAGTTACTAACAAAGTTTCAAGTTATTTTATCGTGTTACTAACCCCTATGGCTCAAGGTCTGCAATTAAAATATTTTTATTTTATTTTATAATCGGATAATTATGTCTGTCAGTTTGCTACGTTTTCACGGCCCAAATGAAACGATTGAAATGAAATGGGGAGTTAAAGTAGCTTACTCGCGATAGAGCTGATATAGATTTTGTATTGATTGGATTTGAAAATTGTTTTGTTGTCTTCATAATTATAAATTTCTTGAAAGAGAACAACAACAGTTGACCTTCAAGTAAGAAATTGGTCCTGACTCCTGACCTTATTAATATATAGACTTTTCCTTATAACATAATAAAAATAGTAAATACTCACTTCAAGTTTAAACATAATATTATTTGTCCATGCATCGCCTTGTTGGATGACTGTATGTTTTGATTCTCCCTCAATGCTCGATAACTTTCCAGCAGACCCAATGGCTTGTAAAACATCAGAAATTACTTTCTTATGCGTATCATTATCGAGTACCGCTAAGGCACTTGCATGTATCTGGGCATAAAACGTATCCGCGCTTCCTCGTTGAGAAGCTGCCTGCCACATATCAATCAAATCATTTTTGATCTCTTCGAATATTGCTGGCTCTTTGTGTTTTAATGCATAAGAGAAAGAATGAAGTAGAGCGAAGTTTTTCAGCACAGATTTCACGCATTCATCGCTTAGCGGTGTAAACCTGTCCAGCATTTCATACCCTGCTTCTTTTAGATCTTCCAATATTATAACTTCATGCGGAGCTTGGTCTAAAGAGCCATAGCAGGCTGCAAACCGAAATCTCTCTTCTTTTGGAATACCAGCCGCTATTTGGACTTGTTCGAATTTTGGCAACACTTTAGTGTACATAACATGTTCATTTTTAAACATAATTTCCGAATTCACGATTGCTCTAGCCATTTCATGATTTGGTGCTATTTTGGCGATCATTTTGAGAGTGCCACCATTCTTGTCTTGTATGGTTATTCTCTTCACGTTAGCTACATAGTTGTCGCCTGCTTTTCCAACTGGATCAATCAATACGTTAGCATCAACAAAGCCTTGTTTTATTATTACATCTTTGATATATCCAAGTTGTACTTCACTGACACCGTCCACATTGCCTTGTACAGTAAGACCGGCCATTTTAGTAAAATTTGAACCAACTAATGCTTACAATTGTAGTTTATTTGTTTTATACAGGGCTTTTATCAATCCTGAATTCATGTATATCTTTAGAGATAAGATAGGGCATGACGTTGCTTATTTTAAATTAACTGCAAAAACATATTCTTAATTAATATGTATTATATCTATCATGTGAAATAGGCGTCTTTTATTTACAGAAAGTTTACACGTGTTATATTTTATGATTATGGATGATAATTATTTATCCTTCCCACTAATATTATAAATACTAGTGGAAGCCCGCGGTTTTGCTCGCCCCATTCTCGTTACGCCCATTTTGGCTTCGATTTCCACCGAGAAAAAATATTTGTGTGGTGAACATGGATATTTGTTCTCTGTCTGGGTGTTATATTGTATTACCTATATCAGCTATCTGGTTCCCATAGTTTAAGCTCAGCTTAGTTTAGGGCTAGATTGATTGATTTTGTGTGGATTGTCTACAATATATACTTATTTCCCGGACTTGGCCATCACCGCTCTTCTCGAAAAACCACCCTATAGATTAAAAACAAATGCATCATACGGGAACCCTACATTTTACCGGAGTAAATAAAAGTCTTTGTGCTATTCTAAACTATAATCTATGTCTAGGTTAAATTTCATGTAGATCCGCTCTGCCGTTTTGCCGTTATTCAGTGACAAACATCCATCCATCCACATTTATAACATTATTTTTTCGATAACGTTTGATCCTTCTGGTTAAAAAGTAGGAATTCGGTTTTAACGTTCTGCCACTAGATTTACAAGTGCATTCTACTTTTTAATCGCGGGTAGCACCGCAAACAAAACGGAAAACTAATATATTTAATTTGATAAGTTAAAAACGAAAACGTACAAAAAAATACGAAGGAAACATTTAGAATAATGACATCAATCAAAGTGCATGTTCGTAATTTGGGTGTTTTAACAAAGTTATGAGTTTATCACTGATAACCTTGTATTTCATTGATAGACTATTCCGATAAAATTAATTCGCTAATCGAAAAAGAGCGTGCGGTTGTTAGTACTTAGGTAGGTATTATAGATTTGATATTGAATGGAATTTCTATTATCTCAGGTTTAAGGACATTTATTTTCTCATCATCTTTTTAAATGACATTACACAGATTCTAAATGATCGAGTAAGCGAAGCGAACGAATTCTTTCTCAAAGTTGATGAAAGTTGAAGTTATACTTGGTATAATTATCCTCCCCATAGTTAAATCACTTCATTTTGGTTCACCTAACTCGTAGTGTAAATGATAAGACAGTGGTACGTAATTATTTTTCAATATGTTACTATATTTCGGTAGGTTTGAAACTTAATCTTTTTATATTCATGCGTAATGTAGTCCACCTTAGGAACATAACATTGATAAGTGCCAAGTGCGAACTGCCAAGGAGTGGAACTCTCTTACGCCGTCAGTATTTCCAGAACGTTACAATTTGGGAACGTGAACAGGTGGATTATGGCTAAGCATGCTCCATCTTAGGCTGCATCCTCACTTTCCATCAGGTGTGATGACAGCCAAATGCTTAGCTATCTATATTAAAAAAAAAGATGAACTACTTCAATAATCAATAATCATTTATTTGGTAAAAATATTACAAGTCAAAAAGGATTGAGTATAGTTATTACCCAATACACATTACATAGTCACATACAAAAAATAATAGTTATAATACAAATAGTCACAGTTCAATTAAATCCAATAATAAAATAGAATAAAAAAATAAAGAAAACTAATACATCATCTTCTATAACTAATAGTGCTGTTAAGAATTCAAATCGGATTCATAATTTTTCTTATTAGTTTTATTAAAATTATATTTTTAAATTCTTTACCGTGTATAATATTTTTTAGTAAGTTAATATATTAACCTTAGTTTTATTAACTTAATTCTTAGTTATTTCAACATTCAAATTTTAATTAATTGGGCACCAATAAAATACCTATTTATTAACTGGTACAATCTGGTAGAAACACATTGTAAAGAAAAATAAGAACGCAACGACAGTACCTATGGCGTTGTTGGTTTATATATGGGTGACAGTGACCGCTTACCATCAGATGGGCCGCAAGCTCGTTTGCCTTTATTTTGCAAAATAAAAATAATAATAGTTAAATAAACTTTTCTTCCTACACTGACACAAAACCAAGTTCAATATAACTGTCGATAAGTCCTTCTAATCTTGCTTTGAACAGAGCTATGCTGTCATTTCCAAGCCGCGTTATGTTCATATTCTTCTTCATTTCATCCATGTTAGCTGACTCCATCGCTTCTTTCATTTTAATAGCATCTTCCGGTTTCAATATAAGCATACTTGCTAACATTGTAGATATCCCTAAACTTATTTTTCCATATCTTTGAAGATCAGCGTCTAGTTGGTCCCTTGGGTATACGTAATTGGCTTTAAGTCCAAACTCAGATAAGCTTTTGTCCAGTTCGGTGTGGTAGTAGTCGATCCAATCGTGAAAGTGTTCTTTTCTAGATATGTAGTCCGTGCAGTTGAAAATCATGTATAGTAGGTCAGCAGCAGGGCTGCAGGCCTTGGAAACTTGGTAGTCGATCATGATGGAAGACAGTACTCTTCCTTCCTGGAATGGGCATAGCATTTTAATTTATGAGATGTATTCATAATGGGGTATGTCTGTCAGTTGGCTGCGTTTTCTCGACCAAATTACTGAAACGATTGAAATAAAATAAGGAACTAAAGTAGCATGCTCGAGATAGAGAGCTGATATATATTTTGTATTGATTAAATTTAAAGATTTGAACCTGCATTGTCTCCTTACACATTTCTTGTAAGAAAAGAAGAATGAGAAAACGACATAGCTGACCTTCGAGTAATTATTGGTCCTGGCCTTCTTGAAACAGAATGAAAAAATGGCTAATACTCACTTCAAGTTTAAACATAATATTGTTTGTCCATGCATCGCCTTGTTGGATGATTGCATGTTTCGATTCTCCCTCAATGCTCATAAACTTTCCAGTTGACGCAAAGGCTTTAAGTATAACGTCAGAAATAACTTTCTTATGCGTATCATTATCAAGCACCGATAAAGCACTTGCCTGTAGCTGGGCAATAAACATACCCATGTCTCCTCGTTGAGCTAGCTGCCACATATCGCTCAAATCATTTTTGATCTCTTGGAACATCGCTGGCTCTTTGTTTTTTAATGCATAAGAGAAAGAATGAAGTAGAGCGAAGTTTTTCAGCACAGATTTCACGCATTCATCGCTTAGCGGTGTAAACCTGTCCAACATTTCATACCCTGCTTCTTTTAGATCTTCCAATAAAATTACTTCATGCGGAGCTTGGTCTAAAGAGCCATAGCAGGCTGCAAACCGAAATCTCTCTTCTTTTTGAATACCAGCCGCTATCTGGATTTGTTCAAACTTTGGCAACACTATAGTGTACATAACATGTTCATTTTTAAACATAATTCCCGAATTCACGATTGCTCTAGCCGTTTCATGGTTTGGTGCTATTTTGACGATCATTTTGAGAGTACCGCCATCCTTGCCTTGTATGGTTATTCTTTTCACGTTAGCGGCGTAGTTGTCGCCTGCTTGACCTACTGGATCAATCACTACGTTAGTGTCAACGAAGCCTTGTTTTTTTATTACATCTTTGATAAATTCAAGTTGTATTTCACTGATACCGTCCACATTGCCTTGTAGAGTAATACCGGCCATTTTGGTAAAATTTGTAACAAATAAGGCTCACAACTGCAGTTTATTAAATTTATATGTTGATTTTATCAATCCTGCATTCACGTAATCTTCAGAGATAAGATAGGACATGACATTTCTTTTTTTAATTTAATTTTAGATGCATAATTTCTTAATTAGTATTTTTTACCTGTCGTATCATTGTTATGTAAAACTGGCATCTTTTAATTACAGAAAGAGTATTCGTGTAATTGTTTACTATTAAACATGATATACAACATAATTATTTATCCGACTAATATTTTAAATATGAAAGTTTGGATGAACGGATAGACGTTTGTTGCTTAATAACGCCAGAACAGCTGAACGAATCTAGATACAATTTGGCACAGAGATAGATTATGGTTTAAAATAGCACATAGGTTACTTTCATCCCTGTAAATTGTATGGTTCCTATGGGATAGACTTGTTTTAATTTTTCATAGTGTAAAAGATCAACATGATTGTTAGCTTTTTAACTTTAAGCAAGACAGCCTGTCTTGCTTAAAGTTTCAATCTTATAATAAGCAAAAGATTGAAACTTCTTCATTTTAAATGTGGGTCCAACCGAGCTTACGTCAGATTTTATAAAAGAAAAATGCTATTTACCTTTTGTTTTAACTGTTTTTTCTTTAATGACTTGCTCCTCAGTTCCGTTGGTAGTGGGGTTCGATACCCATCGAGAACAAATATTTGTGTGGTGAGATGTTCGTTCTCTTGCTGGGTGTTATATTGTATTCTAAGTATGTATTTACAAAAAAAAGGTATAATTAAGTATTTTATCAGCTATTTGGTTTTCATAATAGTCGATAAGAGATACAATAATAACTTGCTGCATTACTTATAAGTTTCTGACAATCTTATTTTACTCATATTCACTCATCCAAAGCAAAACGTAACCAGAATTTTTTTTATAGCAGCCAAAAAAAGAAGTTGAACTTATACTTGGCATAGTTATGGTCCCCATTCTTGAAACACTTCTTTATGATTCACCTACAAGTTTATTTTTTATTAATATTCTTTTCCATAAATCATAATTATGTTTTCGTAAATTAATACCGAAATATTTTAAATAATTAACCTAACTTAATTCTAAGCTATTACGACATTCCGATTTTAATTACACAAATAAAATACCTATTTGGTGACTGGTAGCAACAGAAACACATTGGAAAAACAAATAATTTAATAAGCTTTGCTTCTTACACTGACACAAAACCAAGTTCAACATAACTGTCGATAAGTCCTTCTAATTTTGCTTTAAACAGAGCTATGCTGTCATTTCCAAGCCGCCCTATGTTCATATTCTTCTTCATTTCATCCATGTCAGCTGACTCCATCGCTTCTTTCATTTTAAAAGCATCTTCTGGTTTCAATATAAGCATACTTGCTAACATTGTAGATATCCCTAAACTTATTTTTCCATATCTTTGAAGATCAGCGTCTAGTTGGTCCCTTGGGTATACGTAATTGGCTTTAAGTCCTAACTCAGATAAGCTTTTGTCCAGTTCGTTGTGGTAGTAGTCGATCCAATCGTGAAAGTGTTCTTTTCTAGATATGTAGTCCGTGCAGTTGAAAATCATGTACTGCAGGTCAGCAGCAGGGCTGCAGGCCTTGGAAACTTGGTAGTCGATCATGATGGAAGAGAGTACTCTTCCTTCCTAGAATGGACAAAAAACTTAAATTCATGATTTATACATTATGGGGTGAGTCTGTCAATTTGCTACGTTTTTTCGGCCAAACCACTGAAACTATTAAAATGACATAGGGTACTTATGTTGCTCGAGGTAGAGCTGATAATATTATAGATGTTGTATCGATTGGATTTGAAGATTACCTATATTGTTCTTCCTGGAAATGTGTAGAGGAGGTCTATGTCAAGCAGTGGACTTCAGGCTAATGATAATTCTGATGTTGAACGTTTATTATCTTCACACACATTTCTTGAACGAAAAGAAGAATGAGAAAACCGCAACAGTTGACCTTCAAGTAATTATTGATATTTTCTTGAAACAGAAAAAAATAATGGTTAATACTCACTTCAAGTTTGAACATAATATTATTTGTCCATGCATCGCCTTGTTGGATGATTGCATGTTTTGATTCTCCCTCAATGCTCATAAACTTTCCAGCTGACGCAAAGGCTTTAATCATGACGTCAGAAATAACTTTCCTATGCGTATCATTATCAAGCACCGATAGTGCACTTGCGCTTAGCTGGGCAATAAACATTTCCATTTCTCCTCGTTGAGTGATTACCTGCCACATATCACTCAAATCATTTTTGATCTCTTGGAACATTGCTGGCTCTTTGTTTTTTAATGCATAAGAGAAAGAATGAAGTAGAGCGAAGTTTTTCAGCACAGATTTCACACATTCATCATTTAGCGGCTTAAACCTGTCCAGCATTTCATATCCTGCTTCTTTTAGATCTTCCAATAAAATAACTTCATGCAGAGCTTGGTCGAATGAGCCATAGCAGGCTGCAAATTTGTATCTCTCTTCTTTAGGAATACCAGCCGTTATTTGGACTTGTTCAAATTTTGGCAACACCTTAGTGTACATAACATGTTCATTTTTAAACAGAATTCCCGAATTCATAATTGCTCTAGCCCCTTCATGGTTCGGTGCTATTTTGGCGATCATTTTGAGAGTGCCTCCATTCTTGTCTTGGATGGTTATTCTCTTCACGTTAGCTACATAGTTATCACCTGCCTGTCCAACTGGATCAATGACTACGTTAGCGTCAGCGAAACCTTGTTTCATTATTACATCTTTGATATATCCAATTTGTAATTCACTGATACCGTCCACATTGCCTTTTATAGTAAGACCGGCCATTTTAGTAAAATGTTTACCAACTACGGCTTATAATTGTAGTTTATTAGTTTTATACGGTGTTTTTATCAATCTTGAATTCATGTCATATCTTCGGAGATAAGATATTGCACGACGTTTATTTTTTAATTAAACTACTGATACATATTAATATTTTTTCTCTCTAATATACCTTAATTTGAGAAACAGAAGTCTCATTTTATTATTTTCAGTGAATTTGCACGTATTATTTTTTATAATTAAAAAGAAATACGAAGGAGAAGTTTAAAATAAAAATATCAATCAAAGTCCATGTTCGTGTTATAATTTGTGTGTTGTAACAAAGTTATGAATTTATCACTGATGATAACCTTGTACTTCTTTGATAGTCTATTCCGATAAAATTAATTCGCTAATCGCGAGTTAGCGTGTGGTTTCTTTATATTAATATGTTAGTTGTTAGGTAAGTTATCGATAAATTTGAGAATGGAATTATTATTATTTTCTTCTTCTTACTGTGTTACTGGTTCTAAATAACCAGTGTGCTGAAAGGATGTAAAGTGCGCATCTTCGTGCAGTTTGCTGAATGACAGCGTGGGGCGAGGCATCATTTGCCTCACCCGCCGCCATCCCTCTTAATATATAGATAGTGCAATCCACGAAGGCGCGCCCCATCTATTCCTCCTAACCGTTTATAGTATATGTGTGCAAGCTTCCGTCAATGTTTGAGTATTATCGGTACACACTATTGTACCGAGTCAGTGTATATTTTTTTTTTATTGAATGGACTAAATGCTGGTGATCGGCTGACGATTGTAACAGCGCTACCGGACAATTAAGTGTATTTCACAGTATTCGGTGGTATATACATATTATGTATATTTCTCGCGACCAAAACGTTGTAAGCGCCAAGGCGTTCCAGGCGCTTACGCGTTTCGTTGAATGAATGAATGCCGAAGCCACACCGAAGTGTATGTATACCCATGTACGGCCAGTTCGAGCGGCAATAGTGAGTTTTAGGACCGCGTAATCTAGTGCGTTGGTTTTAACGCTCAAATTTATTTAAATCTTGTTAATTAGGTTAATAATGTTATTATAGAATTTGAGAAGATATTGTAACGGGGTCTTGTGAGTCTGAGAGAGGCTGACTTGCTCTTAGCAAAGGATTGAAACTTTTTTACTTTAAATGTGGGTCCAACAGAGCTTACGCGGTTAGATATTGCTAGCGGAAATACTTTTTGTCTTTTGTTTTATTCAATTAATTATTTCCTCTTTATTGACTGGCCCCTCAGCTCAGTTGGTAGTAGCTCTGCCTTCTGCACCGTAGGTCGTGGGTTCGATCCCCACCGAGAACAAATATTTGAGTGGAATACAGATGTTTGTTCATTGTCTGGATATTATATTGTATTCTTAGTATATAAGCATTATATCAGGTATAAGGTTCCATAGTACAAGCACCCTTAATTTAGGGCTAGATAGTGTTGTGTGGATTGTCTTCAATATTTATTAATTTATTTTATTCTCCATATATGCGCCTGAATTTCAGCATGTTTTTGAACTGTGTCCTCAGGAGTGCTGACGCTGGATGTATTTCCACTGAAATTAATAGAATTACTCATCATTTTATTGACGAAAAAAAAATTATTTCCACCAAAACTTACACAACATGCTTGAGAAAAGCTTTACACGATACAACTAAATTATCTACTGTAGGTACTAGGTACCTAACATTAGTGTGTTTCTTGAGTCAAAAACGAGAAAAGACATAAAATCGTGATCTTATAACTAAAGCCTAAAGAAATAATGATGTTTATATTCCACTTAGATCCACAAAAAGCCCGGTGCCTAATTGTCTGAAGAAAATGTATCTACTGTGATTTGCTCAAATTTTTAGAGAAGGAGCACTCAATTAAATCAAATCAAAAGTGTATTTATTCGGTAGAATCGCAAGAATCACTTTGAAACGTCTTAAAGCTAGGTGAGTGTAGGTGCCAGTTTCACGCGACCAATCCTAGAACACTCGTTCGAGGTCTTTGAAGTCAAAGACAATAGTTTTCCTATCTTTTTGCCATTATAGAGGTCGTAAAGCACCTTACAGTGTATTTACGAAGACATTTGTAACAACTGCCTTCAGTAACGTGAATAATATCTAGTATACAAAAACAATCCTTTTCTTATAACTTTTGAAACTATCATGGTTTTTAACACTATTTTTATGAAACAACGGGATATTTACCATGATTAAATTTTGATGAGTTGATCCGATATTTCGGCACAGTTGCATGCACCATGATCACGGTTGAACTGAAGTCCACGAGTAAAAGAAATGTTATTGGCAGATAAATCGATCTACCCTCTTTCGCACTCTTTTATTGGTTTCGAGACTACTATTGGTTCCATTCTCACTATTTTGTCGATTTCGACACACAACACTGACGGTATCAGGACGCGTAGTGGATGACACACTTTTTGGTGGTTTGCACATTCGTACCACCGGGTTCCAGACTCCAGATAACTGGAAACCATCTTCACGGTTGAAATTCTTGTGTTTGGTGATTTCAATTGCCTCTTGAACCAATCTCGGTATGTAGTGGCGCTCGGTTGAAATCACCTGCGGGTTGTGTAGCTCGATCCAATGGTTTGATCCGGAGTCCAAAAGATGTTCTGCAATGGCAGACTTATGTGTCTCAATGTTTTTAACCGCCCTAATGTGTTCTTTTATACGACAGGCAATGGTGCGTTTTGTTTGAACCCGGTGGTACGAATGTGCAAACCACCAAAAAGTGTGTCATCCACTACGCGTCCTGATACCGTCAGTGTTGTGTGTCGAAATCGACAAAATAGTGAGAATGGAACCAATAGTAGTCTCAAAACCAATAAAAGAGTGCGAAAGAGGGTAGATCGATTTATATGCCAATAACATTTCTTTTACTCATGGACTTCAGTTCAACCGTGATCATGGTGCATGCAACTGTGCCGAAATATCGGATCAACTCATCAAAATTTAATCATGGTAAATATCCCGTTGTTTCATAAAAATAATCCTTTTCTTTGTGAAGGTTAGTAGCGAGTAAAAAAATATTTCTTAGTATTTACCTACACCCTCAAAAAGTTGTGTGCGACATTTTAGAGTTCTAGGCTCTGTCGTTTCAAAGATTACCAGATAAGCTGATCATTAATAAAATATTTTTTGCAATAATACTTTTATAGTACGAACTGTCAAGAAGTGGAACTCTCTTCCAGCGTCTAGATTTCCGGAACTATAACGTTCCGGAAAAAAATAGGAATTTTAAAGACAAGAGTGAACAGTTGGATTATGGTTAAGCATGCTCCATCTTAGGCTGCATCCTCACTCTCCATCAGGTGTGATGGCAGCCAAATGCATAGCTATCTATTGTTACGGCGAAAACTCTTCATTGAATATAGCTAGAACTGTACTTTAATATACGGCAAATCAAACATTTACGCATTACCACGCCACCTTCCCCCTCGATTAGTGTTGCCCCTCGTCTCGCCCGTTTTCAGTAGGGATGTTTAGACTAACACTATCATAAAAACAGTTGTCTGTAAAGTCGGTTTACTGACGATAATTGAACGTGACAACATCATACAGCTGTCCATGCGGACGCATCGCTCACTCAAGTAGGAGAGAGACAAATATGTCGAACGCTGCCGAATCGTCGCTCGTTCCGCGCTCTCGCTTGCACTTAAAGTTTTAAATGGAACGCCTCAGAGCGAGGTAACGCCGCGTGAGTCATGTTTTTTCATACGTGCAGCAGGCTCTATCGAATTATAAGACGTTGTTACGTGTAAAAAAAAAGTTGTTCTTACTTCGTTTGGGGCATGCCATTTTGGTGCAGTAGGTGGTTCCATCAGCGCTGCACACGCATCTATTGCAGTTATTCATGAACGTAGAAAATGGCTTGCATTTGTCATTATTCGCTGTAAAACAAAACTAATAGAATTACTACCTTCACAGCTCATTTGTTAGTATCACTGCCTTCTGCGCCGTAGGCCGTGGGTTCGAACCCACCGTGAAAAATATGTGTGTGGTGAACACAGATTTTTGTTATCTGTCTGGGTGTAATATTGTAATCTTAGTAAGTATTTCAAAAAATGGTTCTCATAGTCCAAGCTCTGCTCAGTATGAGGCTAGGTAGTGTTTTTTGTATTGTCCACATTATTTAATTATTTGAACACTTTTTGTTACCCCTGACGTTATTTAAATCATCTACAATAGATGCAAAGGCCTTTAAATTACATTTCCATTACATTACATTCAGGTTAGCTCACCTACCAAGAAGGTTATTGATTTAAATCACTGCACGGCAACAGGAAACCACTGTTAGTAGAACTATCAAAAAAAAAAAAGCCTACATTAGTAGGTTACAACCTCTTTGGTATCAGTATTTGAATATGGAATGTTTGTTTATGAGTTGCTGTTGTCACTCAGAGATGTGTTAAATAGAAAAGCTGTAAAAGATGGCCGTGCGTGTTGTGTAAAAATAGTATATTTCATTACAAGTGCGGGAAGGCTGTCATTGCAAAGAGTTCCGACAAATGTCTACCCGAGCCGAAGGCGAGGGTTGACAGTCGGAACAAGTTGCAATGACGGTTCCGCACGTGTACTGAACGACTATTTTTAATACAGTTGCGAAAAAATTAAGCAATTTAATAAAATAATAAAAATACCATTTGCTTTTTTCTCTTCTCTCCACGCAATAAGTTCGTCGTATGTATGCATGTAGCGACTTTTTGACTTTTCCGATAAAATGTTCTCCGAAGCATTTTGTGCAATTATACTGAGTTCCGGTGGTGTTAATTCAAAAAAACTAGGGTCGAAATTACTCATTTTGTGCAACAAACAAATAAACTCGCAAATAAAATTTCTGAAAAATGGCGCCAAGCGCCAACCGTAAAATATAAGCAGAGATTTTTTTTTTTTCTTCACCCATTCTGGAAGGCAAAGGGCAACTATACCCATACAGCCAAGTCTTCAGTAGATTTTTTTTATTGATATGAATTGAAAATGAAATTTAATGAGATGAAATGAAATGAAACCTAACATAACTCATTCAATCAATTCATTAAATCTTTTAATGAAACAAATTAGAAGCTTCTTTTTAGAAATAATACGTATTTGCATGAATCATAAAAACTTCGATGAATTTTTTTAGTAAAAACTTCATGGTTGGTTTTTCTTTTTAGACATTATTTTGACAGTTGGGAAAGAAAAAGCACTAGTGCGGGAATGGTAAAAAAAAAGCACGCGTGTGTAATAGCCCACATCCCGAACGCTATACGTCCCTGCAATACGCCACTTTTTGAGCAACTGTATTAAAAAATAATAATTTATATTCCCCTGATGTTTTCCTCCCATCGCACCAAAGTCGAGAATAGTTTTGTAGACTAAACCGCCTGAAGGCCAACAGTAAGAGCCTCACTCGGCGACACTGATAAAACTAAATAAATAAATATAATATTATAGACTATCCACACAACGCTATCTAGCCCCAAACTATGTAATAAACAAGACTTACACCGTCGCCAGTATAACACGTTGTCATCGCTGAAACTGGTACAGGTACAAATCACGGTCCAATACTGAAATAAACAAACAAAACTTGTGTTCAGCGCCATCTAGATGTTAACAGCCGAATTACTTCTCACCGTACCTACGTCAGCCCGTCAGCCTGCCAGTGCTGCCACACGCGTGTGGCACCAGCGCACGCGCCAAAAGATTTATCAGGGGTGTTTATAACCCTCTCTTCTCTTCTTATAACCCACCTAATTTTAAATGGTAACCATCGGCTTTAACAAAGAATCAACTTGATGCTTGCAGATGTTCAGCCTCACGTGCTGGTAATTTCACCAGCACCCAAACCCTTCAAACCGAAACACAGCGATGCTGCTTCACGGCAGAAATAGGCATGGTGGTAGTACTTCCCTAGACGAGCCCTTCTATAAAGAGCTCTACTACTGCCAGAAGAAACTGATGATAATGACGCACTTAAATTTGTTGGAATGAAAATTACAAAAACTTACAAGAAAAACCGCGCACGTTATTTTCCAAGACATTACGATAACAAACTAAGTAGTTCCTTTCGTGGAAAAACGATTTTACAAACCATTTTAATTTGTACGCGAGGTAATAATTACTAGCACGTTTTAATTGAATTGAAAATCTAGCAGTACAATGCATTGTTTTAGGCGATGGTTACAACTTAACATCAGATGGGCCATATGTTTGTTCAATTATCTATTACTCGCATAGAAAAACATTATTGTTTTGTATAGTATACAGTAGACCTCGCAAACTAAAAAATAAACTGTTGTATTTTTTGTTAAATAAAATTGGAGTGGTAGGTAGAAATACATTTTTAATAATAAGTAATTGAGAAATATAGTTTTTCACAGGAATGACAAACTATGTCTTCATTCCTTTTTCATAGTATGACAGCTATATTGCTTCTAAATAAAAGGAGGTAGTATAACTCAACATGTAGGTTTGTATACATAATGTTAGTATACTTCACATCCTCGGAGATTTTTAAGAATTTATATTTAAATTCTTCAGTCCCATTCTGGAACTTAAAACTTGCAGCCTCGGGCCAAACAGTGGTTTGGTCAGCATGTCAGCCAACTGCAACTCCGATGGAACGTGCTGGATATTTAAATCTCCGTTGTATACACATTCTCTCACAAAGAAATGTTTCAGCTTGATATGCTTAGTTCGTTTGTGATATTCGTATTGTGGGTTTTTAGCAAGTTTGATAGCTGACTCATTATCGAGGCTTAGCACCGGTTTTTCCGTGTTTTTGTACAGAGATGCCATTTTTATTTTGTACTATGCGTTGAGTGTTTTCAACGAAATGTTGGGATGACGTTCCATTGTCATTTCCATCATCTGTGTCAGTATTACTGTGCTGATTATCTCCTTCATTGTCAAACATAATATCCACTTGCTTGCGTGGCGTTTGTTTATGGATTTCAGTTGAACTCTGATCACTGTTGAAAAACCTGGAGAGTTCATCTTTGTTCTGTTCATCGTAGAACGTTTTCATTACCACTCGAACATCTTTCGAAGTAATTATAGTGTTTTTCGATGGTATGAAGATTCTGAATGCTTTACTTGTTTCAGAATATCCCGCAAACATGCCTGGAATAGCTTTTGGTGCAAATTTATGACCATTGACGCCTTTCTTCAGGACAAAAGTCTTGCAACCGAAAACGTACAAGTGATTGACACACGGTTTTCTTCCAACCCATCTTTCGAATGGTGTTACATTTTGAATGGCGCTATTTACACTCCTGTTTGATAGGTAGTTTGCTGTAAATATTGCTTCACCCCATAATTTTAATGGTGTATGTGCGTCAATCATCATTGCTCTCGCTTTTTCTACGAGGGTACGGTTTTTCCTTTCTGCGATTCCATTTTGGTTTGGGGTATAAGGAGCGGTGAGCCTTCGCTGTATTCCGCAACGTTTTAGGTAAGCGTCAAACTCCTTGTTGACGTATTCAGTCCCATTATCTGACTGAAGAAACTTAATTTTCTTTTCAGTTTGTGTCTCCGCTAGCTCTTTGAACTCTTTGAACTTGTCGAGTACTTCGTTCTTGCTTTTAATCAGATAAACTCGACTGTATCTGCTGTAGTCATCGATAAATGTAACGAAGTATCTGTTACCGCTTAATGTGGGCGTTTGAATAGGTCCACACACATCGCTATGAACAACTTCTAAGCGTTCAGTAGTTCTATTAGTATTTTTCTCACGGGGAGCAGGTACACGATGCAGTTTTGCTTGGATACAGGATTCGCATTCTGCCAAGATTTCCGAAGCATCAAAGTTTAAACCAACTAAGTTTTCGTTTTTAAGTGCAAATTTCATATCTTTGGCGTTCATGTGGCCAAGTTTTCTGTGCCAGTCGTTGATGTTTGATGAGTTCTTTGTAGTGTTTGGAACAGTATCATCGTTATCATTGGCCAGATTGTTGCGCTCATGTTTGTTTGGTTTAATATAGTAAAGACCATCTTCCTGTTTAAATGCGATGAGAGTTATTCCAGATTTTGGGTTCTTGACCGTAGCTTTATTTTTGGTAAAGAGAACAGAGCAGCCTGCATCTGTCATCTTGCTAACGGACATTAAGTTGGTGCAAAGACTAGGTACGTACAGCGTATTTTGTAAGTCTGTACGCGCAATACCGTTACCGTTTTTAGATAGGAAGGAAACTGTACCTTTCCCTTCAACCTTTGCAGTGTGTTCTTCAGTTGCGAAGTTCAATTTTCTAGATGTTCTCTCTAAAGTCAAAATAAGTCTCGTTGATATGTCATGTGAGAAGTACAACCACTATCCAAGACCCCACCCCACGCTTTTTGTACAATAATATAAATTTTTCAATTGATTATTAGTTTTATTTTTAACTTTTTAGTTCAATTAGTTATAAAAGCGTTTTTTTTAAGTTTTTTAAACTATAATTTATTTTTTACTTTTTAGTTTTTTTTTTTTTCATTTTTTTTTTTCATTTTTTTTTTTTTTTTTTTCATATTATTGCATTGTCATCGACCTTTGACAGGTGTGCAAAGTTTGAATCAAATCTGATCGTTCAAAGTAGGACAAAATCGAGCTCAAAGAGGTCGGTTACATACATACATACATACATACATACATACATAGGTGAAGCTAATAAAAGCGTTATAAAAATGTGTATCAGCTATCTGGTTTTCATAGTACAGCCGCGGTTTAAAAATTTTCGTCACCGTAGAGTTGGTTTTCGCTTGCACCAGTGCAGTGCCTTGATCATGAACACATTTTAACATAATTTGTGACGTTAACCTAACGGTGTATTCTGTCTATTCAGTTTCAAAAGGTAGCATGTGATCGTGATACGTTGAACAAATTAAAATTATCGAAAATTTTCATTCCGCCATTGTACAAGCTGTGCTTAATTTGGGGACAATGTTGTGTGGATTGCCCAAAATATTTACTTATTTATTTATTCATACTCATCACCCTCCTGAGACTTTAATCCCTCATAACATTACATAGTTCTTAGAAGGTAGTTCTACATAATATTATGACGCGCAGAAAACGATTATTCAATACAGTTAATCGAGTTTGACTCCCGCACCGGAAATGGACCGCGTCGCTGCCGACCGTTTCCGGCCACAACTGATCCGTTACTTCCGGTACAGAATAATAATAGTAAGCTAATATAAATCTATTTCTCTATGTCAGAATTTCGTGTATTTTATCAGTTTGTGGCTTGGTGGCACAGCCAAAGCCTAGAACTGACAAGAAATCTATAAGAAAGCTATTCCAAGTATTTTTACAATATTTTCTTGCTTACATTGTTATTAAGTAATTAATTTTGAATGGACAGAGAACAGTGGAAGAAGATGGAGAAGACCTTTACCCAAAAAGGGGTTCACTTCTCATAGATTTAAGAAAACTAACAACTAAGCTAAAAGTAAACACTAACACACAAACTGTAAAGGTAGATTTGGAAATAAAAGGCTATATTATTATTAATTTTGAGTTAGAACATTAATGAAATGAATGTTTTATAGAAAGCTTTTTAAAAATGAATAGTGTTTATTCGTTTATGTATTTTGAGAGCACAATTTTTTTTTTATTTATTTGATAAAAAATAGCTTCCTTTTATCAACGCGTCCAAATAAAAACGGGAACAAATTTATCGTACACACGAAGTTGGTTCCTTGTTCCGTGTTCCGTTTTGGGACAAATTAATTCGGACACAGTTCTAATCAAGTTTTCAATACCGTTTGTGTGGACAGAATAAATAGCAGTTACTTCTAGTCTGGCTAGAGCGGGGACAAATTGAAAACTACCCCGACCACAACGTGTTTGACTGTTGTCTAATTGACATACCGCAGGGTATGTAGTTAGAGGGAGGTTTTTGGGGAAAAAACCCCCATCATCAGCCTGAAGAAGTACAAAGGCCTCCCCTATTAATTTCAAGGTTAAAATATTTTGAGGCCAACCACTGACTTCCTGCAAACTATGTCGTCAGCTATCAAAATCACAGTGCCAGTTCAACAATCAAGCCTAGAAGACCTGTACCCAAAGTCCCAGTGCATTTACAACATTTCGTTACCAAATGTTGTTTTCGTTTCGTTTCGTCTCTCTATTTTGCATGGAAAAATGATGAGACAACAAATACTCTAACTACGTAACGTAAGTTTTGCTGTCTCATCTTTTCTCCAGAGACACGTAGGTGAAACGAAAACAACCTTTGGTAACGAAATATGGTAGCAAAACTCAGACTTCGGGTACAGTAGCCATATTGTCTAAGTCAACTCGTAATCGCCATCGACTTCATTTCAATCTAGTTCAGACTTTATCTGTCACTTTAGTATTGTATAACAATTATCTGGCATAAGCAACACCACCACCACTAAATTCAAACCTAAGTGAATGAATGGAACTGGATGGAACTTCGTATTTTGAAATTGCGTAACGCCGAAATGAACGAAGTAGCAAATTCATGCCTAGCTGAAACGTCAGGTGAAGCAGAGAGCTCATTCATGAATGATCGAAGACTTGTAAAATTGGACTCACCTAATCATTCACTCTAAAACCGAAGACCAGTTGAATACATTAGACTTTATACAATACTTAATGCGGACAGCCGAAGAGTGGAACTCGTTGCCGGCGTCTGTTTTTCCGAATTCCTATAATTTGGACGCTTTCAAAAAAAGAGTGAATAGGTATCTTCTACACCGTCAATCGCATCATCACTTAACATCAGGTGAGATTGCGTCAAGCGTTAGCCTATAAATTATAAAAAAAAAAAAAAAAACCAAAAAAAATCTGACTGGGTCGACCAGTGACAATCGGCTTAAAGTTCCCTGCTTGTTATTTCAAGTAATGCCTTACTTATTCTAGAACTTTAAGGATTATAAGGCTGCAGTCAAGAAAGTTACGGCTTGGTTTCTACAGTTGTATGATTCATTTTACAGAATATACTATGGTAAAACCAGCCGTCAGTAACTATGAGTCAGCGGGGAATCCAAGCTTTGAGTCAGTCGGCCACAGGGATGAGTTACCCTTACAGAAACTCCCACCAATGAGTAACGATCATCTTGGGTTATTTCAAGCCTTCGTGTTTATAGGAGATGCGTCACCTCACAGATGACTGTTTGGTGATTTTTTCAACTCTGACGTAAAACTGTTTTTTTTCATAAAGTATGAAATCAACGTTTATTTCTAGCAGATAACTGATGCCAGATAGCCAGTGATCTGCGAAAAAAAAATCTGCAAAAATTTATGTTTATTTTAAAGGAATTAAGTTAAGTTGTAGATAACTGTCATTTGAAATTGTTATCTGTTAAAAAATATTCCAAAAAGTTATCGAGTTATTTGAAGAAAACTTTTTAGACCAGTATCTACCAAAAAAATAGTTTTTCATTTAAAATAGTGATCAGAACGAAAATTAAGTTATGAAAATTACATCACGTACTTAGAATATGCGGTACGATTTGAAAAACGTGGTTATATGTAAATGATGAGTATTCAAGTATATCCTAAAATAAACGTAAATAAGAAACTCTTATAATTGGATAAAATAAGAAATACTACGTTTCGTTCAGTCATTGCACGGCTACTAACTTTAAGTTAATTGATATCGTACTAGGTAGCTATTTTCTCTTTAGAAATCTTTTAAAATACTTCCGCTTAATTTCAAAGTTGAAGAAATAATAAGAAAAATTGAACTGAGGCTAATGAAAGAAGCTTGCCAATTAGTTCAAAATGGAAAAATAGAAAAATTTCTTTCTTCCAATCGTTATTATTTTAAAGCGAAGACAACCGTCGTACTTCTCGCTGGCACATTTTGACCCTTTAAAAGATATAAAATCACTTCCCTATCGCGTCATTGGTTCTTTCGAACCAAGTGTGGTGAAAGGATTTTAAGGGCGTCTCAAAGAGGCTCTTTTCGTGCACTTGACACATATTTTTTAATTTTTAGGTTCTACGACATACTGGTTTCCTCAAGATGTTTTCTTTCACCTTTTGAGAAGACTGCCATAGTGTGGCACTGGCTTGACTGGATTTGAACCCGCGACCTGAAGACTGGAAGGCGGGGCCGCTACCACTAGGCCACCAGCGCTCTTAACAAACAAAATCTAAATATATAAAACTCTTTCGTTACTGACTGACTGACTGACTGACTGACTGACTGACAATCAACGCACAGCCTAAACCGTTAGTCCTAGAAGCATGAAACTTGGAGGGTATGTTCCTCTTATAACGTAGAGGTGTACTAAGAAAGGAAATTGGAAAACTATTTCCCGAAGAGGAGAAAAAGGGAAAAATGGTTTAAAGAAAAATCAACGCACAGCCTAAACCATTAGTCCTAGAAGCATGAAACTTGGAAGATGTGTTGCTCTTATAGAGCAAAGGTGCATTAAGAAAGAAAATCGGAAAATTATTTTCCTAAAAGAAGAAAAAAAAGGAAAAAAGTTTCATGAAAATTCACAAAAAATTGCTTTACAAAATACGCAAAAAAACAGTAAAAAAAATTCTGCTACCGCAGCATCTGTCACCAAATTTGAATACACACAAAAGTTTACCCCACCGTAACCACTAAGACAAAATCGCGGAAAACACCTATCATACCGAAACTAAACACCGCACCGCTTCAAAAAACGGCTAAAGTACATGCTCAAAACTATGGTAACCAGCTGGTCATGTCAAATTAAAAAAATCTGATTCGACTATACACCAACACGCAGACGAAACCCTAAATTAGCCACTAATATAACATAAAATCACAAGAAATTGCTTTACAAAATACACAAAAAAAACCATTAAAAATTTTTCAGCTACCGCAGCATCTGTCACCAGGTTTGAATACACACAAAGGTTTACAAAAAAAACAATGATAACCACTTAGACAAAATTGCGAGAATCATCTATCATACTTAAACTAAACACCGCTGAAAAAAATCGGGTACAACAGCACCTGTCTTCAAATTCAAATACACTCTAAAGTACATGCTCAAAACTATGGTAACCAGCAGTTGGTCATGTCAAATTAAAAATCTGATTCGATTATACACCAACACGCATACGAAACCCCAAATTAGCCACTAATCTAAATATATAAAACTCTTTCGTTACTGACTGACTGACTCACTGACTGACTGACAATCAACGCACAGCCTAAACCGTTAGTCCTAGAAGCATGAAACTTGGAGGGTATGTTCCTCTTATAGCGTAGAGGTGTACTAAGAAAGGAAATTGGAAAATTCTTTCCCGAAGAGGAGAAAAAGGGGAAAAAAGGTTTAAAGAAAAATCAACACACAGCCTAAACCATTAGTCCTAGAAGCATGAAACTTGGAAGATGTGTTCCTCTTATAGAGCAAAGGTGCACTAAAAAAGAAAATAGGAAAATTATTTCCCTAAAAGAAGAAAAAAGGGAAAAATTGTTTAAAGAAAAATCACAAAAAATTGCTTTACAAAATAAACACCTCTGAAAGAAATCGGCTACAACAGCACTCGCCTTTAAATTCAAAGACACTCTAAAGTACATGCTCAAAACTATGGTGACCAGCAGTTGGTCATGTCAAATTAAAAATTCAGATTCGATTATACACCAACATGCATACGAAACCCCAAATTAGCCACTAATATAAAATAAAATCACAAAAAATAGCTTTACAAAATACGCAAAAAAAACATTAAAAAAATTTCAGCTACCGCAGCATTTGTCACCAGGTTTTAATACACACAAATGTTTACAAAAAAACCGATGATAACCACCAAGACAAAATTGCGGGAATTATCTATCATACTTAAACTAAACACCGCTGAAAAAAAACAGCTACAACAGAACTCGCCTTCAAATTCAAATACACTCTAAAGTACAAGCTCAAAACTATGGTAACTTGCATTTGATCATGTCAAACTAAAAAAACCAGATTCGATCATACACCAACGAATACGATAGCCCAAATTAGCCACTAAAACAAATCACGAAAACGAGCTTTACAAAATACGCAAAAAAAAACATTAAAAAATTTTCAGCTACCGCAGCATCTGTCATCAGGTTTGAATACACACAAAGGTTTACAATAAAACCAAAGATAATCACTTAGACAAAATTGCGGGAACTATCTATCATACTTAAACTAAACACCTCTGAAAGAAATCGGCTACAACAGCACTCGCCTTCAAATTCAAAGACACTCTAAAGTACATGCTCAAAACTATGGTAACCAGCAGTTGGTCATGTCAAATTAAAAATTCAGATTTGATTATACACCAACATGCATACGAAACCCCAAATTAGCCACTAATATAAAATAAAATCACAAAAAATAGCTTTACAAAATACGCAAGAAAAAACATTAAAAAAATTTCAGCTACCGCAGCATTTGTCACCAGGTTTTAATACACACAAATGTTTACAAAAAAACCGATGATTACCACCAAGACAAAATCGCGGGAATCATCTATCATACTTAAACTAAACACCGCTGAAAAAAAACGGCTACAACAGCACTCACCTTCAAATTCAAATACACTCTAAAGTACAAGCTCAAAACGATGGTAACTTGCATTTGATCATGTCAAACTAAAAAAACAAGATTCAATTATACACCAACGAATACGATAGCCCAAATTAGCCACTAAAACAAAATCACGAAAAAGAGCTTTACAAAATACGCAAAAAAACATTAAAAAAAAATCTGCTACCGCAGCATCTGTCACCAGGTTTGAATACACACAAAGGTTTACAAAAAAACCCATGATAACCACTAAGACAAAATCGCGGGAAGCACCTATCATACCAAAACTAAACACAGCTGAAAAAAATCGGCTACAACAGCATTTACCATCTTTCGAACACACTTTATATAGTTTTGAATGCAAACTCAAAACTAAGGTATACATAACCCAACTTATAAGGCAAATTCACGAAAAATAACTCTCAAAAAATACGCAAAAAACAGTGAAAACATATCAATAGCTGTCCGCTTTCCACCATAAAATAGTTTCTTTTAAACGAACTCAAACTATATCTTTATACTAACCACGCGGACGAAGTCGCGGGTGACAGCTAGTTACATATAAAGTCACGGAATTTATTTGACGCTGGACTTCGCGTTCATTAACATGTGAGTAAGAGACGGACACCGTTGCCGGCCTTAAATTGCAGTAAAACATGGCCCATGTAGAACCCCATAAGACATTGAAAATCGCAAGCAACCAGGCAAGCAACTATCTTGCGTGCAAATCAATCCTCCTAGCAAAGATCCAAAACGTTCGAGCGACAAGTTACATCGCCGTTGGTCTTTTCATTATTATAAGGTAGCCTGTCAACAGAATCTCTGTGATGTGAACGGAGAAGTGATGCTCTCAAGAGTGGCTGGTGGTGGAGTCAGCACGGGCGGCAGGCAATTACATCACACGGAGGCCACACTACAGAACCTCGATATTGGGATGTACTAATTGGGAATTGTATAAAGCTGTGCCCGGTCAGGCAGAAATAGAAATTATTTTTTGATACTAATGTATAAATAAATAAATATTATGGACAATCCACAAAACACTGTCTGGTCCCGAGCTAAGCAGAGCTTGTATTATGGGAACCAGATAGCTGATATAATACTCACATACTTTTTTTTTGTAAAGACATACTTTAGAATATAATATAACACCCATACAGAGAACAAACATCTGCGTTCACCACACAAATATTTGTTTTCGATGGGGATCGAACTCACGACCTACGCCTCAAGCAGAGCCGTAGGTCGTGAGCTAAGAGGCCAGTCAAAAAGAAGAATGTGTGTGAGACAGATGGGGAGTAAGGCCTTAAAAGAAGACGCGCAAAGAAGATGAAACCAAGTTCGTAGTATACACTCTTCAGTGGAAAAGCATCATTGAACTATTCAAAAGGGAATGTGATTTTTTAATGTTAAATAGTTTTTATATGAGACAGTTTCCAGAACTAACTTTTAATCTATCATGAGTCTACACATTTTAAAAATGACGTTTGATAACTATACTTTCTGTTATACAGACCATCTGACAGCTGGGCTTTTTGCTACATGGACATTTTGCTAATTATACTTCCTGCTTATTAGACCTTTTGCTCTGTTGGACATTTAGCTATTTAGACCTTCGGAGGCCTTTATTAGTGTGTGCAAGAAGTGAGAAAATAAAGAGGAAGGTTTTATCAGCTTTATGTGCCTCCACGTCGGCTGCGGTTTCAGCGAAGAGCCACGGTGAAAGGGGCTTGAGTATAATTTTTCAAGAAGTTTCAGTTAATTAGTGCTTCGTAGTTCCGAGAAACCAACGATTACTCTTTGTTTAACTGCATCCTGTAGGACTGGGATCTAGGATCATCTAGGGGTGGGATTTAGGCTTACCCGTAGGGGTCTCTGATAATGTAAAATCAAAACGATTTTTTATTCAAAAGGGATATATTTTTTAAGGTAAAGCTTGTTTTTATTGGCTTAGTTTGCTTGGATCTGGGAACCAGATTGACCTAGCTCTAAGAGGTTTCAAAGTGACCCTTGTGATTCAATTGAATAAATTTGACCCCCTGACTTTGAAACTGTATAAATTTAGACCAGTAGGCCTACCGCTAGCTCTGTCACTGGCTCTGGTTTTGAGTCTGTGTGAGTGCTCACCAGTGTATTATACTGAGCGTGTGACGTTTTGGCGTTGGATTTATTTAGACAGCACTCACACAGACTCAAAACCAGAGCCAGAGACAGAGCCAGACAGAGCTTGTGGTAGGCCTACAAAAGGGCAAGTCCCACTTCATTTACAACATTTCGTCTACAAAATGTTGTTTTCGTATCGCCTATTTGTCTCTCTCTATTGTATGGAGAAAATATGAGACAGCCAAAATACGTTACGTAGAAACGATCGAAACGAGTTGTTGTCTCATCAATTTTCTATACAAAAGAGAGCTACACGTGCTCACACGAAAACAACATTTCGTAGACGAAATGTGGTAGGGAAACTCCGACTTCGGGTAGAGTTTCACGTAAGCAAGCCTAAGAAGAGCTTCCTTGATTTTTTATATTAGATCCGTTTAACAAAAGTAAAACACAGAAAAAAAACTATTTATTTTTTACCATGATCGTCAAATAAAGTCTAAGTTAATACCTATAGACTCTCAGCTCAGTTAGTAGTAGCTCTGCCTTCTGCGCCGTAGGTCGTGGGTTTGATCCCCACCGAAAACAAATTGTGTGTGGTGAGCACATTATGTTTGTTCTCTGTCTGAGTGTTATATTATATTGTAAATATGAAAAAAAAATGTAAAAAAAAAATATAAGTTTATCCGCTATCTGGTTCTATTAGTACAAGCTCTGCGTAATTTGGGGCTAGTTAGTGTTGTGTGGTTTTCTACAATATTTATTTATTTGAACGCGGGATCCATGTAATTGGACCCCTGCATTTATCATCGTTATCAGCCTGAAGAAGTCCACTGCTGGAAGTAGGCCTCTCCTACACATTTCCAGGAAGAACGATTCTGAGCCCTTTCCATCCCCGACTTCCCGCGATCTGAACAATATCGTCGGACCATCGGGTGGGTGCCCTGAAAAGACGTACGCCCCCTGACACAGCCCTTGACTTCGTTCCCAGTTCTCAGTTAGTTGGAGAATATAATTTTTCATTGTGAAACTTAAAATGAAGTGCATTGCTAGGGAGTTCCAAGTTTTATAACTTGCGGTTGTGAGATCAAAAATTAATATTGTCATTAATTTTACAGTTGTTTTATTACATCACTATCCCAAATGTTTTAAATAGAGTGGCATTACTTTTGGATACCTACACTTTATAGGCCTGCGCACATCTAGGCGATGGCAATGGTGATCAGCTGAAACGCTGTCAAAATTAAATATCACTGTCATATTTGACTGCGTTTCAGCTATAAACCATTAAAAAAAGTTAGTGTTTAAGTGATGGATAGCCTTAGACAATTTACATAGATGGTCTAAGCGGATAACATGCCTTTAAACCTTCAAAATCAATAATTCCGCAATGGTATCACAAGGATCACATTGAAACGTCTTAAAGCTAGGTGAGTCTTAGTGCCAGTTCCACGCGACCAAGCCTAGAAGCTTTCATCACCGACAACTGTGCTCTAAATGCTAATATCAGTCACCCATGCAACATACTCCGTTGCTAATCTCTACCTACGAGTACAACTTATAATTTTTTAATCTAAAAAGATTTAAACTAAACTAAACTAAGCTAAACATGAGCAACAAAGGCAAACTTACACGTGAGGCTAGTTCTAGGCATTCAAAGACTGCCCTAACATCTCAGTTGGTATAGTACCTCTGCCTTCTATGCTAAAGGGCGTAGGTTCGATCCCCACCTAGAACAAACATTTGTGTGGTGAACACACAGTGGTACACAGTAGTTAGAGAACAAACATCTAGATGTTTGTTCTCTAACTGCTGTGTAATCATTGTATTATGAGTGTGTATTTACAAAAAGTACATTAAGTATTATACCAGCCATCTGGTTCTCATAGTACAAGCTCTTAGTTTGGGGATAGCGTTGTGTGGATTGTCCGCAATAAATAAATAATGTAGACATTTCACACAACACTAACTAGCCCCAAACTAAGAAGAGCCTGTACTATGGGAACCAGATAGCAGATATAATACTTTTTTTTTTTGTAAATACATACTTAGAATCCAATATAACAGACAGCGAACAAACATCTGCGTTCATCACACAAATATTTTGTTCTCGGTGCGGGTCATGTGGTACAATGTTTATTTATTATTTAAAAAGACGAAGCTAACATGGCAAACAATGGCAAACCACACGTGAGGCTAGAGGCAGGAATAGGTAAAGTTAAATGAATTGCTGAAAAGTTTGCGTGGCGGCAGCGTGACGGCTGCGGCTGCGGTGCGACTGACTGGCGGGCGCTTTGCAGTCAGGCACTATACGAGTACAATAGAATACAATGATAGAATTAATAGATTGCGCTAGTGTTTCAGGAAAGGAATTATTTATTTTCAACGAAAACTTCGGCTAGGTGACAAGTATTCATTTATCTATAAGGGGAGGCGATAATGTACAACACGTTATTGTACACCCCGTTATTACGATGCCAATTAAGCCAAATGCACACTGGAGCAATTCAAACATAGATTTTAGCTTTTTTGTTCGGGCACTGGATACATATACCTTGTCTTTGATACTACTAGCAGTAAGTGACCGAGCTTCGCTCGGTATTTTTTTGATAACGTACTTATGAATGATGAAATATGACATATTTCGATCCTAACATACTTCATAATAATAAAAAATAAGAACTGGTTATTTAAAAAAAAATCACGAGTGCAATGAGATAGAAACTTCTGGAACTTGTCTACAGAGTTTTACGTAGTCCTTTAGTTCCAAAACTCGACAATAGATGGCGTTCTCTGTGAAACATAAGTTCTCAGTTCTCAGGTTCTCACAGAGCTTAGTTTTTGCTTCTGAGCAACAGATGGCGCTAGGAGTAATGATATTATGAAAAAGTTGTTTGTTCTTAACTCCGAACGCCGATATTTTCTAAAATAAATCCTAGCTAGATCGATTTATCGTCCCCGAAAACCACTGTATACTAAATTTCATGAAAATCGTTGGTGCCATTTCCGAGATCCTAAATATATATATATATATATATATACAAGATTTTCTCGTTTAAAGGTATAAGATAAAGAGCGGATCCGGCTTGGATAGGTTAGGTTATGTTAGAACATAAAAATTACGAGAGCGAGAGTGCCGCGGCAGCGGCCGCCGCAGTGCCAGAAAATGTTTTTTTTTCAATACCATCAAAGGGGCTGTCCCATTTCGGACAATTATCCATCGCTAGATGAAAAAAAGTAATAATCTAAATATTTATCTGTGGCAGTGTACATATTATCAATTACCCTTTACAATTTTTTAATGGAAAAAAGTGGATTCGTTTTAACTGGGTGTACATTAACTGGCCGTACATTAACCGGACCCTTAGTATAAGTAGATTTACTTGGTGATATACAGTATACATTATCTGTGGACACTGGACGTGCTATGGAAATCAATGGATTCAGAATCGTATTTCCGAAAAAAGTATATGGGAGGCATATTTCAAGCAGTGGACTTCTACCTTGGAGACTTCTACAGGCTGATGATGACGTTGATATGAAAAGTTTTTTTTTATGTCCCAAAAGCTAGATCTGAGCGAGATTTGATCCTGCGACCTTCCCCTTGGTACGGAATTAGTTACATTCGTAGAAGTTTCAGCTAGTTCCAACAGAATACACATTTCCAAAATACTAACGCTACAATTTCCTGGACAAAATACCTGGTTTGTTAACTACCCCATTAGTGGATGTCACATTTGGTCTGACAGTTAGTGCGGGCGCTTCTTGTACAACAAAGCCACAAGTTTGGAAAGATGCCAAGGGGACACACTTGCATGTTGAATTGAATTTTGCTTACAATGGAATAAAATAATAAATATTGTAGGCAATCCACACAACACAATCTAGCAGAGCTTGTAGATAAATTAAGCAGAGCTTGTACTATGGGAACCAGATAGCTGATATCATTTTTGTATGTATATACTTAGAATACAATATAACACCCAGACAGAGAACAAACATTTATGTTCACCACACAAATATTTGTTCTCGAAGGGAATCGAACCCACGACCGATAGCGATATTTGACAGCGATTCATTGATCGCCATCGCCATCGCGCTAGATGTGCGCAAGGCTAAAATGCGTAAATTTTGATGCTCTGTCAAGTAAATAAAAAAAAACTCTTGACAGCTTTGGAGTAAGTTTTTTGAGTAAGGCAATGCCAAAAATTTTGTGTTATAACAAAAGTAGGCTACAAATTATATAAATATGTAAAAAATAGACACATCTAATTTGGATTCTTCTATGGTTCTAAATTGGTTAGAGATCAATCAACGGAGCGCCTATAGGTATCTTAATAGCAATATCACAAGCGATTGCCGGTGATGTGTCAAAGGGTGTAGATTATGTTCAGTAATAGAGATGAGCCTGGTTAGACACTTTATTATCTGGCAGCTACCCCGTGAAGATAGGGGTAAAACAACGTTATAAAACACGCAAGACTGAAGAAATGAATACATCATTAGATCTTTCTGGCCATCTTCTACCTAGTACACCATCATCCCACAATCCTCAAAAGATTTTAAGTTGCTATTCAAAACCTGAGGATTTTTTTAAGAAGTCCACACATCACATCACATCTTTGAACCTACGACCTTTGACCTATGATATCTATAGGAAGGCGAGTATGCTAGTACCTACTCACAAACGGTGAAGGAAAACATCGTGAGGCAACCGGCATGTAGTAGAACTATAGAGTTCGAAAAATATGTTCCAAGTGCACGAAAGGAGCCTCACCGAGGCCCATTTAAAATCGTTTCATCACATTGCATTGGTTCGAAAGACGAAAAATAACACGATAATTAATATGAATATAAGTCAGTAGGTATGGCATTGATTACAAGAAATTTAAAGGCGTTGCACAATAACAACGTAAACAACGTAGCTATGTATTCGAGATAAAGTACCTACCTAAACCTATAATGAGCTATCTAAGCCCGAGGGTGGGAAAAATAAATTGAAATTGTAACCCGCTTAAAACAAGCTAGATCTAGTTTGTGTTATCCAGCGTCCCGGGCTAGTCCCATCTCTCATTTCCCGCTAATTCCAACACAATTAGGCTGGTGACCGCAGTTTTCGATCAGCCCCTTTGCTACGGTATTAGCATTCAGTTTGAATGGCTTTGGCGTGCGTGTACTTTGCTGATAGATTGCTGGTAGGGGCTTATCGGCTCGGAACGTTTTGACAAACACCATGTCGATAGCGACAAAACCACAATCGTCGGTAATATTCTCAGATTGAATCCCATGAGATATTTTAAAGGAAGCGAGAAGGTATTTTCACTTATATCAGGGGCCTAATTCTCGGGCCGATCTCGATCATTTGGCAATTTTATTTTATTGCTTCTTTTCGAAGAGAGAATGGCAGATTTCCTTAAGTAATTGATCAACGACCTCATCGTAGAAGCCTCGACAGCTACGATATACGGAAAACGTAGAAAAAGTGCGGGGTTGTGCATTGCCAATGTGTATTTATGGGACATTGAAAATCTCGGTCGGCCCGAGAATTAGGCCCCAGATGGTTCGCTCAGACATGAAGTAGAGTTGTGAGGATCTTAAAAATAAACTTTGTACCTGCTGTTTTTTCTCTTTAATATATTTAATAATTTTAAGGCGATTTATATAGCACTGTTTAGATGTAATCTTTTAAATTTTAAGTCTTTTTTTTTTTCAATGTTTGTGTTTTTTAATTTGAGTTTGTTTTTAGTTTTTATGTTTCTATATTTAAGTTTCGATGTAACTTACTTGCCTAGTACTTATTATCTGTTTAGTTTAGTTGAGTTGATAATTTTGTGCCTGCTGTGGCATCCTATAACTGGAGGGACACATAGTTTTAAGACGTTTTGTTAATATTATTTGTTATTCAAGTGTTTCCTTGTCCTTAAAAATAAATAAATCACCTTGAAACGAAAAGCAACGCGGCCTACGATTCGTTTTAAACTAAGAAATCTGCGCGCCAGTTTACGCGGCCAAGTAAGAAGAACAGGCATGACGCTTTTGGCTTGGTTCCTACTCTTTTCATACATTCTCCAATCTTGACCTTCTGTAAAAGTTGAGTTTCAGAAATTCATTTTTATGGACTCACCAACACAAAGACCCTTTGAATTTCAAATCTATCGCGCCTTATTATTTGGTTTTATATATTACTTGTCATACGAATAGTGGAGGCCTATTTCCATCAGTGAACTTCTTCAGGCTGTAGGCCCACCACAAGCTCTGTCTCTGGCTCTGGTTTTGAGTCTGTGTGAGTGCTGTCTTAATTAATCTAACGTCGAAACGTCATACACACAGTATAATACACTGGTGACTCAAAACCAGAGACAGAGCCAGACAGAGCTTGTGATAGGCCTACTGGTGATGAGATATATGACTTGTAATACCTAATGTTCCCTACAGCTAATAAAATAGGTAGCTTAATCGCCTAGTCAACCGCGAATAGCAAATTGATCGGAAACCACAATTTACAATGGTCATTAGATTAGTTGAATTATTTAGTTAGTCCTGCACCACATTTAATTTATTTTCATTATTGGTTTGTGTGTTGAGATTTCCCTAGGCTTTATTCTATTGTTATTTTATTTATTGGGATTGTGATTTTGTACGTTTTTTTTATGGTGAAAGTATACCTATTTACACGTAGAAACTTACAATGAATATTTACAAAATACACAAGAAACAGTTGAGCGTTGCAGATCGTTACAAACGATCTAGCGATACTCCACTGATCCAAATCAGTGCCAGACCCACAAACCCTTGGGTCACGCGACCGACGCACGCTTCGATCAGTCACCTATAGACTAGACAATTTTTTTATTGTTAGGAGAAAAATGGCTATGACATACGGACGGACAGACAGACAGACATGACGAATCTATAAGGGTTCCGTTTTTGCCATTTGGCTACGGAACCCTAAAAAGCAGAAATACCACATTACCATGCCTACTGTACAGTACTAAGAATTTAAGCACCAATAAGATACCCAAGCGCTCTGAAATTCGTGCTTTGAGGGAGGTCAGTGAGCGGTTACCCAAAGTATTAGCCGGCCAAATTATAGCTTTGTGTACGAGAAACTAACTGCTAGGTATTGTAAGCACTAAGCCTCTACGAAATTATAGGGTATCTAACCTAGGCTGCGCAGGTATCCTAGGCTTATTTTGGCAGGTAATTTACTTTATTTTATTTAGGAAAGAACATGCCATAAGTTAATATACAAAAAATTGTGTGGACACACTTTCTAGCCCCAAATTAATCAGAGCTTTTACTATGGAAATTATAAAGAGCTAATATTAATACTTATTATTATTATACATTTTTTGTAAAAACAATACACAACCTAGAGAAAGAAAAAACATCTGCGTTCACTACACAAATATTTGTTCTCAGTGGGGATCGAACCCACGACCTACAGCGCAGAAGGCAGAGCTACTACCATCTGAGTTGAGAGGCCAGTCAAGTTTTGCCACTCACTCACTCATGCATAATGTTTTAAAAAACATGTTTTTGAAAGTGCGAGATATATATGCCGTAATAGTATAAGAGCTTAAAAACAAAACTAGCTATAGGCATTATAATATTACATGACTAACAAGACTATAAGCTCATGTTTAATTTAAGTATTTGTAAGGGGAGAAAGTTCTCTTCAATTTGGTTGCATAACATCATTCTTCAGAAGTCCACTGCATGTGACTGGCCTCTCAGCTCAGTTGGCAGTAGCTCTACCTTTTGCGCCGTAGGTCGTGGGTTCGATCCCCACAGAGAACAAATATTTGTGAGGTGTACGCAGATGTTTGTTCTCTGTCTGAAAAAAAAGCATTTATAAAACATCTATTACCTACATATCTATTAAAAAGTCGACAGTATACTAGTATCACAAAGAACACGTATAAAAAAAATAAAATCGATATTATTATAAAAATCAAGTGTTTGTACGTATGTCCAGGGTTTTCTCTGTCACCGCTGTATAGGATCCTTACCATGAGCTCTATCTGGCTCTGTCTCAGGCTATGGTTTTGAGTCTGCGTAGTCCTCACCAGTGCATTATACTGTGTGTGTGACGTTTTGACGCAGGATTTATTTAGTCAACACTCACACAGACTCAAAACCAAAACCAGAGACAGACAGAGCTCATGGTAGGCCTATTGATCCCCGTTTTGGTGATAAATACCCCTCGGTCTCCTGAAGTGAGTAGCGGAGTTTAGACAGAATTGATGGAAGTGGGAGGTTATGGGAGGCATAAGTTTCAAAATCTATGTCTATCTTTTTCTTACACGAAGGTACTTCCCCAGGCATAGTAGACATGCATCCTTTCAGGGGGCTAATTCTCGGGCCGATCTCGATCATTTTGCAATTTTATTTTATTGCTTCATTTCACAACCCCGCACTTTTTCTACGTTTTCCGTATATTGTAGCTGTTGACGCTTTTATGATGAGGTTGTTGATGAATTACTCAAGGAAATCTGGTATTCTCTCTTCGAAAAGAAGCAATAAAATAAAATTGCAAAATGATCGAGATCAGCCCGAGAATTAGCCCCCTGATATAGAATATCAGAATATCTCTTGAAATGTAAGTTCGTACTAAATATTAGTAGTAGCTTGAGTTTCTAGATTTGCTTGTGTGCCGTGTTTCTAATTACCCCTCTTTGCCGCTTCTTTTTCAAAGGATTTTGATTGGTACTAGATAAGTACCAACATATCGGTAAGTACGTATACGAAGTCTGGGGATCCCCGTAAACCAACTTTTCATAGTATTTCCCAATTTTTTTTTTAACTTTTCGATCACGACATCAATCGTCTCATTAACATACTCCACAATATTTCCTGGATGTACCTGGAATAGGCTTCAACGCGGAAATAGAAAGAGATAGAAATAGGGCTGGTAAACCAGTGCAAGTGAGAGGCGTACAGTTTTCCTTTTCACTGCGACAGCCTCGTGCCGGTAAGTTTATTTTTTTAGTCAGTACTGCTCGCGCTGCTGAAGCGTTTGCTGTGCCATACTTTGCTCCCAAACGGATTAAAATACGATTTAAAACAAAAGTTATCTAATAAACAATAATATCTTTAGTTTGGACAAAGAAACTTTACCGAAAACCCTTAGTTTCCGTCGCGACAGCTCGCGCCGGCTTAAAATTTCACTTTTGTTTTGTTTATTTTGATCGGAAAATGCCGGTCGTAAGTGTTTAGTGATAGTGAACAGTTAGTAGGAATTTTGTTATCTTGATTCAGTTTTAGTGCTTTGTTATTGTTTTGTTTGTTGTACCGGCTTGTCGACGCCCGATAACAACAACTGACACAAAGGTGAGCAAAATTGTTACGACAAGTTTTAAAGTATCAATCTTATAAAATATCGTTATTATTATTTCCATTTAAATTTTAATCACAGTAAAACTATATTACTTAACACAGTAAAAATCAAATCATTCTAAATTCAAACATTTCGCAATCAAGCATGGCGTCTTTCGCGCATTTTTTGCTGTCATATTTGACACGTATTTGACTCTACTACTCTATTCGGCAAATTTCGGCCCGAACTTGATGTGCGGGCTGGTTTTTCCTCAAGTAGGCCGCTGGCGGGCCTTTTTTGCGTGACCCTTGACACGTGTTGCTCGAACTTTTTTAGGTTCTACGAAACGCCGGTTTCCTCACGATGTTTTCCTTCACCGTTTTGAAATACTGGCATAGTGCACATAATTTTTTTGACAGAAAAACTCATTGGTACACGACTGGATTTGAACCCACGACCTTCGGATCGGAAGGCGGGGCCGCTACCACTAGACCACCAGTGATCTCGTCTACCACTCTACGTCCTCGCAATAATAAAGCAGCATGTATGTTGCTCTACAATATGTATAATAATAAGTAAATATAGGTGGCTACGGGCATTGTAACAGGAAAAGAGGGAGATAAAGCAACTTCCGTGCTACGATAAACAGCTGAGCTAGAGATAACGATACATGTCAACATTGCTCTATGACCATTTTCTAGAGATTTCGCAATGCTGTTCTCATCATCATCATCCGCCTTACCATGTTAACGTACAGGCTAAGTCGGCAAGTTTAGTTGGCAAGTTTATCATGCGCACTTGATGTGCGGGCAGGTTTTTCCGCAAGCAGGCCGCTGGTGGGCCCTTTTTGCGTGACCCTTGACACGTGTTGCTCAAACTTTATAGGTTCTACAACACGCTGGTTTCCTCACGATGTTTTCCTTCACCGTTTTGAGAGTACTGGCATAGTGCACATAAATTTTTCGATAGAAAAACTCATTGGTACACGAGTGGATTTAAACCCACGACCTTCGGATCGGTAGGCGGGCTCTCAACTCTCAACGTAGAGGCTATCCAGCTCCTCGACAATACAGACCTAGTAAGAAGACTCAAAAGGACCAAACCTTTTGAGTTAGTGAAGTGATAAATTTAATATTGTGTAGTGCACAAACAAAGTGTCACCTTAATTAATTAGAGACCGTAAGAAAAGTGCCAATGGACACATTCTTAGTACCTAATACTTATACTACTTTATAAAACTAAGCTAAAGCAAAATTACTCATTAGCCTACTAGAACTATTGGTGTCCCTCCCATATATTATACAGGTCTAAGCCTGGTATAAGCCTGTATAATATAATATTAATAAATACTTACCTCAAGGTATATTTTTATTCGGTGACTAAACCATGTTATGAGTGGTATATGTAACATACTAAATTAGGTTGAGGTCATTCTTGTTTTCAACTGAGAAGCGATTAGCTATTTATTTGTATTTGTATTTTAATCCTACTAATATTATAAACGCGAAAGTTTGTTAGTATGGATGGATGGATGTTTGCAAAGCAGCTCGTAGACGGGCCATATTTTCACTGCAATATGGTCGGCAACTATGGGTGTCCCTGTCTAACATGTGAGTAAGGGAGGGACACCAATAGTTGCCGACCACAAATTGCAGTGAAACATAGGACGTTTAGAAGCCCCATTAAACTCTTTCACGTACAAAACCACTAAATTGATATCAATAAAACTTTACAATAATATAGCTTCATCATCATTCTCTTGTCCTAGTCTCACTTTATGTAGGGTCGGCACAACAGGTTTTCGTTCTCCACTCTCCTCTATTAGCCGTCATTTCAACAGTCACTCCTTTCTTACCCATGTCATCCTTCACACAATCCATCCATCTTATACATACCTAATAATATAGCTTATACATCAAAATAGCACATCGGTTACAAAATTTATAAAGATATTGTAACGGAGAACGGATGTAAGTAACGGGAACGAGGCGAGCGAAGCCGCGGGCGGCCGCTAGTATAAGATATTTTCCTGTTGTTTTAAAACGGACTCATTACTAAGTACCAAAGAAACCATATGCCATAATATTTACAAATACATACCTCATATAATAACAATACACCTACGTCTATACAGCTGTTCTATTATAAGGTAAAGTATCAGAAAACTTCAGCCAGATACTAGAGCCCGCACAAAATAACTCTACGCGTGACAGATGGCGGAAAATGTAAAAAAAATCTTCCAATAAAAAATAAGGACTTGCATTATTAAACGCAACGTAAGTTCAATTATTTTTTTTGCTATCTGTCATGCGCAGAGTAATCTTGCGCGGACTCTATCAAAAATTGTGAAACAGAAGAGCAATGACAGGGAAGTGCAATGACGTCACAAGTTCCTCTTTGGCCAACTGAACAGCTGAGTTGTGGAATATGTCTGATAACGTTTAATTTTTAAAGCAAGGCTCGGCAAAAAAATACCAATTGCTATAATTATAATTATTTGTCAGAATAATTTTCGAGTAGAGTTCAAAGTTTGATTGTTTGTATGGTTTAAAAAAATATTGAACTCTTCAAACCAGAAGTGCTCATTTGGAGACAAGACTGTAGTTATTAAATAAAATTAAGAATAGAGGTTGTAACCCGGTTAAAAGCAAAGAAAATATCGGTTGTCTGTAAAGTCAAACCGACTTTACAGACAACCGATATTTTCTTTGCTACTGACGATAGTTGAACGTGACAACGTCATACAGCTGTCCACGCGGACGCATGGCTCACTCAAGTAGGAGAGAGACAGATGTCGAACGCTGCCGAACGCGGAGGCTGATTGTGCCTCTTTGTCGCTCGTTCCGAGCCTTAAATGGAAAGCCTCAGAGCGAGATAACGCCGCATGGGTCATGTTTTTTCGTGCGTGCATCCATCGAATTATAAGACGTTGTCACGTCAAAAATCCTTCTACGTTTACGAAACTTGGTTACGTACAAGCACTAAAGGGAATATTTTTGCTCTTCAAGCTTTTGGTCACGCAGACTGTGAATATCCATGAGGCCTACAGGAGGCCTTAAAACATCATCATAATTATCTAGCCACTTTACTTACCAAACAATTCAACATACATATGTTTTAGAAACAAGCCACGTTGAGAAAACATTACGTAAATCCACATTCACCTCAGCGCATCGAACCAATCACTCCAATTACACGGGACTATAGCTTTTATTTCTGCTATTACAAGGCTTAAATTAATTAACATGTAGGTTTCATTAGGTATGCTATAGTTGCAGGTATTTGACCTATTCAGCTGATTGGTGTCGAAATGTTTTGTCTGTTTATGTACTATATACTACACTCGCTATTTTGATTAATCTGTATGATCTACTGTGATACCACACAAAAATCCTTTCGCCACACTTGATTCGAAAGAATCAAATATTTATTTATTATTATAAAACATAATATGATTAAAGTAAAACAATACATTTTATAAGAAATATATACAATATAAAAAAAAAGTATAAAATTATGTGTGAATATAAAAAAAAAATATTTTCTCCTAAAATAGCCTGAAACATTCAGTATCGTGATTGAAAATAAATGGATGTTTAAACACAATGTTCTACTGAAGATTTTCTATTTGAAATCGCATGTTGAATCGTACTTAGGTTTCGTATCCAGTCCAAGGTTACTCAAATCATGTTTATTCGTAAATTATTTCAAGTTTATTGTACTACAAGGCCGTTGAGTTAAAATTCTGCTCAACAATGCGCTTTTTAAAGTCTGTCCAAAAATCATGTAAATGTTTGTTAGATTTTTATTTATCCTCTCTTCCTTTTTCTTAGAATGCTTATATTTACTGATATTAGAATAAAATAGTGAAAATGTTTAAACTGGCGAGCGTGGCTCCCATACATAGGTACGGCGATTGAGTGCCTTTCTTCTGTATTCTGTCAAAACACTGATCGCCATCGCAAGCGATCTATCTTGATAGCTTTAAAAAAAAAGAAAGAAATACATTTTATTGACCCTATTTAAATATAAAAAAATCACATAAAATAACTGCTGTTTTTATTTTATGTAGGTAGGCAGGTGCCACACAATAGTACATTTATATAGTAACAATTTTATAGGTCAATTATAGGGCATGCGATGGCACATCTGTGCACAAGGCTTAAATGTACAGTAGACCTACCACAAGCTCTGTCTGGCTCTAGTTTTGAGTCGGTGTGAGTGTTGACTATCCTACATGCGAAACGGTACACACACGGTAAAATACACTGGTGAGCACTCACACAGACTCAAAACCAGAGCCATACAGAGCTTGTGGTAGGCCTACAGGAGAGACTTATGCCTGTTTGTAGAATCTTTCAGTCACATCAAACTAAAAAAGCGCATTTACAGAGAATCTAGGTAATCGATTACCGACTTCCAACAAAACAGTGTTATTGAGTGCACGTCCTGTTTGCACAGATAAGGGCACGTGTTATCTCCTTATCTAATACTACGCTTGCTTTGTTCGGTTCTGTAGGCTTACCATGAGCTCTGTCTGGCTCTGTCTCTGGCTCTGGTTCTGTGTCTGTGTGAGTGTTGACAAATAAATCCTACGTCAAAACGTCACACACACGGTATAATGCACTGGTGAGGACCAGAGCCAGAGACAGAGCCAGACAGAGCTCATGGTAGGCCTACTGACCCATGTTATACCTGTGATATCATCATCATCAGTCAAGAGTAGTAGAGCTCTTTGTGAAGGGCTCGTCCGGAGAAGTACTACCACCATGCCTATTTCTGCCGTAAAGCAGCATTGCTGTGTTTCGGTTTGAAGGGTGTGAGTAACGGTGAAATTACTAGCACGTGAGGCTGAACATCTATGTGCCTCAAGTTGATGGACGCAGGACAATGCATCGTAGGGCACGTTCCTGACGTGCGTGACCTACGAGGCAATGCTTTGTTATAGGCTATGGTTACCACTTAATATCAGGTGTGCCAAGCTTGTTCCATCAGGTAGTTGTATAAAACAGACAAACAAACAAACTACAGATCGCTAAAACAGTTGCTACAAAATGAAACAATAGATATCCTCCCAGTACAACCTTGTACAACCTACCTGGTAATTAGTAGGTTATATAATTACTATGTAATAGGGTTACACTGTGGACTTGCCCCGGTTACGCACTGGTTAAATACACTAGTTATACCTACATCTATATACAGGGCGTCCCACGGATATGCCACATGGAGAGAAAGTATATCTTGAATATTGTCGATGGAACATTTTACTGAAAGAAGAGAGAGAGCATTTGATAAATCTTATACCTTTAAGCGAGAAAATCTTGATCGGATGAACGGATCACGGAAACTGTGCCAACACACAGAAAAAAATGGGTCAACAAAGTCACAATAAATGCATTGTCAGAAATTTCCTGTCGGAGCAACTAAATACTCTGTTACTTTAGCAGAAACAGCTTTGTTGAGTTCAGCAACTTTTTTATTGTCCACTGATTTTCCTTCGTTTAATGTGCAAGGAACAATTTAGCTTTGTCCTTACATCAAAGTTAATAAAAAAATTGATTATATAACAATAAAACGTTTTAGGTGTGTCAATGTGAACATTGTTAATAAATCTAACAAAGTAACTATAGTCGTAGCATTTAACTACCATTTGACATGCAATAGATACGTTGCTGTAGTGAAAATGGAACTTTGCTAGCGTGTCAATGTGAACATTGTTAAAAAACGTAGCAAAGTAACTATAGTTGTGGCATTTGAGTACTTTTTGTCATACAATAAGTATGTTGCTGAGATGAAAATGGAACTGGCATGTGTGTCAATGCGAACATTTTTAATAAACCTAACAAGAGACCTATAGTCGGAGCATGTGACTACTCAAACTCATACTCATATTCTTTATTGCAATTATTATGTTACATGATGAAGTTATAAAGTTAAAAATGGTGAATACATAATAAGCCCTTATGTTTAGGGTATAACAATATTTGGAGTAGAAGTGGGCCAGTGTTATACAACAAATATATTACTGTGATGACAATGGATCGTTGCAAATGTGTAAATGTAAACATTGTAAATAAATTTCGCAAAATAACTAAAGCGTAAAGTTCAACTACGTTTTGTCATGCAATAAGTAAGTCGTTGTGGTGACAATAGAACGTTGCTAGTGTATCAATGTGAACATTGTAAAACAACCTAGCAAAATAATTATAGTCGTGGTATTCAACTACCTTTTGTCATACAATAAATATGTCACTGAGGTGACAATGGAACGTTGCAAGTGTGTCAATGTGAACATTGTTAGTAAAAAAAACTAACAAAAAAGCTGTTTACTAAATTTAGAACTAGATGGCGTGACTAAAATTGTAACGATCCTAGAACGCGCTGACGAAAACGCACGGCGTTTCCTTATATTGTAGAAGTGGTTTTATGAAATTGTATTCAACGGATTAAAGAATCCGTTAAGATTTGAGATGACTGGAGTTGATCCGATGAATGCATCGGATCAACTTCGGTCTTATCAAATTTTCTTTTTTTACCCCTCACACTTGGGGTTTTTCGTACCTACTAGTTGTACATTTTTAGTCCTTCGTTTTCGAAATTAGTTCCGCTGACAAAAGATACATTGTTGTAGTATCAAAATACGCCTTATTGATAAAATAGAAACATTGTTGCAATGACAATTAATTCTTGACAATAGAAACATTGTTGCAATGACAATTTACTTCTTGACAATAGAAATGTTGTTGTACTGACAACTTGATCCATGCCAATAAAAACATTGACGCACGGACTATACACCATGGTGGGCTCTCCCCTGTTAAAGTTTTATTGTTGGAACCAACAATATTTTTTTCTGAGTGAACGATTTTCACGAAATTTAGTATACAGGGGTTTTCGGGGGCGATAAATTGATCTAGCTAGGATTCATTTTAAGAAAATGGTTATGTCACTCCGAGTTCAATAATTAAACATAAACTGAATATATGTGACTGCTCCTGCCATCTATTGACGATTGTGAGCAACTAACTGCAAGCATATCCAGCAGATTGCGTTGTTCAGTAAGAATAAACCAATAAAGATAATAATAAATAAGACTTACGATTTCTTAAAAATACAAATTAACGAAAAAAATTCCGAGCGAAGCTCGGTTACCAACTGCTATATATAGTAATAGATTAATTTAAAACACCCAGACAGAGAACAAGAACCAACATCTGTGTTCACTACTCAAATATTTGTTCTCGGTGGGGATCGAACCTACGTCCTACGGCCAGTCAATGCTTTTTAGGGTTCCGTAGCCAAATGGCAAAAACGGAACCCTTATAGATTCTTCATGTCTGTCTGTCTGTCTGTCTTTCTGTCTGTCTGTCCGTCCGTGTCACAGCCACTTTTCTCCGAAACTATAAGAGCTACACTGATGAAACTTAGTAAGTAGATGTATTTTGTAAACCGCATTAAGATTTTTTCACAAACATATAAAAAAACAATAAATTTTGGGGGTCCCAACCCATACGTGTGGGGTGGGGTATCTACGAATATGTCTTTAAAACGATGTTGAGGTTTCTTATATCGTTTTTTTCAAAACTAAATAGTTTGCGCGCGAGAGACACTTCCACAGTAGAAAAAGTTGGTCCACCCCCCCTCTAACTTCTAAAATAAGAGAATGATAAAACTAAAAAAAATATATGTTGTACATTACTATGCAAACTTTCAACGATATTTGGTTTGAACGAGAACTAGTCAGTAGTTTTTTTTTTATACGTCATAAATCGTATAAAGCCGCAATTTACCTTTCGACGAACTACAAGAACCTTTATATTATGTTACTTGATGCTACGGAACCCTTCATGGGTGAGTCCGACTCGCACTTGGCTGCATTTTTCTTCTGGCTGTACCTCTGAGTCAATGGTATGGAGAACAAGTTGAGCTGATTGATCGAAACAATGCTAAAATCCAGGTCAGCTGACCGATTACAGCTCAGACAATTACATTGCGAAATTGTATGCAAGCCACAGACTACAAATAGAGTATGTATGAGTACGAATTGGTCCTATTGCTGTTACAATCTGTGGCTTCATAGTCATGTATTTATTTAGTAGTATTACAAAGATCACTTTGAAATGTCTTAAGAACAGGGCCTAGAAGAACAGGCAACAAACTATACGACTTGGTTCCTACCGTTTTTTTGTATGATCCTTTTACAAATCAAAAAGTTCCTATCATGAGCTCTATCTGGCTATGTCTCTGGTTCTGGTTTTGAGTCTGTGTGAGTGTTGACTAAATAAATCCTACTTCAAAAGGTCACACACACAGTATAATGCACTGGTGAGCTGAGCACTCACACAGACTCAAAACCAGAGCCAGAGACAGACACAGTTCATGGTAGGCATACAGGTTAGTGAGAAGTTCAAGTGAGTATTCTGATTGATCCTTTGACCTATTTGACCTTTGAACTTTTTGTATGACCTTCGATCCACTTATTTCGACACCATATTCCTTAGTTGAATGATCGATAGCTAAATAGATAACTCTTTATTAATCACAGTTAGGCAAAATAATGGGCAACCTTATCGCTGAGAGCGATCTTTTCCAGGCAACTTTGTCATGGAAAGAATTAACAAATAGAAGACGGTGTATGACGTGTGTGTAGTAGTATATTAGTGTAGATCTACAATAATTACTCACCATCACCTAATTAAGATATACCCATTTGGGTAGAGATAGGTCAAAAACAGATAGATGAACAGTGTGAAAGATGACATGCATTAGAAAGAAGTGAATACAGAGATGACGGTTGATAGAGGAGTATGGAAGACGAGAACATGTTGTGCCGACCCCACATAAAGCGGGATAAGGGCAGGAAAAAGAAAAAGACGAACTTAGGAATGTTACAAGCAATAAATGTAGTACCTGGGAATCAAACCTATAACCAGGAAAGCAAATTACGGTTACTAGAACAGTTCACAACGCGATGGATTTAATCTTGTGATACCTTTAGCGAAACATTCAATATCTACGCAATTAAAGGTATACGTGGCAAGTCCAAGAGATGAGGTATTATTTATCTACGTCATGCAAATAATATAATGTTCTGCCAAAAAAAGGTACTCCATTCACTAAGCAATTCTCCCAATGCCACTAATAATTCTGTTGCAATCAAAAGTAGATACTAAATAAATGATACTAACAAGGAAAAGCGATCATATCGACTCATCCGTAGAACAAAGTCCGATCTGCAAGGTTGGTAGTTTTCAGTAGAGGTTAGAGAAGTTGTTTACTCCTAAACTTATTTGTAACTCTTAAACGGTAAGACTTGGCATTTTGATTTTTTGGTATGTTGTAACAATGCCCCTACCTTGTTAAATGATATGTAAAGTATATTTCTTATCTTTTTATATCACGAGATAGTGGGTTCCATATCAACATAAGACGTTTTATGGCGGAATAACGAGGGTCCGTAGTGAACATTATACGTTGTTTTACGGAGACGTCTGAATTAATTGGCGTTCCATATTAATATGGGTCATTTTTTGTTGGAATTATCCATCCCGTAAGAGTCCTTTGTGATTATCCATCTTTAAATATTTTAACTGTTTCGTGTGTATTTTGTAAATTTTGTAAATATTTGTTTAATTGTAAGTTTATACGAGTAAATAAATGTATATACTTTATTTTTAAACATAATATAATAGCTATTATTATGACTGCACCTCCATATAGCTAATTAAAAATAGGAAATTATTTTTTTAAATGGTTCATTAATGAATAATCTCAAAATAGATAACATTAAACATCTACCAAGACGAAGCTCTATTCTTAGCAATAATTAAACTGTACTAAAACTGCCTTGGGGGCGTAATAGTTAAAACTTAAAATAGTAATTAAATGGCATATCGTATCACAGCATGCTGTTAACTAAGTACTATGACTACTACACCGACATAAATAAACAGTCTTGAAAAAAATATATTCAGCTCTATCAAAAGGAGTAAAAAATTGAAATAAAAATATTACTTACTTATCCCAATAGGTAATCGACCGATTCCTCAGAAACATCAACAGTGGTGTAGTTTGGCAAAGAATTAAAATATGGATGATCCTCTAAAGGAATTACTTCTGGGTGGCCATTCAATCTTTATATTTATCAGCAGGAACCATAATAGGTATAAAATATGCAGGTTTTAGTTCAGTTTGTACCGAATCACTAAAATATTGTATTCAGGTTTAGTCAAGTCATATTTAAAAAACAATTAGTTGGGATCACTACCGTTTGCATGAACTTTTTGAATGTAGGCGAATCTAGGCGATAGCGATAGTGATCAGCTGAAACGCAGTCAAATATGACAGCCATATGTGACAGGGTTTCAGCTGATAACCATCGCCATCGCCTAAATGTACATTTCCTAGCACAATATAGCACTTCCATCGTACTTATGCCACACATTCTTTAGGATACGAGTTGAAACGGCGAAAATATTAAATACCATAGTTTGGCATACCTACTTCAATCAGCGGAAGATAATACTTAAAAGTATGTATCCTATTATTAGGTGTATAGTTTTATCGGAATATTTGATGAATTTCACTGCATACATAGCTCGATCTCGCAGTTACCATAATTTTGTGAAGCAGTCAAGCTGCTGTGGGAGAAATATTATATCAAGGCATTTTTAACGGCGTTTGCATGATGGCCCCATTGTTTTTGTATACTGCTTTTCCCTTTTTTCGTTATATATTTCATACCTAAGTTCTAAAAAGCATTTACGCTTAAGGTCTGTCCATTCTTTTAGGCACCTCTGTCGTATTCTAGTAGAATTAGATGATACATCTATAGTGGAAAGTTGCAGGCGAATTCATAGTGCTAAATGACGATAAAGAAATCATAGAAAGACTGTCCAAATGATAAGGGCAGAGAAATAAATAGTAGGAGATGGCATAGGAGTTGGCGCTGACAGTTAACCAGCGTAGATCAGTGGTGCCTACGAGGCATTGCTTTGTTATAGGCGATGGTTACCACTTAACATCAGGTGGGCCATAAGCTTGTTCCATCAGCTAGTTACATAAAAAAAAAAAACTTCTAACTGCTTGAGTTTTCGAAACGACAAGGCACTTCTTAGGAAAATGTAGGTCCTTGGTGGATTGCTGAAAGCCTCCTTGGCAGATGGATCAGAGTGACATTCCGTATTAACCTGTCGCAGGTTAATTTTTTGGTCCCACCATCTTCATACAAAACTTCTTCCCATAAATCAGCTAGTTCTTAACTGATTTCTTAAGCACCAGGAGGCAAAGGTAACGTTTGCTGTATCATGCCGTTGTCATCAATATTCACAACCGAAATCAAAAAAGCTATATAATTATTAATGTAATTGTAAGACAGATGTACCTAGCAACTAATTTTACAATTTTTTTATAAAAATCTTCATATTTGACGATATTTTTACATGAACAACGTCCTAACTGATTGCATTATCCCAGTAATAACGTCCCATCTTAAAATCGAAACAACAAATCGCATGATAGATTCCGTAGAAAAACGGCCTATATTCACATGAAACGCTTAAAAGTTCAATAATGTTCGCATAAAATTGTCCTAATACTTCATAAGACCTCTACTTTTTACTGTTTATTATTTCAGAAAAAAATATTACTATGTGGATATGCATTATGCCAATCGTATTTTCGCACTAATAATGTGTTAATAGACCTCTCCATTAAAAAACGTCCTTTATAAAAATCGATCGCAAAATGTCTAAAAATATATTTTCATACAAAACAATTGATAAATTATTTTTTCATCACACTGATAAAAAACCAAGCGCACGACATAAAAACAACCTCTTTCCAACAAACAACGACCGGTCTGACGAACGGACGGGCCGCCCGCTCCCCGCGGTCCGTCGCTTGATCACTCGGTGCAATTTTATGCGGAGCTAATGTCAGATAGAACGTTATTCGATTCTATATTTCCGAAACTAAATAAGATACAAAAATTCTAAAAACGCAGATCTGTAGAGTTTGTATTCCTTATCTCGTCTAGCTATTTAACTCATTTTTGCTCTATGAGCACATCGAACTCTGTTCTACGGCTACGTCGATATATCTTGTTACCATCATTTTCGCCCAATATCTATCTGTTGTCATATTAGTTTTACAAGGCGAAGTCTCTATTCGCTATCACATGTTTATTATGCCAACATTCAGTCTTGTTGCAATCGATCCATTTCAATTCTAACTCATTTTTTATTGCAATCAAAGCTTAAAATTATGCCAAAACTGACAAATTTCACTAGGTCTTGATTGCAACAAAAGACACGCGATCATCTTACAGGTGAACGCTGGATCCGCGTTCGATTTTTAAAACAAAAATTGAAAACTCACAGCTGACTCAGCGTTGCCTGAACGAATTGTGTTGCAGGAATAAACCCGCTGCTCTAAATTCTGCCTCGATATGATGTAAAAAATTCACCACCAGCTTTACATTTATCGTCACACGCCACCGGTTGTGTCATAATCAAATTAATTATTCAATTCATCGCTAATGCAGCTGTTCAGTTCATTGTGTCATGTTTTTGTTTATGTGTTTATGAGCGGATTGTTTGTATTAACACAGGATAGTGCGGTGTGGGTGATCTATGGCTAGAGTTAGGGTAAACATTTCCTTAGGGCGCTTGTACACGCTAAGAAAATTTGCCGTTCCTGCGGCAGACAAGACAAATTCTTCGTGTATTCGACAAGAATTTTGTCTGTTCCACACACGAAAACTTTTCATGTCTTCCGCAGACAAGACCAATCGAAATGTGTACACGACACGATTTTTTTCGTGCAGTTGTCAGTCGGGCGTAGGGCGCGCAAGTAATAACAAGCACAACTAAAACTACCTGGCTGGGCTGGCTCAACCCTACTACACCGCCCCCCGCCGCTCCGCAACAACGTTCGCCGCGTCGTGTCTTGCGCAGATAAGATTTTTTTAGTGCACCGCTGGGAGCTTTGTACACAGTTATTTTCTAGTTACGACACGATTTCTTGGGTAGACCCGGCGTTTTTTCTTAGCGTGTACAAGCGCCCTTATTCTTTGGTTGACAACATTGAATTTAAAATTACTTGAGGTCCAGTAGAAATGTGGTAGATTTGACCACACCATTTGATCCATCAAATGTCAAAGATAAAAATACAGTTATAGTTTTCTTATAAATCGAGGGCATAACTCCTTTTACGACTTTCCCCTAACACACCACACACCGCCTTTCTTCAAAAACCATTCTGTATAATGTACTTAAAATAGGTTGTTTAAGTTGGAGGGACGATTTGGGCACCTTCGAAAGGAAATGGTGGGAGGAGGCTCAGAATAAAGAGAAATTGAATTCTTTCGGGGAAGCCTTTGCCCTGCAGTGGGACGATACCACAAAGACACAAAGAAACATACCATTTTTTTTTCTAGCTTATGCTAGAAAAAAAAATGGTATGTTTCTTTGTGTGAATAAAAAGATCTTTTAATAAATAGAAAAAAAATGCACGGAGCCCTTCTTGCGCGAGTCCAAATCGTACTACGCGGGTTTGTTTTTCTAAATGAAACCCGTGCAAAGCCGGGGTAGGTCACTATTTATATAACCCCTTCACCATTGAGGCCAGAAAAGGTAAACTGCGGTGGTGGTACCATTTTCATCAGTGTACAAAAGGTGTACAATCGTTTGTAGTTTGTCAAACCTGCACAACAGTAGCCTAAATTATTCAGGGCAGTTCGCTAGAGTACCTTTAGCAGAGATATATTTATATACAGAGCGCTTGCATGTATGAACGAGCGGGTCAGCATGAACAGCTTATGGAGCGCTTATAAAATTGTGCAAGATATTTCACATGAACTTGATAAGAAGCTATCGGCTATGCTATCGATTGCCAGCGTAGATACGAAAAAATAAAGAAATTAGAGAAGAACAAAAGAAGAAAATAAGAATAATGAACATAATAAATGTATTTGGAATTCATTATTACGCTAAAAAAGTTTTTACCATCATGGAGAGTTGTTGAAAGGAAAAGTTGCTGAGAACAGAAAAAGAAAGATGATTTAGTCATCTTGTACTTACGACATGACAGCTTTATCAGAAATATCATTTAAGGTAAGGTAGAAAGAAAAAGAGAAAGGAGAAGACGAAGGATAAGCGAAAGCGAAGATCGCCGTCATGTCGTCGAAGGAGGTCAAGGACGTTGTCCTCAAAATAAATAGGAGATAAATGCACGATGTTACGCCGATTTGAGTATTGCTCTTAGATAAGGAGACGAAGTTTTTTTTTGACAAATAATAAAGTTAAGTTTGAACACCATAATCGTGTTTTTTTTCTGAGTTGTATTTCGAGTAAAGCTTTTCAATTAAATCATTGCCAATTTTATTATGAACGAGCAAGTATTCCTTACCTTTGTTTATTGGTTCTATATTTTAATACCCCTCTTCAGTTTTATTTTTCCGCTATGAAATTCAGTGTGAGCTTAGCCTGTTTACAGGCAATAACGCTTTGTGCTGTTAACTAGCTCACGCGTAGGGCTTTGCTTGTGAGTTTGATTTTGAGAGCACTTGGTGGCCTTGTGGTAGCGGCCTCGCCTTCCGACGCTAAGATCGTGGGTTCAAATCCAATCGAGTTTTTCTGAACAAAAATGCATGTGGACTATGTCAAATGAGTGGCTCTCAAACTGTGAAGGAAAATATCATGAGGAAACTGGCATGTCGTAAAGCCTACAAAGTTCAAAAAACATTCATTATAGGCTCTACACATTTCTAGGAAGAACGATTCTGAGCCCACTCCATTCCATGGATTTCCCGCGATCTTTACAATGTCATCGTTCCATCGGATGGTGAGGTTTCTTTTACGTTATGTTTTTAGATTCGTTGCTATATTATAGTTTAGTGGTTTTAGGTGTTAAATTAAAAGTAACTTTATTTCTGTAAATTCTCGAGTAAAAAGTTTAGTAAGCTAAGTTCAAACCGCCTTAACCAAAGATTCATGATTTTACATCACAAAACTCTTTGATATAACATACTCAACTGAGTTAACAGGCGCTAAGTTGGGTTCAGTAACTTTGGCGCCCGCGGCTAACTTGGCTCGCCATCCTGGTGTTGTTATACACGACTGTGGCATGCCGCTTCTTAAATAAAAGTAGTCACAGTTCATGAGAGATATCAACAAATTCTCAGTTACATGTAAACTGTACACCGTAAACTGTACAGTTTACATGTCACTGAGAATCTGTTGTTTTTGAGAGGTTGTGCCAGCAACCTATCTGATTGTCTATGTTTTTTAATAAAAGTAGTGACCTTATCGCTGACAGTTCACGAGGAATTACAAATTGTCAGTAAACTGTATGGTTTACAACTTCAGAAACTTATCTGAACGGTTGTGTTTATTCCTAAAATCATTATTTCATTCGATTTTGTCGACTTTATGATTCACAATTTCACAATAATGACGCCCCTCTTATCTGAACAGATAAAATTGGTGGTATTGTAAATAAGATGGTGAGTAAGAGCGGTCTGCAGAAGTAAGAAGGGTGTTTTTAAATGCATAACTGGTCAGCAAGCACTTGCGATGCCTTTGGTATTGCAAGCGTCTATAGGCTACGGTCACCGCTTTTCATCAGATGGGCCGTATGCTTGTTTGCTTGCTTACTTGCATAAAAATACATGTCAAACTGTGCAGACTGCATAAAAATCAAACGCTCCTTAAACGCTCTACAAGATATTGTTTTTTAGTACTTAACTATTCAGTCATCACTAACTCAAGTCGTAGCTTTGTATCTGTTGCATGTCACAGTTGCTTCAACGTCATCTGCAAAGACCTGTCTTTATTTACTTTAGCGTAACTTCACATTTGAGAACTTGAGCGTACAGCTTTGTACACGTTGATAGCACAGAATAAACGGATTTTAATGTTATTTAAAATAACCTCTTGAACAGCAAAGTTTTATACGTGATGCCGCAGTGCTTGTGAGGTCGTATGAAGTAGAATGACTAACTTCATTGATTTAAAATTCGAATTATAATTTAATTTGTTAAGAAATACCAAATGATTGAAAACGGTAACATTCAAAGAGAACATCGCAAAAATTATAAATAAATGAATTAATCCTTGGCCAATTCATTTTAATCTGACGATCCTCGACGATTTCCTCGTACTACGATTATTGGAGCATTACGTCAACGTTACGTTACATCGTTTGTCGCACCGTTACAACATCGAGTGTAATTACGTTTAACGATACCTTGTAGTGGCGCTACAGCAATTATTATTGTGTTAAAGCAGTTTTTTTTCTCTATAATCGTAATTAATTTTTTATTGGTGTTTATAAGTGTTTTTGTAGGTAATTTTAAATTTATATGGTTATAAAAAAAAACAACGAGGCTTTTTTTTTTTTGTTTTTATGGATGTGGATGGATATGGACTAGAGGTAGACCAAAGAAAACATGGATGAACTGTGTGAAAGATGACATGGATAAGATAGGAGTGAATGCAGAGATGACGGATGACAGAGGGGAATGGAGGAGGAAGACATGTTGTGCCGACCCCAAATAAAGTGGGATAAGGGCAGGAAGAAGAAGGTTTTATTAACATAAGTATTTTTTGGATAACTGTACTGTAATGAAACTCTGTAATACAAAGACACAAACTGGCCCGATTTAGTATTAACGGTTCTATAAATCATCATTATCATTCGCCAGAATTGGCTTTGATAAAAAATCTTGCTAATTTTACAACACCAACGTAATAAATAGCCGTTCTAAATTTGGATTTGAATTTCGAATGCACGGCATGATCGTAACGAACTTTCGCTTTCAAGCGCTGTTAGGGTTGGAAGCAAAAATAGGATTAAAAAAATAATCTGCTCAGTAAACTGTGAAATTGAATATTTTTTCTATGCATAAAAAATTGACACCGGTAGATAAATAATGTTATCATACAACATTCATATCATTTATTTGCATCATTTATTTAGAAGAAGCGTGTTTTTTTAAGCGGATTTAATTTGATTTCGCTACCACTTTCAAATTTTATTTTATGAAAATTATACAGTATAATAGTCAAATAAAAAAAATGTAATTGTTCCGCAATGTTGAAATTATTTTTTTTCCGTTTCACAAACGATATATTCATTTACTTTTCATTACTCATACTCTGAAAGTAGGTCTGAAGTTGCCTGAGGGGCCTAATTGAAAGTAAAACTTTCAGCCCTAGGGAGAATCGCTTTCTACTGACAGTTGTCAAATTATAAAAAAAACAAGTTCTATTTTATTCAACCATGTTCCAACTTTCTAAAGTCTTTCTGACTGCAAAGAGGTCGTTGAACCAAATTCCAACTTTTTATTCAGCAAGTAGGTTGGAAACCCATTACAACGGTAAGAAGTTTAAAAAGTCTAATTAGAGCGCAATGTAAAATTTAAACTTAAATAACATAAAGATAGTATTAAATAAATAATATATCTTCTAAATTACTTGATTAATATATAGCTTCAACTATTTATTTAAAATAACATAGATTTGAGCAAACAACCATTTTTTAAATTATGAGAATGAAAACAATGGCTGAATAATGCTGGCGAGCCGTAGCCGAAAGCCCGCCAGAGAAAAGGAAAAAAAAAACCGGGAAGGCGGCAATTCAATCTTCATTTTCACTAATTTTTCTTTCATGTTTTTATTTTTACTTTCCTTGTATTCGTAATGAAAAGCACAGTGTTTACCTCGGGTGAAAGTCTTTTAAGTCCCTCAAGCTCCATTGGCGCCCTCGATTACGCTCTGGCGCCAAACCCGTCTCGGGACTCAAAAAACGTGACTTTCAACACTCAGGTAACAATGTACTATTACATTTGTTTTAAAACTAAAAGTTGTATTGTTTGTTTCAGGTAATACTACTGGCAACATTATTCAGCGACGTCCAGATTTTATACGAACAGTGGCAAAGTTCTGGAAACTGACAACCCTAATTGAATGAAATGAGTGAATGAAAGAAATTGCAGTAGGTCGCGTGAGACTCAAGTTACACTTACATTGAGTAATGAACATCATTACGTGGTCTCGACTTTACATCTACGTAATATGGTTGTTATAAGTGGAGTAACGTAGTAAGGTCATCTTTTGTACAGTCGCCTGCTATAACACAGGTTCTTTCGAATGTTGCTACCTCTGTGGGTTACAAGTGAGGAGCGAGAAGGCGAATAATGCTTTTGATACAGACAAAGGCACCAAACACAAAGTCAAAGAACTTTGGCTCGCAAATTTCAACATTTTTAAAATAGGTACACAAATCATGTACTTATATGTATATGTGTATAAAATACAAATTAAAATTACAGACAGCCAAGTTTCAGGGAATAATTTTACAAAAACTCAGCAAAAATACTATTTTGGTCTACAAACTATAGATGAACTAGTTTTCGTATGAATTTTCTTCCTTTAGCTTCAACTAACTCAAAAAGCTCGAAAACGTTGCGTCAAGGGCACGAAAGAAGCCTCATTGAGGCACACTTGAAATCCTTTCACCACTCTGGTTCAAAGAACTAGTGACACGACACGAGTAAGAAGAAGAAGCTTCAACTCGACTGAAGAGGTCAATGACATAACAAGCTAATCAAAGCTCTAAATTTGCCTTAAATGAGCCTTCACAGCTCAGTTGGTAGTAGCTCTGCCTTCTGCGCAGAGGTCGTGGGTTCGATTCCCAACAAGACAAATATTTGTTTGGTCTGTGGTCTGCTTAGTTTGGTGCTAGATATGTTGTGAGGATTGTCCGCAATATTTTAAGTCCTAAAACTCCCATTGCAAATCCTCTGAAATGCAATACTATATTAAGCTGATTGGTCGAATCACAAGGAATCCGTGATCCTAAGCTGATCCAGGATCTTTAGCCGATCCAGGATTTAGTATCGTTCAGATTTAACGGCAGATTGCATTTCTAGTAGTAGTATTATCATTGTGAAGAGCTCGTCCGGGGAAGTACTACCACCATGCCTATTTCTGCCGTGAAGCAGCATTGCTGTGTTTCGGTTTGAAGGGTGTGAGTGCCGGTGAAATTACTGGCACGTGAGGCGAAACATCTGTACACATCAAGTTGATGGACGCAGGGCAGTGCATCGTAGGGCACGTTCCTGACGTGACCTACGAGGCATTCCTTTGTTATAGGCGATGGTTACTACTTAGTATCAGGTGGGCCATATGCTTGTTCCACCAACTAGAAGTAAAAAAAAAATCCTCAAACTTGTACCTACCAGATAGCTGATAAAATACTTAAATATTTTTTTGTAAACACAGACTTAGAATACAATGAACTAGAGACTAAACAACTACTAACTACTCTTGCGACGCGTGACCCAAGAGCTGGTGGGTATCTGGCGCAGCGTATAAGCATTGCTATTCAGCGTGGCAATGCCGCCAGCGTCTTGGGGACGCTTCCGTCTGGCACTGATTTGGATCAGTTGAGCTATCTCTAGATCGTTTGTAACGATCTGCAGATAGCTCAACTGTTTCTTGTGTATTTTGTACATTTTGTAAATATTTGTTTAATTGTAAGTTTCTTTGTGAAAATAAATTATATATGAACTAGATATAAAGTAAATTGCATAAGACTATGTGTCAAACAGAATCTCATTGAATAAAACTATTGTAAGAGTTCGTCTGCTCCATCTATCATTATGCAAAAAAGCATAAAATCTGAAAGGCCTCCTTTGATGTAGGTTCCATCACAGCGTTGTTACTCACTCATGGCGTGTGGGTGTCAGACCCAATCGGAAACCGACACCGAGATCCACTGGGGATCAACGACACTGACGTCACACCATTGTGAACAAAATGCATGAAAAAAAACAGCGGCCGGGAATGCCAGCATAAGTGAAAACTTATATTGGTAACAATTATGTCTGTATGTCCTTCCCTGGCTGCCTGCGGGCGAACAGTACCCGAAGTCGGAGATTCGCTACCACATTTCGTCTACCAAATGTACGAGTGAGCACGTGTCTCTCTCTTTTGTATGGAAAATTGATGAGACAACAACTGGTTTCGATCGTTTCTACGTAGTAACGTATTTTTGCTGTCTCATCTTTTCTCCATACAATAGAGAGACAAAATAGGCGAAACGAAAACAAAATTTCGTAGACGAAATGTGGTAGCAAAACTCTGACTCGGGGTATTGATTCCGACTTTTGGCGAAGTGAATTTGTTCTTTTACCACCTCAAAAAATGCTCACCTAATGAGGTTTTCTCTCTTCTCAGAACAGTTTTGAAATAATCCAATAAATATATTTCAAAAGACTGTTTTTACTAGTTTTTGTTGTTTTCATAATATGAAAACGTGTTTAAATCAACAATAAATTTTTACTGAAAATTTCTAAAACGATGTAGATTTCTATCATCACATTTATATAAATAAAAGAAAGTCGTGTTAGTTACACTATTTATAACTCAACAACGGCTGAACCGATTTGGTTGAAAACTGGTGGGGAGGTAGCTTAGAACCAGGAAACGGGCGGGCGGACTTTTTATCCCGAAAAAGTCACAGGATACGGGGCGTAATTGGAACGGGGCGAAAGAAGCCACCGGCGGCCGCTCGTTTATAAAATATCGCATAAATACGACACCAATTTTATATTTTTTTAAACATTGAAATATGCGAGTGAAAGGTGTTTGACGGGAGTCAGTACCCCTACCGGGAACCAATCGTATGAAATCGCCTATCGCCGATCGTATCGCCCACCTCTGCCACCATTTTGTATGGAGAAACCAAAAGCGCCCCTAGCGGATTCTTCAAGAAGCATTGAATAGCGATTGCGAGACGGTGACGTGTCCACGTCAGCTGGTGTATGATTGGGTTCCCGGCAGCTCCTGAGATCCATTTTATTAATGTGAATTATCTTTCGTGTTACGTTTCGGTGTGACACACAGCCAAGTTTTATAGTCCGTCACTCAATTCGTGAGGATATTACATATGTGATGCTTCGATTGAATATTGGTTCATAAAAACCCTTATGTCAGAACCAGCCATTTCGATAATAAGTCCCAGTAGGCTTACCACAAGCTCTGTCTGGCTCTGTCTGTGGCTCTGGGTTTGAGTATGTGTGAGTGCTTACCAGTGTATTATACGAGTATTGTGTGTGAGACGTTTCGACGTAAGATTTATTTAGTCAACAGACTCAAAACTAGATCTAGGTGCCAGAGACAGAACCAGACAGAGCTTGTGGTACAGGCCTACAGCTGTTAATAATATTCATCACGGACGTTCAAAAACACAAAAATAAAAATATCATCAAAATCGGTTCAGCCAGGCCATGAAATCAGTTTCTCTTTGATTTCATGGCCTGAATTGAGTAACTTATTATTACTTATTATTATTTATTTATTTATTTTCGGTCAACATGGATCATTTTGTTAGTAAAACTTATAAATCTATTGTTAGTAGTACTTAATTAATTTATACCTATATGAGTAGGTATTCGTAAAGCATGCTTAAAATACAAGAGATTTTTAAATACAGGGTAGTATTTTTTTATTAAATGGTCTCTCAGCTCAGTTGGTTTGGTATACATATATTAGTAGCTCTGCTTTCTGCGCTAGGCGTGGGTTCGATCCCCATCGAGAACAAATATGGTGAACACAGATGTTTGTTCTCTGTCTAGGGTATATTGTATTCAAAATATGTATTTACAAAAAAATATGTGTATATGTATTATATCAGCTATCTGGTTCCCATAGTACAAGCTCTGCTTAGTTTGGGGCTAGAATAGTGTTGTGTGGATTGTCTATAAAGGCCTGCGCACACCTAGGTCGCTTGCGATAGCGATCAGTGAAACGCTGTTAAATATCTCTGTCAAATTTGACAGCGTTTCACTGATCGCCATCGCCAGCGACCTAGGTCTGCGCAGGCCTTTATATTTATTTATATTTACAAGATTATAATTATTATATATTATATTTACAAGAGATTTTAAAAAACATCGGGATTTAAAAATCTCTTGTATTTTAATCCAAGCCTTTTTGAAGTCGGTCAAAGAAAATCAGCTAGAGGTTTATCAAACATGTTCCCAATAAACCGGACTCACATTGTAATCCCTTCCACAGACCCTCAATCAGACATGACAAAATCAGGCCTTCTGAAAGGTCTCACTCAAGTGATCCTTCATTCCCGAAATCAAAATGTGCGGGTAAAAGTATTACGTGACTGCCACAGTTCGTTTGGCAGTAACTTTGCGTAGTAGGACGTGGGTTCTATCCCCACCGAGAAAAAGTATTTGGGTGTCGAACATAGATATTGGTTCACTGCCTGGGTGTTATTACTGGGTTATTACAAATACAAATATTCAAATTTCGGATCGTGTTTGAGAAAAACAATTTTCTAAATAGAACCAAATCTTCAATGTCTTTCAAGCCAGCACCATCTTATACTCATTTAGAATTCATCAGGCCCTCTTAAGCCTCAACTAAGTGTATTGAGGATGGAGTGAAACGCTACTTATCCCGAAAATCTCTCATAATCTTCTGTAATATATTTTAGGATACTGAGTAGTGTTCTAGTGAAGGCGCGAATGCCGAAAGCTAAGCCGAAATTCGGCTTAATCTAAATAAGTGTTATATTGTATTCTACGTTGTATTCTATTGCATTCTCTTTCCAAAAAAAATGTATGTAAGTATTATATCAGCTATTTAGTTCCCATACAACAAGCTCTGCTTAATTTGGGACTTGATAGTGATGTGTGTATTGTCCACAATATTAAACATTGCTATTTGCCAAAAGTTTAAAAAATAACCAACGGATCCCATAGTACACACTCTGCATAATTTGGGGCTAGATAGTGTTGTCGGATTGTCCACAACATACATAATCTTAATTAAAAAAAAAACCATTTATATAAAGCCGAAGAAAATCTTTCAATATAAAGGCAATATTAAAATAAAAGTGATTGCTTAAAAGTAAAAATATAAAAAAATTCAGTTTACACGATAAATTTTACGTTTACGCTCCAAATAACCGATTGAATACCAACAAATACAAAACAATACAATCGGATCTTTAGCCAACTTTGCCGAAAATGACTATCGAGCCGAATTTTCAGTGAACAGCCATTGTAGGTAAAGATATATATCTTAATTGCAAAATGTATTATGAAAGCCGATCCTGTGATCAAAAGGATCGTTATTTAATTAACGATACCAATTATCTATTTGGTAAGGAGTGATACCCTCTTTGAAGTGACAAGAGAGATTTTCTCACTATTGGAAATACCCTTTGTGTTAGCTAAATTTAGCGAAAAGGCTGAAAATTCTGGTTAGAAATTGAAAATCTAAATGTTTATATCTATTATTTGATGAAAGCAGATGGAAACTTTATTATTGGATTTAATTTCTCAGGTATTTATAGATTGCCCTAATTTGTTGCTAGCGACCACCCGCGGTTTCACTCGCCCCGTTTCCATTACTTTTTCCGGATCAAAAGATTCTATGTCCGTTTCCTGGTTCTAAGCTACCTCCCCACTAATTTTCAGCCAAATCAGTTCAGCCGTTCTTTAGTTATAAATAGTGTAACTGGCAAGACTTTCTTTTATAATATGGTATATAAATTTGATAAGAGAAGAATTAAACTTTTTTTATGCAACTATCTGATGGAACAAGCATATGGCGCACCTGATGTTCAGTGGTAACCATCGCCTTTAACAAAGCATTGCCTCTTATTAGGTCATGCCCGTCAGGAACATACCCTATGATGCACTGCCCTGCGTCCATCAACTTGTTTTCTTCTCATGAAAACAATACTCTTTAGGCAGGTTCTTCGTTATCTTTGTCTTTATACACATCACACAGCACACTAAGCTATGAAATATAAAAGCAATTGTATTCCTCTGAGGTAGGGTGGATTAGAGTGAGGCACAGAAGAATTATAGTTTCCTAAGAATAAAAGTTTCACTCTCACCACACAAATAATTGTACTCGATGGGGATCGAACCCACAGCGCAGAAACCAGAGCTACTACCTGAGAGGTCAGTCGTTATTCATTTGTATTTATATAGGAAGAAATAATTTATTTTGCGTCAACTTAAAATTAAGTTTTTTTACCTTAAGTTCAACTTAAATGAGATGACGGCAAAATAGGTAAACCACTCAGCATTTGCTACAAGGGCACGGTAGCCCAAGACTTGTAATAACACATCGACGACTTGTAATATACGAGTAAAAAACTTTCAAACTAAAGACACCATCCATGGCTATACCCGTGAAGCAGCATTGCTGTGTTTTGGTTTGAATCACCACCGAGAACAAATATTTGTGTGGTGAACGCAGAGGGTTGTTCTTTGTCTGGGCGTTGTATTGTATTCTTAAAAATACATGCTATAGCATGTATTTACATAAAAAATGTATATAAGTATTATATCGGCCGTCTAGTTCCCATATTAGAAGCTCTGCTTAATTTAGGGCTAAATAATATTGCGTGCATGGACTGTCCACGATATTCATTTTATTTAAAAAGAACCTGGTTATTTTGTAAGATCTTCAGCGTCCCAAGTGACGTAAGTATATCAGGGCTAAAAAGCGCGTCTTTTGGCCCGAGCTGTTTGAGTAATGTTTTGTTCTTTGTTATATCTCTTTTTGTTTCATAGCCTTTCGTATTTATGTTTAGTAATTTATTTTCGGAGTCAAAGAGGTTTCGGGGCGATGTGAACTGGGGAACATTTATTTAAGTGTTTTGCAGATTGGAAAACGCAATTTTTATGGACTTCTCTTGGGATATTCAATTTGTAAGATTTTCATTAAAAAAACGTCTATTTACATAAAGAAACTTCGAATAAATCATATATTTACAAAATGTACAAAATACACAAGAAAAAGTTGATTATAAAAATTAATATTAAATTGATAATTATCAAGAATGTTTTAATTTATTTTGGATTATGTGCCCATGGCTCTAATGAATTCTCACCAACAAAACCGTGATAAAACACTATTTTATAGAAATCCTTCTTACTTTTATCTCGAAGGATAAATCTCTTGAATATACTGCAACCTAAGAGTGAAATCAAACTATAGAGCGCAACATTATAATGAGTTTTTTTTAAACTAGCAACCGGCTGTGGTTCTGCTCCCGTAGTACCTACCCTCGATCAACTTCCCACAATCTTAGTACCTACCAGGATAAAAAATATTGTGCTATTTCATGTGTTATTCGGTCAACAACTATTTATTTTTCAAGTTTCAGCCAAATTTGTTCAGCCGTTACAGAGAAGATTTAGACACATTTTATTTTAGTTTTATTTTTTAGGAAAATTTCTGCAAAATATTGGACACAAAAAAGAGGATGGATATTTCAAAGTTTCCACTTACCTATAGTAACTTCATTGACTAAAACAAAACAATGACGTTGATGAAAAACGTTACGCAATATTTTGAGATTTTTAATATGAGTAATTAAAAAAGAACATACAAATTTAACAGAAAAAACATTATGTATGTGAAGAACAAGAAAATAATAGGTTATATATAATTATTGGACAAAAGTTTTTTCTATTACCAATTAAATTTAAAATTACAGTTGCAGTTCATACCTGGTCGGGTAGCATTTATAGCTTGGTGCAAATTACTTAAAGAGATCCTTGAGACTATTATGTAAGAGAATCCATTTTACTTGCTCTTTGCATAGCTTTGTGCCAGTCCTTTGTTCGAAGATTGAGCAATTTCTTTCTTTTTTAGCACTTTATTAGTCAAGGATCGATTTGGTAACGATACGAAATATTTATTTGACGTTATAGATATCGATTTTTAACTGACTTCAATTGTATTTTTTAAAGTTTGTTATGGAATAACTTCGTCATTTATAATGAAAAATTCTTATTTGTTTTTTTTTATCTGAAAGGCCCGATAGAAATTCAGATTCCTTTTTAGTCCTACTGAAATTACATCAAATTACCTAATTATTTTTATTATGTAATTAATTATATTCATGTATTAGTTTAATAGTAAAATATTAGTATCGGTATCTGCTTGAATAGTCGCAGACGCACATCTGTGTGTATCGTAAATTTTTTCAGTAAAAAGTTTTTATACCATTTTATAAGAAAGAGATTGTTACACCAAAGAGTTTTGCATAGCTTGATATGTACTGAATAACATAACAAGCATAGTGTGATGGTAAAGTGATTTGAAAATGGAACGCATTTGAAATGCATTGAGTAGCAAATTCCTACTTACACCGCCTCTTTGCACAGCAGTATATCCTACTTACTGAGCATGTTATGATGTAAGGGAGATTGTTTCCCAAGGAGTTTTGCATAGCTTGTTATGCGTAACTATAACATTTAAAGCACAGCTTGACGGTAAAATAATTTGAAAATGGATCGTTTTAAGGAGTGCATTGAGTTGCCGCCTTCTGATATTAAGGTCGTGGGCTCGAATTTTGTCCCAATGAGTTTTTTTTGTACGAGTATGTATGTGCAACATGGCAGTACTCACAAAACGTTGAAGGAAAACATTGCGAGGAAACCAACATCTCGTAGAGTCTAAAAAGTTCGAAAACATGTGTCGAGTGTAAAGGAAAAAGGGGTCAAAAAAAGATAAAGCAGTAAATACAAAATCGCATCAAAACAAACTCTGAATAGGTAAACCTCGGCCATGCGCGAATATTTAAAACGATTTAAGCTTGCTTCGCCGTTTTGAAGCTTTCTAAAGCTCTTGTTTTTGAACAATGTTTAGGTACCGTCACAAATGACTTAACACTAAAGCCTTGCGCACAACTAAGCGTTCTGCGATGGCGATGAAACGCTGTCAAATATCGTTGTCTTTAAACTTTAATGAACAACAAATTGTTAGATCGCCTGTGGTCAGTGTATTGCTATCAAATTATCGCTCTGTCAAAGTTCGCAACAGTGTGAGCGGAAAAATGCAAAACCCTATGCTGAAACTCATCGTTATCGCCATCGCAGATCGCCTAGATGTGCGCCAGGCTTTAATCGTTACATGACGGCCGGAGTTATACCAAACGTCGCTTTGAAATCCTGGCCAGTGAGCTCAACGGAGTTTACTGGCCGTTTAACTCCAAACTCTTTGATTTTAACTTTTGGAACTACATTGTATTTTGTGTAAAAAAGACTTGGTCACAAAGTTCCAGGTAAAAAAATAGTGCAATAAATAAGTAAATATTATGAACAATCCAAACAACACTATCTAGCCCCAAACTAAGCAGAGCTTTTATTAAGGGCGCCAGATAGGTGATATAGTACTTGTATATATTTTTTGTAAATACATACTTAGAGTACAATATAACACCCAGTCAGAGAACAAACATCTGTGTTCATCACACAAATATTTTTTCTCGGTGGGGATCGAACCCACGATCTACTGCTCAGTAGGCAGAGGTACAAATGACGGTCTTATTACTGTGAGCGGTTTCTTTCAGTATTTGCGTTTCGTTTCATGAGTACTTTTGCTGTAGTAAGCATGAGTAAAGCAAAAGAAAATATCTCAAAGAGAAATTAAATGGAAAACTTTGGAATATATAATATGTAAATTCATAAACATAAACTAAGTAGAACAACAAATATATAGTACTAATCCGCTAATCTAATCTAAGTAAGTTAACTTAATGCAGACTCGTGTGTGCACCCCACGTAACACCTGCAAATCCTGCAAAGCGAAATAAGGTGTATTAGACACAACAATAATACCACAAGAAATAAAAAACTTAATAAGATTCGACACGTGTTTCGCCTCTCTACGAAGCATCCTCAAGAAAAAAAAAAAAAAAAAAAAAAAAAAAAAATTTTTTTTTTTTTTTTTTTTTTTTTTTTTTTTTTTTCTGCTCAGCGCTCGACAAGGCAACACGTCCTAATAGTGCACAGAGAGTCGATTTTTCTTGAGGATGCTTCGTAGAGAGGCGAAACACGTGTCGAATCTTATTAAGTTTTTTATTTCTTGTGGTATTATTGTTGTGTCTAATACACCTTATTTCGCTTTGCAGGATTTGCAGGTGTTACGTGGGGTGCACACACGAGTCTGCATTAAGTTAACTTACTTAGATTAGATTAGCGGATTAGTACTATATATTTGTTGTTCTACTTAGTTTATGTTTAACAATGGAATTCCGCAAAGTCACGCCTGAATCTATTAATTATGTAAATTCATATTAATTGTACAATTTCAGTACGAGTAAAAAGTGAGTTAATTTCCAGTGGTAATTAAACTGAATTGCGGTTTCGCGTAAATTTTGGCTCCGCTAACAATTTTCGGACCGGACTTTTCAATTGAGGCGCTTTTGCATTTTATTTCGGAAGTATAGAGTTTTATTCAAAAATGTTTTTTGGAGCATCTGTTGAAAAATGAATAATCAAACACTAGTTTGTTCCCCAACATTTTTGAATAAAAACTGTTGGTCATGGAATCGAATTCCTGAAGAAAAGAATAATAAGATAGAATAATATCATCATCATCATTTCAGCCCGGTATCACCCACTGCTGGGTATAGGCCTCCTTCATTTTCTCCGTCATTTCAGGGCGGTAAATCTCAAGTGGAGTTGGGCAGGACACCTGGCTAGACGTGGTGATGGCCGGTGGAGTAAAGCCTTGACCGAATGGTGGCCGAAGTCAGGCCGAAGAAATTTGGGGCGTCCGAAAGCGCGATGGGTCGACGACATCGTAAGGGTCGCGGGAAACACCTGGACAAGAGACGCACAAGACAGAGAATAATATACTAATATAATATATATATATATATAATACTTCCTCACTTAGTGGGAAAAAGTTGGCGTGAGCGAGGACATGGACTCTTTCAGAAAAATTAGGGATCCATCTGGAGTAGTGGGCAAACATCCCCAACGTCCTCCTCAAGGTCTCTAGATCATTTGGCGGTGGCATTTTCAACAGGGGCTGTAATCGGTCACCATCAGGCTTAATAACGTGGTCCTCTAATAGTATATCCAAGTAAATTGATATTGTTATTTTTTCTTCTTAAGTTTGTGTTGTAAATAAAATTATCGAATTCCTTTAATTTATGGATGTCTTATCTTAAAGCTAGGTGAGTCTATATAGGTGCCAGTTCCACGCGACCAAGCCTAGAAGAACAGGCAGCAAACTACGGCTTGATTCCTCCCGTTTCTTTGTATGATCCTTTTGCAAAACAAAATAATAATAGCAGTGAAGTTCCATGCTCAGTAGTGGACGCCTTAATGCTGATGATGATGATAATTTAGTTTGTAAGTCAAAAACATCACATCAATAAATTAACAATAAAAAATCGTATTGGAAAACTGACTGAATTCCAAGAAATTAATCTTGAAAACCAAGGGCTGTTCGACAACAAATTATTCTACCCTTTCCGCGAACCCCAATTTTTCTCCGAATTCTCTTTAGAAAATACCTTTTTTCACGTTAATTGTTTTGGCTCAGGGTGTTGTTTTCAACCATAAATTAAATGTAAAATATTTGGGAGTTAATTTCAATTGGACTTTGAAATATTAAAGACTTTAAATAACCTGTTGATTGCGGGTTGTTTGTTTAAAGCTGATATTTCATTTGAAAATCATGGTTTTTTATATTTTAATCCTCAGAAATATTTAGCTGGCTTATTTATAAAATTCTTAAGGCCTGCGCACAATGTTTAATCTGTTTTCTGGATCCCATAAATCATCGAAGGAAAGGTAGAAGGAAAGAGAGGAAGGGGAAGACGAAGGATTAGCTACATGAGCCAAATAAAAGTGAAGATCGGCTTCATGTCGTATAATGCTGCCTTCCTACGGTGCGTGGTTCTGCAGATCATTACGCACAGCCGACGACGACGCACGGCAACGCACACAAAAAGGGCTCCTGTGCTACCGCGCACCTCGGCGCACGAGACCGTTCCCATGATGTGTCGTGCGAGCTGATCCGCCCCTCCGTGCGCGATATCACAGACCGTGGGAAGGGGCTATAAGGAGGTCAAGGAGGTTACCCTAAAAAGAAAAACTTGGAGAAAAAATGCATACATTACGCCGACAAGAGCATTGCTGTTAAATAAGAAGAGGAGTCCCATAGTTCAAGCTCTGCTTAGTTTGGGGGTGTATTGCTCGTTCTTATTTCTTAATTAATTGCAGTCAAACATAAGTATAACTTGTAAAAATGCTAAAACGGTATTATCTGCTTCAAACAAACAGGCAATGCAATCTGCTGTTTTCGGCGAAAACTGAGCGGAAAACTGAGCGTAAAACTCTAAATAAAGGCGAGCTGAACGAGGGTGAGCGAATTTCCTAAAAAAAGACAGCGCTGCGTGTCTTTGTGTGAGATTTTTTAAAAGTTTTCAAAGGTACTTTGAATACTGCAGTTGGCGTCGCATTTTGATACTTCTTTTTACATTTGTGTGTGCTAGCTTTAACTTTCATTTGAGTTAGAGGCTTTTATATGTTTTAATAAATCCAATGTTTATGGGTAAATCGTAACGTCAATATTTTTGTGTGTTATGTGCAACAAACATCTAAGTTCATCTCACAATATTTTTTTTTTGGTGGATCAAACCCACGCCCTCCAGCGCAGAAGGTAGACCTATACCACCTATTCAGTTGTGAGGGCTATCTGATGTTAAGTGATGATGCGATCAACGGTATTAAGGTAACACGGTTACTCTGAAGATTCACTTTTAAAACATTCATGAAGCCGGTGATATTACTGGCATGTGAGGCTGAACATATGTATGCCTCAAGTTGATGGACGCAGGGCAGTGCGTTGTAAGGCACGTTCCTGACGTGCGTGAAATAATACGAGTCAATACTTTGTTATAGGTGATGGTGACCACTTAATATCAGGGGGGCATGTGCTTGTGCCATCAGGTAAAAAAAAAAAAAAGTTGTCGGCAAAAAAAATAACAGAAAATACTTCTTTGAGTATCCTCTTTGTTCTATCTCTTAACACTTATTTATCTATGGGCTCACAAAAAAACGAAGAATAGTCTTTCAGGACACTGTTTCTACCAACGCTAACGGCTCAAAGGCTTTGTCTATTTCGAAACAATGCTTTAAACGAAACTACGACAAACGATAGTTCTCGGCTATTAGCTTTTTTCTGGTCTAGACTTTTTGTTTCCACTATAGGTGGTAAATTTCTACAGCGCTCTTTTTTTCCCTTCAAACGGTGAAGGAAAACATCGTGAGGAAACCCACGGCTTAGTCAGCTCCGCACGTATTGACCATGTATTTTCTGTGGATATTAAGCTGTCAGGATGGTATGTACTAAAATGCTGTCCCAGGCACTATAGCGTCCCGTAAGTAGTGGTATATGACTAAACACCAGTTGCCCCTGACGCTATTTAGATCATATACACTAGATGCAAAGACCTGTTTACTTTTTACCGTCGTAAAAATTTTATAGTAAAAACTCAAGTTATTAGAAAGCTTAGATGCAAAAAACATTTTACACCTAAGCTCTTTCAGCGACAAAATTCAAATGAACCAGTAAAAGCATAAAGAACGTCGTAGACGATGCTAAATTGAACAGCGTTTCCAACGCAAATTTAAAAGGCTCCTGTTAGATGTTAAAAGAGCGCGAAATAAAAGAACTATTACTGAAAAGAAACTGCTGTGAAAGGTTTCAGGGTAAAAATAACAATGGTAAACACCAAGGTACGACACAAGGAAGCTACGAGAGAGTGCTTTTTTTCTTATTTTTTAAATTTACTTTGTAATAGGTACAGAGGTCTTTCGCCACAGCCATAACATGAATAGGTTCAAGAAAAATGTAAAAAAGTTCCTTCAGGGTAGGCAACGCAACGACAGCACCCTTGGTGTTGTAGGTGTCTATGGGCGACGGTGACCGCTTACCATCAGGTGGGCCGTAAGCTTATTTGTCTATCATTTACATTAAAAAAAATATAAAAAAACCGATCCAGATAAAGCTCTCTACTTACAAATTTTTAGAACACTGGTGGTCTAGTGGTAACGACTGGGTTTGAACCTACAACTTTAGGATCGAACCCAGGAACACCGTAGGTCGTGGGTTCAAACCCAGTTGTGTAACAATTTTTTTTTCTATTGAAAAATAAATATGTGAACAATGCTAGTGTTCTCAAACGGTGAAGGAAAACATCGTGAGGAATCCCGCGGCTTAGTTAGCTCCGCACGTATTGACCATAATATCTTTCCTGTGGATTAGGCTGACTAAGCTGACAGGATGGTATATAGGTGCTGGGCAAGCCTATTCCGTGTAAAATCCTGTCCTAGGCACTATAGCGTTCCTCCTATGACGCTAAATAAATCATCTACAATAGATGATTAGCTGCAAGAACTAGCAATTAATAAATGAGTTCAAAGGCGCATCTCAATGCATTTCTCTATATTCCACAAAATGGAACGAATTGAACTGAAATGTAGGGCCATGACAAACTTAATATAATACCTACTTTTATCATTAAGAACTTCAGTTTCCTTGTTCGTAACTAGCCGTGAATAATACACGTGATTCTTGTCTTGTGTCGTAACCTGGTTACGAAATAAGAACTGCATGACAGATTTTTTTTATCATATACTGGTTATGAACCTAAGAACTGAATGACAGAATTTTCTCATTAGTTCGTTACCCGGTTACGAGGTAAGAAAAAAATCCTTCTGCGTAGCTGGTAACGAAGTTTTTTATACTCCCGTACATATTTCGTTTATATTCCTTGTATTTGTAATGAACAGCACGCGAAGAACGAAGTCATTTTATACCGTGTAAGGATATTATATAAAGCTTTGGTTCGTCTTATTCTATTCTCAAAGAGCAGAACCACAAGTCCAAGTTTCAAACCTCTATCTTGAGCCATCGGCTGTACCCTCCTCATACATACCTCATCTGCTATCATATACCGATTATGAACCTAAGAACTGAATGACAGAATTTTCTCATTAGTTCGTAGCCCGGTTACGAGGTAAGAAAATAGTCCTTCTACGTAGATGGTAACGAAATTCAGGTACAAGCACTGCTGGTTTTCATTTATGCTACACACTATTTTATTTTGATTTTTCGTGTAAAGTGAGCGACAAAAGGAAATTAACAATGTCTGTAGGCCTACCACAAGCTCTGTCTGGCTCTGTCTCTGGCTCCGGTTTTGAGCCTGTGTGAGTGCTCACCAGTGTATTATACCGTGTGTGTGACGTTTTGGCATAGGTTTTATTTAGTCAACACTCACACAGACTCAAAACCAGAGCCAGAGACAGAGCCAGACAGAGCTCGTGGCCTGCTGTTTCCATATAAGAAAAGTATTTTTTTTTAGATTTATAAAATAATATTTAAATATTAGAACTTCACAAACCAACAAAATTGTTTCGCTTTTGTCGATGATTTTTTTCTCCCTATTCAATTTGTTACAAAAGCGTGCACCATACAAGCCTGTTTTGTTCCCCAAACCGGGGTAAAAACTATACAAAACGGGTTAGTCCACAAAGGGTGAGAATGAGTTAATCTGTCAGGGGTCTAAACCTGATAATGACTGACCCTGGCAGAACAAGGGTAGGGGAGTTTCGAGTTAAAGAGGTGATTATAGAAGGTAAACTTGAACTTTGAACCTAAGGTCATCTATGTAACCGTACTTGAAGATCACTTGGGCTTGATACCGTATTTAAATATTAAACTATGCTGGAGAGAGCTATGCTGGGAGTTTCACTACGTGATAGAAACAAAAATGACGATATCCGTAGTAAAACCAAGGTCACCGACATAGCTCGTAGAAGTAAGTCCACTTCTAGACATAGGCTTCCCCTACACATTTCCAGAAAGAACGGTTCTAAGCTCTTTTCATCCACCGACTTCCCGCGACCTCAACAATGTCGTCGGTCCATCTCGTGGTGATCCTAAGGTGGTGGGTTCAAATGCAGTGGTGTATTGAGTTTCTCTGTCTCTGTCTGTGACTCTGGCATGTCAGTGAATCTGAAAAGTTCGAAAACATGTGCCAAGTGCACGAAAGGAGCCTCTCTGAGGCGCTTACGAAATCCTTTAACCACAGAGGTTTTAAAACAACCACTGACATGATAAGAAGAATGCCCTTAGTTGATTGGCGTACGGCAGTGCATCGCAGGGCACGTTTCTAACGAGTATGACACGTGAGACTCTTTTAAAGGCCAAATAATAGTACATTGTTACCCGAGTGTTGAAAGTCACGTTTTTTGAGTCCCGAGACGGGTTTGGCGCCAGAGCGTAGCGAGGGCGCCAATGGAGCTTGAGGGACTTAAAAGACTTTCATCCGAGGTAAACACTGTGCTTTTCATTACGAATACAAGGAAAGTAAAAATAAAAACATGAAAGAAAAATTTGTGAAAATGAAGATTGAATTGCCGCCTTCCCGGTTTTTTTTTCTTTTTCTCTGGCGGGCCTTCGGCTTCGGTTTGCCAGCATTATTCAGCCATTATTTTTATTTTCATAATTTAAAAAATGGTAAATTGTTTGCTCAAATCTATGTTATTTTAAAGAAATAGTTGAACGTACGAGTACGAATATAATAATTAAGCCGTTTAAGGGATCAACACACGAGGATAGTAGGCAGTGCGAATTTTTATCATATTTTTTATAAATATTGTTGACATCGATGATATATTAATAAAGTAATTTAGAAGATATATTATTTATTTAATACTATCTTTATGTTATTTAAATTTAAATTTTACTTTGCGCTCTAATTAGACTTTTTAAACTTCTAACCGTTGTAATGGGTTTCCAACCTACTTGCTGAATAAAAAGTTGGAATTTGGTTTAACAACCTCCTTGCAGTTAGAAAGACTTTAGAAAGTTGGAACATGGTTGAATAAAATAGAACTTGTTTTTTTTTATAATTTGACAGCTGTCAGTAGAAAGCGATTCTCCCTAGGGCTGAAAGTTTTACTTTCAATTAGGCCCCTCAGGCAACTTCAGACCTACTTTCAGAGTATGAGCAATGAAAAAGCTTTTTCTACTGGTTTTTATACATTTTCAATCGCTTCTCGCTGTCTTTATGGCTACGTGCTTGGTCTCAATGGGTTTTTAGGCTTCCTTAGCCAAATAGCAGAAAACGGAACCCTTATAAATTCGTCATATCTGTCTGTCCGTATGTCACAGCCACTTTTTTAGAACTATACTGTTGAAACTTGGTAAGTGGATGTATTATGTTACTTGCTGCTACGAAACCCTTCATGGGCGAGTCCGACTCGCACTTGGCCACTTTTTTTTAATTTTATAAATGCCTCTCGCTGTCTCCAGTCCTTGTGTTATTTGCTCGGTCACGTCTGATGCTACTCGGCTCTAAACATGCCTAGAACTATTGATCCTAATACCACATTTCTACCTGTGGGAATATCTCGCTACAAGCAAAGGATAGTGTAGACAAGAAACTCACAATATATAGAGAAATTTATTTTTGCTGGATTTTTCAAAGTAGCTAAAACCTACCTACTTTGACCACGTTAATTTTTTCTTTCTTTTTTCAGGTAATGCAGTTTTTTGAGAAAGGCTACGTAAGTTGCAAAACATAGTAACTTACTACAGAAGACACAATAATAGTAGATGTATGGATAGATAGAAAATTAACTATTGCACTAAAACTAAAATTGCATCTTACTACATAAGCGAACTTAATACTAAGGAGCATTCTCTTCCAGTTAAATGTAAAGGGTTTTGATGAAAAATAATGTAAGGGAATTTTCTAAATATTTGAACTTAGCAATAAGTAAGATACATAAATACAATTTTAAATTATCTAAATTTTATATAGATCAATAAATAGAAATAGAAATATATATACTTATATTTTTTTATGTATAAGATATTCGATATGCTATAATTTATTTCAGACAAAAAATGCACATTAAAATAATGACACTTAACCCATATTAATACATCAACTTAGGGGAGGAATTATTTATTAAATCTTAGGGACTGTTTTAGTAAGCGCACCCCTAAAGCAACGATAGACATTTCTATAGTTTTTCGCTTTTGTTAAAATTATCGAAGGAAAAGCAATCAAACTCCCCGCTTAAGTGCCTGCTGGGGGATGCAGCACTAATTTATTGTGTCGCTGTGGCCCAAGTCACGGGAAAATGTATAACTTACGACTCTTGACGATTCTTATAGCGCTACTAGACAATGGTGAGTGCAGAGGGCGCTCAACCAGTAAAGTTAGGTTGGGGCAACAAACTCAAGGGCACCGCTATGGTACGACCTCAGCTTGGGCTGTTACCAGAGGGGGGGGGGGGGGGGTTAAACTAGATTTAAACCCCCCCCCACAAGCACTAAGGGCACTAAGGGACGTCTTCGACCCCGTCGGTGAATCTGTGCAGTGTTTCTGTTCGAACTGGATGGTTCGATCGCCTCCGCGTTAGCGGTGGTGATAAAGTCATGGGGATCACCGAGGATATGCCTCGGTCTACGGAGGGATTCGTCGACTGGAGGTTCGATGAGGTAATTGGGGGTGGTAGTAAGGGGGTTCGGATGGTGGGAGGCTGAATCGTAGTAGCGTCGAGAGGTGTGCTTTATGAATTTGGCAATAGACTCGATCCCTATGTCGCGATGGAGATCAAACTTACGTTACACCTACTCCTTGAAATCACCATAAATAGGTAGACCATGGGGTTCTTCAAAAAAGGCGTTTTAAACATTTTTTCATTAATTTACTCATGCTCGGAAAATAGGTCTGAAGTTGCCTGAGGAGCGTTATCCTAAAGCCTTGCCCACATCTAAGCGATCTGCGATGGCGATCAGTGAAACGCTGTCAGATATGACAGCGTTGATCGCCATCACCTATATGTGTGCAGGCCTTAATAAAGGAGAGTGGAGAACAAAAACCTGTTGTGCCAATCCCACATGAAAGCAATCCGATCTTAATTTGTTTTTTCGAGTAGGAGTAGTAGTTTTTTATACTCCCGTACATAATTATTTCGTTTATATTCCTTGTATTTGTAATGGACAGCACGCAAAGAATGTTCATTTTTTACCGTGTAAGGATATTATATGTGTCTTTGGTTCTTCTTATTCTATTCTCAAAGGGTGTTATTAATAATCCTGGCGCAACGCTGGAGTAGTTAAATCGTGTTTTGTCACATTTGTTCGAGTTGACAATTGCATGTCAATGCAAGAGACAAAACACGGATTAACTAGTCCAACGCTACGCTAGGATTATTAATAAGACCCAAAGGGTGTCTTGGTTGGTTAAGTTTGTCTTGAGATTTGTCTGTTTGACATGCAATTGTCAATGCAAGAGACAAATCTCAAGACAAACTCGAACAAATGTGACAAAACACGATTTAACTACTCCAGCGTTGCGCCAGGATTATTAATAACACCCAAAGAGCAGAACCTCAAGTCCAAGTTTCAAACCTCTATCTTGAGCCATCGGCTGTACCCTCCACTGACCTCTTCCTTTAAGTGGTTCGTGCATTTATTGCCAATAAACGGGCCCAACTAACCAGAAACTATACCTACGGGTACCCGCTATACATGGTGTCTACAAAGGACTCGTTCCCAAAAATTTAAAGGACAAAGTTACTCTTAATTTTTTTATGACTGGCCTTGTTTTACTTGCTTGTAGAAACTACACAGATTTTATGTCCCAAAAGTTATGCATGGGATTTGAACCCGCGATCTTCACTTTTGACGATATTGTATTGTACCACGTTTGGTAAATGGAACTAAAAAATTAATGCACAATTTATTTAGATTACAGGCAACTATTGACTTGAAAGAATTTTGATATTAATGTTATAAAATACTATATCAAATATATAATTTGTTCAATGTTATTTTTATAAGCAAAGGGATTATGTACTATGATTTATTCAAGTTTAACCCGTGACTATGGTGCACCGAATAAACCGGTATCAAAACACACAAATCATGGTCAAATCATTACATCATCAATTGTATATAAAATTGTGTGCAAAACCATGGTGATTTCAAAAATTAATTTAATTTAAAGTTAGACAAATAGTTTTTTTTATAATTATCGTTTTTGTAAGCAGTCTGTTTTCACCCTGTATTAAAGGGTCTTTTGATACGGGACGAACGTGTGACGAGATGTGATATAACTATATTATATATAAATAGTAACATAGACATTTCTAGAACGACTATAGCTTTTGCTTGCAACTTCGTTCATGTGAACTTTGCTCTAAGAAAACCATTTTTTATTTGCGTGTATAGATAGCTTCTGAATTTTGTATGAAGCTTGGAGATTGTGTAATTCTACGGTGCACCCTACACCATACAATATTAGGGTGTTAGTTCACTAAAAAGGAAGTTTTGGAAATGTTACCCCTAAAAAGCAGCGGGGTTTGTTTCAAGGTTGGGGGATGTTGCAGGTGTGTAAGTTTGTATGATACTTCACAAAAAAATCCTCCACTACTTTTTCATAGTTTGAAACGATCTAGTTACATATTCTTTCTCTTTCTTACGAAAACAGGACCTCCTGAAACCATATTAATGATACTTTATGTAATAAAGAAACGCTGAAAAATAAGGCTACCGTTTACGAAGTTACCCATAATAGACCTTAATTTGTGGGTCAACGTTTCATTGGGATCATTAGTTTCCTGTAAAAGTACCTTATTACGTTATACAATAGAGTACATAATTTTCCGTTCGTTTTGATAAGCTATTTTCATTGGTTCAAAATGTATGGTATAAAAAACAGTATAATTCTGGGTATGGGGCAGGGGTTTTTTAAAGTGATCCTTGTGATACTTTAAAAATAATAAGAATAATAAAAATTAATAATAAAAACTTGAATAAAAATATTTTAGACTTTGATTTATAAAAAAAATTAAAAAGATTTCTATTTGGATAATCGCTGAAAATGTTTAAGAAAATACTCAATGGAAAATACCTTGGAGTCAGCATGATACTTATTCATTTTATAAGTAGATAGATACTTATGTAAATAGGCCAGTTAGTTCCTAAATTTGCCAATAGATGGCGTAACTGGGTCGACGTTGGCTGTCTATTAATGTGTCGTCCTTTGCACTCCCGTAGCTTTGTAGTCTTGCTATCCTTTGTCGCAAAAAAACAAGTTTCCTAAATTCAGTACTTTTGAGTTTTAAATACATTTTTCTATTTGATAATCACAATAAAATAGAAAACATATAAATTCCTGTGCAAAAAGTGATAAAAACTATTAACTTTGAGAGTTATCAAACAAAATACAGACGGTTCCTAGATCGCGCTTACGGTATTTTCTGGGTTGGACTCGACTATAGAGCTCCAAACTGATTGCACATGGGGAGTCCGTGTCTACACAGTAAAATGGTTTCGAAGGGTGAACCATTCTATCTCACCCTTTCGAGTTGGTGGTCGGGTTACTCTTACAAAGTAATCTGCACCTTATTTCGGTTTCGTACCGCTGTTTACCGCGACTTCGGCTTGGTTACCCGGAGTAGTCGGGATTGGAGAATCGCCTCTAAAGGTGATAATTAGTGACGGCGCCTTGCGTTCGTATTGAAAGGCTTCGGCCGAGTTTAGGCCTTTGTGGTCCTGTGAAATGAGGATTTGTCCTCAACCACACTGCTGTAGACAATTTGACTCTCTTTTGTCACCTCAAATCTATTTTTTTTTTACTAACAATGTAAAGGCCTGCGCACACCTAGGTCGCTGGCGTCGGCGATCAGTGAAGCGCTGTTAAATTTGACAACGATATTTGACAGCGTTTCACTGATCGCTATCGCCAGCGACCTAGGTGTGCGCAGGCCTTAATTCTAGATACGCTCAGTTAAAGTAATAAATGCGCTATTAATTACTGAAGTAGATTTATAGTTTTTTTATGTTCTTATTGCATTTTTTTTTATTGTATTAGTTAATGTGTAAAAAAATAGTGAATGTATAGTTAGTTAATAAATATAGTGCAAGCCTACCCAGTTGCAAAGTTGTATTATTTTTCGTAGCAAAGTCAATATTACCACAGAATAAGAAATACTTTCTATGAATTTATTCAATTTATTTATGCACGAACTAGCGCAAGGTCAAATTAGATTAGAGAACTTCTTTTTTACATAATTGTTTTGATTGCTAACCTAGCTGATCAAATAATGTCATCATCATCATCATCAGCCTGAAGAAGTCCACTGCTGGACATAGGCCTCCCCTACACATTTCCAGGAGGAACGGTTCTGAGCCCTTTCCAGCCACCGACTTCCTGCGATCTTAACAATGTCGTCAGTCTATCTGGTGGGTGGGCGGCCTACTTTCGTCTTTCGGTTCGTGGTCGCCATTCGAGAACCTTTATTCCCCATTCCCCGGTTGTCAGTTCTTCGAGCTATATGACCTGCCCATTGCCATTTCAACTTACTAATTCAAATGATGTATAGGTACAATTTCGATCAGTTACTTAGAATATAATATAACACCCAAACAGACAACAAACATCTACATTTATGTTCACAACAAAAATATTTGCTCTCGGTGGGGATCGAACCCACGCCCGGCGCAGACGGCAAAGCTACCAACTGAGCTGAAAAGTCAGAAAATAAGGCCATAAAATTAGAGTATAAATAAACAAGAACTGATTGAAAACAACTCTAAATTACTAAACCCTTGTATTGCAGTATTTAATATCCCACACAAAAGCTACGAGTATTAAACAAGGGCGTTGTCAACAGCATGAACAATAGTGGAAATTCGTTAGTGATACCAAAATGGCCCTACTACCGTTTTGTTAGGACAATTCTCGCGCGTTCGAGTAGGTATCTACCAATAAAAATGAAATGGCGAGAAATGCCTATAGGGTCAACTGAATAGTTGGTGGCACTGTACACTAATACGAGTTAGATCATTACTTTATTATTTTTTATTGATTTTATAGGACATGAAGTCGCGACCTTCCCCTTACGGGGCTGCGCTGACCGTTTCGCCATTGGATCCTAAATATCGAATTTAAAAAAAACAAAGGTGAATTTGATTCGAGTCCGCAAAATAAGCTTACTAAGCAAAGCGTCATACCTATTGAAGATTATGAAATTGTTCTGTAGTAGGTCTGTAGTAGGTCTGATTTTAGAAAAAACAGCCAAAGGACAGTATTTATATTAAAAAGGTGAATTTGACTCGAGTAACAACAGTAGGGGCAAATTTTGAACAATGCACAAGCAAGCTTTGTCTCTGCATCGTTTCCACCAAGGCTTGTCGTGCTTTCAAGATATTTAATGAAATATTTTAGTGCGTACGCGTTCAGTGGCGAAGCCTGGTATTTTGCAGGAATTCACCAGATATTCTGACATATGATACAGTTAATGCTATGTTTTTTTGACATAACTAGCTGATGGAACAATCTTATGGCCTATAAAAAAGCATGGCCTCGTAGGTTCCGCAGGTCAGGAACGTTGCCAACGATGCACTGTCCTGCGAACATCAAGTTGATGCATACAGATGTTCAGCCTCACGTGCCAGTAATTTCACCGGCCCACACTCTTCGAACCGAGCGATGCTGCTTCACGTCAGAAATAGGCACATTCGCGAGCCCTTCACGAAGAGCTCTATTACTACTAATCGTCTTTTTTTTACAGTGCCACCGATTTTTCAATCAGCTGTTTATTAAGAGCCATTAACATTAAATTAAACCAATAAATAAGCACTGATCTAACAACACATTTTTTCCTATTTCGGCCTTTTAATCAGAGCATCGTTTTTTATAAGATTGAACGGAAGCCATTAGAATTCAAGTGGGAACGCGTTCCGCACGAGTTAACAATCCAAAAAACAAAAACAACTTAGGTCGTCAGGTCCTTGTGACCTTGCCAGGTCGCACCACAGATTAGGCAAACGTCAGCATTTGCCCAGCACGTGCGTCCTGAATGAGTAAATTGTGTAGCAGTCTACTGGGGCCTGACCTGACCTTATATTTTGATGGGCCTAAAGGTCAGGGGTTCGTATTGCCCCATGAGAATAATGTCATTTTTTACGCCCGTCTGAATGACCACATGTAAGAGGAAGTCCCATCTATACTCATCACTCTCCTAGTCACAGTAGCATGTTGTAAGACCTTTGCATCTATTGTAGACTATTGTAGATGATTTATACAGCGTCAGGGGCAACTGGTGATTACTCTTGCCCCTACTTACGGGACGCTATAGTGCCTGGGACAAAATTTTAGATGGAATAAGCCAGCACCTTTACCATCCTGACAGCTTAGTCGGCCTAATCCACAGGAAAGACATGGCCAATACGTGCGGAGCTGACCACGCCGCGGGTTTCTTCACGATGTTTTCCTTCACTGTTTGAGAGCACTAGCATTGTGTGCATACATTTTTCGATAGAAAATCTCACTGGTACACGTCTGGATTTGAACCCAACCTAAGGATCAGAAGGCGGGAACGTTACCACATGCATGTTGTAGGTATAGATAGTGCAATCCACGAAGACGCGCCCCACTATTCCTCCTAACCGTTTATAGTATATATGTGTGCAAGCTTCCGTCAATGTTTGAGTGTTATCGGTACACACTAATTACCTATGAGTGCAGACGCACACTACAATGAATAGACTACGGTTCGCGACTGCCGCTCGGAGCAAACTCCCCGCACCCCGCGAGGGGCGCGTCTTCGTGAATTGCACTATCTATAGTTACAAATTTAAAATAAGATATCAAGTTTGGTCCGCGTCATACATGACCGAACAATGCTAATGTTATAAAAACAAATCTACTTTGAATCGGATTGTTTAGGTCACCCTGTCCTCGGTTAACCTTGTTTGTCTTTGTTTTAGTCTGACATTATCCATATGTTTCTATGTTATAGCTATTTCATCATCGTCATCATTCATTATCATGTTCTCATGCCAAGTCCATGTAGACTTCCATATAGACTTATCTTACTGATTATAGACTATTGACTACATATAGACTTATACTTATAGACTTATGCATCTCATATTTTCCAGGAAGAACGATGTCCCTCTTTATCTTCTGACTTCCCGCGGTTTTCAATTTTTTTCGGTCTATCGGCTAGTTTAGCTTAATCATCATCGATATCATGTGTATGTTATGATAAATAAATAAATTTTCTTTCTTTCTTTCTCTATATAATTCATTGTCATATTAGACATAATCATTAAATTTAAATTTGGAGGCTTCTATTCCAGAAGGGCAAGTCCCACTTCATTTACAACACTTCGTCTACAAATGTTGTTTTTGTTTGCCTATTTGTCTCTTTCTGTTGTATGAGGAAAATATGAGACAGCAAAAATACGTTACGTGGAAACGATCGAAACTAGGTTTTGTATCATTAATATTCCATACAAGAGTATACACATGCTCACACGAAAACAACATTTGGTTGACGAAATGTGGTAGCAAAACTCCGACTTCGGGTACGGGAGAAACTATTTTGAGCCATCTTTATAATCTGAATTTATGCGATTTTCACGATTTCTTCGGTCCATCGGGTGAAGCGGCATCCTACGCTTCATCTTCTGCTTAGCCAGTTAGTCACCATTCTAGAACCTTCGAGAGGTTGTCGGTTCTCCGACCTATATGACCTACCCATTGTCACTTCAATTTGCTTAATCTGCGAGCTATGTCGGTTCTTTTATCCAAATTTCAATATTAAAACGTAATTGAGAATAACAATGCATTTGTAAAATACCAAGCCGTCATGCTTTGACCGGATGGTATCAAGGTCTAAAAGTCTAGACAACATGATTAGTCATAGCCTAAATTAGTTCATTGACAACAGCTGTCACTTTGTTGTTCTAGCTCGTTATAGGATCATAGGTCATTATATCCTGTAGGCCTACCACAAGCTCTGTCTGGCTCTGTCTCTGGCTCTGGTTTTGAGTCTGTGTGAGTAGGTACTGACTAAATAAATCCTACGTCGAAACTTCACACACACAGTGTAATACACTTCTTTTTCGTGTGACTGATTCTTTCGAACCAAATGTGGTGAAAGGATTTTAAGTGCGCCTCAAAGGGGCTCCTTTGGTGCACTTGACACATATTTTTCTAACTTTTTAGTGTAATACTGGTGAGCACTCACACATATCCAAACCAGAGCCAGAGACAGAGCCAGACAGAGCTTGTGGTAGGCTTACTGTTAGTGTCGGTCAATTCTTAGGAACTGACTGACGTACAGTATTAGGAAAATGAATTCATTTAATCTGTAATCTGGTTTAAAAACTACTAATAGCTTCCGTGTTTATTTCTGATAAGTTTACTGCTAGACATAGGCCTTCCCATAAATTTGGATTTTGAATTTGGATTAATTTACTCAAATTCAAAGTAAAAATGTAATTATTCACTTTAATCACAAAGAAATTAAGAATTTAAGAATCACTTTCGAGTTTAGGTGCCATTTTGACTGGCCTCTAGCTCAGTTGGTAGTAGTTCTGCCTTCTGCGCCGTAGGTCGTGGGTTCGATCCCCACCGAGAACAAATATTTGTGTGGTGAACATAAATGTTTGTTCTCTGTCTGGGTGTTATATTGTATTCTAAGTATGTATTTACAAAAAAAAAATAATGTGTTCAAGTATTATATCAGCTATCCGGTTCCCATATTACAAGCTCTGCTTAGTTTGGGGCTGGGTAGTGTTGTGTGAATTGTCCACAATATTTATATTTATATTTATTTCCATGCGACCAAGCCTTGAAGAACAGGCCCTTCCACGATCTTCCCGATGTCGGCCCATCAAGGGCCAGTAAAGCACTGGTGGTCTAGTAGTAGCTGCCTTCCGATCCTAAGGTCGTGGGTTCAAATCCCGTGTGCCAATAAGTTTTTTCTGCCCAAAAATGTATGTGCACTATGCCAGCACTCTTAAACGGTGAAGGAAAACATCATTAGGTAACCGGCATGACATAGAATCTAAAACGTGTGTCCAGTGCACGAAATGAGCCTCTCCGAGGCGTACTTAAAGTTATTTCACCTCACTGGCTTGAAAGAATCAGTGAAACGATGAGAAGAGAGAAGAGAGAAGAGGAGTCATTACTCTGAAATGGTGAAGAACAACGTGAGGAAACCAGCATATCTTAGAACCGCGAAATAGCTCAAAAACATTGCGTCCAGTCCACGAAAGTTCACCAAGAACTACTGACACGACAAGAAGAAGAAGACGGTTGTAACAGTTACAGATTCTTGTCCTCCAAACCACCGAAGTGAAAATGACACCGATTTATTAAGACTGCGTCATACTTTGCCCAATTTGATTGTTCCTAACAGAAACAATTGACACGGAAGACAATCATATTAGTGCTCAATAATTGTCAAGCAACTGTGTTTATATAACATCCGATATTGTTACATTACAGCCATGTAAATAAACCTCCGATTGAGATAGATAGTTATACAGATAGATTGAGCGTAGTAGCCACTAAAATAATTCCTTATCTAGTCCCATGCCATGTCTATAAAGCCCCTCACTCAATGGTCTACCTCGTTTGATAAGACTACGTGTGATAAAGGCCATGTACTCCTAGTGACCTCATTTGTAGCTGATAAGGCCTACCCCAAACACATTATGGCTTGGGCGTATAGGCTTGGGCTTTTTATCTCGTTCAACTTTTACCAAATGAAATTGTGGGTGAATTTTCAGGTAAAATGTGTTTCGTAATTTGAAGATAAAATGTGGGTTAAATATTTGGTTGAAATATACATTTTTCGATCATGAATATTTAATGTAGAAAACTATGGGAGTGTTGCACGGATATTCATTTTGTGATGTGTAAAAGTTAAATAAACAGGTCTTTGCATCTAATTTAGATGATTTGTATAGCGTCAGGGATGGCTGGTGTTTACTCATGTCCCTATTTACGGGACGCTATAGTACCTGGGACAGGATTTACATGGAATAGGCGTGCCCAGCACCACCATCCTGACCGCTTAGTCGGCCTAATCCACAGGAAAGACATAGGTGAATACGTGCTGAGTAGACTAAGCCGCGAGTTTACTCACGATGTTTTCCTTCACCTTGTGTTTGTCATAAACAAACATATTTGTAAAAAAATAACGCGTGAGTTAATTTTTTAGAGAATTATAGGCTTTATGTATCTCTCTATTTATCTACCAAAAGCCTAAACAGCTGGTCGAAGAGACTTGTAATTTGTTTATGCCTTAATTTCAACAACTAAAGCAAAGATTATGGAAAATACTTGTTTCTCGTTAATTATATTATTATGTTGGCCCTCAATTAATAAACGCGAGTCATGATTCTTTGTTCCCGACAAGCCAATTAATCTAGCTATGCAAACTTCTTGATTTTCTTAAGCCAAAGAGCCTAAAATATTGAAAAAAATATATAAAATCAAATAGCCCTTAACTTAATACACCCAACGTCTGCTAAGGAGAACAAAGCTTTATTTAACTTATATAACTAGCTGATGGAACAATGAATGGAACTGCTGGAAGGGGAAGACCTAGGCGCATGTATCTCGATCAGATCGCAGACGTTTTAGAGAAAGGCCAGGTTAGGAGTACCCTAAACCGACGAGCATGTATGAAGAATGTTATGAGAGTGAATGAAGCGAAAGAGGTGTGTCAGGATCGTAGCAAGTGGAAATCCGTGATCTCTGCCTACCCCCATGGGAATAAGGCGTGATTTTATGTATGTATGTATGCATGGAACAATCATATGACCCGCATGACGTTTTGTGGTAACCGTCGCATATAACCAAAGCATTGCCTCTGCGAAAAGAGCTACAAAAGTTATATACATTTTGGAAATACTTTCTAATCAATCAATATCTATACATATCGTGTTAGTAGTTTGACAAACAAGCATACGGCCCACCTGATTGGAAGCGGTACCGTAGCCTATAGACGCCTGCAATACCAGAGGTATCACAAGCGCGTTGCCGACCGTTTAAACTTTTAAAACGCTCTTTTTGTAGAGCCCCATGCTATAGTCCATAGAGAAAACCTCAGCAGGGAGATCATTCCACAGCCTGAGTGTTCGCGGGAGGAAGTTCCTTTGAAGAGACATTTCTATTATCCTTTTACATAGGGATTTTTTTACAAATTCTTGATTTGCCAAAATAATAATGAGGTGATGCATCTTGAATGTAATCATATTTAGTATTTTTTTATATTGTTATATTATTGATATGTTTTTTATTTTTATATTGATATTTTTAATGTTCCAGCATGATCTAGAATAATCAAATTTAAATCAACCGTGCAACGCCGGGCTTCGCTGTTAGTTTTTAATTAAATAAAATAAAAGAATTTATTTCAGGCACGTTTTGTACAAAAATCACATAAAAAATACAATACTCGAAGAGAAATTAAAACTAATACACACACAAAATATCACTAGTAGGTAAACCTACCTTCTGTCAAATCCTATCACTTTTTATTAGGATCCATGTGCGATGTGAATAGTTTTCTTTGCAAATAAATGCTATTATCGCTTGTTCTATAACTTAAGCCGTTACGACGTTACGAGACGTTCGTTACGATGACCTTGACTCAGCGCGGACTACTTACGATCTGCAGCGTAGTGACTGCTGTGCATTCTGTGGCAGCCGCTCAAGCGATGCCAATTTCACTTTGATTTTCATAACTCATAGCTATAAAAACTGAGCTATTGATTCAGATGATGATTTTATTGACATTGATACTACTGAAAAAGATTTCGTAATAAGTTTCTGTCGAAATATGGCAAATCGTAAAAATATATTTCTATCTAGTTATTAAATTAGGTAATTATTTTGTAAATATTTTTTTGTAAATTCATACTTAGAATACAATCTAACACGTGGGCAGAGAACAACCATTATGCGCTTACCAAACAAATATTTGTTCTCGGTGGGGATCGAACCCAGCGCATGTTTTTTTTTAATATAATATAATTGTCTCTAAATCGGCGTTAGAAGTTATAGAAATAATATTAGGACTATGAGTGAACTAGCACGCTCCACATAACAACCGGTTTGCGATCAGCGATGTCGTCTGCACGCAACGGTTGCGCAACCCAGTCTGATTGTAGGTGGTTATAGAATGATGATACACACGCACGGAAAGTTTAATGGCCTTTGGTAGACAGAAGCAAAGTTTTAAAAATATCGTTTCTTCGAAATTCGAACCAAAATAAATTGGATAAAAATGTTGTCGATAAAAAAGTTGGGAAGAAAATGGACAATCAAGTTTTAAATTAGAGGTTCCCAAAGTCCGAACCTAGACTCACCTAGCTTTAAGACGTTTCAAAGTGATTCTTGCAATTGTATTGAATAAAATTTTATTGAATTTGAATTTGAACATAGACTATCTTGTGTAAAAGATTATCAATCTAACAAAAAAAATCAAAATTATTAAGATCGCAGACAATTTGGTAAACGGAGAAGCATAAACAATCTTCTTGTAACTTATTTATGGAGGCCTACGAGGTCGTCCAACAATGTGCTTCTTCGGTCTGATGATAATGAGCACTATGTCATTAACATGTCCAAAAGAAAAGCCTTCAACTGATTATTCGTTGTAAATATAAGGGGCAGGACTTATTTCTAGGGTTTCATCGTACTGACAATAATGAAGTTCTAATGCCGTTGTCATAATATAATCAAAACGTGAAAATCCTGAAAACTTAAGAGGTAGGCCTATTTTTAAGTTGACATCTTCATACTGATAATGATGATGTAGTACTATGCCATGTCACCAATCGATACCTCCCATAAAGTCGGCTGCGGGCGGAAACAGCGCCATTATTGACAAATAACCTGGAACACTTTGTCACGCTACCACGCGAATTAAGTCATGCCTTCCGGGCACGAGGCCAGTTGGCCAGACAGTCGCTGACTTTTCACTGGCTTCGTGTACATTAAAACATAGTTTTGGGAAGCAAGTCAGGCTAAAACGTGAATGAGGCTTTATGTTGAATTTGAACGAGAAAATGTCACCGTGGAGAATGACCAAAAACTTGATAGTTGTCACAATTTTCTCAGTCACACCAAACAAAGGCCCTTGGATTACGAGCAAATATCATATCATAATGAAATATGTATGTAGTATTCTGTAAATATCTACTAGCACCATACTAAATACCAAATATCTACTACTGTGGAATTTTTCCAACTTAATTTATCGCAGATACTGTCTAATTTCTTGTCGTGAACAGTTGGTATACATAAATTCTTTTCTTTCATTCTTTTCTGTCAGATTATTATTTTTTCAGATTTTTACGGCGGCGGTAAGAACCACGGATAAACGCTTGTTGTTTTAATCTTTAGTTCAAACGATTTTCTTAATAATCGTGTTCTACGAGACGGGATTTTTATCTACCTTAAAATATATTTACTAGTCACACAAACATACACTTACTAAACTCACTGTTTCGCGCACTGGCCTCGTGTCAAGTGGGCCTTACAACCGATAAACGGAAAGTGAATAGATGTTTACAAATCAGTGTCGGGTGTCACGCGAATATCCAAATTGGATGTCATTATTGAGTCTGTGGAAATAGGTTAAGTTATGCCATGCTCTAAATCTAGCTTTCGATTACAGGTTAAGTTTACAGGTTAGGTTAAGTTTTGGAGTTTTTTTAATGGAATATTTCCATCTTTTTTTGACAAGTGTAGAGATGGAGTTATATTTTACTACAGATAAAGCTTAGATATCCAAAGTTTGGTAGAATCCACCTTTTCTTAATCAGACGTTCTTGTTATTTTTGTGAGATCTAAAGTCTAGTTCTAAGTTCTGTAAGAAACTAAAACCTACAGTAACAAGTAATAAGTTTTTAACTTGAAAGACCAACTTCATAACCAAACGGCTGAAACGTTTTTAACGAGATTAATGTAGAAAAAATCTGCAAAAAAAATCTTAATCAGTTTATAAATGACGGAGTTATGCAAACACAAAAAAAATACAGCCCAATTAAGAACCTCCTCCCTTTTTTAAGTCGATTATTAAGGTAATACGAAATACGTTTACCCGTATAATTTACAACATACTCCAATAAAATACAACCGAATTGACAACCTACGCCTCTTTTATTCGAAGTCGGTTAAAAATAGTTGTCATTGGTCTCGGCCGTGTGTCCCTGTCGTCAACCAGCTGCGCACGCGACGCGTCACTCGCACTTTCTTTGTTTCGGCGCAAACGTGCCGGGAATGTTATTATTGCGGCGTAAGCGAAATTACTAACGGAATTCGCTTGTAGTATTGAGAAAAGGCGAATTATGTTATTTTCAATGCTCAAAACGCAGATACAGATACGCATTCTCATGGTTTAGTTATTAGTGCCGTAAGTTAGTTTATAAGAGTTATTCGTCGAGTGTGATTAGGATCCGATGGCGCAGCGGTCAGCGCAGCCCCGTACCAAGGGGAAGTCGCAGTTTCAAATCCCGTTTGGCTCTTAACTTTTGGGACATTATACAAATCTTTGTGGTTTCCATGAAACACTATAAATACATAAAAAATACAATAATATTTAGTTTTAATTTTCAACTCTGATATTTGTGTTCTGTACTGTATTGAAATAACATAATTGAAATCAAATGAAATAAAATACAACTATAATTTTCTCAACTTTTTACGTTTCACAGCAATTTTCTTCAGAGCAAAAATAATGATTTCTATTCAATTCATTCTAACTCAGTCCCCACTTGTCCACACAAATTGTGTCAACCCTCCACTAGACTCCTAACAAATAAAACTGAAACCACCACAAAGCAAGCAAATAAAGCTCCAGCCAAACAGACGCCACTTGACGCTATAAGAGTGCCGACTTAAAGCGTATATTCCACATTTGGTGTTTTCGTAGAGAAAACATTTAATTAATATTTACATTTAATATTTTTTATTGTCAAGTTAATTAAGGTTTTACTGGCTAGTTAAATATAGTGCTGGTAACAAAATGCATTTCAGCAAATAAGCGGCTTTGAGGCTTGGTGTAGTAAGTTTTTATTTGTTGTTTTATACATTTAAATCAAGGAATCCGGTTAGGGGACTAAGTGATGAATTTCCTTGCAATTTTTTTGTGTAATCTCAGTAATGGTTTACGAGTTGAATTTTTAATCTGTCTGTCCTTACTAAGAGCCATTTCTTAAAATGGCTTTTAGTAAGGACAGATAGACAGATGGATAGAGCAAAATAAGGATTACTTAATTGACTTCGAAACTCTAGAAATGGTAGGAACCAAGCCGTAGTTTGGTGTCGGTTCTTCTAGGCTTGGGAGCGTAGAACTTGATGATGATGAAAAAAGCAGCCAAGTGCGAGTCGGACTCGCCCATGAAGGGTTCCGTAGCATCAAGTAACATAATATAAAGGTTCTTGTAGTTCGTCGAAAGGTAAATTGCGGTTTATGATATATGACGTATAAAAAAAAACTACTGACTAGATCTCGTTCAAACCAAATATCGTTGAAAGTTTGCATAATACAACATATTGTACAACATATATTTTTTTAGTTTTATCATTCTCTTATTTTAGAAGTTAAAGGGGGGGGGACCAACTTTTTTCCACTTTGAAAGTGTCTCTCGCGCAAACTATTCAGTTTAGAAAAAAACGATATAAGAAACCTCAACATCATTTTTAAAGACCTATTCATAGATGGGTTCACATGTATGTTACACGTATGGGTTCGATGAAAAAAAAAAATTTGAGTTTCAAGTATGGGGACCCCCAAAATTGATAGTTTTTTTTTCTATTTTTGTGTAAAAATCTAAATGCGGTTCACAGAATACATCTACTTGCAAAGTTTCATCAGTCTAGCTCTTACGGTTTCGGAGAAAAATGGCTGTGACATACGGACGGACAGACAGACAGATAGAGAGACAGACATGACGAATCTATAAGGGTTCCGTTTTTGCCATTTGGCTACGGAACCCTAAAAAAAAGGAGTAGGTTCTCAATTGGGTTGCTTTTGTATACTATTTTTTTACGTTGTTTTATAACTTTGCCATTTATGAGTCGATTTGAATTTTTCTCTAAATCATTTCAGAAGTTTGGCCATGAAGTCAATTTCTTAAGTTTTTTTAACTTCACTTGTTCAGCGTCGGTTTGGCCGAAGCTGAATATCTCTAGGTAGCGTCTATAGAGTTCCTGCAATGCTCTAGGGAGAGTACAGTGCAGGTGAAATATTACGTCGGGCTGGACAAATGACAAATGCATCGTTCTCAAAAATCGGCAGCCAGGATATAGCGGTATTGCATTAATAGAGCTTTTTAGATTTTACGACATGCCGCTATCCTCACGATGTTTTCCTACACCGTTTGGGACCATCAATGGAGCTAAGAAATTATTATTAATTAAAAAAAAACAGCAGCTGCAAATTCAGGTCGGTTGACCAAAAGCAGTCATCATATATTTGAATATTTCTAAGTTTGAGACTTTTAAAATAACGCTTATAAAGGCTTATAATCGTTAACGAAAAGGTATGAGAAAAGAAAAAAACAAAATCATGTTTATTACAACAAGCAATATGCACGCTCAGTTATGGAAAATTACGGTCACCGGTTTTTCGGAAAGGCTTCAGATAACAAGGTCTCCAAGAAATAGAAAATATTTTGAAGAATAGATGTGCTGGAATAAGTGACTCCAACCATCCCTCAGGAGTTTTGTACAGGTGTAAGTATACTAAGTTCGTTTCAGCACAATACTGGAAATTGTGTAGAAGAAAGCGGGATATAGCGAATATTTTTTAATAAAATAAAATATTTTTCAAAAGGGATCACTTGTGCTAACGTTGTAAAATAAAGAATACGACTTTTTTCCAAATCCTACGTCATTAAGTCATACGACTACGCATACGGTATTATTAGAATCGTGCAACAAAATTAAGTACAGTGTAATCTAATTCTTTTTATTGTACTGCCAGATTGATCCCATAGAAATTTCATAACGATCTGTTTGGCCATGAAGGCGGTTTTTTAAGTTTTTTAAACTTATATTATCAATTATCAACAGCTATAATCAGATTTGGAACCCTGCATACCAGTAGATACTTCTAGTTTCTTCACGAGATTTCTCGAAACGCCCGCTAGGGGCGCTTACGGAGACACGCTCCGTACAAACTCCTCTGAAAACGGGCTCGCACGTTATGGAGCCTTATACAATCTTAGAATAGGGGAACTCCAGGGATTTACCGGGTTTTCGATGAAATTGGATTGTCAGGTACACTCCATGCTTGCGTTTATCTTATTTACTCAAGTGATGTTGTGTAAAAGATGAGATTTATATGAAAATGTTCAGGCGGCCGGATATTGCGCAAATATTTCATTTCTTTGAACATGTTTGTTTTATTTGTTTTGTGAATGTGTATGATTGCCGAGGCAATGGTATTATTTTTGTAGTAGTAGATCTCTTTGTGAAGGGCTCGTCCGGGGAAGTACCTACCATGAGTTTTAAAATTTTTAATACAAAATTCATTAATTATTTATCAAATGCTCAATTTATTTTAAATATCTATGAGTGCAGTTAAAATTATTTTTTAAATTCAAATCATGTCTTCTTTCAGTATTTTTATTTTTTTATTTTTATTAGTTGTAGTATAGTATAGTACTTAAGTACCTATTACTATGTAGTAGTTGTAGTATACAATTATATACAAGACTTTGCATCTTATGTAGATGATTTTACAGTGTAGCTATCCCTCGTGCCCCTATTTACGGCACGCTGTAATGCCTGCAAGTGAGAGTCATTTACGACTCCGTTACAGCAGTAGTCGACACCTTACAATAAAATTTGGTAACATTCCACACAGCACTAACTAGCCCTAAACTAAGCAAAGCTCGCCCAATTACAATGCCCCGGTATTCAATTGCTTCTCAAGGGGTGGCATACTACGAAGTTTGAGCGCTGCTAAAGTGGATGATTGTATGTTAGCGCTCGGAATGTAGGTACAAGTGTGAGTATTCCAAATGGATTGGGATCTAGAATTTAACTGGATTTCGGCTTCAAATCAAGATCTGGAAGCTGAAGAGAGTAGATAAGAGATAGATGGAATATAGATTATTTGCTTAAGTAAATATCGACGACAATTTTTACACAGCACCTAAAAAAAATATGGTAAACTCAGATACATACATGACAGAATGTTTAAGAATATTATACATCATACATGCTTAGTAAGTAGGATTTACTGCTGTGCAAACAGGCTGTGTAAGTAAGCGTTTACTGATCAATGCATTGTAAATGCATTCCATTTTCAAATCACTTTACCGTCACATTCTACATATCAAGCTATGCAAAACTTCATGGTGAAATAATCTCCTTTCTTACAAAATGATAAGAAAACTTTTTAGGAAAAATATAGTATGAAGAACACTGTTGCGCTAATATGCGTCTGCGACTATTTTAAGCAGATACCTATGCAAATAATATTGACTATTTATTTAAATAAATTATGATTTTTCTCTTATAAAAATAACCTATATTTTTATAGTTTTATTTACCTCGCGATGATGTAAAATAGAATGTTTACCTCGGTTGTAAGCAGCTATTGCACCCTCGAGCTAATTTGTCTAAATATCTTGGGTGTACTCGATCCCTTGCGCGCGGTGCGCTCGTACGGGCGCCAAATACCTAGGATCTTGTTTGCTCACTTTCTGGCTATTTTTTTGTAAATATAACCTTACCGTACACCACAGGTATTTAATATTTTTTTTTGCGAACTTGTATTTTGGAACTCTTTGACTGATCTCCAAACCGTATCTCAGCAAATGATCATCACTGCTTATTTAATGGCAGAAATAAATACGTTGGTATTTCCACGGACAAACTCTTACAAAGAATACTACTACGAGTTAGACGTACTACTACCACTATTCTATTCAATGCATGCGCAATAAACAGAACAAGAATGACACACATAGAGGTCGATAGATGTCAATCATCATACCAGCTCAGGTCATTAAACTCAATCAGTAAGTAATTCAAACGATACAAGCTAGTGATGTCATCCAAACGCGATTTTACCCACTCTATTCATTTTGTTCGAGGAACTATTGCTGTTTCATTTCGTCTCGCTGTATTCTGGTATCTTTTGTTTCATACGATAGTGGCGCTCTATGCTTTACAAATATGTTGGCGGTACGTAACTCATCTATTCTAAAGGAAATGGTTATTGGCACACTGACGGACATAGGTTATTAACGTGTGATATTTATGATTGAGTGCTAACAAGATTTTACTAGCTTTTATCGCTTGTTAGCATAGCTTAATTTTTTAAACTAGTGGATCTGTGAGCTGTAGACCTCGCGAGCACAATAAAAGTAATTGTATCCTAGGGCACGTTCCTGAAGTGCGTGACCTACGAGGCAATGCTTTGTTATAAGACATGGTTACCACTTAAAATCAGGTGAATGCTTGTTTTACCAAATAATTGTATATTACATTTATTAAAAATTATATTTACATTTATTTAAAAAACACCGAGGAAATACAACTCCTTCGACTTCTTTTTAAAAATTGATTAAAATTAGTGAAACCTTTAAATATTCTTCTTCTTCTTCTTATCGTGTCACTGATTCTTTCGAACCAAGTATGGTGAAAGGATTTTAAGTATTATAAATGCTATAGATTTTTTTTTCTAGTTAAAGCTGTGGCCTACAGAAACCTTTTTAATCAACCAAGTTTACCTTTCCCTAGAATCGTAAACTGGATTTATCTGCTGCCTTGATACTTTCCAATTAAATCCAAGTCTTGAAAAGAAATCGAAAGCTAGTTAGATTAGTTTTCAGACACCTTCGCGGCTCCCCAGAGCTAGGGAGTGATAAATTGCTCAAATCCTCAATTGATGTGAAAACGAAATAAAATGCTTAGATATTTTACAATTTGAAATCAGTAGATTTTTCTTTTCAGATATAAAAATAAGTAAAGTAAACAGGCCTTTGCCTGTTTGGAGCAACTGGTGATTACATATAAGGCCTATATTTGCGAAACTCTATAGTGCCTGGGACAGGATTTTAAGTGGAATAGGCTTGCCCAGCACCTTAGTTGGCCTAATCCACAGGAAAGATATTATGGTCAATACGTGTAAGCCGCGGGTTTCCTCACGATGTTTTCCTTCACCGTTTGAGAACGGTGAGAACTTTCACGCCCTTGAATATTATGTATGTAAGCTGCGTTTTCAGAGTTCCTTCTGACATTTTTTCATCATCATCATCATACTAAAAAATCGGTTGTCTGTAAAGTCGGTTTACTGACGATAGTTGAACATGACAACGTCATACAGCTGTCCACGCGGACGCATCGCTCACTCTAGTAGGAGAGAGACAGATGTCGAACGCTGCCGAACGCGGAGGCCGATTGTTCATGTGCCTCTTTGTCACTCGTTCCGCGCTCTCGCTTGCACTTCAAGCCTGAAATGAAACGCCTCAGGGCGGGGTAACGCCGCATGAGTCATGTTTTTTCGTGCGTGCAGCCGGCTCCATCGAATTGTAAGACGTTGTCACGTCAAAAAGTCTACTACTGGGCATAGGCCATAGAAATAACGATTTTCTAACAACTTCTCATAAACATCTTTGCTAATCATCCTATATACCTATTAGTTTTATTTAAGAATAGTTTTTACGTTTTTTATGAATAAGAGTGCCATACCAGCAGACGATAGCTGCAATACAATGTATGTAAAACCAATAATAATTTTGAGGAAGTCTAGAATATATTTAGCTTGAGCGTGGCGGTCACATCCTTCTTGGTCGATGACTTACATAGTAATATTCTATTTATGTCTATTGTTTTAGTCGTATTACGACTTGGACTTCCGCTAAATAAACAAACGCATGTTTTAATGTATTATCATCCTGTAGGCCTACCATGAGCTCTGTCTGGCTCTGTCTCTGGTTCTGGTTATGAGTCTGTGTGAGTGTGGACTCAATAAATCCTATACGTCTAAATGTCACACACACTGTATAATGCACTGGTGAGCACTCACCACAGACTCAAAACCAGAGCCAGAGACAGAGCCAGACAGAGCTCATTGTAGGCCTACTGGAAAAGTCCATGGCTATAGACATGTTAATGAAGATTTTAATAGTATGAGGTTAGAAAATTCTCAATTCAGCCCTAAACTAAGCAAAGCTTGTAATTATGACAACTACTAGTGATGACGCATGAGGTTAGAAGAAAAATATAAGAAAATTGAATTGAGGGGAACGAGGCGATCAAAGCCACGGGTGGCGCTAGTTCCAATAAAAAAAACATTTATTTGCTAAAATCACACGACTCACTTTGAAACTCTTTCGTAATAAGACTAAGAGGGTCCAGATTTAGCGAATTACGTGGCTAAAAACCGGTATTACCTGTGTCACTGATACCGGTACTCGCCAATAAATTAGAAGTTACGACATTGAACAGCTGTGGTGATTCAACTTGGACTCGTTTATTGGGATTAACTGTTGAAATAGGGCTTGGTCGGACTGATAGTGTTAAAACCACCCATCACATTATTCTGCTCTTATCCCATTTTGTGAGGTCGGCATAACATTGTGTCAGCCGATCAGTGCGCATATCTAGGCGATGGCAATCAGTGAAATGCTGTCAAATATCGCTGTCATATTTGACAGCGTTTCAGCGGATCGCCATGGCAATCGCCTAGATGTGCGCAGGCCTTAAAAATCCTATGTACTTAGTAATTTCATCATAATCGGTTCAATAGTTTAGTTTATCAAAATAACTGAAAAAATGTTACTTAGTGTTACCAAGTTTAAATTTTATGTGGTCGGATGTTTCAAGTTTTTTTTTAAATATCTTTGTTTTTGTAAAAAAAATCTCAAATCAAAATATTTTTGCAAAATAATATGACGCCCTTCCGTCCAGTTCAATGTCCTTGGGTGCCGTAAAATAAGTAGGTAAATGCGAAAGAGTCATTCGTCAGATTTGAGGGTTCTGAAAGTGGGCCATCACGACAGAGGTACTATATCAAAGGCACGGAAACTGTAAATCGGTTAAGGCACTGTAGTGACAGTGTGCCCGGGTCGTTTGAATACATTTCTTGGCTGTAAATAGTTTTTTTAGCTTACTCACTACCTTATTTTGTGTTTGGTTAGAATGTCGGAAACGGTCAGCTGATGCGGTTTTGGTTTTTCTTTAGGAAAATGTAGCAACTTTGTGGGATCTGAGGTCGATGATTTGCACTCTGTTTTCGACCTATACTTAATAAACATTTGCTATTACCATTAGTATTATTATATTAGTAAAACATTTATTTGCAAAGATTAATCCTTAACAGCAACCGAATCCATTGGTTCAATAAAACAAGTTGTAGGTTAGTTTTTAATGTGTAAAAGATTTTTGAAAAATATAAGAATATGCAGTTATTGTTTTCTTATAAATCGAGGGCATAACTCCTTTTTACGACTTTCCCCTAACTCTCGTGGTTTCCGACTTGATCATCGCCCTTTAAAAAAACCATTCCGTATATGAATATTTTTGTTTTCTTTTGATTTATTTTAATTTAGTAAATTAATAAGGATAATTTTCATAACTTCATTTCAGTGATTCTATATATTAGGAACAAAAAACGGTTTTCAGAGTGACAAAATGAAACATTTTCTGTTTTAAAAAGGGGAGGTAAAGTTTTGGGACTGTCGCAAACTCGAGTGAAAAAGTTACTCCTTTAAATTCAAATTGTCGAAATTACTTTGTCCGGGGTACCCAAACCTTACGGAATCGTTATACTTTAGTTTCTATAAAACCAGCATCCGTATTAAAACGGACGAAATCTGACCTTTTCAAAATTATTTGTATTTTTTTTAATTACTTAAGGGGGTACGATTTCCATACAAACTTAATTTACACAACTATGGCCGAATAAAGTATTAATGTACACTGAAATAGCTGTAATAGGCTTTTACAGTGGTCCTTAATACCGGCCAGTTATATAAAGTTGGAGTGTCAGCCGTTGGTCGTGGCAGTCAGGGCTTCAGAAAAAAAACTAACAGACTTTTACGTCTATTTTGAAACAGTGATGTACAAAATTGACTCTATGCTAAAAGCTAGTACCCGTTAGAAAGAATGACGAAAAAATTACTTTTTTGGTTTTTTATTAATATTTCTGTTATCCTACAGTTTTCTCCAACTTTATATAACTGGCCGGCAATAAAAACCACTGTAAAATTCTATTACAGCTATTTCAGTGTACATTTATACTTTGTTTGCCCATAGTTGTGTAAATTCAGTTTGTATCGGAATCGAACAACCTTAACCTATTTTTTTCCTACTGCTGGGCAAAAGTCTCCCCAAAGATTTCCACTTAGACTAACCTTAACACGTATCAAATTGATCCTTTTGATTCAAACTTTTTTCAGTAAGTATTTTAATTACCTTAGTGAAAGGTGGCAAGCCCATTGCCACTTCTAAAGGTAATTTGACGGTGGAATAATCAGAGGAAAGCAGGATTTAATAAACAAAGCTCTCGGTAAACTTCCAAGCGCTTTCGTTGCGTAATCAGTTGGAAGCTAATAATCGCAGACGATCCGACTGATGATGCAACAATAGGGTGGAGTCCTAGTTACAGAGGTAAGAGATGAGTTTTTTGTTGCGGACAGCCAAGGAGTGGAATTCCTTGCCGGCGTTTGTCTTCCGCGTGCTACACCGTCGACCGCATCATCACTTAGGCCAAGATTCATAGACCGAACTTACACTTTACTTTGATGGAAAGTTCAACTTTCAACCAAAATTATATTTCATAGTTCTGTCAAGCTCTTCTTTATTCAAAATATTGATAGGAAACTTCGATAAACAAAGCTTACTTTGCGAAGAAGACTTTGCTGTAAAGCAAAGTGCGGTCTATGAATCTCAGCCTTATCACAAGGTGAGATCGCGGTTAAACGCAACCCTTAAAACAAATGAGCACACAAGGCTTTTACAAAAATATACGAGTACGAACCTCCAGCTAAACTCGACCTCTCAAGCTTCAACGCACTGCCACTGCCTAAACGAACTATTCAAAAACTACCAACAAAGCCAAGCTATTGCTAGATTGCATAATTTCCAACAATGAAAAGACGGTGACGAATAAAACGTGTCACACTACGCAATCAAAAGTTCTGCTCGCTTGGTCTCAGCTTTTACTGTTGCTATAAAGAGGCAACTGACTTTATGGCCAAACTGTTAAGCCGTTTTAAAAAAAAAAAACTAAGGGATCAATCTGGAAGACAGTGAAGAAGTTATGCGAGATGATGAACATATAAAAAAATACGACCGAATTGAGAACATCCCTCTTTTTTATTTGAATAAAAAAGAGGCATGTTCTCAATTCGGTCTTAGTCCTTAGTCTGTGTCTTCATTTTCTTATTGGGATAAAGGTGTGTCCAAACATAAAGCGGCATTCGAGCGCGGCTGCCGTGCGCGGCTAGCCGCGCTATGATTGGACGACGGCCGCGCGCGGCAGCCGCGAGCAACCTGCCGCGTGCGGCGATCGCCGCGAACGGTGTTAGTGTTGGTTCGTCAGTGGTTGTGTGTGGACGAAACAGCAATTCGTCTTATTGAAATTTATGGCTCCCATAGTCCAATAAGGGATACTAGACGTAAAGAATATCACAATAATAACGTGAGAGAAGATCTATGGGATGAAATAGCAAAAACATTCGTACAACCAAAAGCAGCTTTAAAATTGAAAATGAAAAGTCTTTTGAGTTCATAGAGAAGGGAGAGAAACAGAGAAAAAAAACAGCCAAGTGCGAGTCAGACTCGCCCATGAAGGGTTCCGTAGCATCAAGTAACATAATAAATAAAGGTTCTTGTAGTTCGTCGAAAGGTAAATTGCGGTTTACGTGTTTACGATTTATGACGTATAAAAAGTGACTAGATCTCGTTCAAACCAAATATCGTTGGAAGTTTGCATAGTAAAGTAATGTACAACATATATTTTTTTTAGTTTTATCATTCTCTTATTTTAGAAGTTAGAGGGTGGGGGGACCAACTTTTTTCCACTTTGGAAGTGTCTCTCACGCAAACTAGGTATTCAGTTTAAAAAGAAACGATATAAGAAACCTCAACATCATTTTTGAAGACCTATTTATAGATACCCCAAAGGCATGGGTTCGATGAAAAATTTTTTTTTAGTTTCAGTTTCAAGTATGGAGACCCCCAAAATATATAGTTTTTTTTCTATTTTTGTGTAAAAATATTAATGCGATTCACAGAATACATGTACTCGCCAAGTTTCATCAGTCTAGCTCTTACGGTTTCGGAGAAAAATGGCTGTGACATACGGACGGACAGACAGACAGACAGACATGACGAATCTATAAGGGTTCCGTTTGTACCATTTGGCTACGGAACCCTAACAAGTAATGTCACTGGTTGTGGTAAGTTTAATCTTATTACATTTTATAACAGTAGGTACTTTAAATTTCTGGCTGTTTACATTTTCAGAGCAACAACACATGCGGCCGCTTTCATTGTGATTTGAATTGAATACGAAATAAAGAGCGCGGCGTGTCTCGGACATGCCGCGCAGCACTGCCGCGGAGAAGGTCTAAACTAGTCGCGCGGCAAATTTGTGTTCCGCGAATGCCGCGCGTAGCTGCCGCGCACCTTGCACGCCGTGTTTGGACACACCTTAAGACTTTTGCATTTATCCAGTATAAGCACTATCTTTCACAGATTGTAGTCCCTCGGACAAGACTTTAAAGAAATGGTTGGAAATAAATCAGTCATAAATCGCTCTGCTTATAATCTCGCTTTATGCACGACCACACCCCGATGTGGTAAGCTTGTCGACCAGGAAACTATTGTGCAGCCACGTGGCAGGGCCGAATTGCAAGCGCTGCTTAGTGCTTATTCAATACTAGACTATAGTTACTTAACTATAACTTACATAGTACTACACTGCATGTAATTTTAACTTGGACTAATTATAAAGCGGCAGGAGTGACCTTCTTTTTTTAGGGTTCCGTAGCCAAATGGCAAAAACGGAACCCTTATAGATTCGTCATGTCTGTCTGTCTGTCTGTCTGTCTGTCTGTCTGTCTGCCTGTCTGTCTGTCTGTCTGTCCGTCCGTATGTCACAGCCATTTTTCTCCGAAACCGTAAGAGCTAGACTGATGAAACTTGGCGAGTGGATGTATTCTGTGAACCGCATTAAGATTTATACATAAAAATAAAAAAAAAACTATAAATTTCGGGGGTCCCCATACTTGAAAATGAAACTCAAAAATTTTTTTTTCATCAAACCCATACGTGTGTGGTATCTATGAATAGGTCTTCAAAAATGATGTTGAGGTTTCTAATATCGTTTTTTTCTAAACTGAATAGTTTGCGCGAGAGACACTTCCAAAGTGGAAAAAAGTTGGTCCCCCCCCCTCTAACTTCTAAAGTAAGAGAATGATAATACTAAAAAAAATATATGTTGTACATTACTATGTAAACTTTCAACGATATTTGGTTTGAACGAGATCTAGTCAGTAGTTTTTTTTTATACGTCATAAACCGTAAACCGCAATTTACCTTTCGACGAACTACAAGAACCATATTATGTTACATCAAGTAACATAATATAAAGGTTCTTGTAGTTCGTCGTGCTACGGAACCCTTCATGGGCGAGTCCGACTCGCACTTGGCTGCTTTTTCTTCTTCGATTCTTCATCAGTTTTTTTGTATACTTACAACTTAGCGTATACAATTACAATAGCAACAATTAGCTGATGGATAATGGAACAAGCATAATTGGGCCACCTGATGTTAAGTGGTAAGCCGGATGAGCAAGGTCTATCTATCTATCTATCTATTACCTTTTAGGTACTTCTAAGAGTTTGCGAATTTTGTAATTGTTTGTGTCTGTGTTTTGGTCAACAAAGTGAATTCCTTTCTTCTTTCCTTCTTACTTTTATTTGTAGAAAGTCTCACGAAGTTGAACTTGTCCATTTAAGGAAGTCCCCAGTCCAGGATACAATACAATAACTAGTTCTGTTTACTTCCGGGAATCTTGCACAACTTTGTCGTGTATGCACCCATTTTTCTATAGTAGCGTTTGCAACGAAATATCGAAATTTATTATTTGTTTTGTAAAGGATTAAACAAATAAATGGTAGGAAGCCAAGCTGTAATTGTTGCCTGTTTTTCTAGGCTTGGTCGCGTGGAACTGGCACCTAGACTCATCTAGCTTTCATCATCATCATCATCATCAACCTGTATTAGTCCACTGCTGGACATAGGTCTCTCCCAAGACGTGCCACTGAGCCCGGTCTTCGGCTCTTCTCCTCCAGTGCTTGCCAGCTACATTTCGCAGATCGTCACCCCACCTTTCCGGAGGGCGTCCTACACTACGCTTACCTAAACGCAGCCTCCACTCTAGTATGCTCCAACGATTGTCTGTTCTACGGCAAACATGACCGGCCTACTGCCACTTCAGCTTACTAATCCTTTGAGCTATGTCGACCACCTTGGTTCTCTGTCGGATAACTTCGTTCCGGATTTTATCCTTCAGAGAGACTCCGAGCATAGCCCTTTCCATAGCTCGCTGAGCGACTTTCAGTTTGTGGACCGACCCTACTGTTAGTGTCCACGTTTCGGCAGCATAGGTCATTACAGGTAGGACGCACTGGTTGAAGACTTTCGTCTTCAGACATTGTGGGATCGGCATCTAGCTTTAAGACGTTTCAAAGTGATCCATTGAATAAAGAAATATTTGATTTGATGGACTTCTTCAAGTTGATGATGAAGATGATTATGAAAATCACTCTTCCTAACTATTTACCAACTTCTTCTTCTTATCGTGTCACTGGTTCTTTCAAACAAGTGTGGTGAAAGGATTTTAAGTGCACCTAAGAGGCTTCTTTCGTGCACTTGACACATATTTTCGAATATTTCATTTTCTATTATAGGTTAGGTGCTAGGATAGGTACACTCTATTATATGACTCAGTTGGTAGTAGTTCTGCCTTCTGCGCCGTAGATTGTGGGTTCGATCCCCGCCGAGAACAAATATTTGTGTGGTGAACATAAATGTTTGTTCTCTGTCTGGGTGTTATATTGTATTCTAAGTATGTATTTACAAAAAAAAATGTATTCAAGTATTATATCAGCTATTTGGTTCCCATATTACAAGCTCTGCTTAGTTTGGGGCTGGGAAGTGTTGTGTGAATTGTCCACAATATTTATTTATTTATTGTTAATATTTTTTTTCTTATTTTAGTAGGTATTAAGTTTGTCAATGTTCCGTAAATAAATTTTATAACACATTTGCTCGAAAAGGGTCTCTTATTCCACTAATTTCAGTATCGTTATGTATGTCATTACGCACTAGTGCGGTAATGTAATGTAAAACGCACGGGTTGCTTTCTAATAAGGTAAAACGTACGGTTTATCAAGATGCTAAATTTATGAAATGAAACTGAATGAAACCGAATGAAACTGCATGGAACCGAATGAAACTGAATAAAACCGAATGAAACTGCATGAAACCGAATGAAACTGAGTGAAGCTGAATTAAACTGCATGAAACCGAATTAAACGGAATGAAACCGAATGATACCGAATGAAACCAAATGGAACCGAATGAAACTGAATGAAAATGAATGAAACTGAATAAAACCGAATGAAACTGCATGAAACCGAATGAAAGTGAATGAAGCTGAATGCAACTGAATAAAACCGAATGAAACTGAATGAAACTGCATGGAACCGAATGAAAATTAATGAAACTGAATAAAACCGAATGAAACTGCATGAAACCGAATGAAAACGAAAAAAACTGAATGAAGCTGAATGAAACTGAATAAAACCGAATGACTGAATGAAACTGAATGAAACCGAATGAAACTGCATGAAACCGAATGAAAATTAATGAAACTGAATAAAACCGAATGAAACTGCATGAAACCGAATGAAACCGAATGAACTTAATGAAACCGAATGAAACCGAATGAACTTAATGAAACTGAATGAAACTAAATAAAACCGAATGAAACTGCATGAAACCGAATGAAACGGAATGAAACAAAATTAAATCGAATGATACTGAATGAAACCGAATGAAACTGAATGAAACCGAATGAAACTGCATGAAACCGAATGAAACTGCGTGAAACCGAATGAAATTGAATGAAACCAAATGATACCGAATGAAACTGAATAAAACCGAATGAAACTGCATGAAATCGAATGAAACTGAATGAAAACGAATGAAACCGAATTAAACCGAATGAAACTAATGAAACCGAATGAAACCGAATGAAACCGAATGATACCGAATGAAAATGAATGAAAATGAATGAAACTGAATAAAACCGAATGAAACTGCATGAAACCGAATAAAACCGAATGAAACTGAATGAAGCTGAATGAAACTGAATAAAACTGAATGAAACTGAATTAAAATTAATGAAACCGAATGAAACTGAATGAAACGGGAAGAATTGGAATGAAATTAAATGAAATGACATTTACAATCTGTTATGTCATTTCATTTCATTTCAATTTCTCTAACTGCTCTAACAAGTGATAAACAATTTATTCGTTAAATTTTTATTTATTTCCTCGCAAATGTGTTATAAAACGTCGTATGACATACGTGCGCTTTGATAATTACAGCCTCTACTTTCTTGTAGCCCTCGCCTACGGCTCGGGCTTCAATAACGCCTCGGCTGTAATTTTCAACCTACCGCACTTATATCATAATGTACTATTATTTCATTCTTTCTTTTCTTTTTGATTATATTTATCTATTTACCAACTATCCATACATCACATAACCTACGTGAAACAATATTAAACCCGTCTTGCTTGTCCTACCATACTCGTATAACCCCATATTTCGAACATTTCGGCCTCTTCTCTAAAATTGCACGTTTGATCCCGGTAGACGGTCTAGACATGTGATTCTTGGGTTTCAAATACATTGTATTATACGGATGAATTCTGGCTTCCAAGATGGAAGTTTTAGATGGGAACCTTTTTCGTAGTACGTGAGCTATTATAGCCTGTTGGAGTGCAGCCTGTTTTATTTAAGGTAGTCTTCTTATCAAGAAGAACAAGAAGAAAATATCTCTATTTATTGACATGAAAGTTGGATTCGTTTTCTGTCATTTTGTAAGCCTCCTGATCAGAAGGTCTAAGTAGCTAAATGTCCAACAGAGCAAAAGGTCTAATGAGCAGCAGGTAAGTCTAATTAGCAAAATTTCCATCTAGCAAAACGTCCAACTATCAGATGGCCTTGGAAAGTCACATAGCTTTTTCAATTTTAATTGTTTTTCTGGTGTTATTTTGAGTTCTGTTGTGTAATTTCGGCGGTATTTTAACCAACATTACTTGAGGTCTTAGCTCAAAGTGTTAGCGTGTTGACTTGGCTAAAAACTATTTTATAGTTATATACAACGTGTATCAAAATATGTGTACTATCCTGAAGGGGGGTGAATTTCCACCCCCCGGGTAACAACTTTTGTTCAACGACTTTTCGAACTTCGATTGGTATCTCAGAAAAAAACTGCAACGAAGTTTCAACATGAACAGCTGACTTTATACAAAGTGACAACCCTAAACTCAGCTACAGAGGTAGTAGGTAGTAGTAGTAGACCTACAGAGGTAGTAGGTCAAGGGGTCAAGGGGTTACAAGGATAGGGTTGTCAATTTATTTAGGCATTATGAAATTAAATATTTTTGTATGGGAAACTGAAAATAGGAATTTTTAATTATCTCCCCTCCACAACTGATCACCACTGTGGTCTGAAACCCCCCACCTTCGCATAGTACACATATTTAGATACACCTTGTATACTCAACACTGGCAAAATGTATCCGAAATGGACGGATGCCATTAATTAAGAGACTTTTAAAATCGCTTAAAAAAATCGCAGCATTTCTAGTGATACCAGTGTTGCCAGAATGCTACTTTTGTAACATTTCGCGTTACTTTTGACCCTCTCATGTTTACTCTCATGGCACTTTATTGTACAAAAAAATTGTGCAATAAAGTGTATTTTTCACATATTTTTTGGTACCTTTTGTTACTTTTCTCGTGAAAATGCTACTTTTTGGGCTGTCTCATGTCGTATTTGACTATCTGCCACTGGCAACACTGACAGATACGGAACTTCCATACCACTACTTACCTACTATAAGTACTTAGATAGCGTCCAATTGAGCTCAGTGGCAATGATCGTATGGTGGTCATGAGTCGGGGTCACTGGCATAGAGCTGGGAGTATAGAGGGGACTGTTGACCATCAGAATCTGTTTGCCTACTATTGAATGAACAAGTGAAGCATAAAAAGCTTTAGCCGACTTAATGGCCAACGTGATGAAATTTTTATGGGACCAATGTAAAAGTTTCAGATAAAAAATAATTATGTTCGGTTTTTAAATAACGTAGTTATGCTGGCCTCTTAGCTCAGTTGGTAGTAGCTTTGCCGTAGGTCGTGGATTCGATCCCCAGCTGGAACAAATACCTATGTGGTGAACGTTTTGTTTTCTGTATTTGAAGAATTCTCTGTATTTAAGAATGTATTTACAAAAAATAATAATTATTATTTTATTTATAATTTATTTATTTATTTATAAGTAATGTAAGAATATCATTTATCTGGTTCCCATAGTATGACTGTATAAGCTCTGCTTAGTTTGGGGCCTGATAGTGTTGTGTGAATTGTCCACAATATTATAATTTATTTATAATTTTAAAACATAGAAAAAATTAAAACAAAAGGAATACTTACAAGATTTTCTGATACTATTAGGCCATTTCTAGTATTATTTTCCATTTCTCGTATTCGTTGAAATGAAATGAAATGAAATGTATTTATTAGCTTGAAGTATGGTCAATTTTTGAAAAACTTCTTATTATAATGTTGGTACCTCATACTTCATCGGAGACCGACATGCTAAGTGTAAAAAAATTCTAGAAATTTAAAAACAATTTAGGTATACAGTACAAAAACATAGAACAAGCTTAGTACAAAAAAAAATTGTTAGTTTTAAGGTGTGCAATAAAGAATTTTCTATTCTGTTCTACAAAATTAAATAAATTACAAAATGCCGATAAAATATAAAATTATTTGAGGCCATCTCAAGTATTTGTAGACAGTCCCATCTGGTAGTTACTCTTTGCCGCTTGAATGGCGTTGCACCCACGCCCTACGTGCGATGCCCTTGATCCGTGCTGCGTTGAGGCAGGTCGCGCTCTTTTTATTTTTATCTCCACTGACAAAGGAAGGACTGTGCTTTTTAAACACACAAGTCTACTGCGCTTGAGTGTTTTAAAATTTGTGTGGGTTTTGGGTTCGATCCAACTGTGGACAAATATTTGGTGATGAATCTAGATATTTGTTTTCTGAGTGTTATTAAGGTACGGCCACATCTAAGCGAAAATTGGTGTGTGTTTTGAGTTCGATCCAACTGTGGACAAATATTTGGTGATGAATCTAGATGTTTGTTTTCTGAGTGTTATTAAGGTACGGCCACATCTAAGCGAAAATTGGTGTGTGGTTTCGGTTCGATCCAGCTGTGGAAATATATTTGGTGATGAACGTAGATGTTTGTTTTTTGAAAGCTATGCGTGTTATTAAGGTATGGCCACATCTAGGCAATAAACTGCGATACAGGTATCGCTGTCACTATGTACTTAAATATAATTTAAATAAAAAGCATTTATTTGTGTACTATAAGATCCAGTTCCCATGATAAAAGTTTTTTGACGCAAATAGCATGGTGTTAAAAGTATCCACCAATTTATTTAAAATCTATGCCCTAGACAAATCTTGATTTATAGGACCCGTCAAGTCCGAGATTTTATTACTGCCTTCATAGTTCAGTTGGTAGTAGCTCTGCCTTCTGCGCTGGAGGGCGTGGGTTCGATCCCCACCGAGAAAAAATATTTGTATGGTGAACATAGATATAGTTTTTTCTCTGCTGTGTGTTATATTGTATTCTGTGTGTGTATTTACATTGTGTATTTGGTTGCCATAGTACACGCTCTGCTTAGCTTGGGGCTGGATAGTGTTGTGTTGATTTTGGTATTTTATTTTCTTTATATATTATGGAGTTACGAGAGTTCTAAGCACATCTGTTAGAGGCGCACAATATAGACAAACCAATTAAAAAAAGCCTCTAACTTGAGCCACCTGAGAGAATAGTGGCATACCTTTTGTAACTGTTAGTTTTACAACAAAGAAGGCTTCTCTCGCCAGCCTCATTATCAGGCCCTGCAGGCCTACCACAAGCTCTGTCTGGCTCTGTCTCTGGCTCTGATTTTGAGTCTGTGTGAGTTTTGACTAAATAAATCCTACGTCGAAACGTCTCACACACAGTATACACTGGTGAGCACTCGCACAGAATCAAAACCAGAGCCAGAGACAGAGCCAGACAGAGCATGTGGTAGGCCTACTGAAGACACTCTGCTAATAAGGCTCTGCCATGTCTGACCTAGATGTTCAAATGTCTTTGAAATGTTTATTCATGTTAAAAATGTATTTTTAAGGGTTTTCAGTTGTTTTATTTCTATTTTTCAGGAGCTTCTCTGAGGCGCACTTGAAATCCTTTCACTACACTGGTTAAAGAATTAGTGACATGATAAGAAGAAGAAGAAGTTGTTTCTTGTTTTGTTCTAAGACTATTTTTGATCTAAGTCTACGGTTTCACTATGACCCGGCTATAGTTAGTACTATCATGTTCTTAGTTTTTTAATACAAATTTCTAATGGAACAAGTAAATAGCCCACATAATTATGTTAACTGGTAACCATAGCCTTTAACAAAGCAGTCTCGTAGGTCACGCACGTCAGGAACCAATAAACGTCAGGAACCAATAAACGTCAGGCACGTCAGGCCAAACCAATTTTGATGATATTTCCATGAGACTAATCTGGAAATAATACTTTTCGTACAAAAAATCGGATCAATCTGCGAGTAACCTTTCAAATGATTTTTTTTAAATCAGCTCATAAAATGACGAAGTTATGCTATAACAAACACTCGAATTGAGAAACTCCTCTTTTATTTGAAGTCGGTTAAAAACAGTCATATTTTAGTTCACTGAACTATGTCAAACGACTTCAGAATAAAGCAGTGTTCACGGCGAAGTTTGCATATCATTACGCGGCCGATACGTCTTTGTCGAGCTCTTGTAGCCCTTTGTAGTGTGATCGCGGCTTAACTTTGCCTCACTAGCAGTTTTATAATGAGCTTCGTAGGTTTTTTCCACCGTTTGTTTCTTTGAAGACCACGGTTCTGTATAAAAAGGTGTTTTTGAAGTGACAACGTCTTATAATTCGATGGAGCCGGCTGCACGCACGAAAAAACATGACTCATGCGACGTTACCTCGCTCTGAGGCGTTCCATTTAAGGCTTGAAGTGCAAGCGAGAGCGCGGAACGAGCGACAAAGACGCACAATCGGCCTCCGCGTTCGGCAGCGTTCGACATCTGTCTTTCTCCTACTTGAGTGAGCGATGGGTCCGCGTGGACAGCTGTATGACGTTGTCACGTTCAACTATCGTCAGATGTCGAACGCTGCCGAACGCGGAGGCCGATTGTGTCTCTTTGTCGCTCGTTCCGCCCTCTCGCTTGCATTTCATGCCTTAAATGGAACGCCTCAGAGCGAGGTAACGCCACACGAGTCATGTTTTTTCGTGCGTGCAGCCGGCTTCATCGAATTATAAGACGTTATTGTCACGTCAAAAAATTGCGGTTTCTGTTCTCTAATCTTTAACGTCGGGTTAGCTAAAGGCAACTCCAAATAGTGAATCACAAGCTTTAAACAGCATAATTGTTTTGACCATCGCTGGCACACGACGTCGTGACGTCACGACTCACCTCCGACCCAGGTCGTGCTGTGTAAATACCTATAATATACAGTAAGTACTTGTGATGTGGATTGGTTCCTAGGAGTTTGAGTTTGGCTTAGCTACTTAACAAATAGATAGATCGCTGGTGGCCTAGTGGTAGCCACCCCGCATTCCGATCCTAAGGTCTTGAAGTCAAATCCAGTCGTGTAAAAGTAGTTTTTTGACGTGATAACGTCTTATAAATCGATGGAGCCGGCTGCACGCACGAAAAAACATGACTCATGCGTCGTTACGTCGTTTCGTCGTTCCATTTACCTGAGCCCGAGCCCGGGTCGGGTAATGGGTAAGGGTAAATGAGGGTAAGGGTAAATGAGGGTAAGGGTAAGGGTTCGGTCGGGTTCCGGGTCCGAGAGTTCGAGTCCGAGTCTGCGAGGCGTTCCATTTAAGGCTTGAAGTGCAAGCGAGAGCGCGGAATGAGCGACAAAAAGGCACAATCGGCCTCCGCGTTCGGCGGCGTTCGACATCTGTCTTTCTCCTACTTGAGTGAGCGATGCGTCCGCGTGGATAGCTGTATGACGTTGTCACGTTCAACTATCGTCAGTAAACCGACTTTACAGACAACCGATTTTTTAATTTTTAAGTTTCTAATATTTCTCTATACAACTTGCTCATGGAGGCAGGCGAACCACCTGATGTTAAGTGGTTATGGCCTTTAACCATGCCTCGCAGGATTTTTCCTGTGAATAAACTAACCTTTCACTAAAACTAAACTACTAAAAAAAAGGTTTGGTCTGAAACACAATAAGTTACGAAATTATTTCACAGTGACTTTTAAATACTAAGCTAAAAAGGGTATTCTTCAAATCTTGCCAAAATGCGTATAACGATGAGCAGCAAAAGTTACTTAAATAATTTAATTTACTTTAAAATATAACAACGCGTTACATTATTACAAAGCATTTGTCAAGTTAAAGACTCCATCGATCATTATGACCGTGATTAAGAGGATCGATAACAAAACGATACGAGAATAGATCGTTCACAGTAACACGCTGTAACAGTAACACACTTTACATCTGCCGCTACCACTAGACCACCAGTGCTTTTATGTACCTATATTACTAAACTGATGTAAAACTACTTCCGCAATAAACAATTTCATTTCATTTTACCAAAAAGTACCAAAGTGAAGTGAAGTACCAAAGAAAGTACCAAAAAACCCTTTTTTCCAAGCTTGCTTGCAAGGTTATTTTCATTTACCAAGAAAAAACAATATCAATTTAGGTAAAAATCTTTCGTACTTGTTACAGACCAAGCTTATGTAAATACAGTTATCAACAGAAGGTCGGATTTGGCTATCTGTTCGTATTGATTTTTACTAGAAAACTGATATGATATCGATGGGTTTATTTTATTCATAGCTTGTTCAGTGACGTGTAAAAAACAAGGAACTGGAAATGATAATATTTCATGGAACTATGGAGCCCACGTCAGGTCTCTGTTCACCAATCTTAACTGCGCACATAAAAGAGGAGGTTCTCAATTCGTTTGTATTTTTTTTATTCGATTTGAAATAGTTATTTGTTATACAAGAGTGCAAAGCTGCTTTTTAACCGCGTGCTCAATTTTGATGACCGAGCAAGCGCAGGATTCTAAAGTTTAACCATCTTTGCACTCGAGTGCAACACGTAACTTTTCATCCCACCTCAGCGAGGAAATGACTAAATGCAAAAAAGAACATAACGCGACTAAAAGTAACACACCAAGAAGGTTCCGAGTAGAGTTTTTAACAAATTTAAAAAGGTTGTATGATAAATTCGGCACCATGCAGGTTGAAGTAAATAGGTTGTGTATTCACAAACTTAATAGTGAAAACGATATTCTAAATTTAAATTTACTTTATCCTCTAGAGGATAAAAACGGCTTTTGCAGTCTGATATTGAACAGCAAAAACACACTTTCTGAGCTGGTGGGATGAAAAAATATTTTTTTATTTGAAAAGTTATATTTGCAGATTGGTCCCATATAAATTTTAAAAATTTGGTATAATAGACTTATTTTAAAGTAAAAGTAAACAGGCCTTTGCATCTATTGTAGATGATTTATATAGCGTCAGGGGCAATTGGTGATTACTCATGCCTCTAATTACGGGACGCTATAGTGCCTGGGGCAGGACTTTAGATGGAATAGGCTTGCCCAGCACCCATACCATCCTGACAGCTTAGTCGGCCCAATCCACAGGAAAGACATGGTCAATACGTGCGGAGCTGAATAAGCCGCGGGTTTCCTCACGATGTTTTCTTTCACCGTTTGAGAGCACTAGCATTGTGTACATACATTTTTCGATAGAAAAAAACTTATATTATGTAAATACAAACGCTATCCAATGATTAACCTATGCTTGTTTTTTGCGATCTAAATCTTGATAAAGTAATTTAGTTTTATTTATAACCACACTAAACTTAACTACCTTGTCTTGTTGAATTATTAAAGCACTATGGTGGTTCCGTAGATAAGTCAAATCCAAAGGTAAAAGAAATTAAGAAATATATACGTTTATTTGTAGCTAACAAAAAACATTTAATATTTATTTATTTTGAATTAAAATAAACCAGATAAAAAAATCGGACAATCTTAGAGCTAGATAGATAGATACCTACATAGATAGATATAATACTTTTTGTTGTACGCCATAGAATCGAACAAAAAGAGAAACTTTATTAAAAAAGAGAATTTTAAAATCTATTACGAATAACTGAAATAAATACAAATCAGTAGGAACATGTAAAGAAATCCTTAGCGATGATTATTATGCCTGGTGAAACAATCACAAGTCTGTCTATGTAATTTCATTTCTTTATAAATAAAATATTTATTTAAAATTTAAATCTACTTAATACAATAGGCTGTCTAGAAAAGTAAAAATCTTATCGTAGACATTTCTATTAGTTATCAAACAACCGTTTGTCACGGAACCCTAATCCGCAACCTTGAACTTTTTTGACGAGTCAGTTAAACAATAGCGATTACTTTATCGTTGGCTGAGGTCAATGACCTTATGACATTGGGTAAGTATTATTATGGCATCACACATACGAAGCTAAAAATTTTTCTTCCTAGAAATAGGCGATACTACTCCAGGTAGCTGATATAATACTTTAATATTTTTTTGTAAATACATATATAGAATACAATATAACACCCAGACAGAGAACAAACATCTGTGTTCACCACACAAATATTTGTTCTCGGTGGGGATCGAACCCACGACCTACGGTGCAGAAGGCAGAGCTACTACCAACTGAGCTAGAGGCCAGTCAAAGAAAAAAGATTTGTATAATAAAGAAGAAAGATTTGTATTTTTGTATGTTTGTAATGAAGAAACTCAAAAACCACTGTATCGATTTCAAAAATTCTTTCACTATTGGAAAGCTACATTCACCCTGAGTATATTTAAGTGTTTAAAAAAAGTCCACTCGTGCGAAGCCGGGGCAGGCCGCTAGTAATATATAAAATAAAAGCACAACCTGAAACCACTATGTTTATGTAGGTAGGTATACAAGAGAGGTTTAAGTCCAGCAGCAGACTTCTTCAGCCTGTTGTTAATAGTGATGAAGAAATTAAAAACAACACTTTATTTCAACTATCAAAAACACTACACTGCTGAAAATAACGGCTCTCTGAAAATACGCAGCTGAAGTAATCGACTCTTCTAATGGTCTTCCATTTCAATTATTCCGATTAAATTAGCTTCAAAAATCATTGTTTTGATCAAACCTACTCTGAACACTTTACAAGTGCCTCCACATTCTCGGAATTCAATTTTCAATCTTGTCCTATCAAAAACAGAGTTGAATATCAAAAACCCCGAAACTTCACTGCGTGTGGCAAACACGAAAACCACAGGGTATAAAGGCTCTTTTAAACTAAGCGTTTGATGCAGGACTGCTGCGGTACGGTTGCAGCGTTGCTTATTTTGTCTAAGGACTTAGCGTTCCGATTTAATCAGTCAAGCTAATTATTTTTCATCCCACCAGCTCTGAAAGTGTGTTTTTGCTGTTTAATATCTGACTGGAAAAGCCGTTTTTATCCGCTAGAGGATAAAGTAAATTTGAATTTAGAATATCGTGTTCAATATGTTTGTGAATACCTACACAACCTATTTACTTCTACCTCCATGGTGCCGAACTTATCATACAACCTTTTTTATTTTGTTAAAAACTCGCACTCGTAACCTCCTTGGTGTATTTTTGAATTCAAAACACCATTAAACCTATTTACTACTACCTGCATGGTGCCGAATTGATAATACAACCTTTTTAAATTTGTTAATAACTTATACTCGGAACCTTCTTGGTGTGCTATTTTTAGTCGCGCCATGTTCTTTTTTGCATTTAGTCATTTCCTCGCTGAGGTGGGATGAAAAGTTACGTGTTGCACTCGAGTGCAAAGATTTTTCACCTTGTGCTCGTTTGATTCCTTCGCCAACGCTTAGGATTCTAACTTTTAAACCACTCGCTACGCTCGTGGTTAAATATTAGAATCCTGCGCTTGCTCAGTCATCAAAATTGAGCACGCGGTTAAAAAGCAGCTTTGCACTCTTGTATAACAAATAACTATTTTTCTGCCGTCTACCAGTTCTTTCGAATCCGTGTGGTGAAAAGATTATAGCACCTTAAAGAGGTCAACGACGGTAGCACTCATGTCAATGCTCCAGTCTGCTCGCGACCACGGCTATTGCAATATAGCCGAACGTCGGGGGAAAAAAAGGTAATTAACGCGATAAATACCCGTGTAATAGATTCAGTACCTTAAAAAGGTTTCTTCGAGCACTTGATAAATGTTTTTGAATTTTTAAGGTTACTACCACATTCCAGTTTCCTCACTAATGAATTAATGAAACTTTATTGAAAAATGGAATGTAAAATACAAATAATTATAGGTACAGGATGAAAACATAGATAAAAAAAAATCGGTTGTCTGTAAAGTCGGTTTACTGACGATAGTTGAACGTGATAACGTCATAAGAAAATACTGATGGAATGGTTGCATTTTTCAAAAGAAAATTTTAGTTTTACTGAATTGAATTGAATGTGAATGAAACTGAATGATACTGAATGAAACTGAATGAAACTGAATGAAAATCCGGACCCGGACCCGGACCCAGACTGAACCCTTACCCTTACCCATTACCCGACCCGGGCTCGGGCTCAGGTAAATGGAACGACGAAACGACGTAACGACGCATGAGTCATGTTTTTTCGTGCGTGCAGCCGGCTCCATCGATTTATAAGACGTTATCACGTCAAAAAATACTCAGGAACACGACCGCATTTTACGCTTTGCGAGCGAGCGTTTGTCAACTGGAAAAAAAGACGTCCGTGCGCGGGACACACGCATTGTTGCAGTCCCGCATCAAACGTCGTAGTCTAAAAAAGGCCTAAAGGTAAAAATTTAATTTGGTCTACAATCTCGAACAAAGAAAATGATGTAATGTTACGGCGTACGAGGCGCACATTGAATTTAAATAGGTACTTGTTTTTATGTGCTATATTGTTATCCGGATATGGCTTTTATAAAATGGCCTTTGTGAATCTTGTGCGATAATAATGGTTATATTTTTGTAATTTTATACAATGCCTGCCCTAATCGCGTGATACCTACCCGTATAAAAATTGTAGCTTAGTGTATGTTTAACCCTCAGTTTAATCGATGAGGTCTTACAGATTTTATAGCCTGGAACTTCCAAAAAATCTACTTTCTTTTTGAAAGACCATCATAAATTGATATCTTAATCCTTGCCATAAAAGTATGACTTTCAATAAAAGCCATTTTGAAAACCAACAATGGCGCCCAATCGCTGCTGAACGATTGAACGAACGAAATGAACGACGTCTGAACAAATCGCGGTATCTCTGGAACGCAGCCGACTGGGTTCGAAATTTAAAAAGATTTGCGCCATTTAAATTTAGAACCCTTTGTGTCAACGGCTTTCATCAGATGTGTACTGCGATCGTCTAGTAATCGAATGAAACTGAATAAAATCGACTGTGGGAATATATTTGGGTTAAAAACCGGAAATTCATTTTATAGTTTTGATGTTTTATTTTTGAATAAATCACGGTCCATCAACGGTGAAACCTCGCTTTCAACAAAAAAGCTAGTTACTATAGGAAACTATCGGGTATTTTTATTGCATAGTAATATTTATAAAAAAGCAAGTAGGTACCAACATTTTGCTCAAATTCAGTTATAAGCCTTCAGTTCAGTTTGTTTCAGTAAGTTCTGAAAATGAATAAAATAATTTAGTTACTTATTGGCGTTCATTTAATTTAAGTTTAAACTATTAACAAAACCGGCCACATTCGGGTTTTGAATTCAGTAGCATAGAAAACAAAGCATTTGAAAATACCACCGACTTTCGGAATAATCGAAGCAGCAATAATAGCTTTGACCAGCTAAACGGCTGTTAAACAGTTTAACTTTATTCCGAGACTTGTGGAAAAATTAAATTTTCATTTTGAGATAATTTCTCTTTACTGTTCTAGTAATAATTAGAAGCTGGTACCTAGATTTACCTAGTTTTATGGGGTTCAGTAGAATTCAAGTGATTATCAGATGAGTTAATCTTGATATGTAGGACTACTACTACTCGTATTACCATATTACGAATTACTGCCACCAAGTAGAGTAGCTTGCAAGGGTGTTTTGATTAGAATTCAAGGAAAAATTGCTCTATTTTTCTTCTTATCGTGTGTTTTCTTTCAAACCAGTGTGGTAAAAGGATTTTAAGTGTGCCTCAGAGAGGCTCTTTTCGAGGTAGTGAGATTGTTATAAGAACAAATAACCGCTTAACATCAGGTAGGTCAACAGCTATTTATGTTTCATATTTCAGAGCAGCTTTTTTGTCTTTAGTAACATTTTCAAAGTCTATAGAGGGATATGACCCTCGTATTTTCTTTTATAAGATTATTTTATCCCCACTGACAATAAAATTCTACTCTCGTCTGAAAAAAGGTATTTATTGGGCGTTCAATCATTTAATCTGATTCTCGCTGATGGAAAAATAATGGTCTCTTGTACTAGTTTGTTGAAATAAAAGCGTGTAACGTAAATCGTGTTTGGATAAACGAATATAACATTTTATTAAGGCAATATTTGTTTTGTGGGCATGTTATAGGTGAAAAAATGTCTATATTACGAGTAAGAGTGAAAGGTATAATGGCTTTAGTTATACCGATTTGAATCTGTAACCTACTACTGCCAGCTCTATTAATGGGTGATGTAATTTATGGATAACCTAACAATGAACGAATTGAACGAAGGTTAAAGATTTGAGTGAATGATTTTTACTGATACATTAATTAGCGATAGACTTTTCCCGTTTAGTCAATAATCACCAACCGAAGTGTAATTAAATTAATTAAAATAATATCAATTTTTTAGGTATCTCCAAAGATTTGGATTGAGTATAATTTTAACCCACGGCTACTTTGTTCCGATCCATGAGTGGCCAAGAATGGTAAATAAACATAATAAAAACTTGAAAAACTGACTTCATGGGGGAACTGCTACACCGATTTTCACAAAATTGCTATGGGATAAATCTGAAAGTAAAAAAAAAAAACCGATAAAAAATTGGCTCATAAATGATGAAGTTATGCAATAGCAAACACAAAAAAATACAGCCGAATTGAGAACATCCATATTTTTACTAAATATAGTGTGTTAGTATGTTAGAACTTTCGATTGCAAAAACTGAAAAGAAAATGATTGGTTTTTAGATATATTAAGTAGTATAGGATTGATTACAGTAGATAACTGCCTGTTAATTCATTGGCGCACAATAGCCTCAATGTTTCAGTATGCCCATGACAGGACAATGCACATAATTGAGTGAGTGAACGACCTGTCACGAAAGACTGAGTTTGTGGAGTTTGTGATCACACGATTATAGCTCCCGATAATGTCGTTGAACCAAAGGGGAATTCTTCTATTGTTTTGGTTTTAGACCTTTTCTAAATATAAAAATAGACATAGACATGGATTTATTTGCTTCTTCAGCACGCACTATTACATTAAAAAATAAAAAAAGCAGAGAATCACACACGAGCCTCCGGCCAAAACCACAAAACGCCGCCACTGGCATATTTCCTGTAGATTTCATACATTTCGTTTAGCGACGATTTGTAGCGTGTGGCGGCTACCAGCATTAACCATGTGCGAAGAGTCCATATAAAATGTATGAAAACTATAGAAAATATATGCCGGTCGTGGCGTTTTGTGGTTGTCCCTGGAAGCCCGTTACAGCGACACTTAGTACTAACAAAATAAGAAATTACCAGTTAAAACCATTTGTATGTGTCTCTAGATTATTCTTTCAGAAAAAGAGCAGCTTCCTAAAATTCTCTGAAAATAAGAAAAGCCCATTTCTCCCGGTAATCGCCGTATTATGAAGCGCTTTTTTATCTGACTGAAATACAATTTTCCTTGTGTAAGTTTTTTTATTGCGTTCCCTTGAACGGAAATTGTAAACGTAACGAGAAGAAATTTATGACAGAGTGCGTTTCACATCATCAAATCATACTTGCTCGAAATACAAGTAAAAAAGCCCCGTCAATCAAAAATTCTCCCAACCTCGACCAAAACATAAAACAAAAAAGCAGCCAAGTGCGAGTCGGACTCGCCCCTGAAGGGTTCCGTAGCACGACAAACTACAAGAACCTTTATATTATGTTACTTGATGTAACATAATAAGGTTCTTTTAGTTCGTCAAAAGGTAAATTGCGGTTTACGGTTTATGACGTATAAAAAAAAAACTGCTGACTAGATCTCGTTCAAACCAAAAATCGTTGGAAGTTTACATAGTAATGTACAACATATATTTTTTTTAGTATTATCATTCTCTTACTTTAGAAGTTAGAGGGGGGGAACCAACTTTTTTCCACTTTGGAAGTGTCTCTCGCGCAAACTATTCAGTTTAGAAAAAAACGATTTTAGAAACCTCAACATCATTTTTAAAGACCTATTAATAGATACCCCACACGTATGGGTTCGATGAAAAAAAAAATTTTGAGTTTCAGTTTCAAGTATGGGGACCCCCGAAATTTATAGTTTTTTTTTAATTTTTATGTTAAAATCTTAATGCGGTTCACAGAATACATCTACTTGCCAAGTTTCATCAGTCTAGCTCTTACGGTTTCGGAGAAAAATGGCTGTGACATACGGACGGACGGACAGACAGACAGACAGACAGACAGACAGACAGACAGACATGACGAATCTATAAGGGTTCCGTTTTTGCCATTTGGCTACGGAACCCTAAAAAGACATAATCAATGCGGTGTTTACTTATCCGCGGGCTTGAGATGTTTTTCTTTACCGTTTGAGAGTACTAGACCCCACCTGGACCTGGACCTGGATAGACAATCTGGGCCTCTTAAAGGCAAGAGTAGGTATCTTCTGGACCATCCTGCTTCATCGTCGGCTACATCATCGCTTACCATCAGGTGAGATTGTAGCCAAGGGATGACCTATAGTATAGTGTAAAAAAAAATCGGTTGTCTGTAAAGTCGGTTTACTGACGATAGTTGAACGTGACAACGTCATACAGCTGTCAACGCGGACGCATCGCTCACTCAAGTAGGAGAGAGACAGATGTCGAACGCTGCCGAACGCGGAGGTCGATTGTGCCTCTTTGTCACTCGTTCCGCGCTCTCGCTTGCACTTCAAGCCTTAAATGGAACGCTTCAGAGCGAGGTAACGCCGCATGAGTCATGTTTTTTCGTGCTTGCAGCCGGCTCCATCGAATTATAGGACGTTGTCACGTCAAAAAGCAAATAATATTGAGACATCAAAAAAATTAAAGAGAATATTTTTAATGACCTTGGGCGGTTTAAACACGTAATTTCTTGGTCTGTCGTTCTGATTTCATATGCAAAACTTTAAGTACCAGGCGATAAAAATGATAAAAGCTCTTCCTCGATACCGCAGGCGTTCGTACGTGCTTAGACTACTTATTATTACGCCTCCAAGCGTAAAAATAAATAAGAATATTGTGTTATGTTCATATTACCATATTATTATTGGAGCAAATCTGTTTGGCGGTATGTAGCTTGTCGACTATTTTGTTAGAAATATGTTTGATATATTCTTTGTAAACAGCAAATAGAGAACAAAGTAGCGAGTATTGAGCCGTAATAATTGTTATTGGTTGTTGAAAATTGAATGGATATGAAATAGACTCAAATGTTTCTTTCTTCTTTCAGGCTTTGAACTTGTAGATGTCCTCGTATATTATTGTTTACTAATGAATACACCAACTATTAATCATATTTTATATTCAGTTGTATCACAAGGATTACATTAGAAACGTCTTAAAGTTAGATGAGTTTAGGTGCCAGTTTCACGCGACCGTTAATAGGCATTAAGAACAGGCATAACAGAATGCTGGTGATGGTCTGACGATTCTTACAGCGCTACCGGACAATTTAGGAATCAAGTAGTTTGATGCCTGTTCTTGTAAGCATGGTCGCGTGGAACTGACGCCTACTTCTGGTAGCGTTTTTGTATGGTCCTTTTACAAAACAAAACGAGAGTCTACTCGGACTTTTGCGCTCGTAGGGTCTTATTAATAATCCTGGCGCAACACTGGAGTAGTTAAATCGTGTTTTGTCACATTTGTTCGAGTTGACAATTGCATGTCAATGCAAGAGACAAAACACGGATCAACTAGTCCAACGCTACGCCAGGATTATTAATAAGACCCATAGGGTGTTATTAATAATGGCGCAACGCTGGAGTAGTTAAATCGTGTTTTGTCACATTTGTTCGAGTTGACAATTGCATTTCAATGCAAGAGACAAAACACGGATCAACTAGTCCAACGCTACGCCAGGATTATTAATAACACCCAAGTGACTACTGGCGGGGGGCTACTCCCACCAATGCCACGTTTTTTCCTACGGATTTCAAAAAACAAATGAGTCACTACTCCAAATCTCCAAATGATTTTTACTCCATGTTCCATCATTAATACTTGTCCTGTGGAAGATGAACCTACAATCTACATTGCAGAAGGACTACTCCCGGTGAACTATCTGCAGGCCTACCATGAACTCTGTCTGGCTCTGTCTCTGGCTCTGATTTTGATGTGTGAGTGTTGACTAAATAAATCCTACGTCAAAACGTCACACACACATTATAATGCATTGGTGAGCACTCACTCACTCAAAACCAGAACCAGAGACAGAGCCAGACAGAGCTTGTGGTAGGCCTACTGTGCGGTCTTATTTTGATATTTTAGTCGAATCAAAAGTCATGTATATAGGCTACAAAGACTTTAACCTTCATCCAACCCGAATAAAATATTGGAAAATGACTGCTTCAAGTCGCGAGAAGATAAGCTCGAATTATTCGCCCTAACACCCCGTGAAATCTAATCATTAATCTCTTAACTGGCGCCTGCTTTGGAGAGGAAATACGAGCTCATATAATGGACTCAACTTATCTTACTGCAAATTATTTTCCAAGCCGTCTCTAAGCCAAGTTTTATAAAAACGGGGTTTTTTGTTCGGAGATCTCGTTGTTTTTCATGATATCCAATTTTTTTAATTTTAGAATCAAATCCACATCTCATAATAATTAAATATAAGATTCCCAGTAAAACGTAAAACGTCTGTAGAGATATGTTTGACAAACTTGAAAAACTGACGTCATAACCAAACTGTTGAACCAATTTTGGTGAAAGTTAAGTTATATTCAGGAGGACCCCTCCTTTTTTGGCAGTCTGTTAAAAAAATTTAACAATTTTGAAAAATTTGACCCTTAATGGAAATATTTTTAAGATCGCGCGAATCAATCGCGAATCAAAAATATTGAATGAGCTTCTTTGAGGCGCACTTAAAATCCTTTCACCACACTTGGTTTGAAAGAGAAATACAATAAAAAGAAGTATATTTGATGAAGTTTTTGTACCAAATCTAAAACCCATGCACTATTTCACACAATAGTAACTGCGCCATCCTTGGGCCGCTCACTTCAATCGCCATGATTGCTGTTTCGACACCAACCAGGCCAAGTACGCTTCCTTTCTGTTCTCAGGTAGTTAGGTTTGGATACTAGTGGTTTACTACGGCTTTATTTACGCAGACACAACCGTACGATTATAATTCCCGCTAGAAACTTATTAGTACACACGATTACGCATCAGACTACCCAACTTTGAACTGTTTGGAGTGGAACGCTGCGAATCATACGAGAGGCTCTGCATCTGCATCGTCATCATAAACCTGGAGAAGTCCACTGTTAGACATAGGTTTTTTTTTATGTAAAAGATTTACGGCCACCCACGGACAAACGAGCTTACGGCCTACCTGATGGTAAGCGGTCACCGTCGCCGATAGACACCAACAACACCAAGGGTGTTGTTGTTGCGTTGCCTACCCTGAAAGATGAAGGTTTCCCCCGTTCTTTGTTCTCATCTATTTTTTTACACGAAGAACGATTCTAAGCCCTCTCCATCGACCTACTTCTCAGGTTCTTATTGGATCGGATTATAATGATTATCAGCGTTATATTATTATGATTCGAGGATCTGATATGTTGTTGTTGTTTCGTTCACCCCACTTGCTTCCCGCTATCGCGTCATCCCTTTCCTATCATTCTCTGGTGTACTGTCAGCGTTTCATTTGTGTGTATCTTAATGTGTAGCCAACTGTTCACAACACAACAAAGCGAGCAATATGTATACTGATTCACGTCAGACTACTATTGATTGCTTTTATATTTTTGTATTAAGTGTCATTTTTTGTGTAGCTTGATATGTATCCGTGTGTACAAATCGAGGGAATTCTTCCATGGAGTCAAATTCAAAGAATGATGTGAAGAACTTGAAGGCAATTACTGGCACACGTGACCTACCTCTACGTCGAGTGATAGACGTAGTGCAAAGCACGTTATCGGTAGACGTGCCCTTAAGATCTCGATGGGCGTTGCTGACGTTGATAGACAGTCAGTCAGTAACTAAAACAGTTTATTATAGCGATCATTTGAAGAGATATTGCGGTAACTTACGTAAAGTAAGGTATTAGAGAATAGGTAACAGAAGTGATTGAAAACTACAAGGTTAGCTAAGAGTGAGCTGAATGCACCTATATACCTAATTATGTACAGTCGCGGTATGAAAATGTTCGTCGCCTTAGAGTCGGTTTTCGCTTGCACCAGTGCCATGATCATGAACACATTTTGACATAATTTGTGACGTTAACTTATCGACGTATTCTAGCTATTCAGTTTCAAAAGATAGTATGTGATCGTGATACGTTGAACAAATCAAGTTTAAAATCGACGAACATTTTCATTCCGCCACTATTCCTACCTAAAGTAAGCAATATATAGATAGTGCAATCCACGAAGGCGCGCCCCACTATTCCTTCTAATCGTTTATAGTATATTATGTGTGCAAGCTTCCGTCAATGTTTGAGTGTTATCGGTACACACTAATTACCTATGAGTGCACACGCACACTACAATGAATAGACTACGGTTCGCGACTGCCGCTCGGAGCAAACTTCCCGCACCCCGCGAGGGGCGCGTCTTCGTGAATTGCACTATCTATAGCGTGTTGTCAAATTACTAGTAGGTATAGATATCTACATTAAGTAACAGTAAAGGACAGACTTCAGCGGTTTTCCCTCGGAGCTTCAACATGGGGCATCAGCATCAGCACCACCTCTGGTGTTGTAGGTGCCTATGGGCGACAGTGACTACTTTCTATCAGGTGGCCGGTCGGCTCATCTATCAGCTATGGCGTAAAAAAAGGAAAACAACGTAGTGAAAGCGACACAAATTGTAAACCAAAAAGTCTCTCAGAAAGCTGGACATACTGTCAAAAATGAATGGTTCTCTATTCACACGAGTGAAGATAAGTGCGTTCCGATACTAAAATAAATACAATAACAAACTTTATGACGGTTTCCAAATAATATTACACAATTTTCAAAATCAAACCGACCCATGAAAATTAATTCTTACAAAAAGTCTTCAATACCGCTGCCTCCTGTGAGGATTGAACTCACGACCCCTGGTTTACGAGACCAGTGCTCTACCACTGAGCTAAAGAGGCGATGCGAGTGCGTGCGAAATTATCGACCACAGCCCATCATAGGATGACTCACTATTGTGAGGGTACAGCAAAGTCTATTATAATATCAGTAGGCCTACCTACAAGCTCTGTCTAGCTCGGTCTCTGGTTCTGGTTTTGAGTTGTGAGTGCTGTCTAAATAAATCCTACGTCGAAACGTCACACACACAGTATAATAGGTACACTGGTGAGCACTCACACAGACTCAAAACTAGAGCCAGAGACAGAGCCAGACGGAGCTCGTGGTAGGCCAACAGACTAGGGAGTTTTATACGATACAAATAATGTACCGTTTAATTTTACAGCTTATGGGTTATTTTTGCTATTTTTGTGAATTTCTACCATCATCTTGAAATCGTTTTTATCCACTGCTGGCTTAGACCTAATGTTTTCCCTCACCGTTCTGTGCATAATTTGTTTGAGTATATTAATTCATTGTGCTATCAGTTAGCGACTGTATTTTTTGAAATAAACATAATTAAATAATCAATAATCTAAATAGCATTTTTTTAAAGGCGTTTTAATACAAGCTAACATACACAAAAAAACACGAAAAACGAAACGAATATTTCACCTTACAAAATAACTTTAACTTGAATCTTATAACAACCCTCTTAGGGTCGCTTAAGAAATGCTATGTCGTACGTCAAGCCAACCCCTTTGGAGCAAGACTCCCTATCTTGGTGACTTTAGCGCCCCGATAAGTGAGTGGAGCATTTGGACCACTACACTTAAAGGCACACTTCATCAATTTCATCCTGAAGAAGTCCACTGCTGGACATAGGAACCTACACATTTCCAGGAAGAACGATTCTGAGCCCTTTCCATCCATCGACTTCCCGCGATCTTAACAATGTCGTCGGTCCCTCTGGTGGGTGGGTGCCCTACGTCTGGTCTTCCAGTTCGTGGTCGCCATTCGAGAACCTTTATTGCCCTTCGTCTCGTCTTCCGGTTCGTGGGCGCCATTCGAAAACCTTTATTCCCCAACGGCACACTTATAAGATTATAAATAAAATTATTTGTGGAATTTTTCACGCAACGCTTTATAGTCTCATAGAAAACCACCTATTAGTGGTTTCGTGACCAGCAGTACGGAATCCAGATACTTTTATCCAAACTTCCAGACTATACTAGAATCTTGTTTTATCTTTCATAATGGTTAGACGTGTTTTGTCGACCCCATATAAAGTGGGATAAGTGCAGGAAGAAGGTTAGACGAGAAATACCTTAGGGTATTAGTTTTTCTCATTATTATTTTTAACCGACTTCAAATCAAAAATAAGGTTCTCAACACAGTTGTATTTTTGTTTAATATATTTGTTATCCCTTTATTTCGTTATTTGTGAGCCGATTTGAAAGATTTTATTTTAATCTGATATAATGTTATACTTCCAGATTGGTTCCATAGAAATTTGATCAAAATCGGTTCAGCCGTTTTGTTTTAATAGTTTTTTTAATGTTCGTTATCGAGTCAATTTGAAAAAAAAACTTTTTTATCTGACAAGTTATCAGATTTTCCAGATTGGTTCCATAGAAGTTTTATCAAAATCGATTTAGCAGTTTGCCCATTAAGTCAGTTCCTCAAATTTTAAAACTTGTATAATTTATTGTTTTATATTTTTACTCTTGGACTGTGTGCAATGAAGTGTAGCTCGCCCCTCGAGCTCATCCCCGCGACTATTTATTTCGCGACTTCCGCCCCATCGCGCTGAAAGCCTTTAAAGGGAAGCTCAATTGAATGAGCGATTGCAGATAGATAAAGCTGAGTATCTGGCATTCACTATAGTGCGAGTTATACTCGCTATCGCTTTGGCCACCGATTCAATTTCTATAATGTTGATATAGTCATGTACTCTTTTGCTCCTTCTTATCTACGTAACTCGTCTCTGTAACTACGATTTATTTCAAATCAATATAAATAAAAGAAAGTCTTGTTAGTTACACTATTTATAACTCAAGAACGGCTGAACCGATTTGGCTGAAAACTGGTAGGGAGATAGCTTAAAACCAGGAGATGGACAAAGAATACATATTATTCCGAAAAAGTAACGGAATACCGGGTGGCCGCTAGTATAATAAATAATTCCCATACCAATGTTGTACATAAATAAAAATCTATCTCCATAATATACATAGATACAGTGATAATAAATACCAGCACACTATTATAACGGGTTATATTACATTGATTTTATAATGTTGGTAAGTGATTGCGTAGCTATATTGTGCCATCTTATGACGGTGAACCATTTTTAAGAACAAAGACGTAATCTCCCTCGATCCCCGCTGTCAGATACCGACTTCCTCGTTCAATCAAACACTTCACAAACACTTATAAAAAGAAAAGTGAATTTACTGACACTTTTAAATGGTCCTCGGATAATTCAGCTTTTGTCACTCAAATCGCGAATTATTATGGAACATTCGGAAACAGCTGAGCAACTTTTTTTTTTAATATGTAAATTTGTCTGTTTTTCCTGACCACTACAATCTGGGCCTCTTCAAGGCAAGAGTGAACTAAGTTTTCTAGACCATCCTGCTCCATCGTCGGCTACATCGTCACTTACCATCAGGTGAGATTGTGGCCAAAGGATGATGTATACAACGTGAGTTTGAATTCGTATGTTATCCCGAAAGGTGGTGATAGGGACCATGGTTTTGCACAAGCTATGAAAACATTTCTGTGAAATACGAAATCTAAATCTTCCATACAAAAAAAATAATCAATTGACAAAATATTTTGTGTGAAAACCCTACATCTTGGGCGGGGCCGGCGCTAATTTGGTAAATAGGTAAGTAGTAATAAAACTTACAAACTAGGTACATATCAATTTACTGGCTTTCCATGGTATAAGCACTCTGTTCTGAAGACGGGTAGCTACATAGGTAGGTACTACTACGAGTACTAGGTACAGGTAGGTTTTGCACACTTTATTCACAAGCACTTAGGTAGGCCATACCTACGACAATTAAATGATTTTTGTACACTGAGTTTAACTTTTCAACATGCGCTCGCAACGAAATAGTCCACGAAATACTGAAAATAACTGAAATGCCTAAGTTTATTTTTAGATTTTCGAGTTCGGTTTCCTTTGACAGCTTAGACAATTTAACCAAATTGTCTAAGTTTGACAGTGCCGAATAATTTTAGGGTCCCGTCCCGTTTTCATTGAAATAAAAAACGGCGAAACAAACATTATGAAATACTTACTTAACCCAATATTGGGTTAAGTAAGTCGTGTGTATGATGACTTCGTAAGCTCTCGATTCGAATTAAATTAAAGTAAATAGGTACCTACTCTGTACGTACTTTATTTAAGTTTCTCGTATCATATCTTAAAGCAATGCCAAAGTCGGAGATTTTCATAAAGTAGGTAGTCGCAAAATGCACTTGTTGTTTATCACTCAATCACACAAATAAAACTTGTCTTACATATGTTTTGGTACGAAAGTACCTACCACTAGTTTTTGTACAATGTGTAAATAAAATAATTTTTAATGAGTGTAGGCATTGCATCACATCCTCTTCGTTCTGAATCATACAACAAATAAACAAAATAAATACTTGAACATAAATTCCATGAAAAATATTATACGGAACCCAACAGACCCCATTTTTATAAAATTAGGATGACGATTCAAAGGAGGCGGTAATACATTTTTATTGCTTTTTGACTTGCCAATGGCAGATTTTGGGTGTCAAATAAGACATAGTTCAACAGAGGTCAAGTACCTAATCAGCTGGTTATAGGGTTGCCTAACATGCTTTTAAGCAAAATCATGGCGTAAACTTTACACACCATTTGTTGAATGAAAAAGTCCTGATTCAGAAAAGTCATAGAACTAATGCTGCTGGCATTCAGGAGTAGCTTATCCCCCTTTCGGGATAACATATGAATTCAAACTCACGTTGTATATATATAATGTAAAAAAAGTAGTTTCTAAAATTATTTTCTTTTTTACTATGAAGCAAATCCATCAAAGTTTTAAAATGTAACGAAATTAAGACTTTTGAAATGTGAAAATGAAATTAAATGAAGACTGTTGAAGCTGTTTTGATACTTTAATAATGACGAGCTGGTATGACTTAGCTTAGCTCGGGCTTAAAAAAAAAGTGTTATTATTCGCCAATAGACGTCAGGAAGAGTCGTATCTTTATTGGCTTATTTTTAATTAACAGCGCCATCTGCTGGAATGGCTTGCAGTTAGTTGCTCACAATCGCCAATAGATGGCAGGAACAGTCGTATATTGAGTTTATGTTTGATTATTTCAAAACACCAACTTCTCGTCATTTTCTAAAAATAAATCCCAGCTAGATCGATTTATCGCCCTTGAAAACCCCTGTATACAAAATTTTGTGAAAATCGTTGGCGCATTTTCCAAGATTCTGATTATATATATATATATAATAGCACGAATTTCGGTGTGAAGGTGTTTTGATTACCTGTGGTTGCTAAGCGACTTTTGAGAGCGACAAAGTGTAGGCGTAATTTCTTCATAGGCTTATTATGTCACATTAGTCATGATTTTCGTCTGAGCGAGTATTTTTTCACTTTGGCTTTATTGAGCAAATGTTATTAAAACAACTAAGGAAATACTGGGAGCTTCTTCCATGGTATTACGATGTATTGTGGTAGCAAAAGTATTTACACTCACACTTTTTATTTGCGCCACCGTTTGCAAGAAAACTTTAGTTAAAATTCTTAAAAAATTTACAAAAGTCACAGAATAAGGCAGAAAAGGCCTGCGCACACCTAGGTGTGCGCAGGCCTTTACGCGTTTACGATTGGAACTTCAACCACAATATCACGAGCGTTATATAACGCTCACCGCTTCTTAAGACCGAAGCCAAACTAAAACGAAACTCCTTACCTCACCGGGCATTTGTCATCACTAAGAGCCTCCCGGGATGACCTGTCCCGGATATTCTGTCCCGGGATGATTTGTCCCAATGATAAATGAGACCCTAATGCTTCCTCGTAACTGAAAGTATATTTTAATGATCTTACGTCCGTATTTTCATTACTCACTCTACTTTTCCGACTTACGGCCAAATACTTGAACGATTTAAGATCTGCCTTCTGCGCTGAAGGTCGTGGGTTTGATCCCCACGCATAACAAATATTTGTGTGGTGAACATACTCTTGTTGGTTCTCTGTCTGTGTGTTATATAGAATTGTTAGTATGTATTTAGTACGAACATTGTACATAATAACCAGTTAAGACCTGCGCACATCTACGCGATGGCGATCAGTGAAACGCTGTTATATAATTATCACTGTCATACAGCGTTTCCCTGATTGTCATTGCAGATTGCTTAGATGGTTGCAAGGCTTTATCTGGTTGCTATTGTACAAGTTTGGGGCTAGATAGTCTTCTTCTTCTTCTTGCCCTTATCCCACTTTAAGTGGGGTCGGCACAACATGTTCTCTTCCATTCTCCTCTATCAGCCGTCATCTCTGTATTCACTTCTTTCTTATCCATGTCATCCTTCACACTGTTCATCCATCTTTTCTTTGGCCTACCTCTACCCAATATCCATCTACATTAATACTCATCACTCTCTTAGTCACATGACTTTCATCCCTCCTCATGACATTTAGGGCTTGATAGTGTTGGGTGCATTAATATTTATTTTATGACAATTTAGGAGATATTTTTTTGTATTTTGCACGTGCGTTGCTGAGGCGATTCTAGAGGTAGAGTTTTCATAAAATATTTTTCCTCAACCTTTGTTGGTGATATTATTCTCCAAAAAAGCAGCCAAGTGCGAGTCGGACTCGCCCATGAAGGGTTCCGTAGCATCAAGTAACATAATATAAAGGTTCTTGTAGTTCGTCAAAAGGTCAATTGTGGTTTAAGATTTATGACGTATAAAAAAAAACTACTGACTAGATCTCGTTCAAACCAAATATCGTTGGAAGTTTACATAGTAATGTACAACACATATTTTTTTTAGTTTTATCATTCTTTTATTTTAGAAGTTAAAGGGGACCAAGTTTTTACCACTTTGGAAGTGTCTCTCGCAAAAACTACTTAGTTTAGAAAAAAACAATATAAAAAACCTCAACATCATTTTTGAAGACCTATTCATAGATACTCCACACGTATGAGTTCGATGAATTTTTTTTTTTTGAGTTTCAGTTTTAAGTATTTTTTTGTTTTTTTTTCTACTTTTTTATAAAAATCTTAATGCGGTTCACAGAATACATCTACTCGCCAAGTTTCATCAGTCTAGCTCTTACGGTTTCGGAGAAAAATGGGTGTGACATACGGATGGTCAGACAGACATGACGAATCTATAAGGGTTCCGTTTTTGCCATTTGGCTACGGAACCCTTAAACCCAATACTCTTGACTTGTACTTACGAGAGTTAATGGTTCTCAGAATGTAATATGTTCTTGTTGTGACAAAAAGTTCTATCATCTATCTCTAGAGAGGTAAATTCATTCGTTTTCCTTAAAAAACGAATAAACGACAAATCAATTGGATCCCAGCAATTTATCATAGGTCAATGACATTGAACAGCCTATCAGAGACTTTTATTGGGGTCCAATAAAATAAAATAGTAAGAACTGGCCTAGTGACGTTGTTATTACGTCGTAAAAAGTTGGTATAGATATTGGGAATCACATTATTACGACCAAATTGAAAAGAAAAGTGTCACGGCAAACTGAAGACTAGATTAAAACTATCTTGACCTAACCACAAATAGTAAAAACAGGTCTTTGCATCTAATGTAGATGATTTATATATAGTCAGGGGCAACTAGTGATTCAAGCCATGCTTGCAGGACGCTATAGTGCCTGGGACAGGATTTCAGATGGAATAGACTTGCTCTGCTCAGCACCTATACCTATCCTGACAGCTTAGTCAGCCTGATCCACAGGAAAGACATGGTCAATACGTGCGGAGCTGACTAAGCTATTGGTTTCCACATAATGATTTTCTTCACCGTTCGAGAGCACTAACATTGTCTTAATACATTCATCCGTAATGTCATAAATCCTTACATACGTAACATGACTGGATTCGAACTCACAACCTTAGGATAGGACCTTAGGAATAGGGCTACCACGAGGCCACCAGTGCACAAAACAGTAACGTTCAAAAAACATTTAAATTCAATAATCTGAATGTATCCCCTACATATTCCCTAATTTTTTGTTGTTTTTACATACGTTTGTTTGAGAATTTTAACAATAATTACTAACAAATATTCAAATTCGTCCTTTACAGCCATACTCTGAATATATCCCCTACATCTGCCCCAATTTTTCGTTGTTTTTAAACTCACGTTTGTTTGAAAATTTTCGTAATAATTACTTTACTAAATAATTTATTACCTATGACTAAACTTTTTGTAATAATTTATTTTTCGATTGTTTCAGGATTTTCACAAGGAATTTTCAAGATCGAGTTACAAAGGTATGTTTACAGCAAAAATCAATGCAATGATCGATTCTCACGCCAGTACAAATATTTATTCCTTGCAGATAGGTTCTATTCCTTAGAGTTAACTGATTCTTTTAAAGGAATTTATTTTCTTCATGACAGATACCTAACCAACATTTGAAATGGTTATGAGCTAAAAAAAAGCCTGAAGAAGTCCACTGCTGGGCATAGGCCTCCCCTACACATTTTCAGGAAGAAAGATTCTGAGCCCTTTCCATCCACCGACTTCCTGCGAACTTAACAAAGTCGTCGGTCCATCTGGTGGGTGGGCGCCCTACGTTTCGTGTTCCGGTTCGTGGTCACCATTCGACAACCTTTATTACCCAACGGTTGTCGGTTCTTCGAGCTATATGACCTGCCCATTGCCACTTCAACTTACTAATTCTATGAGCTATGTCGGTGACCTTGGTTCTTCTACGCTACCAGAAGTGGTGTCCTAAAATAGAACGGCAAGACGTAGAGATAGAACCTGCAAAACCTTCTTCGTATCAGTAATCCAATAGAAATTGGAAAATAATAAAATCCGCCTCCGCTTGTCTATTTCTATCGGTGTCAAAGCATTCGCACGTGAAATTGTAATGACAGCTCGGTCAGTTTCTGGTTTTCATCTCTTCATTTATTTGAAAGAATAGGTACGTTTGTAATACGTCCAGTGAGTTCCATTCCTCCAGGGAATGGAACTCATTGCCGACGGCTGTTTTTCCTGACAACTACAATCTGGGCCTCTTCAAGGCAAGAGTGAATAGGTGTCTTCTAGACCATCCTGCTTCATCGTCGGCTACATCGTCGCTTACCATCAGGTGAGATTGTAGCCAAAGGATGTTCTATTAAATGTAAAAAAAAAAAAAAAAACGTTTTTAGTATTAGGTATTTATTAAAAGATCTCATAGAATTTTGCCGTTTTTTGAAAGAAACCCAATGAAAAAAGAATCCCCGGAACAACCCACACTACACAAGTTATTTGTTACCTACTACCACATAAGATATAATAGTTCCCAAAAATTTTCAAAATCATAAAAAAAACCATTAAACACTAGCCACTAACGGCTAAAACCAGTAGGCCTACCACAAGCTCTGCCTGGTTCTGTCTCTGGCTCTGGTTTTGAGTCTGTGTGAGTGTCACAAAATAAATCCTACGTCGAAACGTCACACACGCATTATACCACACTGATAAGCACTTACACAGACTCAAAACCAGAGCCAGACAGAGCTTGTGGTAGGCCTACTGATAAAAAAGCGTGGTTGTAGTAACCAAGTGATATTTATCTGGTTTCAGCCGAGATGTGTCAACTTTCTCAATGACATTTTGTCGAACGTATCCGAGTATCTCGACCGGCTTCTGTCAAATGACATATTTTAAAACAACGCAATGAATGCCTTTACGACGGTTAAAGCAATCTTATTTGATCACAGTCTAAGTGGAGATGGCTAGTTCATTCCAAACTCGAATTTTTCACAATTAGCATTTTAAGCAAATTAGCTCTCTAAAGGTTTGTCAAAAATAGCGAGTTAAAATAGAGATAAAAAAATGATTTTCAAAGTTATACGATACTTAAAATACTTTTTTTATTAAACACACCACATACAAATACACACCACAGCTGGGCAAATGTCTCCCCAAAACCTTCCCCTCATCTTGGTCCTAAACGGTCTCCCACCAATTTTTCCTCTGATCGTCGAGATTATCTCGCCAACGAATGAAAAAAAATACAACCTAATTGAGAACTTTTTTTTATTAGAATTCGGTTAATAATCTCTGGCAAGGTCACCGACATAGCTCTTAGAATTAGGAAGTTGAAATGGCAATGGGCAGGCCATATAGCTCGAAGAACTGACAACCGTTGGGGAATAAAGGTTCTCGAATGGCGACCACAAACCGTAGGACGAAAAGTAGGGCTCCCACCCACCAGATAGACTGACGACATTGTTAAGATCGCAGGAAGTCAGTGGATGGAAAGGGCTCAGATTCTTTCTTCCTGGAAATGTGTAGGGGAGGCCTATGTGTAATCTTAGTGTAATGAGTTAGCTACCTTAAACGAGCTACTCATCGATCTCGCAATACAAAGTGTAATTGTTGTGATTTCCATCCGCCATTGTGAGTTGGAATTGAATACAATTTATTAACGGAATGAGAAACGAGGGAGAAAATAATTTGATTATTTCAACAAGGATTGTTTCAAATTAGCAAATACCGGTAGATTTAAAATAAACTTCTGACAGCTGATAAAATATGTTCTATTTTTGACACGCCTCTCAGCTGAACTGGTAGTAGCTCTGCCTTCTGCGTAGGTCGTGGGTTCGATCCCCACCGAGAACAAGCTTTTGTGTGGTGAACACAGATGTTTGTTCTCTGTCTGGGTGTTATGTTGTATTCTAAGTATGTATTTGCTAATAAACAGAGGTAAACCCTCAACATCAGGTGGGTCTAAGAAAAAAATTGAGAGAACGCCTATGTAAATGTGGAATAAATGAAAAAAGTTTACGATCTTGGTCTATAACTTTGGTACCTATATTATAGAAAAATTCTACAAAATACATTTATTTACGCAAAGAAACTTATAATTTAACAGATATTTACAATATATTCAAAATACTCAAGAAACAGTTGAGCTATCTGTAGAACGTTACAAACAATCTAGAGATAGCGAGATCATTCTATCTTCTTTTTACAAATTTGTAACACTTTTTTCTTATAACAATATAAAAAAAGTTGAGGTGAATGTTTAGTAGTAGTAATGAAAAAAGGTTAACCCTCTTGTTCTGTTTTTAGAAAATATTCATAATTATTTTAATATCTGTCACAACCATTTAAAAAGTTAATAATCATTTACTTTTCACATCTACCCTTTATAATTTTATTTCTAAATCCACCAATCCCGTACATTAAAACGTACACCGACCAATAGCCGTTAAGAACGTCACGAACAAAGTACTTCATTAGAACCGTCCTGAACAACAGCAAGCAATTTACATTAATAAACAAATTATCTGTACGTTCCTTCTGCAGGTAGAAAACTTTTAAAGACGCGACTTTTTAACGATACTCAAGTAAAAGCTCAAGGAGGCCGCATTCGAAAAAGTTAACGAAAGCTGCATTAAAAACCCCGACAAGAGCTAAGCTCTTAAATTTAAGAAGAAGAAGTAGTAAAAGCTAATCAAACTTCACAAAAATCACTTTTAAAGCTAGATTATAGATTCATTCAGGAGCCGCCCACTGCCAACTCCAAACGACCAGGCTTAGAACTGGCAAGAAACTTATGTCTTAGTTCTTCACATTTTTTCTTATCATGTCTGTCATCAACATGCATCCATATTTCCGTCACTATACAAAAAAGACAAAAAAACTAAACTTATGAAACATTGTTTCAGTTTGAAGTTATACTGCGTCGTGGCTATTCATTTCCCAAGCAAAAAGAACGTATTGATCATGTCTTTTGTCTCATTTTTCAAGTCATGCTGGTCTATGTGCTTGGAAATCTATTCCATCTAAACATCTCAGGCACTGAGCGTCCCGTAAGTAGGGGCATGAGTAATCACCTGTAAAGGCCTGTTTACTTTATGTATCTAGAAATAGCTTCAATAAGTCGCGTCTGAATTTCCTCCAATCCTGACCATCCGTTCAACAGGTGTTCTTAATTTGAAATCCAAATAAACGCGCCGAGTACACTCGCGACTAAATGCCGCCATTAGGTGTGAAACGACCGGCCGTAGCGGGCACCACCGTAAATTTCAAATTAGGAATCGGAATGGATAATCAGTGTTGCCATTATGAAAATCAAAATTATAAGGGAAAGGGTTTAATTGGTAAGTCGTAGGTCCCTCGTTTCCTATCAGGTATTTAATTCAATGTTTCTGAAATGCGTACGTAAAATTTAGGTTTCACTGTATTTTAAGGGGGTAATATTGCTTAATATTATAATTATGGGTTATACTATATTTATATAACAAATTTAAATTCTTATGGAGTCATCCACCTTATCACATCGGTGAGTTATCAATGACTGGGCTCTTAGCTCGGTTGTTAGTAGTTTTGCTTACTGCACCGTAGGTTGTGGGTTCGATTCCCAGCGAGAGCAAATATTCAGTCAACATATTCCTCTTCCATTCCCCTCTGTTAGCCCTCATCTCTGTATTCACTCCTCTTTTATCCATATCATCTTTCACACAGTTCATCCATGTTCTCTTTGTTCTACCTCTGCTCACATATCCATCCACATCCATACTCATAATTCTCCTAGTCACATGACTTTCACCCCTGCATAGAAATGCCTGTACCACGTCAGCCTATTGCTCCTGATTTTTTTTGTTACTGGCGCTACTTTCAAACTTCCCCTGATATACTCATTCCGTATAGCATATTCTACCTACTGATATAGATAGATAGATAACTTTATATGGTTCGCCACACATAAACATAATACAGGATTTATAATTATCTTTGACAAAGCAATGGGTGACCTTATCGCTGAGAGCGATCTCTCCCAGGCAACCTTTGCATGGATAAGTAAAAAAATCCATCAATTGACGGCGGTGTAGTTATACAAGTAAATGGAAAAGAGAATAACAATTATAGCCTTTAACTAATTTGGTTGTAAATTACATATTCAACATACTTACTTACTAGTTATTAAACTGGTAAGATAGGTACTATGGTATACTGAGTACATATTAAACTAGCTCCTAATTACTCGTGGTATTTGCTAAGGTATTCCTGAGGCGCTACATACATCTAGACTAGTCGGTTGCAATGCCGCGGGCGAGTCATAAGATGCTTGCACTTTTAGGGTTGGGGTGTTTTGCTATCGATGTATCGATAGAATGGTTACTATGTTTTATGTTATATTAAAAAACGGTTGGTAACGGCTTTTGCATCTAATCAAGATAATTTGTACGGCTAAGGGGTAACTGTTCCTTCATGCTTCTTTTTAAGAGACGCTCCAGTGCCTCAAATTTTAGATGTAATGGCCATGCCCAGCATCTATGTCTTCTCTTATCTGAGTAGTACAAAAAACGGTAGTAACTATGATAAGCCGCAAGTTTCTTGGCGAGTGTTTAGTCTTACTTGCGTTGAGGCTGAATATCTGTGTGCATCGTAGGTTGTGTTCCTGATGTGCATAAACTACAAGGCAATGCCTTGTTAAAGGCGATGGTTACCACTAAACATCAGGTGGGCCATATGCTTGTTCCAACAGCTAGATGTATAAAGAAGTACATGGTGTTGTTGTTTAAAGTGAAAGTCAGTGAACAGAGTCATATAAAAAAACGGTAGGAACTATTAGTTTGTTACCTGTTCTTCTAGGCTTGGTCGCGTGGAACTGGCACCTAGACTCACTTAGTCTTAAAGCTAAGTGGGTCTAGGTGCCAGTTCCACGCGACCAAGCCTTCAAAGTTTCAAAGCGATAATTGTGATACTATTGAATAAATACATATTTGATTTGATCTACTACACTAACACCAACTAAAACGCAACATCGATAATATCATCTTGGTCGGTATATCACACCCCTAAAATCGCAGTATACACCAGTATCTGTTTGTTAGAGGCATTAATATGTACATTTCAGAGCTTAATGTCGCATAATAGTAGATTGTCACACAAGGGCAGTAAGACACTCGAGCGAGCAAAGCGAGCAATATAGTTCGAGGGTGCAATAGCTACTTACAACCAAGGTAAGCATTCTATTTTACATCATTCGTAGGAGGTAAATAAAAAAAATTATATAGGTACCTATGACAAAATGACAAAAGGTATGAAAAAATTTATGACAAAAGTATAAAGGTAGAAAAATATGTTTATGTATATATGAGAACTATGAATGTATTGTATAAATAGCGTCACAGGTAACTTTTCTACTCATGACCCTATTTACGGGACGTTACTTGTGCGTGGGACAAATTGAAGCAAGCGTCATTTTTCTTTGTCTTTATGTAACTGCAAGCATAAAAAACCCACCTGATGTTAAGTGGTTCACTACATTCGTAGGTCACGTTCAGAGTTTTTGCATTGTTATCGCACGCAATAAAGCACTACATGGGGAGAGCCTTTAAATCCATGTAATAAAAGTGTGTGTTCATCTTGATACGACCAAAGTATCAATAAAATAAATCCTAGCATCCCTCAAAATCCGACATGACATGACGATATGACGTCATGCTACGTCATAAACAAACATGTCAGCCCTGGGGGTCTACTCTGAAATAGATCAACTTAGTTTTCTACCGACTTCCGGAAACAAGGTTATCATTTCGTAGGTATATGTACGTTGTTGTTTTATGTCGTAGGTATATGTATGAAATCGGCACCCATATCCCTCTCTCTTGTTATGTCACTAGTTCTTTCAAATGAGTGTGGTGAAAGGATTTTTAATTTTGCCCTTAATGAGGCTCCTTTATGCACTTGACACATGTTTTCGGACTTTTTAGGTTGTACAACATGCCGGTTTCCTAACGATGTTTTCCGTCACTATTTCGTAATGGCATAGTGCACATGAATTTTTACTACTACATTTTAACCCAAGACTTTAATATTGGAAGGCGGGGCCACCACCAGTCAGCTATCAGTGTTAAAAAAAAATTTAAACACAGCAATGTGAGCTTCACTGTTTTGCGACTGAAATACCAGAAAAAACCTGTGCAGTTTTTGTGAAAAAATTCGTCGGGAAAGGAAAATCGTAAGGTAACTTGGTCAGTTTTAACAATTCCTTTAGCCTACGTGTCTCCCTCTTTTGTATGTAGAAAAGATGAGACAACACAACAACAATATCTCGAAACGATTTGTTGTCTCATTAAAAGAGACAACAAATCGTTGTCTCTTTTAATGTCACTTTTTCATACAAAAGAGAGAGACAAATTATTCAAACTGTAGGCCTACCATGAGCTCTGTCTGGCTATGTCTATGGCTCTGGTTTTGAGTCTGTGTATTTGCTCGCCATTGTATTATACTGTGTTAGTGACGTTTTGACGTTGGATTTATTTAATCAACACTCACACAGAGTAAAAACCAGAACCAGAGACATAGCCAGGCAGAGCTCATGGTAGGCCTACTGCTTGAGTAAAACTCAGACTCGAGTCGCAGGCAATCATTACTAAGTTGATTTAAAACCATTCAAAAAGTTATTTTTACGTCTCAATCTCCATTAAATTAATATTGGCTCTCAATAACCAGCTTTGCTAATCCCGAAGCGAAGATTATTAAAATCTTTAAAAGCGCCCTTTTACACCTCATCAAAGTTGAGGAAACCTTTTTCAACGAAGCCTACTTGCAGAAGCAATTTAAGCACTCGTTTAAGAAACGGGCGACGTAATAAAACGACCAGTAAACTAGAATAGACAACTTTTAATGTAAATAATTAAATAAGTAGGTATTGACAGTTCACATAACACTATTCAGCCCAACACTATGGGAACCAGATATAATACTTGAACTTATACATATATTTTTTGTCAGTACAATATGAAACAGACACAAACAAACATACGAAAACTAAACTAAAGTTAAGGAAAACTAGTAGTGTGTGCACTGCCAAGTCGTGCATCGGTCGTTTTGAGCGTTGCGTCAAACGTAGTTTTCTTTCTAAAAAAAGCAGCCAAGTGCGAGTCGGACTCGCCCATGAAGGGTTCCGTAGCACGACGAACTACAAGAACCTTTATATATGTTACTTGATGTAACATAATAAGGTTCCTGTAGTTCGTTGAAAGGTAAATTGCGGTTTACGGTTTATGACGTATAAAAAAAAAACTACTGACTAGATCTCGTTCAAACCAAATATCGTTGAAAGTTTACTTAATAATGTACAACATATATTTTTTTTAGTATTATCTTTCTCTTACTTTAGAAGTTAGAGGGGGGGGGGACCAACTTTTTTCCACTTTGGAAGTGTCTCTCGCGCAAACTATTCAGTTTAGAAAAAAACTATATTAGAAACCTCAACATCATTTTTGAAGACCTATTCATAAATACCCCACACGTATGGGTTCGATGAAAAAAAATTTTTTGAGTTTCAGTTTCAAGTATGGGGACCCCCAAAATTTATAGTTTTTTTTCTATTTTTGTGTAAAAACCTTAATGCGGTTCACAGATTACATCTACTCACCAACTTTCATCAGTCTAGCTTTTATGGTTTCGGAGAAAAATGGCTGTGACACGGCCGGACAGACAGACAGACAGACAGACAGACAGACATGACGAATCTATAAGGGTTCCGTTTTTGCCATTTGGCTACGGAACCCTAAAAAGAAGTCAAACCTTGCAAACATCTAAGCGATCTACGATGGCGATCAGTGGAACACTGTCAAATATGACAGCAATGCTTGACAACGTTTCACTGATCGCCATCGCCATCGCTTATAATTATGTGCTTCAAACAAATGCGTCTACTGATCCACACAATACAAATTGCTCGAAAGAATATACCTATTTAAAATGATTGATACTCCGATGCGATTATGTGGACAACTTCACTGGCACACATTTTGCCGTGTTGCAAATGAGATGACGGCTACCGTTTCTTCCGAGCCCAGGCTTAAGGGATAGCTGAGGAAAATTAACAAAGTTTAATGAAAACATTTTGGGGTGGAAGCTGCAAACAGGTGCGAAGGGAAAATAGATGAATATAATGCCTAATAATGTCCGGAGGATCAGTAAAGCTAGGGATGGGCTCGATATCGACTAAAATAATGTATGTTAAACACTGCTTACATTTTTACTTTCTGTGATGTTGTAACACATTCATATTTTCTTTTTCTCTTTTTTATATTATTTTATGATTATTTACAACAGAATGTATATTAATTAGTTGTTAATTAGTTAGAATGTACATAATGTTCCCGAAGTTACGATTGATAGGTCTTTGTTATTTCCTTATTGCAATAAACATTATAATTATAATCTTAATAATTATAAAAATGAATTGCTGTTCGTTAGTCTCGCTAAAAATCGAGAACAGCTGCCCCGATTTGGCTAATTTTGGTCTTGAATGATTTGTGGAGGTCCAGAAAAGGTTTAAAAGGTGAATAAATCCCGAAAAGGTACGGGAACGGGGCGAGCGAAGCCGCGGGCGGCAACTAGTTTAAATATAAATATTGTGGATAATTCACGCAAAACTATTTATCGCCAAATTAAATTAATAACATATTTAATGTTATAAATTGTATCGATATTATCCCATCTCTAGAATATAATAAAGCAAGAAGCCGTACAAAAACGGTAACAAAAGGTGTTCTTAAACAGAAAAAGCACGTTTATTTCACGTCTCCCTTAGCTCCCGTGTTTTATGCAAAGCATGGAGTAAGGCTTGTAACATTTCCTTCCCATGAAAAGAACATTAGAGCACGCCCAAAGATTTGAAAGAAAAATACTGAGCTGCTGTGCTCATGGAAAAATTATCCACTTAGGGATTTGCTATCACAAAAGGACGCTCTAGAAATGCACTTAAAGTCCTTTCAACACACTTGTTCTAAAAAACCAGTGAGACTATTTATAGAAATGTATAAAAAAATCGATGGATAATCGCACACAAAATTATCTAGCCTCAAATTAACCGTATTATATGTATCTGTATGTACGTGTTATGTGTATCTAGACCAAATAGCAAACACAGAACCCTTATAGATTCGTCATGTCTGTCTGTCTGTCTGTCTGTCTGTCTGTCTGTCTGTCCGTCCGTATGTCACAGCCATTTTTCTCCGAAACCGTAAGAGCTACACTGATGAAACTTGTCGAGTAGATGTATTTTGTGAACCGCATTAAGATTTTTACACAAAAATAGAAAAAAAACTTTAAATTTTGTGGGTCCCCATACTTGAAACTGAAACTCAAAAATATTTTTTTTCATCGAACCCATACGTGTGGGGTATCTATGAATAGGTCTTCAAAAATGATGTTGAGGTTTCTAATATTGTTTTTTTCTAAACTGAATAGTTTGCGCAAGAGACACTTCCAAAGTGGAAAAAAGTTGGTCCCCCCCCCCTCTAACTTCTAAAATAAGCGACTGATAAAACTAAAAAAAATAAATGTTGTACATTGCTATAGAAACTTCCAACGATATTTGGTTTGAACTAGATCTAGTCAGTAGTTTTTTTTTTATACGTCATAAACCATAAACCGCAATCTACCTTTCGACGAACTACTAGAACTTTTATATTATGTTACTTGTTGCTACGGAACCCTTCATGGGCGAGTCCGACTCGCACTTGGCCGCTTTTTTTTATTTTGTTTTGATTTTGACATTTTTGCATGCTATTTTAATATTGGTTTTTGTATTAATTAGTGTAAGTGGTCGAAATGTATAAATAAATAAATAAAATTAGTAAATTAATTAATTGATTTTATAAGATTATGTTCATAATATTTATTTTTATTCTGAAACACAGTAATGCTGCTTCACGACATTATAAAGCATGTTTAACTGAATAGACGATAACTGCCCAGTGCCCAGCCCATTCTAAGAGCCTACAAAACTACTAACTATTAACATATACTTAGAAAGTAAACTTTAATTTTATGTCCACTTAACACGTTTGTAGTTCACGTGGAAATTCAAATGTTAAGGGGAAGACATTACAACGAATGGGTCGCTAAATGCAATTGCGTTCAGACCAGTATTCCTACTTTAAATAGAAACATTGTTTCGACGTAGAGCTAAAAGCCTTAGATTCGTGTGATCCTGCGAACGCTATTTGACGTTCTTAGTGCTATCTAGGTATTGATCGGTTCTTGAGAAGTCACAAACAAATCTACAATTCAAAAAAATCAAATAGGTATCTACCTTACCCTTTAATAGTTGTAGAGCTCTTTATGCCGGATTCGTCCAGGGAAGTACTACCACCATGTCTATTTCTGCCGTGAAGCAGCCTTTCTTAGTATCGGTTTGATGGGTAAAAAAAAGGTAGTACCCTATAAGGTAACTAAACTTCATGTATCTTTTAATCTTTTACCCGCGACCGAGCGCGAGAAAATGGCCCAGCTGATGTTAAGCGGTAACCATCGCCTATAACAAAGCATTGCCTCGTAGGTCACGCACGTCAGGAACGTGCCCTACGATGCACTGCCTTGCGTCCACCAACTTGAGGCTTACAGATGTTTCGCCTCACGTGCCAGTAATTACACTGGCACCCATACTCTTCAAACCGAAACACAGCGATGCTGCTTCACGGCAGAAATAGGCATGGTGGTAGTAATTCCCCGGACGAACCCTTATTCACAAGGAGATCTACTAATACTGGCTGATGATGACTATAAACCATCACGATCTCGAATTTTTTTCAGACCGTGGTCTATTTGTTATTTTTCTATCCTTTGTGTGCAGTTTGCAACACCGATATCGTCGATCGATAGCCGACTTACTTAACACACGATATGAGATCTAGTGCTGGTCTGGTTTCATAACGACGTATGCACACCTGTGGCAATGCTTCTCGCGTTACAAGGTATTGAGAACTAGGGTTGTCACTCTGGAGACTCACGAAAAGATTTTCATTTATGACGGCACATGGTTGAAGTGTCTACGCGAGACGTAAGAGGGCGCTGTTTCGCGAACTTATAAAAAAATGCATTGTTTGATTTTTATTTATGACTATTTGTAATTCTAAATACTTAACCTATACCTATAATTGCATGCTGAGTTCAAGCAAAATGTGCTGGATCAATAATTTAATTACTGACATCTAATCCCTTACCACATTTTAAGCAATAAATTTTCATTTTCATTTCATTTCATTTATTTATTCAATTCTTTGTTGCACCAAAACAAGTTTGTACAAAGCTAGACAGTATTTTCTACCAGCTAACCTTGACAGATGAGAAAACTCTACTGCAAATTCAAACTTGGTGACAATACATTATTAGGAGGCTGTGCCCCACTGCTGGGCAAAGGCCTTCCTTGGTGACGTGAAAAAAGTATCTACCACCAAGTACCAAGTGCACTTTGTTTTTAACACCAAGTTCCTAGACCAATTTAGATAAAATTTGACGGACAAAAAAAACAAGTCCATTTGAGATTCTCCTGATGTTTTGAATGTCACCAACAAAAAATAATAAAAGACAGAAAAATAGGGCCGCCCATTATACTTTATTTAGTTACGCTTAGTTAATGTTATGTGTCCCTGTGCACAATAAAATGTTATCTATCTATTTATCTAACAGTATTCATTGAGTATTTATCGCGTATATTACCTTGTTTTTTTTATTTAACATATTATTATTACAACATAGCCACAACATAGCATTGGTTATTGCAACATAGCCGAAACGTCGGAAAAATAAATAATAGTATAAATACGTTTTAAGATCGTGAAAGTTTAAAAAGTACTAGTATTCATTGATTTCGAAAAGTGCCAACCCTAGAGTTCCAAATGCATTTGTAATGACATTTCGTTCTAGTACGGGAGCCGTCTTCGAGCAGATGAGGAACTGGAACTGGAATTCACTTTAAATTGCATACCTTGTAAGGGGATTCCTTTATATTCTTACCCGTACTCAAAAGTTACAGACTTTGTAACAATAAATTGTATTTTGACGTAACGTCTTCAAAATTAAAGAAAAAAAAGAAAGAAAATAAATTTATTTGACATAATAATTTATACATAGGTGTAGACGTTCACAACATATAACAGTAAAAAACATAATTATGCCAAATAGGCCCCGACTCAGCTTTTTTTTTGTTTATTTCTTTCTGTAAAATTGCTTCCTGTAGGCCTACCATGAGCCCTGCCTGGCTGTGCCTCTGGTTCTGGTTTTGAGTCTGTGTGAGTGTTGACTAAATAAATCCTACGTCAAAACGTATAATGCACTGGTGAGCACTGACCGAACAGGAGGTATACAGATGTTCAGCCTCACGCGCCAGTTATTTCACCGGCAGCCACACCCTTCAAACCGAAACACAGCAATGCTGCTTCACGGCAGAAATATACATGGTGGTAGTACGCACCCCCACGAGGCACACACAAAGAGCTCTACTAACTGTTTAACTCGATTATTTTAATTGAAAAATAAAATTGGCCTAAATCTATTAAAAGTGATCTGCATGATGCAACTGAATTATATATATTATTTAATTTGAATTGAATTAAATTCGTTCATCATCAGCTGATAATTCCACTGCTGGACATAGGTGACAGCACCCTTGGTGTTGTTGATGTCTATGGGCGACGGTGAGCGCTTACCATCAGGTGGGCCGTAAGCTCGTTTGACTATATTTACGTAAAAAAAAATAGGCCTCCCGTACACATTTCCAGAAAGAACGATCTGATCAAATTAGTTAGGCTGACTTAATTACGCTAATTGGCCAACATGGGTCATAAGGTCACTTAATCTGTAAGTAGGTCAAACACCGAACAATCAAAATGTAAACAGAATGATAAGATTGTTTATAATCGAGTTCAATGAACCAACTGACTCAGAAGTTTAGCTATAAACACTCATCACCACTCTGTCGAAGGCTCCTTGGCCAAGTTTTGCCGTGATAACGTCTTATATTTCGATGGAACCGGCTGCACGCACGAAAAAACATAACTCATTCGGCGTTACCTCGCTCTGAGGCGTTCCATTTAAGGCTTGAAGTGCAAGCGAGAGTGCGTAACGAGCGACAAAGAGGCACAATCGGCCTCCGCGTTCGGCAGCGTTCGACATCTGTCTCTCTCCTACTTGAGTGAGCGATGCGTCCGCGTGGACAGCTGTATGACGTTGTCACGTTCAACTATCGTCAGTGAACCGACTTTACAGACAACCGATTTTTTCCTATAATTTATAGATTTTATATTCCTCTGTTTCAAAGTTAAACAAGCATATCTTACAATATTAAAAAGCAATAAACCTACGATTTCCCGTTCCCAGTAATTTCCCAAATATGCATAAATATTCAGCAAAAATGTACACGAGCTGTAAATTCAGATATTTGCATGTGGCGTAGGTACCAAATATACCAATGCTGGTGGACTCAATGCCAGGCTGTAGACCTACCACAAGCTCTGTCTGGCTCTGGCTTTGAGTCTGTGTGAGTGTAGACTAAATAAATCCTACGTCCTAACGTCACAAACACAGTATAATACACTGAGAACTCACACATACTCAAAACCAGAGCCAGTCAGAGCTGGTGGTAGGCCTACTGAATATTTTGTGTATCGGTAGTTAATGCAAATTCTAAGGTTGTGGGGTTTAAATCCAGTCGAAAAATTTAAGTGCACTATGCTAGTACTCTCAAACCGTGAAGGAAAACATCGGGAGGAAACCGAAATGCCATAGAACAGACGCAGGGCAGGGCATCCTAGGGCACGTTTCTGACGTGCGTGGCCTACAAGACAATGATTTGTTGTAGACGATGGTTACCACTTAGCATCAGGTGGGCCATATGCTTGTTCCATCAGCTAGTTTTTTAAACAAAACCTTGTAGTTATAAATAAATATTAAATATAAATAAATATTATTGACAATCTACACAACACTATCTAGCCCCAAACTAAGCAGAGCTTGTACTATGGGAACCAGATAGCTGATAATAATACTTATATATTTTTTTGTAAATACTAATCTGTGTTCACCACACAAATACTTGTTCTCGGTGGGGATCGAACCCACGACCTACTGCTCAGAAGGCAGAACTACTACCCAACTGAGCTGAGAGACCAGTCCATCGAATCGCTTTATAGCATCGCTTTAAAAAATTGAAATTACTTTTGTTCAAGCTACATCAAAAAGGAAATATGAATTTATATAAAGGAATATTGAAAATCGGCTATAACCCTTTCAATTCAATTGAAATAAAAAGGCTTCTCTGGTTTTATTGATCTTTCATAATTGAATGATTCAATTACAATTCACTTCCGAATCATGAATATTTTAAATGATCTTTATTTTCTACTGGAAATAAAGTAAAAAGTAAGTAAACTTTTTACTTTAATAACACTCTTTTATAAAGACGATAATGTGCGAGTAAGTTTCGTGGTTAGATTCCATATTTTAGTTTTTTGAAAGTACTCAGAGCTCAGTTGGTAGTCTACCTTCTGCGCTGGAGGGCGTGGGTTCGATGCCCACCGAGAATAAATATTTGTGTGCTGAACGCAAGTGTTTGTTAGGTCTGGGTGTTAAATTGTTTATATTGTAAATTAGTATGTATTTACAAAACAATATGTAAATAAATATTATGTATATCAGCTATCTGGTTTCCTTATTTTTTCATAGTACAAGCTCTGCTTAGTTTGGGGCTATATTATGTAAAAAAATCACTTAATAAAACCAAGAATTCTTCGAATCTGTTCAACCTTTCCTTCTTCCATTCCTTTCTTCTTCCATACATTTTTATGAACCAGCAGCGCGGTTTTATGTGTGCCTGAAAAATGCTACTTTCACTTAGTGATTGGTTAGCGGTTATAGTAAAGATAAAATATCGTAGATATTAAAAAAATATTTTAATACCAACCTTAAATGTCTTTTTCAATCAATTACTTTTGACGTGAAGTAATTTCATTAAAAGCCACTTACTCTGTCACAAAATGGACTCGTTTAATAGAAGCGTTGGACTCGCCTCCTTACACACTCAAGGGCTCCAGATCAAAGAATGGGACTCCTTTTGCCACAGGTGGATGAGAAACAGCTATGATACTATGAAAAAAGGACCTTTATTGTTAAAAAAAAATGGACAAGTGCAATTTGTTGCCTGTTCTTCTAGGCTTGGTCGCGTGGAACTGGCACCTAGACGCATCTAGCTTTAAGACGTTTCTAAGTGATCCTTGTGATACTATTGAATAAATACATATTTGACTTTAACTTTCACTCGTGCACGAAGGGACGATGGTACGGAAGTAAAAAACAAAAAAAAAAGTTGTATGGAATTTGTTCGAGTGACCGGGCTTGGCAATAGTAACGATCTATATTCATTTTTTAATTGACCCAGGTTGTAATAAATCAAGGTCATCAATACTTGGTATTTATAAAAAAAAAGCTAGTAATAAAAAATTTTTTTGTTCATTCAGAACACAGAAATCTTTAAATAAATAATAAATAATGCGGACAATCCACACTATCTAGGCCCAAACTAAGCAGAGCTTGTACTATGCGAGCCAGATAGCTGATATATTACTTATATACTTTTTTTTTGTAAATACACACCTATAATACAATATAACACCCAGACAGAGAACAAACATCTGCGTTCACCACACAAATATTTGTTTCTAGGTGGGGATCGATAGTACACTACTTATTTCAAAAACAGTTAACACTTTAAAAAACTAGCAATCATGTCGCTGGCAAGTGCTGTGGACGATCAATGGGAAAAACAAATTCCACATTTATAATCCTCAGCCCAAGGTACTTCCATAGTTGAGACATCCAGCTGTCTGCAACAGTCTTCAAATGCTGTTGCACTCTGCTGATCAGTGAGGCAGTTGAGTTGAGAATGCTGTTGCTACTGCACTCTGCTGATCAGTGAGGCAGTTGAGTTGAGAATGCTGTTGCTACTGCCCCGCACTCTGCTGATCAGTGAGGCAGTTATGAGCCAACGGTCTTCTCTTACCTGTGCCCTAACCTTTCAAGATCACTCGTTTCTTTGAAGTGATAAATCTTCGGAGATCTCGCGAAGGGAATTTCCAGAGGAGCCTGATTTGCAGCGAATTGATTGCCCACTGAATACTGTGTTTGACATTCTCTGATTTTGTTCAGATTCACAAAATGATAAAAAGCTATTTTGTCATGAAAAAATGAATGGAAACATTGTTTTTTTTTATGCAAATTATAGACAAACGGGCTTACGGCCCACCTGTTGGTAAGCGGTCACCGTCGCCCATAGACACCAACAACACCAAGGATATTATTATATGGACCTCTAATTTTAGTTTCAGACTTTTAGGGCTCATTTCTTCAACTCTGAGTAAAGGCCAGCGCACATCCTATCGATGGCAGTGGCGATCAGCTGAAAAGCTGTCTAGCTCTGTATTTAGATACAAGCAAGAAATAGGTTCCATTTATCCATTACCATTTATTTACATAATAAACCAAACATAGCATGATAAACTATCATGTACTATGTTTGGTTTATTATGTACTGTTATTTATAAGTTTATCAGCCATGATTGAAAAATAAAGAAGCTAAATTAAACATACCTTTTTGGATAAAAAAAGTCACACATTAACCCACAATATTTGTATTGTGAGGTAGGCTCGCCATCACTAGGCCACCAAGCCAAAAGTATGTTAAAAAGGCATAGTAAAACAACAGAGTAAGGTACCAGTAGTACAACCCAAGCAGATGTGAATGGACTCTCCATATTAGCAGAGGTCTAATAAGTTAGACGCGTGTTTGCGCTAGGTATTACCTAGTAATGGCGTTAGTTTGCAGTCTGACGGTCTGTGTTTACTCTGTGGTTTAGACCCTAACCTAAGTGCTTTAAGCTTCGTTAAAATAAACGTGATTTATTAAACTAAATCATTTAATTTTCTTTGTGATGTGACCAGCAGGCCTTCCACAAGTTCTGTTTGGCTCTGGTTTTGAGTCTGTGTGAGTGTTGACTAAATAAATCCTACGTCAAAACGTCACACACACAGACTCAAAACCAGATCCAAAGACAGAGCCAGACAGAGCTTGTGGTAGACCTATAGAAGAGCGATGAGTATGAATGAGGATGGATATGTTGGTTTGTAAAAGAAAAGATGGATGAATTTCTTAAAAGATGACATGGATAAGAAAGGAGAGAATATAGAAATGACGGCTCGTAGGTCACGCACGTCAGGAATGTGCCCTATATACGTCCATCGACTTGAGACATACCGATGCTCAGCCTCTTGTCCCTGTAATTTCACCGGCATCTTACACCGTCCAAACCGAAACACAGCAATGCTACTTCACGGGAGAAATAGGCATGGTAGTAGTACTTCCTTATGGAACGGCCCAGCTGGCAAGAGGAGACGAGGGAGACCACAAGAAAGATGGCAGGACGACATAGTCGAATTGGTAGGTAGAGATTGGACGAAGAAAGCAAAGGAAAGGAAAGACTGGAGACTTCTGGAGGAGGCCTATACCCGTCGAGGGGTCCTTAGTTAGTTTGTTATAAGAAATTTAGGTTTAAGTTATTTAAAAGTATGTAAGCTAAGGAATAATAAAGGCTTTTTTATTTTTATTTTATTTTATTTAGTAGTACTTCCCCGGACGAGCCCTTCACAAAGAACTCTACTAGGTACTACTGAAACATTATTGAGTTTTATTACATGGATCACTTTGAAACGTCTTAAAGTTATGTAGGTACTTTCAACCGTGATGTAAAGTACTAGTAAGTTAGATAAATTTGCGATGCTATGTCATCTGAGAGCATTCGCCATCTTGGTCGGCCATATTGGCTGGCCTCACCACTTCCTGTCGGCACCGGAAGGAAGCCAAGCTGGGACATCTTACATAAATCCAATGTGAAGTTGAGCCGAAAATTCAACTTTACAACCGTCATATCGTACGAATAACTTACCGTCTATTTTACGCTATGCTTGACTTTTGATAGATCTAAGGAGGTTTGTTATGAAAACTGTTGCCTTAGTGTGAGTAAGCTTATTTTAAAAATAAAAAGCAGCCAAGAGCGAGTCGGACTCGCCCATGAAGGGTTCCGTAGCATCAAGTAATATAATATAAAGGTTCTTGTAGTTCGTCGAAAGGTAAATTGCGGTTTACGGTTTATGACGTATAAAAAAAAACTACTGACTCGATCTCGTTCAAACCAAATATCGATTTGAAAAAAAGAAAGTTTGCATAGTGTACAACATATATTTTTTTTAGTTTTATCATTCTCTTATTTTAGAAGTAAGAGGGGGGGGGGACCAACTTTTTCCCACTTTGGAAGTGTCTCTCGCGCAAACTATTTAGTTTAGAAAAAAACTATATTAGAAACCTCAACATCATTTTTGAAGACCTATTCACCGATTCAAAATGGCTGCGACATACGGACGGACAGACAGACAGACAGACATGACGAATCTATAAGGGTTCCGTTTTTGCCATTTTAATACGGAACCCTAAAAATTCACTACCAAGCCGTGGTTTGTTGCCTGTTCTTCTAGGCTTGGTTGCGTGGAACAAGCACCTAGACTCACCTAGCTTTAAGACGTTTCAAAGTGATCCTTGTGATACTACTGAATAAATTACATACATATTTGATTTGGTAATCCTTCAATTAAACGGAAACCCTTCTAGTGAGGTATACCAAAACCGTTTGCCATAAGTGACTATACCCCACCTGAGTGTTTTAAGCCAGGGGTGTGGAAACATTCGCTTTCATGAAATACGCTGAAACGCTGGAGTTTCTGGCGCTTTTACGAAATTCGCTGAAGTGTCGGAATTCCAAATATGAATGGTTGAGCAGTTGAAAATAAAAGGCTACTCTATGGGTAGATGAGTTAATTAACGGGTTCTTATTTATTACATTTTGGTGCGATGGTAGATAAACTACTCAGGCTCTACTCACCTCTGCCCTCTCAGCTCAGTTGGTAGTAGCTCTGCCTTCTGCGCCGTAGGCTGTGGGTTCAAATCCACTCGTGTACCAATGAGTTTTTCTATCGAAAAATGTATGTGCACTATGCCAGTACTCCCAAAAACGGTGAAGGAAAACATCGTGAGGAAACCGGCGTGTTGTAGAACCTAAAAAAGTTCGAGCAACACGTGTCAAGGGTCACGCAAAAAAGGCCCACCAGCGGCCTACTTGCGGATAAACCTGCCCGCACATCAAGTGCGCTCGATAAACTTGCCAAGATCCCCACCGAGAGCAATCATTTGTGTATTGAACATTGATGTTTGTTCTCTGTCTGGGTGTTATATTGTATACTAAGTATGTTCATATTTACAAAAAAAAATTGTTAAGTATTATATCAGTTAGCTGGTTCCAATAGTAAAAATTCGGCTTAATTTGGGGCTAGATAGTATTGTGTGGATTGTCTATAATATTTATTTATTAATTTAATTTACTATCTGGCTGGTATATCTATCTGATTCCTATAGTATTGCTTAGATTGCCCGCATTTTTTATTTATTTATTCATCTATTCTTTAAATAAATTCAGCCGTTGACGTTCCTTATATTACGTTCCATTTCACACATCTCACTTACGTTCCGTTATCATCTTTCATATCCTCAAATACCTACCCTTCTTTTTCTTAATGAATGGCATCTGTCCATTTCGGATCAATTTATGCAGTGTCGAGTAATGAGGATTATATTACATAGATAAAATACTTTTCCGTCAAGTCAATTCAGTCACAAGTCGGCGCTACTTGGCTTTGAAAACAAAATGATGGTCGTTTGTTTTCAAAACTATCAGAAACCTTTTCGATCATATCAGAACATCGCATAATACACTTTCATTCAACTGCTAACACTTTGAGCTAAGACCTCAAGTAATGTTGGTTATAATACCACCGAAATTACACAACAGAACTCAAAATAGCACTAGAAAAACAATTAAAATCAAAAAGCTATGTGACTTCCCAAAATGACAGAAAGCCGTCAAGTCAGTCACAAGTCGGCCCTACTTGGCTTTGAAAACAAAATGATGGTCGTTTGTTTTCAAAACCGTCAGAAACCTTTTCGATCATAACAAAATATCACATCACTAGAAAAACAATTAAAATGGAAAAGCTATGTGACTTCCCAAAATGACAGAAAACGAATCCAAATATGTACCTACCTACCCATATCCGGCCTATACAATTCTCGTAGAATTGTACAGACAAGGGAGTTCGCCACAACAGATCTAACTAACCTCAAGTCGGCATTCAGACAATGACAATCATCATCTGATTCAGCTGACTGAGTACTCCGTAATTCTAGGAACTGTGCATACCATGCATAAACGGATATTCTCATCACTGACGGCATATTTGGACGACGGGCATTATAATGTAAGAGTTTCGGGGTCCATCATGAAAACACCAGGGTTTCATTTAAACATTCGCTTTTATTGGAGGTGTTATTTTTATGGCAGTACGCAGTGGAATGAATATTTTTCAGCCGTTTGCTGTATTTATAAGTGACTGGGCAATCAATACTACTTACAACTAACTTTACAACCAACATAACTCCAGAAATACAATTTAAATAATTATACTAGAGCAAGCTAATTTGGTTTCTATAAATATAAAATGTTTTTAAACAATACAACATAAACCAATTCATTTTGCTAAATGATTGATATAAATCAACGAACTCAAATCGGCAACTAAAATCAAATAACAATCAAATAACAATCAAAATAAATCACAATAACATTAATTAAACATTTTAAATCTAATAATATTTTATCATAATAATATTAACCACGTAGGTACATGTTTAATATAATTTAGTAGAAAATAAAGAGGTTTTGATGATTTTGCTAACGCATCTTTTAGGAAAATGTTCTTGCGCTATCAATATTTTGAAAGGTTTATTGATTGCCATGACACAATAGGTAATAATAATAAATACGTGTGTAAAGTGCAAAGAGGAGCTTCTTTGAGGTGCACTTAAAATCCTTTCACCACACTTGGTTTGAAACAACCAGTGACACTAACGTAATGACAGTGAACAAGCCGTAATCTTCTTACTTTAGGCTTCGCGTCGTATAAAACTGGTGACTAGATACAATAAATAAACAGGGTCAATACAATCCACACAACATTATCTAGCCCCAAATTAAGCAGAGCTTGTACTGTAGAACCAGTACAAGCTCTGCTTAATTTTACCAGTATTTTGTTGTTGAATATATACTAAGAATACGTTATAACACCCAAAAAGAGAACAAACATCTGTGTTCACCACACAAATATTCGTTCTCGGTGGGGATCGAACCCACGGCCTACGGCGCAGAAGGCAGAGCTAATGCCAACTGAGCTAAGAGGCCAGTCTGTTCTTCTGACCAGTTTCTGTTCTTAAATTCAGGTCAAATACCCAGTCAGCAACGCAAATCCTCACGAAACTATAGACAATAGAATGAAATGAGCGAACATCGGTCACGTTTGCGATCTTAGATAGAACCATTAATATGCAAACTGCATTTGCACGGGGTGTCGCCTCTATCGATTGATAGTTCTATGCTCTGTGGTTTTGAATATCTCGCAGTTTTTACGCCATTTTTTTGATAGTTCTATGCTCTTTGACTAGGTTTTGAGTAGGTATCTCTCAATTTTTACGCCATTTTTTTAACCCTTACCAAAAAGCTGGGTGCTATAATATAACACTTCTTAAAGCTAGGTGAGTCTAGGTGAACACGACTAAGTCTAGAAGAACAGGCAACAAACTACGGCTCGGTTCCTACTCTTTATCTAGATAGCATTATGTTAGTCATCACTATTTGTGTGAAACACAAATATATCTATCAATTATAATTACGCGCCCGTATGTCTTAAATAGGGTCACATTCGACCCACGCAAACTAAATTGACCCGGACGTTTTTATTAGCGCAACTCAATTTCAATAATGTTGACATTGACATTCTCATAGAGGGGTTAATAAACTGGCAATGAAGAACATTTATATAAAAACTAGTGGAAATACGTGCGACTTTGCTTTTTCCATAAATGCATTTCGGTGTCAGTCAATCACACAGAGTTATTTTATATAGCACGTGATTTTTGACGTGACAACATCTTATAATTCGATGGAGCTGGCCGGTGGAAAAAACATGACGTCATGCGGCGTTACCTCGCTCTGAGGCGTTCCATTTAAGGCTCGAAGTGCAAGCGAGAGCGCGGAACGAGCGATAAAGAGGCACAATCGGTCTCCGCGTTCGGCAGCGTTTGACATCTGTCTCTCTCCTACTGGAGTGAGCGATGAGTCCGCGTGGACAGCTGTATGACGTTGTCACGTTCAACTATCGTCAGTATTTGCATAAAGCCTTGCGCACATCTAATGCTGCCTTCCTACGGTGCGTGGTTCTGCAGATCATCACGCACCGCGCACGACGACGCACGGCAACGCACACAGAAGAGACTTCTGTGCTACCGCGCACCTCGGCGCACGAGACCGTTCCCATGGTGTGTCGTGCGAGCTGGTGCGGGCTGGTGCGCGATATCACGCACCGGTGGGAAGGGGCTATAAGGGATCTGCGATGGCGTTCAGTGAAACGTTGTCAAATATGACAACGATATTTGACAGCGTTTCACTGATCGCCATAGCCTAGATGTGCGCAGGCCTTGAGACTTTCTAGATAGCGGGAGTGATAGGGGTTGATGGGGGGAACATAGGTTACAATCATCACCAGCCTGCAGAAGTCCACAGCTGGACATTGAGTAATAAAAAAAATTAGCGGACAATCCACACAACACTATCTAGCCCCTAACTAAGCAGAGCTTATTCTATGGGAACTAGATAGCTGATATACTTATATACTTAAATACTTTTTTTGTAAATACATGCATAGAATACAATATAACACCCAGACAGAGAAAGACTTCTCCTATTAATTTCCTCTCTCCATCTCTCTCTCTCCATTAACTGACTTCACGCAACCACTTAATCTAGTGAATCCATTCCATACATAATTTCTATTGTTTTCAGCTTCTTGATAACAAATTAACCATATCCAATCACTCAGTGCACATAGGCACAGTAGATATGTTATAGCAGTAGTTTGACTCGTACTTGTTCTTGAACTCATTGGCTATTGTCAGAGAGCTAGGGTTGCTACAATAGTTTGCATGTCTGGGTGTTTTTGTACTTTGTCAGAAGAAAATGCCTGGTCTTCATCATTATCACCGACCTATATCAGTCTACAGCTGGTAAGTCGTTCGCAAAACGCGCCACTGAGCTCGGTCTTCGGCTCTTTTCCTCTTGTGCTTGCCAGCTACATTTCACAGACCTTGCCGCACAACATTGTTACACACTGTTCCTTGCATGGTCACTGGCAAGTGTGGTTTGGTAACTTTGAGACTGATCCCAGTGCCTCTTGGTACTAGTATCATGAGGGTCCCGGTGCCCAAACCGCTGTTGCAGATGTCTCGAATCTAGGGCTGCTACTTATCAGCTCGTGGCTGAACCCTGGGCAACTTTGCCAAGGCTACCTATGCTGCCATCACTAAGACCTATGCTTCCTTGAAACCTGCTTGTAGAGAGACATTTATTTTCAACTCACCGAGTGGAAAGTGGCAACTTTCGGCCCGCCGCACAAAAGTTGCCCCTTTCCGCCGTCGTCGAGCAGAAAAATCGTATACATACCACGGCAAGTAATATACTATTCCAGACTGATGACTGAAGGTACGCACACATGTGCCGATATACGAGTATACCTACATGACAGAAGTCAAACTACTGTAGTCTATATTCTGTGACTTTGGTAGACTTGGCTTAGCTCCATCTACAAGTGAATTCTCAATGAGCCATCAGATCGTAGGTACACTCCGCGACAAGTGAGCTTAACATGTGCGTTTACACTGTACTCAATAAATATTGATGATTCAGCGTCATCTAGCGCCAAACTGCGCAATGCCTGTAGGGTGATGCCTATGGGTGGGTGAATTTTCCAGAGCACTGGTGGTATACTGGTAGCGGCCCCGCCTTCCGACCCTAAGGTCATGGGTTCAAATCGAGTCTGTACCACTGAGTTTTATTAACGAAAAATTATGTACATAATGCTAGTGCTCTCAAACGGTGAAGGAAAACATCGTGAGGAAACCCTCGGCTCAGTCAGCTCCGCACGTATTGACCATGTCTGTGGATGAGGCCGATTTAGCAGTCAGGATGGTATTGGTGCTGGGCAAGCCTATTTCATCTAAAATCCTGTCCCAGGCACTATAGCGTCCCGCAATTAGGGCTTGTGTAATCACCAGTTACCTCAGACGCTATATAAATCATCTACAAAAGATGCAAAGGCCTGTATTTTTTTATTATAGATGCTTTGTATTTCCAAGTAATAGTAATAGAATACTACTTAGAAGTAGTACCAACTAGGAAGTAGTATTCCGAATGAGATACGTACAAGTTTTAAGTTTCTACGAATACGCTATTTCATGTGATAAAGCCAATGTTTGGATCTTATTGGCAAAGTTTTCTTGTTTACTTATGTTACGAGTACCTTTGGGAAACGGACTAAGAGGTTTGTTTGTGGATTCTTCACACAAAGAACTACAAAAATCTTTGTGAACGATAGAACCTTTTAGAAGACCTTTGAAACAGGTACTCTTTGTTCTTTCAAATTACGGATGACTAGCGATCCACTCCAGTAGGCCTACCATGAGCTCTGTCTGGCTCTGTCTCTGGTTCTGGTTTTGAGTCTGTGTGAGTGCTCACCAGTGCATTATACTGTGTGTGTGACGTTTTGGCGTAAGCAAAAGCGTTTTTGCTTCTCTGTGCGTTTTGACGTAGGATTTACTTAGTCATCACTCACACAGACTGAAAACCAAAACCAGAGACGGAGCCAGACAGAGCTCATGGTATGCTACAGCTTCGTAGGAAATACAAAGACAGTGAATTAGAGATCACCTTTTATTTCTAATTATACCCGTGTGTAGCCGGATTGGGTCGCTAGTAATTGACCAAGCGAGCAAAGCGAGCTAAGCTTCTCAGTTTCGAAATTGGTCAAAGAGCTTTTGTCCCGCTGTCTGTTTGTTATCATCTACAGGTGGAATTTTTTAAAATATATTTTTTTATGCAATCAGCTGATGTGACAAGCGATGGCTTGACCCGACCTGATGTTAAGTGGTACACAAAGATAAGTTTTCACTCCGTTTTTTTATTGCAATTGAAACTCAAAATAATGTCAAAACTGACAGATGCGACTAAGTGTTTGACTAGGATTGCAACAATAGATACGAAATCATTCCATTGTGTATCCAAATTTATATTACTTACTGAAAAACCAGTCTATTTTCATCAACCTCTTCAGGATGATGATGTTGATGATAACTGAGAAACAGTACTTACCTTAAAAAAAGTTGCCCGTGACGGTGTATAAATAACATACCTAAATCTATAAACAAAATTATTTATATTCATGCACATAAATAAAATCAGATCAAAACAAAGTATTTCCACCATAGACACCTCATGAACCGTCTGCCCTTGTCTGGTCAACGTCAGCCAAGAGTCATTCACGCCAGGAATGCAATGTCATGACACTACTTTACCAAACAAAAACCAACCTTACAGCCCTAGAAATACCACCTACGTTCCTCCGAATTCAAAACTGGCACTTACAACGTATAGAAAACGGGTCTAAGTTCGAGTTTCAAATATGAACAGTATTCCAGAAGCAAAAAGTCGAATTCGAAAAATTGCCTCCACTTACAAAAGGGCACTATACAATTCCTGCAGTAAAATTAGCTTCATTTGAATTTACGATTTATCTACTGGGGCATAAGGTGTATTCTAGCGAGATAAAGGATTTTAGTTGCGTCGTTTATTGCAATGGCCGATCGTCAATGGATTTCAATTTAGTTTACCAAAAGGTTGCAAGTAAGATAGGATTTTGACAGGAGTTTTGGTCGTATTGCAGAGAGCTAAGGTTGGTATTCGTTTGCAGTTTTTTAAGGTCACAGAGAGTCGGAGTGCGTCGACATTACAATTTTAGCCCGGATGGTTTCATGCAGTTTTTATTGTGGTAGGGTCATAGGCCTTTCCTTTTGCACGCAGAATAAAAGTACATACAGATTTAAAAACAAGTTTATTTAATAATTTTGATCTATAAAAGTCGTACCCAAGTGCTTACCTATTGTCTTTACGCTTTTCGTATTTAAAAATTCATTAAAATTCAAATAAGATTTAATTAATTTTATTTTAATGTATACAATTTGTTGTATTTTTAGACGAAGACAATATTTGATTTTCTTCTTAGCACACAACTTATAAAACATGAATGGATGAACAAAAATGTATTTATACTTTCTTAGGTATTATAACAATGATAAAAACAGAAGGACAGACACATTTTTATTTTATAGTTATTTGTTTTCAATGAAGATAATAATTAATCAATATTTGTTGTTTTTTTTATCTATTAGATTTTAAATTTGCATGAATGTTAAAAAGTTAGTAAGCGCACACACAATTTATTACAATGTTCTATATTTATTATTTTTAACCTACATTACTTTTGAAATGTAAGCATTTTACTTTTTGGCTAGGTTTAGGTAGGAGGGGGTACGATTTCCATACAAACTTAATTTACACAACTATGGCCGAATAAAGTATTAATGTACACTGAAATAGCTGTAATAGGCTTTTACAGTGGTCCTTAATACCGGCCAGTTATATAAAGTTGGAGTGTCAGCCGTTGGTCGTGGCAGTCGGGGCTTCAGAAAAAAAACTAACAGACTTTTACGTCTATTTTGAAACAGTGATGTACAAAATTGACTCTATGCTAAAAGCTAGTACCCGTTAGAAAGAATGACGAAAAAATTACTTTTTTGGTTTTTTATTAATATTTCTGTTATCCTACAGTTTTTTCCAACTTTATGTAACTGGCCGGCAATAAAGACCACTGTAAAATTCTATTACAGCTATTTCAGTGTACATTTATACTTTGTTTGCCCATAGTTGTGTAAATTCAGTTTGTATCGGAATCGAACAACCTTAAGGAACATTTTTGGTAATTAAATTAAAAACTTTCTGCGTTTAATTAGCTACATTGAGAATCAGATTTCTTTTACCTGTTTATTTCTAAGGCGTTTATTTTGAAAGGACTTCTAAGAAATCTGGTCCGGCTTTGAAGTTAATTTTCATTTCATTCGTTTATTTGCTATTAGTAAATACTTCTAAGCACAATGGATTGATTGTTTATTTATAGCTGTTTATTATTTGTTAAGGTTGTTTAATTTTTATACCGAATTGATTTTACCACTATGTCCAACAGTGGACTTCTGCAGGTTGATGATGATGATGATTCAAATGCAGTGTATTCCTAATTTTGACAACTATTTTTATTCCACGCAAAATCCGTGCAAAGTCGGGGCGGGTTGCTAGTCAATGAATACTATGGCGTTCTGTTTATAAAATTTTAAATTTAGATCGGCGCGTGCGCAATGTTTATTTTATTTTGTTTTATTTTATATTTTTGTGAAGTGGTACTTTTTATTAACATAACATGCCTTCTTTGTTTGAGGGCACGTTCCTGCATGCGTGACCTCCGAGGCAATGCTTTGTTATAGGCGATGGCTACCACTTAACATCAGGTGGGCCATATGCTTGTTCCATCAGCAAGTTGTCAAAAAAGTATAACTTTTACGTGTCACTGATTCTTTTGTGGTCATCCTTATTGGTCAATGACCTAAACCTTGACACTGAGAATTAAAGCTTTAAATAATTTGAACAATCCACACAACACTATCTAGCCCCAAATTAAGCAGAGCTTGTACTATGAGATGCAGATAGCTGATATAATACTTGTATGCATTTTTATTTGTAGATTCTTAGAATACAAAATAACACCCAGACAGAGAACAAACATCTGTGATCACCACACAAATATTTGTTCTCGGTTGGGATCGAACCCACGATCTGCGGCGCAGAAAGCAGAGCTACTACCAACTGAACTGAGAGGTAGTAAGAGAAGAGATGATGATGATGATGTCTAAGAAATGATGGTAAGGCTCCAGATCAGTACAAACATAATAAAAATATTACTAACAATATTATGAGTTTCTTTGTTTTATGTTCCAATTCGTTAAAGGAGGGTGGGTGAATGAACATAAATATGGGGTTGTAAAGATATATTTTATGGGGTGTGGAAATAAATCCATACCGAACTACCCTTCCGTCTAATCTGTGATCTTTGCTTACCCCCATGGGAATGAGGCATGATTTTATGTATGTACAGTCGCGGTATGGTAATGTTCGTCACCTTAGAGTCGGTTTTCGGTTGCACCAGTGCCTCGATCATGAACACATTTTGTGACGTTAACTTATCGGTGTATTCTGTCTATTCAGTTTCAAAAAGTAGTATGTGATCGTGATACGTTAAAAAAATCAAGTTGAAAATCGACGAACATTTTCAATCCGCCACTATACAAGCGGTCGCCCGCGGCTTCACTCGACCGTTCCCGTTACACCCCGTTCCTGTAAATTTTCGTTCTGTTTCCTGGATTTAAGCTACCTCTCCACCAATTTTCAGCCAAATCTGCTCAGCCGTTCTTGAGTTATAATTTCACGACTTTCTCTTATACATATGATTAAAAAGAAGTAAATCCCACGGGAACCATAATTATATTTTACCGGAATAAAGAGCGCAGATGTTTATTCTCTGTCTATCTGTATGAATTTACAAAGCATACTAGAATGTAAATCCCAGTTGTTAAAAAAAAAGTTTTCAGTAAAAAGCCTTCACTGATTAGTCCTGCGCACATCTAGCGCGATGGCGATTAATGAAACGCTGTTGACATAATCGCTATTATATTTGACAGCGTTTCACTGATCGCCATCGCCATAGCGCTGGATGTGCGCAAGGCCTTACCTATTTTAATTCTACATTGAAATTCCCATAGGTTTCGCATTAAAAAAAACAATTTATCACAATTACTCAATGCGGGTTCCGACCGCCGGCAATGTGACATTGACATTGAAAGACCACACAGTGAATTGATTCTACAAGCGAAAATAAACCGTAAAGCGAAAGCATTAAGCCCTAATTTTGATGGCTGTGGCAAGCTTTTATTAATCTAAATTTAGGACCAGTAATAGTACCAAGTAAAAGCGATGTTTCTACGAATAGTACGTCATTAGTCTGGCCTACTATTACTAAGCACTAATGACCGATTTCATGGATTTTTGATCGACCAATCAATTATTTCACAGCTGATTAACTAAAATTTTTCCAAGCAAAATTTAAGGTAAACATACAATTAAATAAATATTTACAAAATGTACAAAATACACTAGATACTTATTCATATAAGAATCTGTCTGAAGTTCTTTTATTTTTCTGGCAAGTAATTTATTAATTTATAGACATTTACTTTCTCTGGTAAGTATCTGGCGCATTGTGCAAACTATGTGCCAAGTGCACGAAAGGAGCCTCTCTGAGGCACACTTAAAATCCTTTCACCACACTTGGTTCGAAAGAATCAGTGACACGATAAGAAGAAGGAGAAGGCGCAGCACATAAGCGTTGTTTTTTTAACTTTTTAGGTTCTAAGACATGCTGGATTCCTCAGGATGTGCAAAGCGATTGCTAGCATTTGTGGATCTTCAAACAAAATGCCAACTATTGAAACTTACTTATTTTTCCTTTTACAGGTAAAGCTCCGACTCCAGAGTCCTCAGTAAGTTCTTTGAAACTCATCTCAGTGCAGTCGAGACGACACGAATAAATTCAAATTTAATAATCGAGACTGAACCTTATTCTCTTCGTCATAAGAGACAGGCTAAACGAGATGAATTCATTCAAACTTCATTAAAAACAATCGAATCTGAACCTTATTGTCATTGTCATAAGACACAGGCTATCATCGAGATTTTTGCATTGCTTATAGAAATTCTGTACGGAAAATGACACTTTTTAAGAAAACTCAGTATTGCCGATATTGTTTCGTGGAAGTTTCTTGAAGGTATTTAATAAAAGTTATTTTATAACAGCAATTTTAATAAAAGTTCTATCATCCTTAAAATTGGAAATTCAACGTTTTTCTTAGAGTTGAGAAATTTTGTACTGTACTGACAGATTTGCGAGAATAATCTACCATGCTTTAAAATGTTTGCGAAGGTCCAACGGTGGACTTCTTCAGGCTTTTGAGATTTATTTATATTTTATTTATTATAAACCAGAATAATAACAATTCTTATAAAATTAAATTGCTCATAGATTTACATTGATACCATTAAAATTTAAAACAAAAATTGACAGACTATCTTACTTTAAAAATTAGTTTATTGAACTTTAACTTAAATAAAAAAAAATCATAAATTAAAAAAGAAACTGAAAACTAATTAAAACTAAACCTTAAAAATCCAGCAAAAGTGGATGTCCATGAGGCATGGTGCCAAGAACCGCTGGCTGCATGACTATCTTTATTTTTAACCGACTTCCAATCAAAAAGGAGGAGGTTCTCAATCCGGTTTTTTTTTTTTTTTTTTTATGTTTGTTACCGCATAACTTCGTCATTTGTAAGCCGATTTGAAAAATTATTTTTTTATCTGAAAGGTACTGCTTCCAGATTGGTCCCATTTTAATTTTATTAAAATCGGTCTTGCCATTTTTTTTTAAATATTTTTTTTAATGTTTGTAACTGCATGCCTCCGTCATTTATAAACCGATTTAGAAAATTATTTTTTTATTTGGAAGGTTATTTTTATGTCCAGATTGTCCCAAACAAATTTCATTAAAATCGGTTTAGCCGTTTGGCAATGAAGTCGGTTTCTCAAGTTTTTAAACTTATAATTATAACTATACCGTTCCCCTTTGCAAGAAAATTTATCGAACGCTTTAGGAATAGCACCCCTCCTCGAAAAGCCATTAAAATGATATCCACACCACAGCAACAAGCTGATTGTCTCCAATAGAACTCCCTTCATCATCTATCAAAGGCTTCCTCCAGATATCTCGTCCCCGCACCCGCTGCTTATCACGAAATTACAAGACGCATTACTTTCGCGCATAAAGAAAATAATTTACGCTGTAAATCCCTTTTGGGTGGTCCGAGTTATAGGCGGAAGCGATATCAAAATATTTTTTTGGAAAATACTTGGCATGAAAACATTGTGGACCACGAGACACAGAAGTAACTGGGTGCAAGGGAAATCCTTTTTCCATACCTTCTTCCAATCCTAGCCGTGCGATAGAGCAAGTGACATGCTCCTGCCCTCATAACTTGGCAGGAAGCCCTACTTGCGGGACGCTATGCCTGGAGCAGGATTTTAGATGGAATAGGCTTGCCCAGCACTTATACTATCTTGACAGCTTAGCCGGCCTAATCTACAGGAAAGACATGGTCAATACGTGCAGAGCTGACTAAGCCATGGGTTTCCTCACGATGTTTGATAGCATACTAGCATTTTGTGCATACATTTTCTGAACAGAAAAATCCATATGACTGGATTCGAACCCGCGAGCTTAGATCGGAAGGCGGGGTTACTATCACCAGTCGGGGTCAGGTCACCAGTGCATTTATGTAAGTTCCTCACTAAATCTATAGCTGAAATTCCACGCTTCAATCTCTGACATGGGTCAAGTTGGAGTGCGCCCTAGAAAAAATACGGAGTTACCACCGACAGCCAGTTAGGTGAGATGTGATCGAGTGGCATGACTCGCGAGATGCAGCACTCGCCTTGGAGTCGCAGTGCCAGCGATTTTACGAGAATAACTTTCTTCGGGTAGGGTTACTGTGCTAGCGATTTTAACAAAATATTTTTTTGGGGTAGGGTTGCAGTGCTAGCTTTAACAGAATATCTTTCATGGGGTAGGGGCGTAGTGCGCAGTGACGGTGGTTAACAGAATAATGTTTTTGGCTCGGGATAAGGAGAACTGGGAGTCTTTGGGGAAGGTTTTTGCCCAGCAGTGGAACGATATAGGATAGAAAAAAAAACTGGTGTCTTGCACTCTGGTTTCCCGCGATACTAGGGGTTGCTTTAAAGCGGGGATCAATACTTGATGTAAAATTAAAATAATCACAAAATATTGATGTGAAGCTTAAAAAGTTAAATAGAGACGCGGATGTGTCGCTAAAACTGGCACCACACCCACTAGTGTAGCTTCCTCATCAACACAGGAAGAGGAAATTATATTCATTTATCTACTGCCAGCTCGGAAGTAGCGAAATTGTTATTTTTTTCTTCGAGGCCTTTGGGGTTTTCGGTGCTAATGAAAAACATGCCTTGATGAAAATGTGTGATTTCAGCAAAAATAATTTGCTTCCTTGCGTAATATTATCTACTGTTGGCCTACCATGAGCTTTGTCTGGCTCTGTCTCTGGTTCTGGTTTTGCGTCTGTGTGAGTGTTGACTAAATAAATCCTACGTCGAAACGTCACACGTATACATTGGTAAGCACTCACACAGACTCAAAACCAGAGACAGAGCCAGACAGAGCTTGTGGCCTACAGATCTGTTCTTTCTTATATGTGTAAAATTTTTTTTTTAAAGCAATTTTAGGGTTTTGCTGGAATTCATGCTTGGCGCTGGCGGTTAATGACCGCAGTCTTGGTTTTACCTACTATTTCCTGTTACGTTCCCTTAGTCACCCTCTTACGAGTCTCTCTTTCATGGGAGGGGATGAAGGGGTTTCTATTCCAGAACCAACACAACAAAAATTTACCTTCTGTTTAGTTTTTAACCGACTTCCAATCAAAAAGGAGGAGGTTCTCAATTCGGTTGTATGTTTTTTTTTTTTTTTTTTTTTTTTTTTTTTTTATTTTTTTTTTTAATGTTTGTTACCGCATAACTTCGTCATTTGTGAGCCGATTTGAAAAATTATTTTTTTATCTGAAAGGTACTGCTTCCAGATTGGTCCCATTTTAATTTTATTAAAATCGGTGTTGCCATTTTTTTTTAAATAATTTTTTTAATGTTTGTAACTGCATGCCTCCGTCATTTATGAACCGATTTAGAAAATTATTTTTTTATTTGGAAGGTTATTGTTACGTCCAGATTGTCCCAAACAAATTTGATTAAAATCGGTTTAGCCGTTTGACAATGAAGTCGGTTTCTCAAGTTTTTTAAACTTAAATTATGTAGTATCTTGATACATTTTGTTACCTTTTGTTACTGTTTGATTTTTATTGTTACTTTATTACGTTTTGTTGTTTTTTGTTATTGTCAATCTTTGTTACTTTTTGCTACCTATCGGAAAATAAACCATACAAGCGGCACCGAGTGTGGAATTTAGGAGATCGTAAATCAACAGAAAATATTGGCATCAAAATGGCGTATTCTGTTTACAAACAAACTCATTGAGTCGATGAATGGAGAGTTGAAGACGTGCCAAGACCAAGAGTACTCTAGTGCGAGATCCGACCTTGAGGCCTGCGCACATCTGAGCTATGGCGATCAGCTGAAACGCTCAAATATGACAGCGATATTTGACAGCGTTTCAGCTGATCGCCATCGCCATTGCCTTGATTTGCGCAGACCTTTAGAAAGACATGGCCTTACTTACAAAAATATGTCAAAAGATAAACTATTGCTATCTCTTACCACTGAGCAATGACAAACAGTGACAACAACAACTTTAAGCAATGTTTAAATTTAAATTGCGTTTATAAGTATGGCTGACAAACTTTTGCAACCGCTCATTTTACGCTGTCCTTTTTGCCGCGCACGAGTATAAAATCTTCTTCTTCTTTTCGTGTCACTGTTTCTATGGAACCAGTATGGTATATATTGTATATTTTGAACAATCCACAGTACACTCGCCCCAAATTAAGCAGAGCTTGTATTAAGCGAACCAGACCAGCTGGCCTACCATGAGCTTCATTTGGTTATGGTTATGGCTGTCAAAATTGTGTCAACAGTGTCAACACATTCAAACTCAAGAAGAAAATGAATGTGTGGGTCAGCCTATCTATACACAATTTGACAGCCATAACCATATGGAGCTCGTGGTAGCCCTGCAGATATAACACATAATATGTACGTACACTTTTTTTTCAAACATACTTAGTATTAATTATAACACCCAGACAGAGAACAAACATTTGTGTTCACCACACAATTATTTGTTCTCGAAGGAGATCGAACCCACGACCTACCACACAGAAGGAACTCCACAATAATTATAAATTTATTCAATTAAGTAAGACATAAACCTCTAACAAACAGATTGATACCAATTCTATGTAGATGAATATATAATTCGATCACTGTATTATGTTTGTCGTTGTCTTGAGTACATAGACTAATTGCTTTATTTACTGAGGTGAGTACTTAGTAAAGGTAAGGTTGGTGCTCTATCACATGCTATAAATATCTCGATGTAAGTCGCTCATTGTTAGTCACTCGAGACTATGGCATCGCATATTCTAGAGCAAAGTCGAATATTTAAAAATTCAGTAACTCCATGTAAGCATAGAAAAATTATAGTTCATCAAAAGTTTATAATAATAGACGTAGACGTATGACTACTTTCATAAAATACGAAAATCTATGAAAAGTCGTCGATAAGCGGTTAATTAAATAGAAATTTTCAAAAGTCGGCACTCCGCTATTATATACATAATATAATGTATAATGAATACTGAAAATGTCGGCAAAGTGCGAGAGTTGCCACTCCGCTCCAAATTCGGTTGCATTACATGCTAATTCAGTAACGGCACATGTTACAAACCACAAAAAGTCATAATTACAGTACTTAAAAAAATTGAAACGGATTAATTTTCATAACTACTACTTTTTAAGAAAAACAAAGTGTTATCATTAGTCGCTTACGCCAATGACTTTTGAGCAACACGGGGTCTATTGCTATTTTCATTCCGCGGCAAGGTATCTAATTACGCTATTTCTATCATGCGCACCCGTTCCAACCCACCGCTACCTTCCCCTAAATTTCTTTACATATACTATCCTCTTAAGAGGGCACCACACAGGCGACTCTCCATACAAACGTAGTCCCCTATTTCCTCCCTGGATAATGCCTCTAGAGTAACCATTTTTTCTCATAAAATCCAGATCTGCTTTAAACGTGCTCGCATGTTTTCCTTTTTTTCAGAAACTTATTGATAAAGAAAATATGACCCTAATATGATTTATATGAAATATGAATTGGAGGTGATATTTTCTCGACCTCTAGAGTAACCATTTAGTAAAAATGGTTACTCTAGAGGTACATTATCCAGGGAGGAAATAGGGGACTACGTTTGTATGGAGAGTCGCCGGTGTGATTCCCTCTTAACAGACTCTGACGAAATAAGTAGCGGTAGGTAATATGTTATTATAGCATATCTGCAACTGGATTACAACTCTTCCTCAAACGACCATTTATCATTAATTAAGTTATTCGGCTAACGGAATCCATTGATTTGAATTATTCACGAGTATTAGTAGTAGAGCTCTTTGTGTGTGGCTCGTCCGGGGAAGTACTACCACCATGCCTATTTCTGCCGTGAAGCAGCATTGCTGTGTTCCGGTTTTAAGGGTGTGGGTGCCGGTGAAATTACTGGCACGTGAGGCATATGCCTCAAGTTGCTGCAGTACAGTGAATCGTAGGGCACGTTTTTGACATGCATGACCTACCAGGCCATGCTTTGTTATAAGTGCTGCATGGTTACCACTCAACATCAGTAAGCCTACTACAAGCTCTGTCTGGCTCTGTCTCAGGCTCTGGTTTTGAGTGTGTGAGTGTTGACTAAATAAATCCTACGTCGAAACGTCACACACAGTATAAATACACTGGTGAGCACTCACTCAGACTCCAAACCAGAGAGAGAGACAGAGCCAGACAGAGCTTGTGGTAGGCCTACCATACATAATTATACATAATATGCATGTTCTATCAGCTAGTTGTATGTAAAAAAAAAGCTGCCCAATTTGTGGCAGAAATATAAATAGTGGTAGCTCTACTACTACTAAATCTTCTTTATTCAATCAGTGAAACCAAGCCTTTTAAAAGCACATACATAAAACCCACGCACTGAATTTCAGGCCGGTTTCAAAAAATATCTCCATTATTAATCAGTTGGTAGTAGCTCTGCCTTCTGCGCCGTAGGTCGTGGGTTCGATCCCCACCGAGAATAAATATCTGTGTTGTGAACACAGATGTTGGTTCTCTGTCTGGGTGTTATATTGTATTGTATATGTCTTATTTACAAAAAATATATATAAGTACTATATCAGTTATCTGCATGGTTCCCATAGTATCAAGCCCTGCTTAATTTGGGGCTAGATAGTGTTGTGTGGGTTGTCTGCATTATTTTTTTATTAATATTATAATGTTCCGTAATAAAACGCCGGCCGCTTTATGTAGAAGTCCAAAGTTTCGTTTGGAGTCGGAGCACACATGTTTTCTAATATACATTTATAATAGTAGTATGTATTTTATATGGCAAAGTTGGAAACACTCGTTAATCATAACAAGTTATAACGTATGCGTTCAAATGTTTTATGAACAATATGTAAATATGTAAGATCTTGTTTTATGCGAGAAAGAGTATGTAAATGTAAGATTTTGTAAGATGAAATAAATACAAAATGTAAGAGTAACCTACTACTATTTTAGAGACTTCAGATACTTTAGAGCATACAGAAGTTTTACTGATTTTCAGTGTTCATCATCATCATTATCATTAGCCGGACTTAGTCCACTGCTAGACATAGGTCTCCTCTTCACATTTCCAGGGCAAATGGCTGAGCCCTTTCCATCCACCGACTTCTCGCGATCTTAACAATGTCGTCAGTCCATCTGGTGGGTGGGTGCCCTACGTTTCGTCTTCCGGTTCGTGGTCGCCGTTCGTGGTCGTCAGAATAGAATGCTGAAGCCTATTTTTCGTCACTTATTGCTTATTGTTAATTTTTTCTTAATTCTTAATTCTTTATTGCACACAATACAAAACATAGGAAAAGAACAGAATCAGAAGCCATGTACAAAGGCGAGCTTAACCCTGAGTGGAGTTTTCTTACAGCAAACCTTTGAGACGCTTTTTTTTTAGTAGCTTTGTTTTTGTGACGTAGATAAATTAAATATTTTCTACTAGTAGAAAATAAAATAAAAAGTATGTATGCTGGTTTTCGTACAAAATGGCACAGTAGGCCTACCCCAAGCTCTGTCTGGGTCTATCTCTGGTTCTGGTTTTGAGTCTGTGTGAGTGTTGACTAAAAAAATCCTACATCGAAACGTACCACACATAGTGGAATACACTGGTGAGCACTCACACAGACTTAAAACCAGAGCCAGAAACAGAGCTTGTGGTAGGCCCATAGAATCGAGGTAGATGGCACAAACTAAGAGAGGCATATACCCAGAAGTGGGTGAAGTCGGGTTGTGGATGATGATGATGATGAAGTTCAGTGTTTTGATTTTTGATACCTTTTAAAAGGTCAGTGTGCGAGAGTGAAGTTGTTTCACGGCGTTCTGCGTCTTAAGGTGTTTTCACACAATACAATGGTTAAACACGGAATGTTCGTAAATCTACTGAAATTACCTAGTTTGTAATTTACGAACCGACTAGGAATTTAAATTTAATGTTCTTCAGTACGTTTGAGGCGCCAATCTATTTTTGATGTTGTACAGTGGCGGTATGAAAATGTTCGTCAGTTTTCAACTTGATTCGTTCAACGTATCGCGAGCACATAATTATTACCTTTTGAAACTGAATAGACAGAATACACCGATAAGTTAACGTCACAAATTATGTCAAAATGTGTTGATGATCAAGGCACTGGTGCAAGCGAAAACCGACTCTAAGGAGACGAACATTTTCATACCGCGACTGTAAATACAAGTTTTTTTGTTGGATGTGACCTGATATAAACGAGTGTGGTGATTGTGTTTGGTAGGTACAGTATCCATCTAATTACATTATAAAGCGATACGAAACATAAAAAATACAACTGAATTGACAACCTCTTCCTTTTTGTTTGAAGTCGGTTAAAAAGGATTTCTTTTCTAAATAGTTTACATGTCTATGCTTAAATAGGTTTATAGCACTGACTTCCGTACACATTACCTATGTATACTATGTGTATGTAGCACACTAATGTAGCGTCTCCGACTTTGTTTGTCATCCGTCAATATTATCCATATCCATACAATACATATCTGATTGTCCATACAATAGTTTTTTCTCACCTTTGTATGATAGTGCCACAGTATAGTACATAAATATTACGTCATCAACATCATCATCACCAACCTATACCAGTCCACTGCTGGACGTAGGTCTCTCCCAAGACGCGCCACAGAGCCCGGTCTTCGGCTCTTCACCAGTGCTTGCTACATTTCGCAGGTCGTCGCCCCATCTTGCCGGAGGGCGTTCTACACTACGCTTACCTAAACGCGGTTTCCACTCTTGTATTCATTTGCTCCAACGATTGTCTGTTCTACGGCAAACATGACCACAGATACCCCGATAAAGAGCACCGATAAAAAAATAAAAAAATCGGTTGTCTGTAAAGTCGATACTGACGATAGTTGAACGTGACAACGTCATACAGCTGTCCACGCGGACGCATCGCTCACTCAATTATGAGAGAGACAGATGTCGAACGCTGCCGAACGCGGAGGCCGATTGTGCTTCTTCGTCGCTCGTTCCGCGCTCTCGCTTGCACTTTAAGCCTTAAACGGAATGCCTCAGAGCGAGGTAACGCCGCATGAGTCATGTTTTTTCATGCGTGCAGCCGGCTGCATCGAATTATAAGACGTTGTCACGTCAAAATGACGTAATAAAGCTTATTGATCTCTCAGTTCATTGACCCTGCGCGTGACAAGCCAACACATCGTTTATAGTAATGATTGCTAATGGCTAATACATACTAACGTCAGTCGTGTGTCACGACAACAGTTTATATGAAAAATATCTGTTGGAATATTAATTGTGACCTCATTGGTAATGGTAGCAGAAGATAGATAGATAATAGTTATTTGTTATACAAGAGTGCAAAGTTGCTTTTTAATCGTGTACCCAATTTTGATGACCCAGCAAGCGAAGAATTCTAAAATAGAATCATGAGCGCAGTAAGAGTAATTAGGGAGTGGTTGTAAAATTAAGAATCAAAAGAACGCGAGGTGAAAAATCGTAACTTTTGCAGTTACGAGTGCAACACGTAACTTTTCATCCCACATCCACAAGGAAATATCTAAATGGAAATAAAAAAATTACGCGCCTAAAGCAAATTGAAATTAAAGTATCACACCAAGCAGGTTCCGAGTCTGAGTTTTTAACAAATTAAATAAGGTTGTACTATGATAAATTCGGCACCATGGAGGTAGAAGTTAACAGGTTTAATGATGTTTTGAATTCACAAAGTTAGTGCACACGATGTTCTTAATTCAATTTTTCTATAATTTCTAGCGGATAAAAAACGTCTTTAGCACTCAGATATCAAAGAGCAAAAAAAATTTCTGTGATGGGAAAAAAACTTTATTTGCAAAACATAAGCATCACATATAAAATTAATATAATGGGAACCAGTTAGCTGATATACTTAGAATACAATTACAGCACCCAGACAGAGAACAAATATCTGTGTTCACCACACAAGTATTTTTTCTCGCTGGGGAACGAACCCACGCCCTCCAGCGCAGAAGGCAGAGCTACTTCCAATGCAGGCAGTCAAGTAACTTACATAGAAAATTACCAAAGATTCGGTAAAACACGTAAAAGGTCAGGGCTGTCACGAAACTCCCCAGAGTTCTTAATTGAAGGATGGCCGGTACCGGGCGCCACGCGACAATGACAGCCCTATATAATTACAGTTGAGGTAAAGTTGGGCAAGTGCCCTAGATTTGAACTTTTGCCCGTGATATCATCTCCTACAAAAATTTAAGGTATTAATGTACTTACATAATGCTGCAGCGGATTTTTTTTTATTTTATTTTATTTTTAGCCTGGGTCGTCTCACTGCAGGGCAAAGGCCTCCCTCCCCTTCTTCCACACCTCTCGATCTTTGGCTACAATGCGCCAGTCGTTCATATGACAATTGAGATCGTCCCGCCATCTTCCTCTACGACGCCGACCTTGTAGGACCCAATCGGTTAATATTTTGACCAATGCAGCGGTTTGACCAATTTTAATAATCTTATTAGTTCTATTAAAGTAAGTTGAGTCATTTTACTGTAAAAAATGTTTGTTAATTTCTTTGTGAAAGTCTCGTCCGGGTATGTATGTACTACTACCATGCCTATTTCTGCTGGTTTGATAGGGGAAATTCCTGGCACGTGAGGCTGAATCTCTGTATGCCTCAAAGTTGATGGACGCAAGGCAGTGCATCGTAGGGCACGTTCCGAACGTGCGTGACCTACAAAGCAATTATTAGTAGGTCACGCATCACGATGGTTACCAATTAACATCAGGTGGGCCTTTAGTATCAGCTATATAGTTGCATGAAAAAACCGGTAGGAACCGAGCCGTAGTTTGTTGTCTGTTCTTCTAGGCTTGGTCGCGTGGAACTGGCACCTAGACTCACATAGCTTTAAGACGTTTCAAAGTGATTCTTGTAATTGTAATGAATAACATTTTAATGAGTTTGAGTTTGAATGAATTGAATTCAGTAGATCAGTTATCAGAACGGCATACTAAATTAGATGGTGGTTAGGAAGACTGAAAAACCTAACTTATATTCCTATTATTAATTATAACCTAGATGCATATTTACTGTAAAAAAAATATTCAAAAATGTTTGAAAGAACCAGTGAAACGATAAAAAGAAAATGACTTCAAAAAAAACATGATTTTTTAAAGAAAATCTACAGAGTAGGTAAGTCTCCCTGATTGGCTGTCTTGGCTAGTTATTTTGTAATAAAAACATGCGGACATAACGAACCGTAACATTTTTAACAAACAAAAAACATGTACTTTTCCGACTTACGTGTCCAAAAGGTTGACGCACTGAGAAAATCTTCGAAGCATTTCCGATGATAAAGCAAAATGCCAAATATAAAGCACCTTATTTTCTAACGATAGAGTCTATTTTTGTGCGTTTATAAAGATTGTGAATCTTGATCCTTGAACCGATAATCGCACAAATATTTTGGATGTCAATGCTCGATTCGGTTATTTACTTCAAAATTCAAGGTTTTCAACTCACGACCCAATATCAATTTAGTCAGAAATAGATAATTTATTGCATAACTTAAGTGAATGACGTTACACTATGTAGCAATAAATTTAACCATTTCTAGTCATTTCCATTAGTCAGATTACTGTATAACCGCTGTAACCTCTACCCTAATAGCATTTCCAAAGTACCCTTTAATTTAATATCAGTAATAATTTCACCACCCCGATTGGCGAACTACGCGACTATCTCCATCTCTGATTGGCGTATGATTACGCTATCTTGGCGCTCAAATGGCTGTAATTGAAATTAAAATTTGAATTTCGAACTCGTTAGTCTTAATTGCTACGTTTGTTTGTCAATCAAAATTGAATTTGAAAGCGATTCTATTTTTGAATTGAACAAACTGGAATATAAATGCTTATAAATGAATATTTTATTTAGAGATCTAGATAATCTACAGATAAGTTTGTCTGTCAGATAAAAATATATCCGTCTCTTTTTTAGGCTTGTTGGAAACAAGGACTGGAAAATCAGCCCATAATCTAGAATCTCCCCTTGGTACGGGGCGCGGGGCTGCGCTGACCACGGTCGCGTTAGTGCCGAACTGTCCTTAAGAGTTCGAGTGTGATTAGGATCCGACAACGCAGTGGTCAGCGCAGCCCCGTACCAAGGAGAAGGTCAGCGGGTTAAATCCCGCTCGGCTTTTAACTTTAGAGACATTATAAAAATCTCTGGTGTAGTAAACACTAAAAAATCAATAAAAAGTTATGTAATTTAGACATTATATATCAGGGATTTAACTGTTTTAATCCTCTTAGTCATATCCATTGCAAATTACTTATTGTGTTTTAAAAGAAATTGATTCCCTCGTTATATTGTACAGTTTACCTCTGGGAGAAGGTTACGAATAAGCGTTTCAAATCTTTGTACCAGAACTTATACCACATTTGGTCTCTTATCTAATTAAAACTGATTTACAACACTGTTATAAGACTTGACAGTAGTAATAAAATGTGCTAATGTGAAAGAGCACGCTAACGAATGCTTTAATCCCAGTTAGATCCCTTGTGACGTTATGGATGGAACTTCAACGCCTAGGAAAGCGCTCGAGGCGCAGCTTGCTGGATTATTCATAACCGATCGTCTTGTCGTCGTCTTGTGATCGTCTTGTGTTGTCTTGGTGTTGTTGTGAAATGAGGATATCCGTAGAAGAACCAAGGTTACCGACATAGCTCGTAGAGTTTGTATGTTGAAGTGGCAATGGGCAGGCCACATATCTCGAAGAACCGACAACCGTTGGGGAATAAAGGTTCTCGAATGGCGACCACGAACCGGAAGACGAAGCGTAGGGCGCCCACCCAACAGATGGACCGACGACATTGTTAAGATCGCGGGAAGTCGATAGATGGAAAGGGCTCAGAATCGTTCTTCCTGGAAATGTGTAGGGGAGGCCTATGTCCAGCAGTGGACTTCTTCAGGCTGATAATGATGATGATGATGATGATGTTCGTCTTGTTGTTGGAACGTTCAGCACGATCATCATTTGTACGAGTGACCACTAGTGGCACATCCGAGCGCGTTCGTGCTTTGTAGGGCACGTGACCTAAAAACCTAAGCCTAATCAAAACTGAGCTATGAGCTTAGTACGACCGTCTGAATTCAAGAATAATATTATTTCATTATGTTTGTATTGCCAATTTTATTATGTTTTAGAATCGAACTCGAATCTCATATCTTAACCTGTCGCTACGTCTCGGAGTTTTTCCATTTTATTTATATACTATCTCTGGATTTTCCTTATACTCGTTCCAGTCGTAAAAATTTGAAGAAAGCCTAGCTGTAAACAAGACTTTACAGCTCCCCCTTTGACCCCGTTTACCCCTACACCCCTGAGAAGCACGGATGATGTAATGTATTACTTTTAGTTGTTACCCAACTCATTAGAAAGTTGGTGTTAGGTTTTTAATGGCCGTTGATAGTATTTAGCCACATATATATAAATATATTTTAGTTAGTAAGAAATGTTTGGTTTTCTTTGGTTGGGCAGGTCATATAGCTCGAAGAACCAACAACTGTTGGGACATAAAGGTACTCGAATATCGATCATAACCAAAAGACGAAATAGTTTTTTTTTCTAAGCGTAATTTAGAAAAAAGAAGAGAAAAACGTGTCAAAAACTGTCTTTGAATTTATCGCCGGGGCGGATCAACTGTACATAAAGCCTTAATAGCTGAGTAAATAGGTGTTGCGTGACAGTTTGTCGTACAACTGTGATAACGTACCGCCCAACTAGTTTATGGCCATTTTTGACCCATTTTAACCCTACGTTTGTTTTGTAAGTGTACTGTATCTGAATAAATTATATTGGTATGGCTTATAATCTGTTTAAATTGCAAACAATCCCACTATGTCGCTTAGAATCTTCGTCATTACGCTAAAAAATAAAAAAGCTATTATTTTAAAACAAATTATGTTTAAATCGCAACTGTTCGCTGCGGTGTTCACAGCTGTTCGCCACAACGTGACTGATAAAAAAACAAAACAAAAACTTCACAGACAAAAAAGGAAAAAAAAGCAATCGCTAGTTTGAATTTAAAATTGGAACGCGTTCTACGCGCTAATCAGATTGTGTAACGTTATGTCAGAATAGCTGACATTGGCCTACTGAGTGAAAGTAGAATAGAACTTGGCCTCAAAGAATTATGAACCGTAGCAGTCTTGGATAGAGTATAGTTTTCTTTGGCATCATTTTGGATAGTATGAATTATTTTTTAACTTTCAACAGAAAAGAGGTGTGTAAATTTGAGGTCATATTGTGTGTTTGTATTTGTTTTAGAAAGTTGATATAATATTTATATCTTAGGGTTTAAATGAATTAATGTAATTATTAATAAGGAAAGTAAGTACCTAGTTTTTGGTATTTTTTAACAAAAACTAGGTATTTTTAAGGTAGATTATCGATAGGTGCCATAAAAATAGGCCATAAGACTTCTAAAATAAATGAATATTGTAGACAATCCACTCAACACTATCTAGCCGCAAACTGATCTATGTATATGTATGGGCCAGTCACATATGACTAGTTTTACATATTTTTTATTCTACAACCAGCTGATAGAACATATATATGGCCAACCTGATGTTAAGTTGTAACCATCACCTGTAAAGCCATCTCGTACGCCACGCACGTTAGGACCGCCAGGAGTACATTGCTTAGTTTGGGGCTAGATAGTGTTGTTTGGAATACAAATACAAAGAATGTTTATTTGAAGATTGTTTGACGTGACAACGTCTTATAATTCGATGGAGCCGGCTCCACGCACGAAAAAACATGACTCATGCGGCGTTACCTCGCTCTGAGGCGTTCCATTTAAGACTTGAAGTGCAAGCGAGAGCGCGGAACGAGCGACAAAGAGGCACAATCGACCTTCGCGTTCGGCAGCGTTCGACATCTGTCTCTCTCCTACTTGAGTGAGCGATGCGTCCGCGTGGACAGCTGTGTGACGTAGTCACGTTCAACTATCGTCAGTAAACCAACTTTACAGACAACCGATTTTTTTTTTAAGAATTTTTATTTTTGTTTCATTAAACTTAATCTAAGTTACATATCATGGGTTTTACTCCCTGGTTTAAAGAGTCTCAATATTAATTTTACTTGTCTATCAGTTGTGAGTACGTATTATAGCCTTGCGCACATTTAAGCGTTCTGCGGTGACGATCAGTGAAATGCCCTACCAAATATCACTGTCATATTAGACAGCGTTTCATTGGTCGCCACCGCAGAACGCTTAGATGTGCACAAGGCATAAGGTAATCTTTTATGCAGTAGTGACTTTACGTTTGCAGTCGCTAACATTTTATTACTGAAAAAGAAGCTGTTAATGACTGCTTTCTGTAACACACGGTCCGTTAAAAATAGGTTTAAATTAGTTTTGCTTGACGTTTACTGATGGATGACATTACTTTGCCTAGTTTAACTTAAAATATCATTGATTGAGTGAGCGAAGCGAACGAGATCTTACAAACAACTTGGGCGATTTATTTTAAATTAATAAGCTAGGTAGCTCGTACAGAACACAAATAGTTTTTTCTATCCCTACTAAACTTTTAAACAAAAGCTAGTTTTAAGTAAATAAACTGCATTACACACATACCTAAGCCTTACTACGCCTCAGAGTATTGGGAGTTTACGACGTCATAAAAATGGATGTATTTCGCCTTTGACCGGACCGTATCGACTATTTATTACATGGAAAATGTCGCACTGCTGTAGAGCCTTTTCATATGCACGCGGCTGCCGAAACGGAATAACTGGAAAACTATACGTACGCGGCAAATCTTCTTTCTTCTTACCGTGTCACTGATTCTTTCGAGCCAAGTGTGGTGAAAGGATTTTAAATGCACCTCAAAGAGGCTCCTTTCGCGGTAAATCACTTCTGATAGAGCGAGGATATTGCGAATTGCTTGGATAATCAATTAATGCTCATCCATACCCAGCCAGCGTCTTGGGGACGCTTCCGTCTGGCACTGATTTGGATCAGTTGAGCTATCTCTAGATCGTTTGTAACAATCTGCAGATAGCTCAACTGTTTCTTGTGTATTTTGTACATTTTGTAAATATTTGTTTAATTGTAAGAAACCAACTTCATAGCCAAACTGCTGAACTGATTTTGATAAAATTTGTATGGGAAACCAATCTGAAAAATCGATTCATAAACGACGAAATTAAGCGATGCGATGCGAAGGTAAGCATTAAAAAAATACAGCCGTATTGAAAACCTTCTTTTTTTTTGTTTGAAACTGGTTAAAAATATTGTACTGCTTAAGATGCGTTACGCTACGTACCAATTTTTTTTTATAAATAATGTGCACCTACCCCGTACGATCACTCAAAATGCGCCCGCTTTTTATAGAAGACGGCCGTACGCTTGAACTAGGCGGGTAGCAATTAGAAACATGCATGTGAAAAGGTAGAATGAGCATCACTTATGCCTATTTCCCATGGGGGTAGGCAGAGAGAATTCCAGCAGACGCTCATACAAACTTGATGAAGGAGAATGTCAGAGGCTTGGGAAAGTGCATGCTAACGTAATTACCTATTAGCTATTCTTTATTTTTCTTCTTCCTCTTTATTTAATGGCATCTGTCCATTTCGGATCAATTCCGCCAGTGTCGAGTGAGGATATACATACATACATTACATAGATAAAATACTTTTCGTCGAGTCAGTCAAAGACAAGTCGGGGCCCTACTTGGCTTTGAAAACAAAATGAGGGTCGTTTGTTTTCAAAACCATCAGAAACCTTTTCGATTAAATCGGAATATCACATAATACACTTTCATTCCAGCTGCTAACACTTTGAGCAAAAACCTCAAGTAATGTTGGTTAAAATACCACCGTTAACAACAGAAATTACATAACAAAACTCAAAATAACACTAGAAAAACAATTGAAATTAAAAAGCTATGTGACTTCCCATAATGATAGAAAACGAATGCCTTCTTTTTCTTTTTTCTTGCTGTTTACGACATGACTAACGTCAGAGTTGACATTTGACAGCTGACAGTTCTACACTATACGAAAACAAGAAGCAGAAGAAGAACATTTCAAGATTTCTAATTTCGCTGCGTAATCGTCCCATTTTCTTTCCAACCACGACGCACAAGCCATTCTCAACTTATAGCGTTCAGAAAAAAATATGAATAAATTATAGTTTAAAAAACTAAAAAAAAACGCTTTTATAACTAATTGAACTAAAAAGTTAAAAATAAAACTGTAATAATCAATTGAAAATTTATATTATTGTACAAAAAACGTGGGGTGCTTTTTATAATAACTTCAGATATAATAAACTATTGATAAAATATTTACAACAATCAAAATCAAGCCCCCCACGCTTTTTGTACAACAATATAAATTTTCAATTGATTATTACAGTTTTATTTTTAACTTTTTAGTTCAATTAGTTATAAAAGCGTTTTTTTTTAGTTTTTTAAACTATAATTTATTTTTTACTTTTTAGTTGTTTTTTTTTTCATATTTTTTTTTTCATATTATTGCATTGTCATCGACCTTTGACAGGTGTGCAAAGTTTGAATAAAATCTGATCGTTCAAAGTAGGTTTTTTTTTTTTTTTTTTATTTCTTTTCATTTTTTTTTTTTTTTTCATATTATTGCATTGTCATCGACCTTTGACAGGTGTGCAAAGTCTGAATCAAATCTGATCGTTCAAAGTAGGTTTTTATTTTATTTTTTTTATTTCTTTTCATTTTTTTTTATTTTTTTTTTTCATATTATTGCATTGTCATCGACCTTTGACAGGTGTGCAAAGTTTGAATCAAATCTGATCGTTCAAAGTAGGACAAAATCGAGCTCAAAGGGGTCGGTTACATACATACATACATACATACATACATACATACATACAGGTGAAACTAATAAAAGCGTTATAAAAAGATGTCCTACGTGAAACATAGGACATCCAATACATAAATCACAGCGATGCTGCTTCACGGCAAAATTGGCATTGGTAGTACTTCCCCGAACGAGCTCTTCACAAAGGGCTCTACTAATACGTAGTTTTCAATTTCAATCTGTCAACAAAAGTCTCATCATCATCCACAGCCCGACTTCACCCACTGCTGGGCCACCCTTAGTTTGTTCCATCTACCTCTATCCTGTGCCAGTCTAACCCATTGCCGCCCCGCGACCCTGACTATGTCGTCCATCCATCTTGCTGCAGGGCGCCCTACGCTTCTGTAGCCGGTTCTTGGCCACCATTCGGTTATTGTTCTACTCCACCTATCATCACCACAAAAATCTAGAAGCCAAAATTATCCAACTCCAGTCATCATCAGCCTGAAGAAGTCCACTGCTGGACACAGGCCTCCCCTACACATTTCCAGGAAGAACGATTCTGAGCTCTTTCCATCCACCGACTTCCCGCGATCTTAACAATGTCGTCCATCTGGTGGGTGATGGGCGCCCTACGTTTCGTCTTCCTGTTCGTGGTGTCATTCGAGAACCTTTATTCCCAACGGTTGTCGGTTCTTCGAGCTATATGACTTGCCCATTGCCACTTCAACTTACTAATTCTAAGAGCCAACTCCAGTAAAGTTCAGAAATCGGCTAGATTGTTAACCAACAAACAAACGATATCCTTTAACACACCAAATAAATATAACCACATATCCTAACCCTATCGCTGCGGTCTTGAAAGTTTCCCCACAATCGCGGGCCGGGGTCAAATCGACCCCACATAAATTGCCCAATTCATACTATGAATGGGGGAAATCAGGCTGCTGTATCTTGCTTATTCATTTACGGAGACGCAAGGAATCGAGGATGAATCGAATTACTTGGGAATTGTCCTTGTTGGGAAATTGGGTGACTTTCGGATGCGGCGTTTGACGTGTGCTTTATTGTTGCTTTCACCGTCGTGTTGATCTTTCAAGATAGGCTGTAGGCCTACCATGAGCTCTGTCTGGTTCAGTCTTTGGTTCTGGTTTTGAGTCTATGTGAGTGTTGACTAAATAAATCCTACGTCGAAACGTCACTTATACAGTATAATGCACTGGTGAGCACTCACACAGACTCAAAACCAGTAACAGGTTAGTAGTTGAGCTCTTTGTGTGTGGCTCTAGTTTTTAAGTCTTCTTTTACCTTTTAATTTTGGTGTAGAATAAAGTAATCTAAGGGCTAGTTTTTTGAAACATCAAGGCTACTGTTTTGGAGAATTTGTCTTCTTTTTGAAGACTTTTTATTCCTTCCATCGTTTTTTACCTTTCTTGAAAAAATGGCGCAAAAATAACCCGCGGTAATGACTTAGATAGGAACATTTTCTTCGAGGGTTGGTAAATCCATTCCCTCGGCTTTGAGAAATTGGAGGTTTTGTAACACTTATTTATTTAGCTGCGGGCTTTTCTGAAGGGCATATAAAAACCTATATGAAACGAAAATGAAATATACCTATTGAAAGCTCATAAATCACAATTGTTTTAAATATGATTTAATTCAATAAATAAAATAAAAAAATATTATGGAAAATCCACTCAACACTATCTAGCGCCAAACTAAGCAGAGCTTGTACTATGGGAACCAGAGAGCTGATAATAATACTTATATATTTTTTTGTAAAAACATACTTAAAATACCATAAAACACCCAGAGAACAAACATCTGTATTCACCACACAAATATTTGTTCTCGATGGGGATTGAACCCACGACCTCGGAGAAGACAGAGCTACTACCAACTAAGCTGAGAAGCCAGTCAATGTGAGAGTGTGCATATAGCAAGCAAAGCCATGGGGAAAAGGTAGTACAATCATTATGTCTACCACAAGCTCTGTCTAGCCCTGTCTTTGTCTCTGGTTTTTAGTCTGTGTGAGTGCTCACCACTGTAGTACACTGTGTGTGTGACGTTTCGACGTACGATTTATTTAGTCAACACTCACACAGACTCAAAGCCAGAGACGGAGCCAGAGAGAGCTCGTGGTAGAGTCTGTGTGAGTGCTCACCACTGTAGTACACTGTGTGTGTGACGTTTCGACGTAGGATTTATTTAGTCAACACTCCCACAGACTCAAAACCAGAGCCAGACAGATATTTTTTTTTAAATTTATTTAGCAATAAGCACACATAAATATTACAATTTGATACATACGACATAACATAGGTAGTCATAAATGAATATGGCTTGTTAGTAACAGATTAACATTATTCAAGACCCTACATTAATTCTATGCAGACTTGTGCTGTATGTGAGGTCCCATACAGATCTTGTGGTATGCCTACATATCTATATCTATACTAATATTATAAAGAGGAAAGATTTGTACCTATTTTTGTATGTTTGTACAAACATGTAATGAATAGGCTCAAAAAGTACTGGGCCGATCTAAAAAATTCTTTCACCAATTGAATGCTACATTCTTCAAATTTGACATAGGCTACATTTCATTTTGAAAAAAATTAGGGATCCTTGGTAAAATTTGAACAATGTAACCGAAGGTGTAGAAAAATGAGTCTTAAAATGTCTTTCGTCGAATGCGCTGCTGAAACTATTAGCGATAGAACAAAATAATGTACAACAATATTGTCTACCCCGTGCGACGGGACGGGCTGCTAGTATATCTATATATATATATATATATATCCGTCTCCTGCCGCCATGTTTATCGGATTACGCATGAGTGCTGGCGTAATTAGTTTAAGGCGTAACGTTTTTACTGCGCTGGCAACTTCCCTTTGAGCGTCTAACACAGTTATCGTTTCTCGAACATTCTGCAAGGGGTGAAATCGAATGGTGTAGATATCTATGTATTTGTGTCAAGGCCTGCGCAATATTGTGGTCAATCCACTCAACACTATCTAGCCCCAAACTAAGCCCTTGCCCTTGTGCCCGAACACCTGCATAAGGGAAGACATAAAGCCATAGCAAGTGCTATTAAGGTAGCCACCTATTTTGTAAAAGTTATTTAATGAAAAATCGACACGATATGAAGAAGAAGGCCTGCGCACATCTAGGCGTAGAAAGAAAGAAAGAAAGAAGAAAGAAAGCAACTTATTTTATTTATGACGACACATGACATTTAACAAAGAGACACATATTTATATTAAAGATAAACTATGAACAGAGACTAAAGTAATAAAAAACAAAATAACATAAGTATAAGTACACAGAAAAATAAAAATAACGTTACTAAAACTAAACATAGACTACAGCGTAACATATAAACTAAATATAACGTGGAAGAGTGTCTCTCAAGCCAATTGAAGGCGTCATAAAAGGGTTACCGACTCAGCTTGATGTTGCGTTTTGTAAACGCAACGCTGATCTTCCGTCGGAACCGAACGTTAGGACTCAGGACTATTTAAGTAAACATTTCATTGTACGTGACTGGTCAAAACTAAGCAGGTAGAAGAACCATGGTCACCGACATAGCTCTTAGAATTAGTAAGTTGAAGATGAAGTGGCAATGGGCGATATTGTTAAGATTGTGGCAAGTCGATGGATGGAAAGGGCTCCGAATCGTCTTCCTATAAATATGTAGGAAAAGCCTATGACTTCTTCAAACTGATTATGAAGATGATGACCCACAATCTTGAATCTCAAAAGCTAAAAAGCGCCTCCGCCTGCACCTTGAAGCGTATCTCAAAAAGCACAACTTTTGCTAAGCGCGATAGGGCACGTCATAGCTATCGTCTCCGATCGAGAATTTTTATCCAGTACACTTAGGGCTTTATTGTTTTGTTGGCGTTGCCATTTTGTAGCCATTTCTTTTATTGGCGCTGACGTTAACCAGATTGCTTTGAGGCGGGTTGCTGGGAATTGTGTTTGTTACTATTTTTACTACGAATCCGGGATGAATAGTTATTGCTTCTATACAATGACTGTTTTCTTGTGCAATAAGATTTACTACAGACTTGGCGTTTTCATAATTTATGCTCTAGCTAGATGGTCTACAGATTGACATACATGACAGATAATAGTGCACTGAATTTAAAAAAAAACTTCAACGTCACGGCTTAGTTGGTTGTAACCCTGCCTTCTGTGCCGTAGGCTGTGGGTAAGATCTCCACCGGGAACAAATGCTTGTGTGAGGAACATAGATTATTTTATTGATTTTATAGTGTTAACTATACTTATGGAAATCACAAAGATTTTTATACTGTCCCAAAAGTATAGAGCGGAGCGGGATTTGAACCCGCGATCTTCCCCTTGGTTCGGGGCTGTGCTGACCGCTGCGTCATCGGATCCTAATCACATTTGACGAATAACTCTAGGAATTACTTTTTAATCCAGCTCGGCTCTAAATATTTGGAACATAGATTATTGTTCTTTGTCCGTATTACAATGTACCTATTTAAGTAATTACTAAAAATCTATTTCAGTATCAAATCAGCTATCTGGTTGCCATCATACAAGTTTTGCTTAGTTTGGGGCTAGATAGTGCTGTATGGATTTTCCACATTATTTATTTTTACTCATAAATTGTCTAACCGAGTTCTATTAGATTTGGTGGTTTAGACCTATTAGTTTAGTAAACTTCCAATAGCAAAGTGGTTTTAAATCTCTTGTAAATCTATAGCGCGAACATGAAATTGATAAGAATATTCCTTAGAGTCTGGACTTAGGGCTGAATAAATAACGATATTTGGTAAAGATTTTGGTAGTAAAAAACGAAGATAAATTAATCTAAGAATATCCAGTGTCACAACAAAAAAAGCAGCCAAGTGCGAGTTGGACTCGCCCATGAAGGGTTCCGTAGCATCAATTAACATAATATAAAGGTTTTTGTAGTTCGTCGAAAGGTAAATTTCGGTTTACGATTTATGACGTATAAAAAAAAAACTACTGACTAGATCTCGTTCAAACCAAAAATCGTTGGAAGTTTGCATAGTAATGTACAACATATATTTTTTTTAGATTTATCATTCTCTTATTTTAGAAGTTAGAGGGGGGGGGACCAACTTTTTTCCGCTTTGGAAGTGTCTCTCGCGCAAACTTTTCAGTTTAGAAAAAAACGGTGTTAGAAACCTCAACATCATTTTTGAAGACCTATCCATAGATACCCCACACGTATGGGTTCTATGAAAAAAAAATTTTTGAGTTTCAGTTTCAAGTATGGGGACCCCCAAAATTTATAGTTTTTTTTCTATTTTTGTGTAAAAACCTTAATGCGGTTCACAGAATACATCTACTCACCAAGTTTCATTAGTCTAGCTCTTATGGTTTCGGAGAAAAATGGCTGTGACACGGCCGGACAGACAGACAGACAGACAGACAGACAGACAGACAGACAGACAGACAGACATGACGAATCTATAAGGGTTCCGTTTTTGCCATTTGGCTACGGAACCCTAAAAAGAGGTCATTTTAAGACTTCCAGCATACTTTTTACACAAATGTAACAGAGGCATTCTAAAACCTAATAAGACTATGTTGACCTAGTTTAATAATGCACCTTTTGTGTGCATATTATAAGGGCTATATTCCCTTGACAGGTTAAAATTAATGAACACATGCTCTGACGGCGCCATCTATCTGGCTAATGAGGGGGTCAGAGAGACCCCCGACGGGTTGCAGTTAATGATAACCTTTACAAAAGTGTGATACAAGGCTTTATGCACACTAGGCACCTTTTCTGGACATTGCCCATGCCCATTCATGATCTGATTAGTCCTTTCTTTATCCCACTTTTTTTTTGTTTTTGGCTGGCCTCTCAGCTCTGATAGTAGCTCTGCTTTCTGAGCCGTAGGTCGTGGGTTCGATCCTTACCAAGAATAAATATTTGTGTGGTGAACACGGATGTTTGTTCTCTGTCTGGGTGTTATATTGCATTCTAAGTGTGTTTTTACAAAAAAAAATATGTAGGTATTAAATCTGCTATTTGGTTCCCATAATACCAGCTCTGCTTAATTTGAGGCTAGTTAATGTTGTGTTGATTGTCCACAATATTTATTTATTTAATATTTAAATATTTGTTTTCTGGACATTGTCCATTCATGATCATTACCATCCATCAATGTATTATAACCTAAATACAGCGTTACATTTTAACAGTGCAAAAAATGGCATGAGTTGCTATATTGAATGTAGCATTTATATTAAAAGAAATCGTATTTACCGAAAGAAAGAAAGAAAGAAAATTTATTTATTTGACAAAATACAAGTACACAGAACGGAACATTAGTTAGGTACTAAAATAAGTACAAAAAAAAAAATGTAACACACAAATAATAAAGAAACAAAGAAAAATGAGCTACGTCCCGCGCTGGGTACATGCTAAGCCAAATAGGCCCTGACTCAGCTTATGCTGCTTAGTAGGGTATGAACCTACCATCACAAGCAGCGCTGGTTTTCAGACAGAGCCTAGGAAAGAAAGGCTCCTTCTGAAATCTTACTGTTACAGTGGCTATTTTCACAGTTATCAAAACCGAACTGAGGCATTTAGACGTCCTCGGGACGTCTGTGATTGGACTATACTAAACTCAAATAAGACCATGCATATTACATTAGTTTTTTTTATTTCTAAGGCCGTTTTTAAGACCAGACCATCTGAATAATTTCACTACTAGCCTAAGCCTCTACATAAATTTCCAGGAGTCCAGAAGACCCTCATGATAATCGTTGGTCCATCGGGGGGCAGTCTGTTATCCTAATTTCCTTAATATAGTTATTGGGTGTGTATGTGTATGTCGCCTTATGTTTTCTAATAAATCATGCAGTAGTTTTAAGAAATATTACATACAGTGTAATTAGTAAACTTAATTAAATAATAATGAGGTTAAATGATAACAGTTATCATTAGAAAAACTTATCAAAACATATTATTTTTGTAGCAAATGACCTAATTCTCGTGCCGGGGTTTTTAGACCACTCCAAAGCTTTGATCATGGCATAACAAACGACCTATAGCCAGGACTGACAGCTTGTGCCCTCTGAATTTGTTATTCTTATTTAATAAAACATGCATTCAAAAATAATCTTTTCCATTCGAAAGTGGTCTTGAAAAAAACTCTAAGAAAGATAGTGTGTGCCTTGTTATAGATAGATGATAGTTACCACTCAGTACGTTTATCAGAAGAACCTTGTGATTGTACCATCAACTAATTTTGCATAAAGAAATGGACTTCTAATTTTTACAAACATGAATCACACCTCATTTCCTTATATTATGTACATAGGCAAAGATCACGGATTTCTACTTTCAACGATTCTTTCTCTTCATTCGCTCTCATAACATTTTGACTGGCCTCTCAGCTCAGTTGGTAGTAGCTCTGCCTTCTGAGCCGTAGGTCGTGGGTTCGATCCCCACCGAGAACAAATATTTGTGTGGTGAACACAGATGTTTGTTCTCTGTCTGGGTGTTATATTATTCTAAGCATGTATTTACAAAAAAAATGTATTTAAGTATTATATCAGCTATATGGTTCCCATAGTACAAGCTCTGCTTAGTTTGAGGCTAGATAGTGTTGTGTGGATTGTCTATAATATTTATTATTTATTTATAACTACCAATTTCTATAGAAAAAACAACTGTTTATTATATGTTTGTTTATCTAAATATATAAAACTTTTACGTTACTGACTGACTGACAATCAACGCTCAGCCTAAGCCGTAAGTCCTAGAAGCATGAAACTTGGAGGGTATGTTTCTTTTATGGCATAGGGGTGCACTAAGAAAGGAAATTGGAAAATGATTTCCCTAAGCGGAGAAAAAGAGGAAAAACTTTTAAAAGGAAAATCAACGGGGCGTAACGGCCAAGGGGAGAACGAAGCCGCGGGCGTCCGCTAGTATAATATATTTTAATAGTTACCATTTATAATCGTGATCTAACCTTACACAATAATCTTCTGTATAACAACTTCAGGGGTCAATATTACCCCTTGGGTTAGGGGTAAGTCACTACGTGACGTAATTCCATTGCGATGGATTGAAGATAACCCACCGGGTTCAAATGGGCCAGGTAGGAATTAATTAAAGTTGTTCTTAGATTATAATTAACTAACTATTAGCCTTGTACTTAAAGTCACGCAACGAGCTATGGAGAGACCTATGCTGGGAGTTTCACTACGTGATAGAATCAGAAATGAGGATATCCGTAGAAAAACCAAGGTCACCGACATAGCTCTTAGAATTAGTAAGTTGAAATGGCAATGGGCAGGTCTTATAGCTCGAAGAACTGGCAACCGTTGGGGAATAAAGGTTCTCGAATGGCGACCACGAACCGGAAGACGAAAAGTAGGGCGCCCACCCACCAGATGGACTGATGACATTGTTAAGATCGCAGGAAGTCGGTGGATGGAAAGGGCTCAGAATCATTCTTCCTGGAAATGTGTAGGAGAGGCCTATGTCTAGCAGTGGACTTCTTCAGGCTGATATTGATGATGAGATTATAATTAAGGGGTTAAGATCCAACAAACAACAGTTATGTAAGATACCTACTATATCCGCAAGACAGTTCTAATTCTTATTGAGTTGGGGGAATAAGATCTGCACTGACGTCCCGCGATGGGGTGTATTGTGCATTGTCCCCCTGCCAAACCTCACCCCAGCCAGCCCAACTCCTTAAAATAGCGGAGTAGGACTTTGGGTTGGTGGCAACAATGTTCCAGTGGACCGGATGGTGACACAGATGTGGATGTGGAGGGACAAGACTCAACTAGTTCCCTTAGCCCTGTCTTGAGATTTTGCTTCTTTTGTTGCGGAGCAGCAAAGACAGCAAAACAGTGTTCTCAAACGGTGAAGAAAAACATCGTTAGGAAAGTAGTTGCTTGTGTAGATCATGTCTTTCTTGTGCAATGCCGATTAAGTTGCGATGATGATCATGATGAGTCAAAACTAGAGCCAGAGACAGAGACAGACAGAGCTTGCCTACCAGGCCTACAGTAAAATCAAATCAAAAGTTATTTAGTTTACAAGTAACAATAACATAAAAATTGGTCATCACACAGAATAAGCTTAGCAGCGAGCGCCACTATTATTATACGCTGGTCTTCCTACAAAGCGTCCCGTAATTAGATTCTCGCTTTGCTCTCTCGATTAATTAATCCTTGTATTTAGGGATATGCCGGCATATTTAATAGATTAGTTAATGGATAGTCATACACTTAAATGCGTGTTTGTGCATTGCTTATTCATATATAATTGCCTATTTACTCATAATCATCATAATCATCCTGAGGAAGTCCACTGCTGGACATAGGCCTCCCCTACACATTTCCAGGAAGAACGATTCTGAGCTCTTTCCATCCGCCGACTTCCCGCGATCCGTCGATCCATCTGGTGGGTGAACGCCCCACGTTTCGTCTTCCGGCTCGTGGTCGCCATTCGAGAACTTTTATTCCCCAACGGTTGTCGGTTCTTCGAGCTATATGACCTGCCCATTGCCATTTCAACCTACTAATTCTAATTTTCATGCCTATTGATTATGTGAGCTTAATTTGAGCATAGACGCTTTGAGCATAGATAATCTAACTAATGGATTGAGAAAGAGAGAGAGACAGGCCTTCGCATCTATTGTAGATGATTTATATAGCGTCAGGGGCAACTGGTGATTACTCATGCCCTTACTTACGGGACGTTATAGTGCCTGGGACAGGATTTTAAATGGAATAGGCTTGCCCAGCACCTATACCATCCTGACAGCTTAGTCGGCCTAATCCACAGGAAAGACATTAATTCTGGCATATACACATTATACTACACCCCTATTTTGTAACTACCGGAAAAAATAAAGAACTGTTTCAGCAAAAGCTTCTTATGTTAATAAAACAACAATAGAATTTTGTACTTGTGCTTGTAATTTTGGGCCGTTCCTCTGTATACTACTTAGGCTTTCTCAAGAAGTTTCAGTACCAAGAGATATTGTAGGTATAAAGCAAAACTATAACAGACATCTGTGGACCTACCACATGCTATGTCTGGCTCTGTCTCTGGCCCTGATTTTGAGTCTGTGTGAGTGCTCACCAATGTATTATACTGTGTGTTTGACGTTTCGACACATCAACCATCTGCCTCCAGCGAGTCCTTGAGTATTTCGGGCATATAGCCAGGAAACAGGGTGACAACTTGGAAAAACTTGTCATCTCTGGCAAGATTGAAGGCAAGAGACCACGAGCCCAAAGCCCGATACGTTGGTCCGACCAAATCCGTTCCACTCTCGACGTGAAGGTCCATGAAGCCGTTCAGGTTGCCGGTGACAGATCCAGGTGGCGAAACATTGTCAGGGACAAATTTGATCCATGGAGCACCCCTCACGACCCTCAGCAGTGAGGAGCACGACGCGAGGAGGAGGAGGTGACGTTTCGACGTAAGATTTATTTAGTCAACACTCACACAGACTCAAAACCAGAGCCAGACAGAGCTTGTGGTAGGCCTTGATTATATTTCATGGTATAAAACAAGAGCAATAAAGAAATAAATAAAAATACAAACTCAAATCTCGTAATTCGGCAACAAACGTCGCAAGATTGATGTAACGCGATAATGATTTAGCAACGTCTCCCAGGTTATAGATACCCTGTAATTTTCCCCCCAATTTGTCTCGGCACTCAAGACAATGGGGTCGAATTGCCCCTACGTACATCGGACAAACAGCTGGTACACTCCGAACATGAAGTTTTTATAGTTACCGCGACCTTAAATCATTTCACTATGTCTATCTCGCTCGCACTTGTGTGTCTTATGGTGCCGCATAGTGATGTGCGTAAGATGGTAATAGGCGCATATCGATGAGAATAAAATCAGATAGAAATAAAGTAGATAGTATTGTGACCCTGAAAAAAGCCAAATTAAAATAATACACGACTGAAACACATAAATAAATAATAATGGTGGACAATTCACAAAACGATATCTAGCCCTAAATTAAGCAAAGCTTGTACTAGGGGAACCAGATAGCTGATATAATAATATTTTTTATAATACATTTTTACAATACAATATATAGGTACCACCCAAACAGTGAACAAACATCTGCGTTCACCACACATATATTTGTTCTCGGTGGGGATCGAACCCACGCCATACGGTGTAGTAGGCAGAGCTAGTACCAACTGAGCTGAGAGGCTAGTCAAAATATTTCATTCTTTACCACCAAACCAAATGTTATCTTAACAAAATGCACGAGCTGTTTATTCTGAGCTGCGCAATAAGGTAGAATGGTAGAATCGTTCCATGGGGAGGATTCCATCACAGTTTTTGGGTCAAATTACATCTGATGGTTTGGCTAAATCGTCGGGAATTCCTTAGGTTTGACGGGAAAATTGAAGGATTGGTGAAATCCATATTGCTACTGACGACGGACCATCCCTTCCTTTTATTCTTGAAGACGCTTTGATTGGCACAGATTTGGATCAGTTGAACCATCTCTGGAATAGCAACGGTCTTCAGAAAGCTCAACTGTATTTTTATTTTTAACCGACTTCCAATCAAAAAGGAGGAGGTTCTCAATTTGGTTCTGTTGTTTTTTTTATGTTTGTTACCGCATAGCTTCGTCATTTGTGAGCCGATTTGAAAAATCATTTTTTTATCTGAAAAGTAATGCTTCCAGATTGGTCCCATTTTAATTTTATTAAAATCGGTGTTGCCATTTTTTTTAAATATTTTTTTAATGTTTGTATCTGCATGTCTCCGTCATTTATGAACCGATTTAGAAAACATTTTTTTATTTGGGAGGTTATTCTTACGTCCAGATTGTCCCGAACAAATTTCATTAAAATCATTTTTTATTATAATTAGCCGTTTGGCAATGAAGTCGGTTTCTCGAGTTTTTTTAACTTTTTATTTAAAAAACTTGAGATTATTTTTACCTGAAATTATTTTTATACAAATAGCTTTCGGAACAAGCATAATATGGCCCATCTGCTGTTAAGTCTGCAACCATCGCCTTCATAGTTAATAATTTAATGTTTATCAGAATCCAAAATTCTTATCGTAAGAATAATATTCTTAGAATCAATACGCGTACTGTTCTTTGGTTAAGAAATTAGTCATTTCTTGATCTAATACAAAATAGTATTAAATCAAGCATTCGATTCTTGGTGTTAGATAATTTTCTGAGAATAAATTATTTTTAATACAATAAAAGTATGTTTCTTGGTTTAAGAATAATGTTTAAAGTTAAGAGCGGGTCGTGCGAAAATTGGAGATGCGTTTTTAAAAAATTCAATAACTAACAGCCACACTCAGAAAGCTTCATTAACTTAGTCCTAATGAGCGATTAACTAATTAGCATTAAATCTGTTAATTAGAGGTACATCCCAGAGACATAATTTAATGGTTCATTAGTTAATGACACTTTAAGGTATTCGTAGGGCGGAGCATCATCGATTCTCGGTCGATTCACTCGATCGATTGCAAATTGTACATCAAACTTACTTCTAACTGTCAATGTCAAGTCAAATATTTTCATAATGTCAATGTCAAATAACATTCAGAAGGAATATTGTATGTAATTCAAAAGTTCATTGAGGTTGTTGTTTTGTTTATTTTGGTTGTAGTCTATGTTCGCTGGGAAAATAATAAAGTTTTAAGTGGTTCGCCGGGAAAAAATAGTTAATTATTTCCGGGCTGGATTGTCCCATCCAAGATTGGTGGATGCAGATCACAATGGGATTGGATATAATTTAATTTAATTTTTTAGTTTTATTTATGTATGATCTTTGACATTTTAATTTGATTTTATTTGTGTGTTATTTTATTGTGTACCTACATTATGGATTTGTATAATCTGAAATAAATAAATTAATAATAAAAAATAACTAAAAAAGGCTAAAATACAATTAGAGGAAGTTAAGAAATCTAATCCTCAAAATATTTTTTTGTTAATATGTATGGTAAAATAGGTAGTACCTAATTTAAGATAGGTATTATATAAAACACCTTCCCACACTATTTCTGGTTTAAATTTGATTTTTTTCTGTAGTTTTTTTTACACATTGAATAATAAACATAACACACATATAAAGAAACTCACTTCTTTTCGTAAAATAGGCTGTAATAATTACTCCACGTTACACTTTAATATTTAACAAACTGATATACATAAAGACTACACTTTAAGTTGTATTCCGTACTCGTCCTAACGACCGACTGACTCCAATCCTTCGCTCCCTGCCATCGCCAACCGTCTATCCCCACTACTTTACCAACCAACGTCAAGGAGGGAGGGAGTTAGTCAGTGTTGCCAACGGCATTTCTATGAAGTTGACAGACAATTTCACAAACAAATATGACAAGTGTCATCAAATATCATAATAGTAATTTCTATTAAACCATTAAAATTAGAACTATTATTGAAATTCATCACATTCGGCCATCCGACACTGTGCTTACTCTGGAAGCACATGCTAAGTGCACAATATAATAATATGATAACTTAATAAACAAAGCTTGAATTCAAAACAAATAATGAGAAAAGATGACCATTCAAACACAATCCAAAAAAAAATTGAATGTCTAACAAAAAAAAATTGAATTTAAAACAAATACTTAATAAGAAAAGATGACCATTCAAATACAATCTAAAAAAAAAAATTGAATGTCTAACAAACAAAACTTGAATTAAAACACAAATACTTAATGAGAAAGGATGACCATACAAATACAATCTAAAAAAAATCTAATGTCTATCAAATTCGGCCATCCGACAGTGTGCTTACTCTGGAAGCACATGCTAAGAGCATAATGATAACATGATAACTATGTATATGTATGACTAAACAAAACTTGAAACTTGAATGACTACCAAAATTCAGACAACTAATAAGAACAAATTAAGACAAATCCAAAATTACAATATAAAACTTGTAAACAAAATGAAATTATTAAGTAGAAGATACGAAGACACCCAAATAAATCTTAGTCATTTCTTAGAATAAACAGATATTAAAAATATAATTCTATCTAAAAATAATTACAGTTAGATATCCCGTTTACCATATTCAAAACCTGTATGCAAAAAAAATTTAACTAAATGAAATTTCTAAGATAATATAACAGTTTTGTATCAGAAAAGTCTTCGCATCCCAGCCATAAACAATGCATTCGGGTAAAATATTATTTAAATTAAATATTCCTATAGCATAAATTATACTCCGATTGTGATAGGAAGACATCTCCATGGTTAAAAATACAGTATTTTAAGTTACAGATGTGGTCTTAATAGAAATTTGCCTAACTATACTGCAAAGCTCCATCATTTTCATTTAATGTTATTAGAAAATCGTCGCAAATATCATGATCTACTGTATCATTTCAAAATTACCCACTCGCATATCGACTCTCCTTGCTTACTTTATCTTATTAATCTAAATATAAAGCCTAGACCTCGGCAACCCTTTCAGAACACTTTCGCCTTACAAGTCCATTCAAACAACGCCTCTTATTATAACCCCGTTGTCAGAATGTGTCGCCTATTTAACGATTTATTGATTAAATACAGTGATAAAATTCATATCTTTAACAATAATCTAAATAAATTCAAGAATGCATCTTTGGCCACTCTTTCATTAGAGTGTGCCGAAAACTCAAATTAGTTATTTAATTAATTCTGCAATCTCTTCGAGTCTTAACTCAAAGTGTGTGCACTTACTGTAATAAAATAATTGTATGAGTACACCTAAGTTCCAAGTAAATGTTAACTTTAATCACCTACTACTAGTTAAGCCTGGTTACACGCTATTTACTAACTTTCCTGTTCTATGCATTCTGTGTACGCATGTTTTGGGGTACTGTCTAGCTCATAACTTAATAGTATTTATGCCTGTAAATTATCGATTGTACTCTGTTTTGTGTACCTAATAAACAAATAAAATAAAATATAAAACAAAATAAAATTGTGGTAATAAACTACATAATTCTTCTCCTTGCTACGTAACTCGCGGCTCAGCCTGTTACTACGGCACCTTCAGAGGCGCGTCATGGCTCAAGCTGCTGATGTGGTGCCTTCCGTGGCGCATCACGGCTCAGACCACTGATGCGGTGCCTTCCATGGCGCATCACGGCTCAGGCCGCTGGTGCGGCGCCTTCCGTGGCGCATCACGGTTCAGACCACTGATGCGGCGCCTTCCGTGGTGCATCACTGCTCATGCTGCTCATGCGGTGCGTCACGGCTGTGTCCTGTGGCACCTTCTGCGGTGCATCGCTACTAACTTTGCCTGGAGTTTTAAGGATCTGAAACTCGTCATAAAATTTACAGATCTGCAAGCACACTGTGAATAAATATATTATCATTCATCTGCTTTATAACTAGTTGAAATGAATAGGTGAAAAAATTAAAAAGTAACAATATATTCCAAAAATATAAAACACTAAATGTACACTATCCACGGCATTTAGACGAGTTCTCTGTACTTAGTCTTGCACTTTAAATACTACAAAGGATACGTTTAACTTAGCTCAGTAAATGCATAAAAACGCCATCATTAATTCTGACAGCGAAGAACTTATCAACTTGAATTTCTCCGTGCCATGCCCTGCCATGGCACTGCAGGCATGTACTAGTTATGTCATCTCCTCATTGTCCTTGCTGAAATGCAAACATCTTCTCGACAGTGGCTGTTTCGGTACGTAAACAATCTAGTGGTTCAGGTTTACGACGCACTAACTTTAATTAGAATCTTTGTCCAATTTTTATTTAAAACTGTGATTCAGTTGTAAAACTGAACTGTTAAACTGTAATTGAACACCTAAAACTGTAACTCATCTTAAGTTAATCTTAAGTTGATATTTTAGTAAGTAGTAAGTCTTTTATAAAACGCTTATTTTTAATTTATAAATAATTCACATTTATTTTTTCTTAAATTCATTTTTAATTCATATTTAATTCATTTTTAATTCATATTTAATTCATCTTAAATTCATCTTAAATTCATCTTAAATTCATCTTAAATTCATCTTAAATTCATCTTAAATTCATCTTAAATTCATCTTAAATTCATCTTAAATTCATCTTAAATTCATCTTAAATTCATCTTAAATTCATCTTAAATTCATCTTAAATTCATCTTAAATTCATCTTAAATTCATCTTAAATTCATCTTAAATTCATCTTAAATTCATCTTAAATTCATCTTAAATTCATCTTAAATTCATCTTAAATTCATCTTAAATTCATCTTAAATTCATCTTAAATTCATCTTACATTCATCTTAAATTCATCTTAAATTCATCTTAAATTCAACTTAAATTCATCTTAAATGCATCTTAAATGCATCTTAAATTCATCTTAATTTCATCTTAAATTCATCTTTAACTTATCTGTAATTCATCTTTAATTCATCTTTTATTCATCTTTTATTCATCTTTTATTCATCTTTAATTCATCTTTTATTCATCTTTAATTCATCATTAATTCATTTTTAATTCATAATTAATTCATTGTCTTTTCATCTTTTATTCATCTCCAAAAACTTATATAATCTTAACCCAAAATCTTTACTTATAAACCAAATCCAAAATCCGATCTTTAACTTTTAACAACTCTACACGACTTTAAATTACTAAACTTAGAATTTTTGAAACATTTGGGCCTTTTGAGACTTTTGAGACCTTGTTAACATTTTGAACATTTTGAACATTTTGAACATTTTGAACATTTTGAACATTTTGAACATTTTGAACATTTTGAACATTTTGAACATTTTGAACATTTTGAACATTTTGAACATTTTGAAAATTTTGAACATTTTGAACTTTTTGAAAATTTTGAACTTTTTGAACTTTTTGACTTTTTGAACTTTTTGAACTTTTTGAACTTTTTGAACTTTTTGAACTTTTTGAACTTTTTGAACTTTTTGAACTTTTTGAACTTTTTGAACTTTTTGAACTTTTTGAACTTTTTGAACTTTTTGAACTTTTTGAACTTTTTGAACTTTTTGAACTTTTTGAACTTTTTGAACTTTTTGAACTTTTTGAACTTTTTGAACTTTTTGAACTTTTTGAACTTTTTGAACTTTTTGAACTTTTTGAACTTTTTTGAACTTTTTTGAACTTTTTGAACTTTTTGAACTTTGACCAAACAGATCTCGCATGGTTAATTAATTTCAACTTCTAGGCGTACATAGTCAAACTGAACTCACTTGTCAAACTGAACTCACTTGGTTTCAAAATCAATTTCATCTTCTAAGGCGTACATAGTCAAACTGAACTCACTTGGTTTCAAAATCAATTTCAACTTTTATGGCGTACATAGTCAAATTGAACTCACTTGTCAAACTGAACTCACTTGGTTTCAAAATCAATTTCATCTTCTAAGGCGTACATTGCCAAACTGAACTCACTTGGTTCCAAAATTTTATTAATCTTTACTTCTATGGCGTACTTAGCCAAACACAGATACCAAAACACTTTCTTTAGACGAGCAGTAATTACGTTCAATGGCCTGGTTAAGTCCCCAAACTAGATCTGTTTGCTCAAAATCACCAAGAATTGCTACTTACATTTTGTCAAAATGCTGTTTCGAGGAAACTCCCCAGGTTCCCTAGGTTTTTTTTTTTTTTATTGTACTTTTTGTTTTTCTGTTTTAATTGCAATTTCTTAAAAAAATTGTATCTTCATTTTATAGTTTGTCTACCCTTTTTTTTTTTTTTTTTTGCTCCAATAGTCTTACTATGTGAAACCTGTTTAATGGACCCTAGTAACAGTTGTCGTTTTAAATTATCAATTAGAATATAAGTATCTACTGATTGTTTACCTAAGAATAATAATAAATAAATAGTCTACAATGTTGATAAGTTTAGCTCACTTTGCTTCAAAAACTCGCTTTAGAGGGTAGGCTTGATCATGATCATTAACTTACTTATTTTAAATCCAGCATGGTTAGACATTTGCGGTTAGAGGCTACTCAAACTTTACTGAGCTGCTATGATATTAGCAGTACATGAACAGTTTTAGCACTATCGGATAGCCCCTGTATGAAATTCAAGATTGTGCTCGGTCTTTGCTATTTACGGCCACTTTATTATTAAACTTTATTCGATCACTCATTTTTGATGTTAATTATAAGAAATAAATATTTCCAGAAACATTACAAATAATAATTTCAACATAACCCAGCCAATAACACTCTGCTTATGCCAACAGATATTCTAATTTATTTAAGGGTATTTATTTAATTTTGTACATTATGCTACATCGGCACAATGGCGACTAATAGCATGGACATAAAAATGTTTGATTATGGGTCTAGACAGGAAAGTAGGCCTTGCCTAAGTACCCTACAGTTCTGCATATCAAAAAGTAACAAGAATGCTACAGAGGACTGACTTGCTTTTAACACTCAAGCTCAAACTCAAGCTTGTTTTTTACACTCAAGTACCTTCACTTAATTTCATACACGGTAACACGAGTCATGTGTTTTCAGAGGGTAACCAATAAAATGATCATCGTAATGCATAATAATGTAAAACTATTTGCTGTTATTAAGTTCGTTAATATTTTTAAAATATCTTTCGGTAAACTTAGCGTATATTCCAAAAATTAAGGGAATGTCAATTGTTTGAAATGAAACAGCTTAACTAAGCAGTCAAAGTCGTTAAATATTAGGTGCAGGCCATTTCATGTTCGGATGAGCGGCTAATATCAAATTTCATATGATACCACACACATTTTAGGGTAGGCATAATATCAGGCATTTCAGACAATCAAAATTAAAACTTGTTGAAAGGTGTCAGCATTACCGGATAGTCTCTGTGCAATACAGACCAGTGCGCATGAACAACGAATCAACATACTAATTCAAACTTGGTTTCTATACCTACCCTACAACGTTAGGATGCGAACGATCAGATTAAAACTCGAATGATTTCACCCACTTAAGTAAAAATAAAATCATTAAATTATAACATTTAGGTAAGTACCCGTTATTGTTCGTAAGTTCGATCGAAAAAGCTAGCACAAACGGATAATCTCGAGGCAATCTCGACCGATTCATGCTCGCAAAATCTTTCGTACCCTTGAACTTTTAGTCAAATTAAATAATTTTCTACTCAACCCAAAAAAAATAATTACTTGGCGGGTGGAATCATATTAAAATCCGTAAGAAATATTTTACATACCGTAAGTTCTTGTCACTTCTGAGATATAAAGAAACTCACTTCTTTTCGTAAAATAGGCTGTAATAATTACTCCACGTTACACTTTAATATTTAACAAACTGATATACATAAAGACTACACTTTAAGTTGTATTCCGTACTCGTCCTAACGACCGACTGACTCCAATCCTTCGCTCCCTGCCATCGCCAACCGTCTATCCCCACTACTTTACCAACCAACGTCAAGGAGGGAGGGAGTTAGTCAGTGTTGCCAACGGCATTTCTATGAAGTTGACAGACAATTTCACAAACAAATATGACAAGTGTCATCAAATATCATAATAGTAATTTCTATTAAACCATTAAAATTAGAACTATTATTGAAATTCATCACACACAATACAAAGCGAATCACAAAAATAAAGATATAACCTCAAACGAAATGACAAAATCAGTCATTAAATAGTTAAGTGATGGTTTTGCTATACTTAACTTTAATTGACATTAGAGGGCGCTAATGAACCGTTAACTGACTCTGAGAGTGACTTTTTTCAAATCTACACTAAGGAACGACTTAAGTAGCCATTAACCAACTCTGAGTGTGGCGGTAAGTGACATTTTAAAAATCGCAAAAGGACTAATTGTAGACTATACATTTGAGATTAATTCGAATTTAAGTGTGTTAAAAAAATATACTATTTAACATGACATTCTATTTAACGCCAATTAAAAATGGTATGTCAGCGTTAAATAGAATGTCATGTTAAATAGTATATTTTTTTAACACACTTAAATTCGAATTAATCTCAAATGTATAGTCTACAATTAGTCCTTTTGCGATTTTTAAAATGTCACTTAGTTATTTAGTTATGATTTTTTTAAAAACGCATCTCAAATTTTCGTACGACCCGCTCCTAAGATAATATTATCTCGCATTTATACAATATTTTTGAGAATAAATTGTAGTCTTGATAGAAGAAAATTTTTAGGGTTATTTTTTTCCGTGTATAACAAAACACTGCCTTGTAGGTAGCGTCAGGAAGGTGCCCTATGATGCATTACCTATCATCTTGAGGCACATAGATGTTTGGCCTCATGTGCCAAAAAAACCACCCTGTATAATAAATCCAAGCTTCTAGATAGGCAGATTAACGCTGCAAGGGGTTCTTATAGCACCCCGTAATTTATTATTAAGTTTTCTTACTATTTTTATTTTTTGTTACAGGTATGGAGTTACCACGTGGAATGTAATATTGCGTGACACGTATTTGTGTACTCGCTTATGGTATGTCTATCGTCTTCATACAGAAAAAGATTCCCTATTTATAAAAACATTAGAGTTGTTCCTAATTGATAAAGCCTACTATGACATTAACGAATATTTGACATAACTAATGACTAAATAAATAAAATAAAAATGTATATAAATACGCACTAAACCTAACTTTGACTACTTTTAAGACCTTGACATTATCGTTTAATCTGTTTTACCAAGCTTATTAATTTAAAATAAAGTAACAAACTATCTACATTATAATGCCTGGAATTTCTCAATCTATATTAATATATACGTACCAACTACTGTGTATAAGCCTCGGCCTACCTCCATGTTGCTTTACCCTATTCACAGGGTCCATGTGATACTGACTTACACCTAAGAACTATGTATGTACCTAAACTAAACTATGTTTATGCAATAAATGTATTGAGTATTGAGTACCTAGTTCTCCCTTATCCGTAGAAGAACCAAGGTCACCGACATAGCTCGTAGAATTAGTAAGTTGAAGTGGCAATTGGCAGGTCATATAGCTCGAAAAACCGACAACCGTTGGGGAATATACATAGGTTCTCGAATGGCAACCACGAACCGGGAACCGAAACGTAGGGCACCCACCCACCAGATGGACCGACGACATTGTTAAGATCGCGGCAAGTCCGTGGATGGAAAGGGCTCAAAATCGTTCTTTGTTCAAAGTTTATATTTTATATATTTATTTATTTATTAAATTCATCTTGGTATAATATTTGGTGCTCGGTGAGGATTGAACCCACAACCTATGCAGAGCTACTACCAACCAAGCTATGAGGCATCACTACGCGCTCAGTAAATAAATTTATTGCAATTCTAGGCTCGATTTAAAAGCATATAATTCAATTTCCCGCCATTCCGAACGGTCCATTACGATGTCAAATCCCGTGGGATCTCAAAAAGACATTTATTGGACGTCACTATACCGTATCTATACCGTGACGTCACCGAAGTTTATGACGTCCACAATCCCATAACGTCATTACCGATGCACTGACATCAATTTGGTTTCGGCCTGTTTCTCCGTAATTTGATTTTGGGGGTATTGATAAAACGTCCGAGTTTTGATATGACAGAATGCAATAGTGCAAGGCTGTTAGCCCCATACTTGAAACTGAATTTCAAAAAAAAAATGAGTTTCAGTTTAAAGTATGGGGAGCCCCCAAAATTTATTGTTTTTTTTCTATTTTTGTGTAAAAATCTTAATGTGGTTCACAGAATACAGCTACTCATCAAGTTTCATCAGTCTAGCTCTTACATCAGTTTCGGAGAAAAATGGCTGTGACATACGGACGGATAGACAGACAGACAGACATGACTAATCTATAAGGGTTCTGTTTTTGCCATTTGGCTACGGAACCCTAAAAATAGGTAGGTAGGCGTGCCACACATTTAGTAGTAACTAAGTAAAGGTCACTTAGGCCCTGGCTCAATGGACATCATTGGACATTTAATTTTATACTAGCAGTTGGTGCCCGAGCTTCGCTCGGTATTTTTTTTTGGTAAATTGTTGTTGTGAATTATATTTAAATACGAATTACTTACATACTGATTAAATATTAATATTTTTCGATCTTACCGACATAATAATAAACTCCACTACTCGTCAATAGATGGCGTTCTCTGTCCCACTAACTCATGACTTAATCAACAGATGGCGCTAGGAGTTATGATTTTATGATAAAGTTGATTATTTTCTTTAGGATTAGGGGGACATTTTCTAAAAATGAATCCTAGCTAGATCGTTTTATCGTCCCCGAAAACCCCTGTATACTTAATTTCATGAAAATCGTTGGCTCAGTTTCCGAGATTCTAAATATATATATATATTATATATATACATATACAAGATTTTCTCGTTTAAAGGTACCTATAAGATTTCAACTTTTTCAACAAGTAATTCGTGCAATAATTACTTTGAGTTTGTCTTTGCATCTTTTAACTCTCAAACATTCTAACATCAAAACTTCTGCATTTAAAGTATAAAAAAGAAACTTTTCAGTTATCAAAGACTATCGCTACAAAGAGAAGACACATAACAATTTGAACTATCAAAAGATCCGAGCTACAATGGTGTTGCCAACTTATAATGGCAGAAAGAAAACTATTAACAAACATAAAAGAACATGAAACTAGCTTTAGGCCTTCCAAAAGCTCTGTCTGGCTCTGTCTCAGACTCTGGTTTTAAGTCTGTGTGAGTGATCACCGGTGATATTTATACACTGTTTGTGTGACGTTTCAAAGCAGGATTTATTTATACAACGCTCACACAGAAATTCAAAACTCAAACTCAATAAAATGTTATTCATTTCAATTACAAGAATCACTTTGAAACGTCTTAAAGCTAGGTGATTCAAGGTGCCAGTTCCACGCGACCAAGCCTAGAAGAACAGGCAACAAACTACGGCTCGGTTCCTACCGTTTTTTTATATGATCCTTTTACAAATCAAAAATATCATCAGACTCAAACCAGAGCCAGAGACAAAGCCACACAGAGCTTGTGGAAAGCCAACTGTTCTTCACGGGTGTTAGGTATCTTAGATTTATAAAGGTCTTTACAACTGAGGGTCGCGACCTTCATGTAGGACCTTTACTCACTCAAAGTCAAACGGCTCTGATTCAATTCTTATTCTTGTCGTGTTGTCTCTAAAACCAGTGTGATAAAATGACAAAATAAATGTTTTTGACTAGCCTCTCAGCTCAGTTGGTAGTAACTCTGCCTTCTGTGCCGTAGTCCGTGGGTTCGATCCCCACCGAGAACAAATATTTGTGTGGTGAACGCAGATGTTTATTCTCTGTCTAGCTCTGTCTCTGGCTCTGGTTTTGAGTCTGTGTGAGTACTCACCAGTGTATTACATACTGTGTGGTCAGCCAGAGACAGAGCCAGACAGAGCTTACGGTAGGTCTACTGGAATGGTGCAAATATATTTTTGATTAGAAAATAACATTGCACGACTGATTTTAATCCGTTCCGTTCAAATCTTGAAGCGAATACGCAAACTATACCGTAAAAACTTCTTGTCAGTAATTACCATTTTTTCACGGTTCCTTAAGCTTTTCCTGAGAGTTTCCAGAAAAACTCAAAGATTATAAGAACTTAAGATTTATCGGGGCTGGGGTAGAGAAATGAAGCTAGGTAGAATGTCCTCTCGACTCTCTAAGTAACTTGAAACGTTCTTTTCTTTCTTGAAAATGTTGTGTAACTCTCGACTTCATAATATTATCATGAGCAGTCCGAAGAAGTCTACTGTTGTGTCCTTATTTATCTTTGTGTACCAATTTCCCATATCTTCTTATTTTTAAAAAGCTTAAAATTAAAATATAATTTACCTATACAGTAGAAATAGCTAAACACAGCTTTAATTAATTTGTCAATCGATTCTATTGCATTTTTATAAAAAAAATTGTAATAATTTTATTTTCTGTGTGTCGGGATATTAGTGAGTCTGTTTCACATTTTATACTTTCGTATTTTTTTTAAATTGATATTTCTGTGTGTTATAAGTGGCTTTGAGTAACAGTTTTTTTTAAATTGGTGTAAAGTATTTAATTATTTTTATTTAGCGTTATTATTATTCTATTATGTGCTCTTGTAGCTAATAATAATAATATCGTTTATTTCAGACCAACATAAAATGCACACATTACAAAAATGAAACACTTTGGGTCCATAGTAATAAATACCTTAGAGACTAACATACATAAAATAAAATAAAATTACTAATCAAATCTTAGGGGATTTTTTCGTTAATGATTTTTTCTAATGCTGAGTGGGTTACCTTTTTTGCCGTCATTACATTTAAGTTGAACTATACTTATTAATTTTAAGCTGACGCAAAGTAACTATTTTTCGACTATCTATCTTTTTCTTCTTATCTGTCATTAATTCTTTCGAAAAAGTGTGGTGAAAGGATTTTAAGTGCGCCTTACGAGGCTCCTTTCGTGCACTTGACGGATGTTTTAGACTATCTATGTTGGCTTATCTCTGCGACAATGAATAAAATTTAAGAAAATGGAACAAAAAGGAAGAGTATACGAAGTTGACACTTAATCCTGATAAAAATTTGAAGGAAAAGAATTTCGAAAATCGAACAGGTGGTTTTATTATCTTAAGGAGTTGTTTAACTTTATTGGCATTGTTTTAGGTAATTTAGCTGAGATGGGTAATTAATGGCTTTTTGTAAAGGTTTTGTTAAGTTGACTTTATTGGGAAGATTTTTAAACCTTTTTTGTAGTTCCAGACTGATAAAGCAAAAACTGAAAATAATTCCATTGAGCAAGTTTTATTAGATTATAGTTAGCCACGACTAATAAATAATCTTGTAAAATTAAAAAATAGAAATTTATCTACTTTTATTCCACTGGGATTACGTTGAAACGTTAAATTTATGTATTTTATTTAGCCCGGGTTTTTCAAAAAATTTTCACACATGATTTTACGTATTAACACTCCTGGTGTTATACCTACGTAAAATCATGCGTCAAAAATTTTTGATTGAATTTTGAAATTGCATAAAAACGGTTCAGCAGTTTGGTCATAAAGTCATTTTCAAGTTTTTTTTTATTTATATTATTACTTGTATTAGGAACACAGGGCTTAGTGAAGTGTTACACAAACTAAATCTATTTAGGAATCTAGGTGTCAGTTCCACGCGATCAAGCCTAGAAGGAAGGAATATACTTTCTATATTATGATTTGAATGTTTTGGTATCTATCATGTATACCACCAATTTTATTAGATATATCACTAGGATAATACATAATTCTTCTCCTTCTTCCTGCCCTTATCCCCTAGGTGGGGTCGGCACAACATGTCTTTTTCTTCCATTCTCCCTCTCCCCTATCACTCGCCATCTCAGTACTCACTCCTTTCTTGGACATACCATCTCTCACACAATCCATCCATCTTTTCTTAGGCCTACCTCTACTTTTATAGCCATCAACATCACTCTTTTCGTCACATGACATTCTTCTCTCCTCATAACATGTCCATACCACGCTAGCCGATTACTTCTCGCTAGTCGATTAGGATAATACATAATTGAAAGCAACTAATTGAAAACTGAACACCAATTTCTGTAAACATGATTTCAATTTGCCCATGAAATAACATCCAGTTTGGATCCTCTACTGAAATAATCACAGTCTGTAAAATGAAATATAGCTGAGTCACTATTTATTGTACAGCTAAATCACAGTCTGCACAGCTGACTTACTCATCTACCTAAGTAAATGATAGAATTTATTTTATTTACACAAATAAGTAGCAAGAAGGGACGACGGGAGATGGACAAAGGCGGCTGCAGAATGGTGGCCAAGGGGTGCTCAAAGACCTAGAGGCAGACCACCCGCCCGTTGGTCAAATGACATTGTTGCAAGTGCTGGGAATGAGTGGATGAGACTCGCGAGGGACCGGAAAGAATGGCGCAATAAAGAGGAGGCCTATACTCAGCAGTGGGTGCAAACGGGCTGATGATGATGATGATGACTCAAATAAACCTAATATAAATCCAAGTGTTTACAAAATGTACAAAATACCTACACAAGAACCAGTTGAGTTATTTGCAGATTGTTACAACGATTATGAGATCTAGTAAGTAGTTGTAGAGCTCTTTGTGTGTGGCTCGTCCGAGGAAGTACTGCCTATTTCTGCCTTGAAGCATTATTTAAGTGTTTCGGATCGAAGGGTGCCGGTGAAATGACTGGCATGTGTGGCTTAAAGCCTGTATGCCTCAAGTGGGTGGGCGCAGGGCAGTGCATCGTACACGGCACGTTCCTGACGTGCGTGACCTACGAGGAAATGCTTTGTTATGCGTGGTGGTTACCACATAACATCAGGCGGTCCATGTGCTTTTTTCATCAACTAAAGTTGTATAATAAAACTAGAGATAGCATAATAATTAAACTTGATATGTAACAGGATTTTTTTTAACGTTTTAGTAGGAATCAAGTGTACCAGCTGTTTTTCCTGCTCACTAACGAGAGTATCTAAAACTGGACGGATATAATTATTCCCAAAATTGCAATTTGTATTGTACTAAATCCAAACCTATTATTATAATGGCTCTGCTAAAAGTTCCAATTAATTTGAACACTGAAAATTTACAGTTTGTTGTGTTAAGCTAAATTGGTTGACAAATTAACGATAGTCGTCTATTATTACGTATAATAAACTATTGATAAAATATTTACAACAATCAAAATCAAGCACCCGACGCTTTTTTTGTACAATAATATAAATTTTTCAATTGATTATTACAGTTTTATTTTTAACTTTTTAGTTCAATTAGTTATAAAAGCGTTTTTTTTAGTGTTTTAAACTATATTTTTTTTTTTTTTTCATATTATTGTATTGTCATCGACCTTTGACAGGTGTGCAAAGTTTGAATCAAATCAAATCAAATCAAACTGTTTATTTGCAACCTTGCTTACACATTATATTTAACTTATAACTAAACATTAACTAGTAGTTGCAAATTGGTCCCAACTCAGCATATGCAAGTTAAAAAACTTAAAAAAAAAGGCAAAAGTGTGCACAGTGTTTACCTCGGGTGAAAGTCTTTTAAGTCCCTCAAGCTCCATTGGCGCCCTCGCTACGCTCTGGCGCCAAACCCGTCCCGGGACTCAAAAAACGTGACTTTCAACACTTAGGCAATAATGTACTATTACACATTCCCTCTTTTGCACTTGTTTATATTTCTATCTTCATAATATTTCTATTTATATATGTGTATTATTCATCTACATTCTACAACAATAACATAACAACTTTATCGCTATAATTTCAGGCCAAATCCACCTGAACATCACAACCCGTGATCCCTCGTAAATTGATACCGTTATAATCATTACCCGGCCAAATCCAGGAGTAACCTACTTTATTTTAGGTACAAATGAAGGATAATATTAATGGACTCTGGGTTAAGGAAAAAGTTAGTTAGTATGGGTTTGCTGGGTAAGGTTATCCTATCTTATATACTAATAATAGATTATTTAATTACACAAAGAAACTTACAATTAAACAAATATTTACAAAATGTTCAAAATACACAAGAAACAGTTAAGCTATCTGCAGACCGTTACAAATGATCTAGAGATAGCTCAATTGATCCAACCAAATCAGTACCAGTAGGAAGCGTCCCCAAGACCTATAAGTATTCATTCTTAAATAATATCCAAAGGTGCGGCCGAAAAAACATTCCCTTAACCAAACAAAATGAAATAAACACCAATCACATTTTACAAGTAATTTAAAATAAAAACTGCCCAGGAACCTAGATAAATACAATAAAAATATAATTATTACAATAATATAGTGAAAATCTGCTTAAATTAGTAATCATTTTGGTAGTACATTTGTATGAAAATTTACCCTCCGTCGGCCCTTAATAAAAGCCTAAAGAAGTGCACTGCTGTACAATGTCGTGTACAGTCATGGATTTTATTTAATTTGTTGTGCGACGGACATAGATGTTTTTTCATTACTCATACTCTGAAAGTAGGTCTGAAGTTGCCTGAGGGGCCTAATTGAAAGTAAAACTTTCAGCCCTAGGGAGAATCGCTTTCTACTGACAGCTGTCAAATTATAAAAAAAACAAGTTCTATTTTATTCAACCATGTTCCAACTTTCTAAACTGCAAGGAAGTTGAACCAAATTCCAACTTTTTATTCAGCAAGTAGGTTGGAAACCCATTACAACGGTAAGAAGTTTAAAAACTCTAATAAGAGCGCAATGTAAAATTGAAATAACATAAAGATAGTATTAAATAAATAATATATCTTCTAAATTACTTGATTAATATGTGTATAACTTCAACTATTTATTTAAAATAACATAGATTTGAGCAAACAATTTTCAATTTTTTAAATTATGAAAATGAAAATAATGGCTGAATAATGCTGGCGAGCCGTAGCCGAAGGCTCGCAAGAGAAAAAGAAAAAAAAAACCGGGATGGTGGCAATTCAATCTTCATTTTCACAAATTTTTCATTCATGTTTTTATTTTTACTTTCCTTGTATTCGTAATGAAAAGCACAGTGTTTACCTCGGGTGAAAGTCTTTTAAGTCCCTCAAGCTCCATTGGCGCCCTCGCTAACGCTCTGGCGCCAAACCCGTCTCGGGACTCAAAAAACGTGACTTTCAACACTCGGGTAACAATGTACTATTTCTTATCTGAATGTTATATTGTATTTTAAGTGTGTATCGTAGAACCCTTTCACCACACTTGGTTTGAAAGAATCAGTGACACGATAAGAAGAAGTGTGTTTTTCAAAAAATGCGTATAAGTATATCATCTGGTTCCTATAGAAAAAGCTCGCCTTTATTTAGGGATAGTGGTGTGTGGATTTCAACATTTATTTAATAAATAACATTTTTTGTTTACAACGCCCACGTCAAACGTCGAATTTGCTAAAGCACAATCTATTTTACATCAGATCATTTCAATTTAGTCGCGTAACAGTTGGTAAATCCCGTTGGGCCTACCTGCGCACGATAAATTATTAATTTTAATGTATGCATGAAAATTAATTCCACTGTAGGATTTCGTGTCAATTTAAATTGAACGTTAGTGATTCAGTTTCTGAGTTTGTTGTTTCGGCTGTAATCTAGTTAGAGATACATCAAATAGGAATAGAAGCTATTTTGAGAAACAATATCTCTCAAAGCAACCCTTAAATCTGGGATTCATATTATTTTGAGCACATGATAAGACTATTACTCGTTTGTAAATGTTTCCACACAAACTTTGACAGATATTTCTATCCACTTGGAGTACGGCTTTTCAAGGTTCTTAGTGCGACGCATCCAACTTATATGAATTCAATTATCTCTAAATCGTTTTCAACGGTCTGCAAATTGCTAAGCTACATATTTCACGTAAAATTTAAACAATATTGTTAATACTATTTTCAGATTTAATTGAGCTTAACTTATTAGTGTAATTGTTAACACGGGCTTATTAAAAAAAAAACGAAACTTATATTTATTATCATCATCATCCACAAGCCGACTTTACCTATTTAAGGGTATGGGCCTCCCTAATTAATAATTTATTTGTTAAATATGTCTCACAAAGTAAGGTAAGGCTGAAAGAATACCAGCGCATAGCTTCCTCACAGTACAGTCCGGCAAGTATAACTTGGCGGGTCTGAAGCTAGCCGTTTGGCCAATCTTCCATCAGTCATTGGCCATTAACGATCGAACAGCTCACTTCAGACCCGCCAAGTTATACTTGCCGGACTGTAGGCATGGCATTATGCTCAGTCAAGATCCTTTTTTTTTACAATTTATAGGCTAACGCTTGACCGCAATCTCACCTGATGTTAAGTGATGATGCGATCGACGGTGTAGCGCGCTCACCTAGAAGATACCTATTCACTCTTTGAAAACGTCCAAACGCCGGCAACGAGTTCCACTCTTTGGCTGTCCGCATTATAAAAGTGGAGGCAAAGCGCTTAATGTGGGAAGAAGGTGTATTAACCATGAATGGATGCCTCGTTTCCGTACGTCTAGTGGTCCGGTGATGGAATGGGGATGGAGGAACCAAGTTGAAAAGTTGGGCACACTCCCCGAAACTCTTGCTGCTGTAGCACACAGAAACACAACGCGCTTCTCCAGTATCAATGTATTTATTAGTATAAATACATCGATACTTCTTTTAGTCTAAAGTAAAGTAAAGTAAAAAGTTGTTTATTTTTCCTTAGTGTCCTTGTTCTCTACTGGTTTATGTGTGTGTCATGTAGTAATAAATAAATGTCTATGTCTATATGTCTCCCTTAGTATGTGTCATTATATTTATACTAGCAGCGTAGGTGAGGGTAGTATTTTTTGAATCCTGTGCCATTAATTCGACTTAAATAATGTATCTAAATAAACTAACCAAGCTCTCTAAACGGCACAAAGCGAGATAAATTTGGCAGACAAGAAAATGCCATTACTGCTGTGGCCAGTTGAAGAAACCTAGATAAGTTAGCTATCCTGAGGGATGTGAGTCACAGCCCAAAGTTAGATACTTAGTTCAGTCCTGTAAAGTAATCTCAAAATTTAAACTCCGGTGGTCTAGTAGTAACGACCCAGCCTTCCGATCCTAATCAAATCAAAAAATCGGTTGTCTGTAAAGTCGGTTTACTGACGATAGTTGAACGTGACAACGTCATACAGCTTTCCACGCGGACGCATCGCTCACTCAAGTAGGAGAGAGACAGATGTCGAACGCTGCCGAACGCGGAGGCCGATTGTGCCACTTTGTCACTCGTCGTTCCGCGCTCTCGCTTGCACTTCAAGCCTTACATGGAATGCCTCAGAGCGAGGTAACGCCGCATGAGTCATGTTTTTTCGTACGTGCAGACCTCCATTGAATTTTAAGACGTTTTCTCGTCAAAAAAATATTTTTTATTTTATATTCTTTAGAAGTTAGAATAAATATGTAGATAAAGTTTGTAAACTTTTTTATGGGTTGTTAGCCCGGTTGCAACCTAAATAAAACCTAACATAAAAAAAATCAAGAAGCACTACCAAAAAGAACATACAAAAAAACGGTAGGAACAAATCGTTATTTGTTGCCTGTTCTTCTAGACTTGGTCGCGTGGAACTGGCACCCAGACTCACCTAGCTTTAAGACGTTTCAAAGTGATCCTTGTGTTACTACTGAATAAATACATCTTTGACTTTGAGTTTGACTTTGACGTTGATATCGAATGAATGATGACGTGAGCCAGTTGTTTGCATTGACCTAGCCGTCCTAAGGGACCTAGTACTGTTATCGCGCTCAGTTATTCCACAATCGCTATTTTGAAGGAGCAAAATGAACAATTCTCCTTTGGCCCCTAAATTCTTCACTCCTGTAAATTGTTCAAGATAACTTGTCTGGAAACCGCTTTCGTTTTTTAAAACAATGTTTTAAAACGCCATTTTGTTTCTAGATTAGATTACTCTGGTGATGGAGTTTTCAGGTCACCCATTGGCTTCCATCCCAAGGTTGCCTGGAAGAGATCGCTGTTAGCGATAAGGCCGCCCATTGTGACTGTATTTATTTTTAAGTGTGTGTGTCATTGTAACCAAAACAGAGTTATCTATATATCTATCTAACACAATAAATTTTATTTGTAATTAATCCAGAAAACATAATGCAAAATCACGTCCGAAGTAGTAAATAAATAAATAAAATAAATAAATATTATAAATCCTCCACGCAACACTATCTAGCCCCAAACTAAGCAGATCTTGTACTATGGGAACCAGATAGCTGATATAACACTTTATACACATTATATATATTTTTTGTAAATTCATACCTACTTATAATACAATATAACACCCAGACAGAGAACAAACATCTGTGTTCACCACACAAATATATGTTCTCGGTGGCGATTGAACCCACGACCTACGACTCAGAAGGCAAAGGCAAGCTAAGTTGAAACTATGAAACAACTCCCAAACAATGATTAATTAAATAGAGATGGATGCAACGCGTGCGAAAGAGACAAACGCACTGACATAAGCAGGGATTAGGCAACAGGCTTGATAACATCCCGGAACGAACAACGAACTGGATTGCGTAATACATGATAAGCTGACACACGGTGGGAAGGATGATCGCATTCATTTTCATGTAGCATGAAGAATGATCATTCCTCATCCTACATGAAAATGATTGCAAAAGTTATATTATTGTGATATATTATTGTGATAATATCTATATAGGTACTACGCATTTGTTATTGGTTGTTAAAATTAATGAGAAAGTTATGAATAGTGGTATATTATTATACGTGATAAGCTGACACACGGTGGGAAGGATGATCGCATTCATTTTCATGCAGGATGAAGAATGATCATTCCTCATCCTACATGAAAATGAATGCGAAAGTTAAGAATGATGTATATTATTGTGATAATATTATCACAATAATATACGACTATCACAATAATATAATATAGTATAGATATCTATACTACGCATTTGTTATTGGTTGTCAAAATGAATGAGAAGGTGACGAATAGTGTTTTTTTTTACCATATTTTATTGATTGTAATGTATAATTATAAAAAATTAAGTTCTAATTATAGAAGGCTACGCTATCGTATTAGAGAACCAACAGGGCTACCACGAGCTGCATATGGTTGGCTATGGCTGTCAAATTGTGTATAGGTAGGCTGACCCACACATTCATTTTCTTCTTGTGTTTGAATGTGTTGACATTGTTGACACAATTTTGACAGCCATAACCATAGCCATATGAAGCTCATGGTAGGCCAGCTGGTACCCATAGTACAAGCTCTATTTAATTTGAGGCTAGATGTCCGTGTAGTTTTGTGTTGATTATCCTTATTTTTTTGTTTATTTCCTCGTTCTATCCAGCTGTGTGTGACAACACCCGATAAGCCTTATGTAAGCGCGATCAGTCGTTATACAATGACCCGCCCTCGATAATACAACCTGTTTGTAGATAGGACGCACGGTCACCCGATACTATGCTCGAAATTCGAATGTGATTTTTTCAAGATTACTGAAAAACTCACAGTGACTGACAGTTGACTGGCCTCTCAGCTCAGTTGGTAGTAGCTTTGCCTTCTGCGCCGTAGGTCGTGGCTTCGATCCCCACCGAGAACAAATATTTGTGTGGTGAACGCAGATGTTTGTTCTCTGTCCGGCTGGATATTGTATTTTAAGATCCCCACCGAGAACAAATATTTGTGTGGTGAACGCAGATGTTTGTTCTCTGTCCGGCTGGATATTGTATTTTAAGTATGTATGTATTAACAAAAAAAATGTATGCAAGTATTAAATTAGCTAGCTGGTTACCATAGTACAAGCTCTGAATGACTTGTAAACCAGCAAAAAGCTGAGTCGGTGCGTGCTCAATTTTGATACCCGAGCTAGCTAAGTATGCTAAAATTGAATCACGAGTGCAGCGAGAGGTTCTAAAATTAGAATACCGAGCGTTAGCGAGGGAATCAAAAGAGGACGAGGTGAAAAATCTTTGCATTCGAGTGCAACACGTAAAATTTTGAGTTTGTCAAAATTGATACATACGACTAGATTTTGATTTCAACAAAAAATACGTAATCGTACCGACCTTGCAATCTGACAAGTTTTATCATATACTTGCCAATTTGACAGTTTCCAAATCTGCTATAGACCAGTAGGAGTTTTAGGTCGCTCAAAAGCCACAACTTGATGGGGGTATAGTTATAACATACCTATTCCAAAACTCAGATCCCAAATCATATACTTACCCTGTAATCCTGCGGGGTCACACAATGTAGAGTTAAGAGTCTATAAACCATATCATAAACCTACAAAGTAATAAACTCGTTCGCTGCAGCTGTCAATGCGATATAACGCGGAAAATAGCTGAATTTCCTGAATTTCACAACAGTTTCCCAGGCGAAGCCAGATGCACAATAAAGTAATTTGACATCACGTCGGAAGCCATACTTGTGAGGAAGCAACTTTGTAAAACGTGTTTGATAAAAGCGGTGACCGTCATTATACCAGTGCAAAAAACACGAGAACTAACTTGTGGGAATGTCTATTATGTCAAAACAACAGAATGTTTCTCACCTTAAATACCTCTAAGCAAGTACGCAAAGGTGAACCCGATATTTTTTTAAAATAGTAGTTAAATTAATTATATTTTATATGCTTAAAAAAATTTATAAAACGACTTCATGGTCAAATTATTTAACCGATTTTATTAGAAATAGGACAAAATGTGATACCTTATCTATCACTATGGGTTAATTAACCAATGATTGATTGGTAGACCTACAGCCCGGTGCGTGGATGTCATCTTTTTCATACAGGGAAAATCCTGGAAGCAAAAGACTCAAAACTGACAAGAGTGGCGTATGAGTGAGGAGGCTTATGCCCAAGCAGTGATTTAGTGCTGCCTTTGATAATAAATCAATGATTTTGATGTGCACTGTACCATAAATATTTTTGTGGTCAATAAATATATATTTTTTTTTCTTTCACTAACATCTTGTATTTCTATATTTTAGTGGTGGGGCCCTTGACTGAAAATTAAAATGACACATTACGCTCGTCAATATAACGGCTACTGTTTTCTATGGACATAGAGTTTACAAAGTTTATATTGGAGCTGTCACTTATATTATTGGAAGTGCAGGTTTCCGGCGAACATGTGGTCGGGAGGTTCGTTTGGGGTGTTATTGGTTATTTTTGTGACTTATCTTTATGATCAGAAGCGTTCGATAAATCTCATTACAGTGAGATGTTTAGTTCTAAAACTATGTAGTTCTCTAAATAATTTCAACAAGACTGTGGCTAGAACAGAAAATACTAAAAATACCGACAAATTATTTAATTTCAACATTATTTACATACTATCTACTATAATTATAAAAATCTACTATATAAAAATAAGTCGGGTTCTCCTTCCAGACGCTATAACTCGATAACGGCTGGACCGACTTGGCTGATTTTGGTCTTGAATGATTTGTGGAGGTTCAGAGAAAGTTTAAAAGGTTTTTTTTTTCAACGGGAACGGTAACGGCGAGCGAAGCCGCGGGCGCCCGCTAGTTTTAGAGTAAAATTTTAATTTTAAAATAATAGTGTAACTTTATTTTTAGTGGTTAAATTCCATTAAAATTTCTTTATTTCTTATTTTTTGAATTTCTCTTTTTTGAATAGCCAATTCAAATTATTGTAGTCGTATTAATTCTACATAAATTTAATTCTTAAGGAACTACGCCTTAAGTTTGTTACCAGTGCTTGTAGGCTTGGTTGCTTAGGAGTGGCTATTTCTCCAGATACTTTTTCTCTTTGTATGGCCTTGCAAGTCACGTAGAATAGAAACGTGCCCTGCGATCATCAACTTGAAGCTTGCGGTGTTTTGTCGGTGCCGGGCTCACTCATTTTACTAACACTATGATACACTATTCCACTTTTGTTACACTTTTTATAGAACTAGCTGATGGAACAAGCATACGGTCCACCTGATGCTAAGAGGTAACCATCGCCTATAACTATTGCCTGGTTGGTACTCACGTCAGGAGCGTGCCCTACGATGCACTGCTCTGCGTCCATCAACTGGCGGCACAGATGTTCAGCCTCACGTGCCAGTACCCACACTCTTCAAACAGAAACACAGAAACGTCTTGACGGCTGAAATAGTATCTTACCTAGGCATAAATTAAAATCTAAACTTTCTGAACTGAAATGCTTTAAAGTTAAGGTTGTATTCTGATCTCGGCAGCAAGCAGCTATGCTGCCACTGCAGCGCTGGTGCAGCATTCTTGTGTTACGCCCTCACAAAGAATTCAGCAAATGCTTGAATCCGCAGTTGGTGTACAGACTGGTTTTCGCAAGTAGGCTGCTGGCGGACTCTTTTTGCTTGACACAATACATGTTTTTAAACTTTTAAGGGTATATGTCATGCCGATTTCCTTCAAGAGTTTAAAAGTATTAGTATAGCGCACACACATTTTCGGATAGAAAAACTCATTAGTGCACGTCTGGGTCTGAACTCGTCGTGGGCTCTCGGGATCAGAAGGCGGGGCCGTTACCAATAGACCAAAAGGGTCACGCTGTTTTTTTTGAACATATTCTGTACGCGCGGGGTGACAGTGCAAAGCAGCATTGCTGCCGCCGCGACACTGCTGCCGAGTTCGGAATGTAATGCCGTATAAACCCATAGAAAATGAGGACCTGTAGGGCCTACCACAAGCTCTGGTTCTGCCTCTGGCTCTGGTTTTGAGTATGTGTGAGTGTTGACTAAATAAATCCTACATCGAAACGTCACACACACAGTATAATACACTGGTGAACACTCACACAAACTCAAAACGAGAGCTAGAGACACAGCCAGACAGAGCGTATCGTAGGTCTACCGTGACACTGCAGCCGAGCTCGGAAGTGTGATGGCGTATAAAAAAATAACTATAGAAAATGTATGAGAACCAGAGAGAGAGAGAGAGAGAGAGAGATTAGTGCTACGGCAGCAGTGCTGCGTGCTGCCGAGATCGAAATACAGCCTTTATCGTCTTGAAAACAACAAACTAGTTGGTAAGTTCTAGTTGTCTAACTGCTAACCAAAAACTGTCCCAACTTCTTGACATAATAGCTGACACAAGGCGCTTAAACCAATTTGAAGCGAACTCAGTTTACGTTAGCTAAAGTGCCAGGTAGAATTGAGAATAGCTGTGTTACTTATGTTCTAAGTAGGTATAAGCAGATTTTTTATTTCTCATAAAACTTTTACAAATTACTTAAATTAATGAAACTTAATGAGAATGATAAGGTAGATACTAATACGACGAAAACTCTTCATTGATTATAGCTACAATTCTGTTTTACTTGATAACACCACAAACAATACAATTATCCATAACGACGCCATATTATGTCCTTCCTCGTCTTCTTTTTTCTCTACTAGAGATGTAACTCTTTGCTTGATTCGATTAGGGATGTCCTATCCCAAAACTGGTTAACAATACATATTTACTACACTAGTATTTACGAATTTAAAAATACAGTGAGCTTGGGTATAAATAAAATAAAATGAGCCTCTATTCTACTACTAATTACACAAATTTTATAATAGTACACACTCTAATTTTTACTTTTAATTTCTTGTCTAGGTTTATTTTCTTGATTATTTACTTAATAACTATTCTTCTGTTTCTAATTTAATTAATAGTTGAAGTCGCCTCCTTGGCGTGGGCCTCCCCTATTTATTTTCACAGTTCTCTGTTTCTGGCCTTTGACATCGTGTTTGATCGCTTAGATATAAGCACATTAAATAAAATAGGTATAGTAGGTCCATATATTTATGCTAACACAATAATAATAACATGACATGATAACACATGAACACGAATAAAAAAATAGAAACGATTTTCTTTTTTTTACATCTATATTTATAAAAGAAAGTCGTGTTAGTTACACTATTTATAACTCAAGAACGGCTGAACCGATTTGGCAGAAAATAAGTGGGAAGGTAGCTTACAACCGGGAGAAGGACATAGGATACTTTTTATCCCGAAAAAGCAACGGGAACGGGCGAGCGAAGCCGCGGGCGGCCGCTAGTTTGAAATACAACGAAAGCAGAACTTGGCCGGCGATTGGTTTGGCGCCATTATTCTCAATACTACCACTGGTTCTTAGAACCAGTGTTTTGAAATGGTTTTCTCAACTGAACCAGCCGTAATGTTGATGACCTATCCCAAAGTGCAAACTATCAACCTAAGTACATCAAACCTCCGAGACTAGGTCTTAATTAGTTCGACCTAAGTTTTCAGGTACGTCTCATGTAAGTACTAGGTCAAAATGGTAGTTGAAGTTTAGAAGCACGTGAGACATCCTTATTTACTTCCAACCCCCCACGGACTTTAAGGAGGTGCCAAAATCCTCTGGGCAATGGTGTAATTCTGTTGCAATCAAAAGTTTGACACTAACAAAGAGCAAAGGACAAGTGTTGTTTTCGTTACGCCTATTTGTCTCTCTTTATCGTAAGGCGAAAAGATGAGACAGCAAAAATACATTACGTAGATACGATCGAAACGAATTGTTGTCTCATCAATTTTCTATACAAAAGAGAGAGACACGTGCTCACACGAAGACAACATATTTGGTAGACGAAATGTGGTAGCAAAACTCCGACTTCGGGTAAATCTTGCTGCCTTAACTTCTCTTTCTTTGAAATATTAATAAAAGCGAAGTTGCTATTCGCTATTTCATGTTTATTACGTCAATATTCAGTCTCGTTGCAATATCTCCTTGTCAAAGATAAGTTTTGTTTGAATTCTTCGTAGTTTAGTTCTTAGTAGTAGTAGAACTATTTGTCAAGTGCTCGTCCGGGGAAGTACTACTACCATGCCTATTTCTGTCGTGAAGCAGCATTGCTGTGTTTCGGTTTGAAGGGTGTGGGTGAGGCTGAACATCTGTTAACCTCAAGTTTATAGACGCAGGCCAATGCATCGTAAGGCAATGCTTTGTTATAGGCGATAGTTACCACTTTACATCAGGTGGACCATATGCTTGTTCCATCAGCTAGTGGTATTAAAAAAAACCTGATGGAAAGCAGTCACCGTCGCCCAATATAGACACCTGCAACACCAGAGGTGATGCTGATGCGCTGCCGGCCTTTTTAGAAACGATAGACCCGCGTTTTGAAAGAACGACACGTAATTAAAATTAATATAAATATTACACAAAAAAAAAACCTCGGTCTGCGAACCTCTTACTATTGTAGTGTCATAAAGGGGCTCACATGTGCTACTTACCACTGTTTGTAAAATTAACACTTCACTTACCATGTGTTTACAATAAATCTATTGAGTATTGAGACCTTCTTCAAGCTGATGATAATAATGATGAGGCTGATGATGCTTTCAGTAATGACATAATCAAGTCATCATGTACTAGGGCTATCACACAACAGCTAAGTGAGATGTTCTACAAGACGTACATTACTGTACTTGTAGTATACCTAAAATACAATCATTTACCTCGAGCACACACTTGTCGTTAATTAGTGACATACAGACTGAACCATCTGTGTTGTTATTATTATATGCTACCGCTTAGGGCTGTCACATATACACCACTATTTTGTAACTACCAAAAAAAATAGGGTAATGTAGTAGGGGTAGAAAATTATGAATGTGCAATCAGAATTTTTAGTTTCGATAAAATGACAAAGTTATTAGATGTTAAAATTTTCAGAAATCCTGCAAAAAATTATGGACATAAATTAGTTACGTACGTACTAGAGAGAAAAACAATACACTGTTCGGTTCCGCTTGGTATTTAGCGTTTAAGAATGAAATGATTTTTGCTTGTTGAATCATTTCTCAATATTTTACTAAGTATTGTTGTTATTAAAAAATATTTTTTTATGACTTTAATTTTTTTTATTTGCGTGGATGTGTTCATTATCAGTAGCCGATATCAACATTTTTTTTTTTGGTAATTACAAAATAGTGGTGTATATAAGTTTAAGATTTTTTTTTACATGATATAGACCATCCTTTGGCTACAATCTCACCTAATGGTAAGTGATGATGTAGCCGACGATGGAGCAGGATGGTCTAAAAGACACCTATTCACTCTTGCCTTGAAGAGGCCCAGATTGTAGTGGTCAGGAAAAACAGCCGTCGGCGTTTGACTGTAACGTCAAACCACGGCCGCGTTAGTGCCGAACAGTTCCTAAGAGATATTCGTCGAGTGTGATTAGGATCCGATGGCGCAGTGGTCAGCGCGGCCTCGTACCAAGGGGAAGGTCGCGGGTTCAAATCCCGTTCGGCTCTTAACTTTTGGGACATTATAAAAATCTTTGTGATTTCCTTAAGTGTAGTAAACACTATAAAATCAATAAAAAATAAAAAACTGATAGTCTAGTCTTTTTACTGGCCTCTCAGTTCAGTTGGTAGTAGGTAGTGGGTTCGATTCCCATCGAGAACAATTATACAATTCTGTGTTCTCGGTGGGGATCGAGCCCACGACCAAACAACAATCACCACTTGTTTTGTGAACACAAATATTTTTTCTCTGTCTGGGCTATTGTATTCTGAGCTTGTTTTTTAGTTTAAAAAAATAATATGCATGAATTATTAGCTATCTGGTTCCATAGTGCAAGTAATACTTTATTTAGGAATTGTGTTGTGTGGATTATCCGTAATATTTATTATTATTTAATTTATATATTATGTAATTGCTTTAAGCATGATTAAATTAGGAACGACACGTCTTTTAAATTCGGGCCACGAGCGCATACTAACGTGACCAGTTCTGTGAGGTTTCTAATACACGCAAAGAAAAACAAAAAAAAAACAGCTGTTCGCCTTTATCAGTTGTGTCCCCGTTTTCAGATCTTAAGGTCACGGGCACAAATCTAGTCGTGTACCTATGAAAAATATCATACAATGAATCTCGCATAAACATTCCAAAATTTAAGCGAAGAAACTTTTTGGCAGCCCTAACAGCGATTACCGAAATCACTGAGCCTTACTGAACGACAGTGAAAGGCTTTTAACACATATTATGATGCATGTAATGCTTTATAGTGCACGAACGTGCACTAAGCCTGAGTGAGTAATTTAACCGGCATGTCAACACTATCTAGCCCCAAACTAAGCAGAGCTTGTACTATGGGAACCATATAGCTGATATAATACAATACCCAAGAACCATACCATAGAATATAATATAACCCCCAGACAGAGAACAGACATCTGTGTTTACCACACAAAAAAAAAGTTTGAAAACATGTGTCGAATGCACCAAAAGAGGCTTTGACGCGCATTTGAAATCCTTTCACCACACTGAACTGAAAAGAAGATCACAAAACGATTTTTCAAAAAAATCTCGATTTTGCCAAAATATTCTAGAAATTTCTAGAACGATCTTAAATTCATGGCATTCAACATGCGATGTATTCTACCCGAGCAACGCCGGGTTTGGTTGCTAGTATATCTTAAATTTATAAATAAACAATTACACAGCACCCCTATCCAGAAAGTTCCGTAACTACAGGGGTAGGTTAGGTTACTATACCATAATCAGACAGGGAACTTCCTGCAAACTTTCATTATTAATGTACGCAGAATGGCTTATGAAGTTTTACGGAATTTCCATTCCCATGCTGCTTGACTGGGGGAATCATGACAGGGATATCAAAGCTTAGTTGCTAATATTTTCTTCTAATAAAAGAGAATTCAATTGTATTATTTTATGAGTTTATTAAAAATATTGTGGACAATCCAATCAACATTATACAGCCACAAACTAAGCAGAACTTGTACTATGGCAAACAAGAAACTCTGCCTTCTGCGTCGTAGAATTTCCATTCCCATGCTGCTTGACTGGGGGAATCATGACAGGGATATCAAAGCTTGGTTGCTAATATTTTCAACTGAAATAAAAGATAATTCACTTTTATTATTTTATGAGTTTAATAAAATGTTGTGGGCAATCCACTCAACACTATACAGCCCCAAACTAAGCAAAGCTTAAACTATAGGAACCAGACACTCTGCCTTCTGCGTCGTAGAATTTCCATTCCCATGCTGCTTGACTGGGGGAATCATGACAGGTATACCAAAGCTTAGTTGCTAATATTTTAACTGAAATAAAAAAGAATTCAATACCTATTATATTTTGAGTTCATTAAATAAATAAATTAATATGGTGGACAATCCACTCAACACTATACAGCCCCAAACTAAGAAAAGCTTGTACTATAGGAACCAGATAATCTGCCTTCTGCGTCGTAGGTCGTGGTTCGATCTCCACTGATCAATTATTTAAGTGGTAAACACAGATGTTTTTTCTCTGTCTGAGTGTATTTGTATATTGTATAAGCATTGCTATTCAGCGTGGCAATGCCGCCAGCGTCTTGTAGACGCTTCCGTCTGGCACTGATTTGGATCAGTTGAGTTATCTCTAGATCGTTTGTACCAATCTGCAGATAGCTCAACTGTTTTTTGTGTACTTTGTACATTTTGTAAATATTTGTTTAATTGTAAGTTTCTTTGTTTAAATGTATATTATATAGAATTATATCATCATATTAATCTGGATCCCATAGTACAAGTTCTGCTTAGTTTGAGGCTAGACAGCGTTGCGTGGATTGCCAACAATATAAATTTATGAAATTGTATATTAAAGTAGACTATTCCAATGTTTCCCGAAGTGTTATATTGACTGCAACATGAATGCGTGTGAAGTACCCATGTGGTGTTAGATTAATTACCTGAAATTATTTTGTAAACTAACGGCTGTATTTTGCAGTTACTCATCGTTACTGTAGTTATTTTAGTTACGTAGTTTAATTTATAATAATGTTGCTAAAACAAGATGGCCACCAAAATTGAACAGAATAAAACAACATATCAAAACAGTATTAAATGTAGATTGGCTTTTCTGTTTTCTTTTTATGCCATAGCTGACAGACGATGGACGGGCCACCTGATGGAAAGCTGTCACCGTTGCCTATAACACCAGAGGTGGTGCTGATGCGGTGTCGGCTTTTAAAATAGTCATTTTGAAGGACCCCAAATATATCGTGCATATTTCCCTCTCGGTACTGTCCATACCTTTCTCATATGTTTAAATTAAATAACACTTCAGAAATTTCAAGAAATGTCGGTTTATGCCAAATAACTGTTATTGTCAAATTTCATTATCATCATTATTATCAGCCTGAAGAAGTCCTGTACATAGGCCTCCCCTACACATTTCCAGGAAGAACGATTCTGAGCCCTTTCCATCCATCGATTTCCCGCGATCATAACAATGTCGTCGGTCCATCTGGTGGGTAGGCGGCCCTACGCTTCGTCTTCCGGTTCGTGGTCGCCATTTAAGAACCTTTACTCCCCAACGGTCAAATTTAAACCTTGCTAACAATTAAAAGTACCTATTAGAACAGAAGTTACTATCTATTAAAATAATAGGTACCTAATAAGTGTCGTCTAAACTGAAACCATTATTTATAATATATATTACTAGCAGCCGCCCACGGATTCACTCGCCCCTTGCCCGTTACGCTACGTTCCCATGTCTTTTTCAGGATAAAAAGTATTAAGAGGGAATCACACAGGCGACTCTCCATAAAAACGTAGTACCCTATTTCCTCCCTGGATAATGCCTCTAGAGTTACCATTTTGTCTCATAAAATCCAGATCTGCTATATACGTGCTCGTATGTTTTCCTTTTTTTCAGAAACTTATTGATAAAGAAAATATTACCCTCATCTGATTTATATGAAATATGAATTGGAGGTGATATTTTCTTGTGTTAAAATGGTTACTCTAGAGCAGCGGTACTCAAAGTGTGTTCCGCGGAACCCTAGGGTTCCGCGCTACCCCTGTAGGGGTTCCACAAGAATTTAGAAAAAAAAAACAAAATACCTCTCTCTGGTCACTGGTCGAACGTTTTGACTCCGCCCGCGCGTATACTTGTGAGCGCGCAGTCCCTTTGATAAAAGCTGCCTCTGAATTAGACGCTATAGTTGTGAACAAGCGGCTTTCGGCTCTATCTTCAAAAAAATAAAGTCGAGATTGTTTACAACGCATTTTTTTGTATTTCTATTTTTATTTCCGCTTTTTGTTCATCAAAGGCGAGTTCCGTCAAGTATTTTGCTTGTCAAAAGGGTTCCGTGACCAAAAAAGTTTGAGAACCGCTGCTCTAGAGGCATTATCCAGGGAGGAAATAGGGTACTACGTTTGTATGGAGAGTCGCCTGTGTGATTTCCTCTTAACTAACTACTAAGAATACAATAAGTACGTTTCATAGAAGAGTAATATCAAATAACAATCACTTATCAAGCAATATTGTAAGCTCTTGTCCGCTTCCCATAGAAGTTGACGTCCACAAAGACAATAGCCTTAATTTAATTTGCTGAGAAGCAATAAGCGCAGGCAATGAGAAGCGCTTTGCTACTAACGAGAGGTGAGGCTGGGGCGTGGTGCTAGCGAGCTACGAGTGTTAACATCATTATCAGTCAGTAGAAGTCCACTGCTGGACATAGACCTCCCCACAGTATACAGAAAAGATGGCGATCATGCACCGTTTGTATGGGAACTGCAGTCATGGAAAATTTACGTTTTCATTGTTTAATTTAAATTATTACTAATTATAAGGAAACACCTGGACAAGAGACGCGCAGGACAGGGGTGGCTGGCAAAATACGAAGGAGGCCTATACCCAGCAGTGGGTGATACCGAGCTGAAATGATGATGATGATGAAATAAAAGGATTCCAAGAAAAAAAGGCAGGAGGCTCGTGGAATCAAGAAGAGAACAAGAAGAAGTCAAGGGGACTTCTTGTTCGGAAAACAATTATTGCGCAATAAAGTATGTTTCACTGTATGACTACCGAACTTGTATGGACAAAACTTCAGGATTTGTATGGAGAAAGGGCGCTATAATACTTGAGCTCGTGCTCATGTATTTTGGCGACACTTTTCCCACATGGCCGTTCTACAACGCTGTTCTGTTGCTGTTGTGCTGTGGACCTCCTCTATGACTCTTCTATGGTAAAAAAGAGGACCAAAAAAAAATATTATATCTGACAAGTAACACTTCCAGTTACTTGTCAGATATAATTTTTTTTTTTAAATCGGGTCGTAAATGAGCCATAACGCAGTTATGCTATAACAAACATTAAAAAATCAACCGAATTGAGAACCTCCTCTTTTTAATTTGAAGTCCATTAAAAAAGAGACTACCACAAAAATTGCCAGCTATTTACTTTTAATAAAATGTACTTTTGAATGTAACCGCCTCCGCGCCCGCTTACACACGCACCAAACCCAACCGATCTTCAATAACTCAGGAAAATGCAAAATGCTGCAAGGGTATTTTCCCTTAACAAGCTACAACGCTATTATAACGGTCCTATTAATTAAAATCTTACCAATATTTAAAAAAGATGCATTTTGTAAGTTTGTATCTCAATAACGCCAATAATATATTATTAGATGCAAAAAGTAATTAGTGAAAATTTTCTATAGAAACAAAATACAAAAGAAACATTTCAAATATTCTATTTTTATGAAACAACGGGATATTTACCATGATTAAATTTTGTTGAGTTTACTTCCGATATTACGGCACACTGCAACTGCAACACACGGCAACTGTGCCGAAATATCGGAAGTAAACTCAACAAAATTTAATCATGGTAAATATCCCGTTGTTTCATAAAAATAGTGTTAAAAACCATGAAAGTTTCAAAAGTTATATTACAAATACAATGGGTGACCTTATCGCTTAGAGATCGCGATATCATCCAGACAACCTTTGGATCGAGAGAATTCACGAAAAATAGAAAAACAGCGGTAAACAAAAGTAAAATCCTAATACATTGTATTTTGTATAGGATCAGGAATCAGGATTGGAAAATATAATGTATTTTGTAAGTATACAATAAGGAATTAAGAAATACGTTAAGTTGTAAAATTCTTATTATATTCTATGACACTGACGCAACCATTTATCTAACGTTTATGGGGTAAGGGTGCATTCTTAAGAGATTCCTAATTCACCCCTAAAAGGGTGCGAAAATTCTACAAGTAAGGTCACGGGATTCCATTAGTTCCGTTCCATTTTATTTTATGAAATAAGTGGATCTTTCATGAGAATCGCTCCGTGAAAAAGCTTTTCATGTTTTTACACATTTGCTAATGAAGATATATGGGCGCTGGGCTTTCACGAATGGACTCTCAAATATGAGGTGTAAACTTTTTTGAGTTTTTAAAACCTCGGTTATTAAACAAGTAATAAAAAAGCAAATATTATTTTTAAACTAGTTAGGGATCTATCTCATTAGCACACCAGTTGCTTTTTTTTTCTTTATACTTCTACCTGATGGAACAAACATATGGCTCACCTGATGTTAAGCGGTAACCATCGCCTATAACAAAGCATTGCCTCGTAGATCACACACGTCTGGAACGTGCCCTACGATGCACTGCCCTGCGTCCATCTACTTGAGGGTTACAGATGTTTGGCCTCACGTGCCTGTAATTACACCGGCACCAACGCCCCTCAAACCGAAACACAGCGATGCTGCTTCACGGCAGAAATAGGCATGGTGGTAGTACTTCCCCGGATGAGCCACACACAAGGAGCTCTACTACTACTGCTGCGCAACTAGTTGCTCTACGCAAAAAAAGGTATACAGCTATAATAGAGGTTACCTCGTCGTGTGTATAGAATTGTACACAGCTGTTTAACGACAATCACAATTACACACATCCCTTTCTTTGTACTACTCTCTCTCTCTCACTCTTACATTCATATATGTACATTGTTTATATTATAGTATTATTTTCTTGTGTTTGTGTTTATCCAGTATTTAATTTTCATTACATTATACTCAATGTTATATTGTGTATTCAGATTTATTAACCTTTCGTAGAATGATTATCTTTCATTTTATAGTTTCTATTTGTTCTGGCTTCTGTAGGTCGTGTGGCATACCATCACTTACTTCTTTTTCGAGCCAGTGCGGTGAAAGGATATCAACTGCGCCTCAAAGAGGCTTCTATCTACAACCTATGTCTACTAACCGCCTGCCTGCGGTATCAACAGCTACCTATTACTTAGTAATACAAGTTGTTAGTTTGTAGTTTGTGCCCGTTGGTAGCATCAGACCGCAAGGAATCCATTACAGGTGAAGTACCCTTAGCAGCAGTTCGTGACGCTGAAATATAACGATTACGTTGGCAAATCACAAATTCATCATCCGCACAACAAGTGCGGATGTAGATTTCCGCAAGTATAGGCCGCTGGTGGGCCCTTTTTGCGTGACGCTTGACACATGTTGCTCGAACTTTTTTAGGTTCTAGGACACGCAGATTTCCTCACGATTTTTTTCTTTACCGGTTGAGAATACTGGCATAGCACACACAAATTTTCAGACACAAAAAATCATTGGATTTGAACCTACGGCCTTAGGATCGGAAGGCGGGTCCGCTACCACTAGACTACCAGAGCTCTTGCCCAAACGAGTACGTCGCAATATAATATCTAATAAATAAATATTCTAAACAATCCACACAACACTAAAAATGTTTGTTATCGCATAAATTCGTCATTTATCAGCCTATTTGAATAATTCTTTTTTTTTCTGAAAGGTAATTTTTGAAATTTTATCAAAATCAGTTCAGCAGTTTGGCCATGAAGTCAGTTTCTCAAGTGTTTTGAACTCCACTTGTTATTTGAAGTCGGCTAAAAACAGTAGGGACCTTCTTATAACTCACTAGCGGCCTGTCCAGGCTTCGCACGGGTGGACATTTATTTTTTAAACACATAAATATAGCCTATGTTACTCAGGGTGAATGTGAATGCTTTCCAATAGTGAAATAATTTTTGAAATCGGCACAGTAGTTCTTGAGTTTATTCATTACAAACATACACACAAAAATACAAAGACACTAATCTTTCCTCATTATAATTAGTATAGAGTAACTAGTGCTAAGAAGCGTAGTTAGTCAAGTTAAGAGACTAGGGAATAAAGTTTTGGTTATGTTCTAGAATTATTTACTAGCTACATACCTGTATGTAAATGAATTTACCTTATAGCAAAGCATTTCTTCGTAAGTCACAAACGTCAGAAACGTACCCTACGATGCTCTTCCTTTGCGTCCATCAACTTAAGGCATACAGATACAGAGGTTTCAGTGTACAGGAATATAAAATGCGATGCTATTGTATGTAAGCCTACGTTATGTACTTACATAATTTATTTAGCAACACTCCCCGCGTTACTTGGTAAATAAACATATTAACCGTGAGTGGATACGCTGCTCTCAGCTTTTATATGCCTTAAGTTATATACTTAAGCGTTTCTTTTAAGCTTAAAAAAAAACGGTTGTCTGTAAAGTCGGTTTACTGACGATAGTTGAACATGACAACGTCATAAGAAAAGACAGATGTCGAACGCTGCCGAACGCGGAGGCCGATTGTGCCTCTTTGTCGCTCGCTCCGCGCTCTCGCTTGCACTTCAAGCCTTAAATGGAACGCTTCAGAGCGAGGTAACGCCGTATGAGACATGTTTTAGATGTTGTCACGTCAAAAAGCATTATAATAAAAGCATTCGTTTCGAAGCTACAAAGTCCGAAGTGATTGAGTTTTAGTCCCCCAAGGCCGAAGGCCATGGCCTTACGAAAAGCCCAATGCACATAAATGCCTCAAGTTAGAGGTCGCGATCAGTGCATTGTAGGACACGCTCATGTAAGGCAATACTCAGATATCGGTAATGGTTACCTTTTCACATCAGGAGGTCCATCTGCATTAAATGACAAGTAAAAATATTGTTATTGATTTTCTTAGGAACATTTAGGAGAAATTATAAAAAATCCAATGAAAAATCTATATCTTAAAATTCCCTTGGTCACGCAATCACGCGCGAATGGCGAGATAGATTTGGCTAAAATACATAGGATGACATAGGATTTATTATCACGAAGAAATAACGTGCGAAGTCGCGGGCGGTTACTAGTCTTGGTATAAAAAACATTTCGCTTCATCCTATGTACTGGACCACAAGTAACCAGAAACTTGGCAAACGCTTCCTGAATGTTTAATAATATTGAATTCAGTCGGTTTAAAGCTATATCTCCACCAGACGCTTTCCTCTTTATCCTTTCTCAAGTTCGGGAGAGTTTTCTGTTTTATCGCTTTTAATAATCATCATCATCATCAGTCTGAAGAAGTCCACTGCTGGACATAGGCCTCCCCTACACATTTCCATGAAGAACGATTCTGAGCTCTTTCCACCCACCGACTTCCCGTGATCTTAACAATGTCGTCGTTCCATCTGGTGGGTGGGCGCCCTACTTTTCGACTTTCCGGTTCGTGGTCGCCATTCGAGAACCTTTCCTCCAAACGGTTGTAGGTTCTTCGAGCTATAGATATTTACACCAATAAACATTATTTCTGGATGTCTGGGGGAGGTAGTCATGTAACGCATTAAAATGTATAGTACCCTCTAGTGGGTAAGTAAAGCCTGGGTAAGTAGTGTAAGTAGAGGTCTACCACAAGCTCTGTCTGGCTCTGGTTTTGAGTCTGTGTGAGTGCTGTCAAAATAAATCCTACGTCGAAACGTCACACGCACAGTACAATACACTGGTGAGCACTCACACAGACTCAAAACCAGAGCCAAAGACAGAGCCAGGCAGAGCTTGTGTTAGGCCTACTGCGTGGGTGGGGAAAGACAAATCAAAAGATTAAATTTGGTAGATACATGAGCGTCTTTGAGGGAATTTAGATAATAGCGCTATCCACAAACTTAGATAGATAGATAACTCTTTATTGATTACAAAGACACACTAGGTTAGTTGTGGAAAGAGGTGGAGACCGCGTTTTGGTAAGCGTAGTGTAGGACGCCCTCCGGCAAGGTGGGGCGACGTTCTAAGAAATATAGCTGGCAAGCACTGGAAGAGAAGAGCCGAAAAGACCGGGCTCAGTGGCACGTCTTGGAAGAGACCTACGTCCTGCAGTGGACTGATATAGGTTGATGATTATGATGGCTAGGTAAGTAGGACACAGTTTTGAGCTTAAAAATAAACAGTCACAATAATACGATGGGTGGTCTTAGCGCTACAGCGATCTCTATCAGGCAACCTTGGAATGGACAAAACTGAACATAAAGAAGTTAGCCGTTGCTAGTAAATTAATTATTGTTCTACACACATTAAAGATATCTAACATGCCTAGAAAATAAAATCGTTGATAGTTTATTTTCTTTTATTATGATTGCTATTGGAAACCGAAATTAGCTACCCAATAAAACAGATTGTTGAAAAAACTTTACAAATTCGTTTTATTTTTTGCAGCTTCATTTTGCCGGTGTAGTTTTAACCGATATTTCACCAAAAACCTTTCATTCCGAATATCTTTTTTCCATTGACGTCACTCAAAAGTCCGCTACATTCGCATCATCAGCGAAAAAGATTATTTATTTACACATCGCTCATTCGTAACAGGAATTCATTTCCGTTCGAATACACAGCAAACGAAGCTTTTATACAGTAAAAACACTCACGAAGATAGATAGATAGATAGTAACTAGTATAAGAATCTGGATAGTAAGATAAGCTTTTGACGTTACAACGTCTTATAATTCGATGGAGCCGGCTGCACGCACGAAAAAGCATGACTCATGCGGCGTAACCTCGCTCTGAGGCGTTCCATTTAAGGCTTGAATTGCAAGCAAGAGCGCGTAACAAGCGACATAAAGGCACAATCGGCCTCCGCGATCGGCAGCGTTCGACATCTGTCTCTCTCCTACTTGAGTGAGCGATGCGTCCGCGTGGACAGCTGTATGACGTTGTCACGTTCAACTAACGTCAGTAAACCGACTTTACAGACAACCGATTTTTTTATTTAAAACAAATGAAGCATAAAAAATGAGGAACCGAATTCATGGCCAAACTGCTAAACTGATGTTGATAAAATATCTATAGGACCAATTTGGAAGTAATATTATTTTATAAAATAAGTTTTCAAATCGGTTCATAATAAACGAATTTATGCAAAAAAATTGACAGGCGCACGGCTCGGTTGGTTGTAGCCCTGCCTTCTGAGTCGTAGGTCGTGGGTTCGATCCCCACCGAGAACAAATATTTGTGTGGTGAACATAAATGTTGGTTCTCTGTCTGGGTGTTATAATTATTATATTTTAAGTATATATTTACAAAAAACGTTTGACACGTGTTGTTCGAACTTATTTTTAGGTGTTACGACACGCCGGTTTCCTCACGATGTTTTCCTTCACCGTTTGAGATAACTGGCATAGTGCACATACATTTTGCGACAGAAAAACTCATTGGCACACAACTGGGCTTTAACCCACAACTATATGATCGGAAGACGGGGCCGCTACCACTAGACCACCAGTGCTCTCTAGCCCTTAGCGTGGGATAAGGGCTAGAGGAAAGGCAAATGATGGTGATGGCTAAAATTTTGGGTTAACGGAATATTTTCCAATTAATGTCTCAACAGTTATTTAGCTAAACCAATTTGTTAGAGCATATTTGTTATTAGATGTTTTGAAAACGTGGTAAAAGTGATCCTAGCCAGAAGTTTCCAGAGATTGGAAAATTACAATCAATTATACGATATTAAAAATAACTCTCATAAATATTTACAAAATAAATTATAGGCCTTTCTAACTATTGCAAATCTGTCAAAATGGAAAATGCTTCATGATCATCATCATCAGCCTGAGGTCTACTGCTGGACATAGGGTACTCCCCTACACCTTTCCTGGAAGAACGATTCTGAGCTCTTTCCATCCACCGACTTCCCGCGATCTTAATAATGTCGTCGGCCTATCTGGTGGGTTCTTCTTCTTCTTTTCGTTACACTGGTTCTTTCGAACAAAGTGAATTGAAACGATTTTAAGTACGCCTTAACGAGGCTCCTTTTCGTGCCCTTGACACTTGCTTTCGAACTTTTTAGGTTCTACGACATGACGTCGGTTTCTTCTCCATATTTTCCTTTACCGTCAAATGTCCCGGGTATGATTATACTGCTTGTGAGATATTTATTCTGTGCAGAAATTGTGGGCTGATTGAACGTTTACCCATTACCAGTCAACGGTTTAACCCTATTTCAGCGATTAACGATGCCGAAACGCGCTTTTTTTACCGATGACCGTTTTACTTTTTTCTATTTATTGGTCAATTTTGCAAAAACTCACGTAATCCTTCCATCATGATTTCTGTTTTATCGTTCTTATCAAATCTATTTAAATATTTTTATAATGTCCCAAAAGTTAAGAGACGAGCGGGATTTGAACCCATGATTGGGATTTGTACCAAGGGACGGTTGCGGGTTGTGTGAATTGTCCACAATATTTATTTATTTATTCAAGCAGAGCTTGTTGTACCATGGGTACCAGATGGATAAATAATATTTAGATGCATATTTTGTATACTATAATATACACACAGCCAGACATAAAACAAACACATATGTTTACCAGACAAATATAATTGTTCTCTGTGGGGATCGAACCCACGCCCTCCAGCGCAAAAAACAGTTATACACCCATAAAATAGCTTAATAATACTGTACACCACTTTCAGTCGGAAGTGCTCTTGTAACACCCTGTATAGATAATTGGTTTATTTAAAGCCAAAATACATATTACGAGTATGCAATAAAAAAATATTTCTCATTTCAGGTAATTACGAGCAGGCTGCTACGTAAGTACCTAACTCTTTTATTCGAAATTGCGAAATAATTATACTGACAACAGAATATCATTAAAAATGTACGCATGAATTAATATTGAAATGGTATTGACATAGTGCGGGCTTTGCTCGCTTTTGTCAACCGACTTTAAATAAAAAGAGGTTTTCAATTCGGTTGTATTTTTTAAAGTTTGTTATCGCATAACTTGATAATTTATGAACCGATTTGAAAAATTATTTTTTTAAGTGAAAGGTAATTCTTCCATATTAGTTCCGTAGATTTAAAAATGGGTATCGCGACTATTACTATATTACTTTAAATAAATAAATATTATAGACAATTCACACAACACTAGCTTGCCCCAAACTAAGCAGAACTTGTAATATAGAAACCAGATAGCTGATATAATACATAATATACACATTTTTTTTGTAAATACATACTTAGAATACACCCAGACAGAAAACAAACATCTGTGTTCACCACACAAATATTTGTTTTCGGTGGGGATCGAACCCACGACCTTCGGCTCAGAAGGCAGAGCTACTACCAACTGAGCTGAGAGGCCAGTCTTACTTACTTACTTACTGCGATTACTTGGGCGATTTACTTGTACTGAAAGTAACTTTACTTTTTTAAAGTTAGTAAGTTGACCAGCAGTTTCCGAGATTAGCACATTCAACCAAACAAGCAATCAAACTGAAGACAGTTTTATAATATAGGTATCATCATCAACCTATATCAGTCCATTGCTGGACGTAGGTCTCTCCCAAGACGTGCCACTGAGCCCGGTCTTCGGCTCTTCTCCAGTGCTTGCTACATTTCGCTGATCGTCGCCCGATCTTGCCGGAGGGCGTCCTACCACTACGCTTACCTAAACGCGGTCTCCACTCTAGTATTCGTTTGCTCAACGATTGTCTGTTCTACGGCAAACATGAACGGCCCACTGCCACTCTCATTACTAATCCTTAAGTATAATACTATACATTAATTTAGTTATTATCAAGAAAGTTCTCACGCCAAGACCAGTGGAACCTGATATTAAGCCATACGCCATATGCCGGTGGAATTTCGCATGGATGATTCGCAACGTGTAATTACGTGTGGTGCTGTGGTTACAACCTCTTTGCCTAGAACTGCACAATGGCGACAGACATATGGCAAAATACGTTATAAATAGAAATTAATAAAAAGTAAATATCATGTTTGGATATTCAGCAACAGAAATTGATTAAAAGTTTGATATTTTTTAAGTTATTTCATTTAAATGATTGTTTATTTTTTCTATCATCTTTTTCTTAAATTTATGAGCTTAGCTCGTGTCGGGACTTTGATGCAGTTTTTTCCTGTTTTTTCGTATAAGGAAGTCAAGGAGGCCGCATTCAAAATAGAATGCGGCCTCCTTGACTTCCTTATACGGCATGACAGTGACTTTTTCTTTTATCTGGCTCATGTAACTTATTCTTGCCCTTCCTTTTCCCCGTTTTCTTCAACCTTTCCTTCAATGATGTTCTTTATGTAGCTGCCATGTCGTAGAAGATGTCCAAACATTTTTCCTCTTCGATTTTGTATCGTCTCAAGTTTTTTCTGCACTAATAATATAATGAGGTGCCGATTTCAAAGATTCTTTCACCAATGGAAAGCTTCATTCACCCTGAGTAACATATAGGCCTATATTTATATGTTTAAAAAATAAATATACACCCGTGCGAAGCCGGGACAGGCCGCTAGTCTCTAAATAAAATTATTTTTTAACATAATAACACGATGAGTCAATAAAAAAAAGATATTCTAAGAAGAACGTTTTTAAGCCTTTCCCATCCACCAATTTATAAAATAATCACACAAGTTCTGGCCTTGACAGGGCTCAGAATCGTTCTTCCTGGAAATGTAGGTATAAGGGAGATATTTGTCCAGTGGACTTCTTCAGGCTAATGATGTTGAAGAAGCACTGTATCCGAATATGAAATGACCATTACTAAACTTACATCAATTTTATGAAACCATCCATCAAATTTTACACAGTGGTCAATGACCCTTATAAACCCCAAACATAGTTTTACGAGGCCCAAAAGAACCTCTATAAAACTAACATCCTATAATCTTATGCTAGAGAAATTTCGACTTTATTGTAACAGATTTATGGAGTAAATTAGAGTGATTTTGGGAGGCAAGATGGACGTTTATGGTAACCGCGGTTGTAACTTATGATTATGAAGTAAAAGTTTATGTAATGTAAATAAATAGTTCGTTACATTCCAGAATTAGGTTAGGCTATAACCTTGTATTCTCGCGGTGCAGATGGGCTTGCAACCTGTCATGTTTTGTCACACCAAGATATTACTTATAAAATAAAAAAATACCTCCGCACTAAATGCTTGGAGCCCTTTTACCTATCAGAACTATCAGTATCTGAGAGACTGGCCTCTCAGCTCAGTTGGTAGTAGCTCTGCCTTCTGCGCCGTAGGTCGTGGATTTTATCCCCACCGAGAAAAAGTATTTGTGTGGTGAACGCAGATGTTTGTTCTCTCTCTGGGTGTTATATTGTATTAAGCAAGTGTTTACAAAATAAAAATATGTAAGTATTATAAATCAGCTATTTGGTTTCCATATAACAAGCTCTGTTTAGTTTGGGGCTAGATAGTGTTGTGTGGATTGTCCGCAATATTTATTTATTAGGGCCGAGATGATGATAATGATAACGGCTTGTTTTTAATGTTTTTTGTACCTCCACGCTACCAAACATGATGTTTTGATGTCGTACAGTGGTCGCCATTAATTTCCTATCGCCGAATCATCATGCCAAAACATCAGACCGTAATGACACCGCATTATCATGTAAATCAAGCCACTCGTAACGAAATACCCCTGATTCTAGCCTCCAGATTCAGCTGACAAATCATACTGCTTCTACAGTTCAGCCGGCGTGACTTGGCGGGCCTGAAGATGAGTTGTTTCAACGTAAAATTAATATCGATATAGTATGACCTAGATACAGCGTCGCAAAACAAAACAGCGTAAAACAATGGTGTGAATTCACCATGCTTCTAGAAAGTTGTTTTTTTACATTAATACCTAAACATAAAAATAAATTAATATGAAATTAAATAATAAATAACTAATTGGCCTATCCTATTTTTCCTATTTTTTTAAGAACTTTAGTAATGTGAATCATACCTAAATACATCATTTTATTAAGTAGTGAACTGACTTGCAGCGCCCTATAGAGTACATGTACTTACCTAATAGCTTCTGTAGACCTAAGCTATGTAAATAAAGTATTTGCTTGTTGGCAATTAACAAATCGAAATCTAAAGAAATCATATTTACCTTAACCGAAAGAAAGACACCCCGTCTCAAAAGCGACAGTTCTCAAAAACAAACGGAGGCATTTAAGACGCCTGCACGTTGTCTGTGGTTGTACCATACGAAATTCAAATAAGACTCAATCATCATCATCATCATCATCAGCCTGAAGAAGTCCACTGCTGGACATAGGCCTCTACACATTTCCAGGAAGAACGATTCTGAGCCCTTTCCATCCATCGACTTCCCGCGATCTTAACAATGTCGTCGGTCCATCTGGTGGGTGGTCGCCCGACGCTTCGTCTTCCGGTTCGTGGTCGCCATTCGAGAACCTTTATTCCCCAACGGTTGTCGGTTCTTCTAGCTATATGGCCTGCCCATTGCCACTTCAACTTACTAACTCTACGAGCTATGTCGGTGACCTTGGTTCTGCTACGGATATCCTCATTCCTGATTCTATCACGTAGTGAAACTACCAGCAACTCAATAAGACACGGTTAAGTGTACTCTTATTTCTCCGGCCGTTATAAGGCCGAAACGCTCAATCTAGCTTTTATACCTACATCCATGGTAAATAGCCCAAGACTGACTGCAAATTCGCCGAACGGCTTTGACCGCGGAATGAAAACTTCAGACCCGTACAGCCGAATCATGGTATCAAATCAGGGGTGTGTTTGTCGCTCTACCGAGCCAATGATTGCAATTTGATGGTCATTATCATGGCGTTTATTATAAATGTTGTACCTATTTTGAGTTTTATCATAGAATTTAGTGTAAATGACCCTATGATGATAAAACCTGGGGTTCAAATCCTATAATGCATTCATAGATGACTGGCCTCTCAGCTCAGTTGGTAGTAACTCTGCCTTCTGCGCTGTAGGTCGTGGGTTCGATCCCTACCGAGAACAAATATTTGTTTGTTGAACGCAGATGTTTGTTCCCTGTCTGGGTGTTCTATTGTATTCTAAGTATGTGTTTACAAAAAAAAATGTATATAAGATATTATATCAGCTATCTGGTTCCCGTAGTACAAGTTCTGCTTAATTTGGGGCTAGATAGTGATGTGTGAATTGTTCACAATATTTTTTTATTTATTTATAGATTGTTTTGTGAGAAAAATTTATAAGTGCACTTTTATAATGCGGACAGCCAAAGAGTGGAACTCGTTGTCGGCGTCTGTTTTTCCGAATACCTACAATTTTGATGTTTACAAAAAAGAGAATAGGTATCTTCTAAGTGAGCGAACTACACCGTCGACCGAATCATCATTTAACATCAGTAGGCCTACCATAAGCTCTGTCTGGCTCTGGTTTTGAGTCTGTGTGAGTGCTCATCAGTGTATTATACTGTGTGTGTGTGACGTTTCGACGTAGGATTTATTTAGTCTATACAGACTCAAACCCAGAGCCAGAGACAGAGCCAGACAGAGCTTGTGGTAGGCCTACAGGTGTGAGTGCGTTTATAAATTGTAAAAAAACTACTTTATTTTTTCTCACTTTACCTTACTTTTTTACTTTTTTAGCTTCACAAAACTGTCAAGCATTCATAAAACTAAGGAACCAAGAAATGAATAGTTTATTCAACTTTAAAACACATTATAACAGACAATAACCCCATGAAAAGCCATAATTTTCCGCAGCCATTCACACACAAATCACACACGCAAAATTCAACCATATCCCGCTATCATAAGATGTGTTTTGCAAAGTATTGTTTGAATAGGAAAAATTGCCTTGAAAATAGGTATGTGACCCCGTCAAGGTCAGTCCATTCTTTTTTTGAAACTAAAGTCATCGCTCTTAGAATAATGGCGTGGCTAATGTATAATGGGGAGGTCATTGACCAAGGCTTTTACGCAAAAAATGAGATTGTTTCCGGGTTAGAGATAAGACAACATAGAAACCAGATTATTGTATTCTTAATACAAAAAACAAGATTAATTGTGTTATATGCATGTATTTACAAAACAAAACAGCTATCTACTACGTAGTAAGGGTAAGGTAAATATATTATAAGTTTTAAAAGTTGAGAAACCGACTTCATGACCGAACGGCCAAACCGATTTTGATGAAATTTCTATGGGACTAATCTGGAATCTATAACCTGGCGCAGCGTCTTGGGGACGCTTCCATCTGGCACTGATTTGGATCAGTTGAGATATCTCTGGATCGTTTTTAACAGCCTGCAGATCGCTCAACTGTGTCTTCTACATTTTGTTAATATTTGTTTAACTGTAAGTTTCTTTGTGTAAGTCATCATCAGCCTGAAGAAGTCCACTGCTGGACATATGCCTCCCCTACACATTTCCAGGAAGAACGATTCTGAGCCCTTTCCATCCATCGACTTCCCGCGATCTTAACAATGTCGTCGGTCCATCTGGTGGGTGGGTGCCCTACGCTTTCTTTGTGTCAGTATATTATGTATATTTAAGTTAACCTATGAATCCAATTAAAAAATATATTGGAAGAGAAATGCTGGCCGTCATTTGACGACCGTTTTCGTGCAACCAGACAATACATACTAAATTAGCCAAAAAGTACAGTCTATCCCTCGTTCTGCCAGTCGTGCCACCCGTCCATTCCCAAGCCATAATAGTTTCCCACCCCCTCAGGGTGGAAAAATTCTACCCCAAAATGCTACCCCTTGAAAGGAAGATTCGTTATATTTGTGACAGCTGTTCATTGTTTCACGACAGATGTAATTACGTGGGGTTTTTGCTGTTTCTAGTATGATTGATGTTTTCGAAGGTATATTTTTGTATTTGTGGTTGGGTTCGGATGAATTGGCGCTCGTGTTTTTGTCTTTATTCTTTTTCATCGCTCATTCATGGAATTGTCTGATTCAACGATTATTATGATTGTTAATTAAATTAAAGTTAATGCATTTATTTCATTCTTCCAAGATTCGTTGGTTATGTTTTCGAGTATTTTACTATCCACCTCCATCCCTAGTGCGGGAGTCAATAGTTTACGATAATAACATACATCTATCTAAATATATAAAACTCTTACGTTACTGACTGACTGACTGACAATCAACGCACAGCCTAAACCGTTAGTCCTAGAAGCATGAAACTTGGAGGGTATGTTCCTCTTATAGCGTAGAGGTGTACTAAGAAAGGAAATTGGAAAATTATTTCCCGAAGAGGAGAAAAAGGGGATAAATGGTTTAAAGAAAAATCAACACACAGCCTAAACCATTAGTCCTAGAAGCATTAAACTTAGAGGGTATGTTCCTCTTATAGCGTAGAAGTGTATTAAGAAGGGAAATTAGAAAATTCTTTCCCCAAGAGGAGAAAAAGGGGATAAATGGTTTAAAGAAAAATCAACACACAGCCTAAACCATTAGTCCTAGAAGCATGAAACTTGGAAGATGTGTTCCTCTTATAGAGCAAAGGTGCACTAAGAAAGAAAATAGGAAAAAAAAAACCCTAAAAGAAGAAAAAAGGGAAAAATAGTTTAAAGAAAAATCACAAAAAATGCTTTACAAAATACACAAAAAAACAGTAAAAAAAATTCAGCTACCGCAGCATCTGTCACCAAATTTGAATACACACAAAAGTTTACAATCATAAAACCCAACGTGACCACTAAGACAAAATCGCGGAAAACACCTATCATACCGAAACTAAACACCGCTTCAAAAACGACCACAACAACACTCGCCTTCACATTCAAACCTACCCTAAAGTACATGCTCAAAACTATGGTAACCAGCAGTTGGCCATGTCTAATTAAAAAAATCTGATTCGATTATACACCAACACTAATACAAACCCCCAAATTAGCCACTAATATAACATAAAATCACAAAAAATAACTTTACAAAATACGCAAAAAAAAACCAATAAAAAATTTTCAGCTACCGCAGCATCTGTCACCAGGTTTTAATACACACAAATGTTAACAAAAAAAACCAATGATAACCACTAAGACAAAATCGCGGGAAACATCTATCATACTTAAACTAGACACTGCTGAAAAAAATCGGCTCCAACAGCACTCGCCTTCAAATACACTCTAAAGTACAAGCTCAAAAATATAGTAACCGGCAGTTGGTCATGTCAAATTAAAAAAATCTGATTCGATTATACAACAACACGCATACGAAACCCCAAATTAGCCACTAATATAACATAAAATCACAAAAAATAGCTTTACAAAATACGCAAAAAAACATAAAAAAAAATTCAGCTACCGCAGCATTTGTCACCAGGTTTTAATACACACAAATGTTTACAAAAAAACCGATGATAACCACCAAGACAAATCGCGGGAATCATCTATCATACTTAAACTAAACACCGCTGAAAAAAAACGGCTACAACAGCACTCGCCTTCAAATTCAAATACACTCTAAAGTACAAGCTCAAAACGATGGTAACTTGCATTTGATCATGTCAAACTAAAAAAAAAAGATTCGATTATACACCAACGAATACTATAGCCCAAATTACCCACTAAAATAAAATCACGAAAAAGAGCTTTACAAAATACGCAAAAAAACATTTAAAAAAAAAATCTGCTACCGCAGCATCTGTCACCAGGTTTGAATACACACAAAGGTTTACAAAAAACCCCATGGTAAACACTAAGACAAAATCGCGGGAAGCACCTATAATACCAAAACTAAACACAGCTGAAAAAAATCGGCTACAACAGCATTTACCATCTTTCGAACACACTTTATATAGTTTTGAATGCAAACTCAAAACTAAGGTAATCAGCACTTGGTCATGTAAAACCAACGCATACATAACCCAACTTAGCCACTAAGACAAATTCACGAAAAATAACTCACAAAAAATACGAAAAAAACAGTGAAAACATATCAATAGTTGTCCGCTTTCCACCATAAAATAGTTTCTTTTAATCGAACTCAAACTATGACTTTATACTAACCACGCGGACGAAGTCGCGGGTGACAGCTAGTACATACATAAAATCACGCCTTATTCCCATGGGGGTAGGCATAGATCACGGATTTCCACTTGCTACGATCCTGACACACCTCTTTCGCTTCATTCACTCTCACAACATTCTTCATACATGCTCGTCGGTTTAGGGTACTCCTAACCTGGCCTTTCTCTAATACGTCTGTAATCTGATCGAGATACATGCGCCTAGGTCTTCCCTTCCAGCAGTTCCATTTACGCTCGCCTGATGCAATTGTTTTGCTAATCTCCTTTCATCCATTCTTTCTACATGTCCAAACCATCAATATTTATTTATTTTATTTATTCTCTGTGCGTGCTCTATCGTCTCTACAATGGGGAGTGCTCTGAGGAATTGTTTGGTCTGGTGCCCGAAGATGATTTCTATCATCGCACCACTCGCCACAGAACTAGATTCCATCCTCACCACCTGGATGGCTGGTTTTCCACAACTGCTCGTTTTTCGCGGTCCTTTTTGCCGCGCACGAGTAAGTTGTGTCTGCCTTCTGCGGTTTTCTCTCGGAGCTTCGACATGGGGTCCTTCAAAAGGCGAGCCTACCTATTCTTAAAAGGCCAGCAGCGCATCAGCACCACCTCTGGTGTTGCAGGTGTCTATGGGCAACGATGACTACTTTCCATCAGGTGGCCAATCTAATAGTCTTCCAGCTATGGCATAAAAAAAATATTCATCCAAAATATTCGCATCAAATCGAATCAATGACATTGAAGGCAATCTTAACACGCGGTTCTATTAGTTAATATCGGAAAGCGATTTCTGCCACGTTATCGTCACGATAACATCGTAGTTACGTCCTGTTTACGTCCGCAGACGCAGCTTTAGTTCATAAGGGTCTATTCTGACTATAATATCAAGCGAAATGGATCAATGCAGGTAAACATAGCCTTATAAAAAGAAACAGACAGATATAGATATTAATTTATTTGCTTCTTAGCACACAACGTAATGAGTCGTATAAAACCATTTTGGCAATTCAATAAAACATACCAAGTATTTGCGAAATTTGAAACGAATGTTGATTTTATAGACGATTTTTAAAGACTTATTGCCATATTTGATACAGTATGAGGAAAATGTAATACGCTATTTTAAATTCGCTAAATTGTCACATGAATGAGAATGGCTATGCTACATTCAATTGCCTCTCAGCTCAGTTGGTAGGTACTCGTAGGTCGTGGGTTTGATCCCCGAAAAAAAAATTGTGTGGTGAATGTTTGTAATTTGTTTAGGTGTTTTATTGTATTCTGAGCATGTTTTTAAAATTAAAAAAAGGTGTATAGTATTATACACTTTTTGGTTAGCTGGTTAATAGTACAAGCTCTGCTTAATTTGGGTTTAATAGTTTTGTGTGGATTGCCCCTATTTTAAAAAACCCTTATGGCAAAAACAACCGTCGATATTTGTATAAGTCAATGTGTGCGAGAGAGAAGTTCCATGGAGTTCAACGTCTTAATTGGGGTAAGAACTACTTTTGCATGTTTTTACCTCTTACGTCAAAATTACTCTGTAAACATCACACAGATGATTTCGAGAAGTGTGTGAGTTACTGGCGAAGGTAATTTAGGGAAAAACAAAAAGTCACCACACGGAAACGAACCCCGATATTTACATACGAATGTGTAATAAACTTATTCCGCTCCTTCTCATGCCGGACTTTAAGCACCGGTTTTTGGTAGAGTCGATCCGACTCGATTCATCACAGTCAAACATCGATAAATCTGGTGAGCTAGAGGCATTAAAATACGAATTTATTTAATTACCAAAAGTACATAATTAAGGTTTACTCAAATTACTGGGGAACCGACTTCATAGCTTATAGAAAAGAATAATATTTTTGAAAAACACCATAAAGAGATGCTTTTACAAACAAACGTTCTACACACTAGACGAGTTTTTTATCGACGAAAAAAAAGAATAACGTAAATTATAAATACCTTTTTCTATCATTGTATATTAACCTGTTTACAATCTGCATGATCATATCATATCGGTCCGTTTCTACTGTATTGCAACACACTACAGGGAAAATTATGTATTGATTCAAAACTAGTTCTGAGATCGGACTCTGTTAAACTTAGATGCATAAAAAGGCAATAAACATACTGAATAGCCAAACTGCTGAACTGATTTTGATGAATTTTTTATGGGAACAATCTGTAAATATATTTTCTGATAAAAATAGTGTGATAAGAATTGTCTCAGCTCACATGTAATTGTTTACCGAGGCAAAGCCGAGGTTGACAAACATGAAATTTGAGACATTTCTTGTTTTACTTCCCGTGGTTGTATACGATTTTTTTACTCGACGACGCCGACGGCGGAAAAAGGCAACTTTGGTTCGTGCAGCGGGCCGCAATAGCGCAATGTAAAATTTAAATTTAAATAACATAAAGATAGTATTAAATAAATAATATATCTTCTAAATTACTTGATTAATATATAGCTTCAACTATTTATTTAAAATAACATAGATTTGAGCAAACAGTTTACCATTTTTTAAATTATGAGTATGAAAATAATGGCTGAATAATGCTGGCGAGCCGAAGCCGAAGGCCCGCCAGAGAAAAAGAAAAAAAAACCGGGAAGGCGGCAATTCAATCTTCATTTTCACTAATTTTTCGTAATGAAAAGCACAGTGTTTACCTCGGGTGAAAGTCTTTTAAGTCCCTCAAGCTCCATTGGCGCCCTCGCTACGCTCTGGCGCCAAACCCGTCTCGGGACTCAAAAAACGTCTCATCTGCCAAAATCTGCCACATTTGTAAATCGTCAGCATAATATGCCACAGCTAAAATTTTGGATCCAAATCTGCCAAAATGGCAGAAATCTGCCACAAATGGTCACACTGGACCGGACGAATGATGAGAATGACGTATGATATGAGCTACGGTAGTCATTAGTGGCATTTGGCACTATGTTCTGAAATTCTTGCTCGTGTTTGATTGACCTCAAAGCTTCCTCAAAGCATAAAACAACAACGTTGCAATGTGTTTAGGTCTTTTTACACATTAATTTTATCAATAACAGACAGCATCAATGCATCGTTGTTCTCTTACAAAACTTAATGTCCCAGAATTGACTGATAAATTCATAAAATGTTGTTACTAGTTTCCAGAGTGTTTTTGAACGGAATTGAAATTGTAATCAGCTGTTCTCCTGTCCCTTGCCTGTCATTTCCCCGCTTGACAATGACAGCTTGATGTGGGGTAGTGCTGCCAACTCATTTCAATAGATTTGCCATTTCTACTAGAACTTAGATGGTTTGGATTGGACTTTTGGTTTTGTTGGATGTAAAGTATTGATGAATTTAGCGGTTCCTATTTTTTTTAGTGGGAAGCTGTGTTTGGCTTTACTTGGGTGGGCTCAAGTTGAGCCCAGGTAAAGCCAACAAACAAAGTAGTTGCCAGGAAACCTTCCCCGTGATTAATTCCTCAATGGAACACATCACACATTTCTCGAGTTTGGTTCACCAAACTATAAAAACGAACGACGAACAAAACAAAAATAACAGACAGTTGGCAGCACAGCACGACGGATCAAAATAAATACACAACCTCTTTTCTCACGTCTCAAAAAACGACACTCAGGTAACAATGTACTATTTTTCAAATCGACGAAGTTATGCTACAACAAACAAAACAAAAGACACCCGAATTTAGAACCTCCTTTTTATTTTAAGTTGGTTAACACTTGCACTGGTGCTAAGGGCACTCTAAGGGCTGTCCGTATTGCGATCACGTGCGCCGGGGCGAGGTGCTACGACAATATGCGTCATCCCCCTCCCTTGAGGGATGTAGCCGTTTCAATTTCACAAAACAAAAGTCTTAAGCCGACTTAGCCGGGCTATAAAATGTACTAGTAGCTCGTGGCTTTACCTGCATGGTAACCTGTGAGCCTACCATAAGCTCTGGTTTTGAGTCTGTGTGAGTGCTCACCACTGTATTATACTGTGTTTGTGACGTTTCGTCGTAAGATTTATTTATTTAACACTCACACAGACCCAAAACCAGAGCCAGAGACAGAGCTTAAGGTAGGCCTACTGTTCGTGGCTTTACCTGCATGCGTCCGTCGTACCGTCTGCGAGCGTATTTACCAAGAATGAATTAAATTCAGTCATAATAATATGACGTTTTTTTTATTTAACTAGCTAATGGAACAAGCACATAGCCCGCCTAATGTTAAGTGGTCACCATCGCCTATGAAAGAGCATGCCGTAAATTCGTAGGTCACGCACGTCAAAACGTGCCCTACACTGCCCTGCGTCGATCAGCTTGCGGAAAAGTGTATGCAAATTCAACCCCAAGAGGATTGCAGCGGGGTTTGGACTTAGCAGCAAACGAAATCGTGTAGGATTCCATTAGTTATAGAAAGATTAAAATGAAAAAATAAACAGTGTTAACTAAAGGAAAAATATAGCGAGACGAGACGATGTGCACTGGATAAACTTAGCAACTAAATGACAAATGATTAAGTACAGTTGGTGTGGAGTTGTGCAATAGGATTCCTAGTTGTCTCTAGTGTTGTGCTGCAAACCTTGTGACAATGATTCAGCAACTTTCAGGAAAGTTCTTTAAGTGTTGTTTTCGTGTGGGCACGTGCCTCTCTCTTTTGTATGGAAAATTGATGCTTATTCACGAACTTTTGTAAACAACTAGCTTATGGAACATGCTAAAACAACAACAACCACTAAACATGACCCACCTGATGTTTAGTGGTACCCATAAAAAAAAACATTTATTTGACATAATAGGTACATAGGTGTATACGTTCACAACTTAAAACAATAATGAACTATGCCAAATAGGCCCCGACTCAGCTTTTTGCTGCCTGACAAGGTATCATCTACCATGTCAAGCAGCGCTGGTTTTCAGGCGGAACTGTGTATTAAATTATAATAAACAAATAATAAAATACAATATAGCTACATACATAAATTATACTTACAATAGCCACCTTACTTACTTAGCCATCGCCTATAACAAAGCACTACCTTGTAGGTCACGCACGTCAGGAACGTGCCCTGCGATGCACTGCCTTGCGTCCATTAACTTAGTGTTTCAGTGTGGTTAAAGGATTTCAGGTACACTTCAAATAGGCTTTCTTTGCACCAGCTAAAAAATAGTATTTAAAAATACTGAATTCATGGTAACTATCCCGTATTTAATGAAAATAATGGTCGCAGTAACCACAGTAACCCCAAGAGGCGTGCAACGTCTCTTCCCGTTTAACTTTTCACTGTAGTTCCAGAATTTCCTTGTTCACGCGAAAATATAACGGCTGCTTCGTGCAAATAATATTAGTTCCTTTATTCTGGGGTTTACTGTGAGAAAGGGATTTGCGCTTGTATAATAAAACCAGAATGTTCTGGAAGAAAATTATTTGTTGGTTTTCTGTCGCATTATTTTATTAGTTCGAAAACATGTGACAAATCCACGAAAGGAGTCTCTTTGAGGCGCACTTACAATACTTTCACCACACTTGTTCGAAAGAACTAGTGGCACGAGAAGAAGAAGAAGAAGACAAGAAACTAGGACATAGCTGAATATATCTAATTTGTACCATGCTATACATATAACTTGTGTTTCGCAAATAAATGGTTGCAGGTATTGGTACCTATTGTCCTGGAAAAGAAAAATTCGTTGGAGCAGCGGTGGCCTAGGTTTTGCAACGTCATGTTTAACCGACTTCAAAAAAGAAGGTTATACCACAAAAAATAACATATATTATGTTCAACTGCATATTTTTAAAGTAAGTAGGTACTATTCAGTAATTTCTCCATTTATTGTCGACCGATTTTCATTTTTTTTTTAAGTTATATTCTATTGCGCATTGGACTTGGTTTTCCTTTGAAATCAAGTTTTAAATATGTTAACTTGGGTCTATTCTGCTTCTACACAACTATCTAAAATTCACCTCAAACTAATCAACCCAACCAGTTAAACTCAAAATCGATCTATCTAAGCCATTACCAAGCCATTACCAAGCAAAGAATCTAAAGCCCGCGACACACTTGCGACTTCCCAAATTGATAGACACGATTAAATTAACGCTCGTGTACTTAGTCCTTAATTGCTAAAACATCTAAGACGAAATCCATTACATTTGTAAGCTGTTAGCTTTGTAGCGGGTCGTTAGGGCTCGTAAGATTGGCTATAAACTTGTATGGAACCTCTTTGAGGCACAATTAAAATCCTTTCATCACACTAGGTCAAAAAAACTAGTAACACGATTCTTCTTTTTCTTCTTATCGTGTCACTGGTTCTTTCAAACCAAGCGTGGTGAAAGGATTGCATAGGAGGTGCGCCAAAAAGAGGCTCCTTTCGTACACTTGACACATATTTTCGAACTATTTAGGGTCTACGACATGCCGGTTTCCTCAAGATGTTTTCCTTCACCGTTTGAGAAAACTGGCTTTGTATACATACATTTTTGGGCAGTAAAACTCACTGGTACACGACTGGATTTGAACCCACGACCTCAGGATCGGAGGGAGGGGCCGCTACCACTAGCCCACCAGCGCACCATTACCAGTGACAGGATAAGAAAAAGCTTTATTTCTATGTGCTCTCAAACGGTGAAGGAAAACATCGTGAAGAAACCCATGGCTTAGTCAGCTCTGCGTGTATTGACCATATCTTTTCTGTGGATTAGGCCGACTAAGCTGTCAGGATTGTATAGGTGCTGGGCAAGCCTATTTCATTTAAAATCCTGTCCCAGGCACTATAGCGTCCCGCAAGTAGGGCTTGTGTAAATACCAGTTGCACCTGACGCTCTGTAAATCACACAACAAACCCTCTGTAAATCTACAATAAATGCAAAAGTGAAATAAAATTACTAATTACTGAAAAACTTGAATTTGTGATTCTATTCGGACTTGGCTCTGACTAGCTCTGTTACACATCCTTTTGAGTCTTGAATTGATATTTAATAATCAACAGAGTACTGAAGGTAACAAAAACGGGGTAAAATTAAACGGGCAAGTGCCACTAAGCGACTGCAATCACAGACAAAAGCTAGTGAAGAACATATTATTATTCCGTACTCTCCCCTCAGTACTAAATACTGAAAAATTACAAGTTTTTTATGGAGTAGAAAATCAAACAGGTAAATTCCAGGCGACTGCAATCACGGACAAAAGCTAGTGAAGAACATATTATTATTCCGTACTCTCCCCTCAGTATTAAATACTGAAAAATTACAAGGTTTTTATGGGGTAGAAAATCAAACAGTTAAATTCCTGGCGACTGCAATCACGGACAAAAGCTAGTGAAGAACTTATTATTATTCCGTACTCTCCCCTCAGTATCATGTACGTGTATTAGGAGTCGTGATGTCGACCATCACAGGACTAATAATAAACTTAATTAGATAGTTTGTTTGTCTGTTATGCCTGGGGTCATACGTGACTGTAATGAGATTAGAGAAATATTGTGAAAAAATACTAACTAAAGCATGTAATAAGGGTTTGATATTTCTTTTTATATACTACTAGTAGCGAAGCCCAGCGTTGCCTTTAATTAAATTTGGTTATTCTAGATCATTCGGGAATATTTAAGAACATTCTACACTTCAGAAAAATCTAGAATATATAGAAAAGTTCTGCGTGATAGAAAATGATGGACATAGAAAAGTCCCTACTTGTTAAAAAAGGATAGACATAGATTTTTGCAACATTTTGCATTAATGCTGCTCCTATTAGCAGAAGCGTGATGTTGTACAGCCTATATAATATCACGCTACGGCTAATAGGAACAGCATCCTCGATAAATGGACTATCAAAATAATTTTTTGATTCGGACCAGCAGTTCCCGAGATAAGCGCGTTCAAACAAACTCTTCAGCTATAAAATATTAAAAGTAGTATCATACAATTAACGATAGGAACCGAGACGATGTTTGTTGCCTGTTCTTCTAGGCTTGGTCGCTTGGAACTGGCACCAGACTCACCTAGCTTTAAGACGTCTCAAAGTGATCCTTGTTATACAGCTGAACAACGAAGTTGTAAATTTGAATTTAGTCTGGTAGAAAAAAAACGAATTTGATTTTGAATTTTGTCTGGTAGAAATTCATGAAGTCGTTTCCATATTTTGAGTATATTTTTCAGCTCGGTCGGTCCATTTCAATACCTACCTGTAAATTGAAGTTGGTAGTTGTTACATCACAAGTTAGTTATAAACTCATTACTGCTGTCATCAGCTTATTGCCAGTCGGTGTACCGGATGACAGCGACTAATGAACTTGGATGAAGAGCTTAGTTCTAAGTACTTCCCAGATAGCTAAGTATTGTGAGTGTGGTGATAAGATAAATAAATAAATATTGTGGAAAATCCATACAACACTATCTAGTCCCAAATCAAGCTGTGCTATAGCTGATATAATACTTATAATAAATAGTACATTGTTACCTGAGTGTTGAAAGTCACGTTTTTTGAGTCCCGAGACGGGTTTGGCGCCAGAGCGTTAGCGAGGGCGCCAATGGAGCTTGAGGGACTCAAAAGACTTTCACCCGAGGTAAACACTGTGCTTTTCATTACGAATACTGTGATGGTACGGTATTTGAGATACCTACCTACCTACTTGAAAGCTATTTAAGCATAGGTTTATCTTAAACAAATATTTTTTATCTGTAATACTTAGGTAGGTTGAATTTCGATTTCTCACAGACGTTCAAAACTCAAATAAAAACTTCGGGAAGGATGCTGTAATTTATTGCTACAGAATGCGCATCTTTACGAGTGCATAGATTCCAGGAAACCGAACATAAAAAAATAGGGGTCTTACAACAGCTAGGTACCTGAGGCACCATGTCGGCTTCGAGCATCTTGTAGATCGATGGGTTAAAAATATAATTCTATGAAATGTTATGATTATTAAAGGCTGAATATAAATGCTTAATACGAATGTTTAAATTAAGGGCCCTTAAGATAGAGCATGTTATTGTAAGGTGTAATATTATCAACATTATTAATCTTACTATTTAATATACACTGTTTTATCTATACAGCGACTTTATAGGTGTTCCAGTGAGTTCCAGCTAATATAGAGTACAAAGTCATTATCTATGACTGACATTTGGTACACGTAGACGAAAGATGAGCAAGTACTTAAATAATTCTCCTAATTTCAGATTAGAGACAGAGACAGAAATAGATGCGTATCCGCATGCCATCTCTATCTGTAAGGAGCGATAACGGGACTGCGTGCTGCGCGTGAGAGACGCGTAAATAGGAACGAGGGACGGGCGTCGGGGATAGTGGAGGATATGGCGGGGTCGGGGTCGGGCGCAAGCCCTGAGTCTTGAGACAAAGAAGGGTTGGGGTTTAATACCACGTATCTACTATGATACAGTTTTGATAGAAGCAGTGTTTTATTGCTAATTTTGAAAAGAATAGTAGAGTTAATTTATATGTAAAGTTAATTTATAGAATCAGTGACAATAGTGTCTGACGAGCTGCTTCGAGTTTGTAAAAGAGCTAAGTCGATAACAAAATCTGGACTATTGGTTTGAGATGATATAAATAATCATACCACATACATAAATTGTCCTAAATATGGACTCATTTAACATATAAAGATTCTCCTCAAACCAATTGGACGCAATAACCACTGTATAAATTATCTGTGATTATTATATATAATTATAATATCAACCCGCTCTCCCAGAGCCGAGTCCCATTAAACTTTGATAAGCCGATTTTCTTGGCTTGTGATCAGTGTTATCACAGTAAATCGTTGTTTTATCTGGTATTGGGTGTAGGGAAGGTTAGAGTGTTCCTTCTGACCTCTCACCCTCCTGAGGAACAAACTTATATTGTTTGTGATGAGGGAAGACCTATGACAAGTAAGTTATTTACCGTGAACTTCGGTGACCTGTAAATATCTTCCCTGCTCAGTCGAAAGCGGCGGTCCAATACCGACAAAATATATTTTGTCCAACCTTTAGATTAAATATCTAGTTTTATTCAATAATAAACTTGTTATCATTATGGGTCATGCTTGACTATAAACAATTACTTATAACCTATATTGATTTCATGTGCTTGATTTATAGTTTGTATAAAGAATTCCATGTGCATTTGTTTTGTTCATTAAACAAACCATTACTGAGTCAAATAACGAATTTCATTCATTATTCTTAATAGTTCCCAAGTTCACCCAACTAGGCAGGAAACTAACAAAAGCTATAATCTTTTACATTTAGTATCACTCTGATAGACTAGGACATTACTACTTAAGAGCAGTCTAGGTCTTTAGACAGAGAATATTGTTGAGTCGTAAGTATGAGTAATCATTCGTTTGCCAAATCAATCATCATCATCAGCATGTAGCAGGAGGAGGATCTAGCTTGGAGCATAGGGGGGGGCCGTCTCATTTGTTGCCGTGGCCGAGGATCTAGTTCAAAGTATTGTCGTTAGACATTACCACTAGATAAAATTATCTGAATTACTAAACACAACGTAGGAACCTTAACTTCAATTAAATCATTATTTAATTCCAGTCATAGACGATCACATAAACAAACGAATTAATTTTCAAACGACTCAACCTTTTTCAACTTAATCATTTTTTGTATAAAGACCACAACTGTCATGCTGTTCGTTTTATCTCTTGTTGGGTGAACTTTAACAAATGTATTTAGATGTGAAAGAACTGAATTCTTCTTTTGTCAATCAAAATAAACTCAGTAATAGTTGTTTTATTGTGCATGTTATGTTTAATTAACTATAATGCTTGGTGGATGTGCATGTCGAAGTCGCCATCGTGTGGAATCCAAGGTAAATTAAAATCTGGTAAATTATCATTGCAATAATTACAAAGAGATAACTTACTATTCAGGTTTACAGATTAAAAATAAAAATCGAATTGTGAGACCATTGAATATTTTATGTAATAAAATATCATTTAGAATAAAATATTTTAATGTTCGTGAAAACAAGTGGTAAACACGACGTTCAATTACATTAAGTTAATTCTTTTTATTCCTAGCTGCCGGTATACAAACATTTGCATTTATAAATAGTACTAGTAACCAAATAATAAGTACTTATTTGAAATGAAATAAAATCTAAATATTAATCAAGCCCTAATTATGTAACACCAATTAAAACGTTGACCTTAAAGAACAAATCATTAAAGGTTACAAGAGACATAATAAATTAATGTCATTTTTGAAGCTCAATTTGGTATGACTGATAAGTTTAATATAATTGACCAATTCCGATTGACACATCTGTGGTAGTTTTCAAATGTTATCACGATACCATTAAATTATATCAAGACATAATCTGTGCATTAGAAATAAAAGCGGAAATTATCTGCAGGCGTGATAAAGACCTTAGAACATTCCGGCATAAGTACCAAAAGTAAAAGCAGGCCCACTTCATGAGAACCGATACTGGGAACAAAGGCGCAATTGTTTCAAAAAAGGAACATAGCGGCCAACACAGCTGGCAAAGTAAACTATATGGCCATAGAAAAATATTGTTGAGATTTTAGCCATTACTGAGAATGGACAAAAGTGTTTAAAATGTTTTTTTATACGGCTTTAAAAAAATAAAAACAAACAAAGCCGTGGTATTTTTGGTATTAGCTGTACTACAAGTATGTGCACAAATTGAAATGCCGAACTTAATTTTTTTATAAAAAGTAACTTTATAAGGTTTCATTTAAAAACGAGAGTCTTGTAGGTTTATAAATCTCATAATAATGAGAGAGTAATTTATAATAAAGTGTGAGTCATCTCATTTATTTTAAACCTATGGTTTAGAATACCAGAGAAAATACAAATAGGTAAACCAAAAATGGTAAACCTTTAAAAAATATTTAACAAATATTTTTATTTTTCAATGCTTGCCCGGTATTTAACAAGAACCGTTTTCAAGCACGTGATTGAAAATAGAGACTCACATAGCTTTTTCTTGAAAAGCCATAAACCTATCGACCATTGGCGATAAGTGCACATGTTCCAGGAAGCGTAGCGCGTTCAAAACACTTTAAAGCAATTTAGTTTGTTTATCCCTTACAAGTATCACATGTCTGGGAAGGCCTTTGTAATCTGAGAATATTTCCAAACCTTTGTCTATCATAAAATTAAGACTTTCTGTTATGCCAAAAATCTTAGCAGGCTTGTAAAGTCAGACACATAAAAACAAAAGGGACAGACAAAAAAACGCCATTGTCTCGTTTCGTTTTCCGTTCTCAAATCACTGGTATTGTAAACAGATGTGTTACCAAGCGGCCACTGGCGAACGTTTTTATTTCAGAAAAAAAAAACGCTACATTATTATGCAATACAAGCCAGCACGCAATTTAACCAAAGAATGTGTGGCAATGCCTTACCATATTCAGGAATAAAGTTGAATAATCAACTCGTACTATTACAAATTTTACTCATTGCTCATGGAGTAATCAACAAAGTCCTTTTACAAATCAATAAGGTATTTAAATCTCTTCCAGAAAATTTCAGACAAAACAAACACAAAGTGCATTATTTTACAAGAATGTAAAATCTTTATGTAACGTGTCTCCCATGTATAAAGAATTGAGTTGAATCAATAATACCAGGTGATCATTTTTAACACCTGAATTTACAACCATCTCATGATGTTAAATTTATCGAGTTTAGCTATGCATATTCTGATATTAAATTATTAGAAAGTAGTCCAACAAAATAACTCTTTCAGAATACTATGGAAAAAATTGAACCTTAATGACTATTAGCTCAAGTTATTTATGGCTCTCACTGTAATACTTGCTACTATCTAGATTCGAGTTCATTTATATTGTAGTTATTGTGCAATAACAACAAATTTATTTGCAAGGCACTGTTGCTAAACAGACTAATCCATGATGTTATAGGGAGCTATTTCTTCCCAGCTTTGTCAAGCTATTAAGACTGAACAATGACTTGACACATGTGACTGTGTGACCTACGGGTCCTGAACACACACTATACTAAAACGCACCTTGATTGGTCGCGCAAAGAGAGCGGCCGCTCCAAATATAGTCGTCTTGTCTGTCTGGGTCTGACCTAAGTTGGAAGCAATAGATTGGCACCGATTATCAATATACAGACTGCCTCCGGATGGGCAGATGAAAACTGTGATATCGCTGCTCTTTACCGTTTCAATATTGCTTCAATGATTACAGTCTTTATGAACTTGGTAAGGGATGGAGAACCAGGATTCGCTTAGCTGAAGAAACCGACCCCTCGCGGCCGGATAACAATTAAGGTTATCGAAATCCTCTCCAGAACTTTTTATTGATAAAATTATAAATTTTAATAATTTTTTTAGTGAGCTGCTTAGTCATTTTGGATCGACTAAATCCTTACTAGAATTTGCATTCTTATGAGAAAAAATTCTCTAACAAGACTGGCAAACAAGATATGAGTTTGAAACTGAATTTATTAAATTAAATTAAAAATTGAGGATGATTGTTATTGATTATTGGAATGATCCACTTAACACTATTAAGACAAATCAAGGCACAAATTAAGCGTAGCTTGTACTATGGCAATCAGAGAGGGAATACTTATACCTTTTGTTGATACAGACATAAAAATAAAAAAGGAAGGTTAACTGGCCTTTTCATTCATAATAAAGATGATTTACACAGTGACAAGGTTAACCTTATACCGCTATTAACGTATCGTTGATAGGCAGATTTATGCTTCGAATCCAATGTTAAACACAGTTTGTTTTATAATCGCCGATTATGAATATACCAATCATCAGAGGGTGGCGATATCAAAATAACAGTATTGTTTTTATAAGCTCCAAAAGTAAGACAATAATTGTAGAACCCAAAAATAATGCAAGATGAATTCATTATAAACATTCATGTCAATCAAGGAAATTTTAGTAGACACAACGTGTTTGTGCTAGTGGAATTATAAAAAAAAAGCATTCGTGGATAATATCTCGTGAAATAAATGGAGTCGTAAAGATTGCAATGCTTTACGTTCTCGGAAAGACTTTAATAGTCAATAGTCATACGGTTGCTTACTTAAAAATAAGTAAGGTCCGAGGGTGGCCAAGTGGCCAGCTCAGTTGAAAGTTTAGGCTGAAAATATGACTATCAAGTGGAGAATCAACTTTAATGCAACGATATAGTCAAGTTAAGTCGAGTATAGGTTTAGTTTAGTGTTTGAAAAGTTTAACATTTGAAACTTTGATTTTTCTCCATGATAAAATTTTCATAGGGTGGAATGTGATGGTACGGTATTTGAGATACCTACCTACCTACTTGAAAGCTATTTAAGCATAGGTTTATCTTAAACAAATATTTTTTATCTGTAATACTTAGGTAGGTTGAATTTCGATTTCTCACAGACGTTCAAAACTCAAATAAAAACTTCGGGAAGGATGCTGTAATTTATTGCTACAGAATGCGCATCTTTACGAGTGCATAGATTCCAGGAAACCGAACATAAAAAAATAGGGGTCTTACAACAGCTAGGTACCTGAGGCACCATGTCGGCTTCGAGCATCTTGTAGATCGATGGGTTAAAAATATAATTCTATGAAATGTTATGATTATTAAAGGCTGAATATAAATGCTTAATACGAATGTTTAAATTAAGGGCCCTTAAGATAGAGCATGTTATTGTAAGGTGTAATATTATCAACATTATTAATCTTACTATTTAATATACACTGTTTTATCTATACAGCGACTTTATAGGTGTTCCAGTGAGTTCCAGCTAATATAGAGTACAAAGTCATTATCTATGACTGACATTTGGTACACGTAGACGAAAGATGAGCAAGTACTTAAATAATTCTCCTAATTTCAGATTAGAGACAGAGACAGAAATAGATGCGTATCCGCATGCCATCTCTATCTGTAAGGAGCGATAACGGGACTGCGTGCTGCGCGTGAGAGACGCGTAAATAGGAACGAGGGACGGGCGTCGGGGATAGTGGAGGATATGGCGGGGTCGGGGTCGGGCGCAAGCCCTGAGTCTTGAGACAAAGAAGGGTTGGGGTTTAATACCACGTATCTACTATGATACAGTTTTGATAGAAGCAGTGTTTTATTGCTAATTTTGAAAAGAATAGTAGAGTTAATTTATATGTAAAGTTAATTTATAGAATCAGTGACAATAGTGTCTGACGAGCTGCTTCGAGTTTGTAAAAGAGCTAAGTCGATAACAAAATCTGGACTATTGGTTTGAGATGATATAAATAATCATACCACATACATAAATTGTCCTAAATATGGACTCATTTAACATATAAAGATTCTCCTCAAACCAATTGGACGCAATAACCACTGTATAAATTATCTGTGATTATTATATATAATTATAATATCAACCCGCTCTCCCAGAGCCGAGTCCCATTAAACTTTGATAAGCCGATTTTCTTGGCTTGTGATCAGTGTTATCACAGTAAATCGTTGTTTTATCTGGTATTGGGTGTAGGGAAGGTTAGAGTGTTCCTTCTGACCTCTCACCCTCCTGAGGAACAAACTTATATTGTTTGTGATGAGGGAAGACCTATGACAAGTAAGTTATTTACCGTGAACTTCGGTGACCTGTAAATATCTTCCCTGCTCAGTCGAAAGCGGCGGTCCAATACCGACAAAATATATTTTGTCCAACCTTTAGATTAAATATCTAGTTTTATTCAATAATAAACTTGTTATCATTATGGGTCATGCTTGACTATAAACAATTACTTATAACCTATATTGATTTCATGTGCTTGATTTATAGTTTGTATAAAGAATTCCATGTGCATTTGTTTTGTTCATTAAACAAACCATTACTGAGTCAAATAACGAATTTCATTCATTATTCTTAATAGTTCCCAAGTTCACCCAACTAGGCAGGAAACTAACAAAAGCTATAATCTTTTACATTTAGTATCACTCTGATAGACTAGGACATTACTACTTAAGAGCAGTCTAGGTCTTTAGACAGAGAATATTGTTGAGTCGTAAGTATGAGTAATCATTCGTTTGCCAAATCAATCATCATCATCAGCATGTAGCAGGAGGAGGATCTAGCTTGGAGCATAGGGGGGGGCCGTCTCAATACAAGGAAAGTAAAAACAAAAACATGAAAGAAAAATTAGTGAAAATGAAGATTGAATTGCCGCCTTCCCGGTTTTTTTTTTCTTTTTCTCTGGCGGGCCTTCGGCTACGGTTCGCCAGCATTATTCAGCCATTATTTTCATTTTCATAATTTAAAAAATGGTAATTTGTTTGCTCAAATTTAGAAGATATATTATTTATTTAATACTATCTTTATGTTATTAAAATTTAAATTTTACATTGCACTCTAATTAGACTTTTTAAACTTCTTACCGTTGTAATGGGTTTCCAACCTACTTGCTGAATAAAAAGTTGGAATTTGGTTCACGACCTCCTTGCAGTTAGAAAGACTTTAGAAAGTAGGAACATGGTTGAATAAAATAGAACTTGTTTTTTTTTATAATTTGACAGCTGTCAGTAGAAAGCGATTCTCCCTAGGGCTGAAAGTTTTACTTTCTATTAGGCCCCTCAGGCAACTTCAGACCTACTTTCAGAGTATGAGTAATGAAAATACTTTTTTTTTGTAAATACATTTTTAAATTACAATATAAGACCCAGACAGAGAACAACCATCTGCGTTCACGACACAAATATTGGGTGTGGTAATCAAACCCACGACCTACGGCGCGAAAGGCAGAGCTACCAACTAAGCTGAGAGGCCAGTCAAAATGACGAAATTGGTTAAGGGCAGACCGTCAAACTACTTCACATTTGAACAGTTTGAAAGATATTAAATCGCTATTATCCACATTTCAATTCAATTCAGTATTTGTTTTCAGAAAAGATCAAAGTTCAAGTTTGTTAGTAGCACACAGAAATAAAATCTTAAAAAACTAATGTTAGTTAATGGCAATGACAAAATTTGACCCATTTAGAAGTTATTTTAAAATTTGATATACAATTACTGTAAAATACTTATCAAGGGTCAAATCTCTCTATCAAACATTTCGCCTTAGTTTAAGACGTTCATGTAATCTAAAGTGCTTGCCTTCAATATGGCATGTTCGGTATACATCTATGTACATAGTTAGCTATGTATCGTCACCCAAAACTTGGTCTATGAATAGTTCAGTTAAGCCACGCTTATCTTAGTTAGTCATAACTTGGGGGCTAGCATTTGTTTTTGACGTTATCGAGCTTCTATAGAGGCGATAGTGCCTTTACAAAATCATTGTTTTGAATAAGTTCGATAAAAAAGTTGAGAGAAGATAAATAACTCTTTGGAAAATAACTTTGTTTAGCCGTGGAACAGTACTATGGTAAAATATTTTCAGTTGATACAGGCTTTTTGTATCATGCATAATTTTTTTTGCATAATTTTTTTATTAACGGACACGTGACCAAATCTCATACAAAACTGTGTTCGAACTACCTATTACAGAGCCACATACAAATGCAATTTTGTACACGCGCGTCTGTGTGCTATTCTCACACAGACTCTACACAATTTCGTTTTAAACACGCGCGTTTATGTGAGATTCTTACACAGACACTACACGAATGTCGTTTTATACCCGCGCGTTTGTGTGTGGCGTGTTTTGTACTAAAATCAGATTAATGTGAAGATTTTAAAGAGAAAAGTGTGGAAGCCCCGATAGGGGGAGGAGGTGGGGGGCATAGTGCTTGTTCTATGAGTTGTTCACAGTTCATAGCGCTTTATTTGAGACTTGGAGACTCGATAGATATTGAACGTGGGAACTAGTGCTAAGGTGCCCAGGTACAGGGAACTTCGTTAACCATCATCACGAATATTACACAATAAAGACAGTTAATTAAGACGTTGAAAACCATGAAATACCTTCTCGCTCGCACACTTTGACCGTAAGAAATATATTAAATTATTGAACTTATTTATCGAGAGTCGCGAGCATCTTGATCTTGCTGATGAGATCTTGTGTGCAATTTAATTTTATTTATTTATTTGTAAACAAATTACATACAAGTAAAATTAAGACTAAATACATAATACTTGTAACATAAACTAAGGTACATTGAAGGCAGAGACTAGAATACATTGGACACAAAATCTGATAACAAATAATAACTGTACTAATTGTACAAGTGAAAAAAAAAATTTTTTTTGATCGTAATACTTTTTCCTATTTAAAAGTTTTTCCAACTGGTTTTAGTAACGACAATCGCATCTGTTGATTTAGAAAGTCAAAAATGTGTGTGCGTGAAGTTGTGTCATTGAGTTCAGGGTCTTAAAAGGTGTAAGGTTTTTGACTCCCATGGTCAGTTACGATGTCGATGTAATAGCTGTTTTTTTTATTTTTAATCTATCTTACTAGCCCAGTTCAAGCCATCCCCAGCACAAGTGGGACTAAAAAGGACGTGCCAGTAGGATGCATCCCGATAAACCAGAAGGAAGGCGAGGTTGGGGTCAGCCAAGAAAGCGTCAGAGGGACGATCTCTACGCGTTCGAGCGAGGATGGTGGGATGCAGCGATGGATAGAGACGGTTGGAAGGATTTGGGAGAGATCTTTGCCCAGCAGTGGGAGGATATAGGTCAAATAAAAAAACTATCTTACAAAAAATACACCATCTAATTATTAAAATCCTTTCACCAAACTGTCTGGATCAAAGAACTACAACACGAAAATAAGAAACCACGTTGGTGGCCTTATAGCTCCCCTAAAACCTCCAAAAGTTATTAGCTCATACGATTAGGGTACTTACTACTTCTAAAGGCTAACTATTGGTAAACAAACATGGTAAATCAAAGTGGTACTTAACTTAACCCTAAAATACACAGTCGTTAAGTTTACACGCGAGAATTAGAATAAATCACGCTGTAAACAGGTTAAGCTTGGTTTAATTTCGTGATGGAAGTTTCCTTTTAAAATAAAGCTGTACAGTAAGCATCTGAAGTTAATAACTCTTATTAAAAAATCTTACTATCAATAAATATTTACTGTCTTCAATCGATAGATATTGATTTTTTATTTTGTTGTTTAAATTATAGTTTTTAAATAATCAAAATTTTTAGTCAAATATTGAGAAATGATTAATCAATAAATATTTTCTGAAATTGCTTAAAAACTTCAACGCACAAAGCTATAAAAAAATAGGTTGTCTGTAAAGTCGGTTTACTGACGATAGTTGAACGTGACAACGTCATACAGCTGTCCACGCGGACGCATCGCTCACTCAAGTAGGAGAGAGACAGATGTCGAAAGCTGCCAAATGCGGAAGCCAATTGTGCCTCTTTGTCGCTCGTTCCGCGCTCTCGCTAGCACTTCAAGCCTTAAATGGAACGCCTAAGAGCGAGGTAACGCCGTATGAGCCATATTTTTTCGTGCGTGCAGCCGGTTCCATCGAATTATAAGACGTTGTCAACTCAAAACCTTGCTGCTAACTACGTTATCATAATAATATAATAATCATTAACATATGCAAACATTCTTGACCCTTTCCTCTCCCTTTGACTTTTCCTTTTTGGTCCTTCTTGATGTTTACATTTAGAATTCACTCATAAATTTTACTTTTTTATCGTAACATGATACAGTAAACATACGAGTTGTTCGTTTTCATGCATAAAATTATTATGAATCTTCCGATCATCATATTCTTTTGATGCTGAATGTACCTTAAAATGCTTTATAACATTTCCATAGCGTGTAGTTTAGTTAGGTAATAATGTAAACGTATTTTTTGAGAAAATACGTTCTTTGTAATGTGTGTGTACTTTAGTATTTAATCACCGTTTTACCAAAACTATTATTTAGGCTTTAATGCTTGATAATGCTCAGTAAAAATAAGCAACTAATAAGTAAGTTTTTACCTGATTTGTAATAAAGTAAGTATTACAAACATGTGAAAAATCAGTTTTTTATACTTAAACTAGTGGCCCTCTGTGGCTTCAGCTCTTCTTCTCACCCGTTCTTGTTACGGCCACGGTCCCATTTTTTTTATAATAAAAAGTATTCTATGTCCGGCTCCTGGTTCTGAGCTACCACTAAATTTTCAGCCTATTAGTCGGTTCAGCCGTTCTTGTGTTATAAATAGCGTAACTAACACAACTTTCTTTTATATAGATAGACAATACTCGTAATAATACGATGCCAAAACTCTTCGCCTAGAACCAACCTCCACAAATCAACCCTGATCATCTCCATAGCATTACCACATTGGCCTATCATCCCGCCAACTAACGCGGGGTACTTCTGACCCCATTTGCTTTTATGTGGTCGTATTTAGCTGCGGCGTGCGAAGGGTTAAACTACTCTGTTATCAGTGTTACATGTGAGGTTTCTTTCTTATGTTTCCTTTATATCGGGCTTGGTGTTTAGTTATTTTTTAACCCTAGCCTATGTCTTACTGCTGGGCAAAGGGATCCCGAGCTCCTTTCACCATTTCTTTTCAAAGGAGATCAGATCGCCAAGGCTGATAAAAACAATAAGTTTTTGCAAGGGTTTTTATGGTTCTAATTGCAGAAAAACTGGTTGGTACACGATTGGATTTGAACCCACGACCTTAGAATCGGAAGGTTAGGCCGCTACCAAGCGGCTACCAGCGCTAAACGAAAATAAAAAACACTCCCGGTTGGCATAATTTTTTTAAACTGTTCTTTTTGTTTATATCAGAGGTATGTCTACTATCGTTAGCAAAAATATACCACACAAATTCTAAATGCTAAATTTATCCGCTTCGGATCCAGTACTACCACAAGCTCTGTCTGGCTCTGTCTCTGGTTCGTTTTATAAGTCTGTGTAAGTGTTGACTAAATAAATCCTACGTCGAAACGTCACACACACGGTATACTACTGGTGAGCCCTCACACAGACTTAAAACTAGAGCCAGAAAGAGCTAGACAAAACACAATTTATTCATTTAATTTTTGAATAGTGTCAATTTTACCTTCACATATAGGGTCTTATTAATAATCCTGGCGTAGCGTTGGACTAGTTAATCCGTGTTTTGTCTCTTGCATTGACATGCAATTGTCAACTCAAGCAAATGTGACAAAACACGGATTAAATAGTCCAACGCTACGCCAGGATTATTAATAAGACCCATAGGTATTGGTATTGACGCCAAAAATCCGCCAGCGGCAACCTGTTGTGCATCGCGTGAATTTGTTTAAGCGGACGACCTCGCGCCGGTGACCTTAACTTTCTTGATTCAACCTCGATACTTTCCACGACCTCGCCACACGACCTTGCTACTTGGTACAGAGACAATAAGTGCCTTTTTACATGCTAACTGATACTATTTGTAGATCTTATTAAAATTATGACTCATTATAATATTTTTTACAGCAAGTATTTTTTCGTCTTATAATTCGATGGAGCCGGCTGCACGCACTAAAAACATGACTCATGCGGCGTTACCTCGCTCTGAGGCGTTCCATTTAAGGCTTGAAGTACAAGCGCGAGCGCGGAACGAGCGACAAAAAGGCACAATCGGCCTCCGCGTTCGGCAGCATTCGACATCTGTCTCTCTCCTACTTGAGTGAACGATGCGTCCGCGTGGACAGCTGTATGACGTTGTCACGTTCAACTTTCGTCTGTAAACTTACAGACAACCGATTTTTTTTAATTGTATAGTACGACTGCATGGCAAAAACCTTCCGGTTCAACTAAAAGAGGAGGCTCTCAATTTAGCTGTAATATTTTTTTGGCATATAATAATTTATTCTTCCTTCTCGCAATAAATCGTTCGCGTTTGTTTTTCCTCCACCTGAATTACATTTTCATTGGCGTTATAACATTATCCAGATAATAAGGCACAGGCGCCAATTCAGACGTATTTAAAGCCAGTAAACTGCCAAAATGAGCCATAATAATCACTGGCTTCAATTTATTAAACTAGCACACTTCACACACACTAAGTAAGCTATATGAACATGTGTGATTGTGGACTGTACTATAGTATCTAAAGCAGAGGTTCGCAACTTTTTTTTTCAAAATTTTGCTGGTGTCGGTGGACCATGCAGCTTCATTTTCACTATATTTCTAGTCGACAAAAAAAGTGGATATTAAATATTTTTTAAAATTCGTGGCATTGGGTGCATTCACATAAACCCATCTATTTTGTCATTACTTAAATAAAAATACTGTAAGTAACCACCTTGTTTCAGATTAGTCGGTTATTATTCCATCATATTTTATTTTGTTTCTATTTACAAAAAAATCTTATGACGTAACAAACGATCACCCATCCGGATTTTATGACCGCACTAGCACTCGCTACAAACAATACCTTGTAAGAAAGAAAAAAACTTATTTATTAGACACAATTACTTGAACTAGTATTAACTTTAAATTACTAGCTAATGCCTGCCATCGCCAGCGGAACAAAAGTAATTATTCGTGTACTCCATTTGTTTCCATTCCGATTCGTTACGCGTCTTCTGTTTTATTTCTAAGTGTTGCTTCACTTTGATCACGTTAATAAGACGCTGTGAGCTTTAAGTTTTTTGTTACGCGGACACCGTTATATGACGGTATTTGCTTAGTACAACCTTTTTTATAATGTCCCAAAAGTTAAGAGCCGAGCGGGATTTGAACCCGCAACCTTCCCCTCGGTACGGGGCTGCGCTGACCACTGCGCCATCGGATCCTAATTACACTCGACGAATAACTCTTAGGGACTGTTCGGCACTAACGCGACCGTGGCTCCATCTACAGTTTTGACGTTATAGTCAACTAACCTGCTCGATAACCGAAGTTGCATTCAGTTGAATCGACGAGAGATGTCACCTTGCGTTTTTCATAATTGTTTATTAATTTTTTAGTGTTCACTACACTTAAGGAAATCACAAAGATTTTTATAATGTCCCAAAAGTTAAGAGCCGAGCGGGTTAAACAATTAGTACAACCTTTTTAAAGATTTAAGTAAAGACATTGTTTCAAAAGAAGAAGAATATATATAAATATTGTCGGAGAAGAATCTGTATAACGTCTGTTTGCTAGTTTTAATAAACGTAGACAATTCTTTTATTTTGTGGGGTGCAGAGTCGGATTACCTGATTATTTCTTAATGGGAAAAATACACAGCGCTATCTAGTCCCAAAATAAGCTTATGCTATAAGATAACTAAAAAAATACTTAGGTACCTATATTCAATTTTATACATACTGTATGTATGTAATTAAGTGTGCACTTAGAGCACCGGTGGTCTGGTGAGAGTGATCGCAAGGTCGTGGGTTCAAATAGGCGTTGCCAGAATATTAGTGTGTTACATTTTACGTTACTTTTATCCCTCTCATTTTCCATTAAAAATAATTTCCAGCAAACAAAAAAATACCGTGAAACGGAACGCATCCAAGAATCTTTTTGTTTGTGTGTAATAATAATCGGTTTTAATGATTAGGAGTTTAATAAATGGGACAGGAAACTTATTTTTGTTTTTGTGTAATAAACTAATAAAGTATTGTGTTGTTTTCCACATAATTTATGGTAATGTTACTTTTCTTGTGAAATATTACTTTTTGAGCTGTCTCAGGTTATATTTGACTATCTGTCACTGGCAACACTGGTTATTGCCACCATTAGGCCTACCATGAGCTCTGTCTGACTCTGTCTCTGGCTCTGGTTTTGAATCTGTTTGCTCACCAGTGCATTATACTGTGTGTGTGACGTTTCGACGTAGGATTTAATTAGCCAATAGTCAGACAGACTCAAAACGAGAACCAGAGACAGAGCCAGACAGAGCTCATGGTATGTTATCTCAAATCTCTATAACCCTTAATCATACACGTGATTCGTCGGATTGGTACAAATTGTCAACGTTCGTTACATTTCCAAAATGGAAGCAATAAAAGGGGTGTAATCGTAATTAAATTGGGTCGTGTGCCGTTAAAAATGAGTAATTGTCGTGTACGAGGCTAACGATCTTTCAATGAGTATTGTATTTTTTTTATCATTTTATATTTTATTCTGCCTTTGTAAACCAAGTATCAGAGTTTTGTTTAAAAATCGGTTGTCTGTAAATCTTAGGGAAAACCATAAAAAAATACAAAAACTGTTTTGGTCGTGGTGATTACACTTATGACGTTCACTGTAGTTTCAATAATTTTGGTATGAGGGACGAATGTGGACAAATATTATCATGAGGGACAAACATAGACTTTATAATGGAGAGGGCCGAACGAATATAACGAATATGGCATAAATCGTAAAGGCGGTTTACTGACGATAGTTGAACGTGACAACGTCATACAGCTGTCCACGCGGACGCATCGCTCACTCAATTAAGAGAGAGACAGATGTCGAACGCTGCCGAACGCGGAGGCCGATTGTGCCACTTTGTCACTCGTTCCACGCTCTCGCTTGCACTTCAAGCCTTAAATGGAACGTCTCAAAGCGAGGTAACGCCGAATGAGTCATGTTTTTTCGTGCTTGCAGCCGGCTCCATCAAATTAAAAGACGTTGTCACGTCAAAAAAAATTTAAATACCCTGAATTCTTGACTGGTTTAATATTTTAATAAAGAAAAGAAAGAAAGTGTTAATGCTCTTTGTGAAGGGCTCGTCCGAGGAAGAGTACTACCACCATGCCTTACTGTGCCGCGAAGTAGCATTGCCGTGTTTCGATTAGAAGGGTGTGTGTACCGGTGAAATTACTGGCACGTGAGGCTGAACATCTGTATGCCCCAAGTTGATGGACGCACGGCAGTGCATCGTGAGACACGATAAATTGTATAAAAAGCAGCCAAGTGCGAGTCGGACTCGCCCATGAAGGGTTCCGTAGCACGACGAACTACAAAAACCTTTATATTATGTTACTTGATGTAACATAATAAGGTTCTTGTAGTTCGTCGAAAGGTAAATTGCGGTTTACGGTTTATGACGTATAAAAAAAAAACTACTGACTAGATTTCGTTCAAACCAAAAATCGTTGGAAGTTTGCATAGTAATGTACAACATATATTTTTTTTAGTTTTATCATTCTCTTACTTTAGAAGTTAGAGGGGGGGGGACCAACTTTTTTCCACTTTGGAAGTGTCTCTCGCGCAAACTATTCAGTTTAGAAAAAAACGATATAAGAAACCTCAACATCATTTTTAAAGACCTATTCATAGATACCCCACACGTATGGGTTCGATGAAAAAAAAATTTTTGAGTTTCAGTTTTAAGTATGGGGACCCCCGAAATTTATAGTTTTTTTTTTATTTTTATGTAAAAAACTTAATGCGGTTCACAGAATACATCTACTCGCCAAGTTTCATCAGTCTAGCTATTACGGTTTCGGAGAAAAATGGCTGTGACATACGGACGGACAGACAGACAGACAGACAGACAGACAGACAGACAGACAGACAGACATGACGAATCTATAAGGGTTCCGTTTTTGCCATTTGGCTACGGAACCCTAAAAATGAATTAAAAATGCGACTACAAATAATAAAATTACACGCGTACTATATTTAACAATCATGTGAGAGTGAGACGGAATGATTTGAGGTGCTTCTTTATTAGCTCGGTTAACTTTCGATAACGCCACCGCAATCGACTGCACCGATTTTGATGAGACTCTGAATAAATTGCTCGTGACCTGAAATAACTAAAAGGCTAAATTTTGCTAAGCATTTGGCTGCCATCAAACCTGATGGAAAGTGAGGATGCAGCCTAAGATGAACTTACCTGATTTATAGCCAGACTTACTTACCTGGACCTCCAAATTACTCCAAATTGTTGATTAGCCTGTACTTACGATCAATGAAATGGTTTTCTCTCTTTCTTTCTCATTATTTATGTCACGAGCATAAAGAATAACCCTTAAAATATAAATGCTAATGTTTTTTTCTTTTTACAGGTACTTTGTCCTCCCTGAAAATTATCTGAGGTAATTTAAAAATCTTATTAAACCTACGAGATACTTCAAATTAATTCTCATCAAACTTAAATAATGATTTAGAAGCTTTACTTAATTAAAATCTTAACATTTAATTAAAATACTTGGACCAGAACCTTTTTGTAGAATAAAAAGTTTCCAATCTGTTTCAATGATTCCTTCTCATTATTGCAACACTTTTAATGTCAAATTATATTACTCAAATTAACTCGTGGCAAGTTTTTTGGACTAAAGATTGTGGACAATTCACAAAACACTCAAGCCCAAAACTAAGTAGAGCTTTGTACCAGTTTGTACCAGTATAAAATTTACACACAATTTTTCTTCTAAATACATACTTAGCCAGACAGAGAACAAATATCTACATTCACCACACAAAATATTTGTTTTCGGTTAGGATCAAACCCACGGCCTACAGCGAAGAAGGCATGCTACTACCATTTGAGACGTGAGGTAATTAGTTAAATTAATAAGTAATTTGTCATTGACCGAAATTTCTAAAGTAACGTACAACTAAGAATGTGTCCACTAACACTTTTCTTACTGTCTCTATTATGATGACGACACTTACTTGGTATTGTGTTCGTGAATCGGGAATGAATGAATGAAACTTTTATTTATCTTTGTCTCTAACTTTTTATTTTATTTTCATGAACGGCATTCGTGAGAATAACCCTGAAATTATATGCTTTATTAAGTCATACCCATTATTATTTGTTCCGCTTTCGGGGCAGAGTGTATCACAAAGCCTACCGGTCAGCATTCTCCACGGTATACGATCTTAATTATAAAAATTAAAACGCGGTCCAACCCCATTTTAGCTCGGAGGTTGGAAACTCTGCATTTAAAAAGGGATGTAAATAACATTTAGGGTTCCGTAGCCAAATGGCAAAAACGGAACCCTTATAGATTCGTCATGTCTGTCTGTCTGTCTGTCTGTCTGTCTGTCCGACCGTGTCACAGCCATTTTTCTCCGAAACCATAAAAGCTAGACTGATGAAACTTGGTGAGTAGATGTATTCTGTGAACCGCATTAAGGTTTTTACATAAAAATAGAAAAAAAACTATAAATTTTGGGGGTCCCCGTACTTGAAACTGAAACTCAAAAATTTTTTTTTCATCGAACCCATACGTGTGGGGTATCTATGGATAGGTCTTTAAAAATGATGTTGAGGTTTTTAATATCGTTTTTTTCTAAACTGAATAGTTTGCGCGAGAGACACTTCCAAAGTAGAAAAAAGTTGGTCCACCCCCCCTCTAACTTCTAAAATAAGAGAATGATAAATCCAAAAAAAATATATGTTGTACATTACTATGCAAACTTTCAACGATATTTGGTTTGAACGAGATCTAGTCAGTAGTTTTTTTTTTATACGTCATAAATCGTAAACCGCAATTTTTTTTTTCATTGAACCCATACGTGTGGGGTATCTATGGATAGGTCTTTAAAAATGATGTTGAGGATTCTAATATCGTTTTTTTCTAAACTGAATAGTTTGCGCGAGAGACACTTCCAAAGTGGAAAAAAGTTGGTCCCCCCCCCTCTAACTTCTAAAATAAGAGAACGATAAATCCAAAAAAAATATATGTTGTACATTACTATGCAAACTTTCAACGATATTTGGTTTGAACGAGATCTAGTCAGTAGTTTTTTTTTATACGTCATAAATCGTAAACCGCAATTTACCTTTCGACGAACTACAAAAACCTTTATATTATGTTAATTGATGCTACGGAACCCTTCATGGGCGAGCCCGACTCGCACTTGGCTGCTTTTTTTTACATAGTAATGTACAACATATATTTTTTTTGGATTTATCATTCTCTTATTTTAGAAGTTAGAGGGGGGGGAGACCAACTTTTTTCCACTTTGGAAGTGTCTCTCGCGCAAACTATTCAGTTTAGAAAAAAACGATATTAGAAACCTCAACATTATTTTTAAAGACCTATCCATAGATACCCCAAACGTATGGGTTCAATGAAAAAAAAATTTGCGGTTTACGATTTATGACGTATAAAAAAAAAACTACTGACTAGATCTCGTTCAAACCAAATATCGTTAAAAGTTTACATAGTAATGTACAACATATATTTTTTTTGGATTTATCATTCTCTTATTTTAGAAGTTAGAGGGGGGGGGGACCAACTTTTTTCCACTTTGGAAGTGTCTCTCGCGCAAACTATTCAGTTTAGAAAAAAACTATATTTGAAACCTCAACATCATTTTTGAAGACCTATTCATAGATACCCCACACGAATGGGTTTGATGAAAAAAAAAAATTTGAGTTTCAGTTTCAAGTATGGGGACCCCCAAAATTTATAGTTTTTTTTCTATTTTTATGTAAAAACCTTAATGCGGTTCACAGAATACATCTACTTACCAAGTTTCATCAGTCTAGCTTTTATGGTTTCGGAGAAAAATGGCTGTGACACGGTCGGACAGACAGACAGACAGACAGACAGACAGACATGACGAATCTATAAGGGTTCCGTTTTTGCCATTTGGCTACGGAACCCTAAAAAGGGATGTAAATAACATTTTATGACAGCAGGGGTTAAAGGTTATAGAGTAATTTGTCGTAACCCTGATAGACAGAAAAATAGCTTTTATATTTTACAAATTATTTATACATCCTTAGGGATTTTGTTTAAATTAAAATTCAAAATTTATTTATTCAGTTGCATCACAAGAATCACTTTGAAACGTCTTAAAGCTAGGTGAGTCTAGGTGTCAGTTCCACGCGACTAAGCTTATAAGAACAGGCAACAAACTACGGCTTGGTTCCTTTCGATTTTTATGATCCTTTTACATAGCAAATATAAAAATAGCAGTGAAATTCCAGTATGGTCCACTCCAATTTTGTGTAGTAGTTGTTTTTTTGTAAATACACTAATACTTAGTATACAATATAACACCCAGACAGACAACAAAGATCTGTGTTCATCGCACAAATATTCGTTCTCGGTAGGGATCGAACCCACGACCCACGGCGCAGAAGGCAGAGCTACTACCAGCCAGCCAGTCAAAATATAGCATTATGTAATATATTATATTATGATGTATAGTGTATAGGGTCCACTACATAATTCTTGATTTTCGACAAACTGAATTCTCGAACAATAATTTGTGGGTATATTTTTTGTATTTTAAGTACTTGTATGACAAAATACACTCAAAAACGACGAAACATTACACTCGAACTCATTCCAACCACTATCATCCTACTGGATTAAACACAGAATACAATCAAGCAAAAACAAACCTTAACACGTAGCAATAACGTCTATGTCTCATGGTCAGTTTAGCTTAAATTGTCACTCAAAAATGAGCTTTATTGCAGAGAAAAGTTTCACGATTCGGCCAGTTTTATTTTTTAATCTGTAGGTTTCGTAGCTTCCATGTTCAAATTCACTTGAGCGTAGTTTTCCTGAGTCTTTTACGTTTAAGAACTTTTTTAAGCAACTCACAATGACTTGGCGTTGGTTAAATTAAATTAAGAAATAAAATTAGGCCTGCGCACATCTAGGCGATAGTTGGCAACGGCAATCAGTGAAACGCTGTCAAACTCAATAATTTTTTATTCATTACGATGCAAGAATCACTTTGTCATATTTTATATTGTGCGTGTTATTTATAGCGTGTCACTGATCGCCATCGCAGATGATGAGCAAGTGCGCAAGTTTATGCTAGTTGTATGCGAGTTACGAATTAAAATAAATCTTTACAAACGATGAGTACCAAGGCCATTAGTGGCCACCCATCCAAATAATTTCCATGCAGAACGTTGCTTAACTTAAGGCCGGCGCCTATCTATGCGATGGCGATGGCGATCAGCTGACACGCTGTCAAATATGACAGCGATATTTGACAGCGCTTTACCTTGGACCTTTAGTCAACTTTAAAGTAATTGAACACTTATAAAAACTAGAACCAACCAAGCTACAAATATAATCTTCCACAAAACAATTTCATCAAGATCCCTTATCATCAATATTCATAAGCTTTTGGTACACCACAAAAGCTCCCGCTACACTGGTCTAGATATATCATACTAGACTATACAGGGTGTTAGCGATAAGAGTATGACGTCATTTGCTCGTTGCTAGAATATCGAGCCTAAAGTTTCTGAGAGATAAGGGGTGATGCGATTCGTGACCTAAATATAGGTCACGTTCAAAAATGGCTTGTCTACCAAATTCCACCATATTATTATAATAAATGTAAGTTTGTATGGATGGATGGATGAATGTTTGTTACTCAATAACGCCAGAACGGCTGAACAGAACGGCTGAACGGATGAAATTTGGCACAGATATAGATTATAGTCTAGAATAACACATAGACTACTTTTTATCCCGGTAAAATATATGATTCCCTTGGGACGGATATGTTTTTAATCTATATGTATATATGAGAAGTATTTCGTGTTAGTTACACTATTTATAACTTAAGACCGGCTGAACCGATTTGGCTGAAAATTAGTGGACAGGTAACTTAAAACCAGGAGACGGAAACTTAGGATACTTTTAATCCCGAAAAAACTATAGGAACGGGGTGAAACGGGAACGAGGTGAACGAAGCCGCTTAAGTTTTTGACGTGACAACGTCTTATAATTCGATGGAGCCGGCTGCACGCACGAAAAAACATGACTCATGCGGCGTAACCTTGCTCTGAGGCGTTCCATTTAAGGCTTGAAGTGCAAGCGAGAGCGCGGAACGAGCGACAAAGAGGCACAATCGGCCTCCGCTTTCGGCAGCGTTCGACATCTGTCTCTCTCCTACTTGAGTGAGCGATGCGTCTGCGTGGACAGCTGTATGACGTTGTCACGTTCAACTATCGTCAGTAAACCGACTTTACAGGCAACCGATTTTTTTCATGTATCTGTACTTTTATAATTTGTAGTGTGTAATAAAGTATTTTCTATCTTCTATCTATTACAGAACGCTTATGCGATACTTTTCGATTTACAAAAAGTGAAACCTGATTAGGTGCAAGCGCTTTGGTTAGCATAGGATATCCGGAAAAATCCAGTGTGATCCGGTTCAGAACCGGTTGCGACCGGCTAGCTAATCCAGGGATTAGCAGCTAGAGTGCTCGAGAATTGCTTAGCTTAGGCTTTACTGAAACTCTAATAACCTTTGAAAGTTTCTGGATAATTATGGTATCATTCATTTAGGATTATTGTTAGCGTCTTACGTTTTTTATTCTCCTTGATTTTGTTTCTGTATTTGAATGAAAGGGGTTTTGTAACAGTTTGAGGCTTTAGGTTACGTACAAAAAATTAAATAAATAATAATTAATATTATAGACAATCCATACAACACTATCTAGCCCCAAACTAAGCAGAGCTTGTACTACGGAAACCAGATAGCTGATATATATAATACCTATATATATTTTTTTGTAATTACATACTTAGAATACAATTAATATAACACCCAGACAGAGAACAAACATCTGTGTTCACCACACAAGTATTTGTTCTCGCTGGGGATCGAACCCACGACTTACGGCTCAGAAGACAGAGCCAACTGAGAGACCAACTGAGCTGAGAGGCCAGTCAATTGCTCATTCGCTAATCGCCATCGCCATCGCCTAGATGTGCGCGGGCTTTTAGGATGTACCTAAGCCGTGAACATCTTCAGGCTGAGATGTTGATAATGACTCTTGTAATTAAAAAACTTCAAAGGAATTCCAGGTGTTGTTGCGAACTAATATAAGTTAGTAGTAGTATAGTAGAAGAGGAATGAAGACATATGGCCCGTTAACTCCCGAGTTAAAAGTAAAAAGCAGTTGAAACTAATTTACTAGATTGCTTCGAGTGAGGAAATAAATTGGAGTTTTACTGGGGAACTATATTTCTTAGGGGCAGTGGTCTATGGTAGTTACCCCGTCTTCCGATCCTAGGACCGTGGTAAACCCATGTAAATAAATTATAAGTTTAAAAAACTAGTGAAACCGACTTCATTGCCAAACGGCTAAACCGATTTTAATGAAATTTGTTTGGGACAATCAGGACGTAAAAATAACCTTCCAAATAGAAAAACAATTTTCTAAATCGGTTCATAAATGACGGAGGCATGCAGTTACAAACATCAAAAAAATATTTAAAAAAAAATTGCAACACCGATTTTAATAAAATTAAAATGGGACCAATCTGGAAGCAGTAACTTTCAGATAAAAAAATATTTTTTCAAATCGGCTCACAAATGACGAAGTTATGCGGTAACAAACATTAAAAAAAAAAATACAGCCGAATTGAGAACCTCCTCCTTTTTGATTGGAAGTCGGTTAAAAAGTAAACAAGCCTTTGCATCTATTGTAGATGATTTATATAGCGTCAGGAGCAATTGGTGATTACTCATGCCCCTACTTACGGGACGCTATAGTGCCTGGGACAAGACTTTAGATGGAATAGGCTTGCCCAGTACCTATACCATCCTGACAGCTTAGTCGGCCTAATCCACAGGAAAGACATGGTCAATACGTGCGGAGCTGACTAAGCCGCGGGTTTTACTCACGATGTTTTCCTGCACCGTTTGAGAGCACTAGCATTGTATACATAAGTTTTTCGATAGAAAAACTCATTGGTACACGACTGGGTTTGAACCCACGACCTTAGGATCGGAAGGCGGGCCACCACCACTAGACCACCAGTGCTCTCAAAACCCATGTACAATCACACTAATAATGTGAAATATTATAAGGATGGATGTTTGTTACTCAATAACTCTACAAGGTGTATCTAAATATGTGTACTATGCGATGGTGGGGGGTTTCAGACCACAATGGTGATCAGTTGTGGGTGGGAGATAATTAAAAATTCCTATTTTCAGTTTCCCATACAAAAATATTTAATTTCATAATGCCTAAATAAAATGACAACCCTATCCTTGTAACTCACCTACCCCTTGACCCACTACCTCTGTAGGTCTACTACTACTACCTACTACCTCTGTAGCTGAGTTTAGGGTTGTCACTTTGTATAAAGTCAGCTGTTCATGTTGAAACTTCGTTGCAGTTTTTTTCAGAGATACCAATCGAAGTTCGAAAAGTCGTTGAACAAAAGTTGTTCCCCGGGGGGTGGAAATTCACCCCCCTTCAGGATAGTACACATATTTTGATACACGTTGTATAATGACTGAACGGATTTAAATTAAATTTGGCACAGATATAGGTTATGGTCTGGAATAGCACATAGATTACTTCTAATCCCAAAAAACTAACGGGAACGGGGTGAGCGAAGCCGCGTATGGCCACTAGTATAAATATAAGTTTAAAAAACTTGAGAAACCGACTTCATGTCCAAATATTTTTGCAATCAATTAGTGACCTCATCGCATTGTCAAAAAACTACCCACAATTATTTAAATAAGAGATGTAATTGTTTTTTACTTCAATTTCTACTACTTCCCTCATAAAATAACATCTCCTAAGTATCTCACGTTTCCAAAACATCTTAAAACTCAATCTGAACTGCGTCACGTCCGGGGGAAATAAATCATCGTCATAGCGCGATAAGTAGACATCTACGCGTGATGCTACGACGCTACGGTGCTACGCCGTAGCGCGTAGTCGTTGAGGAAAATGTAATCTTGCCGTTGAACGTTTATCCGACTTTCAAAAACGAGGTTTTCAATATCTCGTAGTTTGTTGTATGCACATCGAAAAAAGACAAAAATCATTTATTCATAATCACGGACAGCACTCCGTCTAGTAATCGTAAAATAAAGACAGACTTAGACAGCACTCACACAGACTCAAAACCAGAGCCAGAGACTGAGCCAGACGGAGCTTGTAGGCCTACAGCAGTGGACTTCTTCGGCGGGTACTACTGGTACTTCATTGCTTATTGGTATTGTTACACTTGACCTAAAAGAACCTACAAAGTTCCCAGCATTTTTAGATGGCAAGGGACCGATTTAAGAGGTTGTTAAACCGAATTGAATTTCGGTTGTTACATCCTTCAGTGTGGTTTATAGTCATGTACTTAACGTGAGCTCTTATTATGTAACTTGCGATAGGTCTACAATAGAGACTGCTGGCCTACCATGAGCTCCATATGGTTATGGTTATGGCTGTCAAAATTGTGTCAACAGTGTCAACACATTCAAACCCAAGAAGAAAATGAATGTGTGGGTCAGCCTGTACACCTATATACAATACAGCCTATACACAATTTGACAGCCATAGCCATAACCATGTGGGGCTCGTGGTAGCCCTGCTGGTGGTCTATAGTAGTCCCCTACCACTAGACCACCAGTCTCTATTGCAGACCCCCCGCGTTGTGTTGTGGGTCCAGTCCAGCACTAACGTCAGAAAAATTATCTGTACTGTATTTATACCAGTACTCTCAAACGGTGAAGGAAAACATCGTGAAGAAACTGACATGACGTCAACCAGTCCGCAAACCAGGTGCAGATAAAAGAATGGGTCTATAATAAACGCCAATTATTGTAAACTGCTGTTCAAAAATACTTTTATGTAAAAAAATCGGTTGTCTGTAAAGTCGGTTTACTGTCGATAGTTGAACGTGACAACGTCATGCAGCTGTCCACGCGGACGCATCGCTCACTCAAGTAGGAGAGAGACAGATGTGAATTCTGCCGAACGCAGAGGCCGATTGTGCCTCTTTGTCGCTCGTTCCGCACTCTCGCTTGCACTTCAAGCCTTAAATGGAACGCCTCAGAGCATGTTTTTTCGTGCGTGCAGCCGGCTCCATCAAATTATAATACGTTGTCACGTCAAAAAACTGGCGTTATTTCATGTTATTATTCTATGGTTAGAATATACAATGTATGACGTACATTTAAGGTTACCGTTCAATAAATTCTAATAAGTTTACTGTAAGTAAACTAATTATTTACAAAATCTATTACTAAACAACATGAAATACCTAATTAAAAATAAAAAATAAAAATTACATTATATAAGAAACTAATGAGTTTCTTTATAAAAAGAAGACACATTATATAAATTTGACAGTTTGACAATAAGGGTTGGCTCAGCATTCATTCTGTGCAACAAACTGTTAACCGGTTTTGGGAATAGGACATCCCTAATCGGATCAAGCAACGGATTACATCTCTAGTGGTGAAGAAGAAGAGGAAGGAAGATGGCGTCGTGATGCGTAGTCAATAGTCATTTATTTGGTAAGAATTATTATAGGTCAGATATATTCATAGGTTTTACCTAACAATCAAATTAGAAAAAATAAGTTGTATTGTTTGCCGTGTAATAAAGACAAACAGAGTTCTAGCTATATTCAATGAAGAGTTTTCGGCCTACTAATACATAGAATTCTATGCAACATACATAGATGATGAACAGGGCTGGTTTTCTGCCTACCACAAAATTCGACGTCGGACCGAAAAAAAAAGTTAATTAAAATCTGCAGGGCTACCACGAGCTCCATATGGTTATGGCTATAGCTGTTAAATTGTGTATAGATAGGCTGACCCACACATTCATTTTCTTCTTGGGTATGAATGTGTTGACACTGTTGACACAATTTTGACAGCCATAACCATAACCATATATGGAGCTCGTGGTAGCCCTGCTGTTTGTTTTATCGGCATGAACTAAAAAAGTAGAAAAGAGAAAAACATGGTTTTTTAATTACAGGCACGCCGAAAAAAATACTAAAATTGGATACAGTATTTAAGAAAAACACGTGATTTTTAGTTTCCAATGACATTCAATGAATTCACAAAAACCAGTGACTTTTTCATCCCAATGTTTTGTTTGAAAAGGAAAACTATTGTACTATTTGCTCAAAGAAAGATTTTACAGAAAGGTAAACATAGAACATAAATATAAAGAACAAGACTGCCCTTACGAATTGCGAAGAGTACTACATATAGGCTGACAACAAGCTCTGTCTGGCTCTGTCTCTGGCTCTGGTTTTGAGTCTGTGTGAGTGACTAAATAAATCCTACGTCGAAACGACACACACATAGTATAATACGCTGGTGAGCACTATCACAGGCTCAAAACCAGAGCCAGACAAAGTTTGTTGCAGGTCTACTGTAGTGTAGGTGTATCTCATATCTTTGTTGTGTATTTTAAGGTTACAGAAAAAAATTCTCATAAAAACTAAACAGTTTACTTATAATGAGATACAGTTTTTAAATTAAGGTATTATAACTAAATGCCTCTGGGGCCTTACAAAAAAAGCAGCCAAGTGCGAGTCGGACTCGCCCATGAAGGGTTCCGTAGCATCAAGTAACATAATATAAAGGTTCTTGTAGTTCGTCGAAAGGTAAATTGTGGTTTACGATTTATGACGTATAAAAAAAAACTACTGGCTAGATCTCGTTCAAACTAAATATCGTTGAAAGTTTGCATAGTAATGTACAACATATATTTTTTTTAGTTTTATCATTCCCTTATTTTAGAAGTTAGAGGGGGGGGACCAACTTTTTTCAACTTTGGAAATGTCTCTCGCGCAAACTATTTAGTTTAGAAAAAAACTATATTAGAAACCTCAACATCATTTTTAAAGACCTATTCATAAATACCCCACACGTATGGGTTCGATGAAAAAATTTTTTTTGAGTTTCAGTTTGAAGTATGGGGACCCCCAAAATTTATAGTATTTTTTTCTATTTTTGTGTAAAAGTCTTAATGCGGTTTACAGAATACATCTACTCGCCAAGTTTCATCAGTGTAGCTCTTATGGTTTCGGAGAAAAATGGCTGTGACACGGTCGGACAGACAGACAGACAGACAGACATGACGAATCTATAAGGGTTCCGTTTTTGCCATTTGGCTACGGAACCCTAAAAAGATTATTCTAGTAATGTATATAAATATTTCTTCAGTTTACCCTTAAATATATTAACACTTGGACACTCTTTTTAACCGACTTCCAATCAAAAAGGAGGAGGTTCTCAATTCGGTTGTATGTTTTTTTTTTTTTTTTTTTTTTTTTTTTTTAATGTTTGTTACCGCATAACTTCGTCATTTGTGAGCCGATTTGAAAAATTATTTTTTTATCTGAAAGGTACTGCTTCCAGATTGGTCCCATTTTAATTTTATTAAAATCGGTGTTGCCATTTTTTTAAAATATTTTTTTTAATGTTTGTAACTGCATGCTTCCGTCATTTATGAACCGATTTAGAAAATTGTTTTTTTATTTGGAAGGTTATTTTTACGTCCAGACTGTCCCAAACAAATTTCATTAAAATCGGTTTAGCCGTTTGGCAATGAAGTCGGTTTCTCAAGTTTTTTAAACTTATAATTATATTTTTATATCATCAGGCAAATTGTTATACAGCTGTGCTCCCTCAAACACAATCGTTTTCTTACCGTAATTCGTTCGCGACTTAGTAAGACTATATTTTCAGGGTACTATGTCAACAAGAAAAATTTCAAGTACACGAAAGAAGTGTGCGGTGTACTTAAACTCCTTTCACCACACTGGCACTGGTTTGAAGAATGACACGACAAGAAAAGTATTTAGATGCGAAGGCGACAAAATTTCATCCGGATATTGTCTTTTATCCCCGCTATAGATAATTCATCCATGATTACAGAGCTTTGGGGGAAATGCCGAAATGAGGCATTTTTTCCTTTCGGTTTAATTCACCGCTTTTATGGGCATTGTCCTTTATTTGCGCAGAAACTGAACAATGAGAAGAAAATGGTAAATTTAACAGGAAATATGAAGTGTATTTTTTTCTTATTTATATCCGAGCATCAAATGAGAGTACTTTATGTCGTTTTGGGAGTGTTTTTATATCCTTAGCATGATTTGAGGTTTTCCTTGCTTGGTAAGAAACCTTAAGAAAATACGAAACTGTTTATTTTTCTTAGTAGCCATTTTCTATGTGATTCACTTGAATAGTTATCTCGCATTACTTAGAATACAATATAACAGGCAGAGATTATGCCTGTTGTGTATGTTTACCACACAAATGTCTCAGTGGGGATCGAACCCACGTCCACTAACGCAGAGGGTAGAGCTTCTGACTAAGCTGAGAGGCCAGTCAATATATTCCATATATATAAAAGAAAGTCGTGTTAGTTACACTATTTATAACTCAAAAACGGCTGAACTGATTTGGCTGAAAATTGGTGGGAAGGAAGCTTAGAATCTGGAAACGGATATAGAATACTTTTTATCCCGAACAAAACGGGAACAGTAGGCCTGCCACAAGCTCAGTCTGGCTATGTCTCTGGCTCTGGTATTGAGTCTGTGTGAGTGTTGACTAAATAAATCCTACGTCGAATCGTCATAGTAAACACAGTACAATATCACTAGTGAGCACTCACACAGACTCAAAACCAGAGCCAGACAGAGCTTGTGGTAGGCCTACAGGGCGAGCGAAGCCGCGGGCGGCCGCTAGTATATTATAAGTGCGCCACAAAGAGGCTCCTCCCGTATTTATTCCCTGCTAGTGAAACAGCCTTTAGCAAGGAGATTGCAGCAATTCTGCAGCTCTTTGTACCGAAAGATTAGCTGCACGCTGATTTAGACGAGATGCCGCATAAAAGACAATGTAGCCCGTATTATATGCCTCGCTCAACCGTAAACTAATCTTCAGGTAGATGAGCTCCTGAAATTAAACTCATTCTGGTATTATATACACAGACACGCTCGTTTCTTATACGTCTCTAGAGGTAGGCACTCATCATCATCAGCCTGAAGAAGTCCACTGCTGGACATAGGCCTCCCTTACACATTTCCAGGAAAAACGATTCTCAGCCCTTTCCATCCACAGACTTCCTGCGATCTTAACAATGTCGTCAGTCCATCTGGTGGGTGGGCGTGGGCGCCCTACTTTTCGTCTTCCGGTTCGTGATCGCCATTCGAGAACCTTTATTCCACAACGGTTGTCAGTTCTTCAAAAATAAGCCACTAAAGATTATGACTCTTCCTGACAAATAATAAAACATTTATTTAATAATACGATTTACAAAAAATAAAATCCCGAGCGAACCTCGGTCATACCGGCTCGTATAATTAAATATATCAAAGCCTTACGCATAATAGCAGCCAGATTGTCACCAATTTCTGTTTACTAGAGGTCAAAGGTACAAATGTACTGTCTATGACAAGAGTGTGATGTACCGTTTTAAAGAGTTTCATTTTAAGAGGATCATAGACAACAAAAATAAAAGATACATGACAAAACAGAAAACAATTATTCACCTTTGACGTTTGTTTAAAATTGGGGAGCTCAAAATCGTTCTTCTTGGAAATGTTTGCTTCATTTTGGGTTAAGATAATGAAGCGTTAGACGTAGTAGTTGAGATCAATAAGCTGATGATGATGATAACTATTACATGTTGGGATATGGGGTTTCTGTATTCGGTACACAAATGAGGTTTAATGAGCTATGTTTTGATATTTTTAATTTGTATTGAATTTATTTGAATAAGTGGCTAAGAGTAGAATTTGTTAAATAAATAGATAGATAGAAAATTCTTTATTGCAGTAAAACAAAATTGCATCGTACATAGGCGAATTTAATCTTAGAGAGCATTCTCTTCCAGTTAACCTTTGTGTAATTCGGACATTCTTAACGAAACATATAATATGATATTTAACGCTAAAGTTTAAAGATGGTTGAAAACTGTTCTTTTCTTTTATTCATTAGAAGAAAAAAAAATATTCGTAAAGAATAGTTTTTATATTAAAATCACGCGTTTCCTTTGAAATTCGCATCGTTGCCCTAAAAATGCCTAACTAGTGTACATTATGCATTTTCGAATGCTTAAAAATCCCGCGGCAGTAGTAAAATTTTCTGGCGGCAGCTGCTGCATTTATAATTCGAATATTTCAGCATTGAAAGCATTTTTTTGCAAATTTAAATTGTAAAATATGTGGCGCGTTCTGTCGGTGACTGTACCGACCTCATTTGGCAGTCGGGAACTCATTAAGTCGCCTCACCGCTTAATTTTTAACTTAAGTGAAAAAAGTTTTTAAAGTTGAGCTTTACGTGTCGTGGTTTTTTGCAATTTTGTTTAGATGAGTTTTGTCAAAGGTTTTGTCTTTATTATGAGCAGAATTTTAGAAATGACTTATTAGATTTTTATTTAATCTGGACCAAAAATGTTCGTGTATTTTGTCAATTTAGGACCTTACAATTTTTGAAAAACTTGCAAACGGTCACGAATGGTACACAAGGATACGCATCAGACTATACACTGCTAGCTCTTATACCTTGCAGTAAGCGTCATTTTTCTTTGTTTTTAGGTAACTTGAACTGTATCCTACTGTACACTCTTGAAATGGCATCTAGGTCGTGGCTCAATCAAGTCGTAAGAACTAACTTGTCGGAAAGCATCGAATAAATTAAAAAATACAACAATTTCACCCCCAAACTAAGCAAAGCTCGTACTATAGGAACGAGGCATAATAATATGGTTGTAATATAATTTGTAAATCAATAATATTATCATATTTCTCTAATGTTATATTAAATAAGATTTTGCTAGCCTAACGCAGAACATTTTCACTTCATATTGCAAACTATGAAAAAAAATATCTACTTTGCACTTTAGAATATTTTACACAAAGAAAGCACTTTAAAATTAATCTAAAGCACGATGTTACGAAGACGCTGTTAAGTCAGCTTTCATAACTAGCGGTGACCTTCATATTATGGCCGTAAACCCCCAGTATCTTTAAGTTATTTGAACGGAGGATTGCAACGTTTTGCAAAGACACCATTTGGTTGGGGGACCAGTGGCATTTACATCTGAACGGCTATCTGCTTCGTAAGACACATTAAGTTATCGATCCCGTTTTTAGTAATCCTTAAGAGGCCGGCGGAGGTAAAATGTGATTCGCGAATTTCATTTGAGGTAAGTAATTTTAAATAAAAACTGTTCAGGAACCTAGATAAATACTATACAAATACAATTATTACAATAATATAGTGAAAATCTGCTTAAATTAGTAATCATTTTGGTATTACGTTTGTATGATAATTCGCCCTCCGCCGGCCCCTTAAGAGCGGGTCGTGCGAAAATTGGAGATTTAAAAAAAAAATTCATAACTAAATAACTAAGTGACATTTTAAAAATCACAAAAGGGCTAATTGTAGACTGACATGACATTCTGACTATCAACAATGACTGACATTCTAATTAACGCTGACATACGATTTTCATTAGCGTTAAATAGAATGTCATGTTAAATAGTATATTTTTTTAACACACTTAAATTCGAATTAATCTCAAATGTATAGTCTACAATTAGTCCTTTTGCGATTTTTAAAATGTCACTTAGTTATTTAGTCATGAATTTTTTTTTTTAAATCTCAAATTTTCGCACGACCCGCTCTTAAGCCATGACGGAGGCTTTGGGGAAAGCTAAAAACTCCGTTAAAAAAAAATATGGCCACTAGATCATGCAAACTTACTTACACCCTTGTTTTCATTTTTTTTATACACAACTAGCTGATGGAAGAAGCTTATGGCCCACCTGATGTTAAATGGTAACCATCGCCTCTTTGCATCATCATTCTTCCGCAACCTTTTCCACGTCCAAGAAGACTGATAGACAATGCTATTAGCATTAAGTCCTCCTAGCACTAAATCGTTTGTATTTTTTTTTGTACAAGTTTTATATAAATAAATCGCCTATAATTGCCTCGCAGGCCACGCACGTCGAAACGTGCCCTACAATGCACTGCCCTGCGTCCATCAACTGGAGGCATACAGATGTTCAGCCTCACGTGCCAGTAATTTCACCGGCACCCACACCACACCCTTCAAACCGAAACACAGCAATTCTGCTTCGCGGCAAAAATTGATATCTTTCTGCATATTATTTTTAATGATTCCAGAAATAGACATCATTCTGCTTGTTTATAGTGATCCAGTTTTCTTATGACGTCCGTATTTATAACAAACCAAGGCTTAATATGTCTTGATGTTACAAAACCTGGAAATTCTCTCGAATAAGGCTTTTGAAGCAAAAATTAATAAATGTAGTCTAAAATTCTATGTGAGTCTCTAGTAATATCACGTATCCAGGTAATGACAAAATTTAATCCAACAATTAGTTATTCAAAGTCATATCAAGCAAATGCTGTAATTTCGTGAAATGTACACTGAATATGTGCTGAAACTGAAATTCTGGGCGCAAAACATTAATATTTCTGTTGAATTATGGCCTATACACACTGATTCTCGCTAGCTGTTAAATTGGCTGCTACCAATCCTATCCTACTAACATTAGTTTATAAGTTACTTTATTACTAACAAAGTATGGATTTATGTCTGAAATAAAAAAACATTTGATTTGATATTATACTGATGACTGGCCTCTCAGCTCAGTTGGTAGTAGCTCTGCCTTCTGCGCCGTAGGTCGTGGATTCGATCCTCACCGAGAACAAATATTTGTGTGGTTAACGCAGATGTTTGTTCTCTGTCTGAGTGGTATATTGTATTGTAAGAGTGTATTTATAAAAAAAAGTGTATATAAGTATTTCAGCTATCTGTAGGTCTACCATGAGCTCTGTCTGGCTCTGTCTCTGGTTCTGGTTTTGAGTCTGTGTGAGTATTGGCTAAATAAATCCTATCGTCACACACACAGTATAATGCACTGGTGAGCACGCAAACAGACTCAAAACCAGAGCCAGAGACAGAGCCAGACAGAGCTTGTGGTAGGCCTACAGGTGTGATGGCAGCCATATGCTTAGCTATCAAAAGAAGAAAAGCAGCCAAGTGCGAGTCGGACTCGCCCATGAAGGGTTCCGTTGCATCAAGTAACATAATATTATAAAGGTTCTTGTAGTTCGTCGCAAGGTAAATTGCGGTTTACGATTTATGACGTATAAAAAAAAACTACTGGCTAGATCTCGTTCAAACCAAATATCGTTGAAAGTTTGCATAGTAATGTACAACATATATTTTTTTTTAGTTTTATTATTATTCTCTTATTTTAGAAGTTAGAGGAATAAAGTTGGTCCCCCCCAAATTTTTTCCACTTTGGAAGTGTCTCTCGCGCAAACTATTCAGTTTAGAAAAAAAACGATATTAAAAACCTCAACAATATTTTTTAGTTTTAATTTATAGTTTTTTTTTCTATTTTTGTGTAAATATCTTAATGCGGTTCACAAAATACATCTACTCGCCAAGTTTCATCAGTGTAGCTCTTACGGTTTCGGAGTAAAATGGCTGTGACACGGACGGACAGACAGACAGACAGAGAGACATGACGAATCTATAAAAGTTCCGTTTTTGCCATTTGGCTACGGAACCCTAAAAAGTATATTAGTAATGAGAAATCATGCGCGTACATATAGACGAAATTTTATTGGGTGTTATTGATAACACAGTGAGTCAGTGATAAAAGGTCGTGGGATCATAGTTTATACTTTGTAGTCAAATTTATACTATAAACACTATCAAAATAACTATTTGTTTCAACAAAATAACAGATTAAACTTAAGTCAATGACTTTGAGATAACGAATAATACCTAATATTTACAATGAGTTCAGTATTTACTTACATCGGCCGATTCTAGTCCCAAAACCTATGATACGGCAAGATGTCTCACAACATGTCTTCCTCCTCCATTCCCCTTTGTTAACCCTCATCTCTGAATTCACTCCTCTTTTATCCATGTCATCTTTCACACAGTTCATCCATGTTTTCTTTGTTCTACCTCTGCTCACATATCCATCCACATCCATACTCATCACTCTCCTAGTCACATGACTTCCATCCCTCCTCATGATATGCCCGTACCACGCCAGACTGTTGCTTCTTCATAATATCATCATCATCAGCCTGAAGAAGTCCACTGCTGAACATAGGCCTCCCCTGCACATTTCCAGGAAGAACGATTCTGAGCTCTTTCCATCCACCGACTTCCCGTGATCTTAACAATGTCGTCGGTCCATCTGGTGGGTGGGCGTCCTAGTTTACGTCTTCCGGTATAATTTCATTATAATTATTATAATATTATTTTATTTCTTTTGTGTATAATTTAGTCAAATAAAATTTGTCTTATCCACATAAAGGTTTCCCCTATTGTGAATGTAGGAGGCACTCGGTTGGAACGCGCCTTCCTGTGCCCTTCCTAATAGACGGAACGTCGTTGTGGAACGATGACAATAAAATACATTTAAATGTAGCACTGACGGTAGGAAACCATGACTACCTCAAATGTAGGAAAGGAACCACTTTGATGGGCACATTTTTTTGACATGACAACGTCTTTTAATTCGATGGAGCCGGCTGCACGCACGAAAAAACATGATGTCATGTGGCGTTACCTCGCTCTGAGGCGTTCCATTTAAGGCTTGAAGTGCAAGCGAGAGCGCGGAACGAGCGGTAAAGAGGCACAATCGGCCTCCGAGTTCGGCAGCGTTCGACATCTGCCTTTCTCCTACTTGAGTGAGTGAGCGATGCGTCCGCGTGGACAGCTGTATGACGTTGTCACGTTCAACTATCGTCAGTAAACCGACTTTACAGACAACCGATTTTTTTAATGTAAAAGATAGACAAAACAGCTTACGGCCCACCTGATGGTAAGCGGTCACGGTCGCCCATAGACACCAACAACACCAAAGGTGCTGTCGTTGCGTTGCCTACCCTGGAGGAGTTTTTTAATGTCAAATAAAATCCTTTCGTCACCCTGGTTTTATCGCCATGTCATGCAGCTCAAAAACCGACAGCAGTTAGGGAATAAAGGTTCTCGAATGGCAGCCCCGATGGATCGACGACATTGTTAAGATCGCGGGACTTCTTCACGCTGATGATGATGAACACATAATTTTCCTATTATTTTTAAACATGTTAAAAATAACTGAGAAAGTAACCATTTATATCAAGAAACCTACCAATCTGACTCAACGCTTCAGTAACCCCAAGAGTAACCTACCGTGGGACCCTTTGTAACCCACTCGTAATTATAGAACGAGTTATACGTACTTATGTAATTTACAATATTTATAACAATTTTATAAGGACCCAGATATGGGCCAGTGCGTAGACTTTAATATTGGTGTGTATGTTGGAATAATATGGACATGACCAAGTCAATATTCAAGTAGCTCAGTTGGTAGTAGCTCGGCCTTCTGCGCCGTAGGTCGTGGGTTCGATCCCCACCGAGAACAAATATTTGTGTGGTAACTTACTCATTATCTACTTATTTTTTTGTAATATGTGAGTGTAATTGTTTGTTGTTCAAAATGAAACCTAAAAACGGCCAAACCGATTTTGATGAAGTTTTTATGGGACTAATCTGGAAGTATATTAACTTTAAGATAAGAATTTTTCGAATCGGCTCATAAATTATGAATTTATGCGATAACAACCATAATAAATTATAGTTTAAAAAACTAAAAAAAAACGCTTTTATAACTAATTGAACTAAAAAGTTAAAAATAAAACTGTAATAATCAATTGAAAACTTATATTATTGTACAAAAAACGTGGGGTGCTTTTTATAATAACTTCAGATATAATAAACTATTGATAAAATATTTACAACAATCAAAATCAAGCCCCCCACGCTTTTTGTACAATAATATAAATTTTCAATTGATTATTACAGTTTTATTTTTAACTTTTTAGTTCAATTAGTTATAAAAGCGTTTTTTTTTAGTTTTTTAAACTATAATTTATTTTTTACTTTTTAGTAGTTTTTTTTTTTTCATATTTTTTTTTTTCATATTAGTGCATTGTCATCGACCCTTGACAGGTGTGCAAAGTTTGAATAAAATCTGATCGTTCAAAGTAGGTTTTTTTTTTTATTTCTTTTCATTTTTTTTTATTTTTTTTTTCATATTATTGCATTGTCATCGACCTTTGACAGGTGTGCAAAGTTTGAATCAAATCTGATCGTTCAAAGTAGGTTTTTTTTTTTTTTTTTTAATTTCTTTTCATTTTTTTTTATTTTTTTTTTCATATTATTGCATTGTCATCGACCTTTGACAGGTGTACAAAGTTTGAATCAAATCTGATCGTTCAAAGTAGGACAAAATCGAGCTCAAAGGGGTCGGTTACATACATACATACATACATACATACAGGTGAAACTAATAAAAGCGTTATAAAAAAATACAACCAACTATTTGGTTTGGAGGTTCTCTATAGAACCTCCTCCTTATTTGAAGTCGGTTAAAAATATTTTATTAATGGAAAAATGGAAATGGAACCACGACCTATTGCACAGGTCAAATTTACTACCTAGCTGTGAGCTCTCAAGAATTCTAACCGACGCATTCTAAAACACCCATTAATATTACATCACATCCATTACAAACTAAACCAACAAAAAAGCGATTTCTTCATTTCACGGTCCATAAGTTACAATGTCACATACCAGGCCCTGAGACCTTCATGATAAATCACATTACGTATTCCATATACTCTTATGTCGATGTAATAAGGTTCAGTTTCACGTAGCTCACCTTGGGATAGGTCAGGGAGTATTCAAATTGACGTTTTGGTATGCTGCTGTGATATGGACGTGAGAGGTTAAGGTTTTAGGTCACAATTCTGATGTTATTATGGTTAAATAAGCTAACGGTATCAGTAAAACATGATTTTTGAATAATAAAATGAAATAAAAACCTTAGCGAAAACCTTATGAGCATCAAGAAAATGGCGCCGTACACTTAGTTCACCTGGGGTAATTCACCTAGGTTAATTGAATATATTATTTCGTTGAATTATAAAACCTGCATTTTTATAAACAATGTGTTTTTATTTTCAGTACACTTTATTTATTTAAGTGAATTAAGTAATTAATACTATTTTTAGGCATAACATACATACCTGTCTTTTTAGTCCTCCTCCTCCCATAGTTTCGTTATATTTATACCTACTGGCCATTCTAGCATTATTTTTGCAAAGCGTTCGCTAGCCAGCCAGTCGCAAGCTAAAATAAAATCCAACAATTCGAATTTCGAACATTCGAGATTCAAAAACAATGCTTCCGGCAGTTGGGCCGGACGTCACGGCCGGACGGCGTCGATACAGACGCACTCGACTGTGAACGCACACTTACGGCTCGCCGGACGCATTGCCGAGGCATAGTGCTTTAGGATTCATGCACTAGGGACGGAGAACGTGCACTATGCCTTCCTTAGTGTACCGGAGAAGGCATTGTGCACTTAGAGTGCATCGGTATGACATGGTAGATAAATAAGAGATAAAATACTGACAACGGGTTTGTAAAAAGATACTTAGAATTCAATATAATATCTAGAAAGAGATACAATATTGTTATCGGTGGGGATCGAACCCACGACCTACAGTGCAGAAGGCAGAGCTACTACCAACTGAGCTGACTGGTTATTTTTTTTTTCTTTCTTTCTACTACTAAAACACACAACAATAAGTTCAGCGGTAAAGTAGATGTCTTTATTCCGTTTAACCTAGTTAAAAGTATAAACATGACAGGTTGCAAGCTCATCCCCGCTACAATACTTACTGGTTTCCGTGGCATAGTGATTTTCACAAAGTGTGTTGAGACAACTTGCTTACTTTATAAATGCTTTATGCCTTCCTACAATAAAAGTTGTTTGCTTGACTTCCGGCAACACTGGGTGGGCCCGGGGGCCTACCGTTGTCAATACCACAGCAGAGTTAATAATTAACAACCTTCGTCTTTTTAACCGAGTTTTCAAAAAGGAGAATCTGTTTTCGACGCGTATTTTTTGTGTGGTGTGTTCAGTTTTAGCAGGGGTTTGACTTATATGTAGAAAATATTCTTGAGGTGACATCCCTGATGTTCCTTTTCTGATAATTGTAAAACGACTAATATTTTGACGAACCGTCAATAAATCATGCGTAACATCATCGAGCGTAATATTATTTGAGTTTTTATTTTGAAAGAAGTATCTTTCTAAAACTCTCTTAGTTGTTTAATTTGGAACTAATAGCGTTGATATGTCCACAAAATATTTATTTAAAACTTACATCAAATAAAAATAAGGAGCTTCTCAATTCGGTTTTTTTTTTGTTGATGTTTATGAACCCATTTGTAAATACTTTTTTATCTGAAAGGTAAACTACAAGTAGTAACTAATAAGTAACTAGTGAGTAGGTACTTCCGGATGATCCTATGGAAATATTATTAAGCTCAGTTATGTAGTCAGTTTCTCAAGTTTATTAAACTTCACTTGTTATAAATAAAGCATTAAAAAAAACCGCATAAAAATATTCGAGACTATGGTAGGGCCTGCCAGCTGTCTCTCATATTTTTATGCGGGCCAAACAAAGTAGGGGCATTGTTTAGTTGCGACGGACTAAGTGAAATGGGGGATCATTAATAGTCGTTAATAGCTATCCGACATAAAAGATTTTAAGCTTGCTATGGCTTAATAAACACCATATGAGTAGTGGTAAGCAATAATGTCTTTATAACCATAAAGCTTATGCTGTAGTTTTTTATACAAGTAACTGATGGAACAAGCATAATGGCCCACCTGATGATAAGTGGTAACCAGCGCCTATAACAAAGGCTTATAAAAAGTCCATGAAATCGAAATAGATGCGCATTATTTTTTGGGATTTTTACTGGCACGTGAGGCTGAACATCTGTATGCCTCAAGTTGATGGATGCAGGGCAGTGCATTGTAGGGCTCGTTCCAGACGACCGTGACCTACGAGGAATTGCTTTGTTATAGGCGATGGTTACCACTTAACATCAAGTGGGCCATATGCATGTTTCATCAGGTACTTACATAAAAAAACGCTTGGTACTTGATCTTTGCTACTTCTTAAAATGTTCTACGTAAAGTGAACAATTGAGTAAAAAAGCTTTTAGAAGCTTCTAGAAACTTAGTCGCTATTTCATCTTTAGTTTATCAATAATTACTCTGAGCTAAGTTTTAATAACCGATGCAATAGTGATGGGACACTATCGATAATAGCTATCGACGGTAATAGCTACCGTCGATAATAATAATTATCGATAGACTTACTGAATGAAAATGGGTCCGGTCAATAATATACGGCCAGTTAATGTACACCCAGTTAAAACTAATCCACTTTTTTCCACTGTGAAATTATAAAGGCCCATGTACGCTATCGCAGATAAATGTTTTGATTATTACTTTTTTTATCTAGTGATGGACTATTGTCCTGAATGGGACAGCCGCTTTGAGAGCATTAAAAAAAAATATTGGCGGGCTCGCTCTGCTCGCTCGCCTTGTGCGTAAGTTTATCTTCTTACATAACCGAACTTATCCAAGTCGGATCCGCCCTAGAAAGTATCAAGGCCAAGTATAAGTATCCAGTGCTAGAACAAAAAAGCAAACATCCATGTTTGAATTGCTCCAGTGTACATGTGGCTTAACTGGCATCGTAATAACGGGGTTTACAATAACATGATGTACATTATCGTCTCCCATGAAAATGAAGATTAAAGATAGAAGATGGACAACGGTGATTACAGAATGGTGGCCAAAAGACGCACATCGATCATGAGGCAGACGCGCCCGTTGGTCGGATGACAGTGTCTGAGTAGTAGGGCAGCAATGGCGGAGACTGGCACAGGCCCGAAGATAGTGGCGTATTAGGGAGGAGGCCTATACCCAGCAGTGGGTGCATACAGACTAAATAGATAGATAAGACTTACTGTACCACTCTGTTGTAATTTTGACCCAGAGCTCGTTATGCATGCGGCAGATATGGCCAGCCCACTCCCACTTGAGCTTGGCAGCTTTGGTCGCCACATTCACGATTTGCGTTTACAACAGAGTGGTGCCCACAAGAGCCAAGGCGTCGCGGCAGACCAAGAACAAGATGGCGAGACGAGCTCGATAAGGACAGACCACAGTGGAATATCTCAGCATAGCACTGCACAGAGTGGAGGGGATTGAGGGAGCCCTTTGCCCAGCAGTGAGACATAAAAGGCTCATAATACTAATAATAAAAGACTTACTGCATCGTGTGGTTCTACAATTTCGGGTTTAAATTAAATTTTGTAATCAACTATGAGGATACAGAGAGGTTAGTGAGATTAGTTTACGCTGTGTGGTTTTGTGTGAATTGTTTTGCTGTGGTTAATGTACATTATGTGTTTGAGCAACATTATAAATGTTGGGGTTTAATTATATCATGCGGTAAGCGGATGTTAATACTTGCATCACTGTGTTTAAAATTGGAAATTAACAAACAATATCAATGTGTTTTTGACTACGGTTGTGAGGCGGATAATTATACTACTGGGCAAGTTACTGTAGGATTTTATTTAGGTCTGTGCTCTTAGCTTCTTTTTATTATGTGCCGTCTGGGTCCCACTGCTGGGCAATGGCCTCCCCATTCCCTCCAGACATCGTGATTCTTGGCTATGAGGGTCCAGGGTTATGCTTGTCCAGTCTGTCAGGAAACCATCAAGCTCGTCTCGCCATCTCCGTTTTGGTCTGCTATTAAGATGGCTGCGCGTGTGCGAGTGACTTTGGGCCTTTAGATGTTCTCAAAACAGTGCTATCTTTCGTCCCGCGTAGACATAAAGTTTTCAAAACAATTATGTGCTTGTATAGCTACAAATCGGGAGAGGGGATATTATGATGCTCGCAAATGTAGTTTTGTGACAATTTCTTGCAATGTATATCCCTCCCTCTCATGAGCCCTTAGTGTAAGCGAGACAGCTAGGTTTTGCCACAAATACTAGCCTAATTAAAAATGCCTCTAGCCTTCAGTCACCTTATCCCTAAGTTATACCAAATAAGATTCGTATCAACTATCTGTGTAGTTTACTTAAGTACAATAAGGCAAACACATCATCACAGTTTCTTGTCCAGTTGATAGGTTAGTGGACGTAAAAAGTCTAAACCATTTGTAGAGTTGGATCACTTTGAAACGTTTTAAAGCTAGGTCCGACGACGTTCTGGCGAGCTGTGTAACTCGAAATGAAATTTAAAAAGAGTTGTCTACAGTTTTGCGTAGTAGATCTCTTAGTTCTAAAGTATTTAACATATTCTTCTTCTTATCTTCAAACTCAAAGAGACTCCTTTCGCTTGAAAGTAGTAAGTGCTTACACAACGTTTTGTTTAGTTTCAACGACATTCTGTTTTGTTCGCGATGTTTCTCTTCACCGTCTGACCACAGTGCAGTGACAGGCAAACGCATTGGTTCATTGACTGAATTTGAACCTACGGCCTTAGGATCGCAAGGTGGGCCACTCCTCATAAGCCACCAGTTTTCTCTATTGAGTTAGTTTAACATATTGACATAGCATAATAATATCATGATGTCCATTTATCCATGATCCTATACCAAGCCATACACAGCAGACCCACAAGTAAACGGTTTTGACCCGCCTTTTCCCTCAGTTTTTGATGTCTTTTGTAATGTTGACGGTCCACAGTCCATCAAGTGAGTTCGCGTGTGACCCAGACTTTATATAATAAAGGATAATTTCTGCTATAAAATATTTCATATTTTTCAAAGTCTTGTAAGGTCTTAGGATAATATAGAATGTCGATGATAAATAAGATGTCACATCACTAATTCTATCGCGCTGCAGTAGACTTATCAACAGATAGTCTTACTTATTTAGTTTTAAAATGTTATGTTACATAACATTTTAGTACCTACATGCTAAGCAAACAATTTTAAATAAGCTAGATGTGTAAAAAAATCGGTCAGCAATTTTTTTATTCTTTTCTCAAAATATAGTTTATATTAAATTATTATCTCCCGAGTTGTTTGTGGTTTTTCATAAATCTTCAAAAATGTTGATCCTGTAGGTACGTTTTCCTATTCAAAAGGTTACTGATATAAAAAACTAGAAAAGCATTTTTTTGTAGTAAAACGTGTAGAATTGAATTTATTTTTTTGCTAGTACCCAGAATAGTTGTTTGTGATTTTTCGATAAATAAGTTCAGTGATCTTTCAAAGGGTCAAAGTGTGGGAGTGAAAAGTTTTTTCACGGCTTTCAGTGTCTTAAGTGATCAAACTGTTCACTCAGGACTAGTTAGAGTCCGGTGCCTAAAAGTGTTGTTTGCGTTTGCAAGCGATTTAGCCCGGAATTGCGTAATTAAAGCCGAAACCTAGTCTAGTCTAGTCTAAAGAACCTTTTTAGTACTCTGTGTGTTCTCGTCGTGTCACCAGTTATTTCGAACCAATGTGGTGAAAGGATTTTAGTGCTCCTTTCATGCACTTGACACATGTTTTCTATATTTTTTTAGATTCTACTACATGCCTCCTGTTTTGATTCTTTTACTTTTTCCTTTTACCTTTTCCTATTAAATATTTAATTGACTTTTGACTTTGACTAATTAAAAATCATTTTTCCGAGCGGTCAAGGTCCAAAGAACAAGAAAAAAACAGAAGGGACATAATTTATTCAATGCATCCATAATAGACGCTGGGCAATGGGCGGACAAATGGGCATAACGATTACCATAATTGGGATTATTTTTATACTCAATTTTGTCCGCCTGTCTGTACGGATCATGGCGTGACATTCTTGGATAATTTAAACAGCTGTTTTTTTTTTATAATCCTCATGTCAGGTTCGTTCACCCCAATCAAAGTCAGTCACAAAAAAACATCGCGTTTTTTATGTTAAATTAATTTATTCGCCAAACAGGTGCCTAAGTAATTAGATTACCAAATTATTAAAATTCTTTTTTGTCACAATTTTTTTAACAACCTGTTTTCTAGCCAAAATAGTTTTTTCTACTGGTTTGACGTAAATAAATATTAAATTTTCTAGACACAGTCAATGACACTAGATTTTATTTCAATTTTGAATTGAGAATTTTCGAGTTGGGACAATGTTTTGGGTTCAAATCGAAAAAAAGGTCGCGAGGTTAGACGATAAATTTTCTCGCAGGTCGAGACTCGAGACGTCTAGTCTGCGAGGCTGCTGTTGATCTATGCGTCTGGGAATGCACTGTATATAAAAAAAAGTTTCATTGTTTGAGTTTTCAAAGATTTTTTAAAATCGTGAGCAAACTTAAAGTTAATATTTAAGAGTAATTAAATAACGTCAAACTGGCTTCGTAAACACCATAGATTACTCTTACTCTCCTTCTTCTTTGTCATGATCATCATCAGCCTGAAGAAGTCCACTGCTGGACATAAGCCTCTCCTACACATTTCCAGGAAGAACGATTCTGAGCCCTTTCCATCCACCGACTTCCTGCGATCTTAACAATATCTTCTTTGTCGTATTCTTGATACTCAAAAACATTAAGGATGTAGGTGGAGTAAGGATAAAATGCATGTAAAGCACACTTGGGACATGGACATTGTACATAGGAACTGCAGTAGTTAGTATTTCATGGATGCAAATCTCGTTCCTGCAGAAATCTTAAACTCCTTTACTCTTTTAAACTGACATAAAATACAAAAGGAGGAGATTCAAATTTCGGTTTTTTTTTATCTGAAGGTAATAGTTTCAGATTGGTTCCATAAAAATTTCATCAAAACCGGTTCTGCAGCTTGGTCATGAACTCGATTTCTCATGTTGTTAAAACTTATATTTCTCATGTGAGTTTCTACGCCGTTTGTGAGCACGGATACCGTAAAAAAGTTCTGAGTGCTAAGAATCTAGTAATTAGTCACATGTGCACTTCTGTGTTCTTTGTTCGTAAGTCTAGACACAACCAGCTCAAAGTAAAATGGATGATCAAAAGCGTAAAACAGTGAAATAAAAAGCCAACGAGCCGGCGTTCACCCCTGTGGGGTTGCAATCAAAATAAACCCAAAAGCTATAATACAGCTCAATCAACAGAACTAGGTAGGTACGGACAAAGCTCCTAGCAACACCCTGATGCTGAGTTAAGGGTGGTTTTATATCAAACGGCTGACGTTTATCGAGATTTATGCCTTTAAAATTAAACAGGCATTTTCATCTTTTCGAGATGACGTAGAACAGTAATCTACAAAAAAAGTATGGTCAGTATTCATTCATAAAAAGGTTACAGCCAGTCGGATTTGGAATATCAAGTACTTTTTTACATGATACAGACCATTATTTGGCTACAATCTCACCTGATGGTAAGCGACGATGTAGCCGACGATGAATCTGGATGGTCTAGATTCTAGACCTGAATAGGTAGGTGTCTGTTCTGTTCTTCTAGACTCTAGAAGAACAGAACAGACACCTACCTATTCACTCTTGCCTTGAAGACGCCCAAATTGTAGTGGTCAGGAAAAACAGTCGACGGCAATGAGTTCCATTCCTTGGAGGTTTGCATAATGAAGGTAGTATACTAATGCTAAAAACGATGTAAATGAGCCCGCGTCAAATATGTATAATAATACCCTGCACACTATATTGTGCTTCATATAAATTCTAACATCCTCGATGAGGTCAAAAGGATTTGAAGAAATGTCTAACATGACATTTCTCATTGTATTTCATCGCAAAGTTGATGCTTTTTGGGAAACCATGCCTTTATTCGGCTAGACGAAGGGTTGCGACCCTAAATTTTGGGGTGCATGCATGTCATGATAATAGAGGTAAAAAGTATTCAAATTTCGTTCGCTTTGAAGGATGGATCGTTGTCTGTGTAGGAGGAAGAGAGGGAGATATAAGAATCACAATAAATTATATCCAACCTTCATGTGTAGAACTTAAAAGCTGTACCTCCTGTTTCAGCTGATCGCTTTCGCCATCGCCTGGATGTGCGCAGGCCTTATCTTAGCCATCTTGTCACCTAAGCCATAAAGGCAGACTAGGCCAAGGTAGCCCATTTGTATATCACATTAAATGAACAAACAAAATAATCTAAAAACAATGGCTTGAACTTCTTGAAGCTAACTATTTATAATTTAATCGTACCTACTTACCTTAAAACCTCGGCCTGCCTCCATGTTTGCTGTACCCTATGCAGGGTCCATGTGATACCTACTTACACCTAAAAACTATGTATGTACAAACTAAACCATGTGTAAAGCAATAAATGTATTGAGTATTAAGTATTAAGAATCATTCAGTCATCTTTTCAGAAGTCATGAATCAGTACGCCTACCACAAGCTCTGTCTGGCTTTGGCTCTGGTTTTGAGTCTGTGTGAGTGTTGACTAAAACTAGAGCCAGAGACAGAGCCAGACATTGCTTGTGGTAGGGCTACTGGTTTGCTGCGTGATCTCGCGAACAGTTGCCCATTTTATTTACGAAAAACAAGCTAACGCTGCATTTCAATTAGCTACAGGCCGCCATAGTCCAGTCCAGCTAACATGGTTGTCTCAATCCGAGTGGGATCGATTTTGCAGAAATCTGCATAACTATATGAAGCATGGCGTAGACCACCCTTCCGTAACCAGACGGCTAGACGACGAGACAGGGAGGTACGGTAATGAAATCACGGGGACTCTTTGAGCGGTAATGGATAGATGCGTTTTATTTGGTTGGACTGGAACCGTCTGTGCTGTTGGGAAATTACAGGATTGGTGCATGCACCTTTAATACTTACTTGAAATGAAATGAAATGAAAAAAGTTTATTGAATGAACACAAATACAGAAAAAAACAAACTAGAACCTTAAATACAAACAAGGTGAGAGGTTTGAGACAAAAGGGAATATACTTATGGAAATTACCTCGACTGGCCTCTCAGCTTAGTTGGTAGTAGCTCTACCTTCTGAGCCGTAGGTCGTGGATTTGATCCCCACGGAGAACAAGTATTTGTGTGCTGAACGCAGATGTTTGTTCTCTGTCTGGGTGTTATATTGTATTCTAAGCATGTTTTTTTTTATGTAAAAGTAAGACGAACGAGCTTACGGCCCACCTGATGGTAAGCGGTCACCGTCGCCCATAGACACCAACAACATCAAGGGTTCTGTCGTTGCGTATGTATTTACAAAAATAAATGCATATGAGTATCATATCAGCTATATGGTTCCCATATTACAAGCTCTGCTTAGTTTGGGGCTAGATAGTGTTGTGTGAATTGTCTATGATATTTATTTATTTATTTACGTAGAGTCTTCTCATGACACAGATGGTTGAACAGTGTGAGAGATGTAAATAGGCCTTTGCATATATTGTAGATAATTTATATAGCGTCAGGGGCAACTGGTGATTACACAAGCCCTACTTCCGGGACGCTATAGTGCCTGGGACGGGATGTTAGATGGAATAGGCTTACCCAGCACCTATACCATCCTGACAGCTTAGTCAGCCTAATCTATAGGAAAGACATGGTCAATACGTGCGGAGCCGACTAAGCCGCGGGTTTCCTCACGATGTTTTCCTTCACCGTTTGCGAGCAATTGTGAGAGATGACATGGTTAAGAAAGAAGTGAATACAGAGATGACGGCTGATAGAGGAGAATGGAAGAGGAGAACATGTGCCAACCCCACATAAAGTGGGAAAAGGGCAGGAGTAAAAAGAGATAGTCTTCAATGACAAAAGACTTTGGAGTCAGTCCTATGCGATCATGCATGCAAAAAAGTGTTGGCACACAACTAACTAACGTCTGCGACACAGTTTTTTAACTTCTGCAGATGTCATAGTTTTTCTATAGATTGACTATGTACAAAATGATTTTTGTACCTAATCAAGTAATAAAGCATTATCTATCATATCCATACATTCATTACTTGCGGGACGCTATAGTGTAAATAATAGTCTAGTGTAAATAAGTGTAAGAACTAAGTGTTTACCCGCACTGAGATTACAATTGCCCGAGTACAATATTTCCTTTCTTTGTTTGGAATTTCAATGCGCCTCTATATGCTAACCTTCTGTGATCTGAGGCGACGTGTGAACGAACAATTTACAGTGCTGCAGTGTTCAAATATTCTGTAGGTATTATGTAGCACGTAGGGTATCCAAACAAACATCTGGGGAGTCTTGAATTCTCTGAAATCTTAAGTCGCTTTTAGGTTCCTTTCATTATTTCTAGGAAACCTGGAAAACAGGGAATTGGGGACTTTCAACTCTTTAGATCGCGGGATGTGGATGTATTGTATACTTAGTGCTCAGAACCATTTTTCCTGGAAATGTGTTGGGGAGTCCTATGTCTTCTTCAGGCTATTTTGCCAAGCCAGAATGGCCTATGGCAAATAGGAAGGATAAACAGAGGACCTGAAATAAGACTTTTTTTCGTAATTAGTAATTATTATAACATCATTTTGATCGTGTCACTGGTTCCTTCAAAACCAGGAATAATGATTTTAAGTACGCCTCAAAAAGGCTCCTTTCGTGCCCTTGACACAGCAATGAACCGAGCACTTAAAGTGAAAACAGCAGCAGTGCAGACAATCCACACAAAACTATCGAGCCCCAAACTAAGCAGAGCTTGTACTATGGGAACAGGTAGCTGCTAAAATACTTCAGTTTAGTTCGCCCAGGGCGCGCCGTGGTCATGTCCTCTATGAAGGTATACGTCCGTAGGCAAATGCTTGTTCATGGTCATGTCTTGTTTGCTATTTGGTTGTGTTTGTCTATGTACACAATATCACTACATAATGTAAGGAAGTGAGGTATTTTAGTAGTAGTAGGAGAACTCTTTGTAAAGAGCTCGTCCGGGGAAGTACTAATACCATGCAATTTTTCTACCGTGAAGCAGCATTGCCGTGTTTCGAATTGAAGGGTGTGGGTCTTCTTATCGTGTCACTGGGTCTTTCGAACCAAGTGTGGTGAAAGGATTTTAAGTGCGCCTCAAAGAGGCTCATTTCGTACACTTGACAGTCTTGACACATATTTTCGAACTTTTTAGGTTCTACGAAATGCTGGTTTAATCACGATGTTTTCCTTCACCGTTTCAGAGCACTGGCATAGTGTACATAAGGTTTTGGCCAGAAAAACTCATTGGTACACAACTGGATTTGAACCCACGACCTTAGGATCGGAAGGCAGGGCCGCTACCACTAGGCCACCAGCGCTTAGGGTGTGGGTGCCGGTGAAATTACTGGCACGTGAGGTTGAACATCTGTATGCTTCAAGTTGATGGACGCAGGGTAGTACATCGTAGGGCATGTTCCTGACGTGCGTGACTTATGAGGCAGTGTTTTGTTAAAAGCGATGGTTACCACTTAACATCAGGTGGGCCATATATATGCTTGCTACAACAGCTAGTTGTATATATAATAAAAAAAGTATGGTCTGCTATAGCCTCACCATACCTTGAAAAAGAACGACTCATTACCCTATACGGGCTGGGTATTGATTGATAGCTACGAAAAACTTATTAGGTTACTTAGTATGTAGGTACCTAGGTTTTTAGGTTGGTGCCTGTCTGTCTACGTCCACTATTATTTCTTGTGTTGTATTTATACTTAATTACCTAGGTAGACCAGGCAGGTGGTAGGTACAGGTACCTACATACTCTTATAATTTAGTAAAGAATACCTACAACACAGAATTATAATGACGACGTGAATATTTAATAGCTACGTACGGCCGTGGCAATGACCGCCGCTGACGGTCGGTTCACGGCCGTTTATTAACTCGCGTCGGCCGATTATTACCTATCTGTCGTAAATTGATTCTTTGGTGCGTCGTCGTCGCACACAAACGCAATCTCTAGACGGATGCAACGTACACGTACACCCTCAAAATAAAATTAAACCGAAACAGGGAGGGAACAGTCAGGGCAGGAGGGCGGCTCACGCACACACGCACACTCCGCTCACCCACACAAGCGCGCTTGCTCCGCAGCGCAGCGCGCCCGAGCGAGCGAGAGGGGGCGCTGCGATCGTTTAGTCTCGCGCCGACCACTGAATGGGTCGGACGTACGTCGCTTAGCTCGACTCGATCGGAAAATAAACTAGTTTTGTTCCGGCACCACCGAATCCTTGTGCTACGCTGTTATTGCCGTGTTTGTGGACTAAACCTGTTAACCGTGATTTGTTTCTGGTGTAAACGGTCAGTATTTCGAGTCAATTAGGAGTTTATGCAAGCACATGTTCGTTGTTTACATCTGTAGTTGTAGACATGTGTTTAGTTTTTTCCTAGCCCTCCGCTTAGGGGTTTATTAATACTCGAATAGTTTACGAGTATGATTCATGGCGGTACCCACATTGAAAGTCGTTTCTATTTCCAGATAAACTGTTGGAATTGATTGGGAGCCGTTGGCTTGTGTGGTAACTGGTAACAAAGGTTTACATTGTGGGAAGGTGAACGATCTTCATTCGACTCGCTACAGGTATGTTTGGACAAGATAATATTCATTCATACATACCATACCATACCCGCACCGAGACTGAGGTCTGACGGTTGCTTGTAGAAACGAACGTTTTAAAATTTCAAACGTGGATTCATGGTCATAGATTACTCGGCGTCTCCGCATGACTAATTATGAATTTGAAATGCCTACAACGTATCTGTCGCACGGAAACCACAATCCGTTTTTGTGTCATTGACCTCATTGTTCGTGGTAAGTAGGTAGGTAGGTTGCTATTTTTTGTGCAACTTGCGCGTACCTTACGTAACCGTGTTCTTGTATGTAATTAAACTATTGTATTGCACGTCAAGCGTGGAACCGAACCTCGTGTGACTTACATAATGTTGTAACCTTTTATCTGACATTTGATTTGAAGCCTTTCAAATCGCCTTCTGGTCTAGGTATCGTTTACTTGTTGCTTCGATTTGAATAAACCTTCGTGATTTGTAGGCAAGTTGGTAGGTAAGGTACCTAGGTCAGATGTATTTTTAACAAATTATATTTTGGTAACATTTTAACCTCGCTTACCACCAGATGTAAAAGTAAAAAAAAGCTACATGTAGCGTAACGTGCCTTGCCTACCCACATTTGTAGATCGATTTATTTCTGACATTGACACAATCAGCTGATTAATTGCCTATTCATGTTGAATAGTCTTGTAACTTGGTTACCTCACTGTTTATCTCTATTCCATCGAAAATGTTGCAAGGGTTATACCTACTTACTACCTACCCACATAATTCTACCACCCACACGGAGACCGGGCGACGTAACAAACAACATAGGACCAGCCATCTGTCAAAAATAATGGTCTAACTTAGGTAGGTAACTTACCTGGTAGGTAGGTAGTGTCATAATGACAGTAGGAACAAACCTACTTAAACCCCTACTAACGGGTGTGGGTGCCACTGATATTACAGGCATCATTATCAGCTTGAAAAAGAAAGAAAGAAAGAAAGAAAATACATTTATTTGACATAGATTTTAAGTACTACTACTACTAGTTATAGGTGTAGACATACCTACATAGGTGTTCACAACATTTAACAATAATAAACTATGCCAAATAGGCCCCGACTCAGCTTTTTGCTGCCTGACAAGGTATCATCTACCATGCCAAGCAGCGCTGGTTTTCAGGCGGAGCCCTTTGCGAAGAGGTGACGTCACATGAAAAATAACAAATAAAAATAAAATAAAAAGGGAAGACTGTCAAAGGATAATATATAAATGAACTGAGTATTAAATTCTAATAAACAGATAATAAAATACAATATAGCTACATAAATGATACTTACAATATACCTACTAGGTATCATAATTATTATCCATCTCATGTTTCGACTGAATCTGATCTGATCTGATGATCTGATGTTTTATAATAAAGTTTGAAGAAGTCCACTGCTGGACATAGGCCTCCCCTACACATTTCCAGGAAGAACGATTCTGAGCCCTTTCCATCCATCGACTTCCCGCGATATTAAAGGCATACCAATGAGGCTGTACTTCTGCTGTCTACTGTTGACGGACGTAGGGCATGTTACTTCCCTGCGTCTAGGGGCTGTATGTGTGTGCAATAGGGGCATATTCTTAACGTGACCTAGGTGCAAGGCAATGCTCTATTATGATGGTAGCTTGCTACGACAGAATACATAAGATAATATCTGTAGCATAATAGGTATAAAAAAAAGCAGCCAAGTGCGAGTCGGACTCGCCCATGAAGGGTTCCGTAGCACGACGAACTACAAAAACCTTTATATTATGTTACTTAATGTAACATAATAAGGTTCTTGTAGTTCGTCGAAAGGTAAATTGCGGTTTACGGTTTATGACGTATAAAAAAAAAGATTCATAGATACCCCACACGTATGGGTTCAATGAAAAAAAAATTTTTGAGTTTCAGTTTCAAGTATGGGGACCCCCGAAATTTATAGTTTTTTTTTTATTTTTATGTAAAAAACTTAATGCGGTTCACAGAATACATCTACTCGCCAAGTTTCATCAGTCTAGCTCTTACGGTTTCGGAGAAAAATGGCTGTGACATACGGACGGACGGACAGACAGACAGACAGACAGACAGACATGACGAATCTATAAGGGTTCCGTTTTTGCCATTTGGCTACGGAACCCTAAAAATGGCTGGTTAGGTTAGTACCTACCTACCTTACTTCTTCTTATCGTCTCACTAATTCTTTCGAACCAAGTGTGGTGAAAGGATTTTCAGCGGGCCCTTTCGTGCACTTGACACATGGGTATTTTCGAACTTTTTAGGTTCGTAATAAGTACCTTACTGACATGGTAGGTACTTATTTGTTTTAATACCGCTTTAATTGATACAACGACCTAAGTTATTTTAGGACCTAAATTGCCTAAAAAACTAGTATTTCTCGGAAGGTACTAAGTGCGCTTAGAATACTAACACACCTATTTTCATTAAATAGATGGGTCTAAGTGGGCTGGTTGGTGTATATTTTCATTAAAAGTAATGGCATTTTGCGAAAGCCTTTGTCTCTATGTCTTAGGCAGACGACCCCCAGTCTTAGGCTATAGGCAGACGACCTAGAGCTAGACCTAGGTCGTATCGATTCGGACAGTTAAAGTTGAATGATCAAGGGTTCATTCATTCGAGAATTTTTTGAAGACTTCTCTTTGCCGTGTTCCGATTTGAAATTTTTGTTGTATCCTACTGTAAATGACACAGCTTAAGTGAAAAATGACCCTTACTGCAAGGACATAAGAGCTAGCAGTGTGTACCTAGTCTGATGCGTACCTAACCTACCCTTGTGTTCCTTATTAGTTTTAATTTTAATTATTATTATTAGAAGTCCACAGTTTTTTTCAGTTTTATATTAAGTAGGTTGCCGTAATTAAAGACCAATATAAAAATAAACCAATTCTCAGAGAAATGGTAAAAATCTATTTGTTTTTAGTTTTTAGACCATTAAATTAATAAATAAATATTGTGGCCAAACCACATCACACTCATCATCATCATCAACCAATATCAGCCCACTGCTGGACGTAGGTCTCTCCCAAGACGTGCCACTGAGCCCGGTATTCGGCTCTTCTCCTCCAGTGCTTGCCAATAACACTTTCTAGCCTCAAACTAAGCAGAGCTTGTACTATGGGAACCAGATAGCTGATTTACTTAATACTAATATAATTTTTAATTTGTCCTAATTTTATGTTTTTTTTAATAGGTAAAAAAATCTGCTTAGGTACATCTGTAGTTAGGTAGGTAGTTTTTATTTCTTTCACCCGTCTGTCAGCTTAATCTTTGGTTAAACGATTGATTGATAGGTAAATGCACAATAGCACATTATAATTAGGTTACACCAATGCATACTAGAGGTAAATAGATTGGAGGTAAGGTACCTAGACTGTCTAGGTTAGGTACTACTTTATGCACTTTGAAGTCTCAAATGTCAGCTCATTTCACTCACACCTTTGTGGTAGATATACCTACTAGGTATTAACAATGGAGAACTACTGGTCTAATAGATACCCGCCTTGCGATCCAACGGTCGTGGGTTCGAAACCAGTAGTGTTTAGATTTTTCTATCCTATAGATTTCGAAAGCGGTGCTGGTGTTCATCGAATTATCATAATGAATGATCAACGCAACGTTCAGCTTGTGCGTCGAACGGATGGGTGACCGGTGCGTTCAGAAGTGCTGCATCAGAAGAAACACATCTGTCAAAAGATTAAGTAGACATTTTCAGGAAGAACAATTTTGAGCCACCGAATTCCCGCGATATTGACAATGTCGTCGGTCCATCAGGTGTGGGTCAACGTTCTTCAATCGGTAACTAAGCAACCAAAGCTTATTGAACGAGCTTATTTAACGATTAAAATAATGTAAAGACTTTGAAAACTAATCGGAGTTCCCCAAATTGCTAATCAATCATAACTTGACAAGGGTGCTATTATTTATTCTGTGAGGAGGGTTCCGCTTCATTTAAGTTTATCAAGATGACCGAGTTTTTAAAAGACTGTTCTCATTTTATTTTCACTAGCGCCTCGCCCTGGCTATGCACCTGTGTTATAAAAAAAAAATCGAATGTCTGTAAAGTCGGTTTACTGACGATAGTTGAACGTGACAACGTCATACAGCATCCACGCGGACGCATCGCTCACTCAAGTAGGAGAGAGACAGATGTCTAACGCTGCCGAACGCGGAGGCCGATTGTGCCCGATTGTGCTCGTTCCGCGCTCTCGCTTGCACTTCAAGCCTTACATGGAACGCCTCAGAGTGAGGTAACGCCGCATGAGTCATGTTTTTTCGTGTGTGCAGCCGGCTCCATCGAATTATAAGACACGCGTTGTCACGTCAAAAAATGTGATGTCGCTAGGGCGGGTCGCTAGTTTGATTAGAGGGTTTCAATTTCGATATAAACATAATGTGTATGATAAACAAAGTGAGAACTAAGAAAAAAAATGTGCGGGATAGCCAGTTTTTGTTAAACTTGCTGATGGAACAAGCATATGGCCCACCTGATGTTAAGTGGTTACCATTACCACAAAGCATCGCCTCGTAGTTCACGCACCAGGTGCCCTATGATGCACTTCCCTGCTTCCATCAACTTGAGGCATACAGATGTTCAGCCTCACGTGCCAGTAATTTCACACCTTTCAAACCGAAACACAGCAATGCTGCTTCACGGTAGCAATTAGGCATGGTGGTAGTACTTCCCCGGACAAGCCCTTCACAAAGAGCTCTAATAAGTACTACTACCAGTACTAGTACCAGTTTATCGAGGTTCGCTATAATTATTTTTTTTCTGAGCTATGTTCATCTTAGGCCTAAAACACACACAAGCGACGTAAGGCAGCAGGCGTGGAAAAGGCGTGCGCCGCTTCAAAACGATTTCATACAAAATGTATGCAGGCGACGTTTTTGAATTATACTGAAGCGACGCGGCGCGCAGGCAACGAAACGGCGTGTCTGTCGCCTGCATACATATTTTGTATGAAATCGTTTTGAAGCGGCGCACGCCTGCGCCACGCCTGTTCCACGCCTGCTGCCTTACGTCGCCGTCGCTTGTGTATGTTTTAGGCCTTAGGTTTGTAAAAATGTTTATATCGACATTGAAATCATAATCTACACCTCAGCACTGAAGACATAAGACGAAAATAACTCAGTTGCCAGGCTAGTTAACATTCCCAAAAAGAAACTTGTTTGTAGACTGATGGTATTATTAAAACGTGACAAGTCTAATACCTAAAAAGCAGCCAAGTGCGAGTCGGACTCGCCCATGAAGGGTTCCGTAGCACGACGAACTACAAAAACCTTTAATTATGTTACTTGATGTAACATAATAAGGTTCTTGTAGTTCGTCGAAAGGTAAATTGTGGTTTACGGTTTATGACGTATAAAAAAAAAACTACTGACTAGATTTCGTTCAAACCAAAAATCGTTGGAAGTTTGCATAGTAATGTACAACATATATTTTTTTTAGTTTTATCATTCTCTTACTTTAGAAGTTAGAGGGGGGGGGACCAACTTTTTTCCACTTTGGAAGTGTCTCTCGCGCAAACTATTCAGTTTAGAAAAAAACGATATTAGAAACCTCTACATCATTTTTGAAGACCTATTCATAGATACCCCACACGTATGGGTTCGATGAAAAAAAATTTTTTGAGTTTCAGTTTCAAGTATGGGGACCCCCGAAATTTGTAGTTTTTTTTTATTTTTATGTAAAAAACTTAATGCGGTTCACAGAATACATCTACTCGCCAAGTTTCATCAGTCTAGCTCTTACGGTTTCGGAGAAAAATGGCTGTGACATACGGACGGACGGACAGACAGACAGACAGACAGACAGACAGACATGACGAATCTATAAGGGTTCCGTTTTTGCCATTTGGCTACGGAACCCTAAAAACAAGCGTTTATCTTGCTCTAAGAGAAGTCTACGCACTCTGATTCAAATCTTTAGATTACTAAGAACATTCTAGAAATATCTACGTGACCAGAATAATAGTCAATGATACAAACAAACATAATTATTATTAGATGCGGCTAGTAAGGTGTCCGAAACACTGTTTACAGTTACATAATAAACATTGTTTTAAACTTAAACCTTGCACACATCTAGATCGCTGACGAAAGCGACCAGTGTATTACTCTCAAATATCGCACTGTCAAAGGCCAAGGCAGTGTTTACGGATGTATACAAAACCCTATGCGGAAACTAATCGCCAAGAAGTCGCCATTGAAAAATATTGAACCTAAAATTTACAAAATTCGGTTTCGCAGTGAGATGCACCGATCGCAGAACCGACAACCTGGAATAAAGGTTCTCGAATGGCGACCACGAACCGGAAGACGAAGCGTTGGAAGCCTATCCACTCGATGGACCGACGACATTGTTAAGATCGCGGGAAGTGGCTATAGAAATAGCTAAGAATCGTTCTTCCTGTAAATGTATGGTATGTCTTTGTTCAGCTGTGGTCTTAGCGATAAGCTTAAGAAGTGATAGCGCCCTGCTAGCCCTGATAGCATACTGCTGGCTGAAACTCTCTTTAATTTTAGCAAGATGATTTAGCGGTGGGATGTTGAAATACAATAATTTAGCATCGAAATAACATGAAGCCAGCGGCGAGTAAACACTCGAACAAAGAGCGTATGACTAATTTGTGCAGTGACTCAACCGAGTACTAAATCAGTACAAACGGAGCATGGAACATGCTTCTAGAGTTGCCAATAATGTTCATAAAAAGACGGTTATTTTTTCAAAAATACATACCATTTTAAACAGAACATACGTAGGAGAAATTAAATTTCCAACAACTTTTGATACACCACCATTTCTGCTCTAAAGTTGAAAATTAACGAGTTATTTCAGAAAAACGAAAAAAAATAATTTTAAAACAAGATGGCGGCGAACCCTCTACCGGGATTAGTTAGAAAATCGAGATTTATACTTCCAACCACACTTTTAAAAAAAAAAGTAAAAACTGTTTTTCAGGAAATCCCGTCTATGGGTTCAAAATCGATTTGTGAAACCTATTTATTAAGTCAATTAACATTATACTTTATTACTTTTTTATTGCCTTACTCTTCGTAATTCTGTTTCATATAAATATTTCAATAAGATTTTGAAAGAAACCACTGCAAAGTACATAATTAGAAAGATCAATTTATATTAGCCCGTCTATAAAAGCCGGAAACGTCAATCTGAAGACGGACGGAACCCTAGCATGAGAACTAGCTTGCGTGGCGTTCCGGTCCTTAGACAAAGAAAAAAGGGGATGTAGAGACCGATGACTATAAGTTCTTATGTTCACCGTCTGGCCAGTTCTACGAGGCCTACCCTGCTGTTCCCTCGCGATTAAAACAAGAACAAAAAGCGGTAATTCGTGTAGGTTCAAGGTGTCTTGGGAAACTGGTGGAATTTAAAGGGAATAAAGTTTTTTGACGGATGACTTTGTTTTACAGGTTGGGTAAAGCATGTCATTAACGCTTATCATTATAATAAATATATTTTGATTATAATAAGCAAAGCATTGCTTCGTAGGTCACGTACGTCAGGAACGTGCCCTACAATGCCCTACGTCTATCAACTTGAGGCATACATATGTTAATCCTTGATGTAATTAAGGCATTTGATACGAAAAGAAAACAAATTTATTATATTTTTAATCTAAGCTATCTTATGAGAAAATGTGACTGTTTTGTATCCCACCTGATAATGAGTGGTCATCTATCTCTGTCTATAAATGAATTGCATTGTCCCTACAGTCAGTATTTGTAAAACTGCTTATTTATTTACAGAACAATTGTATCAAATTTCCCCTTGTACGCCTAAAATTTACAATGAACAAGACATTGTAAAATGTCCTCCCCTATTTTCAGGAAGAACGATTCTGAGCCCTCTTCATCCACCGACTTCCCGGGATCTTAACAATGTCGTCGGTCCATCTGACCTCATCAGGTTATATCAATATTATTAGGTACTCTTAAAAAATACTTGATTATAACTTATGTTTCCCCAACCTAACAAGATTTGTGATATCTATTTTCTAAGATCACAGCGGTTTTGCGTCTCAAATTCAATTTCCTAGAATCAGTAATAACACTATATTGAAATACTAAACCTTAGCTGGGACAGACTATTAGAATTAGAGAAGAGAGAAATTAGAAGCTATTTACGACCAAAGAAATACCTAAGGTTATTTATTGAAACCATCAGATTTAATGTTCTTACTTATAATAAATACTCCAAAGGATATTAATGCCTAAGCGAGTGCTAATTAAATTTATTTAAATTTAATTAATTTATAATTGTTGGAGTAAAGTACCAAGTAAGTAGTAACTTAGGTATTTATAATCTAAATGATTTTAACCGACTTCGAATAAAAAGAAGGTTCTCAATGCTTTTTTTGCTATCACATAACTTCGTTATTTAAGGGCCGATTTGAAAATTACCTTTCAGGTATATTTTTATTTATTTTAACATACCAAAGACAAACATAAAAAAATGCAACTGAATTGAGAACCGTTTTTTTTATTTGAAAGTCGGATAAATAATAGGCGTTATAGGCTCAACTGAGATTCAAGGATTGTTTCTGCCTTCTACGCCGTATGTCGTGGGTTCGATCCCCGCCGAGTACAAATATTTGTGTGGTGAAATATCATACAAATATTTGTATGATATTTCACCACAATATTTGTTCGTTTTGTTTGGTTTTAATACAAAACAAAACTAAAAGAATTATTAGGAGAAACTGCAAATAACGACGACAAAGGATCATTACCTGAATAAGCACTCATAGCGAGAGCCTGTAAGTAGGTGTAGTACTCTTGGCTCGAGAATTTCTCAACTAGCGAACCGAACCGCCTTGCTGGTAACCTTCGGATAATGTTCATATCCTCGTTTGCTTGTTCCGTAAAGCCTTTCTTAGTGAATGTTGTTCGATTGTAGCTATGTATACTTTTTGCACGCTGTAGGTCTACCACAAGCTCTGTCTGGCTCTGGCTCTGTCTCTGGATCTAGTTTTGACGTTATTTAGTCGAAACTCACACAGAAACTAAACCAGGGACAGAGCCAGACAGAGCTTGTGGTACACTTTACACTTACTGATCAAACGAACTTACCCTTACGTGAAGTTCGATCATAATTAAGTGAACAGCATTTAGTAGCGTTCTCAAAAATTACCAATCTACAGGTTTTTTTTCAAAACAACGCAATTTTGTATTGATGCGTAGTAATACGCGTAGTGCTAAAAAAAGAATTCCAGAAAATCTACCCTAAAAGTGGCACAGCGGGGGTGGTAATTTGTACGTAAATAACTTTCACCAGAAGATTTGGTTCAGATTTTCAAGATTCCACTAATCAAGGTTATATTAAAGCAGCGAGGATTTCTATTTTTGTCTAATATGAAGGTATTTCACCTTTATATTACAACAACAATGAAAAATAATTTAAGTTTAAAAAACTTGAGAAACCGACTTCATTGTCAAACGGCTAAACCGATTTTAATCAAATTTGTTTGGGACAATCTGGACGTAAGAATAACCTTCCAAATAAAAAAACTATTTTCTAAATCGGTTCATAAATGACGGAGGCATGCAGTTACAAACATTAAAAAAATTATTTAAAAAAAAATGGCAACACCGATTTTAATAAAATTAAAATGGGACCAATCTGGAAGCAGTACCTTTCAGATAAAAAAATAATTTTTCAAATCGGCTCACAAATGACGAAGTTATGCGGTAACAAACATAAAAAAAAAAAATAAAAAAAAAAATAAAAAAAAAAAAAAAAAAAACATACAACCGAATTGAGAACCTCCTCCTTTTTGATAGGAAGTCGGTTAAAAAAGCAGCCAAGCGCGAGTTGGACTCGCCCATGAAGGGTTCCGTAGCATCAAGTAACATAGTATAAAGGTTCTTGTAGTTCGTCGAAAGGTAAATTGCGGTTTACGATTTATGACGTATAAAAAAAAACTACTGACTAGATCTCGTTCAAACCAAATATCGTTGAAAGTTTGCATAGTAATGTACAACATATATTTTTTTTAGTTTTATCATTCTCTTATTTTAGAAGTTAGAGGGGGGGGACCAACTTTTTTCCACATTGGAAGTGTCTCTCGCGCAAACTATTCAGTTTAGAAAAAAAACGATATTAGAAACCTCAGCATCATTTTTGATGACCTATTAGACATGACGAATCTATAAGGGTTCCGTTTTTGCCATTTGGCTACGGAACCCTAAAAAGACAAGAATGGACAAGATACGGAATGAGTAAATCAGGGGTATTCTGAAAGTAGCACCGATGACAGAAAAAAATAAGAACAACAGGCTGGCGTGGTACGGGCAGTACGAGAAGGGATGAAAGTCATGTGACTAGGAGAGTGATGAGTATGGATGTAGATGGATATTTGGGTAGAGGTAGGCCAAAAAAGAGATGGATAAATAGTGGGAAATATGATATGAATAAGAAAGAAGTGAATACAGAAATAACGGCTGATAAAGGAGAATGAAAGGGCCCTTGCTTACACCTAACACATTATTATTTAAAAGAAGTTGGCGTTGATAAAATTCGGTGGCAGTTGGTACTAAAATAGTACCATCTGCCCCCATTTTTAAAACGTGGGGGTGAATGGACATAGGTAGTGTCATCTGCCGCCACTTTTCAAATTCGGGGGCGAAAAGTGGCGGCAGATGAAACTAATTCATATAAAGTGGGATGAGAGCAGGAAGAAGAAGAGATGAAGGTGAAGTATTTATACATACTATATATGGTTCAAAGGAAAATTATATACTAAACAGCTTTTCAAACTAAATTGTTTTCAAATATCAGGTAGAAAATAAAGTTAGCCAAACGTGGTTTTCATGTTCATTAAATTTGTCAAACAGCCAACTCACCGAATTGAATTTGAAACTGCAACTCATTTTATTATATCGCAATAATGTCAGCCTGTTTCTGTTCTACCAATTTTATTATGCATAATATTTACATAAAAACTATATTTAGCTCAGAATAGCATAGTAACTATGCTTATTATCAATTTAGGTGTTATTAATTATATTTATTGAAGAATTTTATTTTACGAGGAAAACTAAAACTTTTTAGACAGGAAAACCATAAAAAGTATAGTTTTTTATCCAAATCAAATAGGTAATTGAGTAATGCTATTGTTCACTTGTTACGTTTTTTGTTTAACATTATCTGATAGATCAAATGGATTTCAATTGTCAGACGTTTCCTGTTCAGCCACCTATTTTGAATTCCGTTCAGCTATCGCCAAACCATTACAAAACTTTATCCACGTAACTATTCCTTAGCACACCTAAGTGGTTACATGCCAATGACCAAACTTCGGGCCGTTTTACATGTATGCGCAATGATTTTATGCTCCAAAGGAAGTAACGCTCTTTATCTCAACGATTGTTTGTTGAGTGAGCGAGATGCACGATCCAGTGAAAACTACGAGGTAAGGTACACTCATGCGCGGAGTTGATGACCGCGAGCGAAGGCCGGACAATCGGTCAGAAAATCAAATGTCACGGCCGTACACGGCGACAGGAAAACGTCACAGACGAAAAAACGTGAATCACGCGCGCATGTGCTGCCATCTAGTTGCGACACGTTGCAACAACTGATTATGATTAGACGCTTTCGCAACTGACGGGTTTCGTACTCGCATTGGCGCACGCTCCAACCTTGCGAAAGAGTGACATTGACATTGGCTGACGCGGAAAACTGAAGCTTGTCCACTGACACAATTCCAAGCGTAAATTCTCAGTAGGGAACATTTAGATATTTTGTGTGTCTCGTTCTGGAAACCTACTTGGTATTGTGATATTTGAAATCGTAAACCTCGATATAATAACTCGGAAACGTTCGTTTATGACAGTCAAAAGCGTATTTCTAATAATAAAATGTCTCAATTTAGAGGGAGCAATGTTTTATCATGGTCATAAAGATGATATTAAACATTTTTATGCTGTTTTCGTGTGTCGTCGTCCGATGGGGTGGCACGATTGTTTAGAATTTAAAACCTGTTCTTGACTTGTCTTGGAAGTTCTATTTTGTAGAACGAGTGATTGTCATCTTAGGCCCGTATTCAGGATCATTGCTTGAGTCTGAGTCGAGTCTCAAGCATAGATTTTTGTAATTATTCAATGGAGAACTGTCAATAAATCTCTGCTTGAGGCTCGACTCAGACTCAAGCAATGTCTCTGATTACGGGCCTTAGAAAGTAAATGCAAACGAATATTCATTAAATAAATAAATAAATATGTTTTCTTGTTCTCCTTCTTCTTCATCTTGCTTTTCTTCTTTTACAATGTGGTGTTTGGTTTCTTTATTAAAATAAAGTCGTGAGCTATCTAGTCTTTCCTTAGCTGTTTTTAAATGCGTGATGATTCATATTCTTATTAATAAGTTATTCTCCGGTTTATTTGTTACGGAAGTTTACATGGTATGTGTTTATTTAATACGTATTACACAGACTTAGCATAGGGAAATCCTTATATGTCTGCAAAAAGTCATTACCGTTGCCAATAACAAATTACGCACTTGTGTAGGCAACAATGAAGACTTCTTTTCGCTCCAAAGCCGTATTAAATAACTTGACACTAAAAAATCCACCAATATTATAAATGCGAAAGTTTGTAGGGATGGATGGATGTTTGTTACTCAATAACGGCTGAACGGATCTGGATGAAATTTAGCACAAACACAGATTATAGTCTGGCATAGCACATAGGATACTTTTTATCCCGAAATAGTAACAGGAAAATAAGAAAGATACATTACCAAAAATGATAATCGAATGTCATAGCGCAAAGATCTTAACTCAAATATGTCATGTTTCAATTTAATGAAACGCTGTAAAATATCGCTGTCAAGTTTGACAGCGTTTCACTGATCGCCAGCGACCAGTGTGCACATGTCGTGTTGAACCGTAAACAAAATTAACTATTCTTAGAAGATATCCTACCTTTAAATAAACTGGAGTACAGCACTTAGCTTAATAATTAAGATAATGTTTGCGTCTTGTTACTAGATAATCTATTACTAGACTGGCATGAAATTAAATATTCATGAGACGAAACAGGCGAGGTGTATGACCATTTTTGTTTATTTATAGCAAACATATATGTCAGACTAAGGTCATATAACTGACTACTGATGTTTTCTTCTTATCGGATTATGTCAGATTTTGAAAAGTAATGAAATAGAACATGTTTCAATGGGTAACCTAAGTACAGTAAACCTATAAAGAGGGATAAAAGAATGAAAATGATGGCAATTCTTAATTCTATAATACACACAATACAAACATAGCAAAAGGACAGAAATATAGGATATTATATCATATCATTTATTCATCATTATCATGTCTGAAATAAGTACATACAATCAGAAGAGTCAAACAAGAAATAATCAATAAACACAAATTAAATAATAATTATACAAAATTATTAGAAATGTCATTATTTATGACAATGTTCAAAGGCGAGCTTAACCCTGAGCAGAGATTTCTTACAGCAAACATTTGAGGCTGGAGAGGGGATATATTCTATCAGATTATTATAAGTATAAGAGAGTGTTAGATCGAGTCTTTCGATGACGAGATGATGTAACGGTCGACGCTTTAGCAATATGTCTACGTGACCTTAATTGCGTTGAAGATTCTGTGAATTTTCTAGATTATGAGTCAATAGTGTATAATCAAATAGGCTACCAATCATTACCTAACGTTGTAGATTAAAACAAAACTTTTTTACTTTTTTTATCATTCTCTTATTTTAGGGGGGACCAACATTTTACCACTTTGGAAGTGTCTCTTGCAAAAACTATTAAGTTTAGAAAAAAGAAAACTCAACATAATTTTTGAAGACCTTATCATAGATACCACACGTATGATTTTGATGAAAAAAAGTTTTTTTTATTTCAGTTCTACTTTTGTGTAAAAATCTTAATGCGGTTCACAGAATACATCTACTCGCCAAGTTTCATCAGTCTAGCTCTTATAGTTTCGGAGAAAAATGGCTGTGACATACAAACGGACAAACAGACAGACAGACATGACGAATCTATAAGGGTTCCGTTTTTGTCATTTGGCTACGGAACCCTAAAAAGTATACAAACTTTTTTATACGACTGGCCTCTCAGCTCAGTTGGTAGTTTTACCTTCTGCGTTGAAGGTCGTGGGTTAGATCCCCACCGAGAGCAAATATTTGTGTGGTGAATACAGATATTTGTTCTCTGTCTGGGTGTTATTGTATTCTAAAATTCTAAGTATGTATTTACAAAATATATATATATTATAAGTATTATATCAGCTATTTGACTGTTCCCATAGTACAAGCTCTGCCTAATTTGGGACTAGGTAGTGTTGTGTGAATCGTCATAACATTTGTTTTATTTACTTATTAGGAAGAACCGAATATCAAAATGGGTCAAAATAGGTCTGGATAATCGGTTGCTAAACAAATAGACAGTTATTGTGAACTATTTATCGATCAATTGGATGATAATATTAAAGCTTATTTCCAATTCATATTAAAGATTAGATAAAAACTACCAAAACCAAGTTTATTATCGATCATCCATTTTATCATATCACAAATATAAACAAACGCATCAGATAACACATTTAAAAAGTGAATCACAATGAATCACGAGAATTCAGATATATTTTAATTTATTATAGAATTCTTGGAATTCAGAAACGTTGGATGTTGATTGATGATACCGCTTACCCAATGATTCAGGCGTGAATTTCAAATTTTTAGCGAACAGTGGGCTAGTAGTATTTTAGTATATTGTTACGGAAGTGGGTACAGGGATTGGAAGGAAACGACTGATTTCACCGAAAGTAGCGGTTTATTCGCACAACGAACACGTAACACTGCACTGAACGCGTAGCACTGCACGAAACGCGTAGCACTGTTCGACACTGTCCCCGCGCACTATGCGTTACACGGTCCAACGCTGTGCTCCGAACACTAACAGTCCACTGGGAGCACTTCACCACTTTGCACTTTCACTTTTCACTGTTCACTGTTCACTTTTCACTTTCACTGTTCACTTTTTCCACTTTTCCACTTTTTCTTCTTGTTCCTTTCTTCAGATCACTTTCCACTGAACTGCCCGTAGACGCGCTTGCAGCTCCTTATATACCCGGAATTTCGATTGTCATTTATTGGATTTCGTTCGTCATTTATTGAATTTCGTTAGTCTTTTCGTTTTCTTCTGTTGGATTCCGATCGTCTTTTCCTTCTTACATCATTTCTTGTTTTAGTCCAGAACTTTCGGTTCTTTATTTGAATTCCTTAAAGAAGGCACTCGCCGCTACTAGAATTTTCTGGTAACATTAAAATGTCGAACAAAAATCTTCATAGCTGGACCGGGCTCGAACTCGCGTACGTCTGCTTTGCAGTCGTAGCTCTGACAGCCCGGCCGTTGTGACAATGACGATGTTTGCCAAAAACTTCACTGCCTTGCACGCTTACGTAGTTACGTCAGCACGGCGTCACACTATTAATGTTTTCTAAAAATTTAACATATTATTCGAATACTATACTATAAATGGACAAGGAGCCTAATTCTCGGACCGACCGAGATCATTTTGCAATTTTATTTCATTGCATCTTTTCGAAGAGAGAATGGATAATTTCCTTGAGTAATTCATCGACGACCTCATTGTAGAAGCCTCGACAGCTACGATATACGGAAAACGTAGAAAAAGTGCGGGGTTCTGCAATGCCAATGAGTATTTGGGACATTGAAAATCTCGGTCGGCCCGAGAATTAGGCTCCAGGAGCCTCCCAGGCTTCTACGATGAGGTCGTCGATGAATTACTCAAGGAAATCATCCATTCTCTTTACGAAAAGAATAATAATAAAATAAAATTGCAAAATGATCCGAGATGAGCCGAGAAATAGGCTCCAGATATGAGGGAGTTCCATTAATAGTCTGATTTAACTTATTGCAAGTAACAACTAGTTTTATCAACCATAACAATGAGCTGAAAGGGTTTCCGCCAAAATTGCCCCAGTCCCGGCGCAAAAGAATTGTATCTCAGATTTTAGATACTTATTAGTAGAAACAATATCAGGTGTCGCTATTTCCTAATTTCATGGCTAACATGTTTTTTTTACCCAGAGAAGTTTCATAGGCGCTACATGCAAAAATGTCACTTTTTAGGAAAAACTTCATGTTACTGTGTGTAATTGACATTGAATTGGCAAAAAACTAATAAAACACATCATATAAACACATTATCACATATGTAATATAATGTACCTGACCTATGCCATTTTTTTAAAACTTCATTTTACTGTATTAATTCACTCATCAACAACACAAACGTGCGGGTAGTTGCAAAAAATGAATATAATACGTACACACTGATACGACTCGTGGTTGGTTCCTCCTGATTTATTTTGTTTTTACGACGACTTGGCATTAATCCCTGGACTTTTGATTTTTCTTGTGATATGGCAGACAATTGTGTTTTGTGTACACGGTCACTTCGGCGACTTCGAAGACATGTTCTATTTGAACATTTTCTTCAATCACGTCGAGAATTCGTGGTACATATTGTACGTGCTATTGAACCGCCCCAAGAGGTATGTTTAAAAAACTATTCCATTTAAACAAAGTATTTATTTTAACACAATGAATATATGCATAGATATACGCCAATAATTACTGTTTAAGTAAAAGAACGCATTGAGCGCGCTTTAAATGACTGAGTATTGAGTTCTTAATGCACACTTTTAGTTTAGGAACGTAGTGGTACCTGTACACCTTTTACACTTAACTCCGATCATTTATAACCAAGTGCGCGCGGAGTAAATAATAGTTGAAAATGCGTTTCATTGTTAACAGGTTCCATTCGACGGTACCCGATCAATATGCCATGCTTGTTGGCATAGGATTGACTCCGAAATCAGAAGTCAAAACCTTGTTCCTCAATAACAACATTATGTACTAGGGTATATGTGTGTGTTTTATTCATTTTTTGCCAATTCAATGTCAATTAGTACAGTAACAAGTAGTTTTTCCTACAAAGTGTCATGTTTACATGTGGCGCCTATGAAACTTCTCTGGGCAAAAAAACCATGTTAGCCACGAAATCAGGAAATAGTGACACCTGATATTGTTTCTACTTATAATTACCTAAAATCTGAGATACAATTCTTTTGCGCCGGGACTGGGGTTTTTTTCTATGGCCCGTGGCGGAAACCCTTTAAATAAGTATTTAAATTTAGAGCTATTAGGTCTAACTTAGGTCGTATAAAACGTTATCAGCATTATACCCTGACACGAATCTCATGCAAATGCTGACTAGTCAGCAGGTCATGCATTCGCGGCGTCAGCTGTTGTTGCTGACTCAGATACGTTCAATGATTTCCGCGTCGTCAGCTGCCTGCGTCATGTTGTATCATGTTACTAGTTAATGTGCGAACTACCTAACCTACCTAATAATAAATAATAAATAAATAAATAAATATTATAGAAAACCCACACACCACTATCTAGCCCCAAACTAAGCAGTGTGATTAGGATCCGATGGCGCAGCGATCAGCGCAGCCCCGTTTTAAGGGAAAAGTCGCGGATTCAAATCCCGCTCGGCTCTTAACTTTTGGGTCATTATAAAATCTTTGTGATTTTCCTTAAGTGTAGTAAACACTATAAAATCAATAAAAAGTTAAAACTGTATGTCTACCGTGCCTGATAATCATATCACCTACTATTTTATCTTTGCATATGTTACTTTAATCTTTGCTCTAAGTATCTATTTGAGTGTTATCTTATGAATATGTATGAGCACTAAACTTTTTCACATTTTCCGCGTGAGTTCGTTGACCTTCACCCGGGTGCCCCTTTGCTGGTGTATTGACCGTGTGTTTACTTTAGTCCACGGTCACACCATACACATACATACTTTTTTATACAATTCAAATCAAAAGTGTATTTATTCAGTAGGATTGCAAGGATCACTTTGGTAGGTCACGCACGTCGGGAACGTGCCCTACGATGCACAATACGTTTTATCCTATATTCCATTTATTATTTAACTACATCGCCGTCAATTGATGTTTTTTTTTACTTTTCCATGCAAAGGTTGCCTGGAAGAGATCGCTCTCAGCGATAAGGTAGTTCATTGTTTTGCCACGTGAGTGAACGTAGATGTTTGTTTTGAGTCTAGATGTGATAAAGTATTAGTTATATCAGCTATCTGGTTTCCATCATACAAGTTCTGCTTAGTTTGGGGCTAGATATTAATCTGTATAAGTCTGCAATATTTTTATTTTTTGTTATTTATACATTTTCATGCAGCCGACTGTACTTAACTTACAATTTCTTACGAGATACAGTAAAAACTCCCTATTTAACATTATTTCCTGCTTAAAACCTTCCTAGTATTAATCCGGCCAAACTTGATCTCTCCCGTCGTAATAGACATTACGGCATACAATATTAAAACCATACCAGTACCCGAAGCCGGAGTTTTGCTACCACATTTCGTCTACCAAATGTTGCTTTCGTGTGAGGACGTGTCTCTCTCTTTTCTTTGGAAAATTGATGAGACAACAACTCGTAACTACGTTACGTATTTTTGCTGTCTCATCCTTTCTCCATACAATAGAGAGAGTCAAATAGGTGAAACGAAAACATCACTTCGTAGGCGAAATGTTGTGTTCGTGTGAGCACGTGTCTCTATTTTGTATGGAAAATTGATGAGACAACAACCCTACCAACGTAGGTAACTTATGTTTGCTGTCTCATCTTTTATCTATACAATAGAGAGAGACAAATAGGCGTGAACATGAAGTGGGACTTGCCCTTCTGTTCGGTTCTTAATCCGATTTAGAACGACTTAAAAAAAGAGGTTTTAACAATTCTGTTGGCTTTTTTGTTTGTTTCCTCACTCTGTCATTAAACCGACTATTGGAATCCCACGTGACTTCGTTCGTGTTAAGTTTTTAATATAAACTATTCAACCTTTGGGGTTGAATTTTCAAAGATCTTTTCTTTGTGTACCTACACTTTTCGTAATAAACACACCCTCCAAACTTCAAGTATTTTTTAAATAATAAAGTAGTTAATTAGGTATCTTAGGTACTGTTCAGCAAACTAAAAACTTTAAACTCTAGTCCAAGACTCAGCTTGAAGCTCAAAGATACTCCATAGTTAAGGCAAGTTCTTCAAAGCAACTTTAGCATGCTTCAACTTAGAGATCGCTTCGCGTTTGTGAAACTAGCCTTTTTTAAAGAGGTATTTTTCTTTAAGCTTACTTACAAGTTCTTGACTTAAGAAAATTCTCCTTCCTAGGGTACCGAAAGAGTACCAAAGGACCTTTGCCGACAGTTTGTAGGAACATATTCCTTCCTATAAGACAAAAGTACCGAAAAGAAGTTTCTCTAGGACGCCCAGCCACCCGTTGGACCGACGATATTGTTAAGATCGCTGGAAGACGGTGGATAGAAAGGGCTCAGAATCTTTCTTCCTGGAATTGTATAGAATGCCTATGCCCAGTAGTGGACTTTTTCAGGATTACTTTTTTCAGTTGAATTAAAGATAGCTAATTTTGACAGTCATCACGGTTTAGTTGGTAGTTGCTGTGTCTTTTACGCTGGAAGGCGTGGGTTCGATCTCCAGAATCTCCACCGAGAACAAATATTTTTGTACTGAACGCAGGTGTTTGTTTTCTGTCTTGGTGTTTTATTGTATTTGAAGCATGTATGTACAAAAAAATTGTAGAAAAGTATTTTATCAGCTGTCTGGTGTCCATTAGCTTAGTTTAGGGCTAGATAGTGTTGTGTGGATTGTCCACAATATTATACCGATCAAACGAGCTTCACAAGTGAAGTTCGATCGTTATTAACATAAGTTATTTCATTCGAAGATATAAATATTATTTGCAGTCTACCTTGTAGTGTAGGTTAAAGGAACTACGTTTGGAATAAACTATAGAGAATGAAATAGATGTATAACTATTAATTTATTTACGAAAAGATACATATTAGGTACCTACAGGAAGGACTAGAATCGCAGCCAAGTCTTCCTGATCACCAAACACGGTACAGCCATTGGTCGGCCATTGGTCGATGCTAATGATCGCTCGCCATGACAGCAGTCTGAATAAATCTTCCTAATGAGATTACGTGGATTTGCGTGACGAGAACACAACACGTGTTAGTTGCCGGTAAATAGAACAGAATTAGCTTCTAGCTTTAAAAATGACGATACTTGCATACAACTTTTCATCCCCTCCTTTCAACCCGTTAGAACCCTTGTCGCATCAAAAAGTAGCCTTTAGCTTCGAGGTTCTAGCTCTAAAAATGACGATACTTGCAAAAAACTTTCCATCCTCCATTTTCAACCCGTTTCTACCCTTTTTTCGCATTAAAAAGTAGCATATTAGCTTCGAGCTTCTAGCTCTAAAAATTACGATACTTGCATACAACTTTTCCATCTCCCGCTTTCAACCCGTTATAGCCCTATTTTCGCATTAAAAAGTAGCCTATTAGCTTTAAGCTTCTAGCTCTAAAAATAAGGATACTTGCATACAACTTTTCATCCCCCATTTGCAACCCGTTACATCCCTATTTTCGCATTAAAAAGTAGCCTATTAGTTTCGAGCTTCTAGCTCTAAAAATGACTATACTTGCATACAACTTTTCATCCCCCATTTTCAACCCGTTACATCCCTATTTTCGCATTAAAAAGTAGTCTATTAGCTTCGAGCTTCTAGCTCTAAAAATGACGATACTTGCATACAACTTTTCATCCCCCATTTTCAACCCGTTACATCCCTATTTTCGCATTAAAAAGTAGTATATTAGCTTCGAGCTTCTAGCTCTAAAAATGACGATACTTGCATACAACTTTTTATCCTCTCCTTTCAATCCGTTACAGCCCTATTTTCGCGTTAAAAAGTAGCCTATGTCCTTTCTTGAAAGAACTTTACTAACGTACTTGAAAGAACTCGTAAGGTCTTCTACGTCCAGGCTACATTTGGCACCTGTTTGCTCCTTTGTTCTTTCGTTCTATCAAGGCGGCAAGAATGAGTCACAATCTAAATATTCGAACATATTTTCGCTTTTATAACACCGGTAACATTTCATAGCAGTGGTAAAGTCAGTATACAACCGTAATCCAGTCCCGGCAACAATACCTCACAAAATACGTCTCAAATTCTCAACAAAAACCCGTAGATTCTCGAAGCGCGTCTTGAAGAATTTAGATTTATATAGGTGAGGGAGATAACCCCTGCTATCTCACTCGCACATTCTACCTGTTCATCCTAAGGTTACCTGGTCAACTGAGTCATTGTACTGTGATCGGGAGAAGTGGTATTAATTGAAATATGATCGCTTGGAGTCTTATTTCATTTTGTGAAAAACGCATTTATCTATGATTTGTTGGTATGACAATGGTCACGCTTGGAATAATTATTATAGTGGGTACATTTAATAGATTCTGACATTTCAGTGCTAGTAGCAATACGCCAAAGGGCATGTTTTTTTACTTTTTATAGGCTAACGCTTGACCTCAATCTCCCCTGTTGTTGATAATATGATGATAATATGAGGTATGGTGACAGTGATAGCCAGCGGTGACCACTAAACATCAGGTAGGCAATTGAAAACATTACTTATGATGAGGGCTTACACAATTTAAAATTTCTTAATTCGATCTATGTTTTTTCACATTGATAAAAAGTTAACCCGATAACTGTAATCTGGAATGGCTATGGTATGTTTAACTGACGGCACAGTCAAAAGATTATGTATATTTTTCAGATCTTTATAATTTTTATCCCACTTGCGGATGGAAAAAGATGGCCACCTTTTATAAATTGCGAAACGGAAAATGCCACTATTCCTCTTACCTGTACCTTATTAAAGCCTTAAGGCTTATAAAATGTGGGTGTTTTGACCCCGCAGGCGTTGGATAAATTGCCTTGCATTGAAAAATGACTTAAAAAGAAGCAATGAAATCAAAATAACCTAAAAAAAAACGCGAACGATGATACCTCGGTGGTTGACCCGGAAAATGTTCATAAAATACCTATTGAAATACAAATAAATGGTAATACAAGATTCCGTTTTGTCTTCGAAACTACTTGTAATGACACTGTTGGGAGTTCAAGCGTTATTATTACCCTCCTTCAAAAAAAACTTCTTCCAACTGCTTCTTCTTATCATGTCACTAATTCTTTCGAACCAAGTGTGGTGAAAAGATTTTAAGTGCGCCTTAAATATGCGTCCTGCCGACATATTTTCGAATTTTTTAGGTTCTACGACATGCCAGTTTTCTCATGTTTCTCCTCCACCGTTTGAGAGCACAGGCATAGTGAGCATACGGTTTTGGTCAGAAAAACTCATTGGTACACGACTGGATTTGAACCTTCGGCCTAAGGATTGGAAGGCGGGGCCGCTACTACTAGACTACCAGCACTCTTCCAACTGCTAATCTCATAGCTTTCTAGAAAGAACATATTCAAAATCTGTTCTTTCTGAAAAGCTATGTCTTCACGGACGTCGCGCGAAATTTGCTTATGCTTCGTCTGCCGGTTCGTGGTTGCTATTCGAGAACCTTCCAATTTCATTACCATCATCATCAGGGTGGTGAAGTCCTCTGCTGGACATAGGCCTGCCTCATAGATTTTGTAAAGAACATATTTCAAGCCTTTTCCATCCACAGACTTCCAGCGATCCTCTCATTTTCGTTTGTTCCCTGTTCTTCCAGGCTTGGTCGCGTGGAACTGGCACCTTGACTCACTTAGCTTTAAGACGTTTCAAATTAATCCTTTTGATACTACTGAATAAAATATATATATTTGACTATGGCGTTGTTTGTCGTCAGTCCATCAAGTGGGTGTCATCATTTCGTCTTTTAGTAGGCTTGCCACAAGCTTTTTCTGGCACTGTCTCTGACTCTGGTTTTGAGTCTGTGTGAGTGTTGACTAAATCAATCCTACGTCAAAACGTCACATCACAATATAATACACTGGTGAGCACTCACATAGACTCAAAACCAGAGTCAGAGACAGACAGAGCTTTTGGTAGGCCTACAGTTCGTGAACCTTCTCAGAATGTTACTATTGGTTTTAGGATCAAATCAAAGAAATGAAATAGGAATGTTTAAGAATCGTTCGGCTTAACTGCGCAGTTGTTGACGTAGAACCAAATCATAAAATGGGTTCAATGGCCTTTAATGTTTACTAGTTGATACTTATACAGTCAGCGACTCGCACAGTCATCATAATCATCATCATCATCAGCCTGAAAAAATCCCACGCTGGAAATAGGCCTCCCCTACACATTTCCAGGAAGAACGATTCTGAGCCCTTTCCATCCATCGACTTCCCGCGATCTTAACAATGTCATCTGTCCATCTGGGTGGGCGCCCTACGTTTCATCTACCGGTTCGTGGTCACCATTCGTGAACCTTTATTCCCCAACGGTTGTCGGTTCTTCGAGCTATGGTTACCACGCACATCAGGGGAATCAGAGAATCAGTTGTTTCTTCTATCAACTACCTAATTGTATAAAAAAAATTTAGTGCCATCTAGTGAACTGTAATGAATATCTTATTTAACTACTGGGATGCTTGTGACTTCGCCTTCTTATCTTAAGTCGATCTTGTTGCATTGTCTCGGGAGTTGAATACGGGGTTTCTTGGATCATCATAAAAAAGTTACCCTTTAAATTTGTACTGTCATTCAGTCAGTGACTCAGCAACTTGTGTTTACCAATCATAATCCTGTTCGCTTCGTTGTAGTTGGGTAAAAATCGGTTGTCTGTAAAGTCTGTTTACTGACGATAGTTGAACGTGACAACGTCATACAGCTGTCCACGCGGACGCATCGCACACTCAAGTAGGAGAGAGACAGATGTCGAACGCTGCCGAACGCGGAGGCCGATTGTGCCTCTTTGTCGCTCGTTCCGCGCTCTCACTTCAAGCCTTAAATGGAACGCATCAGAGCGAGGTAACGCCGCATGAGTCATGTTTTTTCGTGCGTGCAGCCGGCTCTATCGAATAAGACGTTGTCACGTCAAAAACGCACATCTCCTGGGAGTTATATTTTGGGAGTTACGCCCACGTCCCTTTGTTTTCTCTGTCATGCCTCTATGAATTACTGTCAAAAAGTCTATGACAGCTTTATTAAAACTACCCAATATTTTAGCTAAATCGGTGGTTTCCACCGGTGGCTACTGTATTTTCTGCCAGAACGAAATTAAATTGAAAATTACCTACCTCATGTTTCGCTATATTATTTTAACCAAAGACCGCATTCACACATAAAACGTGTAAAGTAATTTGCATAGACTGTTTTACTTCAACGCTTACACGGACAACATATTGAAGCGCACATAACTCAGCCCTCGGCGATCGTCGATAGATACAAAATTACACGGACCACGAATTTAACGTACATAATTTCATAGCCCATTACGTACTACAGAAAACCCCTTACGCTCATCTAAGTGTTCCGAGATGGCGATCAATGAAACGCTGTCAAATATGTCAGCGTTGCAATGATTGCCACCGCGGAACGCTTAAATGTGCGCAAGGCTTCAAACATTGAGTATTGCAAGGTACGTTAAGTTTTCTATGTGCACTGACACTTTAAAGGCCTTTGTGCCGGTTCATGCTTTTCTTCTATTCTCAATTCAATTAATTGTTAGCTATAATATTATATAGGCTATTGTTGTCTCTTCAGTTCTTTCTGTGTTTGTTTGTGGGTCATAAAAAACGTTATATATCTTTCATAGCGCTTCTTGGTTCTTTGACTGTCCGCATTATAAAAGTGAAAGCGAAGATGCAATGAATGGAGAATTTCTGGAAACTACTCAGTAAAAATACTTTATTATGGGAAGAAGTTTTTTTTTACCAGCTGATGGAAAAAGCATATGGCCCACCTGATGTTAAGTGGTAGCCATCGCCTATAACAAAGCAATGCCTCGTAGGTCACGCACGTCCGGAACGGATGAATTTTGGGATGAAAATGTTTTAATAATGTTCGATTGGCCTGCTTGCTGTGTAAATGCGTTCTATCGTCCAGTGTGCCGGTATTCCCGACAATTTATTCTCATAGCAGGTGGCCTGGTAACCAAGTTCTAAATCAAAGAGCTTGCTCCTTGTTTTACTGAAAGAATTTCGGCAGCCTAGCGAAATATTGTTTTGTCGTACGATAGACGTACTCTCGTTAATAAATAAGGGTTTCAAGGATTCTGTGTACAAGTTTTCGATTTGTATTGATATATCAAATTGTTGTTGTGTTTTCCATATAAGTAGTTTATTTTTTAGATACCTTCAAAACATCATAAAGTAACATAGTCCTAAAATATTGTATAACCCTATGCCAGAAATATCCAAACATCTAAACATTCACATCTGTTATATTAGTAGGATATTAATGGACGTTTCCATAGTGCTATCTATCCCCTAACTAAGCCAAACTTTTACATGACATTACTTTTATACTGCTGACTGCACTAATACGGTGTTTGCAGTTTTATTGGAGAGAGGCCAAGTAGCCTGGTCATGTCATGTCCACTTATGTGCATTCTTAAGCTAAGCACTTACATCCGGTAGATCGGAAACGCTTAGTTCGTAATGCCATATCGGTCACTGGTCCAAATCGGAACGTGCTGAACGTTGCAGCTTCACGACTTTGATCCCACATGGTAGATATCCCCTAAGATTTTAGTACCAACTTAAGTTTTTTTTTTTTTGGCGGTGCGGGACTAGGAGAGTAATGATTATGGATGTGGATGGATATGTGAGCAGAGGTAGACCGTTGAAACATGGATGAACTGTGTGAAAGATGACATGGATAAGAGAGGAGTGAATGCAGAGATGACGGCTAACAGAGGGGTAGTAGGAAGACATGTTATGCCAACCCCACATAAAGTGGGATAAGGGCAGAGAGAATAAGACCTACTTAATGTATCCATGTCTTTTTAAGAATAAATACCTTAAACCAGATGATGAAAACCGACCAAGCGATGTGGCTTGTTTTTACGATGGGCACTGAAAACTTTATATTTAAAAGTAACCGTCCATTTTGGGTCGGTTACCAAAACAGACTTCATCTACTAAATACAAAGCAGTAAAATTTAAAGTAGAGTTTTACAGAACCATAACTCCGATCAAAGGAGATGTCCCGGACGGACGGAAAGAGTCATAAAATGTGGCTAAGAGTAAACTCTGGGATAGGGAGGGGACTAAGTTGTACCTACTTATCGATATTTTTAAAATATTTTGAGAACACCTTCACTTGCTCCAAGAGCTTTGACGATAGCTTCGAGGTTTTGATATTTTTGACATTTCACACAATTTTTTCAACTTTTTGGTCAGGAATTTTTTTATTAAAAAGAGAAAAAAATTACTCCTAGAATATTATAGAGAGGGGACTAAATGTATCGATATAATAAGAGAAATACAAAAAATATTTCTTTTTGTTATGAAAGAGGTAAAAATTTAAAAGTGTATCCTTATCGAAAACTTATTGAATAAAACAATTTTGACTCAATGAATTCAGTTGAAACTGGCGTTACTGTTTTTTTATCGTTATATGCTCGAACTGCAGAAATGTCAGAGTACCCCTCAAATACAGTATATTAGAGTGGGGTACTCAAATACAGTATGCCACGAGTATGTAAGGCGGCTGAATAAAAATCGATATAATTCTCATCCCTATTCAGTAGTCTTATTCGTTCAATTTATTTTAACTAAAATAACTTGAGCTTCCGTTACGAAGGGAGGCTAAAGGCCTGCGCACACCTAGGTCGCTGGCGATGGCGATCAATAAAACGAGTCAAATAACGCTGTCAAATTTGACAGCGTTTCGCTGATCGCCATTTCCAGCGACCTAGGTGTGCGCAGGCCTTAAGGGCGGAATGCTTGCCTTACAGTTTGTGTGGTCGGGACGGTTTGTCAAAATTAGCTTCTTGAAGGGTTAAGAAAACAAATTTTAATGAAGATTTTGATGGGGAGGTATTTAAAGCGAGAAACTGTTTGGGTACAGTAATAGACAGAAAACGGTTTAAGGGGCTGGCAGTTGTCAAACTACTGGTTGACGGTGGTCGGTTCCTTAAGTCATAAATAATAAATAAATCCTCCTAGCACTAAATTATGGTGTTTTAAAATAAAAAATAAAAAGATCAGCTATGTTCATAGTTTTGAGCCGTTTTTCAGTTCCAACATCCAACCCACCCGTTAACAGTAATCGACCGTTTATTTTGGTATAAAGTTACCTCAAAGTACCTGAAAAAATATATTTTCATTACTTGAACACACTCCAGAGAAAACTAATTTTCCTTACCATTCAATACAGGCTGTTTAAAAGATTTGTTCCGACCTTATTTCTTTGACGGTAACGACCAATTTTCGATAACGGTTTCGCCTTTTAGGCTGTTTCAGGATTGTTTTCGCTTACGAGTCCATTCGATAAATTGGGTACTGATATTTTATGTTGGTATCTAGTGTACGTGAACATTGAACAATATTTCCGTTAAAGTGTAGGTAACTTACTTAAATAACTAAACTTGCCTGACATATACCTATTATAAGTTTGTAACTTTCAAATTACCGCTAGACTGGGCCACTACTAACTAGGTCATGTAAAATTTATAAGTATATCTAACACAATCAAGATATTTATTTGATAAAATCTACACTTAATTTAAATCAAATCAAATTATTGTTTTTATTTAACAAGCATCCAAATCCACACAACACTATCTAGCCCCAAATAAATCAGAGCTTGTGCTATGGAAACTAAGGCATATATTACATATATTACATATATACATTTTTTTGCAAATACATACTTAGAATACACTATAACACCCAGACAGACAGAAGTAAAGTGTAATTTTTTGACATTTCTCGATTGAAAAATTAAAAAATCTATGCTTGACTCGGATTCAAGCATTTTTTTGAATACGGGCCTTAGACTCACTAAGCTTTAAGACGTTGCCTTGTAATCCTTGACATCACAAGAAAGCGTCTAGGTCTTTTGATCCCTGAAATTCAACTGATCTTTTTAAGTGCGCCCCAAAGAGGCCCCTTATTAAAGGATGTTTGACTTTGAATCAGGCATAATTGCCTGATGATCGTTGCTCATGTCATACGTCTTATCCCATCTGCCTGGCACCTTTATCGTCAGCTATACCTGTTTTAAGTTCCGAAATATGCATCATAAAACTCGATTCAACAGGCCTCTTTCAAATCATTTAATATCCAAAATACGAACCACATGTATATCCAAAACTGCTTTTAAAAGCCGCCATGTTTTTTATCACCTCCAGGTAACCCAAGAAGCATTAGCCACTAATGTATTGAAGATCGATGACTTAAACCTTTTTAGGACCAGACCGTTTTGAAGATGTTGCAGCGTTTTTTGTCGAGATCTTATTCCTGTTGCAGTATTTTTTGTGGTGCGAGCTTTTACAGCATTTGGACCATTTTCGTTGTAAAAGTTGCAATATTATGAAGCGGAGAAGGCTACAAGCGGGTTGGTTCGTTTTATTATATTTGCAATTTGTTCGCTTATTTTATTAAAGTATCCACTTACACCGTGTTTGTAAAATTGAAAGCTCTTCTAAAAGTAAACTTTAATCCCACTGGTTTTACTGTGTAGTGTAGTATCAATATCATTTATAATGTTTAATGTAAGGATAGGTAGGCAATACGCTACTAGGCAGGTGAAGTCAGTAGGTAGGTAGTAGTTGTAGAACTCTCTGTGAATGACTCGTCCGGGGAAGTCCTACCACAATGTCTATTTCTGCCGTGAAACAGCATTGCTATGTTTCGGTTTGAAGGGGGTGCCGGTGAAATTACTAGCACGTGAGGCTGAACATCTGTATGCCTCAAGTTGATGGACGCAGGGCACGTTCTTGATGTGTGTGACCTACGAGGCAATGCTTTGTTAGAGGCGTTGGTTACCACTTACCGTATGCTTGTTCCATCAGACAGTTTGTATATAAAAAAAGCAGCCAAGTGCGAGTCGGACTCGCCCATGAAGGGTTCCGTAGCATCAAGTAACATAATATACAGAAAATAAACATGAAACAGGTTCTTGTAGTTCGTCGAAAGGTAAATTGCGGTTTACGATATATGACGTATAAAAAAAAAACTACTGACTAGATCTCGTTCAAACCAAATATCGTTGAAAGTTTGCATAGTAATGTACAACATATATTTTTTTTAGTTTTATCATTCCCTTATTTTAGAAGTTAGAGGGGGGGGGACCAACTTTTTTCAACTTTGGAAGTGTCTCTCGCGCAAACTATTCAGTTTAGAAAAAAACGATATTAGAAACCTCAACATCATTTTTAAAGACCTATTCATAGATACCCCACACGTATGGGTTCGACGAAAAAAATTTTTTTGAGTTGCAGTTTGAAGTATGGGGACCCCCAAAAATTATAGTTTTTTTTCTATTTTTGTGTAAAAATCTTAATGCGGTTTACAGAATACATCTACTCGCCAAGTTTCATCAGTGTAGCTCTTATAGTTTCGGAGAAAAATGGCTGTGACACGGTCGGACAGACAGACAGACAGACAGACAGACAGACAGACAGACAGACAGACATGACGAATCTATAAGGGTTCCGTTTTTGCCATTTGGCTACGGAACCCTAAAAAAGTGGCCAGCCCAATCCCAAAATGTAAAACTTTTTTGTTAAACATTAATTTTATTTTCCAAGATTTGGCACAGAACATATACTTGGCATAGGAAATTTCATCTAAGTGTTTCGGCAAATGATGCGTGGTATTTTGCAACCCCATGTAATTTTTGGTTAAACTTACCTGAATGGTTCTGGGCGAACGGTTTCTTTCGGTCTGAATATAGGCTCTTAGCTCCTGTTAATAAGGTCCATTATGTATGAACATTGTTTCTAACAACACCCATTCCATTATAAAACTTCGTCTGCCGCCAACGGCAACCAGCCCCGTATATTCCAAAACCGTTCTAAATTCAAGTGAGGATTCGAAATTTAAATCACAATGCTCAAGCGAAGTCGTGTACATGACAGAAAGGTCCAATGACAAATTCAATTTGATGGTAGGCGATTCTGACCCGTCAAGCTAAAGTGTGAAGGGTCTTTTTAGCTTGGATAAGTAACGAATAGTTGCTAGGATTTAAATTAGGGAACTATGTTTTTTAACCCATTGTTTAGTAAACTTATTTATTTTCAGCTTAAATACAACTTTCAAATCTCATAAATGAATATACAAAAAAAATACATCTGAGCTCTTTTTTGTTTCATTCTTTCAATACAAAACATGTTTTTTTTAATTTAAATATGTTTATTAAAAATTGAAAGTTAAGGGTTAAATTAAATTTCGGTGTGCAGCTGGTAGATGGCAGATGAGGAAGAGTGGTGTCCATTGGTCAAATTAATTTGAATAGAGAATTATAAAAAAAGTTGGAATTCAGTTGACGACAGCGACTGGCTACAAAAGGTCTAACATAAGATCCATTGTGTTGCGGATTAAAATATGTAGTACACGCGTCATACATACGTTCAATGCTAATTATAATAATTATAATATTTTAAAACGACACGGCACGTGTCGCCTCCTTTGTCAAAACATCGTCTGATTTCGAACAAAGGCAGTGCACTAATATAGATTCCTGCAAACTCATGCGATTTTAAACCATACACCACAGGAAATAAGGATCCAGAATCAGATAATATTTAGGCTAAAAGCAAAGCATTATGCACCGTATATCAATGCAATAAGAAATAAAAACCGGTATATTTTGGCAATACGCAGGGCGGTCGGAACTGAATTGTTTTGTTTTTAATTAGTGATGTGCATGTCGCTAAAGTAGCATATCGATAAATTTATTTTATAAAAATAAAGAAGCAGCGAAGCCCAACGTTGGCCGGGAGTTTGATTATTTTAGATCATTCCAGAATGTTAAAGAACATTCTAGAACGTTTAGGAGCTTTCTGGTCGATGACAGACTATTCTTAATAGTTTCAAAGTCTTTGAATTAGTTTGATTATAGAACATTCAAGAGCGTTTAAGAGCATTCTATTATTTTCAAAATTGAGAATTTGTAGTCCTTATGTGATAGAAAAGGAAAGACATAGAAAATTCCCTACGTGTTAGAAAAGGATAGGCATTGATTTCAAAACTTTTGCATAAAAAAATCGGTTGTCTGTAAAGTCGGTTTACTGACGATAGTTGAACGTGATAACGTCATAAGAAAATACTGATGGAATGGTTGCATTTTTCAAAAGAATTTTAATTAATATTTGTGACTCGCGGACTCGGACTCGGACTCGAACTCTCGGACCCGGACCCGGACCCGGAACCCGACCGAACCCTTACCCTTACCCTCATTTACCCTTACCCATTACCCGACCCGGGCTCGGGCTCAGGTAAATGGAACGACGAAACGACGTAACGACGCATGAGTCATGTTTTTTCGTGCGTGCAGCCGGCTCCATCGATTTATAAGACGTTATCACGTCAAAAATACCCGTGCAAAAAGCAATGTTTGCCGGTTGATAACACCACGTTCACATATTTAGATTTGCTTTGCACGTGCCCTTATCTAGCACGTTATTTTACCTAAACCTATACCTACGGATAACGTTATCGTATGAGTAATATCGTGACGTCACATAACCGTGATGCCGAGTCTTTAATATCCATGATATTGATTTATTAAGACGTCATTTTTATTCACATTTATAACGAGCTGTTTTACTAACAATAAATTACGTGCGCAATACGCCGCTCAAACGGTGAAGGTAAACATCGTGGGGAAACCAGCATCTGAGTTTTACGCAGTCTTAGTTTTTGCATAACCTATGGAATATGTTTGCGATATACTTCATTCATGAGTGTATTAATATTATTTGGGTAAAGAATGTGACTAAATACAATTTTACTGAAACTATTACACGGGTATTTATCGCGTTAATTACCTTATTTTATTTATTTTTAATAAATAAAATAAGCCAACATAGCCGAAACGTCGGGAAAATAAATAAAATAAGGTAATTAACGCGATAAATACCCGTGTAATAGTTTCAGTATGTGTTATGATCGCGAAAGTTTAATAAATACAATTTTCTTTACTAAAGGTTCCCCCAAAGACTTCCAGTTCCCTCTATTCGAAGCCTCCTACCACCATCTTCTTTCGAAGGCATTCAGATCTTCCCGCCAACGCTTTATAGGCCGTCCGTCAGGGTGATGATGGTCGGCCACCTATCGGGGGGGGGGCTTAATAGAATAGTGACTTTTATTTGAATGAATGACTATTAACATGTATGAACACTCGTGACACCGTCATCGACATCTCTTCGGCAATGATCGACAAACTTCGCAAAATGTTGGAGGAACTGGGGTGGGGGTAATTATTTTGGGCTAGTTTTGACTTCGGTCGGCATTTGTGTTTGAATGCGAATTTTTTATCTCCCTTTTTGATCTGTATATGACTACCGCCAAGTTAGGTGAAGTTTTTGAGTAAAGACAATTGCAGAATCAAACCAATCGGCTTCAAATTCTTGCGGCCAGCTTGCCAGTGTATACGTATTGTAATAGAAAACGTCAAATCTACCAAACTTATCGATAAAGTCATAAAAGTACATGAATTTGAACATCAAAGGTAGCGTCAGATTTTGTAAAAACTTTTTTTGTCTATATAAGTCGCAGTCTCCGGGGCCAGACAACCATTCGTCGCATTTAAATAAACGTCTGCGTTGAACAATGGATGACAGGCCGACCCTTTTGTTAGGGATGGGCGATGCTCTAGTTTTTTTATTGTTATCGATGTTTTGAATTTATTTTTATTATGTTAACCCGTTTTAGCTATTTTGGTTTAATAAGACTAAATACTTTATACGTGTGACAGTAAAAAATAAACTATGAAAAAATAACGCAGAAAAAAGTGTGGTAAAAAAATTATGCCATCTTTCGAGATACGATATGTACTTACGATACGATACGATATCATAGAATTTAGTAAATTACTTTCCTACCCTATCCTTTCCTATGCGATTTACTTTTCAGTTCATGTTTTCTGCTTACTTAGCTCCACTTTATGCAAGCCTGTGCTCTTAATATTAATCGTGGGATTAGACTTTGGTTTCCTGTTTTGAGCCACCGTTTTATGACGGCCTTGTATAGCGGAGACGCGGTAATCTAGTCTACGGCTTTGCCATGCGTAGTATCGCATTTTCAGGTTGTAAAATTATAGAACTGTATTGTTTTTAAAGTTTAAACCCCCTCATTCATAACGCCTGACACTTTATAGAGCGACTCGTTAAAAGTCTCATGTCACTGTCACGTCAACAAAAAGAGTTGTCAACGGACTAAGCGGTCTGCTAAGCTGACTGCTATGAATATGAACGTATACCTATATTTAGGTTATTCGGAAACTATAGTTCATTTTGTATGAAATCAATTGTAAGCATTGTTTTAATGAATTGCTACGGTATTGACGTGTAACCGTTTTACAAAACAACACTTATTTTATTCCGTTAAATGGTTAAATCTAAATAAGTTTCACTGTAGTGAAGCGAATGCTTTTATTAGCCGTTTTATTTGGGTAAACAATAAATGACTAAATAATTATTTTGATTCTGTGATATTTTGGTAAATTATATCATTTTAGTTTTTTAAGAAAGCTTAAAAAGACCACAATAGTCAAATAACATTAAATGTCTTGTGCGCATCTAAGCGATCTACGATTGCGATCAGTGAAACGCTGTCAAATATGACAGTGATATTTGATAGCGCTTCACTGATCGCCATCGCCTAGATGAGCGCAGGGCTTAATTAGCTTACTTTTAGCTAGAGGAATCTTTCTGTACGCTCGCTTTATCACGGTGCCCGCTTTTAGTAAACCCAAGATCTTACGTAGCAGCTTGGCAATTAATCACTTGTTAATATTAATTCCTGTTAACGTGTACTTCCTTACGGAGGCTGGAGCTTCTTAGCTTACGTGAACTTTGAGTTATGGAATTCAACTTAACTTAGGATATTAACAAGAGGATCATCATCATTAGCCTGAAGAAGTCCACATAGGCCTCCTTAGAGTCCTCTCCATCCATCTTAATCGTCGGTCCATCAAGTGCGTGGGCATCCTACGTTTAGGTCCAATTTCACCGTTGAAATTGAACGCGTTCTACTGACGTTTAAACTCGCTTTTCTCTAAACGCGTTTAAAGACCTGTCAATGTCGTTGCATTTATTTTGAAAATGGATACGTGTGTACCCGCTTTATGAATGCGTTTACATATAAACGAGTTTAGTTAGACGCGTTTAACGATGAAATCCCCCCTAAGTCTTCCGGTTCGAGGTCGCCATTCGAGAACCTTTATTCCTCAACGGCTGACGGTTCTACGAGCTTTATGGCTATAATACGACAGTTTCTCAGTTCTTGTGCTTGAGGCACGGTAGACATTTCCTCAGATCTCTTGCTTTTTTGCATAACTTAGGAATAAAATTAAACTACTAAACCTTAGTAATACCCCTCAGTGCGAAACCAACCCTATTTATTTATTTGGGTAATCCCCCACCCACATAATTTAAGTAAGCCTTCACACGCACCGTGGAGTTGCTAACGAAGGAAAACAGTAAAATTCCCCAAAAATCCAAACGATAATCTTGCACCTTAAGCCTAACCACCATTTCTTGTAACGGCCCTATAAACAAGACATACAGCTTAGGGCCTTAGGGACAAAGGCCATTTCAAACAGCTCGTACACTCTCAGAGTATATCTTGCAGAGTGAATGCAGTAGAAATGAGAGCGTTGCGATGTGTAGTGTAAAGTTGAGTGATAGAGTGAGGAACAGTGTGATAAGAGTAATGGTGTAAAAGAAGACGTAGTGATGAGAGTAAGGAAAGGTATGCTAAGATGGTTTGGGCATGTATAGAGAATGGATAAAAGGAGATTAACAAAACAAATATTTACAAAATATACAAGAAAATATTGACCTATCTGCAGACCGTTACAAACGTTCAGAGATAGCTCAACTGATCCAAATAATAAGTTGAGTTTAGTCAATAAAATAAAACCGTTTAACATTACAGTTAAGTTAACTTTAGGCATACTCGTACGAAGATATATTATATTTTAGTTTTATTTTACCTCATAGGGGTGCCTACCAGACATTTCGATAGCCCGCAAGGTCGTCTGCGAGTTTGATGATGTCATTTCCGTTGACACTCACCTTGGGTTAGTTTTGGCCGTTGACAGACATCACTGTCACTATGCCGATTAACACCCACAACACATAGTTACACCAAGTTGGATTGACTTCTAAATATTTAATATACTGGCCTCTGAGCTCAGTTGGTAGTAGCTCTGCCTTCTGCGCTGTAGGTCGTGGGTTCGATCCCCACCGTGAAAAAATACTTGTTTGGTGGACATAGATGTTTGTTCTCTGTCTAGGTGTTATATTGTATTCTAAGTATGTATATACAAAAAAAATGTATTCAAGTAGTATATCAGCTATCTAGTTTCCATAGTGCAAGCTCTGCTTAGTTTGGGGCTAGACTGTGTTGAGTGGATTGTCTTAAATATTTATTTTATTTATATTGTTGCAAATTACTCTTGTTTTGGTATACGTATTGTTACGACGAAAACTCTTCAGTGATTATAGCTACAACTCTGTTTTACTTTAATTACACGGAAAACAATACAATTCCGCAGAGACGCCATCTTCCTTCTTCTGCTTCTTCCTACTCTAGGGATGTGTCCTATTAACTCCTGTTGCTTGATCCGATTAGAGATGTCCTATTCCCAAAACCGGTTAACAGTATGTATCTCTAAGATGGGTATTTTATGACAGTTCTCCATTGAAAAATGACAAAAATCTATGCTAGAGTTTCGACTCAGACTCAAGTAATGTTTCTGTACGGGGCCCTATAGTCTCTTGTATTCGTAAAGAGTCTAAATTCCATAGATAAATTGATCTCCTTCACCTTGCTTCTGAAGCGGTTATGAGCTGGATACTGTCTTAGAGATCAACCAATCTTAAACTGCACGTCCCATTACTTCAGCCAGTCAAAGTAAATTGTTCTTTATCACTTACATCACAAGGATCATTTTGAAGCACTTTGCTGTGAGTTTACTTCAAGAAAACGTGGTGGAGGGGCGTGCATTTTTAGACTGGTTTATCTATACCTATTTATTGAATCAGAGTGTACCAGCTGTACTGTTTAACCTGTGGAGGACTACAGAGGATTACGAGGCGCGTGTGGCCATGTATGTTTAGGCCCTAACCGACTTGCTAATCTTGGAGATAACCGTTCGTTTGTTGTCACTCGGAGGTTGGGAGGTCACTTAGACCCATTGTTTAATGTTTTAAAATGGCGTCTAACTTTACACCTTTTTAGAAAAACATTAATAGTTTTTTAAAGATTTTGTGCCAAGCTCTTTAACTAGACTAGATCATACCGTGACAGAACTAAAGCTGATTCTATTTCAGTGTAACTTGAAAAAATTACAGACCGAGTAAAGACCTGCGCACACTTATGTCGCTGGCGTCGGCGATCAGTGAAACGCTGTCAAAATTGACAGCGATATTTGACAGCGTTTCACTGATCGCTATCGCCAGAGACCCAGGTGTGCGCTGGCCTTTAGCCACGAATTAATCTTACTATGATATAATTCTAATTAATGTTTATTTCTTTCCAGGTAAGCACCACATTATACCAGAACCAATCTAAAGCAAGCCGTTTTCATAGATTTCAAGTTCACGCTAGCCGAATTATCACTTCGAAGTAAGTTTTAGTTACAATTAGAAAATTATGTCGATTCTTCTTGTTGTGTCGCTAGTTCTTTCGAACCAGTGTGATGAAAGGAATGATAAAACACAGGCCTATACTCAGCTGGGCGTAAACGGACTGAAATCATAAAAGTAAGGGAATGACTTTGATTACTCATTAAAAATTACATGCACCATCATTCATGCTAATATAATGCAAAAGTAACTTTGTCTGCCTGTCGCTACAAAACTACTGAACCGATTTAAATGAAATTTGGTACACAGATAGACTAGACTCTAGCTAAAGCCTTATAAAAAACAGGCTACTTTTTGATGCGAAAAAATGGAGGAGCATGAAAAGTTAAATGGAAGTATCGTCTAGATCACGTGCTAGAGCACTGGTGGTCTAGTGGTAGTGGCCCCGCCTTCCGATCCGAAGGTCGTGGGTTCAAATCCACTCGTGTACCAATGAGTTTTTCTGTCGTAAAATTTATGTGCACTATGCCAGTACTCTCAAAACGGTGAAGGAAAACATCGTGAGGAAACCGGCGTGTTGTGGAACCTAAAAAGTTCGAGCAACACGTGTCAGGGGTCACGCAAAAAGGGCCCACCAGCGGCCTACTTGCGGAAAAAACCTGCCCGCACATCAAGTGCGCATGATAAAACTTGCCAAACTTGCCATGGAAGTACCTATCGTCTTTTTAGAGCTAGAATCTTGAAATTTATTTTGTAGATTCGATATAAATTAATATGCCATTCCAAGTTTGTAATAGTTTCACCCTCAAAAGCATAAAATAAGGGTGTGAGGGGGTGAAAGTTTGATGTGCCAGACGCATGCGAATACTGTTGCAAATTTAAAATGCTACCTAAAACACTATTCCACGCGGACGAAGTCGCAAGTATAGCTAGTGAATGATTATACTATCTAAAGACACTATTATACTACTACTATAAAGGTTCTCGAATGGCGACCACGAACCCACCCACCAGATGGACCAACGACATTGTTAAGATCGCGGGAAGTCGATAGATGGAAAGGGCTCAGAATCGTTCTTCCTGGAAATGTGTAGGGGAGGCCTATGTCCAGCAGTGGACTTCTCAGGCTGATGATGATGACGATCTAAAGACACTATTCCACGCGGACGGAGTCGCGGGCATGGCTAGTAAGTTATATACCGCTTCAGCTTACATCATCACTGTAGATATAAACCGTCGCACCTGCACGACCATAACATCTTAGTTTACAAATCAGTACAATGCAACGGTTGCTTAACTAACACGTGACACTACCACCTACTTACACACTGTATACCTAAGTCACCTTCATCATCATCATCATCCACAGCCCGACTTCACCCACTGCTGGGTATAGGCCTCCCTTAGTTTGTGCCATCTACCTCGATCCTGTGCCAGTCTAAACCATTGCCGCCCTGCGACCCTGTCTATGTCATCCATCCATCTTGCCGCAGGGCGCCCTACGCTTCTGTAGCCGGTTCTTGGCCACCACTCTTAATAAATAAATATTTTGGACAATCCACACAACACTATCTAGCCCTAAATTAAGCAGAGCTTGTGTTATGGGAACCAGATAGCTGATATACTACTTAGATATACATTTTTTTGAATTTTTTAAATACATACTTAGAATACAATATAACACCCAGTCAGAGAACAAACATATTTGTTCTCGGTGGGGATCGAACCCACGACCTACGGCGCAGAAGGCAGAGCTACTACCAACTGAGCTGAGAGTGTCACTGGTTCTTTTGCGGTTATTTCAAACCTGCGAAAGGATTGCAAGTGCACTTCAAAGAGGCTGGTGCACTTGACACATGTTTTTTAACTTTTTAGGTTCTACGACATGCCGGTTTCCTCATGATAGTTTCCATCCTCGTTTGAAAGTACTGGCTTTGTGCATATAATTTTTTTAACAGAAAAACTCATTGCATTAAGGCCTGCGCACACCTAGTTCGCTGGCGGTAGCGATCAGTGAAACGCTGTCAGATTTGAAATTTGACAGCGTTTCACTGATCGCTACCGCCAGCGAACTAGGTGTGCGCCGGCCTTTACAGCTGATTGCACGTCATTAAGTTACTATGTGTAGGTATATCATTCTACTAACCTTCCGATACGAACTTGTGTCAAAATGTTCGAATTGCAAAAACGTCTGCTCCAATTACCTGTATTCTAAAACCTACCTTTCTCCAATAGATATAAGGTTGGTTTAAAATAAAGCTGGCTTATTATGACATAACCGTTGTTGAAATTATAGATTGCTATACATTGCCGCGTCGCCTTTGACACGTGGAGCGTTATTTGTAATCAGGCGGGCATTGGATAATTAGATGCGATTGCATCGTGCTGCGTAATCTTCACTAGGGATGGGATTCGTATGAAATTTGTAAGCAGTCGTAATTTACTTTTGATAAAACAGAAGAGTCGTACGGTAGATATCCCATCTTTAAAAAGACATAAAGAGTTCTATTATATTTGACTGGCCTCTCAGCTCAGTTGGTAGTAACTCTGCCTTCTGCGCCGTAGGTCATGTGTGTTCGATCCCCACCGAGAACAAATGTTTGTGTGGTGAAGACAGATGTTTGTTCTCTGTCTGGGCGTTATTATAGTATTACCAAAAAATGTATAATGTAATGTATGTATATGAGCTATCTTATTTTGGATGCTTAAGCTTATTTGATCAGCAAGAGAAAAACCTCACACAGAATGATGATTTATTTAGGAAGAGAGAAATAAAATATATTTATTGACCTTAAAAACAAATTTAAGAAAAAATAGGTCAATTGGGTCCCTGGCTTAGTAATTGTCGCACCATGTAGGTCACATGACACGTAAAGATTTCGATCACAGAATTTAAACGGAAACACGGTAGAACTGTCAAAAAGACCCGTTAAACCTCAAAACTACGGATCTTTCCGTTGCTACGGATACGGGCATCCGGTACAACACTGCTGAAGTGTGGAATCGTCTTTGTGGTAATCTGAGATTGGGTTTGTTGTGTGTGTGAGTTTAGCAATATCTCAATTAATTGTAAATCTTAATTAATTAATTGTAATTGTTAATAAACAGATTGTAATTTTAATAGAATTGTCTGGATCAAAACATGTAACACGACACAGAATAAAGGTTGATTCTCACATATCAGTGATGTCACAGTTCCGGCAACGTGTTGGCTCACTCCGGTATCAGTGCTACAGTGTTGCGTCAGTGATTCAATTCACACAACAACTAAAACACCGGCCTCAGCACTGGCACTGAGAGGCGAAGGCACTATGTGGTCACTGATACTGACAATTGGTCTAGTTGTGGGGATTCTTTCATACATTATTTATGTATGAATTAATATTTCGCATTGTGCCGGTACTGTGTTGGAACTGTGGCTTCACTGATATGATATGATATGTGCGTAACGACCTTAAGTAAATCAGGAATGTTATTATTACAAACTAAAACTAGGTTACGTCAGCGCCTTTGCTTACGTCAAACTCATTGGTTTAAAGTGTTTAGGCAGAGATCCATCCAAAAATGGTTTTTGTCAGTTACAATAAATGTTTCTTGTTTTCATAAGCTAGTTGTATAAATGAGAAATGTAATTTACTTTCCTACGAAAATTATATTACTGAAAAATCACCATCATTTTACTGTACAACGAACGAAAGAAGCCTCTTTAAGGTGCACTTACAATCCTTTCACCACACTGTGACACAGTGACACGACCGCCAGTGTTCAGAAGAAGTATAGTGATATATAGTAATTACATATTTTACTTCAAAAAATAAATTAAAATACGCGTGTCAGTTCTTAAAGGTATTTTCTGACTGCGTCTACAATGCTTTAAAAAAGAACAAATCTTCATACTCGATCAACAATAACATCATCCGTGACAGCTCAAAAACCATCACACCACATCATCATGAGACCTTGACATATCTTCTTAACCTTAAACTCTGATCCTTAGAGTTCAAAGTACCATGGCAAGTTCAGTTCCGAAATAAACTGGTTCGGGTATAAACGAAAGCAATCCTTACCCCATTGTAATAAAGGGTAAATTAGGGTGAAAGGAAAAGGAATTCCAATATGGCTGTGGCTGTAAAAAATGTAGGGTTGACGTGGGCGGTTGATTTCTATGGAGTTGGTTAGATACACATCTTCACGGTGGTTCCTTTAAGGGCAGCCATTGATCATGCTTCATGCAGGTATGTGACTATTGAGACGCCTGACTTCGTTTGCGTGATGTTATTTTATTTTCTTCCCTTACTGCTTTATTGAAATCAAAAACTGGGCTATTTTGAATCTATTATGACCGCACAGCTGTGTGGGTAGCTATGCCTTTTGCGCCGCAGGTCGTGGGTTCGATCCCCACCCCACCGATAACAAAAATTGTGTGGTGAACAAAGATGCTTGTTTTCTGTCTGGGTTTTATATTGTGTTCTAATTCAGTTGGAATATCTAAAATTTCGGGGCACATTTAAATAAAACCGCTATTATCATTCAAGAATTTCAATCTCTGCCACAATTTTAGCAAAAAGATTTTAAATAACTTCTTATAGCTTCAAATATTCAGTGGTTTCTTTACGGATTAGCTGGCAAACCTGACCGAAGTTATATGAAAAGCGGGTAAAACCAGTCGGCTTGCGCTTATCGGTACGAAGCTTTGTCAATCTTGTGTCACTGGTGCATTAGTGGTCAGTCTGCTTAATATTGATGTAGTAAATTTATTTTGTTGATGTCCCGGCTACTCTACCCATCGGAAGCTAACATGTCAATTTGCAAAGTCTGTACTTACTATTTTCGTAAGTTTATTATTTTTATATGCTGTGTAGGTTACTTTATTATTATTATTACTTTGAATCGTACCGTGTGCTGTCTCTGAATCTTTTGATTTTGTATTATTGCATACATCTCACTATGTGAAGTGGCACCACACTAGAATTTCACTGCTATTATTTTAGATTATTTTTGATTTGTAAAAGGATCATATTAAAAAAAAGCGGCCAAGTGCGAGTCGGACTCGCCCATGAAGGGTTCCGTAGCATCAAGTAACATAATAGTAGTTCTTGTAGTTCGTCGAAAGGTAAATTGAGGTTTACGATTTAAGACGTATAAAAAAAAACTACTGCCTAGATCTCGTTCAAACTAAATATCGTTGGAAGTTTACATAGTAATGTACAACATATATTTTTTTTAGTTTTATCATTCTCTTATTTTAGAAGTTAGAGGGGGGGGGACCAACTTTTTTCCACTTTGGAAGTGTCTCTCGCGCAAACTATTCAGTTTAGAAAAAAACTATATTAGAAACCTCAACATCATTTTTGAAGACCTATTCATAGATACCCCACACGTATGGGTTCGATGAAAAAAAAAATTTTGAGTTTCAGTTTCAAGTATGGAGACCCCCAAAATTTATAGTTTTTTTTCTATTTTGATGTAAAAATCTTGATGCGGTTCACAGAATACATCTACTTGCCAAGTTTCATCAGTCTAGCTCTTATGGTTTCGGAGAAAAATGGCTGTGACATACGGACGGACAGACAGACAGACAGACAGACAGACATGACGAATCTATAAGGGTTCCGTTTTTGCCATTTGGCTACGGAACCCTAAAAACGGTAGGAACCAAGTAAGTTTTTTGCCTGTTTTTCTAGGCTTGGTCGCGTAGAACTGGCACCTAGACTCACCTAGCTTTAAGACGTTTCAAGACGTTGAAAGTGATCCTTGCAATCCTACTGAATAAATACACTTTATAATTTTTGATTTTATTCATTTAAAAAAATGCTAGCCATTCATGTTTGGGTTGAGTCATCGCATGTTATTTTCTGATAACAAAAAAAGAATTAAATTGCAATAAGACTTACTTCTCGATAAACCTTTATTAAGGTTAATGATATAATTGGCCAGCTTGTTACCTTAGTCAAACCATTTTAAACTTGAGCTTACTCGGGCCGGTTTCCTGCTTTATCCGCAAATGCGTTCTTGGGATAGAAGTGCCTATTAATATTTATTTACACTTAATTTTGAGTTGTTTACAAAATGAATTGCGAATTGCCGCAGTATTTCAATTTGATAAATTCTTTACTCCTTAAAATAGAATGTAACCTACGTCCGTCTCCAGAATTTTAGCTATCTCTGTACCAAATATCTCGGATCGGTACTGCGTTTTAACCGTAAAAATGTAAGAAATAGACATGCTTTTGTATTTATGGCTTTCACCCCTAAGCATGATCGATATTAGAGATATCCTCGTAGCTCTCCAACTCTCAAGACACTTTGCAGAGATATAGTCAGAGATCACCATCATCATCATCAGCCTGAAGAAGTCCACTGCTGGACATGCGCCTCTCCTACACATTTCCAGGAAGAACGATTCTGAGCTCTTTCCATCCACCGACTTCCCGCGATCATAACAATGTCGTCGGTCCATGGTGGTGGATGAGCGCTCTACTTTTCGTCTTCCGGTTTGTGGTCGCCATTCGAGAACCTTTATTCCCCAACGGTTGAGAGAGCACTGGTGGTCTAGTGGTAGTGGTCCCGCCTTCCGATCCGAAGGTTGTGGGTTCAAATCCAATCGTGTACCAATGAGTTTTTCTGTCTAAAAATTTATGTGCACTATGCCAGTACTCTCAAACGGTGAAGGAAAACATCGTGAGGAAACCGGCGTGTTGTAGAACCTAAAAAAGTTCGAGCAACACGTGTCAAGGGTCACGCAAAAAGGGCCCACCAGCGGCCTACTTGCGGAAAAACCTGCCCGCACATCAAGTGCGCATGATAAAACTTGCCGAACTTGCCGAACTCCCCAACGGTTGTCGTTCTTCGAGCTACATGACCGGACCATTGCCACTTCATCTTCAACTAATTCTAAGAGCTATGTCGGTGACCTTGGTTCTTCTACGGATATCCTCATTTCTCATCCTATCACGTAGTGAAACCCAGCATAGCTCTTTCCATAGCTAAGTCAGAAAAGCGTCTAATTATTAAGGTCCAATTTCACCGTTGAAATTGAACGCGTTCTACTGACGTTAAAACTCGTTTAGGCATTCAGTTGGTACATTTTTCTCTAAACGCGCTTAAAGACCTGTCAATGTCGTTGCATTTCTTTTGTGTACGTACATATAAACGAGTTTAGTTAAACGCGTTTAGCGGTGAAATTGGACCTTAGTCACATATCCACATAATCGTAAATCCATTGCTTTTGCTAGAATACACGATTTTCTCACGATGTTGTCCTTGGCCGATTGAAAGCACACTTGCATAATATTTCGGGCAACTCGAACCTTCGGCCTTACTATCAAAAAGCGGCTAATTATTGGTTTGGATTTCAACAAGAAAATAGTCCCTTAATTTCAATAGGCGACTGGCAAGGTTATACATTGGTCCGTGACCAGTGCGGTAACAATTTTCGGATACGGCCACATCCTTCCCTAGAAACCAGTCGGCGTTTCCGGCCATTCTCTTCAATATCTGTCTGCCTTGTAAATGTGGCTTTTGGGGTCATCATCAGAATGATCATCAGTTGGTCATAGTTTGAATGACTGAACTTTGGCACACGGACTAAGAAAAATACTCAATACATTTATTGCTTTATACATGGTTTAGTTTGTACATACATAGTTTTTAGGTGTAAGTAGGTATCACATGGACCCTGCATAGGGTATAGCAAACATGGAGGCAGGCCGAGGTTTTAAGGTAAGTAGGTACTTACGATTAAATGATATATAGTTATCTTGATATTTAGGAAAAACATCATCTTCAGACTGAATGGGTCCTCTAATAGGTTCACCTATTTTAATTCTTCTGTTTTTTTATAAACCGCTTATTACTTAAAATTCCTCGGTGAACAACTAACCGACAGGGTTAAATTACTCTTTAAGTTTACACTTATCTTTAGTTTAAATTCAATTATATTAATGTACTTTCTAGGCATGTAAATAAGCAAAAATAAATGTTTTTTTAATCTATTTATTTATGGGATAGTAATGAACTTGAAATACCGAATTATATTTGTTATTAGGTAGTTGGAAAAATGAGGCCGTAGTAACTATTTTGTCATTTAGGTATTGCTGTTCCTAAGAATACGTGTTTCTGTGTTTATATCTCATTCCAGAAAGAAAAAGAGTCTAGTTAAGTTACCTAGTAACTAATTTAGTTTAGTTACTGTCTCAGCATTATGAAGGCAAGGTCAACACGTTCAGACATTGTACGATAAAAAACATCCAAACGATAAAGCAGGAAGGAGTTCAAAAGAACTAGACATGGCGACTACAACAAAGGTTCTTTCAAAAGCTGACGATTAAACCGGTTACCTACAACTTGACAGACTGTTTTTTTTTGAGTTCGAAATGGTTTATTATCGATTTCATCCAATTTATTTAATTATTCCAGTTTCAAAGTGACCCTTGAGTTACTACTAAATAACATCTTTGACTTCGACCTTGAGTTTTTTTTTACATTTCTATCAAAGTATGGTTTGAATCATAACATTTCTTTTTGCTTCGCCGTAGTCTCACTCGACCCGAATATGAATGGCCTGAAGAAGTCTTTCTGCTGGACATAGGCCTCCACTACATATTTCCAGGAAGAACGATTTGGAGTTCCATCCACCGACTTCCTGCGGTCTTAGCAATGTTGTCGGTCTATCTGGTGGGTGGGCATCCTACGTTTCGTCTTCCAGTTCGTGGTCGCTATTCGAGAACCTTTATTCCCCAATGGTTGTCGGTTCTTCGAGCTATATGACCTGCCCATTGCCACTTCATCATTCTAATTCTACGAGCTATGAATGGTTAAATAAGTTAATATTATAGACCGCACAACACTATTTAGCCCCAAACTAAGCAGAGCTTGTACTATGGCTTTTTTGGTATGGTATTGGTGAATGTCATCTAGATACCACCACCTTAAGGCCTGCGCACAAATCCGACAATTGAAATCAAGTGTAATCGTTACATTTGCACTGAATAAACATAAATTTGTACGCTTCAAATTCAGGGCCTCGATTTTTGCAAAGCCGTTTAAAAGCACCCGTGACGAATACACAGATGACTCGTTTTATGTATGTAAATGAAGGTTGAAAATTCAAACCCTAGGCTTAACTTTTGTTTTTGAAATTCAAATTATGTCTGGAGAGGAGACTTAAACCTTCGCGCGGCGAACGAATTCTAATGGATTTTTATTTCGACTTAGTTTAGAATTTACTTTTTTGAATGAAATTAAGTGGATCGCTTCAAATGAGTTCGAAGGTTTCGTAAGAAACAAGTTATTTATCACCTCTCGACTGTGGCCATTTCAAACACAATCGATTTTCTAGTCAGATCAGATGACTAAATTCACAATAGCTTTTGTATTGTCTCTCTCTTTCTCTCTACCAGACAAAGAGTTAGTAGAGATAAATATTGTGGACAATTCACACAACACTACCCAGCCCCAAACTAAGCAGAGCTTGTAATATGGGAACCGGATAGCTGATATAAAACTTGAATACATTTTTTTTTGTAAATACATACTTAGAATACAATATAACACCCAGACAGAGAACAAACATTTATGTTAACCACACAAATATTTGTTCTCGGTGGGGATCGAACCCACGACCTACGGCGCAGAAGGCAGAGCTACTACCAACTGAGCTAGAGGCCAGTCAAAGGTTACGCAAGTGACAGAAAAAATGAAAAGTAATCTACTAGCGTGATATGGATATGTTATGAGGAGAGAAGAATGTCCTGTGACGAAAAGAGGTTTAGGTATGAATGTAAATAGATATAAAGGTAGAAGTAGGCCTAAGAAAAGATGGATGGATTGTGTAAGAGATGATATGTGAAGAAAGAGGTGAGTACTGAGACACGATTGATAGGGGAGTATGGAAGAATAATACACGTTGTGCCGGCCCTATCTAGTGGGATACGGACAGTAAGAAGAGGTCATGATCAAACTCTGTACCACACAGGTACCTACTTTTAATCTAGCATTTACATTGTTGTACGGTTTTGGTTAACTATTAATAACTTACCTACCCAGTTGTGAGCGTGCGTTCGATACCTTTCTGTTTTAGCAGCTCGCTGTGACAAACTGACTGAGTAGGTACATCACTATCTGATCTGCGCATCTTTTTCTACCCGCAATGATTGGTTATTATTGCACTTGTAAATATTTTGTTTTTTGTTTATGTTACGTGTGTATTCTATTGAACTAGATTAATGAAAATGTTTTGTAGTAAGAAATTGAAGTATGATACTTTATTGGGAAAAGTTAGCAGCCGTAACACAGGTTCTACCTAGCACGGCTGTTAAAGTACATAGATTTATTGTCACAAGTAGGTAGGTACTTAATACACCTTTTTAAGTTTAGTATGTTGTTTAGTTATTATGAATACGGTATTATGTATCTAGCTACTAAGTACACCTGAATAAATAAGCTTTTTACTACTTTACTACAGGTTTTAATGTCACCACACAACATACTTACATCATTTAAAGATCCTTCAACTCAAGCCGTATCATCCTTTAACCCTTTAAAAGCCCTACACGTAAAGCGGGTCTAAACTGCCCTCAAAAATACCTTTCCTTCATTATAAATCTCAGCGTGACGTCGAAGGTTAATTTCATCGGAGCATAAATCCCCTGTGACGTTTTAGGTTACTTTGTTAAGATGTTGGACACAGACGGAAATGAATAGCTGGTTTATTCCGTTTAGAGGCTCGTTGACTTTCATTCGTTTAGTCGTTTTCATAGGTTGTGAAAAAGACGTGTTTTCTTGTTTTTCAAGTGCACGAAAGGAGCCTCATTGAGGCGCACTTAAAATCCTTTCACCACACTTGGTTCGAAAAAAACAGTTACATGATACGAAGAAGATAGGTGCTGTGCACACGATGTTTTCTTTCACAATTTGATACTTAGCTATAACTGCATTGCGCCGTAACTATGGATTGTATACTAGTTCGGAAGGTTTCGCTTTCACTAGAGTTGAGTATTGTCAACCTTAGTGCTAGACCATCATCATCATCCTGCAGAAGTCTACTACTGGCTAGCAAGAAGAACGATTTTGAGCTTGGTCTATCCACCGATTTCTCACGACCTTCACAATGTTGTTAGTCTATCACCATAGTATAGTAAGTATAAGTATATTACTTTTACTATCGGCTAATTTCGGCTTCATATAGCGTAATGTGCGTCAGAAAGAGATAGCGCTCTACGAAATCAGAAAAGCCGATGTGCAATATTTATTGCCTACAACCGTACAGAATAACCGCTTTTGCTGTGTTACGTGACTGAATATAACACCTAGTTATGACACCTATAAAATTGGTGTTAGATATTCAGTATCATTCGCTCATGACCTGCATAAGTTCTTGTGTTTTTCAGTTTTCATGACAGCTATAAAATGAAGATTGCTGGTGTTCATTAGCTACGACAATATTCGCACTAAAAACGGTAGTTTCCGGTAGTTTTTACGATAATGTCATTTTGCAATCGCGATTGCAAAATTTTACGATCCCGTACGTTCACACTTTCGAAAGAAACTGGATGTTTTAGTCCGCGTGTCCTCGGTCACATGACCTTTGGTTCTATAAATAACTCAAGGTCCTTGTGGATGCTGTAAGACTATGGCCTTATTTTTTTAAAACAATGCTTTTAAATTACCATTTCTAATGGGTGATTAAAAAACATATAAAGTAAATGAATGAAAAGCATTTTGATAGATTTTGGACCACCAGCGGGGAACTTTTGTCGTAACGAATAAGAAGTGGGATCGTTCGGACAGAAAATTCTCAACGACCCCGCTGAATTTTGAATTAATAATCTTTTCAACTACATATTATGTGTAAAATACAACTTTTATTAGTATGGGAATTCGTCATCAGCCTAAATACGTCAAATTCTTGACGTTTTGCCCAATTCTCCCTAATAATAAATAAATATTGTAGTGTATACAATCCACTCAACACTATCTAGCCTCAAACTAAGCATCATTTGTACTATGAGAACCAGATAACAGAATAATAATAAACAAATGAAACCAGCCGAAAATTTATCGCTGAGTAAACCAGCTGCTTATAAAAGACTGTGACGACATGTCATGTTTGTTCGGTACAATTCGGATGTTGAGGGTTGTCAACTGTAGACGTGAGAAGAATATTAATCAAGAAGGTTGAAGAGTAGGATCAGTAGTAGTCACTGTAATTGGACCGACCCTGGTCATTGACCTGACAGTGTGACCAAGAAAAAAACTAGTCACAAAGTCTTTTGAACCAAGTGCGGTGAAAGGATTTTGAGTGCGCCTCAACGAAGCTCCTTTCGTGCACTTGACACATATTTTCGAAGTTTTAAGGTTCTACGACATGCCGGTTTCCTCACGATGTTTTGCTTCATCGTTTGAGAGTAGGTACTGCCTAATTTGGGGCTAGATAGTGTTGTGTAGATTGTCCACAATATTAATTTATTTATCATAAAAGTCAATTATTGTTTACTCCCCAATACTATTTTGTCCAGAAAAGGCTCTTTGATCGTGATTTTCCTTGTAAAATACGCTTTAAAATCACCAATACCACGACAGCTAATGTCCTAATGTGTCACCGAAGACCCTAATATTTTAGAAACATTTTAATTTGTCTCTTCTCTCGCATTAAATCACCCCACTTCGTCCATTTTCAATTAATTCTCTGATTTTCCTCAAAAATTATCATAAATTAATTGAATTCTATTCCCGACATTCTTTTCCCAGTTCCCATAAATCGTGGGTACCTACTTTGTGACGTCACCAAGCGTGTGTCCAGGTACTTGTGTTATTCTCGTCTTGGTCACTGACCACAAGAGACCTTTGCTTGGGGTGACTGTTCCACCACCCACAATAGACCTCTTGTTTACGTTATTTGTAACCGAACACCGGTTCTTTGTAAACTGGGCAAGGATATTGCCTGGCCGGTGAAGCTAGACCCTCGCTAGCGCGTAGATTGGTGGATTAAAACGGGATTTGGAGGAAGTCTGCTGGTTGTGGGAGGTCTGCGTGGGCTGGTGGAGTGCGCTTGAATGTTTCCAGTTTTATTTTTTCAACCATATGTTTGGTTGTTTTGTTGTCCTTCGAAGAATGTCTGGTTGCTGCTCCTTGGGTTGTTGTCTTGTTAAAGTTATAAATATTTGCCTGCTTTGTCGACAAATGTAGTACAGATATATGTTATTTTATTAATTTTATAGTGTTTACTTAAGGAAACCACAAAGATAGCAGGCAAGTATTTGACTGTAACGTCAAACCTGTAGAAGTAGATGGAGCCACGGTCGCGTTAGTGCCGAACGGTCCATAAGAGTTATTCGTCTCTTAACTTTTGGGACATTATAAAAATCTTTAAGATATAAGTTGTATTACTTGACGATAGTTCTGTCAATTTTCGAAGTTATTGTGGAGTTATATCTTTTTCTTCTTAAATTTAAGATCTTAGCTCTTGACGGGGCTTTGATGCAGTTTTCTCCAATTAAGTCTTTCAAATGTGGCCTTCTGGAGTTATATCACACAAGCTAAAAATGGTTTTTATTTTTAAATTTGCCTTGTAATTTTAACCTACTTATATGGCCAAACCACCCACCAAATGGACGACATTGTTAAGATCGCGGCAAGTCGCGGAAAGTCGGTAGATGGAAAGAGCTCAGAATCGTTCTTCCTGGAAATGTGTAGTCCAATGTCCAGCAGTGGATTTCTCAGGCTGATGATGATGATGATAAGGCCAAAAAATATAGTTCTCTGTGACAATTTTTTTTTTGATGAATAAATGATTTTCCTCAATATCTAGTTTAAACCAGAATTCTTCAGTTGTTTAATATCATTCCGATGATCTATATTGTACTTGAATCATCAAATGACTCACGAGGTCGAATGGACGTGGGACCGAGTCATGCCCCGAAATTAATTAAATCTGGGGCCTACCGATCATTTTTCAAACGACTACTGGCCTCACAGGTCAGTTGGTATTATCTCTGTTCCATAGGTTATGTACCAGATGGACCGACGACATTGTTAAGATCGACCGACGACATTGTTAAGATCGCCGGAAGTCGGTGGATGGAAAGAGCTCAGAATCGTTCTTCCTGGAAATGTGTAGAGGAGGCCAATGTCTAGCAGTGTACTTTTTTTAGATAGACGATGAGTACAATCAAATGCAACTTTAGGTCAAACAAACAAAACCTATAGGAAACCAACTGCAAGCCTACCACAAGCTCTGTCTGGCTCTGGTTTTGAGTCTGTGAGTGCGCACCAGTCCAGTGTATTATACTGTGTGTGTGACGTTTCGACGTAGGATTTATTTAGTCAACACTCACAGTCACATAGACTCAAAACCAGAGACAGAGCCATTTATTTTAACACTCAACAGACTCAAATCCAGAGCCAGACAGGGCTTGTAGTAGGCCTACTGAACAAGAGATGGTGCTAAGTATATTTTACGACTTACAAAAAGAGTAAAACATATGGTAACCTTGCTGTTGTCCGCGATTCGACCCGTGTGTTATTGACCGGAGCGTAGTCCGGTCTGTATGAGACAGCGTAGGTATTTTGTCTTTCATGAAGCGAAAATAGAAATACATTTATACAGTGGTTTCCTTTCATAAATCTGGCCTCTCAGCTCAGTTGGTAGTAGTTCTGCCTTCTGTGGCGTAGGTCGTGGGCTCGATCCCCACCGAGAACAAAAATATGGGTGTGAACGCAGATGTTTGTTTTCTGTCTGGCTGTTATAGATAGATAGATACTTTATTGTACACAAAAGAATACATTTAAAATAAACATTACCAATAAAGGTACAATGGGCGGCCTTATCGCTAAGAGCGATCTCTTCCAGACAACCTTTGAACCTTTGTTATATTCTATTCTAAGTATGTTTAATGTATACAAATAAAAATTATATAGGTATCAGCTATCTGGTTCTCATAGTACAAGCTCTGCTTAATTTGGGGCTAGATGGTGTTCTGTGAAAAAGTTTTCTTTTTTTTCCTGCCTTCATCCCACTTTATGTGGGTTCGGCACAACATGTATTCCTCCTCCATTCCCCTCTGTCAGCCGTCATCTCTGCATTCACTCCTCTCTTATCCATTATGGACCATATATTTCTCTGGCTGATAATGATGTTGATGGTTCAGTATTTTCCCCGTCTCATGGTTCTTTTTTGATTCAGAAGTACAAAGATAGAACAAAAGGTTTGAATTAAGACAATTCTAAATCCTTATCTCGAAACCCTGTTGTAAGTTTTCAAAATATATTCACAATATCGTTGGTTGTTTGCTCAGGTAGCCCCGTAGGTGTGCCTTATTGTATATAATAATATATATACATATATATATATTATACAGGGCGTCCCACGGATATGCCACATGAAGTGAAGTTTGAATATTGTAGATAAAATATTTTACTGAAAGAAGACATTGGAATTTAAAAAACATTTGGAATTTGAAAGAGAGAAGGAAGGAATTTAAAATACCAATTTAAACTGCATTCATAGATATTTAATAAATTTCATGGTTGAACCGGGAATCGAACCCGTTATATGAGAAAAACTATCAGCCTGTAGTTTATCATACCGATCGAAAGACTTTATCATAAGAAATTTATTTTGCTTAATAACATAGTGTCAGAAATAACAGGAAGACCATTAATTTTAACACTTATAAATACAATATTAATCAATTAATTCATCAAATGCTTTTTTATAATAAACATCTATGAATGCAGTTTAAATTGTATTTTATATTCAAATAATGTCTTCTTTCAATAAAATGTTTCTTATATAATATTCATGGTACTTTCCCTCATGTGGCATATCCGTGGGACGCCCTGTATAGTCATGGAATATTCTGGAACTCTCCTGCTACCTGCATGATTACCATAAGATTGGAGCTCATTTCAATATTTTTATCAGCCTCAAGCTATTTCTATCCTTTCTTATCGTATGCATAAGTTTGAGTGTGTTCGAGCGAAATATATTCATAATATCAACAAGTTCGTTCCCGTTCTTGAAACAAATGTAAATTCCTTCTCTTCAATTGATTTTCCTACTAATATTTAATTTTTAAACGCGAAAGTTGTAAGCATGGATGTTTGTTACTCCTTCACGTTAAAACTACTGAATGGATTTTAATGAAACTTTACAATAATATATCTTATACATCAGAATAGCACATAGGTGAACGAAGTCGCGGGCAGCCGCTAGTATTCGATAAAACTACTGTTTACAGAATCATTAATAAGAAGTTATAAATTCATCATAATCACACACGTAGGCTTTCATTGTATGTTACCACCATATTTACCGAACAAAACTGTCTTATAGAAAGACAGAAAAAACATTTATTATACATACATACCTAGGTGTAAACTCAGCTTTTTGCTGCCTGACAAGTCATTATCTACCATGTCAAGCAGCTCTGGGTTTCAGAAAAAAAAAGTAAGTGTCTCAGTTCTGAAAAAGCCATCAACTTGCGATGCAAACCATACCAGTCTTCCAACTCGAGCAACTAGGAATGTCTTGAAGGCGTTGATCTTAAAAAAACCCGCTCAACCCACAGACTTTTGTTGCGATGGTCAGTGCCTCGCACAAAACAAAAATAAGACAAAACGGGCCAGAACAAGTCTCGCCAGGCTGCGACCTGTTTGACAACTTCCAACCACCGCGGTCTCCTAGGCCCTAAAGGTTTTTATCCCAATCGGATAAGGCTCAAAATCGATTGATCAGCACCTTAGTGGTCAGATGCGCTATGATTTAAATCGTTTCGATTTCTATAGGAATTTGGGCAGTGACGGTGGTGACAGAAATCGGCTGAGTTCTTAGAACTCTGTCTAGACTTCTGAATTATCGTGTGTGGTCAAGGTTATTTAAGACCATTTGTGAGCGAATAGCTTCTTCTTCTTCTTCTTCTTAATTATTGGCGTCTGTCCGTTTTAGACCAATGGTGTCAAGTGAGATTATATTACATAAATAAAAATATTTTTTAGTCAATTAGGTTAATAGACAAGTCGGTCGCCATTGGCTTTGAAGGAAAATATGGCGTTCTTCAAAATGAGCGGAAAAAACACTTTCGTTCGTATCAGGATATAAGATTACACTTTCATTCCAACTGCTGACACTTTGAGCTAAGACCTCAAGTAAAATTTGGTTAAAATAACACCGAAATTACACAAAAGAACTAATAAAACACCAGAAAAACAATTAAAATGAACAAGCTATGTGCCCCCTCTAAATGACAGCGAAAATCGAATCAGCAATAAATATTTGAAGCCTGTTTAAAAGGTGAACAATGTGAAGTCACTGTCTTCTGAATTTTTCCAAGCTAGTGCTTCGTAACGGTACATGTCAGATATTTAATTTTATGACAAATGAAATTCTGACAGCTGTTTCCGCTAAACCACAGATCATAAAATAATACGCTAAACTATGTACAGAACTGCTTCTTAATGACACAGGGCTGCACTCCGACTGACTAGGGTCGCGACATTGAGAGGGGTCGTCTGTCTGCTGAAGGGCGGCGTTAATCACCCGCCCTAGTGCTCCCGCCCACGGTACTACGCGTCACTGCCTATCGACTTTTATAGGATAATAAGCTTTATCGGCTTAGATTTAGAGGCTATTTAGCTGTTTCAATCCTGTAAAATTGGCGGTTCATTTAAGTGGTTTTTTTAACATTAAGGAGATCCTTTAAATCGTGTTGTCTAATTTAAGCGAAATCTATTTTCCTTCGACAAAAAAGCCATATTTTTAAAGCTTAACTTTAAAAGTATTAATGTACGTGCTGCTTAGAGACCATAAATTAAAAATTGTTTATTCTCTATACAAAGTAATAAATAGCTAAAAAATAAAGTACAGTATATAAATATAATTATCTATATAAACATTATGTACATATATTAATGTTTCCTGATAGAGATCGCTGTTACCGATAAGGCCTATTGTACTGTGACTGTTAATTTTTAAGCCTAAAAACTGAATGTCATGGTAATCCTTGTGTGTCATGGTAATCAATAAAGATATATCTATAATAAATGTATTTTCATTCTTTCTATCTATTTATCTGTCTATAAGGTATTTGTAACGCATGTGGGGGCTCGTAAGTCCCCTATACGCGACGACGAAACGTTCTAAGTTGCTTATTCACCTTGTATTAATGGGGCCCCCTTTAATACAAGGTGTACTTACCTTACGAGTAATCGTATATTATAGGTATTCTAAGCATCTATTTACAAAAAAAACAGTTGAATTAATGGTTTTTGTTGTACTGTCCTAGTCGCATTTAAACAAATAAATAACCCTTATTAAAGAACCTCGTAGGGCACGTTCCAGACGTGTGTGACCTACAAGGCAATGCTTTGTTATCAGACGGGCCATGAGCTTGTTCCGTCAGCTAGTTATATGGTAAAAAAAAGGCAGGCCAAATGCAGAAAAAGTGATCTTTACGAGGGAATTAATGTTTTTGTTGTAAGTACTAATACTACTCGTAACAAACAAATAAATTGTGAATACGGACTGAGCAAAAATACTACCAAACAAACTGAACTACGAGGCCAGTCAGTTTTACAGCAAGTTTAAAACAAAACAACCGCGCCTCATATAGTTTATTTATCTAAATATATCCCGACCCAAGACACAGAATAAACACTAGCTCGCGGCCAAGTGTTCATGTTTGCAGTGTTTCTGTTTACGGGAGTATTTCTGGAACGCGCTGTGGGTACCATGTGTGCCTTTGATTTTTAAAAAATAGGTCTTAATGGGCACAGATGTGACATTCGCGGGTGGTGCTGGTTCGATTTGCGACCGGACAAAAGCTTGCATGATCGTACCGGATGTTGTTGTGGTACAATCTGCATAAATAGTATAATGGTGGCACCTAGACTCGCCTACTTGTAAACGTCCTAAAACGTTTCAAAGTGATTCTTGCAATCCTACTGAATAAATAAATACACTTTTGATTTAGATTTTTGATGAAAGTATTTTAAGTCATTGTTGCCTCTTACTTAAAGCATTGCGCAAATCTAGATCGCCTGCGATGGCCATCAGTGTTATCGCTGTCAAAGTTGGCGGCAGTGAGTGACCAGTGTGATGAAAGTGGAATTTAAAGAAACGTGGATTTTAAGTGCGCCTCATAGAGGCTCCTTTCGTGCACTCACATGTTTTTTAAACTTATTAGGTTCTCGACATGCCGGTTCAAACAAAAAAAACTAACAAAAAGTTGACGCGAGGCTTACTAAAAAACTATGTCGTTAAAATATTAGTAATTAATAGATCGTAAAGTCGAGAATGCTATAAAAACACACTGTATAATTTGACCTACGCTAAATACTTTTACGAAAGAACTGTTACAAACAACGCCATCTATTGACAGAAACTTAGCAACTTAGCACCATAAACTCCCGTACAAATTAACACATTTCGTGATTGCACCATTTTGAACTATAATTATCTTTCGTTTCCAGGTAAGTCTTCAAACGGCCGAGGATCTGACGACTGGAGTATTCTGTAAGTTTCACATTTCATTCAGGCGATGTAACTGTCAAAAAAACCAGTTGACAACCAACTTACGGCTGGGGTCCTACAGTCTTAACCAGAGGTTTCCAACTTTTTTTTCTCATAGATCAGTTTCAAAATTCTGCTGGTTCCGGTGGACCCCCTGCCCTGCAGCTACATTTTTTTACTTTTTATAAAGCTTTTATTTTACTCATAGACCACTTTCAAAATTTTGCTGGTTCCGGTGGACCCCCTGCCCTGCAGCTACATTTTTACTATATTCCCAGTCGACAAATAATATGGAGATTAGATCTATCTGTAAACATTTGCGTTGCGGCTGAGTTAAAAGGGAGCTTACCACGAATCAACAGTTTTCGAAAAAAGTTTTTACAAGTAACCGTTGCTTATAAAAATATTATCTGCCTACATTGATTGGTGAAGTCAAGCCAACATTTTAGTTCTACACTATCGAAACCAGATACATTTTCGTGGACCCCTGCTTATGAATTGTGAACCCCCATTTTTTGTCACGCCATCGTAGACCCCGTCGAGTCTACCGTGGACCCCTGGGGGTCACCTGGACCACGTTGGGAATCAATGCCAGAGTCCGTTTTGCGACGCACAAATTCACCTCTTTAGTCATAAGTTGTTAAGTTTATTATTATTGTAAATGTGAGTTTTGCTTCGCAAATAAATATTTTTCTTTCTTTTCTTTCTTTCTTTCAATGGTCTAAACCACGTGCTACACGGTACATCACACAAGTATTTATTCTCGGCGGACATCCACCATGGCAATTAAAAGCCAAGTAAGTTAGGGGAAGTAAGGCCACTATAACGCAAAAGTTTGTAAGTATGGATAGATGGAGGCTCGACTCAGACTCAAGCACAGGAGCTCAATTCTAGACCAGTGACTTTTTTGTCACGGTAGATATTCACAAGAACTGTCAAATTCACTAAAGAAACTGACAGTTCTTGTGATATATATCTACCGTGACAAAAAGTCACTGGTCTAGAATTGAGCCCCTGTTTCAGAATACGGGCCCTATAGTGGATTCTTCCAGAATCAGGCCGTTGCCTTGCCGGTGTACGTACGTAGATATTTGTTTATTCCTCCATGTTTACTTAGCCCATGGAAGCTCTTTGTGGGATAGAAGATATCATTCAGTAGGCCTACCACAAGCTCTGTCTGGCTTTATCTCTGGCTCTGATTTTGAGTCTGTGAGTTTTGACTAAATAAATCCTACGTCGAAACGTCACACACATAGTATAATATTGACTGGCCTCTCAGCTCAGTTGGTAGTAGCTCTGTCTTCTGAGCCGTGGGTTCGGGTTCGATCCCCACCGAGAACTAATATTTGTGTGGTGAACGTAGATATTTGTTCTCTGCCAGGGTGTTATATTGTATTATATGTATGTATTTACAAAAAAAAAGTATTTAAGTATTATATCAGCTATTTGGTTCCCATAGTACAAGCTGTGCTTAGTTTGAGACCAGATAGTGTTGTGTGGATTGTCTATAATATTTATTTATTTATTTAATACACTCACACATACTCAAAACCAGAGCCAGAGACAGAGCCAGACAGAGCTTATGGTAGGCCTACGGTATTGAGATATTTGTGGTTATTATACACAGATGGATGGATATAGGACAAGGTTTGGGTTTGATACCTTGTTTCATCAACAAACTTTGAATATGGAGAGTAAAGTTTGGCATTGGCAGCCTTCACGGCTCAGTTGGTAGTAGCGCTGGAGGGCGTGGGTTTGATACTCAATACTCAATACATTTATTGCTTTACACATGGTTTAGTTTGTACATACATAGTTTTTAAGTGTAAGTAGGTATCACATGGACCCTGCATAGGCTATAGCAAACATGGAGGCAGGCCGAGGTTTTAAGGTAACAAGGTATGATTAAATTATAAATAGTTAGCTTGATATTCATATTTAGGATTGTGATGTACCTTATCTTGGTAGGTAGTTACGTTCCCACGATCCCCACTGAGAACAAAATATTTGGTTGAACCCACGACCTACGGCAAAGAAGGCAGAACTACTACAGACTGAGCTGAGAGGCCAGTCAAACTAAAATAAAATGGATAAGGTCGGCCTTTGTTCTGCAGGGGTTTACCACAATTTTGAATCATCTTTAGCCTGAAGAAGTCCACTGCTGGACATAGGCCTCTCTTATACATTTCAAGAAAAAACGAGTTTGGACCTTCTCTATCCGAATTCTCGAGATATCTACGTTATCGGTCCATCAAGCGTCTAAAGTTATATCCTTTATCTTGAAACTTGTAGTAAGAATACTAATATTTATTCTCGCAACACAAATATTTGTCCAAAATTACAAGGAAACAGATGGTGTAAGTCAAAATTTTGATGAAAAAATTTCTCGCTGTGTTTACTTTATCCCTCATTACCAAGACGTCGTAACGAGGAACCCTGAAGATACCAGCAGTAAAAAAGTATAAAAGTTTTTGTAGACATTTTTCAAGCAAGCTTTTATCAAATTACATAGGGCACGTCTTCCGTGGAAATTCTCTCTGCGGTAATGCAATTTGTGTAGGTAGAAGTAACCGCTTAACATCAGGTGGGCCATCGGTTTGCTTACCACTCACTTTTCCGTGATTGTATGTATTTTTTATTTTTATTTTTATGTATTCAAGTATTATATCAGCTATCTGGTTTCCATATTACAAACTCTGCTTAGTTTGGGGCTGGGTAGTGTTGTGTGAATTGTCCAGAATATTTATTTATTTTATTGACACTATGGGCTTATGACGTCATAGAACTGCTACAACTTGTTAACCAGCTTCAAATAATAAAGGAGGTTCTCAATTCGGTTGTATTTTTTGGTGTTTCATCGCATAACCTTGTCATTTATAAGCTTATTTGAAAAAATATAAAGTATCTAAAAAGTTATACTTCCAGATTGGTCGTATTTAAGTTTAATCAAAATCTGTTCAGCAGTTAGGCCATGAAGACTGTTTCTCAAGTTTTTTTAACTTCACTAGTTTATCCTGTTAGTTCCAAATAGAACTAATAAAATGAAAACTAGCTTTATTGTTCTATTATAACTTTTAAAACTTGGTAAATTCCATGAGTTTTATAGAGCTACTTATCGATAGAACTGCCAAAATCTTTTTTATTTTTCCATCCACATCTTTCAAACTTAAATAAAGCTTTTAGGAAGTAAGCAAAGTCCCGGGCTCGGGTATACTCATACACCCCTCAAACCAATAAAAATGCGTCTGCTATGTTTACTGCCACGCACACATGGATCCTTCCACTCTGATTGGTCAATAGTCAGAACTATGGGCTTGATTACGTTTTATGGTATGTAAATGTTTTGAAAGCAAGATTAGGATTTTTACATAAACCATGTTATGAGTTCCTTTAAGCTGATACTAAAATCCTAGTGTTATCTATGTTCACCATATCTATAGATATATGTATGTGTATCTTCTAGAAGTGGCACCAACTTCACTGCTATTATTTTAGATTTGTAAAAGGATCATATAAAAAACGGTACCTATATAGGAACCGAGCCGTTCGTTACCTGTTCTTCTAGGCTTGGTCGCGTGGAACTGGCACCTAGACTCGCCTAGCTTTAAGACGTTTTAAAGTGATTCTTGGAATTGAACTTAATAAATACACTTTTGATTTGATTTGATTAAGCATGCTACACCGTCGACCGCACCATCACTTAACAGCAGGGGAGAAAGCGGTCAATCACAAACCTATAAACTGTAAAAAAAAAACGTATCAGTCCACTAACGTTACACGGTACGGTTCAAACGGTGAAGGAAAACATCGTGCTATGTCTTTCCTGTGGCCGACTATGCTGTCAAGGTAGTATAAGTGCTGGGCAAGCCTATTACATCTAAAATCATAAATTTTTCAAAACAGAAAAATTCATAGGTGTACGACTGGATACGAACCTTCGACCGTAGGGTCGTAAGGCGGGGTTACCACCACTATACCACCAGTGCTCTCAAAAATATGAAGCTGTTTTTAATGATAGGCTGATCATAAAAATGATTACTCGTACAGTTGTTAGGTATCTGACAAAAAGTAATGTCTAAAAACCACGAAGTAGACTTTGCATGAAATCTACATTCGTTTTTATCTCCTCCTAAAACCCTGCGAAATTCTACACCGAATTTCATTGAAGACGAAAAAAGTTTCGGCGCCACAAAAAGCGAGTTTTATCTACTGTTCGTAGGTGACTTAAATTTCTGTTAAGGCACTGTGTCCGTCAGGGCTGGATTAAGGGTAGGGCTAGAAATGCAAAGAAGTTATTTGCAGAAGGGAACGCCCAAGCCAATTTGACATAGCATAAATCTAGCCTCTGTGTAATAAGTTGTACCTCTGTCAATATGCCTTAAAAACTTATAATGAACCTAGATACACTGTTATTAGAGGATTTAGAGTATACAAAAAATATCTCTCTCTCTTGTCATACCTGGTTATTAGAGAATTTAGAATATACAAAAAAATATATATATCTCTCTCTTGTCTATCAAACCTTAGAGTAGCTGACGTTTCGGACAAATTTCGCTGGGACAAAGTGTCCCAAATGACACTTTTAATTTTAATATTATTTTTACTGACGTTTCGGACACCATCAAATTATTAATACTTTTGAGTACAGTCAGGTAAAATATGTTTTAGCGAAATATAATGTAAATATTCATATCGAAGTACACACGTTTTACTTGTCAGAAATATATAATAGGGCTCATAAAAAAACCAGCCAAGTGCCAACCGGACTCGGGTACGAAGGGTTCCGTACCATTATCTATACAAACGGCAAAAAATCACGTTTGTTGTATGGGAGCCCCCTTAAATATTTATTTTATTCTTTTTTAGTATTTGTTGTTATAGCGGCCACAGAAAGACATCATCTGTGAAAATTTCAACTGTCTATCACGTTTCATGAGATACAGCCTAGTGAAAGACAGACGGACAGCGGAATATAAGTGATAGGGGTTCGTACCCGTAAAAGTAAAACAGGATCCTAAAAAGCACTTAAATTATTTCAACCAATCATCATAAAGCAATCGTAAAGCTATAGCGTTTTTAATCATTACGTACCTTTTAGGAACCCTCTTCACTTATACGACTATACGCATTACCAAAATTAAACAGCATACATTTGATGATACAGAATTATACATTAAAACCTTTTTATTACGCTATGTATTGCGCCATCTCTATCCTTTTTATTATATTTTACTAGCCCTATATTTACATAATTATTTTTTTTATATTTTTCGATCCATCGCGCTTACGGACGACCCAGATTAAGATTTTTAATAAAGAAAATCAAATTAAACATTTTCACGCAATTTTATATAACACCACAATGCTTTCTATATTTTAATAATATCATTATTTTAGTCTGATATATCGTAGCCAAGAGGTCATAGCCAAGAATCGTGGGCTAGCGTGGTATGAACATATTATGAGGAGAGAAGAATGTCATGTGACGAAAAGAGCTAGGCATTAATGTAGATGGATATAAAAGTAGAGGTAGGACTAAGAAAAGATGGATGGTTTGTGTGAGAGATGATAATGTCCAAGAAAGTGGTACTGAGATGGCGAATGATAGGGGAAAATGGAAGAAAAATACATGTTGCCCCACCTTACCCCACCTAGGGATAAGGGCAGAAAGAAGAAGATATCGTAGACAAGAAAATACCAGTAGCACAAAGTTACCCTTTTACGGGTATTTACTGCTCCTGAATACCCCACTGTCCCTAGTTGTGTATAAAACATGGTCGATCGTGTCGTAAAATATATTTGAGATCCCACCACAGTTGGGGATCACCAATGAATTATTAATGTGGGCATTCACATAAACCAGGACCTTTTTATACCTAAGAGTAGCTTGCTTATTTTGTTTCTTGGGCTGAGCCTTTTTAAGCCTGGTCAGGTCGTGTTGAACGGGGCTCGAACAAAATCTTGGAAATACCGACAGAAGTTAAAACTTAAACAATAATCCCCCTAGACCCCCCTAGACTTTCGGTGAAGTAAGTCGATCTATACCGAAGAGGTGTCGGTTACGTGATCTTGAAAAAAACAGTACTTAGCACTTCGGGACAATCGACAGAAGTTAAAATTTGAACAATATTCTCCCCCACACTCCTCCTCGATCCCCCGTCACCCTTCCCCTCTTTTCGCGAAGTTTGTCGATCTTTACCGAAAAGGTGTCGGTTACGTGACAGTATGGCGAATTCATTGTGTTTTCCCACCTCAAAAAAATACTCTAAGCCCTTTATTTGCATTTTCATGTATTGTTCTCTTTTGATAAAAAATAACTTAAAACCTATAATAACAATGAGTAAGCAAATTTAATGTTTCCTTTTTAAATCGCCCTTGAATCTCTCATTATCGAAAGTGCCATCTGTTGATCTTCTTTGTTCAACTTTTTCTTTCTTTTTATATCAAGCGAATGTCAACATTAACCCTTCCACATAAGGTTCATTTTAAAATTTGAATGCAATGTATTGTCTAGAGATTATTAGCGCCCCTATCGTCACTGAATAAAGAGTAGTGCTTGTTAGTAATATGTGCTTTGTTACCCGTATCCTTGCTTAAAATCCTTTCACCACGCGGGTTTGAAAAACAAGTGACTTGACAAGAAGTAACCCGCATGCACTTCGTTCTAAATTAAGCTTCTTCTTAGCTCTATGGTACAAAATTGAAAGGAAATCTGCACCTTCAATTTAAATGGACACTGTTAATCTAGATTGGATTTCATCGATCTAGTTTGTAAAGATATTTTACTAAGAAATGTGCTAGAAAACTGTAACTTTAGCTTATAGTATTAAATTTTGTATCATTCATGGTATAAATTTTGTATAATGGTATCATATCACTTTGTTCAAAAAAATTGTGTAAAAAACCATGATAGTTTCAAAAGCTACTTAGCAGTTTTTAGTAATTTAATAATTTTTCGTAAATTACTATTTTTTGTAAAAAAATTACTTATTTTTTTGTTTATAAGTAATAATAATTGTAATTTTTTTTAGACTAGCTGACGGAACAAGCATATGGCCCACCAGATCCATCGCCTATGACAAAGCATTGCACACATATGCCAAATGCTATGGCTGGACGTGCCTTAACTACCCTTGCTCGTAAGAGCTAAGAACTGGCCTAAAAAGACGTCTACCGTGTGTGATTGACGAGAGATATAGATAGATTTCATACCGTTTTCTTGCCAAAATCACATTTTTCCAAATTAATTTAGCGAAATATAGACTCCATTACTGACTTTATAACGATCGCCCCAAAAGTATAACGGGCGATAATTGAAACTTCTGAAATTTAAGCACAGCTTAAGCAAGGATAGCTCCTACTTTTTAAATAATCAATATTGTAGATTAATCATGCCTGGCGACTAAATCTATGTATACAAAAATGAATCCCTATTTCCCCTTGGTCATGCCGTCGCTCGTGAATGGCTGGACCAATTTGGCTGAAAATTGCTGGGGAGGTATATTAGAACTAGGAGACGGACATGGAATACTTTTTATTCCGAAAAAGTTACGAAAACGGGGCTTGAAACGCTGTCAAACATCGCTGTCATATTTGGCAGCGTTTCACTGATCGCCATCGCTGATCACTTAGATGTGCACAAGGCTTTAGAGATGGCAATAGTTTAAGCACTGTTTATCTTTTGACATATTTTTATAAGTAAGAACAACACTTTAAAGGCACATCTAGGCGATGCGATCAAATATCGCTGTCATATTTGACAGGGTTTTACGTGAACGCCGTCCCCATTGCTTAGATGAGCGCAGGCCTTAAAACATTTTAGTTAGCATGCATATATCAATATGTTTAATTGTTGCAAGAAACTCTTCGCCTGGCTGCTATTTTCTACAACTGTACCAGCGGTTTCTTCTGAACTGTGTTTTATTGAAAACTAAGCATTCTTGGAAGCTTTTACATGAATGTGAATAAATTAACTTGATAAATGATGCGAGTGTCATTAGTTATTCATTTTTCGCGTTTATCATGATAGATAGTTAATTCCGATTTTAGGTTGTAAAATACATTAATTACTAAATTTGTCCATACATAAAATAGTAGGCTTAGTCAGCTCCACACGTATTGACCATGTCTTTCCTGTGGATTAGACCGACTAAGCTGTCAGGATTGTATAGGTGCTGGGCAAGCCTATTTCATCTAAAAATCCTGTCCCAGGCACTATAGCGTCCAGTAAGTAGGGGCATGAGTAAACACCAGTTGCATTGAAATCATCTACAATAGATGCAAAGGCATGTTTACTATTACTTTTTTACATAACATAATGTAGATTTTAATTATAATATTTGGTTAGTTCTTTTAATACAACTAGCTGCTGGAACAATCATATGGCCCACCTGATGTTAATTGGTAACTAACATCTATAACAAAGCATAAATCGTAGGTCACGCACGCCAGGAACGTGCTATATGATGCACTGCCGTGCGTCCATCGAACTTGAAGCATATAGATATTCAGTCTCACGTGCCAGTAATTTCACCTGCACCCACACCCTTCAAACCGAAACACAGCAATGCTGATTCACGGCAGAATTTATTTTGGTGGTAGGTGGTAGTACTTTCCGGGACGAGCCCTTCACTAAGAGTTTTTCGGTAATAAGTATGCAAATGTTATTTCAATTTATTCTAACAGTATGCTTAATTGATTTTCATACATAAGTAAACTTTTAAATAGGAAAAGTGTTCGAATCAAAATTAATTTTTTGCCAAACTGTGTTTAAACGCAAAAGCACACATGAGCTCGAGATGTTCGATAAATAATTTTTCATTGTTTCTATATCTTTCAAAAGATCAAAGCGAGCGAGAAGTTGTTTCACGGAGTTCAACGTCTTAACAAAACATTCTACAAAAAAAACGGCCTTTATTCACAAAAGTACACATGCTACATTTCTCAGCGTTTTGCCAAGATCTTTTGTACCGCCCTTAGCTTTGTTGCAAAACAATAGGCACTCATTAAGTCTAATGAAAAAAAAAGTGTTCCATTTTTAAAAATGACGTTGACATGACACAGATCGGAGCATGTGTTACTTATCTTCAGCTCAAGTGCGCCCGCATGGCTATGGACCCAGATTATAATAGTTTGCTCGTACGGAACTGTATGGCCCCTTATCTGACTTACGCCATCTGGTGCCAGTCAATGGAGACTATTGTGCGTCCTCTCGTCAGTGAGTTGAATGACTGAATGTGGGTAGTTTGTTAGACTTTGATGTGAAAGAGTTTAAATTTGAAATGATATGATAATAGTTTATATTTCGCGCTTGTTCACAGGCATTTTTTATAATTTTAACATTATTTAAATATGAATTATTATGGCTTTATAGGTACTGCGTACTGCAGTTTAAATTCACCAAACAATGTCACGTTGCTGACTATATCTTTTTCTTTTCGTTTTTCCCTGCCTCTGACGCTATACAAATCAGCTAGAATATATCTAGAATTATATATGTGTTTGTAAATCTGACTTTTCCAATAGAAAAAAATAAAAAAATATGCAAAGACCTGTTTACTTATTTAATATAATTTTAGATTTTTTATATCAAGCTCGATCGGACGTATTTTCCACACAAAGGGAAAAATTGTAAGCACACCACAGCTATTGTCGAATCTAGCAGCTGAGCAGCGGGTTGACAGGACTGCTTTTTTGCACTCGATGGATGTCCATTGCTTTTTTTTCGCTGTCCATTTTGTTCGAAATCCAATCGCAGCGGCAACGGTGCAATGTGTCCGTCCGTCCGTCCGGAAATCCGGAAATCCGGATTGAATTCCGTTGTGCCGTCGAAAATTTGTTTTCCGTTGAATAGAAACTGTTGAAAATTTTAGTTGTAAATAAATTGAAAACGGTACTTTTGCTCTTTTTATCGCTTTGCTCGCTCAAATTGTGAAGGTACCCGTACAAGGTGGTGGTCAACTCAATATGACAGCGATATTAAATAAATATTGTGGACAATTCACACAATACTATCTAGCCCCAAATTAAGCAGAGCTTGTACTATGGAAACCAGAAAGCTCATATGATATTTACATATATTTTTTTTTGTTAATATATACTTCTTCTGATCGTGTCACTGGTTCTTTCGAACCAAGAGGGATGAAAGGATTTTAAGTGCGCCTCATAGAGGCTCCGTTCGTGCACTTGACACATATTTTCGAACTTTTTTGGTTCTACGACAATACACTAATAATACAATATAACACCCAGACAGAGAATAAACCGAGGAACACATATTTGTGTGGCGAACGTAGATACTTTCGCCACACAAATGTGTTCCTCGGTGGAGTTTGAACCCACGGCCTACGGCGCAGAAAGCAAAGCTACCACTAACAACGGACGTGTAGAAATCCAACACTTGTACAAATAGGGTTCAAAATCTGACGTCACGTCACAGCCCAGTGTACCGTGAAACCACCTAAGTGTAAATACAACTCAGATGGTATCCCTTGTATATTGAACTATTTAGGGAACCTCTCATCACGCTATTAATGTTAACAAACAAGACTGTACCCGAAGTCGGAGTTTCGTTACCACATTTCGTCTACTAAATGTTGTTTTCGTGTGAGCACTTATCTCTCTTTTGTATGGAAAATTCATGAAACAAAAACTCGTTTAGATCGTTTCTACGTCACGTATTTTTGCCGTCTCATCTTTTCTCCATACAATAGAGAGAGACAAATAGACGAAAGGAAAACAACATTTCTTAGACGAAATGTGGTAGCAAAACTGGGACTCGCGGTACTGGCCGTTCGCGGGCGTACTATAACGGTGACGGAAAAACTACATAATAGGCAGGGTACGGCATTGTGGGGCACGTTCCTGACGTGCGTGATCTACGAGGCAATGCTTTGTAATAAGCAAAGGTTACCACTTAAATTCAGGTGGGCCGCGAGGTCGTCTAAAGCTGGTGGAGGCCCATTCTGTTGTTATTTTGGCCCATGCAAAACTATGTTATATTTGGATCTCGTGTTTTTCAATGACAATGCGGTCTCCGTTTTTAAGAAGCCCCAAACATTTCGATTTGCAAAAAAATACATGTCGGCCAACAATCCTAAATCAACACTCGAGTGGGGATAGAATATGAAATAAGGCTTAGAACAAAGGATTGTGATTGAATCGAATGTTGAATGATTGAAGATTTTACATCTACATGTTTCGAAAAGGTCTGAGTGCATTACATGTATACGGCTGCTGTAGAAACGGCAGTCAGGGGCTTGATCTCGTAAGTTAGAATTTTTTTTCTTCCACGGAACATGGTATTAGAACTTTTCTGAGTTTGAAAGAAGAACGTACACGTTTAGCACGTCTCAAGTTTTTATTTTTTTTCTCTCAAGTCCGAGTTTGGTTTTACGTTTTTGATATATGCAATGCAGTCCGGGTTTTGTACGGTGATTGGTTACGCGATAATCGCCCATATCGTGCGTGCTAAGATTTCTCGTGACTATACAAATTTCGGGCTCCTCAGTACAGAAAATCCAATAGCAAATACGAAAATAAAAAGAATTGAGGTATATATAATATCAATGATATGTACGTGTCAGGTTGCATGCTTATCGCCGCTCCTTCCTAGATTACTTTTTTCCTTGTTAAGTGTTCCTTCATCGTTAATATTCCCTATACAAACCACATTGATTATTGCGCAACAAACAATCCTACACATCATATCTTATTATTTAAAAAAATACTGCTAAAAAGAACAAATAAATATAAGCTAATTCTCTAAAACATAGTGCGAAATCAGAATGAAACGGCAAAAGCGTTATAACAATATCCAGTATTCAGTATATTATGATTGCATTGCCTTATTATGCATGTAAATTTAACAGTGTCAGATCTTAGAACTAGTTTTTAATCAATACATAATTTACCCTGTAAGGGTGTTGCAATATAGTAGAAGCGGACCGATATGATATAATCATGCCGATTGTAAACAGGTTAATATACAATGATAGAAAAAGGTATTTAGGTATCCGTTTAGGCAGGTTCGATGATATGGACAAAGGCATTTTACTGGCTTGAGTCCGTATCGTAAAAACCGGCGACCGTAATATAACTGTCAAAATACGTGGGGTCTACGAGCTTCATTTATTTTATGACTTACCACCAGAGACGTGAATGCTTAAATTATTTATTGTACACAACATTGTGATTATAAGACGTACAAAAGTGACGCATTCCTGTTACCAGAACCCGAAGTCGGAGTTTATCTACCACATTTCGTTACCAAATGTTGTTTTCGTTTCGCCTTTTTGTCTCTCTCTATTGCATGGAGAAAATATGAGACGGCAAAAATACGTTACGCAGATAAAGTTGTTGTCTCATCTTTTCTTCTTACAATAGACAGAGACAAATAGGCGAAACGAAAACAACATTTGGTAACGAAATGTTGTAAATGCACTGGGACTTTGGGTACAGTACCCGAAGTCGGAGTTTGGCAACCACATTTCGTTACCAAATGTTGTTTTCGTTTCGCCTATTTGTCTCTATCTATTGTATGGAGAAAATATGAGACGGCAAAAATACATTACGTAGTTCGAGTTGTTGTCTCATCTTTTCTCCATACAATAGACAGAGACAAATAGGCGAAACGAAAACAACATTTGGTAACGAAATGTTGTAATTGCAGTGGGACTTGGGGTACTGTAGGGCTACCACAAGCTCTATCTGGCTCTGTCTCTGGGTCTGGTTTTGAGTCTGTGTGAGTGTTGACTAAATAAATCCTAACGTCGAAACGTCACACAAACAGTAAATGCACTGGAGAGCACTCACACAGACTCAAAACCAGAGCTAGAGATAGAGCCAGGGAGAGCTTGTGGTTGTAATAAACATGAAAAAGTATTATTAAACTATCACCACTAAATATTTACACTATGCCAGTACTCCTAAACAGTGAAGGATAACATCGTGAGGAAACCGGCCAAAAAAGTTCACTAACTATTTATCAAGTGCACGGAAGAAGCCTCTATGGAGTAAACTTAGAACCCTTTCAACACACTGGTTTGAAACTAAAGACACGACAAGATCGCCGCTATATTACGGCTGACGAAGACGCTTTGTAGGAACTGAAGATCGACGTGTACATTTTTAGCAGTTTACCGAGTCTTATTTTTTAGATTGAAAAGAAAAGTGTCTCAAGGCATTTGAGATGTTTACAAAAGAAAAGAGCTTCTGTTCAATATGTAATCAATATTCCAGTGGAGAAAAAACACTTTATTCTGAAGGTGACAAGTGAAAAGTGACACTGCTAACGTTGTTATTAGAAAAACCTGATAAAACTTGGTATTTTGACAACCCCGCAGCGCGGCGCCTAGATTCACGTAGTTCCATAAGACGGTTCAAAGTGATCCTTGTGATTCTACTTAATAAAGAACGTTTTGATTTCTCATAGAAAGCTGTTTCATGTGCTCAAAGCAATTTTACAAGTGACTAGTAAAGTAATTTGCTCGTGTCTCAGTCATAACATAGACAAAGTATTTAGGTTATTCGGTTTTTTATTAGAATTCCTTGGTTATTTATTAAGTCTGCTGTCATTAGTTTTTTTGAAGTAAATCATTTTATTACACAAAAAACTTACAATTAATACAAATAATAATATGTATAAAATCTACAAAAGTAACAAGAAATAGTTTAGCTCCAAAATTTAAAAACTGAAAATAAAATTGAAGTAAATAGTGGTGGTTTCCTTCTAAACCTACGAAAGAAATATTTTCGTATAAATCAGAATATGACTCAATTTGTACTAAGACCTCAAGTAGCAAATATATAACACCTTCAAAACACCAAACTTAAAATAACACTTTAATTAATTAAAAAGCTAACTTACCTCCAAACGACAGAAAACGAATCATCCCTTGGAACTAAAACCCTTTGATGTCTAATGGGGGTAGTCAAAGACCTTTTTAAACAGCCTAAAAACCCTTCACTTCAAACGAGCCCCGTAATATATTAAAAAGTCACAAATTACGCACTTGTTGAGTTTAACTCACATCCCTTGATCGTGGCCCACCCTTGAAGACTTCGCAAAGTCCTCACTCATTAGTCAAAGTTCGTGAAACATTTTGAATTGGCTTTCGGAATGAGCTTGGTAGACTCAAATAAAATCAAAATTATCTTTATTCAGTTTAATTACAAGAATCATTTTGAAACGTCTTAAAGCTAGAGTCTAGGTGCCAGTTCCACGTGACCAAGCCTAGAAAAATAGGCAACAAACTGGACTGAAGCTATCAGCCAGCTGTTCAGTCAAAGGTTGTAGACTGCTATAGAAGACGCTATCCTATATCCTAAGGGGCGGGCCTACCACGGTGCATGCCGTGCACGGGCACGCGATTCATATTAGCTGCGTGTATTATTTTATTTGACAACGTGGGACAAGAGCTAAGCTCTTAAATTGAAGAAGAGAAGAACGTGGGACTATTACGTTTCCACTGTAGTACACAAAAAGCGGCAAGATGGGCAGACAATGTGACGAACATTGCGGGCAAAACCTGGATAAGATTAGCACAAGGCCGTCATCAGTGGCACAGAGAGAGGCCTTTACCCACCAGTGAGTGAAGTCGGGCTGTGGATGGATGGATTTTTTCAGTAGCCTCCCATGAGCTCTGCCTGGCTCTGTGTCTGGTTCTGGTTTTGAGACTGTGAGTGCTCACCAGTGCATTATACTGTGTGTGACGTTTTGACGTAGGATTTATTTAGTCAACACTCACACAGACTCAAAACTAAAAAGAGACAGAGCCAGACAGAGCTCATGGGAGGCCTACTGGTTGATGATGATATTAAATGTTAAGATTACCTTCTAGCCTGGCTTGCCACAGAGACGACGGAAGTTCTTTGACCAAAGTTCATGCATGAGTCTTCAGCGATTTGAGATCACTCATCTATAAATATAATTGGGCTATGCTCGTTAGGACCTTTGATCTGCACGCACGATGAGGCTTTTGGGGTTTCTGAAGCCTTCTATTGTTGTGTAGATCACATTACAAAGGCATTAGCAATATTACTTGGATTATATATATTAATTTTTTTTTTAATTTTTTATTATTTTTTGTATAATATAATAATTGGATAGATCTTCTTGGGCGTAATGAAGACTTCAGATAAAAAACATGTTTTTATTAGAATTAGGCTAAAATGTAGTGTTCATAGCATGTAGCATTATTTACCATCTTGCTCTTCTTCTTGTCATGTCACTAATTCATGTGACCAGTGTGGTGAAAGGATATTAATTGCGCCCCTAACAGGCTTCTTTCGTACGAGAGAAAAACGATAAAACGCATTAGCTTAGTACGAAGATGTTAAAGAAGTCAGAGGCTCGTGGGTTCGAAACCAGGGTAACTTTTGGAATATAGTATGTTATATTTCAAAAAAAATTGGATGTGGATGATGGCTATAAAAGAAGAGGTTGGCCTAAGAAAAGATGGATGGACCACAGTACCCATAGACATCAACAGCTTTTCTTCTTCCACTCATTCTTTGATCACACTCTTAGACACATCTAAGATCATCATCATGATGCACATGAACAAGAAAAGAGTGAGTGGAAGAAGAAAAGCTGTTGATGTCTATGGGCGATTGTGACAGCTAACTCTGTAAACTCGTTGGTCTATCTTTTACATAAAAAAAGGCCTGTGTCGACTTCTTCAGGTTGATGATGACATCCCTGATGTTCCTACAAGTTAGAAGCGAAAAGTTTTGATAATACCGACAGAGATACTGATAAAAGCTAATTCAATATCATGTTACAAGCTCTCACAAATCAGACCCAAAAATTTATTAATAAACTTTCTGAACATAACATTATCTCGAAAATATAAACAGATCTCATGAAAATATCCATAATCGTGTTACAAAAGGCAAATTAATGATAAAAGCGGGGAAGTTTTCAGGCATCCATTAAATCCCGGAGTTGTGAGTTTCAGCGAAAAGGAATTATGAAGTCGGGATATTTTTTGGTGAATCCATGGATTTCATTTACTTGACAGTGGTTTTGATTGGGAAAGTTGGGGATGTCTGTTTTGATGGTTTGTAAGAGCTTTTTTAAACAACTAATGGCCTTACTTACAAGCGTTACTTAAGGCTCGAACACACCTAGTTCGCTGGAGGTAGCGATCAGTGAAACGCTGTCAAATATCGCTGTCAGATTTGAGATTTGACAGCGATATTTGACAGCGTTTCACTCTTCGCTACCGCCAGCGAACTAGGTGTGCGCAGGCCTTTAGGTGTGACGCAATGGTAGTTCGCCCTGTCGCTGTTTGACATTACCGGATGCTAAGAGATGATAGTTGCTTAAGCACTGATTATCTTTTGAAAACCGCTTGTAAGTAATGGGGTAAGTTGACAATCAAACTTACTGCTCTAATGGAAGCGGTTAATGCATCAATAGAGAAATCGCAAACGCGTTGCCGACCTAAAAATGACCGTTTTTGAACGTTGCCTCTCGATCGAAAGTTACTTTTAAAACATACATGTCTGTGTAAAAAGAATTGATCCAACATCAACAGCCTGAAGAAGTCCACTGTTGGATATAGGCCTCCACTCAAACTGCTAACCCTTATGCTTTATTATAGCAATTTAATTAAAACTTTGCATGTTGGTCTCCGACGAAGTATGTGGTACTAACATTATTATTAATAAGAAGATTTTCAATATAGATGAAATGTATCGATTCGCTTAATGTATAAGCGAAATTTCATTTCATTTAATTTCATTTAAGAAAAATTTTATGGAAAAAAAAATATGAGCCTCTTTACTACCAACACAATATAATTATGTTTATGATATGATACGCATACCAACTGAAATTCTGCTGTATCAAAATAATAATAACAAAAGCCATCGAAATAACTTAATTTTCCACATCGGAGTACATTACCATCAAAAATAATAGCTCATTAAATAACTCAGCCAAAAGCTTCGCAGAAATTTTAATACTGCAAATTATTCTCATACGATCGCAATTTTAAAATTAATTAGCTCCCTATGTCGCGGGGTAATTTAAAATTTATGTGAATTCACCCCCCTCGTAGCGAGGGCATTACATAACCCCATAGAGTATGGAAATACCCATAACAATTGTTTTCTGTAGTGCTCATAGAGGTATCAGATGACACTATAAAAATTGCAGCAGTAAACGTAATATCTCTCGGAGTATAAATCTAAAATGGCTACCGTACCGGGAGATTACAGTGGTGAGAAGATTAGCAATAAAAGTAAAACAAAAATCTATTGTGTTCGAAGAGATGCGGTTTTTAGGGTTCCGTAGCCAAATGGCAAAAACGGAACTCTTATAGATTCGTCATGTCTGTCTGTCTGTCTGTCTGTCTGTCCGTCCGTATGTCACAGCCATTTTTCTCCGAAACTGTAAGAGCTAGACTGATGAAACTTGGTGAGTAGATGTATTCTGTGAACCGCATTAAGAATTTAACATAAAAATAAAACTATAAATTTCAGGGGTCCCCATACTTGAAACTGAAACTCAAAAATTTTTTTTTCATCGAACCCATACGTGTGTGGTATCTATGAATAGGTCTTCAAAAATGATGTTGAGGTTTCTAATATCGTTTTTTTCTAAACTGAATTGTTTGCGCGAGAGACACTTCCAAAGTGGAAAAAAGTTGGTCCCCCCCCCTCTAACTTCTAAAGTAAGAGAATGATAATACAAAAAAAAATATATGTTGTACATTACTATGTAAGCTTCCAACGATTTTTGGTTTGAACGAGATCTAGTCAGTAGTTTTTTTTTTATACGTCATAAACCGTAAACCGCAATTTACCTTTCGACGAACTACAAGAACCTTATTATGTTACATCAAGTAACATAATATAAAGGTTCTTGTAGTTCGTCGTGCTACGGAACCCTTCATGGGCGAGTCCGACTCGCACTTGGCTGCTTTTTTTAACAGTCATGTTCTTTTATTTTTTATTGAATGGATTCTGACTTGTCGTTTCCATTCTAAGACTTATCTTACCATTTTCATTTGCACTACACCTTAAAGGCCTGCGCACACCTAGGTCGCTGGCGATGGCTATCAATGAAACGCTGTCAAATTTGACAGCGATATTTGACAGCGTTTCACTGATTGCGGACGCCAGCGACCTAGGTGTGCACAGGTCTTTCCTCAATGATGTCATCAATTTCGTCGCCAGAGGGGTCGCCTCTATTCTAGCACGACAGGAAGCTTTCCGTGCTTTATGGACCATACCTCATCCGCTTACATTTAAAAAGCTATTTTATTTGCGTGAAAATAAGCAATTAAGCCGGTATCTCGTGACAAAGCCTCGTGAAAGATACCAAGCCACTAAGTCGTTACAGAACTTCCGCTTTTAAGTAGCTGTAAAGATCTTTCTGGAACCTTTAAAAAAGTCTGTACAAACTGTGTTTTAATATGTTATTAATATGTACCTATCCAAGATGGTTTGCGTGGTAAGCCCTATGAATTATTCGATGAGTTAGATTAAGATCCGATGGCATAGTTGGTTTGCGCATTCACATATGGGAAGGTCGTGGGTTTTAATCCTGTTCAGTTATTACCTTTGTGATAATCTTTGCGATTCCATGGTATTATTGCCTCGTATATGCGAAACTATATTTACATTACATTACTTCTCTTCTCTAAATGACAATCATGCGAAGCCGGGACAGGTTGCTAGTATAAAATATAGCCTATGTTACTAAGAGATAATGTAGCTTTATAATGATTAAATAAATTCTCTTTATTTTCTCTTTAGTATGTAATTTGGTGGTACATCTTTGTGCACAATTGTGGCTAAGTCTGACTAGCTTTTTACGAAAGCCTGTACCATTTTTACCAAGACTGAAAGCAATGAACTCTTAAAGATAGGGGATATTAAGTCTTCTCTCTTAATAAGGGTCTAGACATTATGATTATGAAGGCACAACCCCTGTATCAATTTCGCCTTAATTAATCAGGCTCTATTGGTACTAAGCGGCCAATGTAGTTATGGTATATAGTTTGAAGTATACAGGGAGTCCCATGGATATGCCACATGGAGCAGGTTTGGTATATACTATACCAGCGGCCGCCCACGGCTTCGCTCGCCTCGTTGGTTTTTCTTAAAAGTTTTTCCTCTTTTTCTCCGCTTAGGGAAATAATTTTGCAATTTCCTTTCTTAGTGCACCCCTATGCTATAAAACGAACATACCCTCCAAGTTTCATGCTTCTAGGACTTATGGCTTAAGCTGTGCGTTGATTGTCAGTCAGTCAGTCAGTAACGTAAGAGTTTTATATATTTAGACTAAACCTGCTTACAAATCTGCGTGATTATAATAATATCGGCCCGCTTCTACAGTATTGCCCTTACAGGGTAAATTATGTATTGATTCAAAAACTAGTTCTAAGATCTGACACTGTTATATTTACATACATAATAAGGCAATCAATATACTGAATACTGAAAAATACTGGAGGGAAAGTACCTTGAATATTGTAGATAGAACATTTTACTAAAACATGACATTTTTAAATTTTAAAAACAGTTTAAACTGCATTCATAGATATTTAAATAATTGCATGGTTGAACCAGGAATCGAACCCGTCGAACACGAGAAAAATAATCATCTTATCTAAATAATATAGTGTCAGAAAAAAAAGGAAGACTTTGAATTTTTACATTTTTAATACAAAACAAATCAATTATTTATCAAATGCTAAAATAGAGATAAAAATGAATGCTGTTTTAATTGTTTTTTAATTTCAAATAATGTTTTCTTTCAGTAAAATGTTTTATTTACAATATTCAATGTAGTGTCCTTACATGTGGCATATCCATGGGACACCCTGTATAGTGAAATGTGTGGCGGAACGATGTGGACCCTCGTCAGTATTTATTGGTCTCTCTTAGTAGCATTACTTGGATCCATTTCATGGTCTTTAGACCTTGACCTCAGGCATATGCTTATTAAATGAGGTGATGTTGAGCGGTTACCACTATCTATAAGTAAATTACCTCCCAATGCTTAGTCTGTGTCTGTCTATCACTCTGAGACTTAAAGGTATTAAGACGACTTAGGGCAACCATGTTGCTTTAAATCTATCGAAACAAAACACAGCAGCTTAAAAAAACATGAATTCTTTATTGTAGCCTGTTGGTCAAAAATCACAGAAACTTTATCGCCGTCTATTTTAAAAAATTACAAGATAAAATAGTTGAAAATCACGTATTTTTCAGTTGAGGTAGTTGAGCTCTTTGTGTGTGGCTCGTCCGGGGAAGTTCTACCACCATGCCTATTTCTGCCGTGAAGCAGCATTGCTGTTTCGGTTTGAAGAGTGGTGTCGGTGAATTTCTGGCACGCGAGGCTGAACATCTGTGTGCCTCAAGTTGATGGATGCGGGGCAGTGCATCGTAGGGCGCGTTCCAGATGTGCGTGGCCTACGAGACAATGCTTTGTTTGATTGTTACCACACAGATTTGTTAAAGGCAATGGTTAACATCAGGCGATTCATTTGCTTGTTCCATCAGCTCTTCTTCTGCCTGCCCTTATCCTACTTGATGTGGGATCGGCACAACATGTCCTCCTCTTCCATTCTTCTTTATCAGCCGTCATCTCTGTATTCACTTCTTTCTTATCCATGTCATCTTTCACACTGTTTGTCCATCTTTTCTTTGGCCTACCTCTACCCAAATATCCATAGTCATCACTCTCCTAGTCACATGACTTTCATCCCTCCTCATGACATGCCCGTACCACGCCAGCCTATTGCTCCATCAGCTTATAAAAAAACAATAAAAGCATAAAAAAGCGTAGTTGTATAAAAAAAGTCATAATGAGGGTAGCTTTCAAGAAAACTTGCGCTTATTAACTACCATTCTGTTAATTATCTGGCCATTTACATTACAATTTGTTATCAGCTTAATAGAATTTAGCTGTTTTAACATTGTTATCAAACTTTCCCCGTTTTGGATAAAAGGAGTTTCACGAACAAAGAGAGTACCCGACTGGAAGTCCTATCTCGTACATCTCAGTTTAATTACAAATGAATAAATATTTGAATTCACTGCTTTAGACAGAACACGACATTGTAGAATAATTTAAGTAAAATATAGTCCTCTTGTCTCGAGAGGCACAGATTCAGTTCTTATTTAGTTAAGAAAAGAACAAAGCCGAGTGAAAAGCCTTGGAGAGACATCAATGCTTTTGGGAACGAACATGGAAAAAGCAAGAGAAAGACGGTTGGAAGATTTTTAGGGAGATCTTTGCCCAGCAAAGGGACGATACAAAAATACTCAGAGAACAAACACTTTGTATTTCTGTGGTGGTGGTGTTGCTTATGTCGGATAGTTATACAATACGAAAGTGACAGTTTAAGTCGAGGCTAGGTTTCAAATGTCAAAAATGAAGCCGATGTCGATTACGAGTTGACTTAGACAATCAGGCCCATGGTTCTAAGCTACTTTCCAATTTTGAACCGGTCGGTCTGATGGCGTGATCAAGGTAAATAGGGGTTCATTTATATATATACATTTAAAGAACACAGCTATACAGATTCCGTCTACGATACCAACAGCATCGTTAGACGATAAACGTTATTTCGTCCTAAGCCAAAATTGTCCAACGGAATTCATTTAATGAAATCCTTTAAAGGGGTCGACTTCGGTGATAATGGACTTCTATATAAATTCCAACGGACTCTCCTGCTAAATATATTATGCGACATCTTAAAACTACTCTGTAGGCCTACCACAAGCTCTGTCTGGCTCAGTATCTGGTCATCAGTCTCTTCAATTTCTAAAGGAAGCTCAAGGAATTCAGTCCCAATGGTTAAAATGACGTTTGAAATGAATCTTTATTTGCATGAAACCCAAAAATGCGTCCAAAAGTTATTCTTGAAGTCATTTGTTGCTACCTGCTGTTTTTCAACATCCAAGGCCGTAAGCAACAACAGAGTTAAACCGTTATAAACGTGCCGAGCGAATGGGGAGACTTCTTTGTAAATATTGTTTATATTATTTAGTTTATAGGTTTGTGACTATTAAAAAATGTCGTAAGTAAAATCCGTTGATTTTAGGTAACAGACGACGAATAACAGTTTTTTCGAATTTACAGTTCGACGGCAATCTTGCTAATTGATGTTCAATTATAATGATTGCACTGACACAAATAAACTTAAAATTAAACACATCTGAACAAAATTCACAAGATCTACCGCTGCAGACCGTTACAAACGATCTAGGGATATCTAATATGAAATCCAAATAAATAAATAAATAAAAATAAATAGAATAAAAATAAATAAATCGGTGGCAGACGGAAGCGTCCTCAAGAATAAATGATTGCATTTTCATTTCATTTCAAAGTCAAATCGGTCGGCTATGGACTATCGTCAACTTTCTGGTTTTCCTGTTCAAATTTTAATGTGTTTTTGTTTTGTTTTCAGATAAAATAGACAAGGCGTCGTGGCCGAAAACCATGCATTAGATATCGTCCCAACGATATCGAAACGTAAGTTAATTTTATTAGTACTTACCTAGCTATGAATATAAAATCTGGCTCACATCAGAAATATTATCAATAGATATATCGTTGAAGGATATTCGACACAACAATATCTAGCCCCAAAACACCAAGCAAAGGTACTACTATAAAATTATAGGCTATATCTGTAGCCAGATCATAAGTCATAGGTGATGGATGAGAAACATCTGTAGAAGATTTCATTGTCGCACGGTGTTTAATTTCATGATAAAATTGTTCCACTTGTAAATGGATTAAGTTGCTAACTTTACAGCTTCATAAGCTTTCTTGTCGTAAATTTTGTTACCACTAAATATAACGAAATATAGCGGTAACAAGGTTCACTCTTGTCCAATTCAAATCGCAATAAAAAGGGGTTTTTGTCTCAATTCAAGGCTTTCACGTCGTTTCACGCACCTAATTGTATTTCATATTTCGAACAAGAGTTTTCCATTCGTGTACAGAGTTGTTTAGGAAAATTCAACAGAAATAATAATTATTCAAACAAATTCACGGTTGCTGTTTGTTTAGGCTTTGATTGTACTAATGAATTTGTCGTCGCGTTTTCGACTCTGATTCGGTTGGTTGAGGTTTGTTTTGCCTTGAATTATGATAACTTTCGGGGGTAGTTTTAATTTGTATTGGGTTTGTGGAATGTCTGTGTATGAAGGTTTGCTCATCATACTTTGCGTGAATAACTAATGTAACACCGGCAGTTTGGATAGGTTCAGGTTCTGTTAATTGTGTTGACTTAGCAAAGTGTACTGATAGTACAGTTGCTCTCAAAATCCGTTAAGGGGTTGACCACTGTCTTACAACGTCTCTCATTCTCGTTCACATATTCCAAAAACTAAAGATATGACATTATGAACGAAAACTTGCTTGACGGTAGTTAGCCGAGGCTGGCAAACCAAAGGACAGACGTAACAATTCATACACCTCAAAAATATTACCCTCATTCAGTAAAGTCGGGTAAAACCACAGGTCCTCGGGGGAGCATGTTCTGTCTGCTGCAGTTGTTATAATTAATATAAGTGTTGAATCGCTTATTAAGAAAAAACTTTTAAAATTTATTAATTATATTTACCTCTTATAAAAATCATAAATGCCTCTTAACTTTGACGTTTACGTAATCATCATATTCAGATAAAAGGAAAACTTTTAGAACCAGCAGATGTTTCCAAAAGTTTTGCTCATAAAATAAATCAAAAGCATAAAACACAATACCGTAAATTAATTAAAGCTTTGAGTAGGCAAGTCAAGTAACCTCTTCAACTTTTAACAAGATAACGGTTTTAACAACACAAAGTTTTTACGATTATCATATTAACTGGCACATTCCAGCGTTGAGGGTAGTCACAACATTACGCCATAATTTATTCATCATACCGCCACAGTTTCGCGAACGAGTTTGTCTGTTAGATAACAAAGTTTTACAAGAACTGTATAAACTCAAATATTCATAGCCTGAGTGGAACTTGTTATAAATCAGAGAACTTCAGTTCGCAAGTTATACATCGTAGTAAACGGCGCGGGGGATTAATTTTTGATAAGCTGTGTCATCATCTTCCGGACCATATCCTTATATTAGGTTTTAAATTATGAACTTGTCGGTTTCTCTGCTATAAGATCGCACAGCATTTTAAATTTTGATAAAATTTTGACGCTAAAGCCTATTATTATTCTAACATTTAGTTATAACAGTCCGAAATGGGGGGTCTAGTGTAAACATGGGGCCTTTCAAAAGGCGGGTCTATCTGTATTTAAAAGATCGGCAGCACATCAGCACCACCTCTAGTGTTGCAGGTGTCTATGGTCAACGGTGACTGCTCTCCATCAGGTGGCCCGTATACTCGTCTGCCAGCTATGGCATAAAAAGAATGCTAGTTCAAGACAAAATGTTCGTCATTTTGGCTGTTGGACATTTTGTAATTTGGACGATAGTCACCCAAAAACATTATTGTTCAAAATAACAGCGGATTGGCCGTAACGCCTTAAAAATTAACGTTAGCAATCACCACCTGCACGCGAGTGAACCCGCAGGCGGGAGCTAATGAAAGCATAAAATACTAAAATGTTTTCAGCAGTGCATGAACCTTAACTAGGTATGTTCAGTCAGTCCTGTGGGAGTAGGCTGATGGAAGTGCTGGATAATAAATTACATTACAACAGAGGTTTCTAGGGTAGCGGGTTACTTAGGGTCATGTTTGTGGTTCAAATTACACAGTCCTCTTCAAGTCAAGTTTGGCTATAACTTAAGCAAAGGCCAAACCGAAGCGTTCAACCTGCGTCTGCCATAGCGGATTGTTGGTGTTTGCAAATTTGGTTACCATTTCTCAATCGTAAGTGAAGAAAGACCTTTAGATAAAAGGAACAAAAAATTCGTAATTTCAAAAGTCGTAGGACAATCGTTGTTTGCCAGTGTAGAATACCTCGTCTTTCAGGTTTTGAAGGATATTTTAAGATGACTTCCTGAATATCTGAATATCCTAAAATCTACTTATGTCGCTTGTTCATTCATTTTTATACCTCTTCTTTCGGGCTTCTAAGGATATTTTAAGATTACTCCCTGAATATCTGAATATCCTCTATAAATGTAAACATTTATTTTCATTCATTATTATCAGCCTAAGAAGACGACTGGAGGACATTTATGCCTCTCAATGGAGAAGCAGTCTTCATAGATCTAGATTACATAGTCTCCATTCACTAATCATTGGTGGGGCTTGCCATAATGAGTCATGCTTGGTAAGCGGATTGGTGATCGCAGAGTTGGTGCTAACAGTCTGTTCCGTTCTTTCCTGCTGTCCATTTCCCAGTGTGTTTCCTTATTGTTCTTTTCATCTTCCCATGCATCCATTTTACGGCGGTGGTGATTGTACGAAAAAAAACTGATTTTACTCAAAAATTTTAATAGAACTCCAATTCATAATTATCATAATTAAGTAAGTAAACCGGCCTTTGCATCCATTGTAGTTGATTTAGTTAGCGTCAGAGGCAAGTGATAACACAAGCCCTTATTGCGCCCTAAGTGCCTGGGACAGGATTTTAGATGGAATAGGCTTGCCCAGAACCTTTTTTTTTTTTTGTCGGGGGGAAATCTGCACACAGACACCTTAACGCACCATGGGATGCGCTAAGGTAGTGTGAGGTTGACGACCTCGCTTCGTCGACTCACTAAAACCACCCCGTGGCCGGCCTCGATGCATATCAAGGCTTGCCCAGAACCTATACCAGCCTGACAACTTAGTCGGCCCAATCCAAGGAAAGAGATGGTCAATACGTGTCAATACATTAATATCCCATCAATCACCACAGCATACGTCACTATTTCATCAGAATTTCGATCTACCTTCAAGGTTTAACACTCCAGACTTTCAATACACATTCCCGATTAAAAACCTAACCGGGGGCCCATTCAGTCCTTTGAAGCGGTTTTGCATTGCAATACGCAATATTTGCCGATGTAGGTCGCTTTCATACGTCGCTGTAAGCCGGATCGGCTTTAAAGATAGACTACTATTGGGATTTGGTTTTCGCTTTGGTTCGACTGATGGGTTAACTTCAAGTTGTGGCAATCAACTTATCAGAAGTTTAATTTTAAGGCATTATTGTTGGTAACTAATGTTGTCTTTTCTATTGATTTAGTGGTTTGTTATCTGATTTATCCTTTCAGTGATAGGGCCCAACGGTCTTATTAAGTACGTCTTGTCTAGTCTTAATGTACTAAACAACGTAACCTATCTGTCTATGTATTCCCAGACCGTTTTAATTACCGTCTATGGTTCCCAGACTGTTCTAATTAATTAAATTAAATTAAAAAAATGTATGTAATCTGTGTATGTATTAAGGCGAAACTATCCATTGAATATAGCTAGAACTCTGTTTATCTTGATAACACGACAAACAATAATTTACGCATGCTGACGCCATCTTTTCTCACTCTTGACTAGTGATGTGTCTCGTCGCCAGGTCTCAGTAGGGATGTCCTATTCCCAAAACCAGCTTACACTACCACTACTACAAGAATAGGTATTCTTGTTATTACTGTTTTAGCCACCTATATACTAAATTTATATTTTATTGTTACTGTGTTCGTGCTCAGTTTATGTGTGTTGTGTGTCCTAATTTCCAAAATAAATGTATTTTCTTTCTTTCTAGAGTTTCTTCTTTGCAAAGACAAAAACGTCTGTTCATTATGTTTTCATTGCGTAGTCAAATAACTTTTTAAAACTGGCGTGCACTCTGTCATCCTGGAATTCCAATAAGTGGCAATATTAATGCCACCGGATGCACAGATTTCTCAATAATCCCGACTCATATTCAAAATTAATTTAAGCACGACATCGAAGGACGCACGTGTGGATGGTTTTTTGTTCCTTTACGTCTAAGCTTTTAACAGTATACGGAATTTCGGGCTTTTTCATCTTTTTTCTTTATATTCGTTTTTCTTCTGTACATGTGGGTTAGCACTAGTTTTAACGTTTTCAAATCGTTAGCGAGCCTGTCCAACGTATAGATGAATATCTATTTGATTTGTCTGGCACTGATTTGGATCAGTTGAGCTGTCTCTAGATCGTTTGAAACGGTCTGCAGATAGCTTAACTGTTTCTTGTGTATTTTGTAAATATTTGTTTAATTATAAGTTTCTTTGTGTAAATAAATATTATTGATTTAATATGATAGAATATCTAAGAAAAACCCAGGCAGAACCCAGAATATTATTTTAACCCAGACGAACTCTGTCACAAAGAGCTCCATTAATAAAAAGAAAAATAGACAGGCCTTTGCATCTCCCTTAGTTGGTTTATCCGAGTACAGTGTCCGGGGCAACCTTTTACTCCGCTTTTATTCCCGGGATGCTATACTGCTGGAACAGGGTTTTAGATGAAGTACCTATAAAGAACGCACAACTGCTAGTCACTTCCTGCGGTAAGCGAGAGGGGAAAGGGGGAGCGATCCATAGATCCGATTCGCCAGTCTACCGTCGACAGTAGCGGGGGTAACTAGAGAATCCCTACCCCTATCGCTGTTCGCATACCACAGAAGGTGACTAGGGGTAGCGCGTACACTAAAGCATCTACACCATTATCATTACAGACTGCTAGAATACTAAGATTTCCTTGGCCGTTTAAGAGCACTAAAACATATATTTTATGAATTATTATGAATATATATTTTATACAACTAGCTGTTGGAACAAGCATATGGTATGATGTTCGCCCATAACGACGCATTGCCTCTTAGGTCACGCACGTCAGGAACGTGCCCTACAATGCATTGCCCTGCGTTCATCAACTGGAGGCATACAGATTTTTTAAGCCTGTTAGTGACGCACAGCAAAGGCAGTATTTGTTGAACGAGTTTATTTGCGAGAATTTCACTTCACCCGCCCGAAAACAAATACGTATGTAAACAGACTAGCTGTTGCTGTGAAAAATGTTTGACGCATCAATTTACTTCACGCTCGTTCAATTAAAACCTGTATTGAACTGGGCTGCAAAATTTCAATTTTTAACCTGAATAGGCGTAGGTACTAGGTAGCTAGGTAGTAGGTACCTATTGTGCTATCTTTTAAGCCCTGTGTGAAACTATTGGGTGTGTTGTAGGTCTTAATTATTTCTAGTCCAAAAAGGTTAGGCAAAGGTTTTGCACAGAAACAGATGAATACACTTCAAGTTCGAACACTCACAGTTTAATAGTTATAGCTAAGCATAACCAACGAATATTTACATCGACTCACATTAGTACGAATGCAATGCGTTGAAGAAGTGAGGTCCTTGTAGACGAAAATCTTACTTTTGCAATGCCGTGACGCAGGAGCAGGTTGCAGTTTACCAGCAATCGAGCGCAGTCGAGCAGTGAAGTCAGTAAGATCGGTGGTACCTATAACGGAGCTGTCAAAAAATTCACCGGGGAGTCTTAATGGCTCTCCATAAAGAAGTTCAGCCGAAGATGAATGTAGATCCTCCTTGATCGCACTCCTAATGCCCAGTAGGACTAGTGGTAGTGATTCCGTCCAGTTGCTGTCAGCATGACATGTAATCGCTGTCTTAAGCTGTCGGTGGAATCGCTCCACCAGTCCGTGGTTCTGGCTGGCTGGATTCAAACTGACGCTCACGATCTGTCACGATGTCCGTTGGGCAACCAAAACGATTCAACCAAGGAGGAATGCCTTTGCAACTGTTTCGGCCGTGGTGTCCGCAATAGGGATAGCTTCCGGCCATCTGGTGAGCGGCCTACGGCAGTTAGACAGTAGCAGTAGCCGTTGGAAAAAGGCATGGAACCTATAAGGTCAATGTGGATAAAAGCAAATCGGGCTTTGGGTAAATCAAAAGTGCCAAGTGGAGCAGACACGTGACGATTGATTTTAGAGCGCTGACAAGCCAAGCACGCTCGAGAATGCCTTTGCAACTGTTTCGGCCGTGGTGTCCGCAATAGGGATAGCTTCCGGCCATCTGGTGAGCGGCCTACGGCAGTTAGACAGTAGCAGTAGCCGTTGGAAAAAGGCATGGAACCTATAAGGTCAATGTGGATAAAAGCAAATCGGGCTTTGGGTAAATCAAAAGTGCCAAGTGGAGCAGACACGTGATGATTGATTTTAGAGCGCTGACAAGCCAAGCACGCTCGAGACCATGCATGACAGTCCTTCCTGATCCCAGGCCAAACGTAACGCTGGGCAACAAGCTAAGTGGTTGTTTTTGCCCCTGGGTGGCTTAAGCTTAAGCAGTGGAGGCTGTCGAACACTTGCTTTCGTAACGGTTTGGTCACGAAAGGTCTTGGTGTGCCCACACACCAAAAAATCTCCACCTTGCTACCGGGCTGTTTGATTTTCTCAAAGCGAAGCGATGTCGATTCGTCATGGAGCAAAGAAGTTAGCTCGGGATCCAAGATCTGTGACTCGGCAAGTACTTTCAGGTCAACTGGACTCTGTATCTCCTCAGTTCGAGGCAGCGTGTCGGCCACAACATTGTCCTTTCCGGAAATATGCCGGATATCACTGGTGAGTTGTGAAATGAAGTGCAGATGTCTGTATTGGCGCGGAGAACAGTTACTCTTGCGCTCGCTGAAGGCATAACATAACGGCTTATGGTCGGTGTACACCGTAAAGTCTCTGGCCTCGAGCATATGGCGGAAGTACTTTATACCCTCGTAAATAGCGAGCAGTTCGCGGTCGTAAGAATGCTAGCGGCTGCTAGACATTGTCTTTATACTGCTGAATTACAGCACCCAATGCTAAGTCGCTAGCGTCAGTGACTAACGTTTGGCAATCGGGATGCGCCAATAAAGCAGCATTGCAGAGACTTTCCTTGGACTGCTCGTAGGCTGAGAGTGATTCCCCCGATAAGTCTACAGGGTCAGAGGCCTTTACTGTGCCAGTCAACAGGGCGTTTAATGGGGCATGAATTTCGGCAGCATTGGGCATAAATCGCCTATAAAAGTTCAACATGCCTAAAAATCGCCTGAGTTGACGAACCGTTTTTGGCGCAGGGAATTCTTTTATAGCTTCGACTTTAGAGACAAGTGGTTTGGTACCAGAGGCAGAAATACTGTAACCTAAAAACGTTACCTCAGAGGCACCAAACGTTCATTTTGAGGTGTTCTCCACTATACCATATTTCTTCATGCGTTCGAAAAACTGTCGAAGATGGGTTTCATGTTCAGCGGTCAACTGGCTAAACACTAAAAAATCGTCAAGATAACAGTAACCAAAGGTCGTTTCGTCTAAAAACCTCTGGAACGTTTGTCCTGCGTTCCGAAGACCAAAGCTCATAAACGGAAACTCGAAAAGACCAAAAGGGATTGTAATTGCGGCCTTCTGGATGTCCTCCTCGTTCACAGGAATTTGGTTGTAGGCCTTGACCAAATCGATAATAGGTATAGATAGTGTTAGTGATTTTTGTGATCTCGTCTTTTAGCATGTCGTTTACGTTTAGCGACCACTCCATTTTTGATAAAGTTTAGCTTGTTTCAATAAATACACTAGATTATTTTCCTCAAGGATGGACAAGGCAATTTGAACGGTTTTGAGCAAGTTGAATTAGTCGATCAGTAAATTACGCAAATTTTTACACACGCACAAATTAAACTCAGTTCTCCAAAACACGAAATCAACGAGCGAAGGGAAGAACAGAAACGAATCACGTCGGGGTCACCAGTTGTGGACCACTCCATTTTTGATATAGTACGGGAACGTACGCGGGTGCAGAGTGGGATGCTGATATATAGGCTGATTGCTGTTATAAGATATGTAGTTTATTCGGGAGCTACGTTAAAATGATGATATGATTGCTAATGAGTGCGGACCGATCGCCGTCCAAAAGTGCACTGGCAAGTAAACCACACGGGCGCTACCTCGTGCGACCTACTTAGGCCAAAACTGCTACGCTAAGCTATAAGGTGTTCAATATGTATTGAACATGCTCCCGAGGGGAGGAAATGGGGGATGAAATGAGGCGCGACAATCGTAAGGGTTAGTACATACAAAGGTGAACCAGTATTTTGTATTTTGCACTAAATGATTGTTAGTACATAGTATTTTGATGAAGAATCTAATTGCTAAATATGATTAAACTACTGCTGCTTATCTATATAGTAACAATTGTCTTGGATTGATTGGCGATGTGGATTTGTCCCTTTTTGCTCGCAAACTGGACCAACGTTTGGCCGTATGGACTTTCTCTATTCGCTCGGGCAAACTACGCGCACTTACACACGACTCTTGCTCAGCTACGGGCAAGTTACGCGCACTCACACACACACACACTGCACGATTCTCTTCAGACGAGGCGGGCACGGGCGTGGGCGTAGGCGAGCTGACAGCTCGTCTGCCTCGCCTCCTCCACAGGAACACCAGGGCTGCTGCGATGACGGCTGCTAACACCACGTACGATATGACGTAGTGGTGTATGTCATGTGAGCTTATGGTCACGTCCTGCTGAGCTGCTTTCATGGCTGATATCTGTTCCCCAAGATTTTGGAGAGAGATGTTTAATTGCGTGCTGTTTTCATGGAGATCGTAAAGCGGAATCGTAATGTTAAATAATTGATGACGTAATGGAGCTATGTTTGCAAATTGTACAATGTCTGTATTAAATTTATCGCTACGTACTCTGAGACTGTCTTGGCGCTTATCATAATATTCTTTACCGTAATAGGTATAGGTATTAGGTGGTACAATTGGTAGTTCTCCCTGCTAACTAATGGTATAGTTATTTCAAATATAAAATATTCTTTGCTTATTCGTGCTTTTATCTTTAATAACTTGTAGATTTGGTAAAAAGTGGACTGTATGCTCTCGATGGGTAATATTAACTCCTTAGATATCTGACTTGATACCACCTGAAGTTTATCGCTGAGTTGTTTAGGAGTTAGTAGATGAGAGTTGATATGACCCTGATAGATATCTGTCATGGTGTTGATTAATGTATCTTGGATACGCTTCAAATTTTGTATCATATTTGTTGTCGCTATAGCTGCTAATGATAACTCTTTTACAATAGATATGCGTTCACACCCTTGCTGTACTCTTCTTGTTGCTTGATCTAAGTAGTTTAGATGTTTATTAATTAATTTATGCTGTGTTTCGATTGTTTGTTCTGTCCTCTTAGGTATGTTATATTCAGCTTCTACTACGGAAGTCTGATTTTTCCATAGCTGCATCATATGTTTCTGATTATTATTTACTAGTTCGATGTCACGCTCGTACTTTTCTACGAAACTTTCATCGAGTACTCCAAACAAGGCATTTGCCACGGAGCCGGCTGCATTGATAAGGCCGCGTCGGGTTCTTGACCGCGCGCCAAAATGCTGATTTAGCAACAGCTGATTGTAGTATTGTAGCTCGGTATAATCATGGCTTACTTGTAGTAGAATCATAATTATTACAATGACTCTGCTCCTTGACTTGGTCACAAGTTCGCTCTAAATACTTTATGAATTCTATTACTGCTTTATCTCCTTGCCAATAGGGTTGCATGTTGTAATAGGCTACGATCTTCCATTGATCGCGTATCAGTTGCATTTTTCCTAAGGGATCAAAGTATAAAGATTAATTGTTGCTAAATTGTGTGAAGTTGTAAGAGGCTTTGCTGGACCATATGATACTCATAAATAAAAATAGTGATATTGCTAAGCTTATAAATTTAGGACATCTTCTTGCTTTTAATTGCTTGCCTTTAGGCGCTTCCGCTAACTTTTCTGTGCTTTGCTGCTCGTTTGCTTCGTTGTTTCTTTCTTGCTCTATTGGTAGCCTACCGCTATATGAGCCAATGATCGGATTCTTTGAGTCTGAGCTTATATTAGCATTTTTGAGCCGCTTTCCTACTCTCAAAATGCCATGCTGATCAACTATGGGATTTTGGCTCAATAGCTTGCTACTCGATTTCAGTGTATTGTTATGTAATAAATATTCGATATCTTCTTTAAACTCATTACGCTGGACGTGTTTTATTGTTATAAGTTTTGCTGTTCTAAGCTCTTGTAATGTGAGATACTTCGATTTTTGCTGTTTGATAGGAGTCAACGCCCGTTGTATCCATGCTACAATCCGGGTTATTTTCATAAAATTAAATGAACTATATCGATCTAATAACTCATCTATGGGGTGCTCGTTTGGAGTGGGGATTAATAGAGTAGGTGTTAATTCTCTACTTGCTGAGTCAGCTGGATTCTTCTTTGTGTTGACGTCATGCCATTTTTCTGGTGACATTGAGCTTGTTATGTTTTTTACTCGATTGGCTACGAAAGGTTTCCAGCGCTCTGGAGTCCCTTGAATCCAGCTGAGCGTTACTTTGGAATCGCTCCAACCATATATTTCGATGCTAAAGCTATCGATGCTGTTGACAATCTTTTTCATTGCTTTTGATAATAAGTCAGCTGCGAATAACTCCAGTCGAGGTAGCGATACGACCTTGCTGTTAGGTACTAATCGCGTTTTTGCTGCGACTAGAACTACTGAAATTGTTTCATTGGTTTTTATTCTCGCATATATCACACCTGCATATGCTTTGCTAGATGCGTCACAGAACCCATGTAGTTCAATGACGTCATTCTTTTTGCTTTGTAACCACCGCTTAATACGGACCTGGCTGATTGATTTTTTATCATTTTTCAGGACTATCCATTCTTCTTTGATGTCTCTTGGTACTTCGTCGTTCCACTGAATTTCTGTTTTTTGCCAGACTTTTTGAAATAATAATTTCATTTTTGTTGTTAAAGGTGCTAGCCAACCCAGAGGGTCAAAAATTTTTGAGATTTCTGATAATAGTATTCTTTTAGTTAGTTTCGAGGTATCTGTATTTATTATATCGCTCTGAAAAGTGAATTCGTCCTTGATTGAGTTCCATTGTAAACCTAACGTTTTTGCTGAGCTCTCCGTTTTGAAAGTAAACAATGTCTTTTCATTATTTTGTAATTGCTCGACTTTTACTAACAGCTGTTTATCATTCGAGGACCATTTTCTTAATGTAAATCCTCCGCTTTTAAGACATGCGTTTATTTCTGCTATATATTTCTTCTCTTCATCAATGCTGTGAGATCCGGACACCCAATCGTCCATATAAAACTGATTTTGTATGCTTTTTGCTGCATACGAGAAGTTATGCTGCTCATCTTCCGCTAGTTGACGCAGAGTCATCAATGCTAAAAACGGTGCTGATTTCGTACCGTACGTGATGGTAGTTAACTGATAAGTTCTTAGAGGCATGTTTGGACCTTCTCGCCATACGATTGCTGTAGTTTTTGGTCTTTTTCATTAACACGAATCATCCTATAGCATTTTTCGATATCTGCTGAGTACGCGTAGCGGTACTGCCTCCACTTTAGTATGATATCTTGTAGGTCTTGTTGAAGGTTTGGACCTTTGTACATAAGATCATTGAGACTATTGCCGGAAGTGGTTTTAGCGGATGCGTTAAACACTACCCGAAGCTTCGTTGTACTAGATTCTTCTCTTTGTACTGCGTGGTGCGGTAAGAAACATTCCATTTCTGTACCTATTTTGCTGCTTTCTGTTGATGCTTTCATGTGATTAAGTTGCTCATATTCGCTAATAAATTGCTTGTATTTCTTTGCTAAACTCTCTTGTCTATTAAACTTACGCTCTAGATTTTTTAATTGTGCTATAGCTATCTCTTTTGAAGACCCCAATTTTTCTGCCATCTGCGGTTTCATCGGGATTCTTACTTCATAACGACCGTCTTGTAAGCGTTTAGTCGTAACTTTATAAAAATTCAGGCATTCCTGGTCTTCCACTGACATTTCGTCTTGCTCGTGAATATCTTCTATTTTCCAGAACTGCTGAATATCCTTAATATTATTTAAAATGACGTTGCAATGAAAGGATGTTTTGACACTCCCACATAGCAACCATCCAAGCTTGGTATGCTGCGCTAAGGGCTCTGATAGTTCTTGCCCACGGATTAAACCCTCTAATATAATAATAGAGTAAACGTCGGCCCCGAGTAGTAGATCCACAGGGCGACTGATGTTATAATCCGGATCTGCTAAGAAGATGTGGGCTATGTGCTCCCACGATGGTTTCCTAAAAGTTTGGTTTGGTATGTTCTTAATAACATTGTTCATTATCAAAACATCTGTTGTAAACTTGTTATCCGTGTAAGTGGATTGGCAAGTGATATTAAGCTTTCCTTTGCAGTTATTTTCCTTCTCTCCTACACCAATAACTACTCCCTTACATTGCTCACGCTTTAAACCAAGAAGTTGTGCTGCTTTTTTGCTTATTACTGATACTTGTGAGCCCTGATCAATTAGTGCTCGCATCACAAGTTGAGTGCCATCTGCTGCTGCTACTTTCACCAATGCTGTCTCCAATAAAATCTCCGATACACCTCCCTGAGATGCGTAGACTCCGTTGCTGTTGCTAGTCATTTTTCCCTCCCTATTATTGTAGGTATTATCGATTCGTTTGTTTAACCCGTGCTGGTAAGTAGGTTTTTGCTGCGTGTTAAAACAATCGTGCAATATCGTATGATGATTTTCAAAACACTTGCGACATCTTTTTGATGAGTGGCATTTAAATCCATTGTGGTCGTGAATGCAATTTATGCAGTAATTTAATTGTTTTACAAAATTTAATTTCATATTATTTGGTAAATCGTTGAAGTTGTTGCAATAAATTAAGCTGTGATCGGCGAAACAATGAGGGCATATATTGGCTGATGCGACTGACACGTGCATTGATTTCGACTTATCATTCTTGGTGGTATTTTTCCACTCGATGTTTGAATTATAAAGATTTTTTCTATTTTGATAAAAAGAGGTTGCTTGCTGATTCTGCTGCTTATAAGAGTGTGACGTAGGTACCGTCCCATCATAACGTCTACGAGCTGATTCTAGAGTTGTAAATTTACTTTCTAAGAAATCTAAAAAGTCTTGAAGTACTGGTAGCTCACGCGAGTTCTTTAGCGACTCTATGTACTCAGTATAGGATACATTATCCAGTTTTTGCGACAAGATATGCACTACTAGAGGATCCCAAGTCCTGGTGTCTACGCCGAGTTTTTTAATGGCATAGAGACCCTCCAGTGTGACGTCATGTAGCCGTTTGATAGCTGTAAAGGACTGCTGCTGGATATTTGGAAGGCTGAGAAGTATGCTAATATGAGATGTAAATATTTGTTTTTTGTTGTTAAACCTGTGGTTCAATATTTCCCAGCAGGCACTGTAATTTTCGGAGCTAATCGGAAGATGTTGAATCAAACGCTCTGGCTCTCCTTTCACTTTGCTTTTCAGGAACTGCATCTTCTGTGCGTTTGTTAAAGATTGTTATGTATCGCTTCCTCAAAAAGGTCTTTAAATGATACCCATTGGTTGAAATTTCCCAAAAACACAGGAATATCTAACTGTGGTGTCGTTTTCTCGCGGTACGCGGACGACCACATTTTAGAGCTAAGAGCTTTTTTGAGTTCGTTGTACGTTTGCTCATGTTTGTTAAAATTATGCTCATAAGCTTCATCTTCTTCCAAATCTATCATGATTTCCCAGTGAGAGTTCTCTACGATGGTCCAGCGGGTTTGTAAGGTCCGCAAGGCATCTTCGAACTCCCATCTGTCTCGTAATGACTGAACATCGATGTTTTCTACTGCTCTTTTAAATGCTTTGAAGTTGACAACTTGCTTGCGTAGCAAGTCATCTATCTTGCTGTTGGTTCCTCTTGATACTAAAGAGGGGGTTTTAGGCTCTCTGATCCGCTGCGGCTGCTCTCCATTTGACGGACCTGATGCATATGGCTGGGGAGTTCTGCTTCGCTGCGATGGCTCCCCGATGGACGGGTTTGATACAAATGGTTGCGGAGTTTTCCGTTCAGAGATTGCTGGCTGACTACTTCTTAATAATAGATCATCATAGGACTCGCTTAATAACTTCTCGGCTGATTTATAAACATCTCTCACGCGCTCAAACTCAGAGTTAAGAAAATACGGATGCTGCGACGTTTCGTGAGGACAAAGTTTATCATTATTTTGGTCATACTCTCTCCAATACGTGTCTAATAAATCGAGTCGCTTATGACAAGATTCAACGCTTCTACGATCCTTACTTTCTTTTTTAAAGTTAACTAGAAGCTTTCCGATCTCGCTCCCTAGTTCCGCTTGACGAAGGTATAGAGACTCCATCTCGATGCTGCTAGTTTTAAATGAAAACAGAACGCTCTTACTTGATACCGCTTGGCCTACGGCTGATAATGGTCCTTTCGTAGGTTGCTCCCCACGACAGTGCTGGATTGCTTAGGTAGCGAACTGCTGGCTCGCTGCTGCTGGATTTGTGAGCTTCTGGCTCGCTGATGCTGGTCTGACGCGGGTTGCTTCTCACGTCAATGCTGCTGTGCTGATGCTGATCTCTACACTCTTTGAAAAGCTAGAGGACACTGCACTCCACGGGCTGCTGATTTGGTTAAAGCACTTCACTTGTTATCACACGCGAAAGCTTCATCTGGCTCGAAGGAAATGTACGGGAACGTACGCGGGTGCAGAGTGGGATGCTGATATATAGGCTGATTGCTGTTATAAGATAGTTTATTCGGGAGCTACGTTAAAATGATGATATGATTGCTAATGAGTGCGGACCGATCGCCGTCCAAAAGTGCACTGGCTAAGTAAACCGCACGGGCGCTACCTCGTGCGACCTACTTAGGCCAAAACTGCTACGCTAAGCTATAAGGTGTTCAATATGTATTGAACAATAAAGTTTAGCTTGTTTCAATAAATACACTAGATTATTTTCCTCAAGGATGGACAAGGCAATTTGAACGGTTTTGAGCAAGTTGAATTAGTCGATCAGTAAATAACGCAAATTTTTACACACGCACAAAATAAACTCAGTTCTCAAAAACACGAAATCAACGAGCGAAGGGAAGAACAGAAACGAATCACGTCGGGGTCACCAGTTGTGGACCACTCAATTTTTGATATAGTTTAGCTTGTTTCAATAAATACACTAGATTATTTTCCTCAAGGATGGACAAGGCAATTTGAACGGTTTTGAGCAAGTTGAATTAGTCGATCAGTAAATAACGCAAATTTTTACACACGCACAAAATAAACTCAGTTCTCAAAAACTCGAAAACAACGAGCGAAGGGAAGAACAGAAACGAATCACGTCGGGGTCACCAGTTGTGGAACTATTAGGTGTGTTGTAGGTCTTAATTATTTCTAGTCCAAAAAGGTTTGGCAAAGGTTTTGCACAGAAACAGATGAAAACACTTCAAGTTCGAGCACTCACAGTTTAATATTTATAACTAAGCATAACCAACGAACATTTACATCGATTCACATTAGTACGAATGCAATTAGAAGGCACATATAGGTAAATAACACGAGAGTACAAGATCGCGGAGCAGCGCGGTACCGAGCGACCCAGTGTCCACGTTGTCCGATAGATTCCAGCTGACTGGCGAGAGCCGCACGCGGGCGGCGCGGGCGCTGCGGGACGCCCGCCAAACATCTAAACTGTATAATAATCTATACTAATATTATAAAGAGGAAAGATTAGTATTTTTGTGTGTATGTTTGTAATGAATAAACTCAAAAACTACTGTGCCGATTTAAAAAAATATTTCACCATTAGAAAGCTACATTCACCCTTATGAGTAACATAGGTTATATTTAAATGTTACTCATAAGTAGTAAATTAATCTCCATCCGTGCGAAGCCGGGACAGGCAGCAAGTATATAATAAACACAGAATCGTTGTGGAATAAAAGTTTCTCGAATGGCGACCACGAACCGGAAGACGAAACATTGGGTGCCTCTCTACCGGTTCCGGTTCTTCCGGTTCGCTGTTGCCATTCAAGAACCTTTATTCCCCAACGGTGTCGGTTCTACGAGCTATACGACTTGCCTATTGCCACTTCAATTCACATGATAAATAAAATACACGAAACAGATCACGAGCTTGTTCCACATAATATCACATGAAAATCTTAACTTCAAAGACATTCGAAATCAAAAGGTGTACATATTTCCAGGAACATTTCGCTCCAGTAACTTAGCTTTAGAATTAACCCATTTATCTTTAATAATTTTCGCTGTTCCATAGCTAAAAGGCTCTTAACAAATCCATAAATTAAGCTCGTCAAAATAAATCTTATCGTCAAAGACTAAAGTTCATTCTCCAATGAGCTAAGTAAATCTCGTCACGTCAAAACTTCGTCAACTTTGAGTTTATGTAAATGAAGGTTTTAGGCCGGGGTTCACATTTGTAGACACGATAACGATATCGCCATTAAATAAGGCCTATTAGACATCAAACATGAGAAATTTGAATAATATAAGAAATACTTCTACTAGAATTTTAATATATAAATATAATATAAATTTTTATTCGTGTTATTTATTTATAACTCAAGAACAGCTTAACCGATTTGACTGAAAATAGGTGGCGAGGTAGCTTAGAACCAGAAGACGGACATATAATACTTTTTATCCCGAAATAGCATTGCCTCGTAGATCACGCACGTCAGGAAAACGTGCCCTACGATGCACTGCCTTGCATCCATCAACTTGAGGAATACAGATGTTCAGCCTCACGTGTCAGTAATTTCACCGGCACCCACACCCATCAAACCGTAACAAACAATGCTGCTTCACGACAGAAATAGGCATGGTACCTAACCTCCTGTCGTATCGGTTCACTCTAAACTAAACTATCAAAGCCTAACTTCACGCAACAACTCACTTGACGAATCTTAATTAAACGTATTAATTAATGTACCTAAATTTGCACTTTAAACTATCACACTGATTTGCATACACGCGTGACAAATTCAGAATGTTCAGAAACAGTGAACGTGTAAAATAATTTAGAATTCAAATTGTAAGCTGATTTGAATAATGATTCAGGTATCTTTGTTACAGTAGATACGTGTATTGTTCTTGTGTAAAGAGCCCTCTACACTCACACAAGAATCTCAACGAGAATCTCAGCAAGATTCTTCGGAGAACGTCTTTGGCTCTCGTATGCTAGCACCCCGCCCCGTTCTCGCATTCTCACGTCCTTTGTGTCGTGCCAAAAAACTGTCAAAAAGTGGAGAACGCAGCGCCTCTTCTCGCATCGATCAACTCGGTACAATTAGGTTTTATAGATCTAGTGACGCGCTCGCGTTAGCATTGGTATAAACCAGTAGTGGTTTTTAGGGATTCGCAGCCAAATGGCAAAAAACGGAACCCATGTGGATTTATCATGTCTGTCTATGCGTCCGTATATCACAGACACTATACAACATCACAAAAATATATTAGATAAGTAGGTATTAAGGGTATGGGTGCCGGAGCAATTACTGGCACGTGAGGCTGAATATTGGTATGCATCCAGTTGATGGACGCAGGGCAGTGCATCGTAGGGCACGTTCCTGCCTGTGACCTACGAGGCATTGCTTTGTTATAGGCGATGGTTGCCAGTTAACATCAGGTGGGCCATAAGCTTGTTCCATCAGCTAGTTCCATAAAAAAAAAACTATTCACAGGTACATAATTTTTGTTCAAAACATAAGTTATTTAAAAGATTTAAAACCCGTTCCAAATATCAGTTATTCAGGCATTTCGACCAGAATTCCATACGTCCAACCCAGACGCATTCCGTGATTTCCCGGTTTGGCGCGACGCAACCGCAAACCGCAACCGGACCGAAATTAAATGGCAATACAAACGGTTATGAAAATTTTAATAATTAATTTAGTATACGGATTAATTTGCGGCAAATTAATAATGGATTAAACAATCGGTGGGAGGACAAACTGGAACCGACCAATCGTGTGAGGGAATTGTTTACAAAATTAATACCAAAAACATGCCAGACAATAAACAATGGTAAATTATTGCCATATTTTATTTAAATGGGTAATGATGGCGCTAATTTGCGAAATAATCGCCAATGATCGGGATGGCGGTGGTTTGTACACTGTACAGCTCAAGTTACCTAAAAACAAAGAAAAATGACACTTACTGCAACGACATAAGAGCTAGCGATGTATAGTATGATGCGTATCCTTGTGTACAAGAAAATCGTTCTTATTGGAAAAACTTAGGGAAATAAGAGTATGTATTTTCTATAATATATTCAAATTATTTTTTTATAATACAAACAGGTGGATCTTCGAAGTTGTGCGTAAAATGCGTTTAAGCTTTAATTATATTTTTAAACGACTTACCTTTATTATATTATTATACATTTTTCATTTTTTTACCTTTTAAAGAGTCGGCAACGCGCTTGTGATGCCTCTGGTATTGCTGGCGTCATATGCTACGGTAACCGATTCTCATCAGGTGGACCGTGTGCTTTTTTGTCAACTTAGTTATATCTATAAGTATACTAATATTATTAAGAGGAAAGATTTGTACCTATTTTTGTATGTTTGTAATGAATAGGCTCAAAAAGTACTGGGCCGATTTAAAAAATTATTTCACCAATAGAATGCTACATTCTGCCAATTTGACATAGGCTACATTTCATTTTGAAAAAAATTAGGGATCCTTTGTAAAATTTGAACAATGTAACCGAAGGTGTAGAAAAATAAGTCTTATAATGTCTTTCGTCGAATGCGCTACCGAAACTATTAGCGATAGAACAAAATAATGTACAACAATATTGTCTACCCCGTGCGAAGCCGGAACGGGCTGTTAGTATAATATATAACGAAATTTTAATTAATATGTGACTTTTACTTGAGTTTGATCTAATTGAGACATATCAGCATTTATTACGTTTCTTTCATACGTTAGTAAGTTCACCGCCACTCGTCTTTAATGGTTTTTAATCATGATTATCTCGTCTCAGGTTCGTTGGTACTTATTTATATCCAGTCTGATCCTTTTCACAGTAAAATGAACAGACTCTCAAACAAAGAGTCCGTCGCGTAGTCTGAGTGCTGTGAAAACGTAGACATTCGACACTTCAATGTCTTTGAGCTAAGTTGTACAGATAAAGACACTTGAGTACTAAGGAGACCCGTAATCTCTTTGAGTCTGCATGGAAGTTATTTAATAAAAATACTACCACCGTCAGAGGTGTTCCCCTTAACATTCTTCTTTTTATCGGGTCACTGATTCTTTCGAACCAAGTGTGGTGAAAGGATTTTAAGCGCGCTTCAAAGAGGCTTCTTTCGTGCACTTCACACATATTTTCGAACTTTTTAGGTTCTACGATATGCCGGTTTCCTCACGATGTATTCCTTCACCGTTTGAGAGCAATGGCATAGTGTACATACATTTTTGGGTACAAGTCATTGGTACACAACTGGATTTGAACTGACGATCTTAAAATCGAAAGGCGGAGCCGCTACCACACGCAGACAGAGAAGAGAGAGAGCTTGATATTATGAAGATTTTTGAAAACATTATTTTCTGGCATATAGTCACGCCAGGCCTTTCACCCCACAGATGTCAAATTAAAGTTGACACGAAAGCTCAGTTCCCATGAATTCATGTGACTAAACATTTAAATCGCTCGTCTGGACTCCTTAGGGCGACAGGACGTTTAAAATGCTCTGAATTTTTATGCAAAAAATTCAATTACATTTATTTAAACTGAAACACGCATGCAATTTGAATATGTATTATCTTCTTTGGAAGATGTTTAATGGGGGTAATCAGACGCACGTCCATAAACATGTCAATATTTCAAAATTATGACTTTTCCAATAAGTTGTAGGTATTCTACGTTGGAGGTTGCAAGCAAAATCATCTGCGTTGCCACGAAAGGTACAAAAGATTTTTCTGTATTCATGAATTTCATGATTGCCTTTCCATTGAATTTCGTCGAAAATAAGCGACATATTTCAGGAGAAATTTCAATAAAGTGACGACAAATTTTCCTATAACCTGCTTACAAAAGTAACATTCTACTTTCATTACGTACTTGTACTACCACCCTTCATGACGGTTCGAGCGAGGGGCGAATAGCAGTAACATTCGAATAATCTCATCGGGTGAGATGACTCGAGCGAAATAATAGATTGCACGCAGTTGTCAGTGACAACCGGACATCAATGAAATAATAAATATTGTTGGAATAATAACACATTGCGCTGCTATAAGCCTCAAAATAAGCAACATTGTATTCTTCTTCTTATCGTGTCATTAGTACTTTCGAACCAAGTGTGGTGAAAACATTTTAAGATCAAATAAAGACAAAAATTAAGGTTTTTATTTTAACATTGTATATTGAAGAGTAGATGAAATCTATTGATCATAAGTATTTTAAATACAAGAAGATAGCTCAAGAAGGCGTGGTACAAGTTAACATTATTGTTTCAGAAGATGTTATAAAAAACATGTCATTGTGTGAAAGTTATTAGTGCTTCAGCCATTTCTATCATCCGATTATCATCTGAATCAAACTAGTGCTATGCAAGGGAGAAGGATCCTCAAATTATTGGGTTGATGCAATAATGGCCGTACTTTGACTAACAAAATATTAATGGTTCAAACAAATTTTGCAAAAATAAAACATGCAACAGTTCGAGAATTGTGAAAAAAGGGATGGATGGGCTATTTACCTTACAGTGGGATGATATAGGCTAAAATAAAACAAAAAAGTCGGGTAATTCAATAAAAATACTAATTCTCGTCGTGTTTGACATCTCTATTGATCTCTCCGCCACATCTCGAATGTTTCTGAACATAAGGTATCCAATCCGATCCAATTATATTCGAGCACCGTTTTTGTTGATAAGGGGGTTACCAGCCATCTTTGTCAGCTTTAAATCATGTTAGCTGATGAAATATCGGATTTCTGTGAGGGCTTATTTTTAAACTGTTGGACGGAAAAAATGTTTTTTCATATTTCTACCAATTTTACGCGCCACTCGGGAGGGACTAATAAGTTTTCGAGCTTATTAATAAAAGTAGCATGGAACTAGGGAACAGTTTTTGTGTTCTTCTTGGATTCTCTCGAATATATCATTTCTGTGGCTAGGGATGGATAAAACCTTTTCTGGGTTGAATTTTATCGAGATCTATTCGGTTATCGAGCAGATACGTAGTTGACTGTAACGTCAAACCTGTAGATGGAGCCACGGTCGCGTTAGTGCCGATCAGTCCCTAAGAGTTTGTCGAGTGTGATTAGGATTCGATAGCGCCGCAGTCAGCGCAACCCCGTACTGATTTTATATTATATTATCAGCTATCTGGTTCCCATACTACAAGCTCTGCTTAGTTTAGGGCTTAGATAGTGTTGTGTGAATTGTCTACAATATTTGTTATTTATAAAAAAAAACTAACCAGCTCTGCTTAGTTTAGCACTATCTAGCCAGTGTTGTATGTATTGACCATAATAAAGAAAATTAATTGATTAATTTGAGAAAAATTTTAGTTAAAAAAGCAGAATTTCCGCAACATTTGTTTGATATACATTTTTTTTAATCCCACTTCACATATTTGATATGTAGCTTATATATGTTATATATGTAACTTAAAATTCATAAGCCCATTTTCAAACAAAAGAAACAATTTTATCTTAGGGATAATCATTGCAACCCTTAAATATAGCCTTAAAACACCCCAATTGAATAGCGAGGGTGCTTTTGTGAACCTTTGTGCTCTAAACGTTTGCCAACGGCTTTGTTTCGTTTTTAAGTTCAAATTGATTTATTGTTTAATTATTTTCTTCTATTGTTACAGGTAAGTGATGACTGGGCGTGGCAATGCTGGTTAAATAAAAGTTTGTAAAATAGTAGGTCTTACAGCTAAGCTGCGGTGATTCCAGACACAATCGATTTATTTCGGGAGTTAATAATTGCTATTCAGCGTGGCAACGTCGCCAGCGTCTTGGGGACGCTTCCGTACTGTTCCGTATCTGTACTGATTTGGATCAGTTGAGCTATCTCTAGATCGTTTATAACGGTCTGCAGATAGCTCAACTGTTTCTTGTATATTTTGTACATTTTGTAAATATTTGTTTGATTGTAAGTTTAAATAGTCCAAAATATATTTAAAACTTAAAAAAATAATATCGATATTTTTGAACTTGCGTACTCGTGCCTGCTGCGGAAAGAATAAAACAGTACTGGTTTTGTTTATCTGCCATTTTTCCAGCCAATTTTTTTTTCCCCATCAAACAGGGGAAACTATTCGAGATATCTTCAAACGTTACAAAATAGCATATATGCCGCACAAAAAGTCTTAAATATATTTTGTTCTATACTACACACAGTCCCACGTAGCTCCAATCTAAGCCAAGCTCGGTATGAAAACAAACGAAACTTATTTTTATAATCAGCATTATACTTCTTGTTTTTTTCTACACCATCGTCCTCTATCGTTCCTTTCAAGTCCAGTTCAACCCAAGTTTGTCTGGAAGAGATCGCTTTTAGTGATAAGACCGTTGTATTCCTAATTGATGTTTTCCTGTATTCCTTTGTTAATTTTATGTGGTGTATAATAAAATATTTTCTATCTATCTATCGTATCTGACGGATACGAAAATTCCATAACTGGTGCTCAGGGCACATTAAATTACAAATCCCAATTAATGCCCAACGAAGTACATAGGTGGGCAGTATAGTACATATCGATGCATAGTAATAAACAATTTGACGTGCGGACGTCAAGAGCAGTCTCTGTGGCGAGCCACAGTGAACCCAAATCAGAAGGGCAAGTCTAGTTTATGAAATGCACAAAGTTATTCTCTCAAAAAAAATTCTCCCGTTAAGTAATCAGAAGGTTAACAAATAAAAAAGCTTTATTTTATAACATTATTTAAAACTAGCGTCCACTTGCGGCTTCGCTCGTCCCTGTCCCGTTACTTTTTCAGGATAAAAAGTATCCTAAGGTTCTTACCTCCCCACCAATTTCCAGCCAAATCGGTTCAGCCGTTATTGAGTTCTAAATAGTGTAACCTACATAGGCACAAAGTAATAAGCATATGGCCCACCTGAAGTTAAGTGCTAACGCGCCTCTAACAAAGTATTGCCTCATAAGTCACGCAGAACGTCCCTATGATGCACTGTCACATGCGTTCATCAACTTCAGGCACACAGATGCTATCATGTGCCTGTAATTTCACCGGAACCCACACCTTTCAAACCGAAACACAGCTACGCTGCTTAGCGGCAGAAATAGGCATGGTGGTAGCTCTTACCCGGACGAGCCCTTCACAAGAACTTAAGTGGATTTCTATCTTTCAAAATGTTAATAGGTGCGACGGTAGACGGTAGTACCCCTTAACCGCCACTTTAAGAGAGTACCTGCCATTTCCTACTGCATTGCCCCCACTGTGTCCAAACAGAGGCTGCTACGGACACCGCTCCCGAGGTGGCAGACAGGGGTGGGGCGGAAGTGACGTAATCTCCCGCCCGTCGCCATGGCAACCGCCTGTTTACCCCGCCGTATCGATCTACCCGTGTTTACATTCCGGGATGCAACGGGATCAAAACCATTTTAGGGGACCGTGTTTAGGGGAAAGTTATTTGGCAGTATTTAGGGTATAAGAGGCGTAGTGGGCTTTCATTTTGTAACGATTTTCTTCAGTAATAAATAATCGTTGTAAAGCATAATAATATTTTGTAACAATGCTGATTTTCTAGGCATTCATTAAATAAATTCAAAAAACCTAAAAAACAGAAGAGTAGTAGAGCTCTTTGTGTGTGGCTCGTCCGGGTGCGTACTACCACCATGCCTATTTCTGCCGTGAAGCAGCATTGCTGTGTTTCGGTTTGAAGGGTGTGGGTGCCGGTGAAATTACTGGCAGGTGAGGCTAAATATCTGTGTGCCTCAAATTGATGGACGCAAGGGAGTGCATCGTAGGGCACGTTCCTGACGTGCTTGACCTACGAGGCCGTGCTTTGTTACAGGCGATGGTTACCACTTAACATCAGGTGGGCAATATGCTTGTTCTATCAGCTAGTTGAATAAAAAAAAACAAATAAAAAAAAAATTCTAATGAAAACATTAGAAAACCTATACCCTATTACCACCTACCTATTACCACAAAATAGTTTGTGTCACTTTTTGAATGTTCACAGCAATTTGATTTAAAAAATTTAACTTTCTTACCGTAAATTTAATAATAGCGTGCCAGCCGTAACTTAACCTCGGTTCACACCCGCATCCTTATGAAAATATGTACTTTTTAAAAGAAGTAAGAGAAAGGAAGTATAAATAATTATAAGTTTAAAAAAACTTGAGAAACCGACTTCATTGCCAAACGGCTTAACCGATTTTAATGAAATTTGTTTGGGACAATCTGGACGTAAGTAAAACTTTTTATTTGGTAATAACCTACCAAATAAAAAAATAATTTTCTAAATCGGTTCATAAATGACGGAGACATGCAGTTACAAACATAAAAAAATTATTTAAAAAAAATATGGCAACACTGATTTTAATAAAATTAAAATGGGACCAATCTGGAAGCAGTACCTTTCAGATAAAAAAATATTTTTCAAATCGGCTCACAAATGACGTAGTTATGTGGTAACAAACATTAAAAAAAAAAAAAAAAAAAAAACAACAACCGAATGGAGAACCTCCTCCTTTTCGGTCCGGGGACGCAGGTCTTTATGTCAAATTACCGACCTGCACTTACGACTTTATGTTAAAATAGCAACATACCATATCATCTATGTTCACCACACAAATATTGGTTCTCCATGGGGATCGAGCAACTTAGTGGAGAAGACCTCGGCGCATGTACCTCGATCTGATCGCAGACGTTTTAGAGAAAGGCCAGGTTAGGAGTACCCTAAACCGACGAGCATGTATGAGAAACGTTATGCGAGTGAATGAAGCGAAAGAGATGTGTCAGGATCGTAGCAAGTGAAAATCCGTGATCTCTGCCTACCCCTATGGGAATGAGGAGTGATTTTATGTATGTATGTATGTAAAAGTCTCCAACTCAGTTGCTTACTGTATAATGTCTTCTGGTCGCTGACTGTAGTACGTACGATGAATCATAACAATTCGTATTTGAGAAAGATATGACTAACAGCTTAAAATACGGGTTTCAGTAATTGTTTTGTCAATCAAAAAGGAACCGTTCTTTGTTTCCCTTTGCTTGATAAATTCTTTGTTGCTTTGTGGAGGGGTGTCACGCGAATTGTAATTATATCGAACGCTTGCCTTTGTTTGTTGCCTTTATATTTATGATCCACTGGAATTGTTCGTTTTTCGGGCGGAAAATTGGATGTCTTATTTTTATGATGATGATTGGAAAAAACTGCAGTTTCACTCGTCTTCTTTAATGTCCGAATTACACAAAGTAGTATTTACAAAAAATAATAATTAAGTATTATAATTATTATCAGTTATCTAGTTCCCGTAGTATAAGCTCTGCTTAATTTGGGGCTAGATAGTGCTTTTTGGATTACCCACAATATAAAAAAACTAATCTTAACTTTCTCGTAAGTATTTATAATACTTGTAAGAATATTGTTACAAGAATTAATGCCCTTCCAAAAAACCAACTTCAATTGTCCGAAAATGTCAAAGATCTCAAATCCGAACCAATCAAATCAAGCGAAAAGGTCTAAGTGCGAACATCGTATTACCAATAAGTCGTTCAATAAGCATCCTCGCATGATCCAATACCTTACAAAGGAGGTACGCGACTCAAAGAGGATTTATCTAACAAAAGAACGACGAATGAACGAACTGAATGAGTACTTGTGAAAGTGTGCTTTCAAGGTAGCTTTCTTGGGGAGCTTTTGTTGACAAATGTTTTAGGGATTCGAAGGTACTTTATGGGGGTGAATGGGTGTCTTCGCTTGTTTTATTAATGGCATGAATGTTTGAGCAGAACTTTTGTTTAAGGGGGTCCGGAATATGTTAGGAATGGATAAATAGAGCGTTTGCCGAAACACAGTAGATGGTTTTCATACCTTAATTTGCAAACGATGCGCGTCGTTCAGAAGTCGAGTCTGTGGCAGCATGAACAGCATCGTGAACATTTGTTCAGGGGACATTGTCATCATTTAGATAATGTACAATGTATTATGTATTATCTAAATGGTGAATCTGTCGCCAGATGGACCGACGACATTGCTAAGATCGCGGGAAGTCGGTGGATGGAAAGAGCTCATAATTGTTCTTCCTGGAAATGTGTAGAGGAGGCCTATGTCCAGCAGTGGAACTTTTCAGGCTGATGATGATGATGACCATGTACATATTAGAGTTTAATTTTTCCATAAGATTTTGAAGTTTTCGGGTTCTTCCATAAAAATAGTATTCAATAAATTGTCGGAAAATAATGTGAAACCGAATAAATTTGCTTTTATCTAGTCGCTTTGAGCTAGAGCAGTGACCAAATTACAAATAAAACCCACTGGAATTTATATCTAAAATCTCATAAAATACGACAAGCGCACAAGTTGCCAAACATATTGCCAAAACATATTTCGAGAATTGTATTATCCGGGGATTCTGAATCTCGACTTCATTTGCTCGTCGTCTCGAGAGAGAAAAAATTCTGAATAAATTCGAAAATTTGACACAATATCTTGTAGTCGCTTCGGCGATGTATGTAAAATGCGATTGATTGAGGCGGGAATTGTTTTTCGTCTATTGCATTCGAAAAAATATCAAGAACATCTTGAATCTCTAACTGAAGTTTTGCATTTCGGGTAATATTTTATCAAGTACTCTATTTAGACCTCATCTTTGGAGATAACAACCATGCCTTCATTTTAGTTATTAACAAAATCCACAGCTCCAATTAATATATATCTTTTAATTAAGATTTTCATATTTTACTTTAACTGAAAATGCCTTATGTTAAGCCCACATCTAAGCGTTCTGCGGTGGCGTACAGTGAAATGCTGTCAAATATCGCTGTCATTTGAAAGCGTTTCACTGGTCGCCACCGCAGAATGCTTAGATGTGCGCAAGGCTTTAGATAAAACGAACTTCAATTTTTTTGGTTCGAAGGCAGTTTCCTACGTTCAATTTACTTACCTCAAATTCAAAGTTGAGAGTATAATTATATTTTATGAAATACACGTTGAAAAAGATGAAATCATAAATACTGCAAGTTATAATATAAATTCATACTTCTGCAAGTAACTTATAATATAAAATTCATCATTCATTCATTCATTTATTCATTCAAAAACTCCAATGCACCGAATAAGTTTACGTTCAACTTTATAACGTTCGGAAAAATATCGAATTCTTCCATATTTAAATGCATTTCAAATGGGGTAGGTATTCGAATTTCAAAACTAGTCTGTTGACTTTGTGAAATACCCAACATTGTGACGTGTGTACTGTGCTCACAGGTAAAGTCGAGTTGTGTGTGTTCTGCTTGTGTACTTTGAGTTTGGAAGTTACATTGTGTGGCTCTGGTTTTTGATATGAAATCGGTAGATGAATAAAACATTTTGTGTTCCTCTGATAAAGGATGGTAAAGCTACAACATTTTTTTATACAAAAACCAAACAAGAAGCTGAAATTAGCCGATGATGTGCAATATTTGTTGCCTAATACTGTACATATAGGGTGTTATTAATAATCCTGGCGCAACGCTGGAGTAGTTAAATCGTGTTTTGTCACATTTGTTTGAGTTGACAATTGCATGTCAATGAAAGAGACAAAACACGATTTAACTACTCCAGCGTTGCGCCGGGATTATTAATATTAACACCCCCAGAGTTTTTGGTTTTACAACATGCCGGTTTCCTTACAGTGTAAGGCTTACACACTAAAAACTCCTTTGTCGTTTATTACCATACTTTGCCGTAAACGCTTCGCAAATCATGCAAACATCTGTCTACAAGAATCGAACCGCCACATTACCGCCAATCCAGCAGCTGGCAAACAAGTCTGCGCTTCATTCGCTAACCTCGAATCGAACGCAGGTGCAATCGATAGTAATGTCAAGTATCGAGTTGCAGTTATCGATAACGCGGTGTAACTCAAGTCTAAACGGAAGGACTAGTCGACCACTAGGCGTAGTTCGTTTCGCAATCTTTGTTTACTAGCGACACACCACGGCTTCGTACGAGTAGAAAAATATAAAGGTGAAAGGTGACTTCGCACTCTGACGTTCATTTTCACGTCCTTTTTTAACCGACTTAAAAAAAGAGGAGGTTCTCCGGATTCGGTTGTAACTTTTGCTTTTTTTAATGCATATAACTTCGACATTTATTGACCGATTTGAAAAAATATTTTTTGATCTGAAAGGTTCAAATATTTAGAAACCGACTTCATGCCATTATTTCTATGGGACCAATCTGGAAGTTTATATGAAAATCTTTATTTTTATTTGAACTATGAAAACAACAAAATAAAAATTCATAATATTATCAAAAGTAAGTAAGTTTTTATCTGGAAGTATCCTTTCAGATAAAAAAAATGGCTCATAAATGACAACGTTATGCGATAATAAATAAAAAAAAAATACACCCGAATTGAGTACCCCCTTTTTTATTGGAAGTCGGTTAAAAAGAAGTCATTAGGGAAAACATATTTAGATAGAATGAAGTCATCAAACACTTTCACAGAAGTAGCGAGTAGCTCGTTCCTTCTGGAATCGAATTTCCTCAGCGTGTCAGTTGACCGAATCGGATGAGGATTCACGCTAATCTCTATTCAAGATCGCTCGATTGGGCTGACAATGTTTTTGTGTTCTATTTCCATCGACTGCCCTCATAATTCAGTTGGTTGGTTCCCCACCGACATAACATATTTGTATAGTGAACATAGATGTTTGTTCTCTGTCTGGGTGTTAATCTGTATTCTAAGGATGTATTTACAAAAAACGTTGTATACATTGAAAATGAAAAATGAAAAGAATTGTGGCTAGATAGTATGGATTGTCCATAATATTTATTTATTTATTTTATACCCAGTTTGTATAATTAAAATAAACTTTGTTTTTACAAGAGGTTTTATTTATCATACAAACAAATTGGTGCAGAACCTTTCAATTTGTTTCAAAAATCATCAAACCGAATGCGAAATTACCATTCGGTTTTTCACTTCATATAAGTCATTCTTTTTGTAAAATTATGGGATGTACTAGTTAGTTGCACAGCTTCTTCAGGTTGATGATGATGAATCTCCTTAAAAATAGCCTATTTCATTATGTTTATTCCAAATGTAATTTTCATACAATTTTTAACTCAGCCGTAGTCAGCCGACTCGAGATACCCCGATCAGGGTCCAAATCCGAGGACAGAGACAAACGGCAGTGCTGATAGGCAACTAGCCGTAATGATGGTACTTAGCGCCGAGTTGCTTAGTTTAGATGGAAGTCGTTTATAAAAGCTATGTGATCTATTCTTCACAAACTTTAGTTTTGTGCACCTGAAAATATATTACCTTTAACGCCATCTAGGTTATAAAAACTGAACTAATAATGATAACTAGTTCTTCTTAATGAATGGCATCTGTCCATTTTGGATCAATTTTGCCAGTGTCGAGTAATGTTAGTGAAAAATCGACACGATAAGAAGAAGAAGAAGAAGGATAAAAATAGCACTGAAGAAGTGTGTTAGAAGCCAGAATGTCGTAAGACCAACATGTGTCGAGTGCACGAAAGGTGCCTCTCTGAGGCGCACTTAAATCCTTTCACCACATTGCCATTGGTTTGAAAGAACTGTTAAGAAGAAGTGTGGTGCCATTCCAACTTAGTGAGACATAGGCAACAATACAAAAGCAAAAGTTTCAAAGACAGCACACGTTTAAGCCAAGAGTGAACAGGTGGATTATGGCTAAGCATGCTCCATCTTAGGCTGCATCCTCACTTTCCATCAGGTGTAATGGCAGCCAAATGCTTAGCGATCTATATTAAAAAAAAAAAAAACGTTACCTATGCTTCAAAGTAATAATAATGAACCTATAAGATGATGATGGGTTTTTTATGGGTGAATCCAGTCGACTTACTCAGGCTGATGATTATGATGACAATAATCGGTGTTAAGCGTAAGCGAGCAAAGCCGAGGGCGCAAGCTAACACGTGCATATGTTATTTTTCGGTCACATACCACCAACGCAACTTGACACCAGCGCGAGTACCCGAGGTCAATGTTTTGCAGTTTTTTATTATTTGGCGATCGAACACAGTGAATCATAACTGAGGCTTATTTGGTGCTGCCAAGCGTGAGTCGGACATGATATTGGAATTCCGTATGAGAAGATCGCATGGAACTGACACCTAGACTCGGACACCTAGACTCGGACACCTAGACTCGACCTACGTTTCAAAGTGATCCTTGTGATATTATTGAATAAATACATTTTTGACTTTGACTTTGCTATAAATATCGATATCGCTCTGAAAAGGTAATTTGACTTCTTTAGAGCGATATCGCCTGATAGTACTTTTTGAAGGGCATTCGCAATAGATTTCAAGTAGTAAAGAATTTAAAGCCTTCTTCATCTATCTACCCACAAAGCCGCTTGGTTAATCGTTGCAAATTTGACTAACTAGCAGTCGCCTGCAACTTCAGTTGCCCCGTTCCCGTAATTTTTTGCTGGATAAAAAGTATCCTATATCCGTCTCCTGGTTTTAAGCTACCTCCCCACTTATTTTCAGCCAAATCAGTTCAGCCGTCCTTGAGTTAAAAGAAGTGTAAGTAACACGTTCTTTTAATACATAGGTATAGATTAAAAACTTATCCACCCCACGAGAAACACAAATTTTACCGGGATAAAAAGTAGCCTATGTGCTATTCCAGACTTTAATCTCTGTGCCAAATTCTATCCAGATCCGTTCAGCTGTTCTGGTGTTATTGAGTAACAAACATCCATCCATGCATCCATCCATCCATCCATACATCCATCAAACTTTCACATTTATGATATTAGTGGTATTTATCCAGAATCATCGCGGTTGCTATATTAGTGATCGCTTTTCAATGCTACATTCCGTAGCTACGCTTAAGCCAGTCGATAAGCCATGACCAATTGACCAAACCTCAGTTTCCGCTCTTAAATAAGATGTTCAGCTTATCTATATTACGTAGGCTTGCTCATCCTCCTTATTCGGCATTATCCTCAAGAAAACATAGCCAATTCGTACGAAACTGACTAAGCATAGGCGACAGGCGTACCTCACGACATCTTTCCCTAATTAAATCTTACGAATATCTTCGACTTTTGCAAGGTTTTCTCAGAACGTTTTCTCAGAATCTACATACTACTATGTTTATTTTTGTATATTATATATTATTTTTATTATTTTCCCGTAACTTATACTTGTGCCAGATGAGGAACTATTTTCTAAACGAACTAAGTCCATAAATCTACTCTCAAATCTACTAGGTCGAATTAAACGTTAATGATAAGTATTTTAATTCAGAACGCGTAACTCTTCGAGTTTAAGGTCGTAGGTTCGAATCCGATACCTTAAAATTTTCTTTTCGTAAAAAAAGTTCGAGCTGCTCTCAAGAGAGGCGAATGCAAAAGAAAGAGACACGTGCTCACACGAAAACAACATTTGGTAGACGAAATGTGGTACCAAAACTCCGACTTTGGGTACTGTTTACTTCTTATCTTTTACATACAGAACTCTGTAAAGAACAATAAAGCATACCAAATGTCTCGCAAGTTCTCAGAACGTCAATTACTGAACTCTAAATTACCAGATGAAGTCATCTGAGGTCGCTGACCCCCGGTCCTCGACCCCGCCATAAAACACCTTGGACACCTATAAATAGGATCTACTAACATCCGGCCTACCTCAACGCTTGATGTTATATTGTTGCATAGGAATATTTGTGGACGATTAGCGAGACGTGAGAATAGACTCACGCCTGTAATACGGCACGGTATCAATAAATAATGTGGACAATTCAACACTATCTAGCCCCAAACTAAGCAGAGCTTGTATGATGGGATACCAAATAATATTCTTATATATTTATAATTCGGAACGTCGGTCTGCTTCCCATTTATTGTAATGCCCTTATGGGTTACACATTGAGATTCTAAATTGTAACTACCATAACGTTGTATATATCAATGTGGGGACAATAAAATATTGAGCATTGAGTATACTTTTTCTAGAAAGTCACACAAATGCGTCTACAGTACCCGAAGTCGGAGTTTTGCTACCACATTTCGTCTACCAAATGTTGTGTCTCTCTCTTTTGAATGGAAAATTGATGAGACAACAACTCTAACTACGAAACGTATTTTTGCTGTCATGTTTTCTCCATACCAATAGAAGAGTGACAAAATGTTGTAAATTAAGTGGGACTTGCCCTTCGTATCCGAAGTCGGAGTTTTGCTACCACATTTCGTAGACGAAAAGTTGTTTTCGTTTCACCTGTTTGTCTCTCTTTCTATTGTATGTAGAAAAGATGAGACAGCAAAAATACGTTACGTAGAAACGATCGAAACGAGTTTTTGTCTCATCAAATTTCCATGCAAAAGATGACACGTGCTCACACGAAAACAACATTCGGTAGACGAAATGTGGTAGCAAAACTCCGACTTTGGGTACTTCTTCTTCTTATCGTGTCATTGATTCTTTCGAACCAAGTGTGGTGAAAGGATTTTACGTGCGCCTCAAAGAGGCTCCTTTCGTGCACTTTCGGGTACTGATCCGCACCGAATCGCTAGAATGTATAAAACATTGTTGATACGATGCGGACATGTGAACGCTAGGCTTTTGTCCTGTCGAATACTATCAGTATTGTAGGTGCATCCATGCATTGCCAAGCCACTAAACGTCAGTATAAATCACGCGCTGTAATACAACTTAATCTACGATCCCACGTATAGATTTATAGATGGTATAGTATAGATAGCTAATCGGAACGATAACTTGGTCGGATACGTTCGGTTTGGAACGGGTGCATGTAGGAAAAATATACCAGTATTTCTATAATACACCCTATTAAAGAACTTCTGGTATATTTTTCCTAAATGCACCGTAACAGAACTATTGGGAGAAAATATCCCAGTAGGTCAACAGATTTATTGGGAAAAAACGTGTTCGAAAAAGATGATGTCACATCTCGAGCGTAAACGTAGATATTTACGAGTACCTTACCTATACCAAAGATAAGATATTACTATACTAGTACCTATACCGGTGAAGGAAAACATCGGGAGGAAATCCGTCTTCCTTTAGTAGTTTGTTATTCTAAAAGCATTGACCATAATTAGACCTTATAGAATTTCCGGTCACAAACTCTATTTTATCAAATTTAATAGCCGTGACTCACAATAACGTTTTTATTTTATTTAAATTCAAATAAATATCTGTGGATATTCGTTCTACCTAAATTTAGGTATGATTAGTATCTATTCTCATAATTGGACTTCCTCGTAGTCCTTTTAAAGATACCTGCCTCGTTTAGCCAAATATGGACTGAATAGCCAAATTCAGACAAAACACAAGTAGTAGCTTTAGTTTTGGTGTTATACAATTAATATTATTAATGCCAAAGTTCGATGTTTATTTTGTCTTTGGTTTAACGCGGCTAGCACGCTGGACAGATTTGAATGAAATTTACAATAATTATATTTAGCATTCTTAAATTGTATAAACACTATTTTTTATCAGAAAAATTTAATCCTATCCCTAGGCAAGGTAGATATTACCACAGATATTTTAGTCGATTTCTAAATTTTTTTAGGGGGTAGTCAGAGATCGACCAAGGGGCTAATTCTCGGGCCGATCTCGATCATTTTGCAATTTTATTTTATTGCTTCTTTTCGAAGAGAGAAAGGATGATTTCCTTGAGTAATTCATCGACGACCTCTTCGTAAAATGCAAAATGATCGAGATCGGCCCGAGAATTAGCCCCCAAATATTACATTTAATTTTGGCACATAGACACATTTTTCATGTTGTACTCAAAGAGGGATATATAAAAGTGTTGTAAGCGAAGCCGTGGGCGGCAGCTAGTTAAAAAATGGTTAGACGTTTGGGTCGGATCTGTATTTCTGAGAAATTCAACGCTACCTCCTTCCTATGACCTTATATTTAACCTTCGCCAATATCAAACCTCGGGTAGCACTATTTGATTTAGTATAACTAAGGTTGGGTTTTCAATTTAAACTAAAACTATATTTAGTTTAGTTATAGAAATTAATTATTATATGAAATGCATTTATTTAAAACCTAGGTTTAGGCTATAAAGCTTTCATGGTAAAAACACATTAGTAGGTTCGGTAGCACACAGAACAAAAAATAATATTAATTAACAGAAATGCTAAAGAAATAAATTTGTTTTAGTTTGTGTGATCTGAGAATATTTCTTCTAATTTCGGAAACTTATAGAAATTCTGGTAGATGGTGTTTTTTTGGCTTGTGTTTTACGTTGTCGGACTGTGGAACCCTAACCACAGTATTTTTACAGACTGTGGATTGATTAAAACATTTGTTTAATTCATCTGAATGCAAGCTGTTATTTTTACTACATTTACAAAAAAAATATCGCACAAAGAGAAATAATAAATTACGTTCAACCCTACGCATCACACACATATCCATTAACGCACACGAACGCATTTTATACACACACATGCTTATAATTGTGTGCAGGGACGGCAGCTGCAGGGCCCGGTTGTGGATCTCAAACTTTACATAAACATGTTGTTAATTATTATAAGTTGTTTTTTTGTAAGCATTTATGAAACACTCAAATATTTCTGATTAATTTTTACCAAGCTTGCTAAAAAAAAAATCAAACCCATCATTTATCAGTTTAGCTAGATGCGCGCACGTAATAATTAAAATAATCGTTATATCGTCAAATCTAGCAGTTTATCCTGAATTAATGCAGGGTTGTTGTATTTAACAAAAATAAATGTAGATTATCTGTATAATAAACTTAAATGGTATTACTATACCGCGCCTTAATCTTGCAATTACCAACTTCATACCAATAAATAAACTACAGACAAATTATCTTAGGTTTTCGCAAAATTGTAAATCCTAAATAAAAGCTCATAAAACACGATGAGGTCGGTCGGGTGGAACTAAAGGAGTACTAAGGCTATTTACACTAACTGGTTATTTGTTTCCAATAATAATTTAATATCGACGGGAGCAATAAAGTTGAGTACATTGAACGGAGCTTGATCGCCTTGAAAACTCGTATCATTGACAGAAAAAATAATAATTTCATGGCTTTTATGAATGATGATATCATAGCTGTCTTGTTTCAACGTTAAAATAGAATAAGTGATTGAATGGCATGGTCGGTTGTAAATTGTAATTTATTAAATTAAATCATCGTTTTTGTAGGATTGAGAACATGAAAAAACCTATTTTCCTTTATCGTTTTCTGATGTATCATCTAAATATTTGAACAAAAAGAACAACAAAAAATATCGAGTTCTGCGTCATTCTCCCAACGGAAAAATAAAACAACATAAAATGGGTGCAGGTGGTCGTTAAACTTTGAGAACCGCCTCGTTTGGGCCGATAATATTTGAGGGTTCTTTTTTGTTGTAGCGATCTCGACCGTAACGTATGGGTGCCTGCAGCTCAACTTTTTTCGGAACTTGAACCCCCGTCAGTTGCGTCGCGTCAGTTATGATTCGGCCGTCGTCGCGAGCGGTTGCCCCTCCGCGTTCTCATTTTCTCTAGTCATTGTGTCCAAATTAGTTCTAATTGGTAGTGTAGTATCGCGCGTAATATTAATTTTAGTTTTTTCTTTCTGAAGTTTGGTGAAGATCGATTTCATGAACGGATTTGGATTGCTTTGGTGAGTTTTATATTTTGTTTTAATGTTTACTTTTTGAGTTTTATATTTTTTAAATATTGACGGTTTAACAGTGAGTCTTTGTGTATTTTTATAGCCTTCAGAATAATACAGCAGTTAAATACTAAACCATGTCGTAAGGTCGTTACTTTTTGAACATCTGCTGTTCTGTTTAAATGGGGACTTACATTAATAACACTTCTTGTATTGAAAGTCACACAATAGGTATTTATAAATTTATTCTCTCATATCTCTTTATTGTGCAAATATTATTTTGTAACTTTTCTGCAAGACTTCGATTCGATTAATATCGAAAGTGTTATTGACATTGAATCCTACATTTATGTGGTCAAATAGCTTTATTTTAGTTATTATAAGACTCAAAAATATTGAGGAAGTAAAAACAGAACAGTTGCTACGATAAATAATATTAATTACACCAGATTATGATTATTTCAGCTAGCAAATAAGTTAGGTGGGTATTAATTAAAAATATCAAACGATGAAAATAAATTATTTTTAAAAGGTCGCTTTTAATTGTTTATTTCTGACATTTGAGATTTGTAATTAATAAAAAACACGTTTTTTGACTTCCGAATATATCTAGTTTCATATTATGTAGTTTAGCCATTTATATTATATTACTTCACAATCATATGATTTTACAGTATTGTTTTAAGGATATTTTAATCAATAATCAAATAAAAATTCTAGTAACTTAAAGTCAATTTCAATACAAAGTAAGCCAATGCAGCAAAGACGAAATTCTAATATTGGAAGTCCAGCACTAATGAATGACGAGGTAAGCGAGGGTATAACTGACCAGTTTAACGAAGTACCTATATTTGGCGCAACTATTAATCAAATCAGCTCGAACGGCTAACTGAAATCCGAATAGTAAATCCTGGCTGAATCGGGGAGAGTATTCATGGACTATGTGCGAAGCGATGAGCGGTGAAAAAAAAGGAACTGTAGCTTAAAGGGATATATGATCAATACTTATTAATACTTCAGAATGGAGAACACATAAATGTTTATTGAAATCTCTAAATGGTAGGCCTTAAATTGCCTTTTTTTTTTCATTTATTAAAGATACAAGTATTTATAAAGATTTTATGTATTCAGGAATCAAATAATGTATATAGGTCTTATAATTTCTATTCAAGAACCATATACTAGGTGTAACAACAAAAAAATATTTGTATAGACTGAATAATTTCAAATATGACTTTTCCATAAATATTCTCAACGACACTTACGCTGGTACCAGTATTTCGGTCCGTTTCAGTTTTTTATTTTATTTTTTAAAGGCTCAGCTGCACTGATTTTAAATTCCTTTGTCTTACGCTACAATTATGCACAGTAACTTCGTTCATCTGCTCCCTCCCTTACCACAAAACTGGAGCTGGGTCTAATACAATCATATATGACGTGATAGTTCTTGGGACGACATTATTATTTGCTTTGTGCTGGTTTCATCCAAGCATCTAATGCTAGCGGTTTGAGGCAGTTCCTGTAAATATGACTATCTTAGAGCATATTTCCGGAAAATGGTGAATAATTATGATATCTTAGAATTTAATTTTGACAAAATATAGGTGCTTTACATTTCAAAGACCCACCAACAACGGGCATGTCTTCTGTTGTTGCATTTTCCTATGTCCTCTTCTTTGTTGTTTCGGTTCAAAAAGAAAGGGATGGCAACATTTTTAGTGCTCTCATATGAGGGTAGTTTAGGAATAAATTAAACAACATGATTTGGCAGCATTGTATTTTGATCGTGCAGACTTGATTATTTTTTTGTGGCGATCAAGGAAATGCTGTGAAATATCTCTGTCATATTTGATAGCTCTTCACTGATCGCTATCGCTATCGCGTTAGATGTGCGCAAGGCTTTAATATGGAACAAAATTTTTATTTATATTATTTTTGTTAATTAATTGTAGACAAGGAATTTATATTATCACACAACTTATTATTCGAGATAACGAACTAAAAACTTTATTTTTATATTTTTTATATACAAACCAAAAAATATGTAAACATAAATATTAATGTTATATCAAAATAGCTTTAACCCAATTGGCCTTATCAACTCTGTGACGTAACCACACTAGAATGATTACCTGGTAGTAGCAGTTTCATGGCAGTTACGCACTAGGGTTATTACGTAAATCTTAGGTAATTTGATTTATGTGTAGTACCTACCATTACTAAGTTACATACTCCTGATAGGGTGTGACATAGATTAGTTCTAGTTTTCTTACGTTGATTTGTCAACTGACGTAGGTCTAGGTACATTATTTTGTTTTGATTTGATTTTCTTTCACGTCATTGTAGCAATAGCTTTTTTTTATTATTTTTTTTATTTATTTGGGAAACAAACAGTTTATTCCATGATTAAAATTGTTTTGACATATTAGTTAATTTTTTTATTACCACCCAGCGGCTGGTAATAAAAAAATTAACATTATATTATAATTTGTAGTGCGCTACAAGGAGGCTCTTTTCACTTGACACAACATGGTGTCGAACTAATACTTGTTATTATTTCGTATGAAAAAAATATTAAAAAGTTTCCTTGCTATACATATTTTTTGCTCTAAAAAGTTCCTTTGTCCTTTATTTTTGATGAAAATCCAGTGAAAACCTAGTTAAAAATTTTAATCATAGAATAAGTTAATAAAACTTTTTCTCACTGTCTCATACGAGCTCACTAACTTTTAATTAAGAACCATGTGCTTTATTGTTTTAGGAAACATATAAAAAAAAGCCTTTGCATCTATTGTAGATGATTCATATAGCGTCAGGAGCAAGTAATTACTTACAGGGCGCTACAGTGCCTGGGACAGGATTTTAGATGGAATAGGCTTCCCCAGCACCTATACCATCCTGACAGCTTAGTCGGCCTAATCCACAGGAAAGACAAGGTCAATATTTGCGGAGAAGACTGGGCCTCGAGTTTCCTTACGATGTTTTCACCGTTTGAGAGCACTAACACATTTTTCGACAGAAAAAACTCATTGGTACACGACTAACGTAATTTCATTTCCCACGATAATAAGCAATATTCTTAAGATAAGAACCTGTTTAACAGAAAACAGTAACAATACAATCTTTATCTTAATACCCTAAATACTTCCAATTGTCATGTCCAGGTACCTACCCTAATTTTTTGTTCTGTGGCGTCTTAACAAAAAGGTTTACTTATTAAATAAGACAGTATTTCTTAAACCTTGAAACCACTTTTCTTAGAACATAGGGCTCAGTATGACCCTATGATATCACTGACAGCCATACTTATAAACGCAATTTAAATTTAAACATAACTTAAAGTTAGCCCTGTCACTTTGTCATTATTCAGTAGTAAGAGATGGTAATAGTTTAGGCACTGTTTATCTTTTGACATATTTAACAAACATACATAAAATCACGCCTCATTCCCATGGGGGTAGGCAGAGATCACGGATTTCCACTTGCTACGATCCTGACACACCTTTCGCTTCATTCACTCTCATAACATTCTTCATACATGCTCGTCGGTTTAGGGTACTCCTAACCTGGCCTTTCTCTAAAACGTCTGCGATCTGATCGAGATACATGCGCCTAGGTCTTCCTCTTCCAGCAAATTGAAAGGTTTACTACATAGGGTCGTCTTTGACCCCAAAACCGTACTATAATAGTTCTAAAGAATTGGATAGGTCAGTTCAAAAGTAAAATATTTAAATTTCGTAAACCAGCTTGTTTGTGTAACATTGAAATTAGTTTAAACACGAAACGTCTCTTAATATTATTTCATAGTGTTGCGCATCTGATTAGCTAAGTTACATATTATTATCTTGAATCTGTAACTTAGCTAAAATGTCGTATCTTGCTGTCATAATATCTCTTGTCTCTCTTTTACAAACTGAAACGACAAGGATGGCGATAACTTTAGCGCCAATTTTAGTTATTGCAGGATAACGTAATACCAGAACAATTCAATAAATTTTATATTATCAAATTCTTGCATTTCTTTCGTACCGCTTTGTAATAAGAGATTTTACAATAAAGAAACTAAAAAAATGCTGATGTAGAACTATTAAACCATAATTATTTTCCTCGGTGGGGATCGAACCCACGACCTACGGCGCAGAAGGCAGAGCTACTACCAACTGACCTGAGAAGTAAGGTAGAACGCATTATAAAACCTTGACTTCACACTCGGCAAATTCGCGCAATGACTCACGCGATCTGACATTTCGAATTAAAAACAGATAAAGTGTAGCAATTTATTTGGTAATTAGGTCCGATCAGATAAAAGGTTAATGGCCGGTTATATGAAGATTTGGTGGTCGGGTTTAAAATGATTCTTGAATTTTATTTATAAAAACTGCTAAGTTACTGAACCTTTTTGATAATTATCACGTTTTTTAACAAAACCAAACAGCTATTTATAAACAAGTTCCTCTTACTAATAAACGTTACTTACCTATATATATATTATTTGTATTTGTAATCTGCCACTAATAATCACGCCGGTAAAAGATTGCTTCAGTCTAAGCATTAGATTTTCACGAGTAACGCCATTAGCAAATTGTATTTTTAAATAAAAGTTATAGCACCATTTAATTTGATTCGTTTGAAAGAAAGACCTTTTTTGTACGATTATCGCAAAAGGTTCAAAATGTCTTCAAAACCCTGCAAATCTCTATCTACAGTGAATACACCCAAGAAAAAATACTCATTCCTCGTTACTCATCACAGAAACGCCCCGAAGACATTCGAGATTAATCAAATTAATTAAGTTTCTCTTACGTGAGGGAACAGCTTTATATCGAGGTGCAAGTCGTGAGTACACGCTATTCTACACCCTAAGGTAGAAGTTGTTATTAGAACCGGTTTTGCCTTGTCAAGTAAATAAGGTATAGAGACAAAAAGTTGCTATCTTATATTCCGTAAAAGCCAAGTATTTTAAATACAAGATATTTCTGAGTGAATAATGTAAAAATAATAAATTCAAAGGATTATCAAATTGTAACCCTTTTCTCACCTATAAATTGCAAGTTTTTAATTATTATTTATTTATTCATCTTAAGTGAAGAACCTATGATTTTGTTCGCGTGTTGTCTTACAATCTTAACCTTATGATGACCTAGCTAGATCCTAAAACCAAGGTGTTCAGAAAAAAATAATGCAAATAAATAACGAACTTTTTACATAGCGCCGACTAACCATAAAGGACTAGTAATCATCATCAGTCTGAAGAAGTCCGCCCGACAAAAGCTTCCTCTATACATAATATGTACATGCTATATATAGGCAACTTATGGGTTAGGCACTAACTTTTTTTTGTAAAATACATATACTTACTTAATTAGGTTTTTTATAACTTTGAGTTATTTGAGGTTTAACTCAACTTTGTGAATCATGCGAGAGGGTGTGATAATTATTTTTTTATTTTGTAACCCCCACTCACTTTCCTACCATTCTCTGTAACGTATGCGTGTAGCTATGGGCAGGGTAGTTATGGGTAGGTAACCTAATGTGCCAACTGTACAAACATGGTCATCACACAGATTTGTCCTGGTTGGGAATCGAACTTAGTAAGCTACGTGTAGGCCAGTTCAATAAACATACACTTATAACATGTTATGTAGGAGCACACATTAATTTTCCGTTGAAGCTGGAGGCAGTAACGCAATTATCGGAACTTCGTTACATGAAGGCATGGGATGGTACTACTGATATAGGCCTCCTAATATGACCTGATTCGCGAAATAATAATCTTTTGAAGATGTCTAATAGGAGTATTCGAGATAATTTTACATTCGACGAAGTTCAATGCCTTATTATAAGCGATGGTTACCACTTAACGTCAGGTAAGACATGCCTGCTCCATCATCAAGTTGTGGCGCAACGCAGAGGCCGATTGTGCCTCTTTGTCGCTCGTTCCGTGCTCTCGCTTGCACTACAAGCCTTAAATGGAACGCCTCAGAGCGAAGTAACGCCATGTTTTTTCGTGCGTGCAGCCGGCTCCATCGAATTATAAGACGTTGTCACGTCAAAAAAAAGTACGGCCACACCTAGGCAAACAGCTATGTGTACGATGGGAAGCAGCATTGCTGTGTTTCGGTTTGAAGGGTGTGGGTGCCGGTGTTATTACTGGCACGTGAGACTGAACATCTGTATGCCTCAAGTTGATGGACGCAAGGCAGTGCATCATAGAGCACGTTCCTGATGTGCGTGAACTACGAAAATGATTTGTTATAAGCTATGGTTACCACCTAACATTAGGCTTGTTCCATCAGCTAGTTGTATGTACAGAATTTTACAGCTCAAGTTACATAAAAACAAAGAAAAATGACGCTTAACACAAGGACATAAGAGCGAGCAGTGTATAGTCTGATATGTATCCTTGTGTACGCCGCAATCGGTTCTTAGCGTCATACATACATTTTGAAATCCTTGGTATTCTACTGACGGTTGCAAGCCCAATGACATTTCACTATGTTCAGTCACCTTTTGCAAGTGTTGAAACCCAAAAAACCTTGAATCAAAGAAAAAAATGTACCTAACAGACCTCCCAAAAGTTGACAGATTCTTTATACAGGGTGTAAAAGACCATCCAAACATGTGGTTACAAGATCCTCTACTTCAGAATAAATAATATTGTAATGCCCTATTTCGAGACAATTTTCTTTATCCCGGGCGTTTAGGTTATGACAGAAAATGCGTTTTACTCTCTAAAATATGCTCGTAGTTTTTATTAAATCGTTGGTCCTGACCTTACTATGAGCTTTTTCAGAATGATCCCATTTAAACATACTTAAACAAAAAAAACACTGTATATCAGAAAACTGGAATATTCTAAACGATCAGCAGTGTTTGTTTGTGCACCCTGTATATCCGTAAAATGATATTCTTTTGCATGCAATATCGATTTCTTGTGTCTTGAGTAGTCAAGATGTCCTCAAAAATCCGATCCGTCGCAAAATTAAACCTGAATTCAGTTGCATATTATATACAGGAGACTAAACACGATCACTTACATCGTGGACCGACATTTAAGCCCTGGGAGGTAGGGTATTTAATAAACAGTAACTTATATTTCTTAGTTTTTATTTATCAATAAATCATATTTTGTTCAGCCAATAAAATAATTAAGCGCAAAAAAATACCCTGTATATTTTTCTTTTTTTTTCTTGGAATACAGAGGTCAATAAAAATGGTCCAGCCATAAAAAAAAGTTAATTCAAAAGATTTGAATAATGCAAAGTCGTTAAAACATACTCTCACGAGAATCTAGCTTTACAATGCAGTGTCAAACACAAATTAGTGTCGTATACAATAGAAAAAAATGCATTTGACGTATCCCTTACAAAAGCCGTTAAAACTATTAAAATACACTGCAGCCCCTATAAACTAGGCAACCCCTAGACAAGCCACTCTCACGATCAGGTGTATGGGACCTGTCTATTTCTAAGAAAACAAAATGGCGTCCTAACGGTTTTTGGAGAACTATTGTTAAGGTTTCATGACCTTTGTTGTGGATTTGTGTTATTGTGAGTGGTGAAGTGTGATCTTGGGGTAGATATTCGATCCGAAAAGGTAGATGCCATCATTTCAAGACGTTCTCATTCATATTGTACGTTAAAATTTTACAAAAACACTAGCTCATAAAAAGAAAAGTTCTAAAATGTTCTTATTTCAAAAATTCAAGAACATTGCAACTAGAATTTGATTTTCAAACTACATAAACTGGCCTCTCAGCTGGTAGCTCTGCCTTCTGCGCCATAAGTCGTGGGCTCTATCCCCACCGAGAACAAATATTTGTGTGGTGAACACAGATGCTTGTTTCCTGTCTGGGTGTTTCACCCAAATAAATGTAAACGAGTGTTTTATCATTTATCTGGTTCCCATAGTACAAGCTCTGCTTAATCTGGGACAAGATAGTGTTACGTGGATTTCCCACAATATTTATTATTTTATTATTATAGAACAGTTTACCTACGTCGAGGTTTACAACGTCGTAAAGCCGTATTCCTGATTACGTACTCCGCGCGACAAGCGTAAACCATTGCTGGCAAGCGTGGAGTATTTGTACAAAAAAGTGGCGTTTGCAAGTCTGCCTGCTCTCTTGTCGCAAGCCTGTCGCGACATGAGTAGTGGACCATTCTAAACCTGACATAGCACCCCATAAACTGTAAGTTCGTTAGTTTACGTGTTTAGGAGCTGTTAAATTAGTAGACGAACAGTACCGAGAAGCGGGTTAACAAATATTATGGTTATCGCGTAGACTCACCAGCTTAGAAAATTTCAGTTCATTTATTCTGAAGGAAATTTAAGTCAAAATTAGAAGTGAAATGTTTTCTATTTTTATTTATACAACTAGCTGATGGAACAAGCATACGGCACACCTGATGTTAAGTGGTAGCCAAGTAACCATCGCCTAAAACAAAGTATTGTGACAGGTATTGAACCCTTCTCCATTCCTGTGATCTTAACAATGTTAGATTAGATTAGATTAGAAAATACTTTATTGCACAAAAAATAGTACATAGGCGAACTTAATGCTAATTAGCATTAAGTTCGCCTATGTATATGTCTATGTGTCTATGTATGTATGTATGTGAATGTTATCGGTCCACCGAGGGATTATTTGTTGAAAACATGACAAATTGACCGGCTTTTAATCCAAGAATGTCTAAATTGCCAATGAGTCACATTCTGTCAAATAAGGCGCGCCTTCTACAAATAGGCTGTCATATGAATTAGGGTTGGCAAGCGTGGCAGTAATTGTATCACAAACCTTTCATAATATAATCATGTTGAGTTTTCTTATTTATATTTATAACAAGAAAATTATATATTACGGCATCGTTTTCTTGTTTTATTTTGTGATAAGCATCTTTGCCTAGCAAAGGTGCTGGTTCGGTTCATGGGAAAGATTTGTTCCTGATTATTTGTGTTGTATTACTTAATACCAGAAGACGAATGACCGACGACATTGTTAAGATCGCGGGAAGCCGGTGGATGGAAAGGGCTCAGAAACGAAGAAGTACACTGCTGGATATAAGCCTTTCCTGCACATTTCCAGAAAGAACGATTCTGAGCCCTATCCACCGACTTCCCGCGATCTTAACAATGTCGTCGGACCTTCTGGTGGGCGCCCTAAGTTTCGTGGTCGCCATTCGAGACCCTTCAATCGACACATTGATTACATCGATGTCTATTCTATTTGTATCTTTATTTTAATGTATTGTTCTTTACTGGTTAATGTTTGCTTATGTGGTAAATAAATAAATGTCTTTATTTAAACTATTACACGGGTATTTATCGCGTATATGACCTTATTTTATTTATTTTCCCGACGTTTCGGCTATGTTGCACTAACCGTGGTCGCGGGCAGACTGGAGCATTGACATGAGTGCTACCGTCGTTGAGAAGTGGAGACAGCATCACTAACTACCCTCACTTGATGTTCTTTGTCCATCATTTCCGTGCACGCACTGCGACACATAACACTGATAGTAACTACGCACTGTGGTAAGGTATCGCGACGCATACAACCAACAACAACCCGGTTCCAACAACGGGTTCCAGTTATTGCAACATAGCCGAAACGTCGGGAAAATAAATAAAATAAGGTAATATTATACGCGATAAATACCCGTGTAATAGTTTAAATATGTTTTATGATCGCGAAAGTTTAAAAAGTACTAAATAAATGTCTGTGTGGAATATTTATCAATGGATCTAAATATTGCAGCCCTACGCGGGGGGCCAAAAGCCGCACTTGTTGCTATCGCTGCTAATTTTAGCCCGTCCTATTTATAACATATTGTGTTCGTAAACACGCCGTTTTGTTTCGTCGCCTTGTCTTGGCTAGCGGCTTCTGTCTTCTGTCAGATACTGCCTGTCATCTTTGACAGATCTGCTTTTTAATGACGTAAACAGGACGTTTGTATTCGGCCGGTTTGCTGTCGTCAGTCCTTTGGTTGTTTAATTATGTGAAATTCCATCTTTGAAAGTTTTTTTTCTGTTAATAGCGGGTTTTAGTAATATGACTCAGTGCTACTTCTAGCATATCATCGATCTTATGAAACAAACTAGTATGCTGGTTCGTAGGACAAAAAAAGACTAAAACGGTAATTGAAAATTAAAAGACAAAAGAATTAAAAAGCCTTTTTAGTTACAATAATGAAGTGCATGAAAGAAGTCTCTTTGATGCGCACCTAAAACCCTTTCACCGCACTTATTATTATTAGGTCAAATCTAGAACCATTAAAAAAAATAGGGTAAAAGCCCCCAGCAGCGTTTATCACGTTAAAAAACTAGAGTTTATTGTATCTTCGAATATTCTCGGCATAAGAAAAATGCCTACAAACAATAATGCAAAGACGTTTTATCAAAACTGGATTTTGAAAGAACGATGTGACGTAATGAAACCGTGGGAAGTGGACAAGAGAATCCATAAAATTAACTGATGTAACTTTTAGATGAATTAAAAATAGCTTGGCCGAAAATAATACCGGAAATATTTGCATAGGAAGGCATTCCTATTTTGAACTGCCTAGTGCCTTATCATTGACTTCATACACAAACACACACACCCATACATTCACAACTATATTGGTTGTTTCTCCCGGTCTCCTTGACTCTTGAGACTCGTGTTATCGGGGAACCTTCATATATCTTCACATTTACACACACACCCACACACCCACCCACACTATACATCACAAACACTATGGAGAGACAGTTCTCACTGGAAGTTTTACAACGAGCTAGAATCAGAAATGAGGAAATCCGTAACCAAGATCACCGATATAGCTCGTAGAATTTGAAATGGGCAGGTTATATAACTCGAAAAACCGACAACCGTTGGGGAATAAAGGTTCTTAAATTGCGACCACGAACCGGAAGACGAAACGTAGGACGCCCTCCTCGATGGATCGACGACATTGTTTAGATGTACTACATGAGCTGTTACTCAAAGACTTTAAAACAATCAATTGACAAGGTTGAGGATAAAAATAAATATCATGGACAATTTACGCAACAATCTATAGCCCCAAATTAAGCAGAGCTTGTACTATGGTAACCAGATCACTGACATAATAATATGCATTTTATAACACATTTGCTCATAAAGGGTCTCCTACTTCACCGATTTCAATATCGTTATGTATGTTTTTACGTACTTGTGCGTTATCGTAATGTAAAACGCACGGTTATCAATCCACGAACTGTACCTTTTTAAATCTTAGCAAAGAGTTTTTATGTCAGAAAACTGACATAAAAACTCTTTGCTAAAATTTTTTGTGGTAAACATTTTATGAATAAAATTAACTCTGGGAGATAAAATATAGAAAATACACATTTATTCTTTAATTTAATTAATTTTAACAATAAATTAATACCATTTATTTGTAACAAAAACAAAAAAATATTAATTTACTCTATTAGTAATACTGGCTGTTTTTGTGACCTTTGCCTTAAAAAAAAAAATTAGCTAATTTGTGAAAAAGTAAAAAGTTATTCCGCGCGCTTTTTCTTTTCGCTGTATTATTTTTGTTTGAAAATGTCGTCAAGTAATGATGAATTTATTAATTCGAACCGCCAAAATTCTCAGAGGCAGTGAAAAAGGCTACTTTAAGCCTCTTGCCTGAAAAATCGAACGATAGATACTTACAAGCGTATCAAAACTTCATCTTATGGAAAACAAGCAAAGATGCCAATTCATTTTCACAGAAAGTGTGTTTTTAGCCTATTTCATGGAACTTTCTTAAAAATAAGTCAAGCTCATTGTGGTGGCAACGTAATAATCAACTTTACAAATTGTTCAAATTTTTCCAACTGTTTTAACAAGTAAGTAATTACTACAAGTAAGTAAGTTCGTCCGAAAGTCCGAGTATTATTTGTTTCCTCGCAAATGTGTTATAAAACGTCGTATGACATACGTGCGCTTTGATAATTACAGCCTCTGCTTTCTTATAGCCCTCGCCTACGGCTCGGGCTTGCAATAACGCCTCGGCTGTAATTTTCAACTTACCGCACTTATATCATAATGTACTATTATTTTGTAAATACATACTTAGAATACAATACAACACCCAGACAAACATAATATCTGTTCAACACATAATATTTGTTCTCGGTGGGGATTGAACAATCAGAACAACTAAGATAGAAAGAAAACTTGTTTTTTGATGCTGCTATGTGGGTCAACGCTCATATATGCTTATAGATGAGAACATTTAATTGTGAAATTAGCATTAATATTATTTGCGTGAATTCAAAATAGATTCACTGACCGAAAGGCAACCCCTATTCTGAAATAAACATTAAGTTAAATCGAGGGAGAAATCACAAATGGCGCAGAAAGCCGAACTCCATAATATATTGGAGCAACTCGATAATATTCGATAACTGCGTTCCTTATCACGCAATCTAATGCGGATTGCCGATTGAAAAACTTATATGGAGCGGAGTGGCTTAGGGCTTAGCCAGTGGAGCGAGAGCTCTCGGACCGATATCTCGCTTCGGTTCGATGGTTTATCTCTTTTGTATCTGTGGATTTTATTTTGAACTTTTGGCACTACTGTTTTTGCTTGCAAGGTTGGTGTTTTTACTATCATAGACAAAGAAAATTGGTTTAAAATCTCAAATAATTTACAAAAAAACATTCCCATGGTGTCAAAGAGGCCAAGATAGTGCATGCCTAAACTACAACTTCACCGCATAACCACCCTCTTTCCGGCAAAACTTTATAAAAGTAATTAAAGAACTTCGTAAACGCACTGTGGCTTCAACCGGCCGATTTAAGTTGAGCTGCGCGTGAACCGTGAACTACTCCCGTCTGGTAAAGTACCAGTTATTTTAAAACGAGTGGCGCCTCAAAGAAGTGTCGAGTTAAATTGGTCGCCGTTTGCGCGGGAAGTCTCGTGGCATCCGTTTACAGGGCATGATTTAAATACTGCGTCGCCATGTTTTATCTTACATCTGCTACGTGACGGAGCGGCTAAGCACGCTCGTTTTGACGTTAATCGTGCTGTCCCGAAAATATGCTTTTGGATTTTAAATTTCGAGAACGTTTGGCTATGTAATTTTGGCACGAATTTTATAGTCTGTTTCACATAGGATGGGTATAAAGCAGGCATTTGTATCAATTGGACAGGATATTTTTTTGTTCTTACTAATTTTAATTTTTGTGTATTATTTCATGGTGATCCTAATAAATAAACAAACAAATAAGCAAATTGCAGTGTATTTATATAGCTCAGGGGGAGCATGTGGTAATTACTCAAACCTTACTTGCAGGACAGTATAATAGTGCCTGGGACAGGATTTAAGGTGAATAGGCTTGCCCATCACCTACCATCCTACCATCCTGACAGCTTAGTCGATAGGATGGGTAGGTAGTTTTTCTTGTAGTAACCATTTTCTTGAGTTATACAAAAAATCTATTTAAAAAAAAATTGCATGTAAATAAATAAAAAATACATCGCTACCCGCTATCTCCCATTATTAAAAGATAGCCAATGTGAACTACATTTTAAACAAATAAACACAAAAGTCAAATAATTCAAATGTTTCAAAGTGAAACAGATAATAAACTTGTGAAACATTTAATTTCAATTCCGAATGCGGTTCGCAATAGTTGTTTTTCTACAAAACAATCGAAATTAAACACAATTTAAACAAAACTTATTTAATAACATCGGCGAGCCGTGGAAACAGTAGGTATTGGTTATAATATTCAATATTATTTCGTATGTGGACATTTTGCTCGTTTTGTTTTTGGATGGCGCCGTATTGCACGAGTTAAGAGGAAATAAATAAAATATCACCTCCAATTCATATTTCATATAAATAATATTAGGGTCATATTTTCTTTATCAATAAGTTTCTGAAAAAAAAGAAAACATACGAGCACGTATATAGCAGATCTGGATTTTATGAGACAAAATGGTTACTCTAGAGGCATTATCCAGGGAGGAAATAGGGGACTACGTTTGTATGGAGAGTCGCCTGTGTGATTCCCTCTTAAGGAGTTAAGTTATGAGTAATTTATATCGGCAACTGTACCCATTAAAAGTAATTTGGCGAAATAATACCATTTCGTTTTCATTAACCCGACAATAATGATGACAATAGCCCGTTACAGTAATTATTTTACCTCCCAAAAGTAACATTGCCGTGTACCATATTAATTAATCGAAGTACGAACAATTATAATTAACGGGCTTGTTTTTGTTAAGTTTACTGTATTGGATCGTTCAACGTTGGGTCAACTGACGCCACAAAAATATTTCAAAAATAGAATTTTTTTGGTAATTTATCGTGCCCTAGTTCATTCGAACCAGTCAGTGTGGTGAAAGGAGTTTAAGTGATGAAGTGCTAAGTGCTAAGTGATGAGCCTTTCGAGATTTTTATACCTCAGCGTGTAATTTGGCCAAAGTATTGTAGTACTCGGAGCAGGTAGACAGAGGCAAACGTATTATTATGTATACATTTTATTCCTATCTGTAGGCCTACCACAAGCTCAGTCTGGCTCTGTCTCTGGTTCTGGTTTTGAGTCTGTGTGAGTGCTATCTAAATAAATCGTACGTTGAAACGCTACACACACAATATAAATACACTGGTGGCTCTGATTTTGAGTCTGTGTGAGTGAGCACTCACACAGACAGGCAGAGCTTGTGGTAGGCTTACTGAAGTACGGACGAGATTCCATAGGATACGTCCAAAGATAAATACGCGAGAAAGTAATCATGAAGTCTGAACTTCATGATTATCTTGTATCCTTATCTGAAACTTCAGGGTTCATCTTTCCAATAGTTTTTCCCGGATTATCTCATTTTAAATACAAAAACAACATTATTATTTAGATTGTTGAAAGATCCCGGGAAGTTGATGGATAGAAAAGCCATTAGTGCTTCTACGTAACCAAGTTTCGTAACCAGCTACGTAGAAAGACTTTTTTCTTAGTTCTTAACCGGGCTACAAACCAATAAAAAACTTCGGTCATTCGGTTCTTAGTTCATAATCCGGTTACGAAACAATTCTAGACTCACGTGTATCATGTCTTCATTCACCACTAGTTACGAGCAAAGAAAATACTGAAAATCATTATTTGTGGAAAGCCTTGCGTACGTCTAAGATCGCCTGCAATGGCGATCAGTGTATAGCTTTCAAAGTTCGCAGCAGTGTGTGCGGATGTATGCAAAAACGTATGCTGAAACTGACCACCATTGACATTGCAGGTCGCCTAGATGTTCTCAAGGCCGAAGTCTATAGGGGAGGCTATCGTCTAATAGTAAACTTTTTCAAGGATGAGAAAACGCAATAAATATTAACATGGAATTAGCAATAAAATTTTGCTTATACAATAAAATAAATAAAACACCACCTATTTTAAAACTGTTAAAAACTCAAGGTTTCAAACTAATCGATTGATCATTTTACTTAAAACTTGGCAGAACTTAAGAATGCTAAATTGTGATATCAATAATGCGGAAAATATGATAATTCTCGGAACAATCTACTAACCTCAGGTTGGACGTAGCTTGACACACCTGTTGCCGTCGACCCAGTTAGAATATTTCATAAAATTTCGCATTTTGGGCTACGAATGGTCAACGAGGCTTTCTGGGAACAACTATTTTTACTACGGCTTCAATTACTTCTTGTAGCAGCATAAATTATGCTCTGAGCTCGCTTTTAGAGCCTCAGATTATGTTTTTTTTGCAAGGTTAACTTTTTTAATTTGACAAAAATAATACTCAATTTTATAGCTGCAAGAGAATCTAAAGGCTATAAACTGCTTTGTAAATTGAAAAACCACCTCATAGTAGATATAGTGTTTCGTACGAGAGTAATACTATCCAAATATATTTTTTCTTGAGGTAGGTTTTTTTATAATAAAATGAAAAATCCTTTCACTGTTATATTTTCATACTATAACTAAATAAATCAACGACTAGTATATTACACGTTATCTGGCTAGATCATTTAATAATCTGAATATCCAGCAAAGGTTCGATTTAAATTCGTATTACGCACGTTTTTTTATTCGATTTCCATTCGTATCGAGACGCACCTGCGTATCGGGTCTTAGGTGAGGGATCGAATAAGTGACTCGTACTAACATATTGCCTCCTTGTGAAACCATTCGGAAAAGTCTGAGAAAAAGAATCTTCAGATTTAAAGTATTAAGACGAAATTCGCGCTGAAACAGTAATAAATTGAGAGAGTATTTGAACACGAGGTCACCTCAAGCTTTGAAGGTTAGAATTCTGTTAACCTTCTTTAAAGATTTTATCTAGGAGTCAATGTTTTAAAACTATCTTTCATCGTTGATGTAACTTAGTTAGTTAATTAATTTTGATACGTGAATTGGTAAGTTACACCACAAAATGTATTGTCATTTCAAAAGTTCAACTTCGAAACTAGCGTTACTCATGCTGGAACTACGAAATGCTTAAAACTTCAACAATTACAAACTGGATGCATCCATTTAATTATTCACACAAACTTCGACATACGAGTACAAGCAGCTTGCGTAAAACGGAACGCAGTTGTAACTGCGCCATTTTGTTTCCTTTGTATTTTATTCGAAAAAGGAACGCGTCAATCGCACGCAGTTGCAACATTGTTTATTTTTTAACTAGAGCGACTCGCGTGAAACAGATTTAAAATATAAGTTAGTTTTTTAAATTCTGAAAACTGCCTTCGGAATTAATGGCCTTTTACCGTGACATTACCTGTTAATAGTCGTATTTTCCCGCCATTTCCTAGTCTTGATTAGCTTGAGCACGCATCGTTTTATAATAATTTAAACGGTATAAATTAGAATGAATTGATTCCGGTTACAATAAAAGCCGAATCTATCTAGATAACACACTACTCAATACACACACAAAAGCAAATTTTTCGTACTTCAACACTATTTGCTTAGTTCCCTATACATTTCAGTATTTTATAAAAATATCATTATTATTAAAATCTGCATATTCAACATACCGATAAGTGTTCACCACCTTCAAAAATCCTTCGTCTCGGATAATTCAGTGACCTAGAAAAATCGTACCTTCTGAGCGCTGGAGTATCAGACATTACATCTATGTTATCTACGTGTGAGTCAGTTAGATATTTATATCGTATTTGGTAGCGGCTGGCTCGACAAAGAGACTCAACAAAGTGTGGAAAGAAAATAGATGGAGAACAAATATGAGATACTTATATTTTTTTTTTCTTGGATTGGTGGCGTAGAACTCAGACGTTTCAATGTGATACTTTTGATGCAACTGAAATATGCAATGTTGACTTTTGACTACATTAGAACTTATTAACGGTTTTTATTTTGTTATTTACAACCTGGTTTTGTCAATTTAATGATTAAAAAAAACGCTGAATTTGTGAAGTATTAGGAACTCGTATCTAGTTTGAAATCCTTCATCGTATTTTTGTATCGAATAACCCGCAGGAAGTCTCAAAATCGTTCTTCTCGGAAATGTATCGGGAAGGTTATGTCCAGAGTGTTCATGATGATCCTATAAAACAACGTCACATTGTAATTGAGTGAGGAACTACAAACAAAACCTATCTAGGGACAGCTGGGCGCGTTCACTTGTTTGCAAGCCCAATATTGGACCGAGCCAAGGTCGACCACTGGCAAACTTGCCGTGCTCACGGTCGCTGCAAACGGGATCTTTTTCAACAATTTACATTTCTCTTTACGCTTTTGTTTACATTGCAGAATAACTTATGTTTTAAAAGATGATTCGAGTCATACTTATGTGAACTAACTTTTTGGATAAATAATGAATTGGTTCTTAAAACTTAGTCCTATGTTCTGACATTACTTTACATGCATAATTAGGCAATAAACATACTGAATATGTAAAAAATACTACTTGATATTTTTTCTTCAGAGCACTTACTAAGAACCTTCTAGTTCAACCAACTTATACCTACGCCTTTACGTCTTGTTAAGTATGGCTAAGCTAGCTTCGATGTTTTTTCGAAGGCTCAGCAAATACGTAGCGAATACTGAACTGAGCTGTATAAATCGGATAGACTGAGCTGAATATTCATTAGAACCCCACAAATCTCGGGTACACTACAGCCGAAATGTCTCACCAAAATTGAACTAGCAATTTGTGCTTCCAAATTCAATTCTCACTAAGCCGAATGTCGGCAAATCGATCCTTTCGATAGAGGGAAAGCCTTTACGGACGGGAATGGGGAAATGCCTGTATTCACTTATTTCACCTTTTCTTTTAAGTGTAGAAACTCCTGGCGTTGCGCCAAACGTGGTCCCTGCTAACTCCTAACAATTTCCGAAGAAAGGAGTAATTTTTTATATTATGACGCAAATAGAACTCAAATTTTCCTATAGCTCGGTAATGGGAATTCTTGGAAAGTAATTAATTTTTCCCGCAAATAATTCTCGCCCTCGGTTTAGGAATGTTTTATTAATTTTCTATTTGTCTTGCTTGTTCGATTTTATTGGTTCTGTGAAATTTGAGCTTTATTTTAGCCCGAATATTGTATTTCAACTGTTAATTGCATAATGCTGATTATTTACATATTACTGATGTTTATTTTCTCTCTTGCAGGTAAGTACCAGAAACAGCGAGACAGAACAGTATGTATTTTTATTATCTGGAAGAAGAATGAAATACAAAAACCACCCTGTGTAAAATTATTACAAAATTGCAAAGGACGGCTTCAATATTGGTTGTATCGAATCGAACGAGCTATGATTCGTAATTTCTCTTTATTTTACTGCTAAAACGACATTATAGGTCGCGTCCCGCCAAATTAAATTCCAAATTCGAATTAAGAGCTTTCAAAATTCGAAGCTTAGGTATTTACTGGCATTCGATTAACGTTAATTAAATTTTGTTATTCGAATTCTTTTTAAACTTGAAAGTTTTGTATCGAGTACGAGAATACTAAGTAGGTTCAACTTTTCTAATAAGTATTCTCTTGTTTATTTTCTTCTTACATTTTACATACTTAAGTAAAACGAAGCGTTCTTCGACAATATTGCCAAAAATACTGATGAAACTTTTTTGTATGTTACATTGAAATGTTCTTGTCTCTTAAAGAACTTTGTTAAACTTTAGCAATATTCCTTACGATATGATGCAAAAATAAATATTTTACATCATATAAGATTGCAAATAACCAGTTTGAGTAATTAAAGAATGTCACATTACAAGAATATCATAAAAACCTTCATCGATCCTTATTTTGCGTTTGTATTGCTTTTATCCGTGATAGAGAAAGAGAGGAGGCCTTGACTAGAGTATTGATGTCTTGACCTTTTCTATAATACCGTTAGAAAAAAAAGAAACAGTTCTCATTTTTTTTACATACGTACAAAATAAAAGACAATTCTGCGCTTGACAAATGGCGGTTGAAAAAACTGATTTGAAATTATTTCCCAATCAGAACTTGCATTAAACGCAAGTTCGATTTCCCCATTCATGTTTGTGATCGGAAGATACATTTCCCGTCCATTTTATTCATGTTTTCCGTCGTCTCTCCGCGCAGAGATAAAAAAATAAAAAATAAAATAAAAATTTGTTTATTGCAGGTTGCATTTGTTTATTTGTTTAAAACACATATACACCCATATCACACAAAACATAAAAATTACACAGAAAATAAAGTCAAACGTGTACTTATATTATATAATAATACATATTACATGTTGTCTGGCGCGGACTCTAAATAGACTTAAAATATAATTGTAGTAGTTATTTTTTCTAGAGTATTGGTTGAAATATAGTTCCGACGAAACGTTGAAAGACTTCAGATTAATATCATTATGATACAATGTAGAATAAATCAAGTAAACAAAATTATGTTCCTCTGATTTCTCAGAATTTATTATTTCCACCGCTGCCGTGTTGTTTACTGATAAAAGAACGGATTATAGGGAAATAAAAATACAAGGCATTCCCGGGATAAGTATTCTGAAGTTTATACTTCTTCAGTTAATTAGAACGGCAAGAAAACATTTTTGAAAATAAACTAGCAAAATTGCTTTTTACGCTACGTGAGTCTTGCCTTCAAGACTTTTACAACCGTTGTTTTTTTTCAAGTAGTCGAGCATGATAGAACTTTATCGAAAACTAACATCAGATAAGATTTATCACTCAAAATGATTCATACAACCGTGTATTACTCACCAACTGGTCAAATCCACCCTCTCATCATCCCCTCGTTCATCCCCTAGAGGCCACGTGTCATACAAATCCGTGAGATTGTGAGGGGTGCCAACCAATTTACCTTTGTATTCAATAAGCTTTATTGCTCTCCCTTTTACACCCACAAGGCAAATATAATGAGTGAGAGAGATAGAATGATTGTGGGAGTAATAAATAGTGATCAAAAATACTGTGTACATGTAGTGGGGTATGAAAGGCATTTTATTGATTGCGTACGCGATGATAAAAATAAGTAAGGGTGCATGGACTTAATTTAAAATCTTCTTCGATGTATTTTTGCAAATAATGTTTCTCTTTCAAAATCAGCGGGTTTTTAGTTGACTACATTTTATATTCAAATTGGTTATATTTTAGCTTTCAAAGATACCAGATAGATGGATGACCTAAGCCATTAAATAAAAGAAGAAGAATCTTTCGAACGAATATTATACCTAGAAGGAGCACCTTGTTAAGTTGTCGGGACAAAAAAGAGGATTGCTTTGCTTCTCAAAAGGCCGACGACAACCTATCAGGCTTGATGGGTGAGTAAGCAGAAAATTATACCCGGAGCAAATTGCATCCTGTATTGCTGTCGTTAGAACTCGTTCATTACATTCACTCTTTATCCTTTTTTGTCTGTGGCGGTAGACAGTGTCAGTGTTATTCGCTTTTATTCAAATTCGGAACGCGTGCTAATTGGTCGGCGCACTCGTCGCGGTAAAAGTGAGTGACAGATTAACATGGCGGGTATCTGGTTTCAAATGTTAGGTGTCTATTAATTTTAATTTAAACACTGTTTGTAATATATAAAATGGATTTAAAATAACTGTACAAATAGACTGGATTCAATTCCCATTGAATTGTCTTTCATTGTCATGTTTCAATTTCAGACACTAATAAGGCTGCTCTAGTTCAGTGAAACTATTCAATTATTATTTGATGTTTCTATGCAAAATGGTTATAAAGATTGAGTGGATAAAGAGGGTTCAGAATCATTCTTCTTGAAGATGTAAATAGAAGGTCGATGTCCAGCAGTGGACATAAACAGGTTAATAGTAATGATGTGAAATAAATGAATGCGCCAAAAGTTTCGTGCTATACCTATTAGTTTTATTTTCTAGTAATTTTAAACTTAAAAGATTAACTCAATCATGAAATACTTTTAATTTAAACTCCAAAAAACGAATAAAACTTTAGCTAAAATATGCGCATTAAGTGTTTTATGCAAAATAGGTACACGTAACTTGGGTTTTCATAATTTTTCGTATACCTACGTGTACGTAATTATGCTCGCTGAAATTAAAATGCGGGTAGAAGAAAGACTTGGAACATTGCCTTAATTTATTAATATTTGCATGAAAGCACTGTTTCTGCATTTTCGTAGTTCTTATTGGAATGTTTCGTGGAGCTTTTTCTTATGGAAGAAGTACAAATGCAAGTTTTTAGCTTGTTCTTCTAATAAACTAATAACGCTCACAAAACCACTTTATCGCGAATCACAGAACTCACAGAACCAATTAACGATTGACCCAGACACCCAATCAGATGATTTAGATTTGGATGTCTAAGGCGCCTTAAATTATAATTTAATATTGTGATATTACTTGTGGGTAGTCTAAACTATGTAAGGTATTATATAAGCGAAATATTAATCTCAGTTTCTTGTACTTTGTTTCATATTTATCTTTGAAAACTTTCAGCGAAATCAGTAGGAAATCTACGAGCTAACCCGCGTGCTCGGCTAGTCATGAATAATTTATAGTCAAAAACTTCGGCCTTATGCATGCAGTCAGCTAAGTTTGTAATAAATTCATCCCGACCAATCCATTTTGCTTGTGATCTGTTATGTAAACTTCATAATCCCAAGATCTGATAGAAACTTTACTATCACAACAAAAAGTTGTTGCTCGCTTATTGGAAGTAACTCGCGTTTGTGTAATGTAAAATGATTCGAAATTCAAACATTCATTTCAAAAGGATTTAAAAATAAATCGAAGCGTTCTTGCCAATTCGAAATTTAAAACTTCAAAGTGACGCTTTTCAATAACATTGAAACGTTAAAGTTAGGGTGGGGCGCACTCTATCGATGAAACCATGGGGTCGGTCCCCTCACTAGATTATCGATTGTAACGTGATCATTAGGGCGCGTCTGCCCACGCTTTAATGCCATGCCTTGTTTACACATCGCGACATGAATTCTGACCGTGTGATATGACTACTGAAAGCTATTATCGTGTTTCGAGTGAATTTACAAAGTAATCCACAGACAAAGGTGTGTTTTGATTCACAAAGAGAAATAAACTAATCGATTATGTGATATTTCCTGTCGCTTGAACGCTTTATCGCGTATATTACCTTATTTAATATGTGTTTTGTATATTTTATGATAGCAAAAGTTTATAGTAAGTGAAAAAGCTTACGTTTCAACCTCGTATTTAGATAGTAAATATTGTGATTCGTTTTGCAATCGCAATTACTCCTTGTTTAGTGCGTCTGTTGATCGAATAACAAAGAAATTCAATTTGATAATTTTGAGGCCATGACTAAGGTCGTACCTTGAACATGCTATTTTGTAATTTATTTAGCCTTTCGCCTCTGTTCGGTTCATTACTGAATCACATTAATTGAGCATGTCTGTAAATGTATGTAAGTAAAACCAATGTAGAAACAATGGATGTTGTTATAACTCGTATCACAATAACACAGAGATATTGCCTACACGTTTACGCACTTACACTAATATTATATAACTCACTACCATACACATAAAACTTGTACCGCGCACGTAAATATATATGGAGGTAATTTTTCAACGCTTGTTTGCGAGAATAGACTGAGGGACTTACGGACGTTAATTTTAGAAAGGGATAGAACAACAAGAGGGAGTGAGTACGAATGACAAAATGTACACATTAACGAAATTTATGAGTGTAGGGAGTGCGTTTTGGTTTAGCTACAATCTTCTGCGTTATCACTGTTGTAAGAACTAGCATTGTTCATTTATTTTCTTATTATTTTATAAAACTTGGCAGTGGCGGAATAGGCAGCTATATGTACATACTATAAGAACAGTGACTTTGAATGCATTAGCTATGTATGTGTATTGATTTTCAATTCCCTTCAAAGGCAAGCATTAATGCTTCATAAAATACATAGCATGAGTGTATCAACACTCAGCTATATTTTATCGATGAAAGACTGCCGCTTGCCGACTACCATTACTGAATAATGTATAACTTGACACATTATTGAAGTACTCAACAGCTTAATAACTCCATGATAAGATTTCATCGACATCGGTCACACCACTAGCGTTTGTCGAATCGGCAACGCTGCGTAGCAACTGCATTCGCAACAAAAAACATACACAATAAATTTAATAATAAGCTTAAAAAGTAGTCTTAATAATAATGCATAATTACGTGAAAGCAAAGCGCGTGCCGAATAATATACTTGAAGGGGGAAATGACAGCTGCGTTCGACGCTACATCTGCCAGCCCTAGCGCGCACACACGCGCACTCACCCCAGTATTTACATGGTCACGCATACTAACACCAATGACGCTCAACGCACACACACGCACCTTACCGTGCGTGTAGGGTGTTGCCCTATTGTGCGACAGTCACTGCTTTTAGGGTTGGGCTCGAAAGCATTTTGTTTTTACTTGTTGAATGTTTTTGATGGATGAACGCGAATGATTGATTGGGCCTCTCTTTTAGACTCGGCGTTTGATTGTAATAGATTTCTTAAGTATGATGCTTTTGTGTAGAACGTAATTGTTATATTTTCGAGGTAGTTTCGGTTATCCTCTTACAAACGTTCCAAACTGGCCGTAGCATAGGCTGCATGTTAATTAGCATGACCGAAAAAGTGTTGAACTTTTCTCGAAAAAAATATTTCAGAAAATTAAGACGGTTCAAAATTAAATTACACGTAGCTTACAAAAAGTAAGAATAATTGAGTTCTAACTGAGCAGAAAAAGTCCTCGACAAAGTTGCTCCAGTCAAATCACAAAATTATAAAACAGAATTATGTTCTAAAAAACAAACAGTCAATTTGTTTCGTCCCTTTAATCAAGCGTCACAGAATTAGCGGGAAAATTCGTGACATCCGAAAATCCCTAGAGGCCATGTTGGATTCAAATCCGCACCCGGTTTTTCCCAGTTTAATTTACATAACTCGCGGTTGACAACCCTGGTCGTAGGGCTACCGATAACAAATTAAAACATATTGGACGAATCAGTTCTGATTACTCAATGAACGAATATTTGAATCGAAGCTCTTATTTTGTAAAGTAGAAAGCTACGAAAGACGCTCAGCAGAAATCAATCACACGTATTTCATCGTATAATTTTCTATCGGTATGCTGAATCACCGATCGGTTAAAAAAAAGTCATTATCAGTGTACCTAATTGTTATATCTACTCGATAACCACAGTTGGCAGCCCTAGCGATTCAATCAGTTAATGTGTTCGTTTTTACCACTGGCAATACTAGATTTTAAAGCTGTCAGCATGATGTCTGGGGGCAATGGATCAAAATGTCTGCCTAGTTGTATGCGTTGCTTCATTTGTGTTATTTAAAATGCAATTTTCAACGTGTTAATTGCTTTTTCTGAGGCTTGGGGGTTGACTGACTTGTTCCTTTCAACTTCTTATTTTTATGAGTTAAAACTTTGGAAAGCTTTTTTTCATTTTGTAATTTAAGATATCATTTGAAGGTTTGTACTATTCCGATGTAGGGTACATTCGATCTTAGATTTAAAATATGAAGAAGTTTATTATTTATTCGTCTTTCTTTGCATCACACTTTCTCATTTCATTCACCTGCCTGTATTAGTTACGACTGGCAACACTTGTTTGTTCAGGTCTTACTTATTCAAGTAACTGACTAATTAAACAAAAGATACTTGGCAAAAGAACCTTGTCTCCAGCGCTAGTATAAAATAAATAAAAACATTTAATGTTCTTCCTTAATTCGAGTGGAAAGTTATACGAAGATTGAATCAGCCATTGGTCCAAACATTTTAAAACGTATCAAATGTCCACAAAGGCAATCCTGTGAGTGGCATTGTCCGACTTTCGGACCATCCTTTATACAATTTTATTGGTTTTCAGTGCGATAAAACTTTAGTGAACAGGGCCGAAGCAGTTTAAGGATAGGGGCTAAGTCTTTAGAAGTATTTAGTTTATAACTACTTTAAATTAGGTGAATCGCTTTGAAGATACCAGTTCCATGCGACCAATCTTAGAATATCAGACAAAAAACTTACGGCTTGGTATTGTACCGTTTTTTGTGGATTTAATTATAAAGCTAATGTCGTTAAAAAAATGAAAAACACTTCGTCATCATCATTATAAAGTTGTTTTCCTTATCCCATTTCATGTGGGTAGGCACAACAGGTTTTCGTTCTTTTCTTTCCTCTATTAGCCGTCATTTCAGCAGTCACAATTTTTTTACCCATGTCATCCTTCACACAATCCATACATCTTTTCTTTGGCCTACTTCTACTTCTATACCCATTCACATTCATATTTAGCACTCTTCTCGTTAAATGCCATACCTTCGCATGAAACTATTCATCTCTTCAGTCACTGACGCCACATTCAAACTGCTCCTGATATACTCATTCAAACTGCTCCTGATATACTCATTCCATTACGTATTAGTTTTTATTTCAAAATGGTTTCAATATATTGTAAGATTGACCAATGCTCTGGCTCTGAGTACGTCCCCGACCCAAGGAATTCTTTACCGATTCGGGCTTCCGCAAATTTCTTCATACGATCGTGGCGATTCTTTGTGTTTTCTCCAACCGCCTTTTGCTGTGGTCTGACTTTTGTACTTTCCTTTTATCTAAATAATTCTGTTTGTACAGAGCAGCTTTTGGACGATCTATGGCTACTTTCTTTGTAGATTATTGATTTGTGGTTTTAACTTATTAGATTGGAGAGTTTCCGAGTTGTGCTGTGTTTAGGACGAACAATTTGTTTTTGGGAATAAAAGTCTTTGATTTTATTTGAACTGGTTTTAATGAATTCATTTTAGTTCCCATTATAAGTTATAGAGTGGTAAAACCGTAAGCTAAACAGTGCTCAATGAAGTTTTTGAAATATTCTCGATTCAGTAAATTGTAGTAAAAAAAACTATTTTTTTTAAATTAATTACGTATTTACTGAAACTAATACACGGGTTTTTATGGCGTATATTACCTTAGTTTCAGTATGTGTTATGATCGCGAAAGTTAAAAAAGTACTAATTTAAAGGCCTGCGCACACCTAGGCCGCTGGCGACCGCGATCAATGAAACACTGTCAAATATCGCTGTCAAATTTGACAGTGTTTTACTGGTCGCGTTGACCAGCGGCCCAGGTGTGCGCAGGCCTTAATATTTAATTTAAAACGAGCGTGGCACCTAGTTTAATTATAGAAAGCAGCTGTCAAACATCAACACCTGTCAAGATCCAGATTGCAAGACCCTGTCGAATTACGTTAAACGACGTTCCATGAGAAACTTCATAAAATTTTGTCATAAAAGATTTTATGAAAAGAGATAGTAAAATTTTCCGTCATTGCCTTCCCGGAATATAAATGTGATGCTCAAATAGATCAGAAATCCTAGTGCAGTGATACCTGTATTATATCTTTATATATTATGCTCTATTGTAGGCGATGGTTACCCATAATTGGTAACCACCTTAAAGCCCGCCTGATGTTAATTATTAACATCAGGCGGGCTATAAGTTTGTTCCATCAACTAGTATAGAGTAGTAGACATATCGTTTACTAGCGATCCGCCTCAGCTTCGCATGGGTCGTTGTAGCGTGATTTTATATAGCCTCGATAAATGGACTATCCAACACAAAAATGATTTTTCAATTCGGACCAGCAGTTCCAGATATTAGCGCGTTCAACCAAACAAACAATAAAACTTTCAGCTTTATAATATTAGTATAGATAAGAAGTTTGTCAATTTTTTTTATTCATTTGTATGGTGTACAATAGAGAGTTTTCTATCTATCTCTATATAGTTGTATAAAAAACTAAGTTATAAAAAAAGTTTAAGAGGCTCAACCGTCGAAAACTTCTCATTTGCACATTTCACTGTTTTTAGTTATGATAAATTCTAACTTGGTTTTGGGCTTCGCATTTATAATATTAAAATGATATGTTTTTTGTGTGTGCGTTTTTTTGTTGTCTCATCTCCGTAACTGCTAAACGGATTCAAATAGGCTAATTTTGAACCTTAGCGCAACAAAAATATACGTTTATTTCATTCCAAAAAGGTAAAAGGTGAAGTTACGCAATTTTCTTTTTTAAATAATACCTATGGCAGGCGAACTAATTTAAATTACATTTTGATTAAGTTTCAGATACCATCAAAAAGTTTGTATTTCATTATGGCAGAATAATTTCCTTTTACGATAGGATACTTTCAGAAGGAATAAGGAAATAATTGTTTTGCCCGGGGTGGGTTGCATGAGGAAAAACAAGCTTAAAACAGTCAATTTTCATGCTAAAAATAAAAAATACAAACTAGATGTTTTCTACTAGCTTGGTGCTGTGAAGAAAACATCTTAAATCTTTAAAATGTTATTGTGATTTTTGTTTCGCAATGGTGAAATAATACACTACAACCTTCATCGTAAATCTAGACTCTGATAAATCTTCAACCTAAAACTTTATCCAAAACAATACTAAATTTTGATAAAAAAATCCTAAATTTTGGTAATAAAAGAATGTGTAACATTATTAGTTATATTCTCCAAAACGGTTATTTGTGATTTTTCAAGAATTTTTAATATTATATCCACTGATTTTATGTCTTCAAAAATGTTAAAAGGTCGTTTTAATAAAAACTGAAGTAAAATGTCGATTGATACTGCCTAGATCATTTAGAATCTAAATTTTAGATATACAGATACGACGAATAAACTAATAAATAAATATTGTAGACAACTAGCCCCAAATTAAGCCGAGCTTGTACTTTAAGAACCAGATAGTAGATATAATACTTTAGTACATACGTTATCTAATATTGTGATGTTTCCCATAAAAATAACTACAGAACCCTAAAATTCCTTGCTTTGTTCGTGGTGTTAACGCCACAATATATTCCCTACTTTTCCATCCCCCAACCCTATATATCACCTTCACGGGGTGAGTTGTACCCCCATAACCGTAAGCTCCACGCTATAGGGTAGATACCACTTGCCGTATATCTACTTAATTGACACTACTTTGATATCATGGGGCCCGGTAGTGTTATGTTGGCTGTTTTGTTTTTATTTCATAATGTTACCTAACGGGTTTGATTTTTTAACCCTCCGTTAATATTGACTACATTCTAATCAAGAAACCTTTACACATGTGCACGGTTGTCTAAACGGCACGGTTGCAGCGGTAAATGTCCCGACTGCATATTGCTAAAGATACCTATTATGTAAAACACGGTAATATTGACTGCATTCTTATCAAGAAACCTTTAAACATGTACACGGTTGCTGTCTAATCGGCACGGCTGCAGCGTTATATGACCCGACTGCATATTTCTAATGATACCTATTAAGTAAAATACGTTAATATTGACTAGATTCTAATCAAGAAACCTTTAGAAAATTGCATGCTCATACAAGATTGCACACATTGACAAAATTGAAAAGATTTCAAAATCTGATACTGTAAACACTTTGTAGAAAATACTCTTACACTTTTCACAACGTGTAAGCATTCTTGCTAGTAGCTTGTGTTTGTATGTTCAACACGTCCCAGACATACTTGTTTTTAATCTACACGAACAAACGTATTGTGTGTTTGAGATAATGTTCAATATTTTCATACAGCACCATCTAGTCTCAAACTTAGCAAAACTTGTATCATTTGGGAACCAAACTAACAGAAAACTTTACTTAGATGTTTCCACTATCGGGTGTAAAATGCACATACATATTTATTATTAAGAAAAAAAAGAAGTTATTCTCTCTGCTTCCAAAAGTACAAGCTTGGTTTAGTTTAGGTGTACGAGATGTATTTTTAATATTTTTTAATAACTTTCACGTAAAATGTTCCAGTAACTATCATAACTAATCCGATATAAATAAAAATCTATGTTCGTCGCCAGAATTCAAGCTATCTCTGCGTCAAATTCCATCTCACTCGGCTTAGTATCAGCCGAGAAACCGTAACAAACAAACATACTTCCATTATTAGTATAGATCGAATTCGGTTACTCAATGCTCATTTACGGGCATTTGTTGTGGGTCCCTATACGAAGATTAGCTGCATTGCGGTGGCATAACTAACTGCCGACACGCGATCTATTAAACAGTATAACTGTGACAAATACGCCTAGTTCTATGAAAAATACCATTATCATCAAATAGTTTTTTGTGACTCAATTGAATATTTTATTTCGCACATCTGAGCGTTCTGCGGTTTCGGTCAGTGAAACGCTGTCATATTTGGGAGCTGATCGCCACCGCAGAACGCTGAGATGTGTTTCTTCTCTTTCACCTCTTAATGACTTTTTAATGTGGATGACACTTGCGTATTTTTTGTTCATACATACTTCTTCTTTGACTCTTTCATTTAAAAAAAAATGTTTTATGAATTAAGGCACGGTAAATATTTGACTGTATTCTCTCTTACTTAGTAGGACGCTAAGCAGAGGGGAAGTCAGTCGTACGTCCAAATAATTCATTTGTATCGTTAAATTAAAATTAAATATTTTAAATTCAAATATTTTATTTATGTAGAAATATTTTATTTATGAAGAAATATTTTATTTCATGAAAAATTTAATACCAGTGAATGACGCGAAAGAGGTAGGTATGTCAGGATCGTAGTAAGTGGAAATCCGTGATCTCTGCCTACCCCCATCGGAATAAGGCGTGATTTTATGTATGTATTTTATTCTACAATGTCAAAACATGATAAGTAATCAGATTATTAACAATAGGCCTACCACAAGCTCTGTCTGGCTTTGTCCCTGGCTCTGGTTTCGAGTCTGTGTGAGTGCTGACTAAATAAATCCTACGTCAAAACGTCACACACACAGTATTATACACTGGTCTGAACTCACACAGACTCAAAACCAGAGCAGACACAGACCCAGACAGAGCTTAAGGTAGGCAAAAAAGTTGACCATAAATAGCTTGCATAATACAACACACAGAATGTAAAACTTTACTTGTTTACAGCGTAGTCAAGCCCCAGTTTCCCAAACTTTAATAATTAATGGACAAAACGCTTGCATTAATGAGTTCATGTTTTGTTAACAATAATAGTATTTAGTTAAATAAAGTTTAAACGTGTTAGCTGTTTACGATTAGCATTTGTTTTCATGTTTTTGAATAAAATTTAAATTAACTTGCCTCTTGAGGCGGTCTTAAAATCCTTTCACCACACTAGGGCTTGAAAGAAGTAGTGATACACAACAAAAAGTGATAATGGTGCTAATGGTGGAATGCGGCCTCCGTCGCCGTCGTGACAAAAGCATTAAAGTCAGCACCTTCGAACACACTACCCATTACACTTTTTTTAAATTACTTTTCACTTTTTTACCGGCGTGTCGTAGAATCTAACAAGTTCGAAAAACATGTGTTTATTGCACGAAGGGGCTTTTCTGTAGCCTTAAGCACATCTAAGCTCTCGATGGCTATCAGTGAAACGCTGTCAAATATGACAGCTAAATTTGCCAGCGTTTTACTGATCGACACCGCAAAACGCTTAGATGTGCGTAAGGCTTGAGGCGTACACTATCCTTTCACCGCACTGGTTTGAACCAGTGACAAAAAAAATGGTGAAACAAGTGGTTCATTAGGTTGTAAAAAATATTCAAAAATAAAACAAAACGAAACCAAGCTCTAATTTGAACGCAATGCAATTTTCACATCAAAACGGCAGTTAGGATTAAGTTAAATTATAAAGACTGGAATGCTTTGTTGGCATGCGATGTGTTACCATGCCTGTTTAAAGCTTTGTATATTACTAGTTTAATAGCTTATTCATTTAAGCGTAGTTATGTCACTGTCATTCGTGTTTTTATGCATCTGAGCTGTCAAACAAGGATTCAGCACACCTGATCACAAGCGGTTACCGTAGCCTAGAGATGCTTGCAACACCTGAATAATCGATCTATACTAATATTTTAAAGAGGAAGGATTTGTTTATTTGTATTTTTGTGTATATGTTTGTAATGAATAAACTCAAAAACTAACTATGCCGATTTTAAAACTTTTTCACCATTAGAAAGCTACATTCACCTTGAGTAACTAATATAGTAATATAGCCTAGATTCCTGGTGTAGGGTAGGGGTGCACCAAGAAAGGAATTCTCGAAACTCAACCCCTAAAGGTCTGCAGCAGGGGTCGAAGTTTGTATGAAAAAACCTTAACGCAAACGAAGTCGCGCGGGATTCCACTAGTAGGTCACAAAATTAGAAGTTAGTTCAGTTCAGCAGTTACTATATTATTACAGGTCCATTAGTTTCCTTCACACTTCAAGGCGAGAACTTCATGTCGCCTGAAGTCATTAAGAAAGTATGAAAGTGTTGTAGTTATACGTCATAAAAATACTCGTGGGTCGATGAAGGCTTGATGTTCAACTACATAAAAGCTAACTCTTATACAGTTTTAGAGAGATTCAAATATTTGTTTTAGCTATTTTCTTTTTCATTAGCATTTTTTGCAATTAAACGTGCTTATACTCATATTATTTATTGCATTTATTATTCCTTCCGATCACCTACAACTTGGACGTTTTCAAGTCAAGAGTGAATAGGTATCTTCTAGGTAAGCGTGCTACACCGTCGACCGCATCATCACTTAACAGCAGGTGAGATTGCGGTCAAGCGCAAGCCTGTAAATTATAATAAAAAAAAAATGCACATAATTTAGGTTACGTGAATGAAGTGAAAATAAGTAAGTGAAGTGTGTTATGAAGAGTAGAATTAGTGTGGTGAAATAAGCGCCTACGAATGTACAATGTCATAGAATCCCGACAGCAAAACCTATAACTACCAAGTCTTACAAAGAAAATGAATTTTCACTAAACAATGTAAAACTTTTCATTGGTTTAGTTTTTTTGTATGTCGCGTGCTGGCCGTTTTTAATTTTAAGAACGAAAAAAAAAGCCTCTTATGCAGATACATTTTAAATTTTTGAATTTCGAACGGCGCCGCATTCGAATCGCGTGCCCGTTACCAACACGAGAACGAAACAAACTGTATTATTCAGAGTACCAATGTTTTATATCGCTCAAGTTTTCTATCACGCAAGTGGAGTAGCGAAAATTATTCATAAAACAAACGGTATTTTATTTCCTACTCTTTCGTTCTATTTGCCAAGAGCCCTATAATTATTTAATGGGGCTGTCCGTGCTAAGCCAACATTCTCTTAATTTCGTGAAGAATATCTACTGCATTGCATATAAACGTATTTACAAAAACTAGTTTTAACCTTTTTTTTATTACAATTTACCTAATTCAAGTTTTACTGAGTAGAATCCAATCACTACCTTAGCCAGACCTCTTCAAAGCTATTAAAAATAAATTAAAATAAAAAAGCGTGTCAAACTAAACGTCAAACACACGCTCAGATCGAAGCTTCATCGCCTCATTAACGGGCGCCGAGTGAATAATTAAAAGCCTGACAGAGATAAAAATACCCAGGTTTATTGGGTGCGAAAGAGATAGTTGCCTAACAGCCAATATCCGATCAGCTGACGGAAGCAGCTGGCTCGCCGGTCGTCATCAATTTTTTTTCGGACTAACGATTTTCCGACATTGACGTATTCGAGGTAATACGTTTGTTTACAAAAACATATCAGCTGATCGGATTGAAGTATGACAAATGTTGCACCTTTCCGAATGAAGTCAGCTGTTTTGAGTTACGGTTACCGTAAATTGAATCGGTTTTTGTGTTTGAAGGTTGGAAACATTCGATCAAAATGTTCTTGGAAAGAATCTCGGATGTTTGTTTCAGTGCGCTTTTTTTATAAGTAATCTTTTCTTTTTTTGTACAAAATGAATTATCGTTATCAGAAATGTTTTTATAATATCCAAAAGTTAAGAGCTGAGTCGGAAAAAAAATCTTTGTGATTTCCTTAAGTGTTATAATCACTATAAATTAATAAAAAAATATGGTAATCGTCGATAGGTACCCACGATCTACTTTTTATCTCATTTACTGCATATTAAATTAGCACCGTATTTTTATAATTTCGCCTGAAACATCTCTAAACATAAAACAAGTACAAGAGCTCGCATTAAAATTCTCCATTTCATTTCACAGGAATGCTCGTAGCTGCAATCATAACTTTAAATAACAAACAGTACCCTTTGATTAATATGGAAATCTGTTACGTCACTCTAAACATCCAACATCCCTTCGTATCTCAATGCAGATCCGGAAAATTCCGCCATAGTACTGATAAAACTAGTAACGCAAGTTATGATAAACTCTGTAGCTTGGTAGGTTATGATGTGCAGGTTTGATTCCCATTGATGTACTATATATTTCAGATTCAGTCAGACATTTTATTCTCTATTAGCTCCTAAGAAAACCACAATAGCATAGTGACACACTAAGCATTATTTGATTAAGAAAACAATAACACAAACACCGCGACCTTCATTCGGTAACTTTTAAGAATTTACGCTGTTATTGAATAAGCTTCTTAGTAACGCGTGATGCCTATTATCGTGTACACACTACACTATCACTTACACTTAAGTTGACTCACTGGCTAATTGGCAAATTCATCATCCTCAGTTGGTGTGCGCACTGTTTTCCGCAAGTAGGACACTGGCGGGCCCTTTTTGCACGTGTTGTTCGATTTTTTTTTAGTTTCTATGACACGCCGGTTTCCTCACGATGTTTTCCTTCACCGTTTGAGAGTACTGACATAGTGCAAATAAATTTTTCGACCGAAAAACTCATTGGTACACGACTGTATTTGAACCCACGACCTTAGGATCGGCAGGCGGGGCCACTACCACGAGACCACCAGTGCTCTCTGTTTGTTGACTCACTGCTTTATTATTACTATGGTATGGTACTGGAGTGAACTGGATTTTGCCAACATCAACCTAACCGGGATTATTCATAGTATTCTGTTTGCCGAGTTAAGTTCTAAGGAAATGTACTCAGAAAGGAGTTTAGAGCTTTAATGGACAGCTGAGACTGGGAATGTTTAAAAACTTATGATCCGACTAAAGCTAGATAAGGCTTAATGATACTGCTTTTGGTAATGTTTGCGGGATTCAAAGTTTGGCTAAATAATGACAATTTTAGTTCGCTTTTGTAGGTATTGTAATGTAAGCGCTTCGAACTAGCTTTGAAGATTGCTAACGAGTACGTATTTTGTTGTCATGCTGAACATACATCCTCCCGCGAACACTCAGGTTGTGGAATGATCTCCCTGCTGAGGTTTTTCCTAAAGACAACAGCAAGGGGTTCTTCAAAAAGGGCGCTTTAAAAGTTTTAAGGGGTCGGCAACGCGCTAGTGATGCCTCTGTTATTGCAGTTGTCTATAGGCTACGGTTCCCATCAGGTGGGCTGTATGCTTTGCTGTATACAAAAACACATTTATTTATATTTAAGAACGCCTACTTAAAAAAAATGTTTAAAACATAACGTTAAAAAGTTTTTGGCTAATACTTTATCACTTTGAGTTGCAAACTAAGTGAAACAGCTCCACGTAACCAAGCCCAGAATAAATAATTTAACTATAGTTTTAGTTTCACTATTCCGAATCATTAAACTGAAGTTATTCAACAATTCACCGTCTGCTTCGAAATAATAATTTCCTAAGCGCCCTTCGGAATCGAACGATTAGTTTTCGAACAAATGCCATCAACTGGCAGTTACTAACATCTGTTGTTGCGAACAAAAGTAATCGGGTGCTCGTTATGCACTCGGCTCTTGTACTATACGACTGACAGGTCGAATACCGTTTGAATTTAGAATACTACTTCGTTCCATTTTCAAACTTTTAAAAACAAAGAGAATGAGAAGCCATTCTAAAAGTCGTAACCTGAGTTTAATCAAACGTAACATTATCAACGTCTACGAGTATAACACTACAGAATTAGACCAATATAATTATTTGCATTGGACATTTATGGGGCATAAACCTAAACATCATAAAATCAGTTGATAAAAGCACTGGTGGCCTAGTGGAAGCGGCTCCGCCCTCTCATCCTAAGGACTTGTGCTTAAACCTACTATATAATGAGTTTTTCTGTATTCTTGAAGAATAACGCCACCATTTTCATCAAAGCCAATAATGACCGAATGGCTGAGTTTGACATTGGACAAATGCCATTAATTAAGAAAAGAAGATTCTATAAAACAAGGATCAGTTAGACTATAATTAAAATTCCACCGCGGTACGAATTTTATGCATATTCAAACCAAACAGCGTTAATTAGGGGGACGGATTTCGAGATTACACCCAAAAATTTGCAAAAAGATTTTTGTGGATAATTGAGTTTTTGAACATTCGAATTGTCTCTGAATAGAAATGGTCTTCTTACTTGAAAATAAATTAGAACGAAACATGAAATAAAAAGTGATTTCGCTTCTTGAATCTTTAAAAGAATCCTATTTTATACATTTATTTACACAACGAAACTTTTAACTAAACAAACGTTTATAAAATACACAAGAAACAGTTGATCTATTTGCAGACCGTTACAAATGATCTAGAGATAGCTCAAATGATCCAAATCAGTACCAGACGGAAATGTCCCCAAGACGCTTGCGGTATTGCCACACTGCGCTGCGCCAGATAAATTTACGACGTTTATTAAAAAAAATGTTGTTCCTATTTGTATCTACTACTTTTATTTACAAATATTTTTGTTTTTTACAGGTAAGTATCCAGTAAAAAGAAAAAAAACAACGAAAAAGGAAAAATCTTCATGCTGAAAATGGTTTGTTATTTTTTTTAAGAGCACAATATATTTTCAACAAATCAAATGAACTTTCCCAAGAGTTTGTTCTTCCTGGAAATGTATAAGCCAAATGGCCGTTTTTTGATGGTTGCTTAAGTTTTAAAAGCCATGGCTTATCTACAGTAATCTTAAAAGTATTATTTTTGAAGCCGCAGTACCGTGCTATTTTTTACAGGCTCGGTAAACACCACAGATTTGATAAAAAACAAAACACAATTTTTTTATAAAAAACACGTCAATTTGGTTACAAAACTTTTTGTAATTTTTTGAAATTCCATATTATTTTAATAAAATAATTAAATATTATAGACATTCCACACAACACTATCTATCAAATTGTACCTATCTATAAGATAATGCATGCTATTATTAGTTCAATATGCTAGATCTTGCACAAAACCCTGACTTCTGTATCCCCTACCTATTTTCGCAATAAAGCTATTATGATTAAAAACCCACGCATCATATATTTTGTATTATCTAGCAAAACATGATTAAAACAAAGAAATAGCGTACAGAAAGTAACTTGAGATATTACAATAACTTAATCTGAGCATCTCCTAGGTAAATGAAGTTTTCAAAGAAAACACTTGAATTCTTGATCCAATAAAGCCTCAGATTAAATCTTAATGTTTAATCAAATTACAAATGCTGAGCAACAGTTAGCATCTTACAAATGTTATGTTAGAATTAGCTAGGAACCAAGCCATAGTTTGTTGCCTATTCTTCCCGGCTTGGTCGCGTGGAACTGGCATATAGACTCACCTACGAGGGTATAACGTACCTCTCTCTATCCTGAGAGAGGGTTTCGGGACTCCAAGCATAGCGCGCAAACACAACATTATCAGTTTGCAGTAGTTTTTTTAACGTTTGATATACTAGTACTTTGGATTAGTATAATATTCACGCCATCATCTCATCTTTCTGCCCTTATCCCACGCTAAGGGTCGGCTCAACAGGTTTTCTTCTCCCACTCACCTCTATCATTCGTCATATCAGTGCTCATGCCCTTATTGCTACTCTTTGACACTGTTCATCCATCTTTTCTTTGATCTACCTCTTCTTCGATCCAGTAGATTAAAAATCATTTAATTTTGACTTTTTTACTTTTGCCATAAGAAATGTAACACCCATAAAGATTCGAATTTCTGTATTTTCTTTGTTGTTGTCAGTAAAAAATCGTTTCTCAATACAATTAGCTAAATCAAGAACCCCTATGTAAACTCAAAACAATTTTGATTTACAAATACCCATTATGTTTATTCACGCGTCTGATCCAATTACAGTGTCCTGAATAGATAACAATCTCATTTAAGCCGCGGTTCAGTTGAAAGAAACAAAAAGGTGCGAGCAAATGTTCGCGATGAATTCAATGTCACTGTTTTTTTTACTTAATAAGATAACAAGAATAATAAAATAAATAGGCAGAGCTATTACTTTGGGAACCACATAGCCAATATAATACTTCAATATTTTTATTTTTTGTATATACAAACTTAGAATACAATATAACACCTAGACAGAACAAGCATCTGTGTTCACTACACAAATATTTGTTCTCGGTGGGGATTGAACACAAGACCTACGGCACAGAAGGCAGAGGTACTACCAACTGAGCTGAAAAATCACTTTCATATGTGTTAAAATTTGATAAATTAGTCCAAGAGACCAAGCCTAGATGAAATCAGAAAGAAATAATCAACTTCGGTACCCCAGGCACGATAGATTCAGATTGTTAGTACCACCAGCTCAAAATTTAGGACGTCTTAGGGGGTAGTCAGAGGTACGTCCCAATATAATATCTTATTTTGCAGTAATATTCTGTATTATATGCCGAAACCATTGCACACAAATTAGCTCAAAATGGTAATGAAAATGTTCGTCGCAGCGAGACCGTGCCTTAACAGTTTACATCAAACAGTACTAATTGCTCCATAAACATTTGAAATTTCAGATTGTCTCATTTGTTACTCAAAGGGGGTAACTTAGTGGTAATTACCAGAACCTCCTTACCTGGGGGATGTAATTGAAATACCAAATCTGGTATTCCAGATGTTGAATATATCAAGTTTCAAAGGGGTGGTAATTTGAAATAGGGCATTAGGAGTTACCGCTACATTAAGGGGATGACTACCGTGCCTGGGGAGAGGGGGTATATGACTTTTAAGAGGACATATCGTGTCTGGATACAGGTTACCACGAAGTTTAAGAGGATGTCCACAGTGCCTATAAAGGTTTTTTTTCTTACAACCTCTTAAATCCCGCAGAACCCATTTTAAGCCGACAGCCCACGTGCGTCCAAAAACGGAAGATTTATATTTGTCACCGTAGCAACGAGCGTAGGCGCTGCTACGGCGTAGATCTCGTAGCGACTGCTACGTTTTACATTGAACGAAATAAAATACAAGGTGTTCACCTAAACCTAGGATTGATACAGCTTAAAGGCTTGTCCAAACATTTGGTACATTATCAGCTGCTTTGTGGTAGCATAACCAGAATTTCTAGACTCAAAATCCTTATGGGTGTAAGGGTAATTACAGGCCTGCCTATAATTTGACACCATACCTTTGGCACAGTAATTTTCAGGATTCCAAATGGTGCGGAGTAATGGCGTCACAACGCGGTTTTGCCTAAAATTAGGTGTTCTCCCTTCAATTACTCCACTCTCAGCCATATAATGGTGAGATAAGGTCGACATTTGCATACACCGGTAGCAATCTCGTGATAACATCATTTTAACGAAATTATTCCTTAAATCCTGGTCTCGCTTTCATGTATCAAATTTACAAAATTTGATTAGTGGAATTATTTTTATTTGGATTTAATTTCCAATTTAGGAACACTCTTGAATATTCTTTTCGTGTATATATTAAGGCTGACTTTGGTGACAGATATTTGAAGAAAGGTTCTAGAATGGCGATAATTTCCCCGTCGCTATTGCATAGTTCATTTATTTTTTCCAAGACTGCGTTTTCGGTAGATAGAACGAAATATTTCTAGCGTGGATTATTTAGAAAATTTTATTTTCACATAAGTAAAACAATATAGGTAATATCATAGCATGATTAATGATTTAAACTCACAAACGTTTATTGTGATTTTTTGATTAATTTTGAACACACCTACTTTTGTGAGAATCACAAACCTACGAATGTTATTCAAAACCCATGATATTATGTAGATATCCCTACCATTCAGAAGTTAAAAAGTGATCCTTGTGCTTTTTTTGACTCTAATAGTTATTATCTAAAGTCCATGAGATCTTCTAAAGGCTGTTAATACGAATAATTCAGTAAATTGGACCTAATCATTTACCAATTAACAAACAATTCGCGTGCAATAACACAAAGCTAACGAACTAACATCATTATAACAAGTCATCATTCAGCGTTTCAATGTACATTCGACCACAAAGTCTAAAACTCGAAATAGCTGATCCATTATACCCAATTATACCCGATAAACAGGCTTTATTGCCTTGCTCATTATCTATATTCTCTTTATAGATAAATATATGGATAGATAGAAAATACTTTATTGTACACCACATAAAATTAACAAAGAAATACAGAAAAACAGCAGCGTGGAATACAATGGGCAATTTATACTTTACTAGCGGTTCCCCGCGGCTTCTCACGCCCCGTTCCCGTTACTTTTTCGGGATAAAATATGTCCCATGTCTGTCTCCTGTAGGCCTACCTCAAGTTGTGTCTTGCTCTGTCTCTTGTTTTGAGTATGTGTGAGTGTTGACTAAATAAATCCTACGTCGAAACGTCACACACACAGTATAATACACTTGTGAGCACTCACACAGACTCAAGACCAGAACCAGATACAGAGCCAAACCGAGCTTGTGGTAGGTCTACTGGTTCTAAGCTAACAACTCCCCACCAATTTTCAGCCAAATAATTTCAGCCGTTCTTGAGTTATAAATAGTGTAACTAACACGACTTTTTTTTATATAGATTTGTTATTTGTAAAGTATAAGTTAAGACTAGCCTCTCAACTCAGTTGGTAGTAGCTTTGCCTTCTGCGCCGTAGGTCGTGGGTTCCATCCCATGGTGGGATTATTACTACAGAAATACTATTAATTTATTCGCGGCATAGGTTTCAATGTTAATTTGTCTTTACTTGAAAGGTTAAGAGCGTTTCAGCATCTCTCGTCTCAGGTTTTACACGTAGCTTGGATGGTGACCATATTCCACCAGGTGAGGTCAAGTTAATGGACGCAGGGAAGCGCATTGTAGGATACTTTCCTGACATACGTGACCTACGAGGCAATGCTTTGTGATAGGCGATGTTTAGGGTCATATGTGTGTTCAATCAGCTAATTGTATAAATTGTATATGGCCTACATAGAATAACTTCAGTCAGGGCTTATTTTTAAAAATCTAAGATCTTAACAGTTATATCTCTCTTCATAATTAACTCGCTCATAGAAGTACATTTACAAAAACATAATTTGCCCATGAAAATGGATAAACACCATTATAACACTCGGAATAAAGAAAAGTTGCATGTCCCAAGAACCAGACTTGTTAAGACGTATAAACAAGGTCTCTGTTTAAAACTTGCTATGTACAATAAATTACCTTTAGAAGTGACAAAACTGTCTATAAACGAATTTAAAAACAAACTTAGAACATTTTTCGAATGTCACCCGTTTTACCATCTAAATGAATATTTGAGCTGCTCATTCTCTGATTTGCAAACGTAACGTATTACTTAAATTATGTTAGTGTGTATTGACAATGTTATATTACTGTAACGCAATGGTTCAATAAATAAATTTCAAATATCAAAGATGGCTCGTCAAGTCACCTAAAAAACTCAGAGTAGAGCACTGAAAGTGAAACCGCGGCCAGAAACAAGTTAATGAACTAGGTACTAAATGCTAATCGCGTTTATTCGGCGTGTTTGTCGCTCTGCATGAGATATTGTGCAATTAGGTCTCGCTGGTGATTTGATGCGCCAATTACGGATTATTAGGCATTTCCACCTATTCCAGATCACTTGGTTTAGCTAATTATGAGCATTTCGTGGAACTGGCATGTATAGACTCACCTAGATTTAAAACGTTTCAAAGTGATCCTTGTGATACAATTGAATAAATTTTAATAAATATTTACACAAAGAAAATTAGAATTAAACAAAATTGTACAAAATACACAAGAAACAGTTGAGCTATCTGCAGACCGTTACAAAAGATCTAGAGATAGCTCAACTGAAATCAGTACTAGACGGAAGCGAAATAAATAAAATTTAAGATTTTAATTTGCTTGCTGTCTTGAGTTTCTATTCAGATGTATAAACTTATATTTTATAAAAATCTTTTTACATATTTCTGCCGTAAAGCAGCGTTCCTGTTTCGGTTTGAAGGGTGTGGGCGCCGGGGAAACTATAAGCCCAAGAGGCTTAACATCTATATGTCTTAACTTGATGGACGCAGGGTTACGTATGGCACGTTCTCATCGTGAGTGACCTAATCGATACTTTATAGGTAATGGTTACCACTTCACATCAATTTAATCAGCATGCATTTTATACATAGACATACATATTTTAGATAATAGACAACCATTTATTTACTTCCTATCACACAACATGCCAGACATCAATGGATAAAACAACAATTTAAATAAGTACATAAATAAAAAAAATAGGAGGACAGAAATTAAAAACTAACAGAACGTATGGATTTATAAGTTACGACATGAGTTAGATATAAATAATATGAATATAATTTTTCATTTAATATTTTAGAACAATAATTATTTTAAAAATGCCTATAAAAGATAGACTAGGTAAAATAAAAAAATACACTTACAACTACACCCCCACCCCCCCAAAATGCACGAAGGTAAAACGCGAGCTGTCTTATCGCTCTTCCAGACCCTCAGTCACGCACCCTTCTGAATAAAATTTTAACCAAACCAAACCCAGTACCTTTCTGTAAGAACACCGCGCACATTTCCCGAAGTATTTTCGTTCGGTTTGGTTGGTTTTCGAATTCACTATGTATTTACTCTAGCACTATGTATCTCCTGGCATTTCTAGGTCAATTCTAGCCGATCAACTATGTCGAGAAACGTTTTGCGCGGTCAACATGGGTTCTCAAGATGGCAAGATGGGTTCTCGTTTGTGGCATTTTTAACCGATTTTCAATAAAAAAGAGAAGGTTCTCAATACGGTTTTTGTTTCATGTTTGCTATCGGATTACTTCATCATTTAACAGCCGATTTAGGAGTTCTTTTTTTTTTCTAAAATTCATTCTTTATTGATAGATTGGTCCCATAGAAATTTTATCAAAATTGTTTTTTGGTCTTTACATGTAATATCTGTGTGGTTCAGTTGCAAGCTTCCCGAATTTTTTATTTAACTCAGTGACGGAACAAGCATATGGCCCACCTGGTTTTAAGTGGCCTATAACAAAGCATTGCCTCGTAGGTCACGCACGTCAGGAACGTGCCCTACGATGCACTGCCCTGCGTCCATCAACTTGAGGCATACAGGTATTCAGCCTCAAGTGCCAGTAATATCACCGGCACCCACACCCTTCAAACCGAAAAACAGCAATGCTGCTTCACGGCAGAAATAGGTATGTTGGTAGTACTTCCCCGGACGAGCCCTTCACAAAGAGCCCTCAGTAGTACTACTACTACAACCTATACCTTTTAGACTAAGCCATAATAGTTGTAAATCATGCTTCGGGTAGTCTTAAAACTTGGTCACCAAAGTTTTCTATAGTATACGAGCTACCGCTAGTTACCTCCTGAGATTTAGATACATATTACAGTTTCCAAGAACATCTTATGTACCCACATAAACACATTTTACGTATCTGATAGGCTCAAGTTCTAGCTTGTATAAAAAAAAGCAGCCAAGTGCGAGTCGGACTCGCCCATGAAGGGTTCCGTAGCATCAATTAACATAATATAAAGGTTTTTGTAGTTCGTCGAAAGGTAAATTGCGGTTTACGATTTATGACGTATAAAAAAAAAACTACTGACTAGATCTCGTTCAAACCAAAAATCGTTGGAAGTTTGCATAGTAATGTACAACATATATTTTTTTTAGATTTATCATGCTCTTATTTTAGAAGTTAGAGGGGGGGGGACCAACTTTTTTCCACTTTGGAAGTGTCTCTCGCGCAAACTATTCAGTTTAGAAAAAAACTATATTAGAAACCTCAACATCATTTTTGAAGACCTATCCATAAATACCCCACACGTATGGGTTCTATGAAAAAAAAATTTTTGAGTTTCAGTTTCAAGTATGGGGACCCCCAAAATTTATAGTTTTAGAAAAAAACGATATTAGAAACCTCAACATAATTTTCGAAGACCTATCCATAGATACCCCACACGTACGGGTTCGATGAAAAAAATTTTTTATGGTTTCGGAGAAAAATGGCTGTGACACGGCCGGACAGACAGACAGACAGACAGACAGACAGACATGACGAATCTATAAGGGTTCCGTTTTTGCCATTTGGCTACGGAACCCTAAAAATCGGTTATCTGTAAAGTCGTTTTACTGACGATAGTTGAACGTGATAACGTCATACAGCTGTCCACGCGAACGCATCGCTCACTCAAGTATAGTTCATGCATTTCACGAAGACGCGTCAAATAGAGCATTTTGGCTCTTATTACAACCAGATAAATATCACTGGATGCGTCTTCGTGAAATGCATGAACTATAGAGAGAGACAAATGTCGAACGCTGCTGAACGCGGAGGCCGATTGTGCCTTTTTGTCGCTCGTTCCGCGCTCTCGCTTGCACTTCAAGCCTTAAATGGAACGCCTCAAAGCGAGGTAACGCCGCATGAGTCTTGTTTTTTCGTGTGTGCAGCTGGTTCCACCGAATTATAAGACGTTGTCACGTCAGAACGCTTTATTTTACATCAAACAAAAAGCTAAATTGACTTGGAAAAAATTATCCTACTATAGGCAGTCTCGAAAGACGGGCGAAATCTAGTAATATGATAAAACTTGGTATATTTAAATTCTTCGAGGGATAAAATTAATCTGTCGCCACACAGCAGGGAATATAAAAGTGAGCATCAAATATAGATAATGTAGTCGCGCCTTTAAAACTTTTGTCATAAGTTGAGGGGAGAATGTATAAATAATTCTTGATTAAATTTTGCTTCGTGCCTATATTTAGTTGAAGATTAAATAAGGTAAGTTAAGATATTTAGGGCAGATTTTTCCAACGACGGAATAACGTTATTCGTTGCATAATAAAAGCCAGTATTGGTTTTAGACATGCCTTGAAAACAGATGTGTATAAATTAATCTGTAAATTGAAAACATGGATAAACTGTGTGAAAGATGACATGGATAAGAGAGGAGTGAATGCAGAGATGACGGCTGAAAGGGGGGGAACGGAGGAGTAAGACATGTTGTGCCGACCCCACAAAAGTGAGATAAGAGCAGGAAGAAGAGAGATTGAACAATTAGCCCTAAATAAAATAGTTACTGTCTTGCTTGCATCCATTTGTTGGTTCTCATTATCTTAAACCAGCTCACTTTAGATTGAAGTTTTGTACTTTATTTGAAAATAGTCTTTGAGGGACCAATTATTTGTGTACCGAAATTATGACAATTACGGTTAACAAATAGTTGACCTTTTAGATAAAATTGGACTTCAATAACCAATAGCTAATGTACCTACTTTTGATGCTGAATATACTAAAAGCCCCGAACAAACGCCTGACAAAACCCCGTTTTATGGACATTGTTCGATCTGTAGATCGCCACAATATCCACAAAACATAATGTTAACAAACAAATCCCATAATTGAGTCTACTACAAAAATATCCGCGTTAATCCGAATGTTTATGACATGACGGTAGATCCTAAAAAAACATTCCGAAAATATTCATCCCCCATTAGGTAGGCTTTCGCGCAAATCCTTCAGAATCTATGTAATAAATCTGGCGTGCAGGAACAAAAAGCTCGTGACATACATATTTTATACATTTTATTTACATTTAAAAACGCTAACTTACAACGTGATGCCATAAACATAGGGATATAGGAGGGTATCGCAATTTCCGCTGTCCTCATACATTATTGTACCTACACAATGACATATACTCTTTATTTGTATATCTGTAGGCCTACCATGAGCTCTGTCTGGCTCTGTCTCTGGTTCTGGTTTTGAGTCTGTGTGAGTGTTGACTAAATAAATCCTACGTCAAAACGTCACAGACACAGTATAATGCACTGGTGAGCACTCACACGGACTCAAAACCAAAGCCAGAGATAGAGCCAGACAGAGCTCATGGTAGGCCTACAGGATTTAACAGCCTTTATAAGATCTACCAGATAATGCTTTGTTATAGGCGATGGTTACCACTTTACAACAGGTGGGGTGCTTGTTCAATTAGCTAGTTGTATGAAGAAAAAATGCAATTTTGTAATAAATAGTTTTTAGTAGCCAAATCTGATAACATGTGTTTTTAAGCCTCTGCCATGGCTTGGCGACTGTTCAAGCTAGCAAAACGTGCCCTCAAAAACGCGAAGTGCTGGATGAAAATACTGTTTGCAGTCACCCATCCAAATAGTGGCCTCGCCGAGCGTTGCCTAAGTTAAACTAAGTTCATCGGTTAGGAAGGAAACTAACGCTTTTAAAAAGGTTTCTAGTATAACAAAGGGGCCTCTTTGGGGCGCACTTAAAATCCTTTCACCACACTGAAGAACTAGTGACACGACAAGAAAAGAGGGAGAAAAAAGTTTTATATGCAATAAATTGCCTTCTATTCTTAAAATAGGTACTATTCCTGATATTGACAACGTTTTTCATGATATTGCAAAAAAATCTTTATTTTTAGATTCCCCGTCGACTTTCTTGAGTGATGGACCCGTTTTGGCCACCCTATACACACCCTCATGAATTTTAAGTTCACTCGGGTATTTTGAATAATATTCGTCACCCGATGTCTTAGGGAATCAATAAACAACTTTTGTGACTTTTCGGAAAATGCCGTCGAATGTAAAAGATAACGCCACCAAAATGATGGATTTTTTTAACCTGCAGAGCAAATTTCTCCTTATCTAGATATATGCTTCTTAATATAAAGGCTGTAATATGTAGGTATAATCTGATCCCAAATATTCGTTACTTAGTTATTTTTTAATTAAATATTTTAATATTCATAATTTGTTCGTAAAATACTTTCTGAAACTTTCAGATATTGCGAAAAATACCAACATAGGAGTATAAAGTTTTCGCTGGATATTTAAATTATTTCTTTCTTTATTTTCTCAGAGACTATACAAACTAATAAAAATCATAATAATATTTTGTGTTACTTTAATAATAACCTAACGCGATTGTATTCTAAATCCAAGAAAACTATGTTAACCAATTCATTTGTTTAACAAAAAACTTGCCATAAGCTCAAATAAAACCCAAAGATCAGTATCACCATTTCTAACCCAAAAACCCTTTCACCAATACTACAAAGGTAATATATTCCCTTTCCTTTTGTTATTTCTGTGTACCTACGTATTGGCGTTGAACAATGGCACAAAATTAGTACACGTTACTGTAAAATAATAGTCTTACGTTACCTTACTCGACCACAATACGCTCCAACATTTCAATTGCTACACACAAACCAATTTGTATCTTATCCGAGGAACGTGTAGGTTAATTTTTCCCTGTCCGTTTATTGTGATTTACGATAGTTCGGAAAGCCTTTCGAAGGTTCGGTAATCTGCGTCGAACCTTATTGCAATTAATGGCGTCCCTAGTGCGAGTCTTAGAACAATGAATTAGTTTGCGCAGAAATATCTTAGCATCTTAAGTGGTGAGACTTATGTATTTAGTGGCAACCGCCCTGGCATATTTGATGTGTTCATATCACAGAATACAGTAGAAAGGCGATCATGCGCCGTTTGTATGGGAGCCGATTTCGCCAGTTTACATTTCCACTATGATATTTAAAATACCACTAAATATGAGGATTCTAAGAAGGAAGGAAGATGTTAAGAAAGTATTTCTATGTTTTATCTTGTCGCTTAACTTGTTCGTAAAGTGATTCTTGCGCTTCTGCAAGGCATTTTTCACTTTATGACTCCCGAAAAAAACCGTTGAATTTGTATGGAGGAATTTAATTTCATTTCATTTATTTATTCACAAACAATTATCAATTGTATTTGAAATAATATTAAAACTAACACAGCGAAACAGTACAAAAATAATTAATAATGATAGTTAAAAAATAATAATAATAACAATCACATAATCATGCCGCTAATATAACTAACTATTCACAATTATATACAATATGTCAAAAATTCATCTGTCGTATAGAAACACCCTAAGGAGCATTATAATCATGTATTTAGGCGACACTTTTCCGGCCACATGGCCGTTGTAATTTGTTCTGTGGTTCATATCATACGAAATATCCCACCCTACCTACGAACCTCCGAAACCTACGAAGGCATATCACTTAGTTGTATTAATCTGTGGAAATCCAGTGTCTATACCCCTGAGTAGGTACGCACAGAGTTGTTTAAGAAATATATTTCTGCGGAAATATCAAACTTTTCTTTTGAACATTTCTTGACCGTTAACCCAGCCAAGTCTCATTCACTACTAAGCTATTTTATTTCTTAAATATAAATACAGTTTAGAAAAATAAAGAATCTTTAAAAATGTTTGTGTACTTGTAATAAGGTCCAATCAAGTCTTGTTGACTTCAAAGCTATTTATTTCTAAAGTTAATAAATTTCTGCAAAAGATTTTTAAAAAATACTAGGTTTCTTGTAATAAGGTCAACTTTTTTACACGACTACGTAACTACGCTGTTTTTTTTTCACGAAATTACGTGACAGGTCTGTAACATACGTCCCATATTTGAGATTTTTCTACGAAAACGCTCGCTTATAATGTGAGTTTGGCTGCTCCGTTGTATCTTCCCTTCTCAGCCGCCCTATTGTGTATTCCAGAAAGTAATTTAACCACAGAATTGGCTTGTGTTGACGACGGAACTTCCTCAATTCACATCTTTTCAAAGCTTTGTGCAAAGTTTGACCTTTGATTTGAATCTTCTCGTGTCAAACACAAATATTTGATTGCTACCCTCATACAGAAAAGTTGTGCCTAACTTACTCTTATCTGAGTACGCAAAGGGGCTTTCTCCCCGGGGATTTGCCGACAAAGGCATACAATTTCGTATTGAGCCTACATACGATACAAATGTAGGGTGTGAATTGGTGTCCCTTTCCAAATTCGGCTATAACTTGCCCGTTTATAAATAAGTTTTGTTGTCTTGACCTCAGGGCCCAGGCAGCAAGGGGTTGAATACACATATTCTACCCGTTCACTACAACGGTATATTCAGGGTATTGTACTTGAATCTTGGAACACAACTTAAAAGGTTTTCCAGAAAATGCCTGAACGTTTTGATCGAACACTAGACTTAGTTTATAGTGAACCTACCTGATAGATCAGATTTTTTTTCTGCAAAAATTTACGAACAGTAAATGAAATAGACTAAAACTAGTTATTTTTATAAATTATTTTTCTATTTGCACCGAAAACAAATATTTTGTAATGAACATAGATGTCTGGGTGTTGGATTTTTAGGTATCAGCTATCTGGTTCCCATCGTACAAGTTCTACATAAATTTGGTGTGATGCATAAATTTGGGCTAGATAGTGTTATTGTTGTGTGGATTGTCCATATTAAATTTATTCACTTATTAAAATATGTCACTCGTAGGTAGGTACTCATTATCCTATATTTTCTTGATACCTTTGTTGACGTCCCAATGTCGTTCTTAATTCAAAATCAATACCTCCGTAATCCCAGGATTACTCCGAATAAGCTCGTCCAGTAATGACAGTCGAATTCCCGACAAACAGTACAAACGGCCGGATATCTTCATTACCAGGAGGTCCCAGTGTGGTCATTTCGCATGCAGAAACGCATTCATGATGCTATCGACCTAGTTTCCAACTAGAGATTCGAACCTTAGCATATTGATTTTAGAGCCCATATTTGAATAGCAACGTCATGGGAGTTCTGGGACACATAGCAAGAGATAAGATACCTTGGTGTGATGCATATAGAGTTGAAATTCGGGAGGGATTGATGGGGACATTAATGGATGGTCGCTTGTTTCCGTGAGGCAAAGCTCGGTCATTGAATATACGAAATGACATCAACGTCTAAGGTCCAAAGCTGATTGTCCGTCATTTGCATAAAATCAACATAAGATGGATGAAGCCGGCCTTTAGTGAACATTTATAGACGGAATTTTGATATCAGGCCAAAGGCTTTGGTGTTAGTGGAAATTGTAAACCAAATTTCTGCTGATCAAAATTTATGATTTCAGCTAAGGATTTTTATAATGCGTGTTTGAATATAAAATATATAAGAAGGATCCCTTTTAAACGTCTTATAATGTACTTCAGGATTCAATAAAATAGTTCTTATAATCTAAATGTTTAAGGCTGTATAAAATAGTTAATTTTCTTAGATGAGCACAGAGTAAGATCTAGTGTTATTATTATTATTAATGCATTTATTTCAGATAGATCAATCCATACTTAACTTACTAGATACATTAAATTAACATAAATTCATACAATTCAATAAATACATACAATAAATACAATTCAATAAAATAAAATGTCGTAAATGATAAATAAAATATCATATATTTTATATTTACAAAAACTTAAATTTTATTTTATTTGTATTATTGTTTATTATTTTGTTACGAAAATTTATTATTAAAGATTCATACGTGAATTCGTCTGCAAAATTTATATGCCATCATGTCAACGTCCCCAGCTACACAAGGGCCCATTTGCGTCCATCACGTAATACCGCTATAGGCCCCTAGCCAACCGTAGCACTGCTACGGTCCTACGAAGTGCTACGGCGTAGCATACTGTGATCTATTGAATAGCTTACGTTTGATTATTCAGTCGATGTGGGAATCGTTGATATAATAGCTGCAGTAAATTTAACATGAGGTTTGATTGGCAGTACGTCTCTATACTATAGTATAGTTTAGCATACTGTACTGTTGTAGCGACCTTTTCTCGGTGAGGTAGGACTTCGACTTCCTACATGTCCGCATTCATTCACCTGGTGTTGACTTCTTTCGTCAATGTATTTGATGGTTTTTACTGTAGGATTTTAACCAGTGCCGTCACTTTATCATTGCTCTACGATATTTATGACATCGTAAAGTTATTTTACCAAGGTCCGTAATTTCCAACCTAATAGACACTAAAAACGCAAAATTACAAACATTTCTAGTGTTCATAAATTTGTAAATTTTAGCTCTAAACCCACCGTTGAAAATGCGATTTGCAACTGAATTGCAGCTTAAATTAGAGACATTAAACAGCTTTATAACTTGGCGTACAATTTTCAACGAGTCACGGTCGTTCACCTCGCAAATATCTCCCCTAGAGTAACGGGAGAGTCGAAATAAATATCCACCCTCTAATTCGAACGAGCACGTAGTATCCCCTTACGCGTTGCCCTCGCGTCGTCATGGCAACCGCTGCAGGCCCCGGGTACTCCCGTGGCTGCACTCTCATAACCATTATTGATGTGTTCGTTCGGTCCCAGCCTCCGATCGACTTCTTCCGGCCTCACACTCGACTGCTCATAAATTTACCGAAAATATTGAGCAAAGCTCTTCTATTTATCACGTTGTGCCGTAAACGACGCTGCATCCTTCCCTGTATCTAAAGCTAAGGTCAGGAATTTTTAAGAAAATGCATTTGCGCTTTTAGACTTGAATTTTCTACAGTAAAAGGTCGATCAATAGATATTTCGAAACCAGTTTATAGCGAAAGATTGATGCGAATCATTTTATAACACGATATACCGGTACCTTATTCTGAGGCAATATCGCCAATGTCTGTCGTCTGGTTTTTACGACGACGACGTGTCATCAAAAAGCTGAGCAATAACAAAAGCGTCGCAGTAAAAAAGATTGATCTAACGATGATTTTTGTTGTTTCAGGGATGCCGGTGTCCTGAAGATGGCCTCTCGCACCCCGTCCCTTGAGTCACTGCCCGGTGCCAATTCAATAAGTTCATTGGAGCGTGGCTCCCTGTCGCCCCTGACCCTCAGCGGGTCGTCGCCGCCAGCCAGCGACTCTGCCGTATGTGACCTCCGCGAGTTCGACGGCTTAGACACCATCTGCGCCATCTGCCGCGAGACTTTCATCGACCCTAAAGTACTCAACTGCTTCCACACCTTCTGCCGACCCTGCCTCGAGAGGGAGCAGACCCACCCGGATAAGGTGACGTGCGTGACTTGCCGTGTTGACAGCACTCTCCCCGCTGGCGGAGTGCACGGCTTGTTGACGAACCTAGTGATCGCCGCCGCCGTCGAACAGGACGCAGACTTGCTAGGCCCGCCTCGCGCTAGCACTAGTTCACCCACCGCTCGCTGCACCGGCTGCAAGTCCAAAGAATCGGACGCTATTGCTCGCTGCATCGACTGCGCCAACTACCTCTGCCCGAACTGCGTTATGGCGCACCAATTCATGCATTGCTTCGAAGGCCACCGCGTGCTGCCGTTCGGTGACTTAAAAGATGACAAGATGAGCCTGCTGGGAACGACCATGACGGCCAACGGCGACAAGACCGCCTTCTGTCCGAGACACAAAAACGATATCCTCAAGTACTTCTGCCGCACGTGCTCGGTGCCGGTGTGCAAGGAATGCACGATCCTGGAGCACCCCGCGTCACTGCATGACTGCGAGCACCTCACCGACGCTGGGCCCAAGCAGCTCGAGCTCATGCAGCAGATCGTCACCGAAGCCAAGACGCGCGCCACTGAAATAAGACACGTCGTCAAAACTGTTGAGCATGCCGCCGGTAAACTGCAAGTCCAGTACCACAAAGCTCAAAACGAGATCAACGACACGTTCCAGTTCTATCGCTCGATGTTAGAGGAGCGCAAGCAAGAATTGCTCAAGGAACTAGAAAGCTTGTTTTCCACCAAGCAGATCGCTCTGACTGTTGTTGGACAGAAAGCTCAGGAGACTGTGGACAAGATCTACCAGACATGCGATTTTATCGAAAGACTCACCAAGTGCGCTAACCTCGCCGAGATACTGATGTTCAGGAAACTGCTGGACACTAAACTGCAGGCGCTAATGAGTTCCAACCCGGAGCAAAGCATGCAAACCGCCTGTGAGCTTGAATTCGTGTCCAATTATCAAGCCATACAAGTTGGTGTGCGAAACACTTTTGGATACGTGCGCTCTAGCTCAGAAGCGAACGTCGGGCCTTCGAAACAGCCTCCTATCGCACGCCCCACAGCTAACGGGTGCCTCTTGAACGGAGGATCGTCATCCAGCAGCAGCAGTGTGAACGGCAGCTCTAACAGCCTGAACGGAGGTATTCACCTGCCAAGCGGACTCAACGGAGTTCTAGACCGCCCTTACACGAACGGCCTGATCGGACACACCAGCCAGTCCACTTCGCCTTTTGAATCGAACATCATATCGAAACGCTTCAACAGCGTCAACAGTCTCGGTCCGTTTTCGACCGCTTCGCTTGGAGACATAAATTTGAATGGAATTAACCCTTACGAGAAATGGTCTAATGGAGGTTGCGACTCACTCTTTCCGCCTACCACACCGGATCCTTACTGTCTCGCGTCCGCGCTTCCTGATCCTATCATGGACTTGACGAACAAGCTGATCTCCACAGCTATCTTCCCGCCGAAGTCGCAGATCAAGCGACAGAAAATGATTTACCATTGCAAATTCGGCGAGTTCGGCGTGATGGAGGGTCAGTTCACCGAGCCGAGCGGCGTCGCCGTCAACGCTCAAAATGACATCATCGTGGCGGACACAAACAACCATCGCATTCAGATATTCGACAAGGAAGGCCGCTTCAAGTTTCAGTTCGGAGAGTGCGGAAAACGTGACGGTCAGCTTCTGTACCCGAACCGAGTAGCCGTAGTGCGTACCTCTGGCGACATCATTGTCACCGAGCGCTCTCCGACACACCAAATACAGATCTACAACCAATACGGACAGTTCGTACGCAAATTCGGAGCTAACATCCTTCAACACCCGCGCGGCGTCACCGTCGATAACAAGGGCCGCATCGTAGTCGTCGAATGCAAGGTCATGCGCGTCATTATCTTCGATCAGATCGGCAATGTCCTCCAGAAATTCGGATGTTCCAAGCACCTAGAGTTCCCGAACGGTGTCGTGGTCAATGACAAACAAGAGATCTTCATCAGCGACAATCGCGCGCACTGCGTCAAAGTGTTCAACTACGAAGGCATTTATTTGCGCCAGATCGGCGGTGAGGGCGTCACCAACTACCCGATCGGTGTGGGCATCAACGCCGCTGGCGAGATCCTTATCGCTGATAACCACAACAATTTTAACTTGACGATATTCACACAGGACGGACAGCTGGTGTCGGCTCTCGAGAGCAAGGTGAAGCACGCGCAATGCTTTGACGTGGCGCTTATGGACGACGGCTCGGTGGTGCTTGCCAGCAAGGACTACCGCCTCTACATCTACCGCTACGTGCAAGTGCCCCCTATAGGCATGTGAGTTTCGAGGTACTTCCCCAGGAGATCGGAATGACCGAACCGACCGAACTATCGAAAAATCGGCACACTGCAACGCAACCTGTAAACACCAACGACAAGCGTGTCAATTTTTACCATAGTTCAGAGTGACTCAGTGAAAGAGACTCGTATTTTGTAAGTGGCAAGTGTTATAGCGGCTGTCTCGATGTGATCAACTCTATCCCTGTGGGAATCCTTACGATACTTTTCGGCATGAGATCTCTGATTAATTATTTCCGGAACTGTATGAGATTAGTTATAGTATTGATGTTGTTATTCGAGTACCTTGAAAGGAGATTATTTCGAAAGGATCCGAAAGTTTTGCGGTGTTCTCGAACCCTTATCATTTTTGAGCTATTGAAAATATTTTTTCATGTCCCACATCGTTTAATTAGGGATGAAATTGAGGGCATTTGTATTATTTAGCCCATTTGTTGGACCAATATTTTACTATTATTACTTAAAAAATTGTTAGGCGTTACGCGTGTGATTTTATCGTAATAAGAGATCATCGAGCAGTGTTGTTGTTAGTTGTAATGTAAGGTATTCTGCGACACTACAGCACTCCCTGTTTTAACTAGCACTTATTCTGTGTCGGTGGAATTATCATTATGAAAATTAAGTAAGAGTTGTTACATTATTATTAGGTAAGTGTTAAATTGGACAATCTTTGGTTACTACCCCTCTCGATGTAGTTACTAAATTAAAGGGGAATGTAATGTTAGGGGTTTTATCAATGACAAAGTTGACTGCGGCGTTTGAAGCAATGACTTCCTTAGAGTTTACCTACTGAAGGTCTATTGTAGGGTGGCACACAATCGGGCTATCTGGGCTGATTTATAGGGCTCGAACGGTACCATTGATGATGCCATCGCCGTCGTATCACACCTTGAGGACTATAAACCAGTCCCGAACCTTCCGATACTAGTAGAAAAGAATAGAAGGAATGCGAAAGACGATCTTGTTTTAAATGTTGACGTCGTAACCGCCTAGTCGCTGAGACCCACGACCCTTAGTTTCTCGTTGTTTTTATCAAATAGTAACGTTTGGTTGGTAATAATATTTGTTCGTTTTTATTCGATGATAGTATTTAAATTGGACGCGGTAGTAACTATTAGAGCTCTTTAGGAAATGTTCGTCACGCTAGCATTTTTGTTTTTAATGATTTTTTTGAGATTTTTAGCAGATTTAGCAAAAGCGATACCGGTCGCGTTTACTACTTACTGGAGTATTATCCCCTGTTCGGTATACAAAAATATACAGTTTGTTATTATGGTAAGATATTTTTATATGGACACTTTTATTATTTTTGTAGCGATAGCAGCAGGTATTATACGGTGCATGAGTAATGTTTACTATTTTCTATTTTATGAATATTATGCTATTATTTTTTATTTCAATACCGTGTGTTTGAGTGTCTTAGCTGAATTATTTTAGTTTGATTTTGATTAGTTTTTTTGGTTTTAGTAGTTGGTAATAAGTTTTTAGTATTTTTTGCTGAATCTATGACAAAAGAGATCTGATGCTACCCGTAGCTCTGAGGGCAATCTGATCGACTTTAGCTGTTAGGTTATGTTTTATGATTTGGTGATATTCCTATGTTCTTTTTAAATGATCTGTAATCTGGTAAATTGAAGACACGTCGACGATCCCCGCTCGCATACCTGTAAGTCGTGTGCCATACAATCATGTTGTGATCTTTTAAGTGATATTTAGTATTGTTATGTAAATATGTACCATAATCTGATTTATTAAAGTAATCATAGGATTTTTCGAATGTCTGTTCATCTTTTCATACTTTTTAGTGCAAAAGGTTTTAAAATCACCTTTCCAAAACTTAAGCTGCACTAATTCAGAGATAATTTGCGAATTTTCCGTAAAACCTGTTTTGTCGAGTCGAGTGCCATCTCGACGTGTCTTCGATACTAGTTAAACCCTGGAACGTTCACTGGATTAGACGAATTTCAGCTTAGTTCCACTTATCTTAGAGTCCAAAATTCAGTGATTTGTCACCAATGATTTATTTAATAGGCACCCTGTTCCTATACGTTTTGAGATAAGTGGCCGCTGTCGTTGGTCTAATCCACTGATGGAGTTAATTGATTGTAAGCTAGTTGATGCCGTTGGGTCTGCTTAACCTCAGTCTGTTTTACCGAATTGCTATCTTTTTACCCAATTCACCGCATGATTGATTGAGTTTTTACTCCCCAAATGATCGACGACCCACACATTTTATTTATTTACAATTATGATTTTGATCAGAATATTTTTAGTTCGTTTTAATAGACTGAGGACACGCTAGATGATTTTGGGTATACCTTTAGACTTAATACAGATTTTAATTCATGAATTTACAACAATGCTGGTTTTTCTTCGAGTTGTAGTTTCAATGAATTGATTCTGTTTTGTAACAACATACGCTTTTACTTATTTGAGATATTTTTTCATCGTATTATATATATCATAAGTATAGTATAGTGTATCGAATTTTGAGTTTGCAAATTATGACAACTACACCTTCACGTAGAGTGTACTCCAATTTTAATTCTTTTTAATTGAATTTAGATGCTTAGTTTTTTATTATTTTAACCAGGAAATGGTATTTTAAGTTTCAGCATTATTTTATCATTTAAACTAATGTTTTATTCACAAAACTTTAATTTTTGTGTTTTTTGCATAATAATGTTAGTAAAAATTAGTTAACTGAAAATATTCATTCTTAAAATTGCATTTCTAAATCTCGACTGATTAAAATTGAACGTGTTTTTGTCTTTAAATATATTTTGTCGATGTTTGTTGTTATAATTATTATATTTTTTTAATTATTTGTATAAACAATTGTTCTTTAAATTAATGTACATCGTTTTGTTTTGATTTATTTTTGTTGTATAATTGCTTTTTTATAATAATACCAATTCATTACAGTTTTAATGTGTGTTTTATTTTATTTTGCCCTCGTCGCTTGCTTCTTAAGTTTTTTATTATTTTCTAGTGATGCATGTTTGTGCTAAGGGATTATAATATTATGTTGCAGCGCACATCATTAGGCAGGTGTATTTAGGTACACTCCTTTACGAAAACATACAAAATCAGGAAAAGAGTTGACTAACATCGAATGCAATTTATAACTTTCAGAATACTCTACTCTGATACAATAAAATTAAAACTTTGTGGATATTAGCTAAGTATAGAACCTCTACTTAGCCAATAAAGCGTAAGAGCGCTTCTTAAAAAAAATGTTTTCTTAAAATTGCATCATCGGTCTTAGCCACCACTCTCAATGTTTTCATTTAAATCTAATTAACAAGCCAACTTGATCCTATTATTTCTCGTATTTTGCATCCCTTAGCACAAACGTTTTGGTGTAAGTATTTAAAACGTGTGAGTGTGTGTGTGCCTAGACCTATTTGATGCAGTTGGTGTCGGGGATCAAATCGCATGAGCCGTAAGTACGCTTTTTTTATTTTTTGCACATTTTTAAGTACTCCGCTCCTAAATAATAATTCTAAATTATAGTGGTCCAATTCTTAAATAAACATTCCAAGTTAATTTTAATTTCATTTCTAAGTGATAGACAAACTTAATATTAGAGTTGAAAATAAGTTACTTAATTAAGTTTTGAAGGTTCTTTAATGGAATCAAACTTAAGTAATTTTATTAGGCACATCGTAGTCTCTATTTTACGTTAAATTTTAAAATATAACTTAAGAATCTAACAACACTAACAAAAAAATCATTAAAAGTAAGGAAGTTAGGATAATTTTAAATTGACTTAAAAATAATTAAGTATTTCTCAGTGTTCTAGGCGGTTAGGGTCTACAAGATAAATACATATTCTTATGATGTAGGCTATAAATCAGTTTAAGAAATATTTATACTTAAACTAAGCAAACTAATATCCCTTTAAGCTTTACTTTTCTACAAAACGTAGCTACTTTACCATTTACTACCTTTCAGACCTTACGTAAAAATCGACAAGTTTTCTGTCATTTCTTTAGTTTTTTTAATACTACTGTATGTGACAGCCGTTCAATTACTTTATCGCTGATGTTTTTTTGTCAAAAAACACTGTTGTATTTTTGATTCTGGTACTAAATATTATGGTAAAAACTTGTCGTTACGTTCAAAAGGTTATCTTTACAGTTCTTCCTTCTCAGCAGCACTGCTTTAAAAAAGCGCAACCAAAACCCAATCTCCAAGTCAATTAAACTAGGGAACACTTTACTACTAAATTTAGCACCTAATAGAGTAAGCACAGGCTAGGCTTACTAAAGTTTATAATTTTATACTCAGCCATTTCCTTAAGGTAAAATTAAGAATCTTCAACAAACCATATTTCATCGTTTCGAAATCTCATGTCCATTATAGAATTTCCCATTTCCAACGCTGCTGTTACCTTCCATTTAAAAGTATATATAAATCAACTGAATCGTATTTATTTCTTAGGAGCGTCTTATCGCTGCGGACTTGATCATTGATGAAATTTCAAGCTTCTTCGTTCGCCCCATCTTCCCGACTCCCATTTTCATTTGGAAACCAATCAGAAAATGTAAATACAGTAGCGTTTACGATGTTGGTAGTATGTATTACTCTAGTAATAAGGATCGGGATGCGAGATGGAAAACCAGGACTGGATGAAAAGTGTGTATTTTTATAATGAATCAACGATATTTGTAAGATGTTATTTAAATTCAGGGAGTAACGAGGGACTTTCGAATTTGTGAGGTTTATTCTGTGTAGGAGTAACCATATCGGTAGATTAAACATTAGATCGGCCTGTGTGCCGTTAGATTCACCTGTTAATGTGTCATGTAGGTACATCGAGTTAGCTTGTCATCAGCGGTTGGCATTAAGCGTAGTGTGTTGAATTTAATGAAACTTGCGTTGGTTGGTCATTTTAGCATTAAGGGGTTTGTATATATATCAGCTCACGTTGCATATGTACATGTACATTATACGGATCTGTCGTTCAATCGATAGATCTTTATAATTTTTGATTGCTCAGGAATTGTATTCATTTCCAATGGATTTTATCATATTTGATGATCATCTATCATTGCTTGTAGTTAAGAGGCGGTGTTGTGGCATTGTTGAAAAGTTTAATTCGCCGATAATATTAATGAAATGCACAGAATGTTGGTATTTCACTTAATTTTTGATGTATTTTTCATGAAATATGTATATTCGATAATTTTACTGTATTGACTGATGTTGATTTTATAATTAACTTGTTTAGATGTGGGGATGTAAATGTATATTTGGAGGAGAGGTTGGCTCTTTACCGTCTACGTAATCTCAAAACAATTGTGATCGTGAAGTTAATGTAAAACTAAACAAAGCACAAACCTTCCCTCAAGCTACGCTAAAATGTTTTAAATCACGTTTGAATTTATGAGACAGTTTTTATTGTGAAAATTATATTTTGGTATCGCTTAAAAGTTAGTTTAATATTATGATAGTATTTATTTTCTCGGTGGTGTCGGTTTTTTTATTGAAGTGTAGTAAAACTTCTTTAGGTGTTAACGTTACTGATAGGACAGTAGGCAGTTCGTATTTCATGCATTTACCACTAGTATGTAAGTCTTCGCGATGATTCGCTGCGGAAACGCATCTGGGAGCCGTAAGATATGTTTCAGACCCAAATACGATCATTAGAAAAGGTGATCTTACGCAATGCTGGCTTGCGTTTCCTTCGTTTCGCGTACTAGGTTATCAGTAATTTTAAGGTGTGATTTTTAGTTATAAATATTTTTACTAATGGAAAGATTCCAAATATGATGCGTTGGTTTTAGGAGGTGTAGCAAATGACATATCATGTTTATATAGAGTTGCGAAATGAGGGACGGTTAGTGAAATTAGGTACTCGATAGTTTATTTTGTTTGAAAATTATTGACAATACTAACTCGGTTTGGATTATGGATGTTGAAAATAAAAGATTTAATAGTGAATTGTTTCTAAAAACTACATATCTTTTTAAGTTGCCACGTAGTGGTGACTCCCCTGAAATAGACAAAGTTTTAGGAATGACTGGCGGTCTGGATGGAAACAAATTTGGAATCTTTCTAAATGATTCTAGTCTCGAGTATGCTTAGGTAATTAATGTTAATGTACGCACTAAGATTACTAGTTATACGATGCTTATGTCCAAACTCAATTTACACGACATCCTGCCATTGTATGACACTATGCTTATGAAAAACTAAATTATGATATCCTACTTAGCGTATTGAGTAGTGTATTTTTAGACATCGCATTGTCTACGTTAGTATAGTAGGTAAGTCACACATTGAGCTTCGTGCAGTATAATCTGACACCGATATTTTTTACAATGTAGTGTTAACGTTTTCAATCTGTGCTTTCCTGTATAGTATACCCTAGGTCTAAGTAACCCTTGTGATGCTTCTTCCACATATGTGTTAAGACCCTCTGCATGACGAGATGTCTTGACGCTGACGGCGGCTGTCACTGTCAGCCGGCAACTCATTCTCTATCGGTTCTTTGGTGGTCTTGTCATGTATGAGGTCTTAAGCTTACACTTGATGCGTGTGTTAGCTTTTCGTCTGATGTTGAAGCAATAGTTTCGAAGGAAACTTTACATAAGGCCGTAGATTAGTGTCATCTTTACATAATTATTCAATAATGACTATTATATTCTACTGAAACACCATTTTGCTCCGTGGCCTTAAAGTTGAGGTAATATGTTGAGTCTTTGATAAATTTGAAAGATATTTTGTAGGGTCCTTCACGCATGTGCGTTCCATCATCGCGTGGACTACAAGTATCCGTTTTCTAGTAGGTTTTGCTGCGTATGATATAGTGAAAAGTTGAATTGGTATTGACGATATGATGGAAAAACATTTGTAGAAAACGGAGACTTGTAAACCAGGGCTAAATGTTTAAAGTAAGTGCTAAATTAACCTTGTATCGTACCGTAAGTTAGATGTTGCAGTAGTTGTCTGTAGTTCGCTTCGACTTCGTCCTTAACTGTTGGTTTCACTTCAATGCATATCGCCATTAGTAATTGTTACCTAACTTACTTTAAGACTGTTCATGGTCTTTCGATCTCACTAAAAGAAAGGCAAATATTTTTGATACTTTGAGGATAATCGAAGGGAAACACAGTGGGGTTTGAGAGAGTTCGAAGGCCGGTCGCGATACTTGACTAGGTAATGTAGGAAAAAAAGTTAAGTTACTTTTAGGAAAGAGATACCGATGCGAAATGGCGTTGTTTCATCTGTGACGCGCTATGATCACTGCAAAATCTTCGGAGTTTTGTGACGGTGACAGCTATAGGTATTGTAGAAAATATAGTAAAGAGGTTGGTTAAGAATACTAGATGGTTATGTTATGTCGTATCGCGAACTAGGCTCTAGAAGCTCGTTATGATCTAGATGTTGGCAACACTTCGAAAGTCGTCGTCTTAAATGTTACTCCATCTCTACTTCGTAAGTAAAATATAAATGTTACACTAATCGAAAAAAAAATCGTTGTTCTTATATGAAAATGCGAGGATTCGCTGAATACTTGTTGTTTTTCATATTCAATATTTCCTTTATTTTTTGTACTCTTTAGTATTAAGATAATATTAAAAAAAACTATTAAATGTTGATACTCTAAAACCAAATAATGTATGTGTTAAGGATTGTGTAATTTCCCTGAAAGCCTTATTCAGCCTTTTTATTAGACAGTTAACCTGAAGAAAATTAACTACGAATCCACAATGTCGGGCAACAGACGTTAACTAGTAAGAACAACTTTAAATGAAGACAAACTCTGAAAAATCGTCGTCTCACTTACTTAACTTTCATATCTTCTTAATTAAAGCTCTATCTTCCGATCTCACAATAACCGAAATAATTTTTGGCCTAGAAAGGTTTTAAGATAAGGGTTTGTCATTTCTTAGTTAGATGGTATGACTCAATTTTAAGACTGATGACAGAAAAGGTATAAAAAATTAAAAAAACTAAATAAATTGTGTTTAATTAAAACTTAATTTTATTTGGTTGGCTAGAGCTGACGAACTGATCTGTAGGATTGTTGTATTTTAAATTATTGATAGCCAAATTTTTGAGATGGGATGTTCAGTTCGTCAACTATGGCCAAAGCTATCGATATTCATCTTCTATCGATGCTTTTCTATGTCTTCTATCTATAAAGACGATACTAGTAATCGATGGAGAAGGAACTTTGAAATGTTGACTTTGCAGAATTGATGGAAAAAACTAAAAAAAAATGAAAATACTATTTGTTGCCAAAATGTTATTAGACATGTAGTTGTAAAATCGGTTGTCACAATGCATAAATACGTTGTTCTTGAATGGTTTGATAAGGAGAGAAGTTGAAAAATATTTCCGATGATATATTTTTTCATAATGAACTTGAATGCTAATCGATATCTTAAGGTTTATATCTGTGTAGGAATTTAAACTTAACGTGTGTTTTTAATACGTCATTGCCATTGCGTACTCTGTTTTAATACTCACTTGTCAAAATGACTAACGCACATATTGGCTGCAAAAAAAGGAAGAGTAACGATGTATTTGACATTTGGAGTACCAAATACAGAATAAGCATGGTCAATGAATTAGTTGTTTAGTGTTCATGTTACATTAGATTGTATTCGACCGTTTAAAATTAATTCTGAAATTACTGGTTCACCTGTTTCCGCCTTTAAAGCACATTTAAGATTTATCGATAACAAATCAACCCACTTCGTTCATGATTTTTCCCAGCACTATTGTTAATTTTCGCACTTCATGTACCTTTTAAAGCAGTGAATGGTGCAAAATTTTACCTCAATAAAGATGGTGAAACAAATTAGCTTTTTGAATGCATTTTGAAATTTTGATAATTTTTGTTGTAATCTTAATCTAATTTATTGTATTTATTTTTAGCTCTAAGTTTTTTGTATTTCGACTAGTCAGCAGTTTAGACTGTAGCTCTAGTTTTGTTTTTTTCGAGTTTGTAAGACTTTCTCCTTCCTGATATTAGTGTATTCCCTAATTTCGTTTGCGAGTTTCATAAGATGTCGTTTCTTTTCTAGTCACGGACTTAGACACTTTATTACGTGTCGGCGAGAATATAATTTGGGACACGAAAGTCGATAAAGGACAGTTTCCTGAGTAATACTTACAGATCAAGAATCAAGAAGAATCTTTGGCTTTTGATCATTGAATAATTTAGATAAAATGTTGTATTATTAAATTATCAGATGTAATAATATCGTCATATCTGAATATTTTGTTAGTACCTACAATCAAATCTAGCAGTGGGTTTTCTAGGCTTTCGTGTCCTAATCAACGATTTACATTTTTGCTCAGCTATTTTGTATCGCTCAACGAAATCTTGCGCGTATTTGGAAATTAACTCCTATTTGTTTATGGTTGTCGATACTGTGTACCTTAATGTTTTCAATAAAAATTATATTCTATAAACAGCAGTTGAAATTTTGATGTTAAAAGTCATTTGTCTTTGAGATAAAGGTATTTTATTTATTTTCATGCAACCACACGCATAGTCCCTATTGAAGTATGTAAAGCGTTCACAAAAGCGTAATAAAATATGAAAAGTACTTTTAAACACAGCTTTAATGGCAAACTATGCGTGTGTCTGGCAGTCTGTTTGATTTTGAGTGATACTCTGCAGTGTGGTCCGCAATATTTCGCTAGATAATAAGATCTTCCCACCAAGCATAAAAAAGCTGTATAACTGCTGTTCTGGAATCTACAATGCAAAGCTACCAGCCTTTAGCTTTCCGCACACTTCGAAGACTCTTTCGAGTCCATACGAATTTACGCACATAAATAAACTAAACACTTCTAACACTAATATTACGGTAGTACATGTCAGGGTATCACAAAAAAAACATCTTCCATTTTAAGTTTCGTGTGTTTGTGTGTAAGTTTGTGTTTTTCATATTATATTTCGTATTTAATATTAAGAAAGCTTGATTTGGAATTGACTTTCAATAATTTACATTCCATTTGATGAGAGTTTGAAGCACAGAGCTTAGATAGGACGTTTCAATAGAGACGCACGAGGACACAGATAAATGACGTAAGTGCGTCACTACCGGCAGCGTTTATCTACGATTGACGTGCAATACCCAGGACATGCGTCGGATCATCAATTTCTCTCAGCTCGGAGCGCAATATATTCTTCGCCTCTACTGAGTACAAAGCTCTCTGCTCTGTGGTTCGACTATTTGTTAACAAAATTTGTTTTAACTGTGTGGGTTGAGCTAACAATTGAATAATAAATACTCATTCAATACTTACTTGTTATTCAGGTTTTGAATAAGTTAGAAATTAAGGATTGATAATTATCTGATGATAAAATGTATGTTGTATCAAAACGATGAACATCAAATAAAGAAACTGGTTTGAAATTTGTGTTTTATTTTAGTCATAAAACGTAAACTTCCCTGAAACACGCCAAGGAGTCATATAACAAACACATTTCTGAAATGTTCTTGCTGGTAAAATATTTTCATAATGCTCCTTCATGTCACGTGACCTTTACATGCTTTCTGTCAATTCAATTCAAGTGAATATTACTAACTGAAAAAAGTAGAAGCCCCACTCACCCGATGAATTGAAGACATTGTTAAGATTGCAGGAAGTCGGTGCATGGAAAAGACTGAATTTCTGAAAAGGTATAGGAGACGCCTATGTGCAGTGGACTACTTCAGGCTGAAGACAAACAATAAACCGAACGATCAAGCATAGATTTACTCGTACAGTGCCACCAACTTATTCGTTCAGGTTGATCTTGATGTCAAATCTTTTCGCTTCGCTGACATCTTTTGTTTTACAATTTTGGAATGGAGGTGCCTCTCTCGCCTGAACAGATAAGTTCGTGGAACTGTACATTAAATAGTAGGTCAGCTGGCCTACCATGAGCTTCATATGGTTATGGTTATAGCTGTCAAAATTGTGTCAACAGTGTCAACACATTCAAACCCAAGAAGAAAACGAATGTGTGGGTCAGCCTATCTATACACAATTCTTCACACTCAGACTCAGACTGCCTTCACAGCTCAGTTGGTAGTAGCCCTGCCTTCTGCGCTGGAGGGCGTGGGTTCGATCCCCACCGAGAACAAATATTGGTGTGGTGAACACAGATGTTTGTTCTCTGTCTGGGTGTTATATTGTATTCTATGTATGTATTTACAAAAAAATAGTATTTAAGTATTATATCAGCTACCTGGTTCCCATAGTACAAGCTCTGCTTAGTTTGGGGCTAGATAGTGTTGTGTGGATTGTCTGCATTATTTATTTATTTATTATTTAATTTGACAGCCATAGCCATAATTCAGCTATAGCGCCATCGTTTGCTATGAACTAACCACTACAGAAACTGATTAGGATTAGAAATAATAATAATAACGTTTATTTCCAATCAAACAAGACATACAGTTATTTTAATACCTATTACTAGTACTAATGCCATTTTATTGCCTTTTAGTTCCAGAAACAGCATCTGAACCTGGAAATAATAGGCAACTCTAGGCGATAGGCACATACTGTGGTTTGGAGCTTTACCTTCCGTGCTAGTTAAAAAACTGTGTTACGGCAAGGTAAACTTCTCACCCCAGATGTTACAGGTCACTTTCTTAAGTGAAACTGAGTACAATTTTGAATTAAGTGCGAAACAGAAAAAAAAAACAGAGTGAAAGAAAGAGAAAAGAAAAACAAGAACAAATCACAACAAAGGTAGACAGGTGAAGCACTAAATGTTAATACCTACTTAAAAGTAACTCAGAGAGAGGAACTAACTTATACATATACTTACAACGCTAACTAAAAGCAAATAAGTAAGTCATACAGAATAGTTATATTTGCTTGACTCGATTAAATACTTTAATGCTTGATTATGATTACATATATATATATATATATATATATATAAACTTTAAGGTTATGCTATGCTAGGAACAGGACTACTAATAAAATTAAGCACGAAATTAAAGAGGAAACACGCATCGTATTATGATTTGGACCAAGTATGTAGGCATTTTAAAAGAAAGATAACTAACTATTGATAAACAAAAAGTATTCATAATACAATAAGCAGCGAATAAAACATTGTGGCCAGCAACATTATCTAGCCCCAAATTAAGCAAAGCTTGTACAATTGTCTTGTATTGGAACTCGAGAGCTGATATAATACTTTTACATATTTTTTTAGTATATACAATGAACACTCAGACAGAGAACAAACATCTGTGTTCACCACAAAAATATTTGTTCTTGGTGGGGATCGAACCCACGACCAACAGCGCAGAAGGCAGAGCTACTACCAACTGAGCTGACAGGCCAGTCCATCTATCGCTGTTGAACGGTAATGCCATCATCTTCACAGGGTGGACCTAAGCCTCCCAATTCGAAGGGGTTCGTCGCACGTGTATGAACACCCTTACACGTGTGTTCATACACGTGTATCAGAGGTAAATATGTATATTCATCCTTAATTATATAAGTAAGTATGCGTAGTCGACTCTGGGGACGGAGATTTATAATAGTATTCAATTATGATCTTTGAATGAGTGTTGATGATATGTAGGTCTACCACAAGCTCTGTCTGCCTCTGTCTCTGGCTCTGGTTTTGAGTCTGTGTGAGTGTTGACTAAATAAATCCTACGTCGAAACGTCGTACACACAGTATACATCACTGTTTCACAGTTTTCACTGGTGAGCACTCACACAGACTCAAAACCAGAGCCAGACAGAGCTTGTGGTAGGCCTACTTAATGAGACCATGACCTTATGGATCATAAGTCTGTAGAATTCCTGTTGGATCTCATTCATACGTTTCCGGGAAGATATATTTTGAGCTCTCCATTTACCGATTTCTCGGGATCCTTCCAATAACGTCGGTCCATTACGTAAGGTCGTCCTACGCAGACCTTGATTTGACCTGTGTGAGACCAATTAATTGAGCTTTACTAATGAAACTTAGAAAGTATAAAGATGTCTAAAAAGTCTTGGGAACAGGAACGGGGTAGAAAAAAAAACGAATCTAAAGAGAAACGCCTGAAATATTGATGCTAGCAATCACTATTGTTTACTGTTTATTTAGTTTGTATGGGTTTTTGTTAATAATAACTTGTTTTTTTATGTTTTCTGTTCAAGCCGGGCAGTAGTCAAAATTATTCTAAATATTTCATAAGATCAATGCGCGGGCAACAGCTAGTCTGCAATAAAAAAAAACCATATCATTTTGAGAGATTTCGAGACGCTCCACGAGAGTCGAGAATCAAACGTCAGATAAATAAGCTTCTTACACGTCAGCTTTATTCTTTGTAAAAATATATTTATTCTGGAGCAGCCACGTGTCCTGTCAATCCCGGCTGAATCCAGGAGTGGCGAGGCGATATATCATGTGAGCGTCACATCTGGACTGATTTATGTACTCGAGTGACTTCTCTTCATTGTTGTTTGGATTACTCATATTCTTGTAGTATTGTAGTTGAATACACACATCAACATTGCCTAGGATAGAAAGATAGATAATTTTTTTAGATGGTATAGGATAGGGATATCCCATCCCGTCTCGAAATAATTTTCGGATTTTTCAAGATATTGTTCTTACTTTTATTTTTATTAATAAATAAAATCAAACAGTCATATTTTAATATTATTAATGAAAAACACAAAATATTTTTTTTGCCATAATGCCTAGTTTCTAAAGAAATTATTTTTAGTTTTAATAAAAATTAACAAAATGTTGAATATCTCTAAACAATGTTGATGTGTGTATTTAGTGGGATATTTAATTTTTACTGTTATTTTGTTTTTATTTAGATTCAAAATTAACTGTTATTTTTGTTGTTATTCATTGTGTGTATTGAGGACCTCAAGAGGTGGTCCAGTCAGTCTGTGCTCGTGGCCCTTTGATGGTGCCTAATTAAATAAAAGTTAAAAACAATTGTGATTTTAAGGCCTGCGCACATCTAGTGCGATGGTGATCAGTGATCGCTGTCATATTTGACAGCATTTCACTGATCGCCATCGCCATCGCGCTAGATGTTTGCAATGCTTTATTGAGCTTTCAGACTCTTATTTGTTGATCTTCAGATTCATGGCTAGTGGATAGATAATAGACGTTTTATTTACTTATTTTAATTTTAACTGGAAAAGGTCTTTGGTGTAGTCAGAAGTTCATCTTAATACACACATACCTACTCATATTTTGCAATTATATTTCAAACGTGACCGGTTGCAAGTCATCAAACGTAAAACTCCTTGTTTTTTTCTCAATAAATGCTAAAAAAAATAGCTTCACTTTGATCTAGTTACTCCACGAAAGTCAATTTTCTAAGATTTATAAAAAATAAATAATTCAAGACACTTCGCCCCCATTGAAAATCAGATGACTGAGCTACGCTCCGTAGCTCTACGGCGTAGAGATGTGCTACGAATAACGTAGTTTATGAAAGTTTTAAACTAAAAAATGTTACGATGATGTTACTTTTATACCCAATTAATTTAAAATGTGCGTTTGAATGTATTTCTGACTACCCGAACTGATACTTTGGTACTTACTAAGAGGTCTGAGGCAGTACCAACAGTGCCGTGCCGTGGCCGTGCGTGCAGAGCGCTGGTAGCCGCCCCGCCTTCCGATCCTAAGGTCGTGGGTTCAAATCTAGCCGTGTACCAATTAGTTTTTCTGTCCAAAAATCTATGCCATTGCTCTCAAACGGTGATGGAAAACGTCGTGAGGAAACCAGCATGCCGTAGAACCTAAATAGTTCCAAAATATGTGTCAAGTGCACGAAAAGAGCCTCTTTGAGGCGCATTTAGAATCCTTCCACCACACTTTGCTTAAAAGAACCAGTGACACGATACAAAGAAGATTATTTCAAGAATAAAAATCGGATTTTCATTCGGAAATCCTTATAGCGACGCGGCCGCCTCTACGCGGTTTCTCAATTCATGAAACTCGTCTGAAGTGTAAACTCCTGTAGTGCCTTAAAGGGAGTATGTTTGAGTTTAAAATGCTGCACATGCGGGCCGTTTTCAATTTAACATTGCTAAATGTAGTTTTGAAAGCTGAAATCACCAACTTTTCTCTGAGAAACGAGAATCTAAGGCCGAGATTCATAGACCGAACTTTGACTTTACTTTGATGGAAAGTTCAACTTTCAACCAAAATTATATTTCATATTTATACTTTACACGGGTATTTATCGCGTATATTACCTTATTTTATTTATTTTCCCGACGTTTCGGCTATGTTGCAATAACCGTGGTCGCGGGCTGACTGGAGCATTGACATGAGTGCTACCGTCGTTGAAAAGTGGAGGCAGTATCACTAACTACCCTCACTTGATCTTCTTTGTCCATAATGTCCGTGCACGCACTACGACACACAACACTGATAGTATCCACGCACTGTGGTAAGGTATCGCGACGCATACACCTTCCAATGATGGGATTCCACGATGAAGAAAGTCTGAATTTGTCTTCGCGATTGAAATTAGGATATTTCTTAATCTCAATCGCTTCACGCACCATCCTTTTGTGGTAATACCGTTCATTGGATAGCACCTTGGGATCATGCAATTCTATCCAGTGATTAGGACCTGAATCCACAAGGTGCTCTGCTATCGCCGATTTGGTTACCGATTTGGTTAAAGTATAAATATGTCTTATGATCGCGAAAGTTTAAAAAGTACTATTATATTTCATAGTTCTGTCAAGCTCTTCTTTATTCAAAATATTGATAGGAAACTTCGATAAACAAAGCTTACTTTGCTGAAGACTGCTTTGCTGTAAAGCAAAGTGCGGTCTATGAATCTCAGCCTAAGTTTCATACAAAAGATGTATTGAAACACATTCGCTCTACCTATTTGAATTTCTTGTAGGAACAAAGATTGTGTTCTGGTCGTGTCTCGTAGGATTTTAGGTGCGCCTCAAAGAGGCTCCTTTGCACATTACACATGTTTTAGAAAAAATATAGTCAGCCATAAAGATACTGATAAATATACATTTTACTCATACGATAAGTATTTTGACTTTACCTAATAAGTTACTTTTCACTAGTAAGGCAAAAAGCTTTATCGTAGAATGAAACCAAGTTATATAAGTAAAATAAAAGTCGCCACTTCACAGAATACGTTCCAAATCGCCTCAAGGCTACCCTTCGCAAGCAGCGAGGTAAAAAATCGGCGGGAAGATGAGTCTATTTGTTATTTGAGAGGAGTGCGTTTGTCAGGTAGCTTTCGACTCGTTGTGGTAAGTAACTTGACTGGCTTAGTTCTGTCACTGTCAGAAATAAATAAATAAATAATGCGGACAATCCACACAACTTTATCTAGCCCCAAACTAAGCAGAGCTTGTACAATGGGAACCAGGTAGCTGATATAATACTTTTTTTTTGTAAATACATATTACATAGAATACAATATGACACCCAGACAGAGAACAAACACCTGCGTTCACCACACAAATATTTGTTCTCGGTGGGGATCGAACCCACGCCCTCCAGCGCAGAAGGCAGAGCTACTACCAACTGAGCTGTGAAGGCAATCTACCCAGAAATATCGCACTTGGCCACATAGCTCGAAGAACCGACAACCGTTGGGGAATAAAGGTTCTCGAATGGCGACCACAAACCGGAAGACGAAGCGTAGGGCGCCTACCCACCAGATGGACCGACGACATTGTTAAAATCGCGGGAAGTCGATGAATGGAAAGGGTTTAGAATCATTCTTCCTGGAAATGTGTAGGGGAGGCCTATGTCCAGCTTTGGACTTCTTCAGGTTGATAATGATGATGATGATGATGTCAGAAATAGCAACTAAGTCTTCTGTGGAATTTTTTGGTATTATCGTGGTTTCAAATCCGGTCGTGCTCTAATGAGTTTTTCCGTTCAAAAATCATAAATGTGCACTATTGTTATTAAATTTATTGATCAGAGAACTTTGTAGTTCATTTGTGTTAGTAAACTTAAAGGTATCTTAGCTATGTTAGTAGACAAGCAACACAACAAACTCAGCTCTAGTAGGTATATAGGTACATAGATTAAATGTCTTTCATACGCACCTGACCCCACAGACTGTCATGAGACTATCGGATCAGGAGCCAAATGAAAGACTTCATTACGGGCAGGCCCCTGTTTAATAAAGCTGACAATTCGACTTATACGTCAAAAAGCGACAAAATTGTGGAATTGTCGCGCTTTTGTGACATATTAGTAACTTTTATTAATAGCCTTATGGCCTGCGCACACCTAGTTCTCTGGCGGTAGCGAACAGTGAAACGCTGTCAAATATCGCTGTCAAATCTCAAATCTGACAGCGATATTTGACAGCGTTTCACTGATCGCTACCGCCAGCGAACTAGGTGTGTTTGAGCCTTTAGCGCGACAATTCCACAATTTTGTCACTTTTTGACATAAATGTCGAATTGTCAGCTTTATTAAACAGGGGCCAGTCATACCTATCAGGTGTGCCCTGTAGGATGCTGTTGGCGCCGCTCCGCAGTCTGCCAAACACCAACTATGTCAGTCTTAGTGAAAGGAAACATCGAGAGGATACCATCAGCAGTTTGGAACTTTAAAAACTCGAGAACATGTTTTAAGTGCTTGACAGGAGCTTCTTTGAGTCACACTTAAAATCCCTTCACCACACTGCACTGCGGTTCAAAAAAACTAATTACAGAACAAGTTCAAAAATTTGTGATAATAGTTCCCACTTCAGCTGTAAAATTTCCACCGTTGAACGTCCTCCAAACAATTTAAAAAAATAGATTAACCCACAACAAGCAAAAAGTCACGTTAATCAAGGACTTACGTAATCTGTTTTTCCCATGTTTTCGTAATTTGACGAACTTGAACACACTGGGGCTGTGACGTCAGTTTACACGTGGTCCGTGTTCCCCACAACCTGTAGGCCTACCAAGAGCTCTGTCTGGCTCTCTTTTTTTATACAACTAAGTTGACAAACAAGCATACGGCCCACCTGATGGGAAGCGGTTACCGTAGCCTATGGACGCCTGCAATACCAGAGGCATCACAAGCTCTCTGTCTTTGGCTCTGGTTTTGAGTCTGGTTTTGAGCTCACCAGTGCATTATACTGTGTGTGTGACGTTTTGACGTAGGATTTATTTAGACAACACTCACTCACACAGACTCAAAACCAGAACCCGAGACAGAGCCAGACAGAGCTCATGGTAGGCCTACTGACCTGACATTTGGAGAAGCCAATTAGTAGGTTAGATTTCTTTGTTCAACTTTCCCCTTTCAATTTGTTTTTCAATTAAAAGTCGAGCATTTCAGTAATATAAATTTAATTCCATGTTTTTGATTTAGTTACATGACCAAATCAATAGACAAACCCTTCAGTAATAGAAATAGTTTGGGAAAACTACAGTTCCACCTGAAAAATAAAAATTGTTGGTTCGATTCCCACAGAGAACAAATATTTGTGTGGTGAACGCAAATGTTTGTTCTCTGTCTGAGTGTCATATTATATTCTAAGTAAGTAATTACAAAAAAAAAATTATCAGCAATCTGGTTCCCATAGTACAAGCTCTGCTTATATTAGTTTAGTGTAGTATGTTGTGTTTCCAAAATAAAAGTTTTTTTTCTCTTTCTAACTAGATTCCTGCTGTGTTTATGTATGCTGTGTCCAAAATAAAAGTATTTTTTCTCTTTTTAACTATAAATCAATTTCGAAACGACACAAAGATACCGTCGTTTATGTCAGCTTATCGCCCGTGCGGTTGATGGGAATCGATAGAATGCTGTCGACCCCATGGAATATTTCCATGCCATAATCACACGCCATGGTAATTACAATAATAGACTAGTAGTCAGAAATAGTGCTTAAACCTTTAAGTATAGATATTTATAATTTTTTATTGATTTTAGATAGATAACACTTTATTGTACACCACAAGAATAATAATTTAACGAAAATACTTAAACTAAAGCGAAGTACAATGGGCGGTCTTATCGCTATGAGCGATCTCTTCCAGACAACCTTTGGATGGACAGGATTTTATAGTGTTTACTACACTTAGGGAAACCCCTATAGATTGAACCACGGTCGCGTTAGTGCCGAACAGTCCCGAGTTATTCGTCGAGTGTGATTAGGATCCGATGGCGCAGCGGTCAGCCCAGCCTAGGGGAAGGTCGCGGGTTCAAATCCCGCTCGGCTTTAAGCTTTTGGGACATTATAAAATTCTTTGTAATTTTAACCTATTCGCAGTGTCGTGGTGTCTTACAGGCGCCCACGGAAGCGTCTGCAGGCGACTCTTTTTGGTCAATTTCTGTAAGATGAAAGACGGATCGTGGTGTCTTACAGGCGCCCACGGAAGCGTCTGCAGGCGACTCTTTTTGGTCAATTTCTGAAAGACGGATCGTGGTGTCTTACAGGCGCCCACGGAAGCGTCTGCAGGCGACTCTTTTTGGTCAATTTCTGAAAGACGGATCGTGGTGTCTTACAGGCGCCCACGGAAGCGTCTGCAGGCAACTCTTTTTGGTCAATTTCTGTAAGATGAAAGACGGATCGTGGTGTCTTACAGGCGCCCACGGAAGCGTCTGCAGGCGACTCTTTTTGGTCAATTTCTGTAAGATGAAAGACGGATCGTGGTGTCTTACAGGCGCCCACGGAAGCGTCTGCAGGCGACTCTTTTTGGTCAATTTCTGTAAGATGAAAGACGGATCGTGGTGTCTTACAGGCGCCCACGGAAGCGTCTGCAGGCGACTCTTTTTGGTCAATTTCTGTAAGATGAAAGACGGATCGTGGTGTCTTACAGGCGCCCACGGAAGCGTCTGCAGGCGACTCTTTTTGGTCAATTTCTGTAAGATAAAAGACGGATCGTGGTGTCTTACAGGCGCCCACGGAAGCGTCTGCAGGCGACTCTTTTTGGTCAATTTCTGAAAGACGGATCGTGGTGTCTTACAGGCGCCCACGGAAGCGTCTGCAGGCGACTCTTTTTGGTCAATTTCTGAAAGACGGATCGTGGTGTCTTACAGGTGCCCACGGAAGCGTCTGCAGGCGACTCTTTTTGGTCGATTTCTGTAAGATGAAAGGCGGTTTGTTGATACTATAAATAAACTAGCGGACGCCCGCGGCTTCGCTCGCCCCTTTGCCGTTACGCCCCGTTGATTTTTCTTTTAAAAGTTTTTCCTCTTTTTCTCCGCTTAGGGGAATCATTTTCCAATTTCCTTTCTTAGTGCACCCCTATGCTATAAAAGAAACATATTCTCCAAGTTTCATGCTTCTAGGACTTATGGTTCAGGCTGAGCGTTGATTGTCAGTGAGTAACGTAAAAGTTTTATATATTCAGATGAAACTGTACTTTCCTCCGCCCATTTTACTTTATAAAATTACGCCTACTTCTGTGATGTTTTCTTTTAAACAATAGAATCTTATCTATCTTCCTACCTGTTTCTAAATATACCTACAACAGTAGCTCTATTCTAAGATTTGTAACATTTTACTTATCGACCGGCAAAATAGCTTATCGTTGCAAAGGTTATCGACCCGCATTTTGAGTGGAGAACGATGAGCGTCCCTGTTGGACTTGCGAGAACGAATATTTGTACTTCCGAACTTTAAAGGCCTGCGCACATCTAGGTGATGGCGATGGCGATGGCGATCAGCTGAAACGCTGTCAAATATGACAGCGATATTTAACAGCGTTTCAGTTGATCGCCATCGCCACCTCAAGTTACAAGATGACATTAGTTTTCTCGAGGTTATAATTAAACATCTATGATTGTATTCTGTGTATATTATTGTGACTATTTTTATTATTTATTAATTGATTTTAATGTGTAAATATAATATCTTAAATTCTGATATTGGAAGGCTGCGCTATCGTAGTGTATTCCTGCAAAGATAGGGCAATGGTTATAAATAAATAATAAAATCTTTCCAAAAATCTAAATATTTATTACAACAGAAAATACATAGGTTTTTTTAATATCCAAAAAGTTAAGAGCCGAGCGGGATTTGAACCCACGATCTTCCCCTCGCCTTCCTTTTGGGACATTAAAAAAATCTTTGTGATTTCCTTAAGTGTAGTAAACACTATAAAATCAATAAACAATTATAGAATATACATTATTTACAAAAACTATTATTTCTAATATTTCAAGCAATATATATTCTTTGACTTTGAGTCTCACTGTTTCTCCATACAAAATTCGAATCGATAACTTCTGTCACTTTTGCTAACGTTAACGTTAAACATTATACCGGCCAACGACAAAAAACTGGGAATAGACCAACAGGTCAATTCCAATCCATTTTGTTCGGGGCACGTCCCAAAGTTACTGTGTGCTCTCTCCTTGTTTCGAGGCATTGTTTCAACATCCCTAATTAAATTACCTACAAACAACTCCAAGCTGAATTAAAAGTTTTAGGGCTGAATTCATAGCCTTCAATTAAGTTAATTAATCATTTTAATGTTAATGTTATATTTAAATGAAATATAGAATCTGGGGCCGTATATATTTAATGCGATTATACTCAACTGGCCTCTCAGCTCAGTTGGTAAGTAGCTCTTCTTCCTGCGCCATAGGTTGTGGGTTCACGTGGTGAGCACTCACACAGACTCAAAACCAGAGCCAGAGAGAGAGCCAGACAGAGCTTGTGGTAGGTTTACTGTGCTAATTTAGGGCTCTCTATTGTATATTACATTATGACACGATAGAGGTAGTCTGAACTAGCTGGCTGGGAAGTTTGTAGGTCAGATCCGCTGGGATCAAGTGTTCGTGGCATAATAATTAGTAAGAGTAACATAAATTGTTTTACTTTAACCAGTTTATTAATGTAAATTTTGTAGTAAGGAAAAAAAATCGGTTGTTTGTTAGTCGGTTTACTGACGATAGTTGAACATAACAACGTCATACAGCTGTCCACGCGGACGCATCGCTCACTCAAGTTGGAGAGAGACAGATGTCGAACGCTGCCGAACGCGGAGGCTGATTGTGCCTCTTTGTCGCTCGTTCCGCGCTCTCGCTTGCACTTCAAGCCTTAAATGGAACGCCTCAGAGCGAGGTAACGATGCATGAGTCATGTCTTTTCGTGCGTGCAGCCGGCTCCATCGAATTATAAGACGTTGTCACGTCAAAAGAAAGGAAATACTTTTTTTTATATTAGTATAAGTTAGCAAACAAGCATACAGCCTACTTGATGGAAAGCGGTTACCGTAGCCTATAGACGCTTGCCAAGGGCATCACTCGCGCGTTGCTGACCCTTTAAATATTTTAAAACGCCCTTTTTGAAGAACCCCATACTGTAAGTATCTAGGGAAAACCTCAGCAGGAAGATTATTCCACAACCTTAGAGAGCGGGAAGTTTCTCTGAAACCGGACGGTGTGCGACCATGCCGGCTCCAAGGTATGTGGATGAGTCCAAGGTATGTGATATTAGATAGATAGATTAGAAAGAGATTAATACTTTATTGTACACAAAAGAATACATTTAAAAGAACCATTACAAATAAAGGTACAATGGGTGCCCTTATCGCTAAGAGCGATCTCTTCCAGACAACCTTTGGATGGCGAGGATTAACAAAAATTAGAAGAACGGCGGTGTACAAAAGTTAAACCTGATACCTAAAATATTGTAATAGGCCTACCTCAAGCTCTGTCTGGCTTTGTCTTTGGCTCTGGTGTTGAGTCTGTGTGAGTGCTCACCAGTGTATTATACTGTGTGTGACGTTTCGACGTAGTATTTATTTAGTCTACACTCGCACAGACTCAATACCAGAGCCAGAGACAGAGCTGCTGTAGGTCGTTGGTGATGCAAGTACCTACCTAGTAGTAGTTGTATTTTTTGTAGTAGTAGAGCTCTTTGTGAAGGGCTAATCCGGCGAAGTACCTATTTCCACCGCCGTTCCGATTTCTGCCGTGAAGCAGCATTGCTGTGTTTCGGTTTGAAGGGTGCCGGTGAAAATTACTAGCACGTGAGTCTGAACATCTGAAACAACGCTTTTTATAAGCGATGGTTACCACTTAACATCAAGTGTAGTCATCTTATATGTGCACTACCCAACCTACCTTATTACCCAAAGGTTAGCTGGTAGATAATGCATTAAGGTCGAAGATAGTGCCTCTCCTCCACGACCTTAATTATCTAAACTAGTCTTATAAGCAAACTTGCTAAATATCCTCGGTAACTATTTAAGTGAAAACGCAAAGTTTCACAGATAACCAGTATTTACCGGAATTTACCGGATCACGGGTTCCGCAATTAGGGTTAGCTTAAAATAGGGGCCATCTTAATTTTAGCGCTCGTAAATATACCTTGAAACTTTCAAGTGTTTTAAGTTATTTTTATCATTCTTTTATGAAATTTAATCATCCTTGTTCCGATATTTATGGCTCAACCACGACTTAGCTAATGGACTAATTTAGCTAAAATTCCTAAAAAAAATAATAATAATGTTTTTTTCTAAAAATGTAAATCGGTTAGTGGCTGTATGTTAGAAATTTAAGTATTTACATAGTCTATTAAGAGCTGTGGATTTATTTCTAAAATAAAATAAAATAAGTCATAGACTCAATACTCAAAATAAAATTATAATACACATGATTTAGTTAAGGTACATACGTAGTTTTTAGTTGTAGGTCAGTATCACATGGACCCTGTATAGGGTAAAGCAACATGGAGGTAGGCCGAGTGAGGTTATATTTTGTGTTAATGCATGTCAAAGTTAATTTATTATAGATTAGCAGCCCGTCCCGGCTTCGCACGGGGTAGACAATATTGTTGTACATTATTTTGTTCTATCGCTAATAGTTTCGGCAGCGCATTCGACGAAAGACATTTTAAGACTCATTTTTCTACACCTTCGGTTACATTGTTCAAATTTTATCAAGGATCCCTATTTTTTTTCAAAATGAAATGTAGCCTATGTCAAATGGAAAGAATGTAGCATTCTATTGGTGAATAATTTTTTAAATCGGCCCAGTACTTTTTGAGCCTAATCATTACAAACATACAAAAATAGGTACAAATTCATAAATTTCATAAATTTATTTATTCGTAGCCAAAAAATCTTTCCTCTTTATAATATTAGTAAAGATTAATAAGCTTGGCAGAATAGATTTAAAGAACGATAGTAGTATCTTTTAGTTTCGGACTCGTCGTTTTTATCAGAAATTCGTAAAAACAAAACTTGAAGTCGATTCAATGGCAAAAGACGAGTTCAACGCGAGATAAACTCATATAAAATCGTTAAGTCCCTCTTTTATCTTCAGAGGGCCCTTACCTCCGGCGAAATGAGTTCCCTCTTGCTAAATAAACATTTTGGGCCCCCGGCTCTCGATCGTGAGTGATACCTTTTACTCCAAATGAGAAATAAAGATTTTGGAAGTAAATCACGAATACTTTGAGGACGCCCTTATTTAAATGTATCGAATAGAATATAACTTTATTGTACACCAAAAATTATAAGGTAAACATGGTATAAAAAAATACTTAAAAATTAGAGGTACAATGGGCGGTCTTATCGCTAATAGCGATTTATTCCAGACAACCGTATAAAAAGAAAAGTATAAGTATAAGTGTAGAAAGTTTTTAACATCATTTCTTTAGAACAGAATATACATTATTTACAAAGACTATTATTATAAACTATTGAATGAATGAAATTTAAAACTACATAATAAAAGAACTAAGGCCTAGAAAATTTAATAATGAACTGTTTTCCACCTGAAAGGGGCAAAAGGCTGGTAGCGTTAACTCTCTGAACAGATAACAACATTTCTATTTGTCTGAAAAAAAAAATACACTAGGCCTAACCTCTTACAAAGCTCGTACTATGAATCAATATGAAACAATATATCAATATGAATCAATCTTTGCCAGGATACATCGAAACGTTGTAACATCACACACACAATATAATACACTGGCGAGCACTCACACAGACTCACAACCAGAGACAGAGCCAGACAGAGCTTGTGGTAGGCCTTCAGCTATGTACGAGTGTGTAACAGCTATCTGGTTTAAATAGTGACCGAGTGTAAAATAAAAAGGCTCTCAGTATAATTTCGAGTTAAAAGCTGAATTAGCATGACACTTAGAAGTCCATCTGCCTAATTGCAGTCTGTCATACATATTCATTCGAGCGAATTTACATTTAATATTATATTGTGTGCACAGCTCTACCCCGATTTTGGCCTTGACGACCTCTGTGTGACTTTGAGCATAAAATCAAAGATTCTTCTTCTTCGTGTCTCTAGTTTTTTCAGTGTGGTGAAAGGATTTTAAGTGCGCCCTAAAGAGGCCCAGAAGGTCGTGGGTTCAAATCCAGTCGTGTACCAATGAGTTTTTTTGTCGAAAAATGCATGTGCACTATGCCAGTACTCTCAAAACGATGAAGGAAAACATCTTGAAGAAACCGGTGTGTCGTAGAACCTAAAAAAGTTCGAGCAACACGTGTCAAGGGTCACGCAAAAAGGGCCCGCCAGCGGCCTACTTGCGGAAAAACTAGCCCGCACGTCAAGTGCGGATGATAAAAATTTGCTGAATTTAAAAAAATCGCTAGGACCACTTTGAAACGTCTTTAAGCTAGTTCCAGGTGTCAATTCTACGCGACCAAGCCTAGAAGAGCAAGCAAGTTCATTGCTCTCGGGAAAAAAGTATTTCTTGAAGCTCTGTTAAGTACTAAAACTAGTTAAACAAACCGTTAAGTTGTTATTTCTTAATTAGAGACTAGTATAAGTGGATAGAATTAAATGAAGTTTCTGTTGCCTATATAGACTTGGTGCGTGCAAATGTCACCAAGATTAACCCAGTTTTTAAGAAATAGAAACAACAAAGAAAATCTTGCGAATTTTAATTAAATTACTTACATTGACGAGACACAGAGCATACATTTTTAACATCACTACTGACAAAACTAATAAACAGGCTTCAGCTTATTTGCTTCTCTTGAAATTGAGACTCTTGAGTCCGTGAGGAACCGAGACCTTTCTGGTCTTCAAAATGTTGTCTAGGCGACTGTGAGGCTGACTTAGGATCTTTATATTTTTAAGATATTAGATTTGGATCAGTTGAGATATCTCTAGATCGTTTGTCATGGTCTGCAGATAGCTCGATTGTTCCTGGCGTATTTTGTACATTTTGTAAATACTTGTACTACATAATTTTAAGTTTATTTGTGTAAATAAAGTCTTATACATGAATAACGATGATTAAATCTAGAATCTGAAGCAAAAATTGAATGAATAATTCTATTTTTCCGAACATGAAATGCAAAAACACTTCAATCCGTACTTGCCTGTTTTGTGCGTTTCACTGACCGCGTCCAAGCCGCGCTCAATCAAATTACCCGATAATCGATTCCGCATCGGAGATATCGAGTGAATATTCAGACTACTCGATACTAATTGGATCCGCCGCCGGTCTGTAATGTCGGCCAACGTTTTATGAATGCATTTTCACAAACGTATTGTTGAGCGAGGACTTATTATCATATTTGAATTGGTGTATTGTGCAAATAAAAACGTACTTGATCAAAACTCTTTGGAAATTTTAAAGATAAATCTTTAAGAGGGGGTCGTGTGAAAATTTGAGATTTGTTGTTAAAAAATTCATAACTAAATATCTACTAACTAATATTCTATTTAACGCTAATGAAAATCGTATGTCAGCGTTAAATAGAATGTCATGTTAAATAGTATATTTTTTTAACACACTTAAATTCGAATTAATCTCAAATGTATAGTCTACAATTAGTCCTTTTGCGATTTTTAAAATGTCACTTAGTTATTTAGTTATGAATTTTTTAACAACAAATCTCAAATTTTCGCACCACCCGCTCTTAAAGTGTTTTGTGATCGTAGTATAGTCCGTGGTACCTTCGATACCTCTGTTCAAGTTTGTCTAAAACCTAAGTAAGTTTACTATCCTCACAACCTAGCCGTATCAACAGTATATAGACAACAATGACGTGGTTATTTGAGTAAGACTGCCTAAGGCTAGGTTTTCACGGAACGGTTTTCCCCCGCGCCGGCCGTTGTTGCGGGACCGCAACTCACCGGGACCGCAACAGCAAGATAAAAAGAAGAAACGCTTTATGTATCTATCGATCTAAGATAGCAAATTTCATGATGCGATTTATTCCTGCAGAGTGCGCGGTTGCTGGCGGGTCTTGATGTATCGTTGAGCCCACAGAACACAGTAGAACGGCCATGTGGCCGGAAAAGTGTCTCCAAAATACATGAGCTCCTTTTTCCATACAAATTCAACAGTTTTTTCGGGAGTCGTAAAGTGAAAAATGCCTTACAGCGCAAAAATTACTTTCCGAACAAGTTTAGCGACATTATAAAACTTACGAGTAACATCTTCCTTCCTTCTTTTTTTTTAGAATCCTTATATTTAGTGATATTTTAAATATAATAGTGGAAATGTAAAACTGGCGACTTCGGCTCCCATACAAACGGCGCATGATCGCGATACTACTGTATTCAGTATTCTGTGGTTGAGCCGCAGTCACTACGAGCATTGCGGGCATCACCCGTAGAATAAGCGATTGGCTCGAAGGTCTTGCCATCATTGCCTGACAATCTACGGGTGAGGGTTACAACCGTGGTAGCTGCGGTCCCCAGCACAAACAGGCTGTCTCGTGAGCTTGGAATTGAAACAGATTTCCCGCAAACACGCGGGTGAAAACCGCTTCGTGAGTTCCTAGCCTAAACTGGTGGTATTCCTGTGACGTTTTTCTTCGCCGTTCGAGAGCCGGTATTATTACAGAGTGAAACCGAATAGGTATCACCTCTCCCCAAAGCAGAAACTTCGACAGCTACCACCAACCCCGACATTTCGTCGCCATTTATATTTAATAACAGCCCCAAGTTGGGGTGAACAGGAACAAAAATCGATACCCCTGTCTGGGAGGGACGCACCCCATCCGTCTGCCCTTGCATCCTCAAATCCTGCATTTGAATGCGTAGGTGCCCATCGGTTTGGGGTGCTTTGTTGTTTACTAGCGCACGCCCCGGGGTTCATCTATATTAGAAGCTTTGAACCGCTACGCTGTAGTGATTACTTAAACGCAAATAAAGCTCTATACAAACAATTTTTCGGAACAACTGGATATTTACCATGATTTAACCCTTGAACATGGTGCATGCAATTGTGCAGAAACATTTGGAGTCAACACTCACGAAATTAAATCATGGTAAATATCCCGTTGTTCATAAAAATAGTGTTAAATAAAAACCATGCTAGTTTCAAAAATTATACAGCTCTTATATATTCTTACTACATGCATACTATAACACTGCGTTTATTTGTATGTTTATAGATACGGGATCTTGAGAGATTAAGTTCTGGTTCATGAATAAATTAAAGTGAATTAGCAATAAAACATTTACACGAACCTACCTATATCTCTGCCTGTCTTTCTCTGTAGCCTCAAAGGTAAGAAAACTCTGCTCAAGGTTAAGCTCGTCTTTGTACATGTCCTCTAGTTCTGTCCTTTTCCCAAGTTTTGTATTGTATGCAAAAAAAAGAATTAAGAAGAACAAAGTCATCTTATACTTTAAAAAACATCCATAATACATCAAGTATCTATGCCGTTTCAAGGTCCTTATTTTCTATCAGTTATTTGTGGGATTGATTTTCACTTTTAGACCCTAGACTCACATCATAGACTTGTATTCCAAACTCTGATTAAATCTCGATATCAAGAGGTTCAGGAGAGCATAGCTTCGCGCGAAGCACACGTCGCAATATCTGATCGGAGCTAAGTGCAAATTACTGCGGGATGCTTACAAGTACAACTCAAATACCATCTGCTCTGACGGAAGTATTCCATCCCAACAGGCTATTTACAAACGTTCTAGTAATCTTAGGATTAATAACTGGTTTCAGGTAAAGTAAATACTTGTTTATTTTACCTTCACACTAAATAATATGAGTAAGTATTTTATGACTTAGGTATAGAAAACCAGTTCTTGAGAGCTAACATTGTAATGGACTGGTGCCTGATTTTTGTGTGTGTATTACAGGTCACCAGGCCTCATTTGCGAACACATCAGTAGGCCTACCACAAGCTCTATCTGGCTCTATCTCTGGCTCTGGTGTTGAGTCTGTGTTACATTTTGCAGATCGTCGCCCCACCTTACCGGAGGGCGTCCTACACTACGCTTACCCAAACGCGGTCTCCACTCTAGTATTCGTTTGCTCCAACGATTGTTTGCTCATTTTGACAAGACAGGTCAATAGGCCAATAATTAACATCGGGGTTAATGACAAAGTGAGTAAAACTAATCAAAAGTATTTGAAAATAACTACATTTGTACGAAGTTTCGGCGGTTTTGGCAGTTTTGATTGATGTATTCTAGAAACAAACTTTTGGGAATGGGTTTGTATACCGTTCTTTCTGTCTATAGCTTTTCCTAGTATTTATTTATACATTATAAACTGTAGGCCTACCACAAGCTCTGTCTGGCTCTGGTTTTGAGTCTGTGTGAGTGCTCACCAATGTATTATACTGTGTATGTGACGTTTCGACGTATAGGGTTAATTTAGTCAACACTCACACAGATTCAAAACCAGAGACAGACACAGAGCCAGACAGAGCTTGTGGTAGGCCTACTGTTAGTTATCGATCCCACGACAGCAGGTATTTTTATGATAGATTTTCACGAAGGACATTTTTTGAATCAGCTTCTAGCTAGGCAATAGTTTATTTTATAAAGCCTTGCGCACATAAGCGTTCTGCGGTGGTGATCTGCAAAACGGTGCAGAAGGCATAGCTACTACCAGGTGAGCTGAGAGACCAGTCAGTATTCCTATACTGACTAACTAAATTTCGTAACTAATATTTTCAAATCTTTTCTTATTTATCTCGAGTCTCTGCTCCTAAAACGATACGACTTAAAACTAAAGAAAGTAGGTACATGACCCGCTCCAACAGTCGAGAAAAATAAAAGTCGTCCCCGTTGCCAAGCGAGGTAAATAAAATCACTTCAATACACACATCGCTCGAACTATCCAAGCGAAAACTCGCCGGAACTTTTTTAAAGGTTGGCGCGCACGTGGCAAATTGTTTCACTCTATTTTCAAAAACTATCAGTGGTTTCTATAACAATGAAAACATGGATGAACTGTGTAAAAGATGACATGGATAAGAGAGGAGTGAATACAGAGATGACGGCTGACAGAGGGGAATGGAGTAAGAAGACATGCTGTGTCGACCACACATTAAGTGGGATAAGGGCAGGAAGAGAAAATCAGTGGTTTTATGGTGCAAACGTTGCTTAGTTTGGGGAGTGATAGATACGTAGATACGATGTAGGAAATGTCTAAATGAAGTGATGGGGGATCTTAATCTATGCCGAGACCACTGCGGTCATTAAGCGTCTTTGGATCGATTGTTTTGAGAAAAGCATTTTTTATTTATTTTGCAAGTTTATTTTACAAAGAGATAAATAAATAATAAATATTCTAGACAATCCACACTACACTATCTAGCCCCAAACTAAGCAGAACTTGTACTATGGAAACCAGATAGCTGATATACTACTTATACAGGGTGTCCCATAAGTCAACGTCCAGCCGAAAACGGGTGATGCGCCAAGTCATGACAGTTATCAAAAAAATATAAAAAAAAATATTTGCTTAGTAACTTTCGAGTTATGAGTATTTTAAAAAAAACAGGAAAAACTGACACCCTGTGATGATCTTTTAAGTCCTGTGACTACAAATATTAACTTTTCATGAAACTTTTTTCTGCAACGTAAGCATGAATAACCCTTCTGTAAAATACAATTCAAAATTAAGCCATAACTGCCTCAGTTTTCAATGAAATCGTGGAGTTTTGGCCAACGTTTCATTTCAGATAATTACATCACCCAACTTTAACCGTCTGTACCGCAAAAAAAATGTACTACACTATCATGGCATGTAACTTTAAAAATTGGCGCATTCATCCAGAATTCCAAAATAGTATAATACTTGCTAGAGTACTCCTTAGTTTTGGAAATAAAAATTGTTTTTTCAACTAAACCGGATTTCCAATCAATTTTATTTCATGAGATAAAATGTTTGTACCCTTTAAATTATGGACTTAAAATGCCTACGCTGTGTTTATAAGTGACTCACAATTCACAGGTACAAGTAAATACCATTTCGACAATGCAAGTAAACAGATAGAGCCACCATCTTGTCGAAAGAGTAATAACCATGGTTGGTCAAGTAATTTGTTAGTTTTAGGTGAAAGTTTGAAATAAAATTCAATCATAGGATTTCTTCAATCGTGATTTTAATTTAACTTCATCAAGAATTTACAGCAAATGTTCAAACTGTTAGCCTTCAGCAGTAATGCAAGCTCTACATTTCCTTAAAAAAAAATCAGCTGTCTGTAAAGTCAGTTAACTGACGACAGTTGAACGTGACAACGTCATACAGCTGACCACGCGGACGACGACGCATCGCTCACTCAAGTAGGAGAGAGACCGATGTCGAACGCTGCCGAACGCGGAGGCCGATTGTCTCTTTGTCGATTTGCCTCTTTGTCGCTCGTTCCGCGCTCTCACTTGCACTTCAAGTATTAAATGGAACGCCTCAGAGTGAGGTAACGCCGCATGAGTCATGTTTTTTCGTACGAGCAGCCGGCTCCATCGAATTATAAGACGTTATCACGTCAAAAACCATGTAATAAGACCGGTGATGGGCGAAGGCAAACTTTAGATTAAAATCACGATTGAAGTAATCCTATGATTGAATTTTATTGCAAACTTTTACCTAAAACTAACAAATTACTTGAAAACCCATGGTTATTACTCTTTCGACAAGATGGTGGATCTATCTGTTTACTTGCATTGTCGAAATGGTATTTACTTGTACCTGTGAATTGTGAGTCACTTATAAACACAGCGTAGGCATTTTAAGTCCATAATTTAAAGGGTACAAACATTTTATCTCATGAAATAAAATTGATTGGAAATCCGGTTTAGTTGAAAAAACATTTTTTATTTCCAAAACTAAGGAGTACTCTAGCAAGTATTATACTATTTTGGAATTCTGGATAAATGCGCCAATTTTTAAAGTTACATGCCATGATAGTGTAGTACATTTTTTTTGCGGTACAGACGGTTAAAGTTGGGTGATGTAATTATCTGAAACTAGCTGTCACCCGCGACTTCGTCCGCGTGGTTAGTATAAAGTCATAGTTTGAGTTCGTTTAAAAGAAACTATTTTATGGTGGAAAGCGGACAACTATTGATTTGTTTTCACTGTTTTTTGCGTATTTTTTGAGAGTTATTTTTCGTGAATTTGCCTTAGTGGCTAAGTTGGGTTATGTATGCGTTGGTTTTACATGACCAAGTGCTGGTTACCTTAGTTTTGAGTTTGCATTCAAAACTATATAAAGTGTGTTCGAAAGATGGTAAATGCTGTTGTAGCCGATTTTCTTCAGCTGTGTTTAGTTTTGGTATGATAGGTGCTTCCCGCGATTTTGTCTTAGTGGTTATCATGGGGTTTTTTGTAAACCTTTGTGTGTATTCAAACCTGGTGACACATGCTGCGGTAGCAAAATTTTTTAAATATTTTTTTTGCGTATTTTGTAAAGCTCTTTTTCGTGATTTTGTTTTAGTGGCTAATTTGGGCTATCGTATTCGTTGGTGTATAATTGAATCTTGTTTTTAGGGTTCCGTAGCCAAATGGCAAAAACGGAACCCTTATAGATTCGTCATGTCTGTCTGTCTGTCTGTCTGTCTGTCTGTCTGTCTGTCTGTCTGTCTGTCTGTCTGTCCGTCCGTATGTCACAGCCATTTTTCTCCGAAACCGTAAGAGCTAGACTGATGAAACTTGGCGAGTAGATGTATTCTGTAAACCGCATTAAGATTTTTACATAAAAATAAAAAAAAAACTGTAAATTTCAGGGGTCCCCATACTTGAAACTGAAACTCAAAATTTTTTTTTTCATCGAACCCATACGTGTGGGGTATCTATGAATAGGTCTTCAAAAATGATGTTGAGGTTTTTAATATCGTTTTTTTCTAAACTGAATAGTTTGCGCGAGAGACACTTCCAAAGTGGAAAAAAGTTGGCCCCCCCCCCTCTAACTTCTAATGTAAGAGAATGATAATACTAAAAAAAATATATGTTGTACATTACTATGTAAACTTTCAACGATTTTTGGTTTGAACGAGATCTAGTCAGTAGTTTTTTTTTTATACGTCGTAAACCGTAAACCGCAATTTACCTTTCTACGAACTACAAGAACCTTATTATGTTACATCAAGTAACATAATATACAGGTTCTTGTAGTTCGTCGTGCTACGGAACCCTTCATGGGCGAGTCCGACTCGCACTTGGCTGCTTTTTTTTTAGTTTGACATGATCAAATGCAAGTTACCATCGTTTTGAGCTTGTACTTTAGAGTGTATTTGAATTTGAAGGTGAGTGCTGTTGTAGCCGTTTTTTTTCAGCGGTGTTTAGTTTAAGTATGATATATGATTCCCGCAATTTTGTCTTGGTGGTTATCATCGGTTTTTTTGTAAACATTTGTGTGTATTAAAACCTGGTGACAAATGCTGCGGTAGCAGAAATTTTTTTAATGTTTTTTTTGCGTATTTTGTAAAGCTATTTTTTGTGATTTTATGTTATATTAGTGGCTAATTTGGGATTTCGTATGCATGTTGGTGTATAATCGAATTTGAATTTTTAATTTGACATGACCAACTGCTGGTTACCATAGTTTTGAGCATGTACTTTAGAGTGTCTTTGAATTTGAAGGCGAGTGCTGTTGTAGCCGATTTCTTTCAGAGGTGTTTAGTTTAAGTATGATAGATGATTCCCGCAATTTTGTCTTGGTGGTTATCATCGGTTTTTTTGTAAACCTTTGTGTGTATTCAAGCCTGGGGTGACAGATGCTGCGGTAGCTGAAAATTTTTTAATGTTTTTTTTTGCGTATTTTGTAAAGCTTGTTTTCGTGATTTGTTTTAGTGGCTAATTTGGGCTATCGTATTCGTTGGTGTATGATCGAATCTGGTTTTTTTAGTTTGACATGATCAAATGCAAGTTACCATAGTTTTGAGCTTGTACTTTAGAGTGTATTTGAATTTGAAGGCGAGTTCTGTTGTAGCTGGTTTTTTTCAGCGGTGTTTAGTTTAAGTATGATAGATGATTCCCGCAATTTTGTCTTGGTGGTTATCATCGGTTTTTTTGTAAACATTTGTGTGTATTAAAACCTGGTGACAAATGCTGCGGTAGCTGAAATTTTTTTAATGTTTTTTTTGCGTATTTTGTAAAGCTATTTTTTGTGATTTTATGTTATATTAGTGGCTAATTTTGGGTTTCGTATGCGTGTTGGTGTATAATCGAATCAATTTTTTTAATTTGACGTGACCAACTGCTGGTTACCATAGTTTAGAGCATGTACTTTAGAGTTTATTTGAATTTGAAGGCGAGTGCTGTTGTAGCCGATTTTTTTCAGCGGTGTTTAGCTTAAGTATGATAGATGATTCCCGCAATTTTGTCTAAGTGATTATCATTGTTTTTTTTGTAAACCTTTGTGTGTATTCAAACCTGGTGACAGATGCTGCGGTAGCTGAAAATTTTTTAATGGTTTTTTTTGCGTATTTTGTAAAGCAATTTTTTGTGATTTTATGTTGTATTAGTGGCTAATTTAGGGTTTCGTATGCGTGTTGGTGTATAATCGAATCAGATTTTTTTAATTTGACATGACCAGCTGGTTACCATAGTTTTGAGCATGTTCTTTAGCCATTTTTTGAAGCGGTGCGGTGTTTAGTTTCGGTATGATAGGTGTTTTCCGTGATTTTGTCTTAGTGGTTACGGTGGGGTTTATGTAAACTTTTGTGTGTATTCAAATTTGGTGACAGAAGCTGCGGTAGTAGATTTTTTTTTACTGTTTTTTTGCGTATTTTGTAAAGCAATTTTTTGTGATTTTTCTTTAAACTATTTTTCCCTTTTTTCTTCTTTTAGGGAAATAATTTTCCTATTTTCTTTCTTAGTGCACCTTTGCTCTATAAGAGGAACACATCTTCCAAGTTTCATGCTTCTAGGACTAATGGTTTAGGCTGTGTGTTGATTTTTCTTTAAACCTTTTTTCCCCTTTTTCTCCTCTTCGGGAAAGAATTTTCCAATTTCCTTTCTTAGTACGCCTCTACGCTATAAGAGGAACATACCCTCCAAGTTTCATGCTTCTAGGACTAACGGTTTAGGCTGTGCGTTGATTGTCAGTCAGTCAGTGAGTCAGTCAGTCAGTCAGTCAGTCAGTAACGAAAGAGTTTTATATATTTAGATGAAACGTTGGCCAAAACTCCACGATTTCATTGAAAACTGAGGCAGTTATGGCTTAATTTTGAATTGTATTTTACAGAAGGGTTATTCATGCTTACGTTGCAGAAAAAAGTTTCATGAAAAGTTAATATTTGTAGTCACAGGACTTAAAAGATCATCACAGGGTGTCAGTTTTTCCTGTTTTTTTAAAATACTCATAACTCGAAAGTTACTAAGCTAATATTTTTTTTTATATTTTTCTGATAACTGTCATGACTTGGCGCATCACCCGTTTTCGGCTGGACGTTGACTTATGGGACACCCTGTATATATTATTTTTTTTGTAAAATAGAATACAATATGACAACCAGACAGAGAACAAACATCTGTGTTCCCCACACAAATATTTGTTCTCGGTGGGGATCGAACCCACGACCTACGGCGCAGAAGGCAGAGCTGAGCCAACTGAGCTGAGAGGCCAGTCGAAAGATGTAAGGAATTGCTTCAATAAAAGGAAACTAAATGTTGCCTGTAAAAGTCGGCCTTGCGCATCGAGGCTTAGATTCTATCAACCAACTCCTGCGAATAAATTTGTACCGATAAGCCCCAATATATCAGTCGGTGACTTTTGAGCGAAATTAACTGCTACTTTTGAGGAGCTGAGGACTTATTATGTGAGATTTGAAATTTGCATATAAATAGGTTGCGAACGTCTTCGTTGTGCTAGAACTTTCTGAAAAGCGGAGACCGTCACTTCACGGCTCTAATAAAAAAAAATATATGGTGTCCACCCAACACTATCTAAACCTCAAATTAAGCAGAGCTTGTACTATGGGAACCAGATAGCTGATTTAATACCTATATTATTATTGTTGTAAATAAAAAAGTAAACAGGTATTTACATCTATTCTAGGTGAAATTTATATAGCATCAGGGGCAACTGTTTTTACTCATGCTCTAAAATAAAAAAACAAAACTACTACCACTACTTATTATGTATATGCATACTTAGAATACTCAGACAAAGAACAAACATCTGCGTTCGCCACCCAAATATTTGTTCTCGGTGGGCATTGAACCCACGACCATTACCGCACGGCATTTTAAACCAAGTACCTATGTAGTATGTATTATCGTGAAAATAAAGTTCAAAACAGCTAAATGGAACATTTTTTTTAAGAAACAAAGTAGTGAAAGATTTGACAGTATTTTGACAGTATTTTAAAACTGACATTACGCTCATGACGGCCACAGTTTTCTGTAAAATAACTGAGTTGTGATGAATGGTGGGACGACTCCGCGTGTTTCAGTGAAATTAATGGATCTTCTGAAAGCTAGATTTCAACGAATTTCAAAAACTGCAAAGGACAAGCAGTAACGTACTAAAAGCAAGACAAATTAGATTTACCGATACGCGTGGATATATATTAATTAATAGAGCGCCTGTGGCCTAGTGGTAGCGGCCCCGCCTTCCGATCCTAAGGTCGTGGGTTCAGATCTAGTCATGTACCAATGATTTTTTCTTCCCAAAAATTTATGTAAACTATGCCAGTACTCTCAAACGGTGAAGGAAAACATCGTGAGGAAACCGGCATATCGTAGAACCTAAAAAGTTCGAAAATATGTGTCAAGTGCACGAAAGGAGCCTTTTTGAGGCGCACTTAAAATCCTTGCACCACACTTGGTTCGAAAAAATCTGTGACACGATAAGAAGAAGAAGAAGAAGAAGAATAATAATTAATATATATTGTGGATAATACAGACTGTGTGAATCTGAGCCCTCAAGTAGCAAAATATCAAATTGCACTACGCTTTCAATGTTTTTCCATACAGCAGATACATCCATACATACAAAGTACATTCATACATGAATGTACATACAGTACAAACAAACAGCGCCGCGTTACCGTTAGTTACGTATAGAGGTAGAGTAGGCAATTTTGTATGTTACTGGCAAAGTGTTTTATATACATATATTTATCTTCTTAGGATTAATGGCTGTACTTAAGGTTGTCTGGAAGAGATCGTTCATAGCCATTATTCTTAACTATAGTTTTGTTAAATTTTCAATATCCTATTTTTGTGGTGTACCTACAGTAAAGTGTTATCTATCTATTTATCTTGTAAACAATAAAAACGGATACAAAAAAACGGTAGATGTGAACAGTCAATCAAGTTGTTACCACAAAGATTAATATTCTATACGAAAAGTTTTGCGTCCATCAACTTGGGTCATACAGATGTTTAGCCTCACATGTCAGTCATTTCACCGGCACCCACACCCTTCAAACCGAAACACAGCAAATTAATTAATTCTTACGCGTAAGTTAGCACTAACAAAGTACAATTTTATTATGTCAACTTCACTGAAAGTGTTTTTAAAAATAACCTTTCGTGGTTGGTCCGAAAATTAAGTTACCTGAATGGAGCTGAGGTCAGTGTGTCGACCAATCGTACACCAGCTGACGTGGACACGTCACCGTCTCGCAATCGCTATTCATGCTTCTTGAAGAATCCGCTAGGGGCGCTATTTGGTTTCTCCATACAAAATGGTGGCAGAGGTGGGCGATACGATCGGCGATCGGCGTCAGGCACCGCACACCGATTTTATGATTGGTTCCCGGTCGAGACACTGATTCGTTGCTGTGAGTATTAATTTTGTCTGCGCTCCAAACTTTATCAGCAACATCATGAAACTAAAATGCTTCCAAGAGCTTCTCTCTATATCTAATAACGGTGAATAGAATATGTTTAGCTATTGATGGTAATATTATATTTTCCGATTTTCTATTCATCCTCTATGCTCTTACGTTACAGAGCGGAGCTTAGAGTGATTAGATAATTATTTTATCTAGAAATATCATGGGTTAAGGCAGTAAGTTCAAAATATTGTAGAAGATCTTTGTAAAAACTTATTCAAGAAAAAATCCTCTAGCAAAATGGATTTGGATAAAAAATATTTCCATAGGACCAATCTGGAAGTATAAGCTTAAAGAAAAAAAAAACAAAATGGCTCTTAGATGACGAAATTATGCGATAGTAAACATTAAAAAAAAAATATATAAATAAACAGATTTTGATATAAATTTTATGGGACCTTTGTTCTTACCACGTTTCAGAGAAAAAAATATTGAGCAATCAAACATTAAAAAATTACAAACTAATTGAGAACCGCCTCCTTTTTTATCTAAAGTCGGTTAAAAAATACGTATCAGGAATAAACTATAATTTACTTCACGTTATCCGTCACTTTGAAGAGTATAGAAAGTCCAATAACAGTTTTATTACCGGACGGACCGGGTACTGCCGGATATCCGGTTTTTGTCCGGGTAAAATATTCGACGACATGAAACACACCAATAAAACACTTATTTATGGCAACAAACACGCCTGTTTTTCATGCCAATACAATACGAATTGCTATTTGAACTCGACTGTTTCCGCTCGCGTATTGTTTGAATCAAACAAAGTGTACCTAGGTAGTTTTCATCCGGTTACTAGTTGTTGTAGTGGTGGTACTAAAACGTCTGCTATCTGACGTCTGATCGAGATACATGAGCCGAGGTCTACCCCTTCCAGCATTGAACTCATTTTTTTTAATATTTTAGAAAAAAAATATATTTAAAAAAAATATTCTAGATCTCAATATTTTATTACAAAAATGCGTGCACGAAAGGAGCCTTTTCAAGGTGCACTTAAAATTCTTTCACCACACTTGGTTCTAAAGTTCAGTGGCACGATAAGAAAAAGAATTACAATTATAATTACGTAGAGCTACGTATTTTCAGAAATATACGTGCTACGAGAATTCGTAGAAATATCTCGTAGCTCCGTAGACGTCTCTCCGTCTGCTCTACGATAATTGTTTAGAAGTGTCGAGTTATGTATTTTTTCATTGGAAAGGACAATTGAGTAATCACCAGTTACCCCCGACGCTATATAAATCATCTACAATAGATACAAAGGCCTGTTTACTTTTTATTATTATTATATAAAACGTCGTTTCAAGCTTGCGGCCAACCCTCAGCCATCCAGGGTATTTGAACAATATTCCAATAGCTAAATCAGCATCGTTACTGGCACGACCTTTTAATTAAACGAGGACAATTTTCTCGAATATTCCTGAAAATTTCCTTCCTGTCTTGCAAATTCTCGTAGCAATTCATTGTTTGTGCAAACGTCCGAAGCGCGGTTCGGTGGACTGTTTAGTTTGACAAATCCGTTTGGTAATTGGAAGCGCGATCGCTGTGGGAGTCGGTGGGTAGACGGGAGGTAGCGGACAGAGTGCTAGCGTGAGCGGAGGCGGGAGCGGGAGCGGTAGTTAAAGCGATGAGCTTCCACGTGGAGAGATACGGGATACGGGGCTGGGTCGACATTATGCTGAGAGAGAGAAAGACATGAATGACGTGAACTTCAACGAAAATTACAACTTAGGTATCGTTATCTGTGGCAATTCTATATATGACTTCATATTATCCCAGCAACACGGTTCGATTGAGTGTTCGTCGAGTGATCACTGAATCCGCGTTCCATTTTCAAATTTTTCAAACATAAATTGACAACTCTCATCGATTTACGCGATCGCTTGAGTGATTTGTGTTTTTAGAATCGACACCCTGGTGTGACGTAATATTTTTAGATTATTCTATTTTTTCTGAGCTTTTATGTATGTTTGGAACAAAAGCCAAATAATATATTTTATGCTTATTTTTAGCAGTCATACTCTATCATGACTGCTAAAAATAATGTGCACGCTGGAAGAAAAACTTTCCTTTACACTCTAAAACTAAAAACGGAATTCTGGCTATGTTCATGTCAAATATATATTTCAGAAGGTCTAAAAGCAAATCAGTAGCACTGGCTGGCTCTGTCTCTGGATCTGGTTTTGGGTCAATGTGAGTGCTGTCTAAATAAATCCTACAGACAGAGCTTGTGACAGAGCCAGACAGAGCTTGTGGTAGGCCTACAAGATTAATTTTGACCTACACTACCATTGAATGTACCATTTCGTGTTAGTTGTGCCCGCTTCCGCTTCCGCTTGTTAACAGAAGCGTGCCCTTAACAAGCGGTTAGACCTCCTCAAACAATCGTTTTGGGTTTATCGTCCGGAATTATAATAGGTATTTGAATGAAGTTATTTACTTTAATGTGTATGTACCTTACCTACCCCGGGTTCAAGTTATATTGGGTGACAATTAACAAGTAAAACTCCGTGATCCATCGTGGTTGAACTTTAGATCGCTTTCGATCTGTCTTACAACAAGTTTGTATCTCGGTTTTGGGCCAATAAATTGACCTTCCAAATCTTTAGATCAAAACTAAAGGTCTGCGCACACCTAGGTCGCTGGCGATAGCGATCAGAGAAACGCTGTCAAATTTGCCAGCGATCTAGGTGTGCGCAGGCCTTAAGTCCGTATTTAATTATATTCTGATGTCAATGAAATTAAGAAACAAGTACCTACAATCCATGGTGATACTCGTAACAGTAATGTAATGTTTGTTGTGATAAGTGAAGTTTAAAAACTTGAGAAACCGATTTCATAGTCAAACTGCTGAATCGATTTTGATGAAATTTCTATGGGACCAATCTGGAAGTATTTTAATTACCTTCCAGATAAAAAAAAAGCGTACCCTCGCATATTTACAAATTTTCAGACCTCGCAATTTGGTTGTATTTTTTTTACATTAAATAAACACAACAGAATTGAGAACCTTTTTCATTTGAAGTCGGTTAAAATATGAAAATTTACGCAGCCTATTCCCACTATTCAAGCTTCCGGCTTCACTTAATCAGCAATGTACCACGCGAGCGGAGTCGCGGATAAATACTTGTGAAAAAATAAATTCAAAAAATTACTTGCTCCAGCTTTATAATTTAACAAGATTTGATTAGAAATCTTTCCAAACAAAATTGTTGAAGTTTGCGATTAATTAATTAATTTAATTTAATTTAATTCGGAAGCTATTTTATTAAGAGTGTCGCTGTTTTCAAAAATCATCTCAGGAAATTATATTAAGGCCAGTTTTAGAAATACACTTACGTTTTCAAAACTGTCTGTGTGTATGTTATAATAATTTACAAAACAAAATGCATCAGTATGTATTATATCAGCTATCAAGTTCGCATAGTACCTTTATACATGTTTTGTTTAGTTAGGGGCTAACTGTACTATGTGGAATGTCAGTGTGTCAGTATTTATTTAACCCTTCCATACACTATTAAGTGGTTGCTAGATATTTGATTAATAAACACCCCACAGATCATTATTTAATTATTATATACCCCACAGATGATGTTGACCAAAACAAACTTTACCTTCAAGTTATTCCAACGTTTTCAACGGTACGACAATTATGGACAAAGTATTTTAAAGCCACACCAAGGACCAGACAATTTAAAATACATTTAGACAGAAAATTCACTTAAAGAGTTCTCAAAGAAAATAATTACAGCGACCGCGACCCGTTAACTTAGTTATCTGACAAATAAGATGGACTCACTCTGAAAGCAAAACTTTATCTCTTTTCAGAGTTTCGTACCAAAATAGTAAAACCTATTACTAAGACCCCGCTGTCATTCCGTCTGACTGTCTGTCTGCCCGTTTGTCACCAGTTTGTATCTCATGAACCGTGTTAGTTAGAAACTTGATATTTTTCACAGATGATGTAGGTATTTCTGTTGTCTTTCTCACATAATAATAATAATAATATAGTTTTTTATTCAAGACAACTTAGATAGTCCAATAGTGTTAATAAAACTTAAGGCTAGGGGTTAGTACTTAATAACTAAAACAGATTTGGTCCTCTGGGCGAGCTTCCACACCAGAGGACAGGCATAATTGGATGAACTTTCTTTTGGGATGCTGTTGTTGCTCTCAAACAACAATAAATATAAAAAAAAATAATAAAGTATGCTCAAGTTAAAGTGGGCTCTCGTGCACCAGACCTGTTTTTTTTGCCGATTTATAAATATGGTATACGGAACCCTTCTTGCGCGAGTCCGACTAGCTTTTGGTCGGTGTTTTTGTTATTTGCAAGTGGCAGACATACGTAAAGACGCAACTTTTAATTTTTTTCTAATAACATTTTTAGACCTTCCATTATTTGCCACTACTACCCGATGGGAAGAGATGGCACTAGTTTAAAGACTTTTTGACAGCATTTTATTAGTTCGTATATTGTGGTGACGATTTTTTAAACTGCCCTAAGACCACACCGCAAGCTGGGGAGGAGAACATGACATCCTCTAAAGTACGGAAACCCTAAAGCGGCACGTAGACGGGCCATATTTTCACTCCAATTTGTGGCCGGCAACTATTGGTGTCCCTCTCTTACTCACATGTTAGACAGGGACACCACATATTGCAGTGAAAATGAGCCGCTTTAGATGCACGTGTTTTGGACATTCAGACCTCAATGACGCAAGATGGACTCTTTGAGCGTTTACGCGTTTAGTATTTTCAACGATAAAACGTTTCACAGTAGAGCTTGAACTTTTCTTATTAATAAGAAAACGTTTAAGTTCCTTGCGCTGCGGTGGACGCCTTATAAACGGCTTAGATTAATGTCTTATTTAATTTATTTTGCAGTTTTTAGACTAAGTATCTCAAGGATGTTTGCTGAAACAGATTATTCAGACCACTGAGCCTGAAACGGGGTTTTCCTAGCTATTTATTAAAAAGTAGGTATTCCGTTGGTATTCGACTGTCTCGTATTAGTTTTTGGGAGAAGAACAGAGCAAAATAATAAAGCTTTGTACACATCAAGGCGATCTGCAATCAGTTTCAGTATAGGGGTTTGATAGCGATACATAGATTGCCATCGCAGGCGATCTAGAAGTACGCAAGGCCAATTCTTTTAGACTCAGTGTGAAGTTTAGTTATTGCTCGATGACATTTTTTGTGTATTTGTTTTTGATAAAGCTAAGGTAAGGCCTGCGCACATCTGGGCGATGACGATGGCGATACCAATCAGCTATCGTCTTGACAGCGTTTCACGTATATTTCTGCTATCTGGTCCTCACAGTACAAGCTCTGCTTAGCTTGGGGCTAGATAGTGCTGTGTGAATTGTCTAAAATATTTATATATTTGGAGCGGGTTTTTCGAGAGCGAGTCACTATGATTCTCAAATCGCTCGCTAGGGGCGCTTATCGTGTCTCCATACAAACAGAAACAGAAATATCTTCCACCTGCTTCTACTACAGTCAGATGTCACACGCAGGAGACAGGCTGTCTACAGACGGGTAGTCAGATGCACGTCCAAACATAACATAATAGGGGTGCAATATCAAAAATACTATTCCAAACGTAAAGTGTTCACACTATAGGTCTAATAGCATTTAGCATCCCAAAAAGTGTCCCAAAAAGTCAGGGTCTTCTCCAATACAGTTAAAGATATTTTCTGTCGGAAATAGGCAAGAGTATTGTACAACACTGAATGGTCTGCAGCGTTGTGGCTATGGACACAGCGGGCTATGGAAATCCCTTGAAATAGGATAAAAATATCTGAAGTAAGTTAAAGTAAAAAATCACTCGACTCGGAACATGGAAACGGCTTCATGGATTTCTACCAAATATAAGTAAGAAAGAACCATCTTAGATCAACTTGACCAAAAAAAAACAATCAGTTACATACACAAATTATCAGTGTTTACTCTCTAGATAATAAAAACATGAATAATAAGTGAAAAAATAAATTAAGCGAATATAATTTTATTTTGGCGCCAAAATAGAAAGAAGAATGTATATTTTAATGAAATATTTTTGACACACACACAAAGATACAGCACGAATAAGTCAGCTACTCTGACTTATTTGTGCTGTATCTACAATTTACAAGATCATCATCATCATCAGCCCGAAGAAGTCCACTGCTGGACATAGGCTTCCCCTACACATTTCCAGGAAGAACGATTATAAGCTCTTTCCATCCACCGACTTCCCGCGATCTTAACAATGTCATCGGTCCATCTGGTTGGTGGGTTTTCCGGTTTGAATTTGAATTTACAAGATAGGGAGCAAGTATAAGTATGTAGGTACAATACAGTAGATAGCAAAATTTGCACTGTGTCTTCTAACCTTGCCACCCTCTGATGTTGTAGCCCTCAACCCATTCAATCGACGAGCAAACGCTTCTCAACTTAATCACCGCGACCGTCATAACGCACTTTTTATTCTCTTTCTCTCAGAAAGAGAAAAAAGAAGATAAATACGTTTATTTATCGCAAACAACAAACAATAAACATTTTGAGTTCTGTGAAAAACGCTGAGACGTAACTAAAACTAATATTCGTATTTTTATTCGCTTTATTTATATTTAAAACTTCTCAATTTCTGATTTTCACAGTAACTTTCTTTGAAATTTGTTTACTAAATAAAATAGAAATCGTCAACACAGACGAAGTTACAAGAACTGTTAGTTAAAATATAAAATAATCCCAACTTTATGGTCCCCAGGCTTAGTAAATTCTCCTCAGACAGACAAAGGTATCTAAAATATATTTCCTTGATAGCTTACGACAATGTCAGAAGCTATCAAGGAAAATGTATAACAGATGCTATATGTATTGAAATTAAACATTCAATTTTAATAAGGTACAATGGGTTGGACTAATACAGCAATTAATTAGTTCCGTGCGTTGTTTTAAATAATGTTCTAATGCCATTATTTCAAACATAACAAGATGAATAGAAGGGATGCGTTTGTAAGAGCAAGCCGCTGCATTCTTTCAAAAGAACTCGTGCACTCCCAAAGTAAGAGCAATAAAGTTTGGCCTGAACACAGCTCTGCCGCAGAATTCAACTGGAACGAACCACGATGCAGTCAAGAGGCCAGGCGTTTAACCCTGGTTCTGATAAAGACGGTGGCGTCATTTGACAGCTTCTGAAGCTTTGACAGCTTCTGAAACAGCTCAAAGGGTTAATTAGCTTAACGCAGTTTTTCGGTTTGAAGAGTGTGCCGGTGAAATTACTGGCACGTGAGGTTAAACATTATGTACGCCTCAAGTTGATGGACGCAGGGTAGTACATCGTAGGGCACGTTCCTGACGTGCGTGACCTACGAGGCAACGCTTTGTTACGCTCTACGAAATGAAGTTGGCATACTCTGGAGAAGAGCCGAAGACCGGGCTCAGTGGCGCGTTCGGGAGAGACCTACGTCCAGCAGTGGACTGATATGGTTGATAATGATGATGAAACCTAGGTTATTATATTAGAATGACATCACAATTCTACTGGCGAGCGCTTATAAGCGGTGTAGAATTTATTGAAATTAATATATTAAAGTTTTCAGGTCTTTGCTCAAAGGCGAATAAGTTGTAAAAAATGCTGCCAGCTTGTATGTAGCGTAGTGCTGTCAGTAAGGAAAGTTACGACGAACCGCTTTTCTAAATAGTTTGAAGATATTCGTGAGTATGTATGACCTGCCGGGGGTTTGAGTATTTTTATTGATATCAAAAGTTTGATACTAACAAATAAATGATACTAACAAGGAGTCGTGATTAAAAGCACAGACGCTGTTTAACTATCTGTATTGACCAAACATTTTACTAACATTACTTTTTCTGCAAAATAACTTCGGATCTCTATTTTTACATATTCCGACGCATATCCTTCTCGGTAGAACAAAACGATGTACATTCTTATTTTCAAAAATATGTGTAATTCGTTTTTTAACATTTTGGGAAATCACACAGTTATTTCACTTTAACTGTTTTTATTTTCGGTGGTCAACAACCAACATTTCTTGAAGTCTTAGCACAATTGGAATGAAAGTGTATTATGTGATATCCTGATTTTATCGAAAACGTTTCCGATGGTTTTAAAGAAAACCGCTGTCATTTTCATTAAATTGTCAAGTCCAGTGACATTGGACTTGTCTATTGACTGACTTGACTAAAAAGTGTTTTATTTATGTAATATATCCTCACTTTTCAGTGGCAAAATTGTTACCAAATGGACAAGTTAATTTAAGTTTAGGGTATAGCAATATTTGGAGTAGAATCAGGCTGAAGTCTGGAGAATATTCAATTTGGACCAGCAGTTCCTGAGATTAGCACGTTCAACCAAACAAACAATCAAACTCTTCAGCTTTAATATTAGTATAGATAAATAATGTTCTATTCTATCTATCTATGGTCTAAGTTTTCCTGTTGCAGACATAGTTTGAACTGTGACTCTCCACAGTAAGCAATTCTACTTTATTGATAGTAAAACTGATATGCAATCTCTCTAGATATTTTTACGATAAATACATCGAGATGAAAGTATGACACACTGAGCTAGGTAGAATGAAAAGGTAAGGATCATCATATTTCATCAATTTTTACAGGCCTGCGCTTATATTCATCTGGTTTAAGAGGCAATTCATATACAGGGTGTATCTGGTGTTGGAATATTTAGTCTATGGTACATTTACCATAGATCTTGTCATTACAAGAGTAGGGAGACACTTCCGACTTCCGTTCTCGTGTGTGAGCTTAGCGCAAAGATGTTGCGATCTTATTTTGCAATTATAAAATACTTAATAGATTAGAATAAGTACATACATTTTCTGAACAGAAAAATCCATTGGCACACGATTGGCCTCGAACCCGCGACCTTGGATCGGAAGGCGGGGTGGGGTTACTACTATTAGACTACAAATAATGAATAATAACTAAAATATGCGTTGTCCGAAACAAAAGCTGTGTTTAAGAAACATAATGTTTTTTTCAGAAACACGTAGATTTAAGTTGGAAACGTTGTACAACTGTTAATGAATTCTTTTGAAAGTCGGCACTCAAAGTTTACGATCTGTACACATTCCAGTTGCAGCCTGTAGGCCTACCACAAGCTCTGTCTGGTTATGTCTCTGACTCTGGTTTTGAGTCTGTGCGAGTTTCGACTAAATAAATCCTACGTCGAAACGACACACACACAGTATAATACACTTATTCTTTTTCTTATCGTGTTAATGATTCTTTCGAACCAAGTATAATACACTGGTGAGCACACACACTGGCTCAAAACCAGAGCCAGAGACAGATCCAGACAGAGGTTGTGGTATACCTAATGGACGTAGTAAAATAGGAAGCAGTGTGGGGGTAGGTAGTTACGGAAGTCTAGCCACAGTCGCCACAGGTACGGATCGATGCGGCTGGACAAGCGTCCTGCATGGGGGCTGATTACACAGTATACGGAATTTATGTGTTCAGTGGCTGTTTCACATGCACATAATTATAGGGGTTTTCTACATAGGTGTTATGTTGTATTATTACACACGAGAAAATTCATGATGCGGCTTGGAGCTCAAATCAACTTCTGTCGAACCTAAAAATATATATAAATAAAATATTGTGGACAATCCACGCAACACTATCTAGCCCTAAATTAAGCAGAGCTTGTATTTGAACCAGATAGCTGATTCTTCTTTTTATCGTATCACTACTGATTCTTTCGAACCAAGTGTGGAGAAATAATTTTAAGTGCGCCTCAAAGAGGCTCCTTTCGTGCACTTGACACATATTTTCGAACTGATATAATACTTATATATATGTATATTTTTTTGTAAATATATACTTAGAATACAATATAACGCCTAGACAGAGAGAAACCCTTGATCGCGCCGTTTCGAATTTTCAGAGCGTATTTAATAAAAAAGTGATCATTTTCATTTTACTCAAGACTTTTTTGGTTTTGATTTTAGTAAGCTACGTTTAGTTCAAATGGTAGAAAAAACAACTTCACAAAATTGAAAAAAAAACCAGCCTAGTAACACAACAAAATAGATCTAAAAACACATCAAATTGCACGTGCCCAGCGCAGGGATTTTAATAACATCCCAACCCCCGTAATCTTGTTCCACCCCTTACGCCCGAGGGTCTGTCCATGCTAATTTAGGCTTAAATTGCACTCGGGTTTAGCATCCCCCAAACTCGATTTTTACTTTCATCATCCAAAGCTCTTTGATTGAAAGGCACTGGAGTGACCAGATTATGCTTTTTGAGTTTCATTTATGAAGAAAGCATACTGACAACGAAAATTATTAATACATTATTTTATTATATTGTAATTATGTATTGACTGGTCTTTCAGCTCAGTTGGCGGTAGTATCAGCTATCTGGTTCCCATAGTACAAGTTAGTTAGTTTAGTTAGTTAGTTTTTTTTAACTACACCGTATTCAGTCAGTTGCTTGGAAGAGATCCCTCTCAGCGATAAGGTCGCCCATTGTTTTGCCAATAAAATCTTCATATATCCTGTAGTATGTTCCTGCGTGTGGTGAACAATAAAGAGTCATCACGACACCTGCTTAACTTAGGTTAAGTAAGAATCACCATAGTTCCATAGGATTTTTTTCCCACCTGCTTTCATTGTAAATGCGTCAACTCTGACAACCTGGACTACCCCACGAATGAGTCACGACAAATACATAAATATCGTGATGCATAGATACCTATTGGGGGAGACAAATTATAAACTGAGTCATAAAGGCCTACCTATGTTTAAACTAGCCCGGAACGGGGTGGAATGTATGACAAACTCATAATATTGTGTGTGAAATTACCAATATTTTAGGTTCAACATTAGGTTATGTGTACATCATTCACAAACACTAGGTTCCGTCGTTTGGCATCTCAACTTGTCGCCAAAAAAAGGTAATAGCTGAACATCGCATCGCTCACTCAAGTAGGAGAGAGACAGATGTCGAACGCTAACTCGCGGAGGCCGATTGTGCCTCTTTGTCGCTCGTTTCGCGCTCTCGCTTGCACTTCAAACCATGGAACACCTCAGAGCAAGATAACGCAGTATGAGTCATGTTTTTTCGTGAGTGCAGCCGGCTCCATCGAATTATAAGACGTTGTCACGTCAAGAACCTCTCATCATCCCCAGATCGTCTCATACGAGTAACACCTTACAGACTACGTGCGTAGACAGTTCTACGAGTGTCTACATTCGTTCGTAGCTGGGTCTACGAAGACGCGTTCATTGGAGAGAAGACGCTACGCAGCAAGCTTGACCGTTTGGAGCAAATAATTCCGCCACAAAGTTGTATAAAAATAGTTGGTATTGTTTGTTTAAATATGAGACGTCAGTGCAGATCTCATTCCCCCAACACAATTATAATTAGAATTAGAATTAGAATTAGTTGGTTTTGTAAATAATTGTGATTAAAAAATCTAAGTTGTATTGTTTTGTAAATTATATCATGTTATTTATAGACGACCTATACGACATTGTTTAGATCACGGAAAGTCGGAGGATGGAGAGGACACAGAATCGTTCTTCCTGGAAATGTATTCAGAGGCATAAGTCCATCAGTAGACTTCAGGGATGATGATGATGATATGGGAGCCAGAGACTGTTTTTAGGAAATTACTGGCACGTGAGGCTTAACATCTATGTATGCCTCAAGTTGATTGATGGACGCATCGTAAGGTATGTTCCCGACGTGCGTGACCTGCGATGTAATGCTTTGTTATAGGCGATAATTACCACTTAACATCAAGTGGACCATATATTATGCATGTTCCATCAGCAAGTTGAATAAAAAACATGAAAATTTATTATGTCAAAAATTTATTGGTTCCTAATTTTATAATATCTCACCCCTGATCCGTCCCGGAGCGAACCTAATACATCAAATTTGTGGTACCATTTTGATGTGCACTGGACTTTATGTCTGTGTGCCCGAGGGTATTCACTTGTACTGTCAGCGGCATCAGTTAACTAGCCAGTTGAGATTTTAGAATTACTTGATTGAAATATTTCGCTTATGCCTTGCTTGATAACTGACGTCAGATAACCAGTGATCTACAAAGATTTTTTTTCTTCAGAGGTCACTGGATATTTCAAAGGAATTTATTTACTGAGATGATAACTGTCATTTGAAATGGTTATCTGATAAGAAAATATATTTCTCAGAGATAACTGGTCATTTCAAAGACGACTGTTTAAATTACGGCTTCTTAAGGCCTGCGCACACCTAGTTCGCTGGCGGTAGCGATCAGTGAAATGCTGTCAAATATCGCTGTCAAATTTGACAGCGTTTCACTGATCGCCGACGCCAGCGGCCTAGGTGTGCGCAGGCCTTTAGGGAATTTTGTCATAATAAATTATTATTGCGCAAAATTAAATATGCATAATGCAAAGTCAGTCGCATAAAAATGGGCTCGTTGGAAGGTCTTATTCCGCGATATTATAAAAATCGTAGTCAAAGTCAAAATAATTATGTTTATTCAGTTGTATCACAAGGCATTTGAATCGTCTTAAAGCAATATTTACTATGTCTTCGCTACTTCACTAAACTTTTTTTCACGTATATCCATATAAACTATTTCATCATCATCATCAGCCTTAAGAAGCCCACTGCTGGACCCTTATATATTTCCAAGAAGAAAGATTCTGAGCCCTCTTCGTGTCACTGATTCTTTCGAACAAAGTATGGTGAAAGGATTTTAAGCGCGCCTCAAAGAGGCTCCTTTCGTGCACTTAACACATATTTTCGAGCTAATGTCGCCGACTGTACCTCACGGTCGGCTGCACATCGAACATGCACGGTCGCTGTTATTAGAGCACGCAGATTATACAACAGTTGTAGTGCACGTGAAGGGCACGTGACCGCCACCCCTCACATCTGCCCAAATTGCATCCCTTGTCAATTACGTACCTAACTATACGCTACGCTTTGTTGTGAAATTGGTAATCCATGAATACATCTGTCTATGTACTTTACCTACGTTATGTAGTAAATAGCGGTGATGAGCTTGCCAACTAGTCCATAGACAATTTTAAATGAATTTACCGCCCGACAATCTAAAAAGCTGAACTACCTTCTGCAGTTGTCCCTCGGAGCTTCGACATGGGGTCCTTCAAAAGGCGGGTCTTTCAGTTCCTTAAAGGCCGGCAGCGCATCAGCACCACATCTGGTGTTGCAGGTGTCTATGGGCGACGGTGACTACTTTCCATCAGGTGGCCCGTCTGCTCATCTGCCAGCTATGGCATAAAAAAAAAAAAAGTTTTGAACACGAAAAAGTTTTAATGAAAAATGCGAAGAAAAACCTGCCAGGAATTTAACTATTTATCCCAAAAGTTTGTTTAAATATGAATTAAACTACCTATTGCTGCCAGGCATCACTTACCCAACGAACTGTATTGTATAACTAGTACCATTAACTACTTGACATAAGAACAATAGTTTCAGTATACTAGTATTGCCTAAATCTAATGCTGCCTTCCTACGGTGCGTGGTTCTGCAGATCATCACGCACAGCCGACGTCGACGCACGGCAACGCTCACAGGAAGGGCTCCTGTGCTACCGCGCACCTCGGCGCACGAGACCGTTCCCATGGTGTGTCTTGCGTGATGGTGCGAGCTGGTGCGCGATATCAAACACCGGTGGGAAGGAGCTATACGGTATCCAACAGAAGTTCAATTCGGCGTTACGCAATTCCAAAATACGAATTTCCATCAATTTCCATTCATTCACTAGGCTTGAATTTCGGTGGTTGTGGTGTTGCTTATGTCAGATAGTTATACAATACGAAAGTGACAGTTGAAGTAGCTAGGTTTCAAATGTCAAAAAAAAGCCGATGTCAATTACCAGTTGAGTTAGACAATAAGGCTGCTATTCCTAAACTAATCAGACCATAACAAGCTTATAAATGCATCTCAAGAATCGATCGACAACGTCCCGTACAAATAAAACAAAATGCTCCCACCCCAGTCTAGTCAGTAGACAACAAAGGGAAGTTCCCCCAACTTACCCCATTACAAATTCACACGATTTTATATCCTATATCTTAGAAAATAAGGTCTATGGGAAAGGTATGGTGCTTAGTAGGAAGCAATGTGTTAACTGAAGTTTAGACATAATTGCGTTTACAGATTTTACGGCAAATGTCGGAGTGTGGAGCTTTCAACGTCAAAGCTTTGGTCTGATGTTCAACAATAACTGTAGGCAATATCTAGGTCTTAGGAGATCTCTGGCCCCATAGCTCTGTTGGTCTCTGCCGTCTGCGCCGTAGGTTAAGGGTTCGATCTCTGAAAACAAATATTTGTGTGGTGAACGCAGATGTTTGTTATAGGCCTGAGTGTAATCTATAATATAAAATAAAAAATTGGTATTTTATGTATAAACAAAAAAAGTAGATACACTTATTATACGTATTTTATAAAATAGATAGATACTTAGATAACTCTTTTTTTATTACAATGACACACTAGGTATGTAGGATACAGTTTTTAGCTTCAAAATAAAAAACCAAGTGTGCTGAAAGAAATTTAAGTGCGCCTCAAAGAGGCGCCTTTCGTGCACTTGACACATAATATATTTTCAAACTGTTTAGGTTCTACGAAATGCCGGTTTCCTAACGATGTTTTCCTTCACCGTTTGATAGCACTGGTATTGCGTACTTAAATTTTTGTCAGAAAAACTCTTTTTCACACGAATGGATTTGAACCTACGACCTTAGAATCAGAAGGCGGGGCCGCTACCACTAGCCCACGAGCACCTTCCCGTAGTAAGTAGGTTCATTGGTACCTGCTCGTAACTAAGAAAAACCAAGGCATTAGTTTGATTACGCCACAGAACTTTCACGGCGAACCCTATCTTCTTCTATGAAAGGCCCGCATTGCAAGTTAAGCTCTTTTAATTATACGCCGTAAAAAGCTCAAGTTTCCAGCCAAAGCCGCGAGCGGGAACTAGTTTTAGTTCGGTATAATAGAAAACTATGAACCGAGAACAAATGCCTAATTAAAGTAGGCAAACAGAAGTTAAAGACTTGGAGGAATGGAAAATGAAGTTTTTCCAGAACTAAGAAATCTTTCATTAGCTACAAATGGGGTGGACAGAGGCGGGGGCGGTCTTGATATTTTCTAAATGAAAGTGTACTTCCTAAAACTGTCAAAGACAAATCTACAATTTCATAAAATGTACCATTTTTTGTTTGATTTATCGTAGGTACGAGTATACCTACTTACATTACATACTTATTGCGTGCAGTGCATTATTAGCTAGGTTTAGTTAGTTATTAGCTAGTAAGATGTATTTTATCAATAAGTAATAAGTATTAGATATGTATTGGTTTTTAATTTCCAAAGACTTAAATAACGCACTGGATGCTGTATCTGTAATGATTTTTAAAGACAATAAATTGAAAATAAAATTGAAAAAAAAGAATAAGATAAAAAGGGAATTTGCGATGAGGGGCTATAGTTAATTTCACTTTTGTGTCTTTAGAAAGGCTTTGTTAAAATTACCGCCAAAATTTTATGAGAGCCCGCCAATTAATTGGTCAGTTTAAACCACAGAGCAGCAAACACGCTTTTGCTTACGCAAATTCCGTGGTTTAAACCACTCAAAATATAGACAGAAAAGTAACACTATACCATACTTACCATACGTACTTGTGGCGCCATCTAGCAGTTGCATCGAGCAAGTCACGTTACCAACTAAAACTAAAACAAGATGGCATTGTCAAACTCAATAGATGGCGCTGTCGCTAGTCAATGCAACATTAACAACTTTGCTTTTGTTCGAGCTTATCAGAGACTACATTATTGTTTTGTATTTAAAATGTTATTCAGGGAAACGGAATGCAGTATAGAAAATACCAGACTAGAAACTCTCACAAAAGAATTTACTTTGTTGTTGGGGGACATAATACGCTGAAGATAGCTGATTTATGAAGCCAAACCTAGGGAATAGGTACCTATATCGCTCCAAACATTTCTGAGTTACTCTGAGGAACCCAGCCCTTTAACACCGTGGTGATCAGTGAACATAATTATGCTGTATGTGAACAACTGCCTGTAAATTATCGTTACATAATTAGGTAATAAAAATGATCTCAATCTTGTTTAGGTATATTTTTTCATAAAATTTATAGTTGTTTTATATAATGTAAGTACAGTTTATTAGTGGTTAAGTTAGTTATAGATGAGTACTCTGTGGTTAGTTATTAGCTTGTAAGATATTTTTTAGCATAGGTACTAGTTGTTCATTACTTGTTTTATAATATCCAAACACTTAGATAACGCTTTGGATTAAACATCTGTAATGTTATTTTTTAAGTGAATAAATAAATAAATTGAAATTGAAATTGAATTTCCAGAAAGAATTACTTTTAGCCGCCTCTGTCCATCGTCGTCTCCCCGTGATCATTACAATGTAGTCGGTCCATCGGGTACCTATTTCACTATTGCTTATTAGGGGGCCAAGCCTAGATTCAGCCCTGCGCCAAGGATACCTAGTACGTACCTAACACAGTGGTTCGTTCCGTCTGTGTACTTTAGGTCCTATCGTTTCTTGAGTTTTAATTTAAAAATTTTAAAAGTCAATTAAACTTTGCCTGGAGTTCGAGCGGTGTCTTTGGATTGAAATGAAATCGTAATGATTTGTAGAAAATCAAACTTCAAAATGAATGGACGAAGGGTTCCGCAGCAGCAAAATCTTAATGTGGTTCACAGAATACATTTTTCAACAGTAGGTATACCTTCCTAGTTCTTAGTTTCGGAAAAAAGTGGCTGTGACATACGGACAGACAGACAGACATGTCGAATCCATAATCCATCCGTTTTTTGCCATTTGGATACGGAACCCTAAAAATTATCAAAGATTGCACAGTTTTCATAGTGCGTTAAATCACACTCAAAAGACTTCTCCAAGTGAAAAAAAATCCCCTGTAACTGTTTTCAAGATTAGGTATTTTAAATAATTATGTACTTCTTACGTACTTATTACTGGTAACTTATTATGTAGGTACATACACATTCTTCCCAGGTACCTACTTACCTACATAGTAAGTAGAAGGTACTAAAAACTAGACAAATAGAATAAAAAGCTATATTTATGTTGGGTGCTAAATACTCAATAAATTCAACAAACAAAAGTGCAGTTGATATTCTTGGTAAACTTCCCAAATCCAGACTGGGCGCGGATATTTCCTGTGAAGAGCTGGTTAAAGAGTTCATGAGGCACCTGGACGGGCGGCGGTAGTGCTACCGGGACATGCTTCGGGTACGAACGAGTCTCGAAGCGAATGCCCGCGTTCACAGGAGTGGTCTTGAACATAGCTTTGCAGGAGCGCATGAGATATCCACCACTGGCTAGATGGTTCATTTTAGCTGTGATTGTCAAGAAAATACACGGAAATTGATAAACAACACCACTTTTTGTGTGAAAGACCAAACACAGGGGCTCGTTTTGCTTTTGACATTAAGTTTGACGCCTAGTAAAAAAAAAGTAAACAACAAAGCGTTGAGTGGTAAAAGAATCTCCAAGGCTAAAAAGTGTCAACCAAGGAGGTTGTAATCCTATTATGAATTTTATAGACAAGCATCGGAAAATCACAGTTTTGTTACCCACTTTGTATGTAGTAGGAGCTATGGTGCAACCAACAACGGCCACAAAGTGTTAATTTCAATTGAATTGATACCGTCAAAATAGTAGCCCGCTATTTTTGATATTTAGGCTCAGTGAAAAATGAAATGAAATGAAATTACGGTTCACTGTGCTCAGCATCTCAAGTAGTAAATACTTTTCTGTACCTTCAAACATGCAACGCCATAAAAAGTACCTTCAAAGCCGCCTGCCATCTAGCTAGGATATCTGGAACAACATTCAATGTTGTAGGACGTATCATTCATTTCTAAACTGCTGCCATCTGTGATACGTTATGGAAACAAACTTTTTTTCACCTCACTAACTCAAAGAGGGCGCTTTTGTCGGTTTTGTTGTAAAAAAAAAACAATATTATAAAACTTTACTTTGGTCCTAATATAATTTTATATACTACCTACTTTTTACTAATTATAATAACTTTGAGGAAAAGTCTTTTGAATTAAAACCGTCAATAAAACGCCAATGGAGCACCGGCGGTTTTGTAGGTGCTCCATTGGCGATTTATACCTTTAGCTCGCAGGCTCGTCGGTTTTAGCTCGCCAATGGCTCACCCACTTTATAATGCTGCTAGCAGTGTCCTCGTAAGAGTAGTATTGTTCTGTGGCAGTGTCAGTCGAATAGCAATTCAGGCCGTAGCACCAACCAACAAAAGATATCTTGTAATAGACTCGTAATGTTCTCCAGAAGTTTCAAAAATATCCATACCTCTTGTTTCGACCATACACAAAACTAGTTCTGTCATATTTTTTTTTGTGTGATTGTCGAAGCGCTCATCAAGAAACAAAAGTGTTTTGTGTAAAGTCTTGCGCACATCTAAGCGTTCTACGATGGCGATCAGTGAAACGACACGATATTTGACAGCGTTTCACTGATCGCCATTGCCATCACCTAGATGTGCGCAGGGTGGTGGTGTTCCAATGATTGAAATGCAACGTTAAACATAAATTACACCCTTGGAGGAATTAGAAATGGAGATGTCAAGGCAGGGCTTTCCCCTCTGCCGGTCATATACCGATCTCGATCATATCCTTTTAATAAAACTGTTTCACTCGCAACCGCAGCCATTGTGTGTCGTTTCATGTCGCGAAGTGGAGCTCCGCGAAAATGGTGAATTGCATGGTAGTTTCTTGTAAAAGACGATCAGAGACATCAAACTTCCGGGAACATGGTATTTCCTACCACAAGGGAGTATTATTTTGTCAATTGTGTTTGTAATTTTGTAGAATTTTAGTTCAAAAGAAATACCGGTTGCGACAGATTAACGACAGTATTACGACAGTATTGTCAAAATTATACCTTGGTAGAAGGCATAGTGTTGGGAAAAGTTGAATGAAATTGATGAATGAATGAATGATAAAATAAACGTTAAATTATTAACACATAATGTGTTGTCTAATTACGTATTTGGTGCTTTTTAAATCCCGACATAAAAACGACGGGATGTAATGAGTTTGCGGTGTCTGTGTGTGTGTGTGTGTCTGTCTGTCCCATCGTAGTTCCCGAACGAATCAACCGATTTTAATTTAGTTTTTTGTTTGTTTGAAAGGTGAATAGTCGGGAGTGTTCTTAGCTATTTTTGATGAAAATCGGTCCAAGATGGCTGCCGCCACGAAATATCGGATTACATTTATTCACAAATCCCACAATATGGGTATCCTAGGTACCAGTCATCAAACCCTCTACTCATCAATGTATAAAATAGGACATGACATCATCCTAAAAAATAATTTTTTTGCCTATTTTATATTTCTTTTACGCCCTGTGCAGGTTTCCAAAAAACCGTGTTGCTTGAAGAATGGACAAAATTTTTTGGCCAAAAAACAACTTGGCATGCAACAAGAACGAGTGTGATTTGCTCGGAACATTTTACACAAAGTTCTCAAACTCGGGCAAACAAACATCTGCGTTCACCACACAAATATTTGTTCTCGGTGGGAATCGAACCAACGCCTCCGGCGCAGAAGGCAGAACTACAAACTTCGCTGTGGTGTGAAGGCTGACGATGTAATGTGATTTCACTTGTATTCAAGTATTATATCAGCCATCTGGTTCCCATATTACAAGCTCTGCTTAGTTTGGGGCTGGGTAGTGTTGTGTGAATTGTCCACAATATTTATTTATTTATTTATTTACTTTATATATGTTTTTCAATTATTCAGTAAAAGACTAAACTTATGTGTACTATGCTATAACATGTTAAGAACTATTGATTCAAACTTATAACCATTAATAAAACATAACAACTAAATTCAGTTCTTTTATTTTCTGACTGTTACAAAATGTGAAACCTTTTGTGCATAACTTATTCACAACACTCACTATTACCTGTACTTAAAAACCCATTTCATTCATTATTTTATTCATCGTTCAATTTACCGGTCTTACTGAATGCCCATCACTAGAGATTATCCTAATGTGAGTCTTGACACTGCGTATCTACGTTATATTTTTTATCTGTGTGCAAATTTTAAGATCGTGTGCGGGATTGTCAATGTGTGTGTTTACATGAATAGGATTTTGCTATGCGCGTGTGCCATGCGTGTTTACCTCGTCCCCCGTCAATTTTGGCAGAAAATATTGTTCGCGGATTTAAACGTTGACGCCTCCATTTCTAATTCCTCCAAGATTACACCCCAAACATTTAAATAATTTTTGCATCGTAGCTATAATAATTATGCTTGACCTACCTTATTAATAACGTAGCATTGTTACGTGAGTACTCACACAACTAGCGAGCTATAGTGAATACCTATTTCTCGTCCACCTTGTTTTCTCGACACAGTCTTAGTAATACTTTTAGGAAAACCTCATACTCATACTCATTTGGCTGTGGTATGATGAGTATTCTACCACATTCTCAATAACATCAGCATTGATGGCAACCCTAAAAAGGGTTTCTCTGTCTACGATGGCAACCCTGAAAGCAAGCAAGCAACAAGCAAAAGCAAACCAAGCAAAGCAAGCAGTCAAAAGCACGCGTTCGCGTTCGCGTTCGCCGTTTTTAATGTTGGTGTTTGTTTCGTTTTGTAAATGCGTGCGGAAAATGTGAATTTAATTTGCTTTGTTGTAAGCGTTTTCGTTGTATCTCCTTTCATTCGCTATTAAATGGCAAATAGTGAAATAAGTTTCTAACTGCGTGGTGCTACAATTTGGCTACAATGTCGTTTTCGTTCAGCACGCCTTCAAGTGCCCCTGCCACCACAGGGCTCACGGGTGGCTTCAGTTTTGGTACTAACAAGTAAGGATAACCTTTTTCTAGCTAATACAAAATGCCACGCGAGTTATGGTACTGGCCGAAAACAACTACTTAGAGAAGCAAACACCCATTTAAAACCTCTATGGTCGGATTAAACCTCCTTTCTTTGGTCTATGCGGTTGTCAATGTTTTATGTCACCTCTTTTCAGGCCTGCAACGCCAGGATTTGGGCTGACTGCGACCTCTCAGCCTTCTACAGGCCTGTTTGCTACTCCTGCGGCGGGCACGGCCGCTCCGGCATTGGGGAACACATCATTCGGTGCAGTTGCAACTCCTGGCTTTGGAGCTACTGGTACTAGCGCCGCAGCCCCAGCTTTTGGAACCACTTCTGCCTTTGGTGCTACATCTACTGCCCCTAGTTTTGGTAAGTACACTTCCTCTTTAATCGGTCCCTCATTGTTGAGGTTGAAAATATATATGAACTATGCCAGTACTCTCAAACGGTGTGGTAAAACATTGGCAAGTTAAAGTTAAAAGTATGAATACATTATGTCAAGCGTCTTGCAAAAAGGACTGCTTGCAGAAACCTGTTCGTACACCATGTGCGGATCAAAGAACTTGACGATCCTATCAGTATTTCTTTATCAAGCTGCTCTATCCCTCTGTAGGGCAAAGGCCTTTTACACATCAGTATAATTCTGTTAAATATAACAGGAGCTGCCACCCCTGGTTTTGGTGCAGCAGCCCCAGGCTTTACACCAGCCGCTGTGTCAGCTGCCCCAGGGTTTGGAGCCATCAGTACCCCTGCACCTGCCTTTGGTGCCAACCCAACTCCGGCACCCGCATTTGGTGCTGGTGGGCTAAACTTTGGCACTGGGACCAGTACTGCGGCACCATCAACTGGTAAATCATTTGATATACACAAGCAAATCCCACAAGCTCGGCATCGGTGGAAAAATTCAAAGGGATCTAATATTTGACCTCTTTTTTCTTAATAACACCTGTGCCAAGCCGGGGCGGGTCGCTAGTAAAAGATATAGCCTATTTTACGATAAAGGGGTGTATAAATATGAATACGCACGCTCAGCGCCCGAATAGAAAAGTCGCACTGGTCGCTTTTATGTGAATAATGACAGAAACAGTAAATTCAAAAGTTTCGCGTTCGAATCGCGCTCGTGTGAACGTGTCCTTAAGGTGTTTGGATGTTTAGTTATTTAATGGGTAAATCATGCTTTATTCATTGGACTGATTTGGATGAAAATTAGACCAAATATAGTTTATAGTCTGGGTGAACAGCCTACATCCCGAAAAAAACTCAAAGAAGTGAAAAAAAACACACTGTTAAAGCCGGGCATCTGCTGGTGCTTTCATATATTTATATGGGGAATTCCACGTGTTTCAGGTCTATCATTTGGCCAGCCAACTGTGACAACAGCAGCGGGCCTTGGAGGCTTTAATTTTGGTGGAGCCGCGGCACCAGCCACAGGACTTGGCTTTGGTTTAGGAACTGCCACAACTACCCCTAGTCTCTTCGGTAAGTTTTCATCAAAATTTCAAAAAATCGGTTGGTAATCAACCTCCTCTGTCAGTCAAGCTATTTATACTTCTATACGACTACTACTTGTACTTTTGTGTGTATGTTTGTTATGAATAAACTCAAAAACGAATGTAACGATTTTTAAAATTATTTCACCGTTGAAAGCCCTATTCACCCTGAGTAACATAAGCTATGCGAGTGGAACTCGTTGCCGGCGTCTATTTTTCCGAATACCTATAATTTGGGAGTTTTCAAAAAAAGAGTGAATAGGTATCTTCTAGGTGAGCGCGCTACACCGTCGATCGCATCATCACTTAACATCAGGTGAGATTGCGGTCAAGCATTACCCTATAAATTGTAAAAAAAAAGCTATATTCATGTGTTTAAAAAATAAATATCCACCCGTGCGAAGCCGGGATAGTGCCGTAGTATCGCAATAAGTGGAATCTACAAAAAAGCCAGGAGAATAGTGCGAAGCCGGGACAGTGCCCTAGTATCGCAATAAGTGGACAAAAAAGGCTGGAGAATAGATTGTTTTTATTCTTACAGGTTATGGATCCCAACAATCCTTACATCCCGATCACCCAAACCTTCCAAATGTACCCGAGCAATTCTTACAACAGCTCGATTGATGACTGTAAGATCATGTATGCTAGCCGGGACTGCTATCAAACTATCGCTCCTTCCCTTGGTTAGATCTTGATTAATTTTTCGAGAACACAGTTGGTCTAGTGGTATAACTAGCGGCACGTACCTAACTTTAGCGCTGAGCGATACGCGGAGGGGATAGCTGCGCATGCGTCGTAGTGTGCGCATGTCGCGCACACTGAATGTGTGCAGAGTGTCTTAATGGTACGGAAAGCGGAGTGCGACTGGAGAGCCAATCAGCGCTATGCACGCCCGCCCTTTATACCGCTAGCCCCCCTCAGGTACCTTATTTTTGACTTCTGCGCAATAACAATCAGCGCTAAAGTTATGTGCCGCTACCTATACCGATCTTATGGACGCGTGAGTTCGATCAAATCTACTATCAGAGCCCGAAGTCCCAGTGCATTTACAACATTTCGTTACCAAATGTTGTTTTCGTTTTGCCAATTTGTCTCTGTCTATTGTATGGAGAAAAGATGAGACAACAACTCTAACTACGTAACGTATTTTTGCCGTCTCATATTTTCTCCATACAATAGAGAGAGACAAATAGGCGAAACGAAAACAACATTTGGTAACGAAATGTGGTAGCAAAACTCTGACTTCGGGTACAGACATATTAGCGGCCGCCCGTGGTTATCTCGCCCTTTCCCGTTACTTTTTCGGGATAAAAAGTATGTCCGTCTCCTGGTTCTTAGCTTTAAAGCCGTTCTTGAGTTATAAATAGTGTAACTAACGTGACGTTCTTTTATATAAATAGATTATAAAGTTTGATATCTTTCTTTTCTTAGGTAAATCGGATACAACCACCGTTACTGGCGCACTACCACCAACAACAGGTATGTTAGTACAGTAGTAGAGATCGTCCAAGCTTAAAATGCACGTCCCGCTACTCCAGTCAGTCCAAAGTAAATTGTTCTTTATCACTTATATTACAAGGATCATTTTTAACTACTTTGCTGTGAGTCAACGTCAAGAAAACGTGGGCGTGCATTTTTAGACTGGTTTATCTATGAAAGCATTCGACTGGCCTGTCAGCTCAGTTGGTAGTAGCTCCTTCTGCGCCGTAGGCCGTGGGTTCGATCCCCACTGAGAACAGATTTGTGTGATGAGCACAGTTCTTTGGTCTCTGTCTGGGTGTTATATTGAGAGCACTGGTGCGCTCAGCTGTGGTTTACTATGATTTACTATTTTGATTTGATGATATTTTAGGAATAGTGTCATTCCTTGGACTCGGTGGAGCGGCGCCTACCAGTGGAATAGGATCGGCCAGCGCTGCTGCTAATGCAAAAAGTGAGTCAGAATTATGTAAAAAAAAAACTCTAGAAGCACAGTTTTTCTGCTCAAAAATTATGTGCACTATGCCAGTACTCTCAAAACGGGAAGGAAAACATCGTGAGGAAACCGACGTTTCGTAGAACCTAAAAAAGTTTGAGCAACACGTGTCACGCAAAAAAGGCCAGCGGCCTACTTGCAGAAACCAGTCCGCACTTCAAGTGCGGATGATGAATTTGTTTGCCGAGAGTCTGACTCGATAAGAAGAATCGATTCTTAGGATACTGAAAGAGTTTGTTACCATGTAAATAATTCACTATCTCATGCAAAACAGACTATAGTCGGATTTTTAATTAGACGAAGCCAACTGACAGTAGCTAATGTCACTTTGTAAAATAATGTTGCCATATTTCAAGTAATAGTGATGCGTTCAGTTCTCGTTCAATCAGATGAATGAACAATGAGTGTGAATAGTTAATCATTTCAAACTATGAATATTCATTTTTGTTGTAATTCGGCTTCTAACCTCTGGTCTGATTGCACTAATGTTTTTTCTGCGCTCACGCTGTTTAGTTATTGTTTTTGTTATGTTTTTCGTTATGTTGTGTTTATTTGTTGCTATATTGTTTCGCGCAAACAATATGGGTCCTCAACCAAGCATGTCAAGACAAGTTCAGCACACTAACTATTCATTAGACAATCGAGGCAATTTCATTAATTCAGGAGTTTTTTCAATCATTCACTTTGTCGCAACACTATTTTTATTTCATCAAAAACTGACAACACAGTTAACGTCGTCAGTTGACTTCGTATAAATAAAAATCTGACTATAAATGGGAATCGAACCCACAGTCACAATACAATGTGGAAGACAGGGAGTTATAAGGCTAAACTGTTGTTTTTATCTGCAGATGAACCGGCAAAACAGCAAAAGCTCCCAAACGAGATATCAACCACAGTAACTTCCTTCATAGAGTTTGTGAAGAAGCAAAAGGCTCTGAGCTCGGAAGTCATGAGGGTTTCTGTCAAACCTTTACATTCGGTAAGTCTTTTCATTTATTATCATAATATTATTGTAACTCAACAAATTTCGTGAATCGATGAAAGTTTCGTAGGTTATGCTTACCTAGAAGTATTAACCTGTGAGTGCTCGAACTTGAAGTGTTTTATCTGTTTGTGTCTGTGCAATACCTTTGTCTAACCCATTGATTCCCAACGTGGTCCACGTGGACCCCTAGGGATCCACGGTAGACTCGACGGGGGTCTACGATGGCGTGACAAAAAAGGTGGGGGCTCACGATTCGTAAGCGGGGGTCCACAAAAGGTTATATGGTTTCGATAGTGAAGAACTAAAATGTTGGCTTGACTTCAGCTATCGATGGAGGCAGATAATATTTCAACGAGCTTAGTGACTGTGACTTGTAAAAACTGTTTTCCAAAACTGTTAATTCGTGGTAGGAACTCAGCCGAACGCAAATATCCATAGTTAGATCTAATCTCCACATTTTTGACGACTGGGAATATAGTAGTATAGCTGCGGGGCAGGGGGTCCACCGGAACCAGCAACATTTTGAAAGTGGTTTATGAGAAAAAAAAGGTTGGGAACCTGTGGTCTAACCTTTTTGGACTAAAAATGATAAAGACCTACAACCCACCCAATAGTTCCACAATGAGTATAGTTAAAGAATGTTTGTAATTGCAGGTAGCATCAGACGCGGAGACTATCCTGCGTGAGACGGCATGTCTGCGTGGTGACGTAGTGCGGGGTAGAGCCGCCTCGCGCCGCCTGCGGGCCGCCGCCGCCGCAGCGTTGGCTGCCGCCGAACCACGCTCAGGTATAGATAGTGCAATCCACGAAGGCGCGCCCCACTATTCCTCCTAACCGTTTATAGCATACTAGTGGCCGCCCGCGGCTTCGCTCGCCCGTTCCCGTAACACCTCGTTCCCGTTACTTTTTCGGGATAAAAAGTATCCTATGTCCTTCTCCTGGTTCTAAGCTACCTCCCAACCAATTTTCAGCCTAATCGGTTCAGCCGTTCTTGAGTTATAAGTGGTGTAACTAACACGACTTTCTTTTATTATATAGATGTGTGCAAGCTTCCGTCAATGTTTGAGTGTTATCGGTACACACTAATTACCACGCACACACACTATGCACTATGTGCACACGCACACTACAATGAATAGACTACGGTTCGCGACTGCCGCTCGGAGCAAACTCCCCGCACCCCGCGATCCCCTCAACCGACAATTGGTGGGGCGCGTCTTCGTGAATTGCACTATCTATACACTCGATATAACTTGCGGCACATAACTTTAGCGCTGACCGTTATTGCGCAAAAGTCAAAAATAATGTACCTGAGGGGGGCTAGCGGGATGAAGAGCGGGCGTGCGTAGCGCCGATTGACTCTCCGGTCGCATTCCCCTCCCGCACCGATGCGACACCCCGCGCAGATCTAGTATACAGTCGCGTTCTCAATTGTATTGTTATTGACAAATATTTTTTTTCTTTTTCTACTCCCCATAAACTTGTTAAAAACGATGTCTCTACTATAAATCTTTGGACATCTTACTATTTGGCATTACTTTAAAATAATGTCAATATCGTTATTTAGCTAATAATCACTTAATTTGTAAAATGTGATTGTGTCAGGATCTGAGCTGGACGAGTCCGCGCCGCCGCAGTACGTCAAAGAGCTGATATCTGAACTGGAACAGCAGCTCATCACGTTCCGCCGGCAGATGGAAATCGCAGACAAGCAGATGCAATCCTCGCCGAAACTACTCACAGAACAAGGTGTATATTAACATTTGAGATCTATTTATATTGCGGCCGAAAGCAATTTTCGTAAATACGGGCCTACGACTCGAGACTGAACTGGGAGATGAATAGTAGGGCGCCTATCCACCAGATGGACTGACGACATTGTTATGATCGCAGGAAGTCGGTGGATGTAAAGGGCTCAGAATCGTTCTTCCTGGAAATGTAGGGGAGGCCTATGTCCAGCAGTGGACTTCTTCAGACTGATGATGACTGGAGCTGGCGGCGACAGTGAGTGAGTGAGTTGAGGTTAGAACCTCAACTCACTCACTCAAGATGAATCACGAAGATGCGGTAGACCGCATTCCCGCTGGAAACGCTAGACCTCTGTTTGAACTCGTCTAGCTTGAGTGTTTGAGTGAATGAAGATTGAGTGTGCTTCAGGACCGCTTTTTGAGATTTAGTCTAAATTTTAAATAAATAAATAATGCGGACAATCCACACAACACTATCCAGCCGCAAACTAAGCAGAGCCTGTACATTTTTTTTAAATACATGCATAGAATTCAATATTACACCCAGACAGAGAACAAACATCTATGTTTACCACACAAACATTTGTTCTCGGTGGGGATCGAACCCACGATCTACGACGCAGAAGGCACTGCCAACTGAGCTGAGAGGCCAGTCACCGACGTAATGAACCGACTCCATGTCCCAGTTAAAGACAGCCAATATGCATGTAGATTTTTGGAAGTAATAAGTTTAAGAATGAATGTTAATAACATTAATGGTGCTATAGATAATAATAAAAACTTGAGAGGTGTCAAGGGACACCCGGATGGAACGAAGTTCCTTTATTATTATTTACAAAAAACCTGTATACACTCAACAAAAATAATCGTCGCGACACCACACTGTTCAATGCGAAATAGAAATGAAAATATCCGGCTTGCTTTCTATAAGAGAGATAGAGACAGACAGAGAAACATGCGCACGCCGCACAGCTTACTATAGCAAAAAGTGCCGTGACAACTTTTTGTAAGAATTTTTTACGTCTAGCCCCCTTTCACAACGCGCGATAAGGAACTTCGTTCCAATATTAGGTCATTCTAATTCGTATCTCGGAAACTTTATCTAGTTGTTGTTGTGCAGAGTTGAACCTGGGCTTCCGGCGCATGCACGAGTCGCTGGTGGGCCTGGCGGCGCGGCTGCAGGCGGCGCACGCGCAGGTGCAGGCGCAGAAGGAACAGTACCTCAACCTGCGCAAATACGTACTGAAAGACCCCACCGACGTGTTTGACACGCCACATCGTGAGTACCCCTTTTTTTCATACAAACGTAATACCAAAATGATTACTAATTTAAGCAGATTTTCACTATATTATTGTAATAATTGTATTTGTATAGTATTTATCTAGGTTCCTGTACAGTTTTAATTTTAAATTACTTACCTCTAATGAAATTAACGCCAATCGCATTTTACACATTTTTTTCATTGCAAAAAGTTGATTGGCGTTAATTTCATTTGAGGTAAGTAATTTTAAATAAAAACTGTTCAGGAACCTAGATAAATACTATACGAATACAGTTATTACGATAACATAGTGAAAATCTGCCTAAACTAGTAAAAATTTTGGAATTACGTTTGTATGAAAATCCGCCCTCCGCCGTCCTCTTAACTGTGCCTGTATTACTGGACGTAGGTTCGATCCCCACCGAGAACATAATATTTGTGTGGTGAACACAGATGTTTGTTCTCAGTCTGGGTGTTATATTGTATTCTATGTATGTATTTACAAAAAAAAGTACATATTTAAGTATTATATCAGCTATCTGGTTCCCATAGTACAAGCTCTGCTTAGTTTGGGGCTAGATAGTGTTGTGTAGATTGTCCGCATTATTTATTATTTACTTATTTATTACATTATCATCAACCTATATTAGTCCACTGCTGGACGTAGGTCTCTCCCAAGACGTGCCACTGAGCCTGGTTTTCGCAGATCGTCGCCCCACCTTGCCGGAGGGCGTCCTTCACTACGCTTACCTAAGCGCGGTCTTCACTCTAGTATTCGTTTGCTCCAACGATTGTCTGTTCTACGGCAAACTTGACCGGCCCACTGCCACTTACTAATCCTTTGAGCTATGTCGACTACCTTGGTTCTCTGTAGGATAACCTCGTTCTAGATTTAATCCTTCAGAGCCTCCGAGCATAGCCCTCTACATAGCTCGTTAAGCGACTTTCAGTGTTTGAACCGATCCTATTGTTAGTGTCCACATTTCAGGTCATAACAGGTACCTCCCTCCCCGTATCCACCATTACGTACCCGTATTACGGTTGTAGGTAATAAATATTGCACATCGGTTTTTCGGCTTCGTAGAGCGCTATCTCTTTCTGACGCACGCTACGCTCTTTGAAGCCGAAGTTAGCCGATGTGTAATATTTGTTGCCTCGTAGGTCACGTACGTCAAGAAGCCCTACGATACACTGCCCTGCGTCCATCAACTTGAGGCATACAGATGTTCAGCCTCACGTGCCAGTAATTTCACCGGCACCCAAACCCTTCGAACTGAAACACAACAATGTTGCTTCGCGGCAGAAATAGGCATGGTGGTAGTACTTCCCGGGACTATGTCAGTACTCTCAAACGGTGAAGGAAAACATCGTGAGGATACATGTGTTGAGTGCACGAAAGGAGCCTCTCTAAGACGCACTAGACCACACTCGTTTCAAACTTGGCGATGGGCAAGTCATTATATTCATATATCCATATTCCATCTAAAACCCTGTCCCAGGTAGTGCCAACGTCCCATTAATAGGGGCATGAGGAAACAGTTACCTCTGACGCTTAACAATTCTACATTAGATGCAAAGGCCTGTTTTTATTTATTTAATAATATATTTGTTTGTTCCAGAAACATCGATGCTTGACCAAATCCTGAAAGATGTGGACAGTAGTAGAAAAAAAGGAAAGGGTGGTCTTATGGACGGAACCGCCGTGTTAACCGATCCCAGGACTGCTTTGGGTATGTTTGTTCCTTTATCTGTAGACAAGACAACAGTTCTTTATTAATTTTTATTATACTACTAGCTGATGGAACAAGCTTACGGCCCACCTGATGTTAAGCGGTAACCATCGCCTATAACAAAGCATTGCCTCTTTGGGCACGCACGTCTGGAACGTGCCAAACGATGCTCTGCCCTACGTCCATCAACTTGAGGCTTACAGATGTTTCGCCTCACGTGCCAGTAATTACACCGGCACCCATGCCCTTCAAACCGAAACACAGCGATGCTGCTTGACGGCAGAAATAGGTATGGCGGTAGTACTTCCCCGTCGAGCCTTTCACAAGGAAGCCTCTACCACTATTAAAATCCTGTGTATACCAAGGACCACGAACCGGAAGACGAAACGTAGGGCGCCCTCCCTCCAGATTGACCGACGACATTGTTAAGATCGCGGGACTTAGAACTAGCTTATCTTTAAAATAGCAGTTCTGTTTACACGAAGCTAGAACTGCTAGCTTGCTATCCCAGCTTGAAATACTAGCCTCGTGTATCCCGGGCATCCGCACATCTAGGCGATGTCAGTGGCGATCAATAGGCATGAAGACTGTAATCAAGTATCGCCAAAATATTTATCTGGTCTAATGAAAAAGGATTCAAAGATTTTGAAAAATGTATTTATTCTCTTATTAACCTTTAAGTACCGACGTGTGGTCTGACAGACACTTTGACCGTTCGCGATTCCGAGTTACCTAGTTTAGCGTAGTTGTATTACCCTGCGCTTCTATCTACCCCTCCAGCAGTCACCCAGAATTGTTCATGGAGAGTGACAGTGTTGGTACGTGCGATATCGATAAGTTATGGCTTTTATAAGATCGCGAGTGGACTGTGAGACCTGTCGTCGGTACTTATGTAACTTTTTTGTTATTTTTCAGTTCTCATTTTATATTGTTTTTTTGGTCTAATGTCGCAATGAACCAACCACGGTCTTCAGGCACTAAACAGGCAACTTTAAATAACAATAACAGTGGTAGATAATATTCAAAACGACCCTATAATAGCCAGCATGAAGAAATTTTGGTGAGATGGTTAGAAGACGGCTGCTAATCAGACTCTCGAGGTTATTGACTCAGTAATGTCATTGTTTTCTGATGCCTCCTGTTTGGATTCTGTGTTATGTTTACTGTCAAGAGTCCAAGAGCAAGAAATCAAGCACTGTCGTCAATGAAACAGCTCATCTGCAAAGGCTGTTTGAACCGCCTTAGATACCGATTTAGATGGCTTGTGATTTTATAGATAACGGCTGTTTATCCCTGTTTTAATGATGACGATAGTTTAAAATAGGTTTTATCTATAAGGTAAAAGTATTTTTTAAGAACTTTTCTTAAGTTTAATTATAGTTTATGTGGTTTTAGTAAAAACTATATTTTTCAATGAAAAATCTTTCTTTTGTGATTTATATGCTCTTAATTAATAATGAATGTTGAAATATTCCTAGTTTCGACTTAATTTAATAAACACAGATGTAATAGGCATCACGCAGGAACAAAATTTATAGGAAAATGCATGAAAATCACTGTGATATTTAACATTAAGCTAGGGTGGACTGTCAGACCTCACGTCGGTACTTATGTAACTCAAATAGCACGTCGGTACTTAAAGGTTGTCGAGATTAACAATGTATTTGTTAAAATAAATCTACAAAATACAACAATCCGCCATGATAGCTTAAACACCGGTCAGAGCGAATAACGTCACGGTGTAGTAAACGTCTTTCTTATTTAGTACAAAAGCACCAATGTTTACTGTTGATATACTACACCGTGACGTAATAACAGACGCCATGACACCAGTGAGCATTTTAGCGTGAATTTGAAAATTTAGATTTAAATATACTTTTAGGCATAATAGATACTTCTGAATATGATAGAAGAGATTTAGAAAATTAGTCGTCATGCCTATTGAAACGCTGTCAAATATCATGATTGACAGCGTTTCAGCTAATCGCCATCGCCTTGATGTGCGCAGGCCTTTAAACATTCCCAGGTCGTCTCAATTTAAAGTCATTAGTTTTTTTTTTAATAATATTGTTCTTTTCAGGCGCAAACTTGAGCCAGTTGGCTGGACCAACTCCGTTCAACTACATGGGAGGTGGAGTCTCGCACTTCCCTTTACAAGACACCACTGGTCAGTATTTTTTAGATTCTAATTTTATTTTGTATTTAAATTTTGTAAATGCATGGGTACGGTTGGTGGGAGATTGTTTTGTCTTTGATGTGTGCGCCCACATACAAACAAAAGAGAAGGCGACAATCGTAGTCAGATTCGTCGCTGGTCAGTTCTTGTAGGTATAGACAATTTTGTCTATGAGACGTTTTGTTTTGATTGGCCTCTCAGCTCAGTTGGTAGTAGCTCTGCCTTCTGCGCCGTAGGTCGTGGGTTCGATTCCCACCGAGAACAAATATTTGTGTCGCGAACACAAATGTTTGTTCTCTGTCTGGGTGTTATATTGTATTCTGAGTATGTATATTTACAAAAAATATATATTTAAGTATTATATTAGCTATCTGGTTTCCATAGTTCAAGCTCTGCTTAGTTTGGGGCTAGATAGTGTCGGATGGATTGACCAAAATATTTATTTATTTTATTTTAGTTTGCGCGTCTTCATACATTTTGTAAAGCGGTAGTCTGTCTTAAGACTGTCGTGACTCAAATCTGCTCTCAGCCTAAGTGTCCATTAATTCCTCAGGACCGTCGTGGCAGCCGCAAACATCAACGCCGGCGTCCACTCAGGCGGCTGCTAGCGTCAGTTTTACAAGATCTGCCAGTGACGCTTCGTTCCAGCTACAAAGACCGCCGGGGAAGCGAGGGAAGCAATGATACTGGCTTTTGGGGCGATCTTAGCGCTCCATACAACACTGTAACACCCAACTTATTAGAACGGCTACCAACACAAAACTGTGAATCATATTTCAAACAAGAGTGACATTGTACAGAAGCTCAAGTTACATAAAAACAAACAAATATGACGCTTATTGATTTATATAGATGTAGTATAGTTTGATGTGTACACGTAAAACTTACAAAAAAATCACAGAAAAGGCTAGAAATCGTATCTAATAACGGGTATCAATATCAATAACGTTTATACATTTTTTCAGTCTAAAGCCGGATTCTCAATAGACCCGTGTGTTGCGACGCCATCTGTCCCTCTCTTCAGTCTAGGGTAGACAGAGAGGAAGATATAATGCGTAGACCCGCGCGGTCTGTAGTTATATTCTAAGTTTTAAGATAATTTTATCGCCTATTCGCTATCTCATGTTTGTTACGTCAACATTCAGTCTTGTTGCAATCGCTCCTTGTCAAAGATAAGTTTCGTTGTAATTCATTTTTTAATGCAATCGAAGCTCAAAATAATGTCAAAACTGACATATGAGACTAGGTTTTGATTGCAACAAAAGATATGCAATCATGCCACTGATCAGCTGGCCGATCATGTAACTTTTGTTGCAATAGTTTCAATCAAAATCTTTTGAAGCTGTCATTTTGCGATCACGTATTGGTTCGAAAATTGACAGTTTTAATATGATTTTGATTGAAACCATTGCAACAAATTGCTGATTAGTTAGTGGTATTATAGCAAAACATGATGTTTTTAAACACTCAAATGAGTAAGGTAAAGAAGTAGCACTATATAATGAATAATTAATTAATGATAGATCATGTGATGATTTCGTTTGAGTAGGTGGGTAGATTCATAATAATGTTATTGTTGTTTTGTAAAAGGATCATATAAAAAAAATTAAAAATAAATTATGTGTAGTTTAAAAAAACTAAAAAACCAAGCTTTTATAGCTAATCGAACTAAAAAGTAGAAAATATTTTTTAAATATAGAGTTTCAGAGTAAAAAACGTGGGGTGTACTATATTTTTATAACTTTTTACCATGTTTTCATAACTCTCCGCTCATAGATACATTTAATATATCAAGCACCACACGCTTTTTACTCTGAAACTCTGTAATTAAAAATTATTTTCTACTTTTTAGTTCGATTAGCTATTAAAGCGTGGTTTTTTAGTTTTATTAAAATATAGTAATTTTTTTGGAGGTTGGTGAAAATTGTGCTTAAAGATTCCATTACATACATACATAGTTACAACCCAAGCTAATAAAAGCGTGGTAAAAAGGGTAGGAACCAAGCCGTAGTTTGTTGCCTGTTCTTCTAGGCTTGGTCGTGTGGAACTGGCACCTAGACTCCACTAGCTTTAAGACGTTTCAAAGTGATCCTTGTGATACAACTAAATTAATAAATTTTTGATTTGATTTGATACTATTTTAAAATGTGGTATAATGAGTGTTTATTTGTGTGAATAATTTTAAGTTGTTATTGAGGGAGTAATTAAGTAATGAATAATGATGCAAAAATGTAGAAAATAATGTAAGCAACGTTTATCTTAATACAATAAAAATGAATTGCTGTTCGTTAGTCTCGCTAAAACTCGAGAACGGCTGGACCGATTTGGCTGATTTTGGTCTTGAATGCATGGATTGTATTTATTCCGATAATTTGCGAGTTTTCTGAGGCCGTTAGCTTTCATATTAGTGACTGCTATTTGATATTATTTTTGTTGGTGAATTTGAAGTCGTATTTCGTTGAAGTTAAACTGTCTATTGAGGAATCATGAGAGTAAGGGGGTGGGAAGACGCTGAGAGAAGAAATTAAATATGTCGATTAAAACTCACTTGATTGTCTATTTGTAACTCTAAATGTAACTTTAAGTACACAATACAAGTATTTAACACGAGCGCCGGAAGGTGACTGGCTTAAGTGCCGAGTGCGAGAGCGGTTAATACCAAAACTGCACGACAAGCGACACTATGTGAATATTACAGTGTATTACAGTAGTACATTGAATATTCATGTTTCTTAAAAGCTTCCATCCTCACCACCTGGATGTCTGGTTTTCCACAACTGCTCGTTTTTCGCGATCCTTTTTGCCGCGCACGAGTAAGTCGTGGAATGGCCTGCCCTCTGCGGTTTTCCCTCAGAGCTACGACATGGAGTCCTTCAAAAGGCTGGTCTATCTGTATTTAAAAGGCCGGCAGCGCATCAGCACCACCTCTTGCAGGTGTCTATGAGCGACGGTGACTGCTCTCCATCAGGTGGCTCGTCTGCTCGTCTGCCAGCTGTGGCATAAAAAAAAATATATATTATCGTGGCTAAAATCATTAATCAATTTTTGCGCTGAGTCTTCGCTACTCGAGTTCGCTACAGCCATTTTTGTGTGAACTGTGGTTCCTTTTTTGTGTACTTACGCAATATGATCTTGGCGTTCCCATTCATTCCAATTGACCGTACGCAGTATGTCTTGGTCTGTCGCAAATTCTGGTCTTTTAGTTTTGTATTTCTCACATTTGCTATACACACATTCAAGGTTTCACAAATATTCGTTTATAAAACGATACCTCGTTATGCTCTCGTATTTAAATTTGATATTATCATGTTCTTCGCACAGATAAGTTGATCTTGATTGGATATGGAAGAAAGGAAAGCTTATTTTTCAAAGAAAGGTTTATTTTTGTAAAAACTGGTGGTGTCATAACTAGGTTGGCATGTTTGGCAAGGCTCGCGTCCGCGTCGGGACGCAAAAAAAAAATTACGTACTCGAGACCCCTAACTTCGCCTGGTTTTTGACACATTTTCGTCTCATGCTCTCAAATTACAGAGTATTTTAGTTTTCATTGATTATAAAACGTTTCTACTTAATTAAAGCTATAATGATAGGTCATCAATACTTGATATAATGCAGTAAAACTGATTGAAATAACGATTCAAATGTCATAGGCGAAGTTTCGGCATTGTTTCCGATCTTCGCCTATCTAGTTTCTGTCAGTGAAAAAGATACTTATTAGTTTATTGGTCTGACTGATTCAAAGTCTGGAAAATGGACAACCAAAATTAAACTTTATGACTACTGTAATAGAGTTGTTTTTATAAAATTAAGGTAGTACGCGAAGTTTGGTGTCAGCCTGAAGTTGTTTCCATACATTTCCGAAGTTTAACCTAGGGTTGTCACAGCTCAAGAAAAAGTGGATGTAGAAAAAATTATATTTATTAGGTCACATTCTTAGTAGTAGGAGTAGGTAACTTTCTTTTTAACCAAGACTTATTATAACTTTTTATTCTTATAACTTAAAACTAGCATTTGGCTTTTTCTTTGTATGACTTTTAAATCTTTTAATAATCCAGTTCAGGAACGATAAAGCAACCTTTTTTTACAAATTTGGGAATTTCAATTTTCTGTAAGACATTTTCCCAGGAGTATAGTTCCTCATCTTTGATGAGCGGCCATCTCCAAAATTTCTTTCCTTTTTTCATGCAGCTAACCATCACTCCTTCAGGATTTTTTGAGATTATTTCACCCGGATATTTAGAATATCCCCACCTCACAATAACGTGATCGCCAATATTGTAGGACCGTGTCTTGTTATCATCATTACAGTTCTGAAAACTGAACTCTTCAACCTGTGCTAATTTTAATTGGTAGTTATGACTAACACTAGTGATTATGACTAATTCTTCACATTTTGGAGCAATAGCTTCGGGTTGCTTTTCACTGACTGGTTTTTCTCCATAGCCGCGGCCAGCGTGACTGGTAACTGGTCACTAACAGTTTCTTCTCTGCTACTGCAACTCTGAGAAATAGCTTCAGACGAAATGACTGGCGACTTGTCACCAAGTGGTCCCGATAATATTAGTTGGTCATCGATAAGTTGGTATCCAGTGCAGCCGTTTTGGCGTTCGAATTTGAGTTTCGCCAAAGGTAAGTCATCTTCGGAATGTTCATCTTCGGAAAGATCCATTTGATCGCCTGCTAAAATCAAGTCTTCAGTGGAGGAAGCCAAGCTCATTTCTTCGTCACTGCACTCTGTCGAAGAGTCTTTTTGGTCAAGGTGACTTCTCCTGGCTTTTTTTGTCTTGTTTTTTTTTGTTTGCTTTTTCAAGACACCAGAAGGTGAAGGTCCAACACGATCAACAGAGGATGTTGCTTCAAGAGGTTTTGTTTGTCGATTTTTTTCTATTAATACTGCAGTATCTTTAAAGTCTTCACTTGTGACGGATTTACCGGGAGGAACACTAAGTTTCTTGTTACGAACTTTTTTCATAGGATCTGGAGCACGATTTTCCTTCAGAAATTGCAACAGCGCGCAATCTATGCTGTATTCTGATGGTTTCTTGGAGTCGGGTAGTTTTTGGATGACTTTGTCCGGATTAAACGGATAAATACCGGTAGCTTTAAAGGCGCTTTCAATATTATTTGTTTTTCCTTCAAGGGCGTGCATTAAACATTTCAGTAATTCCGGAAAATGAGCCTTACTGATTGTAGCTTCTCGTGGATTTTTTATTTTATAGTCCATAAGTTTTGCTCTCCATAGTTTTTTCAGGGGACCAAAATAGCAAACATCGAGGGGCTGTGTCAAGTGTGACGAGTTTGGCGGTAGAAATACAAATCTTATGTCATTTGCTTCACACATTGTCACTATCTTGTGGTTTATATGTGACCCTAAATTATCTCCAATCAATATTTTTGATCCCGTTTTGTTTTTAGCCCAAGGCAAAACAATCGTCTCGAACCAATCTTCAAAGATTGTGCTGTCGAACCAACCTGATCTTGAGCGATTGTACCTAGCTCCTTTTGGTCCGTTTATTCTCCATTGTTGGTACAGATGTTCAGCTTTGTACACAACATACGGTGGTAAGCATTCACCTCCTGCTGTAATTGCAAACATAATGGAAATTGCTCCTTTTGTGTGGTTCAAAACTCTTTCAGGGTATTGTATGCCTCTGCGAAATAAGTATTTATATGCACCGGGATTGTCACTCAGATTTGTTTCATCATAGTTTACAACATTTTCCTTAGGTATGCCATCTAAAGACTTTTGCAAATTTTCAAAGTAATCATTCATCTCATCAGTGCTTTTCTCAGCTCGGCTTCTTTTGATGTTTTGTGTTGAGCGTTGGGTCAGTTCACTTTTGTGCCGTTTTATAAATGAATATGCCCATTTTTTTCCCGGTAATTTATCATCAAAAACTGCTGTTCTTCCATTTGTCTCTAAATACAACTGCACTACTATTCTTAAATCCAACAAATTCAGAGGACTGCCGTAGTCACCAGCAGCAATTAGCACTTTTATTAAGTCTTTTTCTTCTTCTATTGTAAGGCGTGTTGGACAACCTGGACTTTTTAGATGTTTAGCATGCAATTTATCCAAAAGCGTTCGTCGTGGAATGCCAAACCTTTTTTCTGCTTCGTAAGAAGACATTTTTTTCTCTTTTAATAACTCGATGGCAAGAGCCACCATTTCTGGGTTGTGCTTCGTTGTGTAATTTCTCTTCTTTTTTTGTGCTTGCTTTTTTTTTTGTTTAGCCATTATGAAAACCTGTAAAATATAAAAGCCTATAAATAATAGTAGGTACAGTACATTTAATTATAGCACTGTTTGTATTAATTTCCAAACAAAGTGGTAAAGAGAATAACGTTTTCTCAATTTACTATTTAAATATTGCACTTACGGCAAAACTACCGAGAATGACTGTAGTAGAGAATCATTAGCTGTACACTATAGCATTATTTAATTATAACATTGTTTTTTAGATGCTCATGTCCGACCCTCTCCATTTCCACTGTGCGTCGTGGTAAAAAGTGACAACCCTAGGGGTAGGCGATGTTTGGCAACAACATGGCCGCAACGGTTCCATTTCACAATTTCTATCAATTACATAACCTACATAAACTACATAACCTATCATAAAAATAATTACTTCGTCTGAAAGAGGGGTAAAAACTGGTTAAAATACATATAAATGTCAATCTTACGTGTTGGATATAATTCACAAAAACTAAAGTTTCACCCGCGTTTCATAAACCTTGACGTTCCGGTTGCCGAAAAATTGGTGTGTGTCAGAAGTAAAGTGAAGTTAGCCACATTTTGATCGCAAAAATGTTGCTAGGAATAAAAATGTTACGTATTTGGTAGTTTAAACAATTGGTATTGTTATAAATTTTCGGTATATTTAAAGTTTCTTGAAAATAGGCGAAAATAGGTGTCACAGGCAAGGTTAGGGGTCTCGACGTATGAATATTTTATTTACTTCGACGTATGAATATTTTATTTACTTATAAAAAAATACTAATTCTATTTTTTTCTTTCTTTCTTTCCTTTTACATATTTATAAAACTCCGTGCAAGTCATATTAAAGTTAACCTGACACTGTAATAATTATCGACTCCACAGTCTCGGGCAGCAGGCGATTTCTTTCATCGGTCCACTGGCTCGACACAGTTTTACTTTCAATTAGGCCCCTCAGGCAACTTCAGACCTACCTTCAGAGTATGAGTAATGAAATAGTACATTGTTACCCGAGTGTTGAAAGTCACGTTTTTTGAGTCCCGAGACGGGTTTGGCGCCAGAGCGTAGCGAGGGCGCCAATGGAGCTTGAGGGACTTAAAAGACTTTCATCCGAGGTAAACACTGTGCTTTTCAATACGAATACAAGGAAAGTAAAAATAAAAACATGAAAGAAAAATTTGTGAAAATGAAGATTGAATTGCCGCCTTCCCGGTTTTTTTTTATTTTTCTCTGGCGGGCCTTCGGCTTCGGTTCGCCAGCATTATTCAGCCAAAATTGTCATTTTCATAATTTATAAAATGGTAAATTGTTTGCTCAAATCGATGTTATTTTAAAGAAATAGTTGAACGTACGAGTACGAATATAATAATTAAGCCGTATAAGGAATCAACACACGAGGATAGTAGGCAGTGCTCATTTTTATCATATTTTTTATAAATATTGTTGACATGGATGATATATTAATAAAGTAATTTAGAAGATATATTATTTATTTAATACTATCTTTATGTTATTTAAATTTAAATTTTACATTGCGCGCTAATTAGACTTTTTAAACTTCATACCGTTGTAATGGGTTTCCAACCTACTTGCTGAATAAAAAGTTGGAATTTGGTTGAACAACCTCCTTGCAGTTAGAAAGACTTTAGAAAGTTGGAACATGGTTGAATAAAATAGAACTTGTTTTTTTTTATAATTTGACAGCTGTCAGTAGAAAGCGATTCTCCCTAGGGCTGAAAGTTTTACTTTCAATTAGGCCCCTCAGGCAACTTCAGACCTACTTTCAGAGTATGAGTAATGAAAAGAATGTTTTCATTACTCATACTCTGAAAGTCACTCAACTCATACAAATAAATAATATATCTTCTAAATTACTTGATTAATATATAGCTTCAACTATTTATTTAAAATAACATAGATTTCAGCAAACTATTTACCATTTTTTAAATTATGAGAATGAAAATAATGGCTGAATAATGCTGGCGAGCCGAAGCCGAAGGCCCGCCAGAGAAAAAGAAAAAAAAAACCGGGAAGGCGGCAATTCAATCTTCATTTTAACTAATTTTTCTTTCATGTTTTTATTTTTACTTTCCTTGTATTCGTAATGAAAAGCACAGTGTTTACCTCGGGTGAAAGTCTTCTAAGTCCCTCAAGCTCCATTGGCGCCCTCGTTTACGCTCTGGCGCCAAACCCGTCTCGGGACTCAAAAAAACGTGACTTTCAACACTCAGGTAACAATGTACTATTCTACTGTGGCGTTGTGGTCAGGTATCGCAAACAAATATTGGCATAATTTGAGCATTTGGCATTTTCTTTCAGGATTTTTCGTTTCATTTAAAAAGTAAATCCATTTCTCTTCTACAGAATTTTTGGCCTTCCATTCTTCCGTCTCAACTTTGGCCTCCATAAAAGTTTTTAAGATACATGAAAATCGTTGGCTCAGTTTCCGAGATCCTAAATATATATACAGGGTGTCCCAGAAAGTATGGTCAAGCGAAATTCCAGAGATAGAACACCCTTTGGGGTACCCGAATCACCCCCATGTATGTTCCGCGATTTCTTATAGTTTTCGAGTTATGAATTTTTTTCAGAATTTTAGAAAATTTTCGACTTGGACAACTTAAAAAATTCTAAAAAAAAAGTAAAAAAGTTTCTTAAGATTTTTTTTTGCTACTGAATACTGATGAGTGTTTCTTTTACGCATAAAAGACGGTGTAGGATTTGTATCGACTTAGAAGGTCGACATTTTAATTTTTTTTGTAGATAAATAATTAATAAATTTAACTAATACCTTCAAATATTAATTCAATCTTACTTTTCTGCAGTCATTTTTGGTTAGTTAACAAACAAATTAAGCCTAGGAATGATAAAATGGCCTAAATCTATCTTCTAATCAGATAGCTAATTTTAAGAATTTTCCACCTCGCCGTCTTTGAAGGCCGATTTTAGCCAAAGTAGTCCTATTAAGCACTACTTTTTTTTAATGATTATGAAAGCTGAGAGTTTGTTAAAGTTTTTAAACTTATTTTAAAACCATGGAATCACTTGTTAAGATTTTTAATTTAAAGTTGAAAATTAAAGTCATAATTCACCGAATGTAATTTTCTGACTTTATACCATCATTTTCATAGTTTTTATCAAAGTTACGTCGCCAATTATTTTATGCGTAAAAGAAACACTCATCAGTTTTCAGTGGCAAAAAAAAAATCTTAAGAAAGTTTTCTACTTTTTTTTTTAGAATTTTTTAAGTTGTTCAAATCGAAAATTTTCTAAAATTCGGAAAAAAAATCATAACTCGAAAACTATAAGAAATCGCGGAACATACATGGGGGTGATTCGGGTACCCCAAAGGGTGTTCTATTTCTGGAATTTCGCTTGACCATACTTTCTGGGACACCCTGTATATATACAGAGTGGATACGACAGATGGGCATTAAATTACACTACGTACACTATACGTGTTAAGTATTAATTCAATACGGTATAAAAATAAAAAGCTACAAAAATGAGTTTTTTTTTATTTCAAACAAACTAAATAGCTTACTGATCCGAGTAAAACGCAAACACCCTTGATAGTAACGGCAACGTCGCGCGCACTTCAGAGCGCCGCGCGCTGCCGCGCCCGCGCTGACTGCATGGTAAATAATAATAAGCGGCAACATCGCGCGCTTGCCGGAGCGCGACATGCGCAGGCCGGGGCACTGCGCTGGCGCGAGTGGAGACCTAAGCCGCCTTTGAACTAGGTAGGTACGCAAGGACACAACAACAAAACACTAAATTTTTAAATTCTCTTTGTGTCCTCCATTCACACTATTACACAAATTGTACCGACGAAGGATATTGTTATTTATTTTTCTAATCAAATCAGTGTTCGTCGATAAGCACTTTAATTTATCAAATGCTGATATTATTCTATTTTTTAGTTCCATAATTGTGTTTACCTCTGAGGCATAAACCTCATCCTTGATGTACCCCCACAAAAATAAATCCATGGGAGTGAGATCTGGAGACCGTGGTGGCCACCGAACAGGTCCGAATCGACCGATCCATTGGTGCCCAAACGATTCAGTGAGCCGCTCTCTGGCAGCCATCACAGAATGTGGGGGTGCTCCGTCCAGCTGGTACCACAACTTGCGATGAACAACTAAAGGCAGTTCGTCAGTGTATTCTGCCACAGGACCACTTAACAATTCTATAAATTTCGCCGCTGTAAGGGTGCCGTCAATAAAGACAGGGCCGATAATATTATTATTATGGATACCAACCCACACATTGAGAGAAAATCTGTACTGGTGCTCAGATTCTCGAGGAACGTGTGGGATTCCAAACTCCAGTACCGGAGGTTTTGCCGATTCCAGATGCCATTCCGAGTAAAAGTACTTTCATCGGTTCATATTACATTCTTTAAGAAATTACGGTCTTCGGTTGTTTTATTTATTAGCCATTGACAGTAACTGTTCCTGACTGGCCAGTCTCTCGATAACAAAGCTTGCACCTTCCGGTATTTATAAGGTTTGCGTTTGTTACATTTTAGAACCTTGTGGATAGTTCTATGGGAAACCCGAAACTGCCGGGCGCCTCTGCGGAGACTCGTTGTTGGGTTACGGGAAAAATGGTCTAAAACTCGTTCTTCCAAAGCAGCGGGTATTTGCTGCGGTGGCACTCTCTCCTGTTGCGGCACTACACATAAATTGTCCCTTATTCTTTGTACTGCCAATTGTATAGTGCGGGCGTTACTAGGGCAACTGCGGCTGTCACCAAACCTCTCTCTGTATGTTCGCAAAGCCAAAGATGCGTTTCCACGGCATTCGCCGTAAATTAAAATCATGTCCGTGTATTCTGACGCCGTGTAAGTTACACGAGGCATTGTTGAATACTATACACACAAAACCAAATTTTAATAACGTGTCCTATCACAATAAAAAACAGTCAACCACAATAAAACACTAACACTAAATAATAATAATAATCCCAAGTTACGTGTCCTGTCACAATAAAGAAAAGAAATACTGTCCTACACTTATTTAGTGTCCTATCACAAAATGCCTGTCGTCGTTTTCAATTCGTCAAAATAAAAGCGTAAGCTTCCGTGTTCCAGTAGGTACATCCGTTCCGAACGGACAGCGGTCGCGAACTGCTAGACTGCTACGCTGAAAGTAGTTAGATAGCAAAAAGAACGCACTGACCTATGTCTATTTCTTTTACCCGCGGGATTTTTTGCTATGTCATTGTCTCTCTCTATGTCACTCTCGTAGTGAAAATGCAAGTCTGTGTGTGTATTACTTGCGTCGGAGTGGCAAAAACGCATCGTAGGTAGGGCGTATAGACATAATCATCTGCTATGAAAGATGCATCGTGTTCAAACAGCGCAAAAACTTGAAAAATTATTTGCGGCTAAACTACTGCTCGTAATTAAAAGATTTTGGTACAGAGCTTAAAAATGTTGCCTAGTATATGCGGTTTATTTTTTGTCTCATCAGTCGTATCCACCTTTTATACAAGGTTTTCTCTTTTAAAGGTATAAGATTTTTAAAATTGTCCAGTAGTAAGTAGCTTAGGTTGTTAGTGATTTTATTTTAATACGTAGGAGCAATTTAGCCATCCATGATAATAATAACAATATATATTTACACAAAGAAACTTACAATTAAACAAATATTTACAAAATGTACAAAATACACAAGAAACAGTTGAGCTATCTGGAGATCGTTACAAACGATCTAGAGATAGCTCAACTGATCCAAATCAGTGCCAGACGGAAGCGTCCCCAAGACGCTGGCGGCATTGCCACGCTGAATAGCAATGCTTATGCGCTGCGCCAGATACCCACCAGCTCTTGGGTCACGCGTCGCCTCGATCAGTCGCCTAGACAAAATTTTGAAGACCCGCGAGGCCTCGGTTCCCCACGGACCCAGAGTCTCAACCCCAAGAGGAGCAAAAAAGTAGGCTCTGTCGAGACCTGCATATTTGCGCCTCTTGAGATCCTCGGCCAGATCTGCCGCCGCGCCCGCCACAACGGATGTCCTTGGCAGATGAGAAGGCGCAAGTGTGTCGACACACGTAGCATCCCACACAAGTGGCCTCCCCAACTCCCAAGGAACAAGCGTCATACCGTCAGGCCGCTTACCATCGTCACGCAACAGACCATTCGGTTCGAGAACGGCTGGTACGTTGACGGTTGTAAAGGCCCGCCGGATGACGTCGTTAAGGCTGGCGTGACGAGATATCCGACCGGCGGCCCTAGAACACGATAATCCGTGGTGCCCAAGCTGATCGACTGCAGTACCGCACTGGCACCGATGAGGTGCGCAGCACGGCGCACCCAACCGTAAGCAGGTTGCAATACGGAACGTGACGGGATCCATTAAAGTACCAGTGTTACATGAAGGAAGGGCTTGTAACCAATAACCTGACTCCAATTTGGAAACAGCAAGAAGACAGGCACAATCTGCAGAGCTGGAACACGTTTGTAACAGATAATTCCGTGTCAACTCACACAGAGGCCCGTCCCATTGCCGTTGAGACGAAAGAGATTTGGGGGGAGCAGTATTGGGACATGCACTATGCCAAGCATTTCGAGCTTCGTCTAGATACGAAATTTGGAGAGTAATATCAGATGTAGCCGTAAAAGACTGAGATAGAATTTGTTTAACCAAAGAGCTAGTGCTATAGACGGAAGACAAGAAAGCTGGTAGGGCTACACTCGAAATTTTGCGAATACCTAAGCCTCCCAATTTGACAGGCAGGGAGGCCTGCGACCATGCCCTGTCATCCAAGGAAATATTCAAAACAGATGATAAAGTAGTCTTTAGAATGATGTCTAAGCCTTCCACCAGCTCACTGTGTTTCCACAGTTGACAACATCTTAAAGAGTAAGTAAATTTAGGCACAAACAGGCAAAACCGAATAATTGTAAAAGCCATATGGCTATTAATTTTGAGTAATCTGTCCGAAGTTCTGTTAAAATTTTGAATTTTTTCATCTACAAATGCCGGAAAGGACTCATCAAGAATTGGTGAACCAAGGAGTCGAAGTGAACACTTATCTACAATTGTAATGTTTGGAGCCAAACTATTAAATTTATTAATGACATAATTTTTGTCCACTAAAGTGTCGGAAATAAATAGTTCGCATTTTGAAAAATTTAATTCTAAACCTATATGCCGAAATTCATCTGTGATGAGTTTTAGATCGTCAAAAACTGTGTCCACATCACCACCTAATGTTCCGTCATCCAAATACCAAACGTTGAGCTTGGATTGGAGACGTTGAATTATTGGATGGATAGCAAGGCTAAATATGGCCGGACCAAGAGGGTCACCTTGCTGACAGCCAACAGCAGACGAAATAACATGGTTCTGGTAAATTAATTTAGAAGGTGTGCCATAGCACTGCCAAAGAAACGGGTAAATTTCGGGAATTTTTTCTTTAATTTCTTTTAGCAAGGCGCCCCTGTCTACTGAATTGAAGGCGTTTTTGATATCTACTTTCAAAATTACCTCCCCATAATTTTGGTCTAAAAATGTGCGAAGAGAATGTACTGCGGCCTCACAGCCGCCTCGCGAACCAAAGCCCAGCTGAATTGGTCGGAAATAGTCGCCTAGGTAGTCGGCTTCTTTCCGACAGCAGACTTTGGCCGCGAGGCGGCGGTAAGTGGTGCCCACGGCTATGGGTCTTATACCGCCATCTTTCTTTTTGAGAGCGCAAAGATTCGCACCATACAGGAGTTCTGTGATCTCGCTGCAGACCCGACCTGACAACATCAGGTTGATCAGGGACGTCAGCTCTCCCAGAAGGACTTCACCTGCATGGCCAGATCCACCAGAAAGTAGATCTTTTAGATGCTGTGGAGTCACAGCATCCAGGCCGCCGGCAGAGCCACTCTGGAAGGACATGACGGCCCTAAGCACGTCCTGGCTGGTCGTGTCCACAGCGACGTCACTCTCCCGTGGTGGATCGGGGAGGTGGAGGTTTGACCCTGCGGGTGGATGCTTACTCTCAAGAGATACGAGAGTATCATTAGAATTTGGAGCTATCGTGTCGCTAGAAAATAAAATCCGGGAGGCACCCTTAATATCACCATCGCTCAGTTTACTCTCCACAAGCTTGTAGAAAGTAGACTCAGCCATCGGTTTCTTTAATTTGGAATTTGTTTGTGTGTCCTGATCTGAATTAAAAATAGGTGGGTGCTCTTCCCATGCAGTGTACCTAACACAATTTTGTTTAATCCGAATCGTCAGTGATAATTTATTGCCTAAATCTTTCTGTACATGAAGTACAATGTAAGGAAAAACTAGCAAATGTTCCCAAGCTCGTTTCGTTTATAATAACAATAATTATAAGTTTAAAAAACTTGAGAAACCGACTTCATTGCCAAACGTCTAAACCGATTTTAATGAAATTCGTTTGGGACAATCTGGACATAAAAATAACCTTCCAAATAAAAAAATAATTTTCTAAATCGGTTCATAAATGACGGAGGCATGCAGTTACAAACATTAAAAAAATTATTTAAAAAAAAAATGGCAACACCGATTTTAATAAAATTAAAATGGGACCAATCTGGAAGCAGTACCTTTCAGATAAAAACATATTTTTTCAAATCGGCTCACAAATGACGAAGTTATGCGGTAACAAACATAAAAAAATAAAAAAATAAAAACCTCCTCCTTTTTGATTGGAAGTCGGTTAAAAAATTAGACTTGATCAAATGCGAACTTAATGCAAAATATTGTTTAGCACCCCTGCCTGTCAAATGTTCGTCAGTAGGACTCGAGTTGATGCAACAAACTTTACTTACCTAGAAACTTTTTGTTCATTACGCTTCCACTTAGTTTTTTGTGTCAGCCGTTTCCTAGACATTTCTGGAGCAGTTGCTTTTATTTCTTCAGTTGATTCATCCATTTTTTCTATTTATTTTTATGTAAAAACGCTAGGAATTCGATCACAACGCAAATCAAGCACTTCGACGTAAAAACAAAATGGCTGACACGCCGTACTAAATCCTTGAATCTGATTGGCTGTTATGGATTTGGCTCATTTTGTTTTGAAATAGTACTCGATTTGTCTACTTTTGATCCCAGAGTCACGATTTGCAATGAAATTTCATATAACAAACATGGATTTGGCCAATTTTGAATGACACAGAACTACAAAATGGAACGTTCTTAATTTAGCTGCATATTCAGTTTAAAAAGTAAGTTTTTTGGATTTGGCCGATTTTGATACCAAACCTCTCGTATATTCATAGGATTTCCTAACATAAATTACAATCAAATTAGAAGAAAAATAATAATATAAAAATCAAAAGGTCAAATACATCAATAATAAAAATTTCAGTACGATGACCTCCACATCTACAGATTCCAGCTGCACTCGATACAGTATTGTGCAGAATATGGGCTGGGCAACCAATTCCTTCTAAATTTTTTCCGAGTTCTTCGTTTATTTTATGAAAAACATTCCATTGAACACGTCGTTCAAGCCCTCCAAAGTTGGTATTAGTATTGTCTCCACAGAAAGCGATTAGTTTATCTAATTGAACCTGCAGTTGTCTTAAAGTATGGATACAATACCACAGATTAATAAAGTTACTACGTAACAGATAAATCACTCCAAGGAAAAATGACAATACCTACTGCTATAATAACCTACTCCCTCTAGTAGCTAGACGTTGCAAGCCAAAATGAACCAAAGCTTACGAACATAAAGTTGACTTTGCTCTGTAGGTGCGCGCCGCCACGTGCTCAGCGTAGATTGTCAGGGCTGCCTCTTTCGATATATATGTCAGTAGGTATTTGCAGTAAACTTTATAATTGAAAGAAAAATAATTTCTTCTGTTTTAACATGTTTTATTTTTTAATTATAAAGAAATTATACATAACTTACAAATGTTTTATTTTGATGTAATGTTTAATAAATTTTTTGCCTTGGCGAAATTCTCGGTTATTAAACTTAATTGTGGAAAATATTCTGAATCGTATAAATAATTTAAGTAGGTATTCTTGTGGGAAACAAGGGCAAAAGGTTAAAAGGAATATTTTTTAAAAGATCAAGGAGCTTGCGACCGGGTTTTTGTCTCATGTTAATTTCAAAATTTTTAACAGATGTGATTTCTAGTCCGGTAACACAAAATATTTCCTCGCGTACGAACGCTCCGCGCGGCTGTCGGCAACCCACTGAGAAATAAGCAGTCGACTGCCCGGCGGCCGGTAGGTACTTATCGCGCGCAAGTACATGGAGTGAAAGAGGCCTGACAATACTTTGAAATTGTTTCTGATGTTTAATTTTTTAGACTCAAATTTTAACAGCTTTTGTTGGATTCCATCAGATTCAGTAAAGTATTGAACGAGTAAAGGAAACATTTTTTCAGCTTTATGGTTCGACGCGTCGGTGCCTATGCCATAAAATGACACTTCTTGCAATTTTTTTACTGTTTCGGTAACAGAGTGCGGAGCAAGAATATTTTTAACAATAGCTGTAGCCTTTCTCCTAGCAGTAGACTGCTTTGCGGCGATTTTCGAGTCGGGATACATTGTTGCATTCAATTTTACAATACAGTCAAGAGAACTAAAGGATTGATGATGTTTTACCACTTTATAAGCTGTCGTTAGTTCAGCTGCACTTATTAGTAAATCTTCTTTGGTATCTTCTCTAATCATAAATCTAGATATAGACTTTGATGTCGATACGATGGCAATTTTCTTTTTGTGACTAGCCGTAGAAATGTGATGTTTAATGTCTGCCTTACCTCCGTGACTTACTGATATAAAACAGTTACAAATATCGCACAACGCTTCTTCATTTGTACGTCCTTTCTTTATAAAACTCCATTCTTTTGTATAGTCATCCGAAAAATGGCACTTTCTCTTCCTTGTTGTAGACATTTTCGTGATGATAACAGGCTAAGACAAAAATGTACTATACTAGCTAAACACTAAAGCCAAGGATACATTAACTAGGGGACAAATGTCCCACGACATGTGTCGGCGACATGTCAAGCGAAGCCGGCCGATTTCGGGTGACATAGTCAAAGGAGACTTCGCCCGACATACCGGGCGACATCACAAAGTTTTGTTTCACAAGGCACCATAGGCCAATGCTGCGTTCGTCTATTGCACGAGTACACGGAACACTTCTGGTCAACCAAATCAATACCTCCTTTGGTTGAATTGTAGTACATTATTATTTCAGGCTTTCCAGTATTGGCATCAATTTTGTTGTCATGGTGCATGGAGGAGTAGAGCACTACAGACCTATTTTTCTTTGGGACATAGCTGACCAGAGTACACTCTTTGGTAAACCCAAACACAGAAGATTCCACTGGCCGGTCTTTGTGTGGGAGAAATTCGTTTGTAATTACTCTCTTGTTTTTCTTTAGAGTACCCACTGTTGTCAAGCCTCTTGCCTTCAATTCTTGAAGAAGTTCCATTGAAGAGTACCAGTTGTCTGTGGTGACATTGATGTTTGTGTTGACAATTGGCTTACACAAGCGAAGCGTGGCCTGTGTTGGTACCGACTTCTTTTTCTCTTCTTCTGTCAAACCAAATCCGTCGGAACCTTTTCCGGTATATAAGTGGTGTTGTAAACATAGGCTGTTTCAGAATCTACTAGACACTGCATCTTCAAACCATATATCCCCGGCTTATTGGGCATGTACATTTTGAATCTGGATCGTCCTCTGAATTTTATGAGCATTTCATCAACCGTCGCGTTAGTGCCCATTGAGTAATTGTTTTGACTGTTTTCTACAAATGCTTGTAATATGTCAGTGATAAGACAAGCAGGATCAACTTCTCTACGGGTTTCACGCTCAGAAGCATCATCAAATCGGAGGGCCAGTAGCAATGCCAAGAATCTGTTTTTGGCCATAGATGCTCTGAATATCTCACGCCCGGTGCCGTCAGTTGCAAATAATGACGTGATACTTTCTCTGTTAGATTTGAAAATAGCGGAATAAATAAGCAGGGCCAGAAAACCTTTCAATTCGACAGAATTAGTCTGTCTGAAAGCGGATTCTTTTGGGTGTTTCCTCTGAAACTCCTCAAGCTTTTTATTTGTCCAAATCAACACGGTATTGAGCATCCTTTGGTCAAAAATTAGCTGGAATGCATCAATTGGAGAAAGAGGTTCTTCAGTTGCAGGCCTGACTCTAGGAACTTGAACCATATTAGTGTAGCAAAAAAACCGGTGGAAAGTTAAAAAAACATTTTTTTTTTAATTATTAATTAATCATATCCTGGACTGAAATTTGATAGGCAACCCATATAGAATATATTTATTGGCATGTTTAATTAAATATAAAATATATTTTTTTCATCGGACCCATACCTACGTCCCGGGTCATCAGACATATTAGTCTCGTCAAAATTTACTATTGCGGTCGGATCTACATCCTCCAAGGTGGTATTTAATTCTTGGAAGTATGATTTTAATGTCTCCTGCGTAACTCCAGCTCTTTGGCGTTTAATATTTTCTGAGAGCCTTACAGATAAAGTGCTTTTATGGCGCCGTAGAAAACCTTCCAGCCAATATCGTCCCGGTAAGTTACCTTTGAAACGTGTCTCATTTAGACCTAGCCTATCTAGATGTGATTTCACGAGTAAAGATAGGTCTAAACCTGATAGTGGATATCCCCAAGCAGCAGCTGTAATGATTGATTGCACAAAGACTTCCTCCAGAGCTTCACTGAAAACTTTAGGACGGCCGACTTTGTTTAATTGTAGCCTTCGGTGTTTTCTATTTAAAGTTGCTCGAGGTATTTTAAATTTTTCTTCCGCTTCCCTCAAAGTCATGCCAGTGTCAACTGCTGCCATAGCAGCTTTCAAAGTGTCCTCACTATAATTTCGGTAGGGTTTCGCCCCGCGAACTCTTCGTCTTCGAGAAGACATAATTACTGAAACAAAAAAAATAATGTATCATCAATAATTATCATAATTACTTGAAATTGAACCACTAACGATTTGAATAAAATTTGAGACATATGCACCTAATTTGACTCATAAGCACCTAATTTGAGACATGGTCTCCATTTTCCATCATAAAATAAAATGCGTCCAGTTTGAGGAAATTTTAAATTTATTCTGGCAACATTTAACAAATAGTCTAAAACATGGAGTTTTTTTGTCTATGGGAACTTGCTTCACAAGATGGGATTGATTAATCGATTTAAATCACAGTACTTATTAGTCAATTATCAGAGTTCTGAGGTATATGTTGTACAACAATATATTTCACAAACAAATTAATGTCTATTTCTCAAAAAATACTACTTACCTGGTAAAAAATCCTTCACGACAGCTAGTATGGAACCTCACACAACAAATTTTAAACTGAACTGTCAGTGTTGCCAAAATAATAATGATACTACATGTAATAATATATGCCATGGAAGTTTAGTCTCAGTTTACCTTCGAGTCTCATGTTGTACGCATTTACGGTACGTGTGGGGTATCTATGAATAGGTCTTCAAAAATGATGTTGAGGTTTCTAATATAGTTTTTTTCTAAAATGAATAGTTTTCGCGAGAGACACTTCCAAAGTGGAAAAAAGTTGGTCCCCCCCCCTCTAACTTCTAAAATAAGAGAATGATAAAAAAAATACTTTCAACGATATTTGGTTTGAACGAGATCTAGTCAGTAGTTTTTTTTTATACGTCGGTCTTTGGGGCTATTTGGATACCTATGTAATTTTGTTATACTTGTGATACATGAACATAGTGGGATATTTAGAATTAAGGGCAAGTAAAATTTGAATTATTTATGCTAACTTTTTCTAGATTATTTATCAAATTATTATGATTATTAAATTAAAAAGTGTTTTTTAGCATAATTATTGTTTTATTATTTGAATGCTTTAAACTAAGTACCTAGGTATCACAATTAAATCTTTAAATAAATAGTAACTTAGTTCTACTAAGGTACGAAATTCTTTTTATTAAACTATCACAATGAATTATAAACAAAATAATCAATCAGTTTTAAAGCACAAATGGCCAGGAGATCTTTTTCATCAATCTTTAGGAGATAGGCTTATAAACTAGATAGGTAGGTAAGTACCTAACTCATAACAATAAGCATTTAAAAACAGTCATAATATGAACTCTGTTTCAATTGAACATAGTAATCTTACTTAGTATTAATCAAGTTTGTACAAAGTCTTGTTATTTAAAAATTAAATCTATAACCTTAAATTGGTACCTATCTGTATTTAAAAAATACATATAATACCTATATATTTTTTATAAATAATAGGAACTCGGTTCTAAGGCCTTACTTGGCTTAATATAAGTCAAAATTAGGGATGCAACATCGCTCTTAAAAACATCGATGTTAAAAGAACATCGCTCATAAGAACATCGCTCATAAGAACGATACATCGATGTTTTGTCGATGTTTTGTTTTTACCTTACGTACGATTCATTGGTAACAAGAAATATGGTTATGGAAATCCAAATTATTAAAATATAAATAAATGTAAAAAAAAAAATTAATAAATAATAATAAAATATATAATTTTTTACAAGATAATCCCTGTCAAACAAGAAAAAACATTTTAGTGTGCAAAAATATTTATTTAAAAATATAAAATATTAAAATATTATAAAATCAATTTAGTAATGTTGTTACTTATTTTTTCGAGTTCAAGAATCTTGAAATTGAATTGAGGAACAGAAGCTTGGAAAGCCTTGATCCCAAAAGCCTGTTTCTGTCTTGAGTGACAGTTGCCCCAGCTTCAGAAAATAATCTTTCGCTTGGGACTGATGTTGCAACGATCGGGAGGTATGTCATTGCGATCTTAGAGAGTTTTGGAAACAGAGATTTCATGTCTTCCCAAATTTCAATTGCATCCCTCTTTATCGGTGTTACAGGAGATGAAAGGTACATCTGGACTTCGGTTTCGCTGATGTAGCTTGGCGTAGCTGAAGAAGATAGTTTATTCTTCATGTTTTTGTGTGTTAACTGCTTGTGATACTTCCAGATGTCAAATTCAGCATCATCTTTATCAGATTAATCAGAAGAGTCATTCCCTGCTTTAGCCTAACACTCGATCTCATATTCCCGCGCATATTTATTCAAGTAACTTACTACTTTGCTCTTGGCCACGGCATCTTTGAAATGCATGAACTTAAACCTGGGGTCGAGTTAATGTTCTATCGTATCAAACCTTCTACCGAAAAACGGGGTACCACAAAGAACTTCGTGATACCACAAAGAACAACCAATGCATTGTCGCATATCTGCGACTCGTTCAGCTTTACAAGAGCATAATATCTGCGACTCGTTCAGCTTTACTGAACATTATCGAAACAGAGCTTTTGATACTGTTTAAAACGCGTTCGGGATGTTTTATGCCCCGCTTAAAAATGGCTTTCGTCGATCCGGGGTCGTCGCTCAGGTTTGTTTCATCAAAATTTAGAATATTTTCACTAGGAACGTCTAGTCTTAGCGAAGATTCCAGGTTTTCGTAAAAAGTTGTCATTTCTTCGGCAGTCTTTGATGCCCGATTACGTTTAATATTTTGGGTAGCCCGCTGTGTAAAATTATGACGCTCCAAAAAATTCCGAGCCCATCGCTCACCGGGCATTCGTCCTTTGAAAAGTTCGGTCTTTCCACATTTCTGAAGGTAATTGTATACCACTATCCGTAAATCCAGAAGTGTAAGTGGGCTACCCATTCGTCCTTTGAAAAGTTCCGTCTTTCCACATTTCTGAAGGTAATTGTATACCACTATCCGTAAATCCAGAAGTGTAAGTGGGCTACCGAAATTGGCAGCAACTTCAACTACTTCAGCAATATGTTTTTCTTCTTCTGCTGATAGTTCTATTAATTGGTCGACCGATGGTTTTATCGTGCCTATTTTTACACTTATTTAAAATTGTACGTCGCGGTATGGCGAATTGCTTTTCGGCTTCATAGGACGATATTGCCTTGCTTTGTACTAAATCTACAGCAACTTTTAATGTTTCTTGCGAATAATCAGTGTATCGCCGAGCTCCAAGTTTTCGTCTCCTTTTCTTTCCCATATTTTTCTTTATTTACGTACCTATAATAAATATCATAGATATTAGAGATAATATTGAAATAGCTATACAAACCTAATGAATAAATTTACTACCTATTAAAAATTTAACAATTTATATTTATATAAAAACTCAATTTTTTGACCATTTAAATAATAAGTATATTCATCTATAGTGATAGCCAATAAAAAATGGGCAGTCCTATGCAACATTTTCACATGAATACAATTGAATACACTGAATCTTTTTATAGAACTTGTTGGGGCAGGAACGGAGGATATCCAATTATTCGTATATATTTGTACAGTTTTAAGCGTTTATTGTCTGAAATTACAATATAATAATTAATATTTCTAAGAAATCTGTGTAGCTTGTGCGTCGTGCGTGGTTGGGGGAAGAAGAAGGAGCGATTACGGTGCAATATTGAAAGCTTCAAATTTTTCTTCTTCTGCTTCTTGATTTTATTTTTTTTGTATCAAACTGTCAGTTCTGTCAGACGTCATGTCGTGAACATACCGCCGGCCTTGGAAGACTAGGGTTCCAACATAGCAGTCGTTGCAGCAGTAGTACGTTCACCAGGATCCTCTGGTTCCAGTGGGAGGGGGCAGATCTTCGAAAAGGAGCGCCGAATAATGCCAGTTGCCGTTTGGATATCAGCAACGCGTGAAATACCATCTGTTCCAGGGAAGACACGTACCATGCGACCTAATCTCCATTTCAGAGGTTGTCTTCCTTGATCAGGACCAGTGTGTTCAGTGCAACTTCGTCTCGGTTGGTTCTCCACTTTGTTCTCTTTTGCAGTTCAGACACATACTCTCTTGACCAGCGCTGCCAAAAATGCCGCCTCAGTTGCTCGACTCTGTGATAGCGTGTGTGTGATGTCTCTGTCTTGGACGTCAGGTCCAAGCATGCGGGAGCCACCAGCGGGCGTCCGATCAGGAAGTGTGCTGGGCTAAGCGGAGAGAGGTCATTTGGATCTGTGGACATAGGGGATATATGACGGGAGTTCAGGACAGCTTCTATCTGTGTTAAAACAGTGCTGAACTCCTCGTACGTTAGCCTAGCGTTACCAACTATGCGCCTCAGATGAAACTTACTGGAGCGAACTCCCCGCTCCATTAAACCACCAATATGAGGAGAATAGGGAGGTGTGAACCATAATTTGATTCCATCATTAGAAAGAGAATCAGTAATAACTTGAGAATTATCGTTTAAAAATGAGGTCAGTTCCCTTTTGGAACCAACAAAATTTGTTCCGTTTTCGGACAAAATAACTTCAGGTTTACCCCTACGACTTATAAAACGTTTTAGTGCTAAAAGATAATCATTTGTGGTGAGACTAGTGACAAGTTCAAGATGGACTGCTCGTGTCACCAAACAAACAAATAATGAAATATAGCCTTTAGAAAGTTGAGTACCTCTGCCCTTTCCATTTAATAATATAGAAACAGGTCCTGCATAATCTACTCCACTATAGATAGTGCAATTCACGAAGACGCGCCCCACCAATTTTCGGTTGAGGGGATCGCGGGGTGCGGGGAGTTTGCTCCGAGCGGCAGTCGCGAACCGTAGTCTATTCATTGTAGTGTGCGTGTGCCCTCATAGGTGCTTGTACATTGACGGAAGCTTGCACACATATACTATAAACGGTTAAGGAGTAATAGTGGGGCGCGCCTTCGTGGATTGCACTATCTATACGTTTAAATGGAAAACCAGGATCTAGACGCTCACTCGGTAAATTACCGATTATCGGTGAGATGGTTTTACCTTTGAATCGATTACAGGTCACGCAGTCATGAATCACTTTTTTAGCCAAGTTCCTTGCACCCAACAGCAAGCAATGGACCTCCATGTAATAACCTTGTATGCTCATGTCTGAATAACAAAAGCGTCAAGTGATGTTTTCCGCACAGTAAAATTGGATGTTTTTTATCGTAGTCAAAGTCAGGTGAATTACTTATACGACCACCGACTCTAATTAACTGATTCTCGTCTAAAAATACATTAAGACCTAAAATACGTTTAGATTGTTTACAACTTTTCACAGGCATTTTATTTACAAGGCAAAAATGAACGTCCGAGAATGAATGAATTTGAGCGAACCTTACGAGCATACGTTCCGAATCGTTCAACTCTTGCACATCGAGCAAACCGATTTTTATCTGTGATCGATCACGTTTCATTTTTATGTTGTGAATGAAATGTTGTATTTCGTAAATCGGGTAAATAGGTACTAGTTTCCATGGGTATTTTCGTAGCTTTAAAATCATGTTCTTTTAAAAAGCTAGGGCCGGACCACCATAGTTCAGAGTCTAGACATTGAATTGGAAAACGACATTGAAAACTCTCCACTTTGGTGTTTTGAACAGGCAAGACCACTAAGTGCATGTAATTATATCAGTGTCCCAGATGACTTTGACGACCCGATGTCCATTATACTAGAGTCAGTGTGCTCGCTCATGTTGTCCGAAATACTTGTAGTTGAGCTAGAACACCGTGAGGGCTTCTTCGTTCTGTATTTTAGTTTTTTTTTCTTATTGAATTTTACTATTCTTGATTTCTTGGAATTGGTAGTGTTTTCAAAACTTGGCATGTTTTTACCGACTTTGAGATACCTCCACTACCAAAATCAACTGTTTTCGTCATCTGCAGACTCTTAGGTAAATCTACTTTATGTGCAGCCATGTTAGATGATCGCGCCCTAAAAAATACATTACTCTTAGATAAAACGTTTAAATAAAGAGACACTTCATCTCCCTTATGAGAGTTCTCCTTCTTCTTCCGTCCATGTGCTAATTCCTTATGATGTTTCCAAAAGTCGTATTTAGGTGGTTCAGTAGATGAGACATCATCTTCTGACTCACTTGGGCTACTTAGTTGTCCGACAACCATAGTTCTAAGTTTTTGAATAGCCCTTCCGCATGCAGAGGGGTCTTGAAAATGCAGGTTTTTAAACCTTGGGTCTAAAAGTGTAGCAATGGCTGCATGATCGTTTTATTCAATCATCCCAAACCTCTTTTTCAGCTCTCTCAATAAAACATCCTTACATTCTTGAACGATAGCAGAGTTAGGAGTGATACTATTCAGTTCTGTAGTTAAGCAATTACCTAAGCATTGGGATAATTTTGGAGATTGTTACATACTTTTGGCCCGATGATTCTCTTGAGCGCGGAATGGCGACGCCATTCGCGTTCCTGGAAGGACGGGTGTCACACATTTTTGCAAATAATTAGGATGAAAACGACAAGGTTCTAAGAAAGCACTGCGGCGCCTACCTTAGAACCTTGTCGTTCTCATCAGTACACAAGACGCGCCGTGCGTGTGTGTGCCTGGATAAAGGTGATACTTTCTTGGACGATGTAGAAGTTTTCACATTTTTGCTATTTTTACAAACAAAGTGGATTTTTACTAAAATCAAGTGGTTAATTATGTACATCAAATGGTTCTCACAGCTGATATTTAATAGCTCTGGAGCTTCACACCTCAGAAAAGGTCAATGGGCAAATAGTGTGGGAGAAAAACCCACGGCGGACAGAAATAATATTCAGTCGCAACGCAAATATTTTGACGCATAGCCGGCCACACAGGCGCTGCGCCATATCAGCGTTACTACGACGCAGTCTTATCGTTCCGTCGGCGCAGCGGTGACGCACAGTTGCGGCAAGCATTTTGTAAAAAACATCGCAGTCAGTCTATATCTGGTCTTTTATAGGAGTGCTCGTTAGTATCTCAGCCTTCTGTCCTTTCCGTTTAGGAGTGATTTTGCTAGGTTCCATTTTGGGTGATGGCCGGATATCCATTGGAGTCACATGGGGTGCTACGGTTAATGCTTTCTCACTCACAATATTATTTTGATTACCTGTGTCAGAAGTCAAGGAGTCAGTGAGATGTTGCGTCACTAGTTCAGCATCTGCCGTCGGCGTCGGAGTTTTGCATTGATCGGCCGTCCATGTTTTCCACCAGAACAGATGGTGACATAGTGCGGTCAGAATCAGTAGATTGAGTCTGTATTTTCAGTTTGTCTCTGGACATCGGCAGTAGTCTCAGGCTCATTAGCTCATTAGTAATTATTTCAGCCTCAAAGTCAATTACGACAATGGTAGGATCTGGTCTGTCAGTTAAAGCTGATGGCAGGTAATCGGAATCATCAAATATATTTCTGTTCGTGGGCCATATTCCCGTGGCCGAAAATCGTTTTACTGCATTCTTTGACCTTGCCGCTTTCAGATAGGCCTCACCAAACAATCTTGCTACCTCATACTGGGAAATTATGCGTCCAACATTGTGTTCTTTGAAACACAGAAACCACCTGCTCGAAGTAGGTTTTCAAAGGTCCGTAGACGCTCACATCAAGCGGTTGCATACGATGGATCGGGTGTGGAGCAAGTGACACAAAAATCACATAATTTTGCGATGCAAACTCCAGTGCAGGTATTTATGGGACTCATGGTTGTCCATTATCAAAATTACTTTTTTTTCTTGTGATGGCCTGGTAATGCCTTCAAAGTGTCGCAACCACTCGAGGAACACAGGCCCATTTATCCATTCATTATCGCTGCAAGTTGCTGCGGATCCAGGCGGAGCCTGTCTATCATTCGTTTCCGCCCAAATATTAAAAATGGGGGTATGAACGACCCTGCTACATTACAGCAGCACATGACTGTCGTTAGTTTCCCTCTTTCGACGCTGGATATAAACACCAACTTGTTTTTTCCCTGATCTACATAAGACTCTTGGTGGTTTGTTGCTTGTTGTTTGTATGCCAGTTTCGTCCACATTAAAAATTCGCGTTTGCAAATGCATACATTTTATAAACACACTCATAACCTTCAAACCGAAACAAAAGATGCTAATCCATTTCACAAATAAGTAGGCCACATTATTGCAAAATAAAAACATACAAATAGCAAGAGCATAATATGTGACCGCTGGTTAGGGAAGCGTTTGAAATTAAACTCAGGTTGTATTGATATATCTATTTTAGGGCAGAGCTTTGCCCTTAGCTAAGGTTGTCTTACAAAAGAATGTCGAACACCATAACGATACTGCTTATATACTGCCAAGTGGCAGTTTACAATTCAAAAGGTAGATCATACTTTCTTTGCTAACAATTTACATCCCGAATATTATTTTAACGTAAATAACAATCCTTATTAATATTATAAATGCGTTTGTAACGTATCCTGATAGTACCAGTTTTAACAGCATTTACGGCTTCTTTTAATTTCTTCTGCGAGTATGAGATAGCTCTGTTTGTTTATCGAATATAATGACGTGGCATTTTCCATTTACCTGTAACAATATTACATAATTATATTATTATAAGTATTAGCAGACGTCTCGACTATAGACTATTGGCCTTAAAAAAAAGTGCAGAAACGTATAGTGATTGTTGTTGCATTTGTTACATTTCACTTTCGCGAACACTTTTTCACTGTGTGAGAAGGACGCAACCATAGAATGCACAACCTTTTTTCCTTTGCTATCTTATACCTATCATTAGCTGATCTCTTTAAGAAACTTGAGCCAGAATCCATTTGGTGTCCTAATGACAAATGGCACATCCCTGGTCTGGAGCTACCAAAAGCGATAATTTATTTTTCTCAACAGGAGTCAAAACCTATATAAATGTAACTGTTTAAAATGCTACAGTTGAGCAAGCATCTAAAAACTTTGATATACCACTTGAGACCTCTTTTATTTATTTATTTATTTAAGCCTCCTATAACAAAATTTATTTAAACATATTTGTTGTAAGCTATATAATTAATATTTTTGCAATAACAATTGGTTCCTATAGATGCGAGTTAGCAATGTAGCTGTTGCATTTATTTGAATTTTAGGCATTATTATTATTATTATTATTATTTTTGTATTTTTCTTTGTATTCTTGTGTATTTGTTTATGTAGGTATATCGATCCAGTTATAGGTCATCCCATTGTCGGGCAAAGGCCTCCCCCCTTCTGGTCCAAGTTCGTTTGTCGCTAGTGAGTCTGGTCCACAGTACACCCAGTCCTTGGAAGTGCTCCAACTCGGTACGCCAGCGCGCCTTGGGGCGGCCGCGCGCTCTGCAAGAGTATCTAGGGCACCACTCCGTGCTCTCCTTAGTCCATCTGTCATCTTTATTTCGCACTATGTGTCCAGCCCAATTCCACTTCAGCTTTTTTGCTTGTCTGAGACCTCTTTTACGTTCCGTTAATTATGTGGAGAGTGTCTGGTCCCTAAGATCTACTCCTCCCATGTGTTTATTGAAGTTGTGTGCTACAAGCGGTTTCACACATTCGACGCCTGCTCTACGGCCTGAAGCTGTGTCATTTTTTATGGTAAGTTGATATCATTGTTACCAACTTTACATCTTTCTACGCTAAAACAGTAACATTTCCGCAGTGTTCAGCAACAACGTCTCCAAGTAACATTCAACGCTAATTATTATATTTTTAGATTGGAAGGGGTTTTCACTCAGCGGCGATTATGTGTCCCTTTTGTTGTTTTTGAACCTTTAATTCGCTTCAATCTCTTTCTTTACTAGGGTTTCCATGTTATACCACGGATATAACTGCACGAATAAATTTGCTGTTTCATCACAATATAATTTTTAATTTTTGGATTTCAATTTTTTCGCCTGATGAAATGCATTGCAAAATTACGGCGAGTCTTCTAATGAAATTGACGTCTAATTTTGTAATATCCGCAGTCGTTTCAGGGTTTGCAAAAAACCTTCTAGCAGCATAGAACGAATCCAAGCATGCAACGAGCTAAATCCATGCTTGTATAAATCTTCATTCACAGGTTTAGCTCTCACTTCTTCCAAATTATTCATCTCGCTTGGGCGAGCTTTGAACAAATCACACACTGCTGCCGAAGTTCCAGATATTATTGAATGTACTTAACAACAGGTTGTGCGTACCAGTAGCATTGCCGCTATCAGGTGGGACCAGTCCACGAATCTCGGTCTCAAATATATCCATTTCAGCGTTCACGTATGCTTACGTTTCGACAATATGTGGTTGACGATATGACGATGGCCGATCATTCTGCCACACTGTGTTTCCACTAGAAGTCACTTGCTTAACGAGGTACAAGACTTGCCATAAATATACTGGATAAATCTTGTTCACTTGTTGTTGTCCTTTGATGATAAATGCTTTGACTCGAAGCTCCATCAAAACCACATTTACTGTGAAGCACAAGTTGTTCACCAGCATCTTAATTCGATTCAAGTAAATCGATCAGCCTTCTAACTGTGAGATCAAGGAGGGCTTGGAGCCGTATCTTTGCGGAAGTATCAGTCACAGTTGCGTCTTTTTTTGCCGCGTAACACTTAAGTTTTTCTTTCACTAACATGTAATAGCTTGGGTATTTCGCATGACCTTCTTTAAAACTAAAGTCCATAAGTGTGATGTAACGCCATTTGGATGACTGCATGTTAACATAAAGAGCAAGACGTGCTTTGTGAGAAGGAACTTCACGAAACAAAGTGTTCTGTTAAGATTTCTCAGCAAATGTTTCATTATTCTGGCCACATCATTTTTTCCGGCAGACTTAAGTGCACTTTCAACAGTATGTAAAAGCTCATTTGGACAACTGCAACTAACAATATTTTCATCGACACGTCTTATTTTTTGTCTACTCGATAGATCTTCAAAGTGTTTACAAGGAGTCTGTTATGTTGAAGTTGATCATCAAAAATTAAAAACTTTTAATGGTAATTTTAAACAATCATATATTTAGTTGGACAACGGCGATTACAGAATGGTGGCCAAGAGACGCACAGCGACCATGAGGCAGACCACCCGCCCGTTGGTCGGATGACATTGTCGGAGTAGTTGGGCAGCAATAGCGAAGACTGTTTCTGTCGCCCTTTAGGACTTTTCTATGAATGTAAAAACTGTATAAACTGTATTATTATTTATTGTAGAGTAAATAGTCCTTTGACCAGACCCTCCAGAAATGCTGCCGAACTTGCTCACAACATCTCCAAAACCTGAGTCGATTGTTTGGGTATTCGTTTAGATCGGGCTGAGGTAATACGTTTCCGCAGCTCGGTCCGTAGGAGGGGGCAGAGTCTTCACGCCACGGCTGGCAGATCTTGTGTTGACCGGTCTGATCCATTCGTCCGTGGCTGGGGAAGGCCATCCTACACCGCCCAATTCATCAGGTGATCTCGTTTCATTATACCGGCAGTGGTTCCATAGTGGGTTATTGGTGCCACTCAATAGTATACTATATCGCAGGGGTCGGCAACCTTATCAAGCCTAAGGGCTCATTCTAAAATAATTTACTCCTGAAGGGCGCATGTATGTACTATGGTAGACGCAAATAAAATTTTACACAAGGACAAGACAAGATGTTTATTTATTACATACATAGGTAGAAACATACAGTCACTAATTATTAGTGTGATCCTTGGCCTTGCATTTCTTCCGACAACTTGATGAAATCTGGCTCATAATTGGAAGTACCTGTCCTCATACAATGGTCCAAATTTACATCGGTCATTCTGCTTCTATATTTTGATTTCAAGTGCTTCATTGTCGAAAATATGGATTCGCATGCGTATGTTGATGCACTATACGCGTGTATTTTAAGAGATAATGCTCTTAAAATGGGATATTTATTTTCATCGACAATATTCCAAAAGTTGTTGTCCCTCATGTACGATTTCAGGCTCAAGTCATTCTTCATAGTTATTATTTCCAGCTCTAATTCATCGTAATTTTCTATGCAAAAGTAGTTTTTGATCTTTTCCGAAACATCACCTTCTGCGAATGGGTTAATTATGAACTCCAAGACAGGCTCGAGATTCTTAAATTGTTGAAAACGAGAATTGAATTCGTCCAAAAGTGTATCTAAATGTGGGGCAAACGAAGTGGTATCGATATCTTTTTCACATACGTTCATATGATCGAAAATTTTCTTCAAATTTGGGAAGTGTGATGTTGAATTTCTCAGTAAATGGGATTTCCATAGAGTCAGTTTGGCTTTGAATGTATTCACTGATTCAACCATTTTCGCAACATGACGATTTTTTCCTTGCATTTCCAGGTTCAGTTCATTTAGTTTTATCGTTACATCAGTGAGAAACCCCAGATCTACAAGCCACGACTGATCACTCAACTGTGGATAATCTTCCTTTCTTGTTGCTAAGAATAGTTGGATTTCGTTTATTAAACTGAGGAAGCGTACAAGTACTTTGCCTCTGCTCAGCCATCGAACTTCCGTGTGCAATATTAAGTCTACGTACTCAGCATTTTCATCTTGCAAAAGCTCCCGAAACAAACGGTGTTGCATTGCCGCAGCCCTAATAGAGTTAATTATTTTTACGACAATCTTCATAACGTGTTCAAAACGAAGAACTTTGGCACACAACGCCTCTTGGTGGATGATGCAGTGGTAATGAGCGAAATGAGGAAACACATCATTTGCCATACACAGCGCAACGAAGCCATTTTTATTGCCTATCATTGCAGGCGCACCATCAGTAACTATGGCAGCTAACTTGTTTAAAGGTAACTGACTTTCTTCTGCAAAGTTTATGAATGCATCGTAAATATTTTTACTTTGTGTGCGACCCTTCAGCGGCAACAACTTCAAAAATTCTTCTTTTGTGGTAAAATCATTAAATACCATTTTAATAATAACACATAGTTGTGCAGTATCGGAAATGTCGATGGACTCGTCGAGTTGAAGAGAAAAAAACTTGCACTTATTAATATCACTTTCCAACTCCGATTTCATACCAGTGGCGATAACTTCTATTCTTCGCGACACTGTTCTGGCTGACAATGGTATCGCTTCAATAGCCATAATAATTTCAGTTTTGTTTTTAAAATTCTGAAAGACAGAATCAGCAGCTGTTAAGAAGGCTTCCTTTATTAGTTCCCCATCTACGAAAGGCTTTTTCTTCGTAGCCAATAAATGAGAAACCTTTAAAGATGCAATAGTAGCACTTTTCGAAAGTTGAATAGGCCTTGTGAAAACATTTTGTTGTTTTGTTAGATTTGTCTTCAATTCGCCGACACGTTTCTTCCGGGTTTCAGTATTTGGGGGAAAACTACTGTTACACGACGCATGCTGAGTATTGAAGTGTCTTTCGATGTTACTTTTTTTAGGCACTGCTACACTGGCGTTGCATAATAAACAAATACTTTTTCCATTAAACTCAATAAAGAAGTACTGTTCTTCCCACTCTTTATTAAAATAATAAGTCCTTGGTCTTTTACTCATGTTAAAAATACGATACAACAATTCAGGTCAGGGAGGTAGAAATGACACAAAAATGCAGCTACTTGACTCCGAGTATCGCAGCGCACTGACGAGACGACTGACTGACTCACTCCTCCTCCGCCCGCGCGTAGCCGGGATAGTATATCGCATCCGGAGTAGAGATCGCATAAAACCTAGATGAACCTTGCGTCCCGCAATCTATGAACAATTCCCGGCATTAGTTCGCCAACCTACCATGCGACTGTATCGATGCCTGCGTTTTAGCGCGATGGAAAGCCAGTAGGTGGCGCTGTAACGTCTAAACCCGTTACAACCTAATATAAATTCGGGCACTAATCATTTCACAACTAAGTACTTCGGCTAGGAAAAATACATAAGCATATTTCAAAATGCATATTACTAATTATTTTTGTGATAAAGTAGATAGTATTATGATTTCAATCTACTTCATAACTGTAGTGTTTAATAAAAGTTTAAAAACTAACCAATAATCCCGGCCGATCGTTCATCGTAATAGAGGAGGGAGACTGACAAACTTGCAGACTATTTTGTTTATCATAAACCTCCTAATAACCCTCTACCATGGCAAGATAAAAATGTATAAGTTTAACAAAATATTAATAAAACATTGCACTTACATAGTTCCTTTTTTTCTGCATTTGTCATGTCTTCTTTTTCTTTAAAATGTTCACCATTTCATCCCAACATTTAATTTTCAAGTTGCGGTCAGAGTACTCTTTCAATCCGTTGTTCCATAAACACGGCCGATGATAAATCTCTCAGTATCGAACGACATTTTGCTCTCAGTACGACGTGCGTTCAACGCGGCGACTGGTTGGCGACTGAGTGATGAGTGAGTGACGGAGCATACAAACACGTGCAATCAACTGGCGGCGTTGCCTGGTAGCCAGCGTCACCAGTCGCCGCATGCGGACCGATCGACTCTGGCTACTCTGGCTACTTGGCAACGCCGCCAGTCGGTCGCCAAGTGAATTAGCCGTCATACATCTCACTATGAACTAGTTGGCAACGTCGGTCGCTGGCCACGTCGTCGCCATGGCATCTCGGTGAGGTATGGCCCTAACACTTCACGTAAAAACGCCAAGTAGTTTATACCGTTCATAATGCGGTTTAAAAAATATGGACCGATGATTCGGTCTCCTATGATGCCAGCCCATACGTTAATACGCCAACGATGTTGGAAATTACTTGGCTTAGCAACAAACGGATTTTCCATCGCCCAGACATGTTCGTTATGACTGTTAAAAACACCATTTCTCTCAAAAGAACATTCATCGGAGAACAACACACGATTCAAAAAACTTCGTTCTCTTCAACTTTTCTCACTATCCAGGTGCAGAACTCGATGCTTGCTTCGTAATCGTCGTGCAGGAGTGCGTGTACACGACGATAGTGGAAAGGGTGTTGTGTTGACCTTCTTCATGTACGGCTTGCCAGACACGCATGTGGTTGATGCCTACTTGACGCGCCAAAAGTGCGGGGTTGTGCAATGCCAATGTGTATTTAAGGGACATTGAAAATCTCGGTCGGTCCGAGAATTAGGCTCCTGCTTCAAAAATTGGAGCTTCTTTATGCTCCTTTATAATCTCATAGAGTTGAGCTTTTACCATGGTAGACATATAAGATAAACCCTTATTTGTGATCCAGCTTTTCATTTCTGCTTTAGTAGAACTTAATGCTTCATAAATTGGAGCTTCTTTATGCTCTTTTATAATCTCATAGAGTTGAGCTTTTACCATGGTAGGCAGATAAGATAAACATTTGTGATCCCGCTTTTAATTTCTGCTTTAGTAGAACTTAATGTAGATGCCTTGTTTAACTTCACCGTGTGATGAGGGGCATTATCCATAACTACTACCTAAGCTGTTAGCCGGCAATTTAGGAATTCGTTTTTCCTGAAGCCATTTCATGAAATTTGTTCTGTTCATGTCATCATGGTAGTCACCTGATTTCGACTGGGATTTGAATATTAATAACGCATTTGGTATAAACCCCATTTCACTACCCGCATGAACTATTATCCATCGCGCCCCAGCAGAATCGTTTTTCTGGGCACCTTCTTGGTAATAGCTGAAAATCAGCGTTTTGCTCTCGAGCAAAGCTTATGCGCTGAGCTATTCCCATTTTGCCTAGCTGTAACACGCACACCATTTCATTTATTTTCTACTTTATATTGTACTTAGTTGTATTTTTAGTTTTAATTATGCTTTTGTGCTATTTTCCCTGTTATTTCTTTTGTGTGTGTTTACTGTCTTGGCAAATAAATGATTTATCTATCTATCTATCTTCTTCATTTTCAATTTCAAAGCATTTATTAACGGTGTAGGCGTGAATGTAAGTCTCGTCCAGAATTACTACAGGCCTACCTTCGATGCGATTTTGTTTGAAAATAGTTAGATATCTGTATCTCCAGGCTATAATCATGTCTTTCCATAAGTAACTTCCTTTTTGACCCACATTTTTTAAATCGAAATCCGATTTGTCAGATAATTTACCACAACGTAGTACGACCTCCAGGAAAATTTATGTCAACTTTTAACTCTGCTAAAAGTTTCCCAACGTCTCGGTAACTCCTTTCTGACGATATACTAAAAATGTATTTTATTTCGAACTGCACATAGATCAAAATCAAGTTTAGGGGTCATAAACAGCTTCAACTGCTGTAACCGTACCATAATTGCTGAATATTTCGAGGTATTCTTCTGGACGTATTATCACTTCTTTCTTCTTTAATTCTTTTTCAATATTCCCGAATACTCGGTCAGCTGGCAAATATGAATGACCAGGTATCGGTAATATAAGTTCTATGTCTCGAACTGTGTTAGGGGCGTTAAGAAGCCATTTGGCGCACATGCCAACTATTATGGTGTTTTTATTCTGTGCGCCGCACCCATCTGCTACCAGAAGCAGCAGCGGACTTTTTGTTGTAAATTTTGTATCGCTGTTGGTTCATTTACTTTTCCATGAGTTGTTGTAGCTCGCGATGAAAACTTCTTTAGAAATAGTATACTGTTGGCTAATGCCTGTCCTGTATTTCCCCTACTATGGCATACAGCATGAAAATTGCTAGTCTAATACTTCTTGCACTTAGAGCATTAAACCAGACGGAGACGACACGCGCAACAATTCCTATGCAAAAAATTCTGCCGCTTTCAGCGGGGGGTGAGGTAACACACATAGATTTTTCCATCACGTCGCTATAAACGCACACAACATTATTATCGCACACAATCTTAAACTACACGCACACAAGCGCATACTCACACAGTCGCACACGTAATGATGTCTGTCAGTATACAACACAATTGCAGCGATAATGAAATATGCTAGTGCATGACATTATCGATATTCGACTATCGATTAATTCTAAAGTTTACCAGAAACACTTGATTAATTTTACCCATTGGTTTTACCTGTAGTGTCAGAATAAAGGGTTTTAATAAAAAATACACAACATGTGGGTTATTCCATGTGACGGGTGTTACAGATCATTAATACACCTCTGCTTGAGAAAAACTATTTATTTGTTCTCCTCGTTTTATAAAGGTTGAGTTATTCTAAGATAACCCCTCATTAGCTATTAAAATTAATTAATATTTAAAATTAAAATGAATATATTAGCTATTAGATTGTTATGAATGCAAAGCAAATAATTATAGAAACAAAATACATTGTTTAACAATTTTATTTGTCACGAAGTAGTCCTTACATAAAATGTAAGGACTGTAGGGGATAGTAAGAACAGCCACCGTAAGAACAAGATTTTACGTCTACTTTTTGACTTAAGAAAAGCTTTTTTTTCCTTTTGGAACATAATTTACAACACATGTCAATGTCACAGACAAAACTTAAACTATCCACATTTATATAATATCACAATTTCTAGAGCCAAAGAATGATTAGCAAAAAAAAGATACAATTCTATTGATTTTTGAAGTGAATCAGCTTTGTGTATACATACCTAATACACTTTTGAGGGTCACTTTTTTTAGACAAATAAGTAATTCTAACATTAGTATATTTTTGTGTTACAAGTTTTGCTAATTCGATATTGTGTTCAATGAAATCATTATCAAAGTAGTGACCCCCGATGTTAGGAAAGCATTGCTTGCCAATAAAGTATTCCATTACTTTATTTGTGACTTTCTGCGTCGAACAAGAGCGACTAACTTTTTTGTCAGGAGTTAAATGTTTCCGGATTTGCACTTCACAAAGACGACAAATTTCAATCACTTCCGTCGAAGCGTACTTCAGACCACCTCTACTTTTTTGATACACTAAACTTTTCTCATTCGGTTGACCACAAAGGCCTTTTATACATGTGCTGCACTTAATTTTTTTAGTAATTGAAAATACTACAAAACCTGCAATATATTCAACAACTTTCTCGCCAAAAGGTGATAAGTATGTTTGTGCCTCTCTTTCTGTAATCATGTCAGTCTCTTCTGAGGGATTGTCCGTTAAATGTATTTCTAATTCCTTTTGTGCGAGCTAGAGTTAATTTTTTCGATCGCGGACGTACAATTGAGAATTGATATTTGTTCTAGTGGAATACAGTTTGTACCCCTTTCATTCCGGATTAATTCAGTATGGACTAACAATTTTTTATACAGGGTGTAATCGTTAAGTGTGCACAGGCGATTATTCCGTAACTATTGCAGATATCAAAAAACTTTAAACTGATATCGAAAGTACTTTACCTAATGAGTAAAATGACATTAATAACTTTTTAAAAATAAAACGAGAAATATCCAAAAAAATTACATTAATCACTCCCATACATTTTATTTCTTAGTAAGTACAAAATTTTGTGTTCAAAGCATATGTTCGAAGTGACGTCCTCCTTGTGCAATACAATGACGAGCTCTATTTACAGTTTCTAAATGAACTTTCCTTAACATTTGCGGAGTAATTAAAGCAATTGCACGACGTACACGATTCTGTAACTCTTCTAGGCTGTGTACTCTCTCAGCGTACACGTGGTCTTTGACAAATCCCCATAGGAAGAAATCACAAGGCGTGAGATCCGGGGATCTGGCAGGCCAAGGGGTTGCACTATTATTGGCTATTAAGCCATTATAATTGTTTCTTAAGAAATTCATTACAACATTTGTATTATGTGCAGGTGCTCCATCTTGTTGAAAAATTATCGACCTTCTTTCATCGTCTGGAATTGGTTCTAAGAGACTTGGCATATCGTTTTGTACAAAGGAAAAATATCTCTGTCCATTTAAGGTTCCACTGTAAAAATGTGGCCCAATGATCCGATCTCCAAGAATACCACACCACACATTAATTGAGAATCGCACCTGAGCTCTAACTTCAGTAGTTAAGCGAGGATTGTCAATTGACCAATAATGCGAGTTTTTTCTATTGTAAATGCCGCAGTTTGAAACATTACTTTCATCGGTCCATAAAATTGACCTTACATTGACATAATTATTGACTAGCCAATTGCAATAGACCAGCCGACGAGCAGGAGCATCATTGTGCAGCGTTTGAGTAGGTTTTATCTTAAATGCTTTGAAGTTGTGTTTTTAGGGTTCCGTAGCCAAATGGCAAAAACGGAACCCTTATAGATTCGTCATGTCTGTCTGTCTGTCTGTCTGTCTGTCTGTCTGTCTGTCTGTCTGTCTGTCTGTCTGTCTGTCCGTCCGTATGTCACAGCCATTTTTCTCCGAAACCGTAAGAGCTAGACTGATGAAACTTGGCAAGTGGATGTATTCTGTGAACCGCATTAAGATTTTTACATAAAAATAAAAAAAAAAACTATAAATTTCGGGGGTCCCCATACTTGAAACTGAAACACAAAATTTTTTTTTCATCGAACCCATACGTGTGGGGTATCTATGAATAGGTCTTTAAAAATGATCTTGAGGTTTCTTATATCGTTTTTTAGGGTTCCGTAGCCAAATGGCAAAAACGGAACCCTTATAGATTCGTCATGTCTGTCTGTCTGTCTGTCTGTCCGGCCGTGTTACAGCCATTTTTCTCCGAAACCATAAGAGCTAGACTAATGAAACTTGGTGAGTAGATGTATTTTATGAACCGCATTAAGGTTTTTACACAAAAATAGAAAAAAAACTATAAATTTTGGGGGTCCCCATACTTGAAACTGAAACTCAAAATTTTTTTTTTCATCGAACCCATACATGTGGGGTATTTATGGATAGGTCTTCAAAAATTATGTTGAGGTTTCTAATATCGTTTTTTTCTAAACTGAATAGTTTGCGCGAGAGACACTTCCAAAGTGGAAAAAAGTTGGTCCCCCCCCTCTAACTTCTAAAATAAGAGAATGATAAAACTAAAAAAAATATATGTTGTACATTACTATGCAAACTTCCAACGATATTTGGTTTGAACGAGATCTAGTCAGTAGTTTTTATACGTCATAAATCGTAAACCGCAATTTTCCTTTCGATGAACTACAAAAACCTTTATATTATGTTATTTGATGCTACGGAACCCTTCATGGGCGAGTCCGACTCGCCCTTGGCTGCTTTTTTTCTAAACTGAATAGTTTGCGCGAGAGACACTTCCAAAGTGGAAAAAAGTTTGTCCCCCCCCCTCTAACTTCTAGAGTAATAGAATGATAATACTAAAAAAAATATATGTTGTGCATTACTATGCAAACTTCCAACGATATTTGGTTTGAACGAGATCCAGTCAGTAGTTTTTTTTTTATACGTCCTAAACCGTAAACCGCAATTTACCTTTCGCCGAACTACAAGAACCTTATTATGTTACATCAAGTAACATAATATAAAGGTTCTTGTAGTTCGTCGTGCTACGGAACCCTTCATGGGCGAGTCCGACTCGCACTTGGCTGCTTTTTTTTAATAACTTGTGTACATAATTGTAGGACACTGGAAATGATCGGGCCACTGAACGCGTTGATTCTTGTGGATTATCTACTACGTAGTTAATAATATTGTTATCTAAGTCATTATCAAATTCCGGAGCTCTTGTTCTCGAACCTTTTTTTCTGTTAAAAGATCCATAATTTATCAAATTGTTATCCAACTTACGTAAATACGTACCAGAAGGAACTTCTCTATCTGGGTACTCTCTTCTGTAGGCGATAATGGCCGCCCTATTTTACAATCATGTTTGTAGTACATTTTTAACATGTCCCTCTTTTCTGTATTAGAATATGCCATTTTTCAATCAATAAATGCAACAATCACGATTATTAACGCAAATTGAAAATACAATAAATTGGCGGGAACGAGAACCCGCGATAAAGAATTTGAATTTAGAACGAACACCAAAGAGTATCTTTCTTTTTGTTTTTATTTAGTATGTTGCTTTTCAGCTAGTTCAAATCAATACAATATTGAAACAAGGTTTATTATAAATTTGAAGTGGTAAGATAATTAATCTACACGCGTATCTGGGTGAATCAACTATTTTACCCACACTTGGCTGTCCTCGACCATTTCTTATTAAATACGTAAAGTGGGTATAGTTACACACTTAATGAATATGACAATAGCATCTACGATTATTAGGCACCAAAGGAAACTTGATTACGTTCTCTAATATCTTTAATTTCCATGAAATTTTATGGTAACTCAGCATACGAAATATTCGCTCCATACAAAATTTTCCTGTCCGAAGACCGCATTCACTATGTGAACTTTATTTTAAATTAACTTATACTTCTTACTTTCGGTTGATTCTTATTATACAACAAGTCAGTATGTTATAGTTTATCGTGTGCATAAAAAAATTGGAATAGCCCAATTCACTTTTCCAAAAAAAAATCGCTAAGCTGTGTCCCTAACTAGAATGATTTTACCTTCGTATGCTGAGTTACACTCATAAATTTCACCCGGAAACACATAGATGGCACTGTTTGCCGTAGGTAGCTTCATTTGTGTTTGCTTTCGTTGGTGAGGCTCGGCGGTGTCTTTTGATGACGTCGTCGAGCCGCCAGTCCGCGGAGAACGTTCGAAGGGAGTGCGTGCCTTTTTGTGTCGTCTGCTGAGTAACCGCGATTTCTCGATGTAAGTTTATTATTTATTTAATATAATTAGATATTTTTGTAGTACCTAACATGTGTTTTCAATTAAAGTTTACGCCTAGTACTATAATCAAATTATAATGTGGAATATTCATGAAAATACACCAAATGTCTGCTGAGTTCCTTGTATACTGAGTTACATTGGCGGTAACTCCATAGACATTATTGGTAACTCCTAAGACATTCACGTTCTTAGTGAGATTAGCTTGTACCGTATAAAGTAAAATTAACTAATTTTCATTACCTACTTACCTTATACTTATCCAGGTACCTAGAATCTACCTTTTTAGAACGGCCTTTTTGGCAAATGGGCAATACAAATTTGAAACCCCGATTGATATCTTCGAAAAGTGACATACGAATATCCGAAATGATTGTTATTGTTGATTTGTTGTTTATTTTTTGATTTTTTATCACAAATTGTGATTAGGTGTTTATTTAATAATGTGTAGTCCAATATTTCTATAGAATGTCTTAAGCGTTACCCAAATTTGTCTCTGGAGTTACTTATTGTCCCTAATAAAAACATTACATTTTTGATCATAATACGCTTATTTATTTCCATTATATTTTTAAATTACCAGTACTATATTTTTAAAATTGGTGAGCTTCTATAAAAAAAATCATTTCCATTTGTATTACTTTTGTATTTAATTTTATTAAGTATTAGCTATTATTTTTTGTATAAAGGTAACGCAAAAGACCAATGTCAGTTAATTTTGTACTTAAATTTTAGAATTATATAAAGACTGATTTCGCCAAAGTATTTGATTATGCGTGCAAGAGAAAATAAATGAAAATGAGTAATGCTTTCATGTTTCATTCACCATTTATGTAAGGTTAAGTGCAGGTAACTCAGGTAACAGATTTTGAGGGTATGTGCTGTAGTTTCTTAGAAAAAATGACTAAAATATGAATAAAGGTCGCTGCCCTTCTAGGTTATTAAAGTAGATAATATTTCTAATACCCTAATCAAAATAGAATTAAAGAATATACATGTTTATTTTTTTCAAAAAAATATTTCTGGCCTGACCTGACCTGAGTGTGGGTAAAATAGTTGATTCACCCATCTACTTGAAATTCATTAATACCTTCATATCGTACATAATTATAAAATGACAAGGGTAAAATGAGTAGGTACTATTCCACTTAAAATAAGGAAACTAAAACCTTTCTACTATCTCATACTAAATGTATGGGAGTGATTAATGTATTTTTTTTGGATATTTCTCGTTTTATTTTTAAAAAGTTATTAATGTCATTTTACTCATTAGGTAAAGTACTTTCGATATCAGTTTAAAGTTTTTTGATATCTGCAATAGTTACGGAATAATCGCCTGTGCACACTTAACGATTACACCCTGTATATGGCTTCAAATTGACGAGCAGTTGGATTATCTGAATAACCGCCGTGGCTTCTAACAACCGAAAAAAAATCTCTATATGATCCTGGCTTATTTTGTGCAGGGGTAAGTATGTCATTTGTGCATTAGGACCCAAAACTAAGTTTTCAAATAAGCGTTTTGCACTCTCTATGCACAAAAGAAATCCAAGAAAACCTGTGTAACGAGGAGACTTCAAAATATTGACTCTCATTGTGATATTTTGACCGTTTAGAACGTCAGTCTCCAAATTCAAAACAACTGCTTTTGCTTCGTCTAATTTCGCAAAAGCAGTTTCATAGTTTTTCGGATTTAAAGCCTGCTTAAGTCCATCACTCCAAGTTTTACTATCAAGGATGTCAAATAAATCATTAATCAATTATTAAAATTCTGCTGTCACAAGGACGTTGTCATTATCGAGCATGGGCAACTTCATCACATTTTTACAAAATATCAATGCATCGGCCACCCTTGTGCTGAAAAGCTGAGCTGCTAGTCGAACGTTCATGATTTTTGTTTTGAAAAAAATGTGGTTTGCTTTTAATTTGTTTGCCTAGTAAAATAGTTCCTGTTCCTGTAATTCGTGCAATCTTTGAATTATAGACCACTGAATATTATCTGCTGAGTTTGGTTTGGAAAAAAACTTGCAGTGCTCTAATGAATTTCGCACAAGCTTGAGCATATGGCAGGGATCTAAAAAGAAGAAGCATTGTTGTCCTCTTCGTGGATCCAGAATTGTGGTTTGTAAATTTTAAACGTCCAAACAGCAGCCTAGCTCTTCAGCTATAGCGAGATTCGCTTTAGTACCGTCGCAAGTCAAAGCTTTGATCTCTACACCAGTTTCATGGACTATAAAGAAAGCTTGTGTCACAAGTCGCGCTTTCAGACTAGCATTCATGCCTTTTATTAAAAAGTGCGCAATGGGTAACTTCCACGTAATATTTATTCCAACTTACAAAAATACTAAAGCGTCAGTTGCCTCTTCAGAATTATTATCTGAAATAAAATCAAATCCAAGGTTAACTTAACCGTAATGTCTTTGAGTGCTTGATATATACTCCGCAGATTTTTTTATTTTCGTTTCGTCTAAAACCAAACTACAATATATCTTCTCAGGATTACACTCAGCTTTTAGTTTCAATGCAACCAACGCTTCTTTAGTAAAACCTGGCTGCCCGTTGATAGAACTGTACCATCGTGTAAGGGTTCTTGGTGCAGGTAAACATGTCCCAAACGTTTTTCGCACGTACCTATAGGCTTTGGGCGAATAGAAATGTAGGGTTAAAGCGAAACATCTAAGTTCAGCAAAATATTTGGTTAAAATATTTGGTTTGGGTAAAACTTGACGCTCTTCTTTATCTATCAAAGATTTATCTGAAAGGGTGTTTAATATTTCTTGCAGCCCTGCAACTTTTTTTTTAAATAACTTTTTTGCGACTGAAGTCTTTTTATTTGCTTCTTTTTCATCTGTAGCTGTTTCTTTAGTTTTATTTTTCTTGGCGTATCTTGTAATTGTGGATTGACAGTTGAAGTAGTTGAAATACAAAAAGTTATGTTCCGGTAGTTGGGTCTTTAGCTTGCTAGTTTCACCTTCTTCAGTTTGAACTGGTTGAGGAGTTTTAATTTTTTTTCTTGTAGGTTCTTGTTCATCCTCGGATTTTTCGCAAGGTTGAGACTGAAACAAACGACAAAAATTGCCTGTAAGCCCTCGAACTACTTTAAAATCAGCAGGTCATAATATATTTTATGCTGTCATAGTCGTAAGCAAGTAAATGAAAATTACCTCTGATAATAATTTCAAAGTTGGGATGGAGTCTTGTTTCAATCTTCTCTTGTTATTTGACTGTGTGATGAAACAAGAAGTTACGAAATGTGCGGAGCAAATTGTGCTCGTTCGTTTAGGAGTCCATGTTTCATGGTTCCCACATACTTTAACCCACACAGATCGAATCCCAATATTCTTTGGAAATCTGAAAGAAAAAGAATAACGAAATTTTATTAAAACTACTAATTTATCATGTTATGTCAAAAAATATTATTCATATTTAAAAAATATTTGTCATATTTCAACCTAAGTATCTTGGGGGAAGTTTCAATTTCATGGATAGATTCATTTTTCAAATTATCATCCACTAATAAAAATCACCCAGTATAAGAAAATGATATCGATATTTGTGATTGTGCAGTCCCATCACTAATATTGTTGAGGTGCTGCCAGATTCTTTAAGTTAAAAATGATATTTTTTGGTAAAATGTCGACCGAAAATACAGGGTTATTCATTATTAGCTGCAAATACTCAGGAATTAGGTTCAACAAATAAAATAAAAAATATTTATGAAATGATTTTTTTTAAGTTTTGTTATGAAAATCCCGAGAAAATCGATAAAGGAATCATTGGCGCCTGACCTATTTTGACCTTTGATCCGCGCCCGCGCGCCGTGAGTGACACTCTGCGTTCAGTCACCGCCTGGGTGAGTCATCGCCCTGTTCTCCATGGCAATCATTGTGCAATAGCCGTAAAGAAATTAATAAAAATAAAATTTTGATACAAAAACTTGAAAAATTTTTTGATCAAATTTGAAAAAAATAATTTCATAAATATTTTTTATTCTATTTGTTGAACCTAATTCCTGAGTATTTGCAGCTAATAATGAATAACCCTGTATAATTCAACTAAAAAGCACTAAAAAGTGTAATAATAATCTAAAACATGCATAATAAATTAACTAATAAAAGTATTTTCTAAAAATTGAAATGTACCCATATAAATGCGGTGATATTGCAGTATTTCCTTGTAAATCACACGAATCTATAACAATCATTATTTGTTCATTACAATAGGCAATATTTAATATGGATTGTAAAATAAAATATTCAGTTTTAGTATTAACTCAACTACGAAATTTGCTCCAGAATATTAACACTGCATAACTTACTGGCAACACCTTAGCACAGACGAATATTTTTCTATTTTTGCTAATTATGTGCATTTTTAAATAGAATTTGGACAAAATAATACTTACAGATTAAATGTAATATTATCCTTTTGTAGGTTTGAAGTTTGTGACCTATTTTTGCACCAAAAAACACTGCAACTCGGCATTTTCACCGGAGCTTATTCTGCGCGCATTGCAATCTGACAACTGGCGGCCGTTTTTTTTTTTTTTTTTTTTTAATGGACAAAATGCTGGTGATCGTCTGACGATTCTTACAGCGCTACCGGACAATGGTGAGCGCAGAGGGCGCTCAACCGGTAAAATTAGGTTGGGGCAACAAACTCAAGGGCACCGCTATGGTACGACCTCGGCTTGGGCTGTTGCCAGGGGGGGGTTTAAATCTAGATTAGGCCCGTAGAGGGCGGGCACTAAGGGACGTCTTCGACCCCGCCGGCGGGGTCGGTGAATCTGTGCAGTGTTTCTGTCCGAACTGGATGACTCGATCGCCTTCGCGTTAGCGGCGGTGATAACGTCATCGGGATCACCGAGGATATGCCTCGGTCTACGGAGGGATTGGTCGACGGGTGGTTCGCTTGGATAATCGGGGATGGTAGAGACAAGGGGGTTCGGATGGTGGGGGGCTGAATCGTAGTAGCGTCGAGAGGCGCGCTTTATGAATTCGGTAATCGACTCGAGGCCTATGTCGCGATGGAGATCGATGGTGCGCACATACCAAGGCGCACCTGTGGCTCTGCGCAAGAATTTGTTTTGAACAGTCTGAAAGGCCTTAAGGGTCTGAGGGCGGTGGGCGAATATTACTGAGGAGTAAGTCAGGACGGGGCGGATACAAGTTTTGTAAAGTGTCACCTTATTTCTAAGGGACATTTTACTCTTTGCGCAGATAAGGCTATGGAGTCTACCAAGCATGAACTTGGCGCGGTTACTGACTATTCTGGTATGTTGGCAGAAGCTCAGGCGACGATCAAGATGCACTCCGAGATAGCGAGCTGAACTAGCCCAGGGGATGGGTTTGTCGAAGAGGATTATGGGGCGGGGCTTGGGGAACCCATTCGAAAAGAGCACTGCTGTACTCTTGGAAGGGTTAACCTCAATGCGCCACTTCCGGAACCAAGTGCCTAGGGCGTTGAGCGCGGCTTGCAACCTTATACAGATCCGATTGGGATTCCGATCCGATGTGTACAAGGCTGTGTCGTCCGCAAATAGGGCAATTTCCACCTGATGGGTGCGAGGAATGTCGCTGGTATACAGCGTGAACAGGAGGGGGGAGAGAGTGGAGCCTTGAGGAACTCCAGCTCGGACGAGTCTGGGGGCAGAAAGAGTGCCCTCTATGCGGTAGCGGAAGCTCCGATTAAGGAGAAAGTCTCGTAAGATGAGCACGAGCCTGACTGGCAAACCAAATTGGTAAAGCTTGTATAACAAGCCGTTGTGCCAGACCTTATCGAAAGCCTTCGCTACATCGAGGAAGACGGCACCAGTGTCTGCAGGCCAGGTATGGTGCCGTCGAGAGAGCACGTGTTCCGTGATGCGGAGCACTTGCTGGGGACAAGAGTGTCTCGCACGAAAACCAAACTGCTCGTCAGGGAGGAGTTGGAGCTCGTTGACATAGGACCAGAGACGATTCAGGAGAAGTCGTTCATAAATTTTCCCAATGGAACTAAGAAGACTGATAGGACGGTAGACTGGCGGCCGACGCGCGGCAACTAGTTTTATATAACGAGCATGACCGCCGCTCTCGTACCTTTGGCACCTATGAGTGTCGCATCCGGTCTGGTTTAATGCTCTAAGTTCTTGCATGGTTCCATTCTCTTAGCATTTTGATTTACAATCTTCTACATGATGTTGATTAAAATTTTTTATCAACGAATTCTCCAACGATATGGTCATTGGGCATTTTGTTCGGACATTTGACCCACGGCGTACACAAACGAAATAGGGCAAGGTATATAGATAAATGTATCTTCTCTCCAGTGGTGTGGGTCGCATTTTTGTGGGCCATGGGAGAATTGAGAAAAAAAAATATTTTATTTATTATTATTAAGACATTTTTAAAGCATTTTTATAACGAATTAACTCAAAACAACTGGACTGATTTCAAAAATACTTTGAAATCAGTCCAGTTGCATGACATTGGATAATTTCCCACGGGAAAGAAAGTAGAATGTGCTAGTTTTACCAAAAGCTTTAATTTTCAACTATTTAAGGGACAAAAATAAAATCCAGTTCTACTTAAATAATATTTTTATTCTGCTTGATCAAAATCTATTGTTACGTCATCTAAAAAGGCTGCAGGTGCATCTATTACATCTTGATGCCTGGCCCATGATAAAAAGTAAACTAGGCTTACAACATGCGCACAGCTTCCAACAGTGCGGCGGCCGTGTATACACGAGCAGTAATACTGATCAATGCCATTTCTTCCAATTCGTGTGGGATCTACTAAAATGTACGTATAATATTGTTTACTACGGACGTGTCGCGACTGAATTCGGCCTCTTATTAGTATCTTGTTTTCGATCATTTCTTGGTGTCGGTATATTTCGATGTGATATACTCCATTTAAACGCATGTGCTCGTGGCAATATGACCTCGCGATTCTCAAGTGGTACGATCCCAACGTAAATAACATTAATTCTTCATATGTAAGGCGCGGAAAGTCTTCAGAATCCGGATAGTTTCCGTCGAGTCGCACAAACGCTACTCTCTGCCTGTTCAAATTATGCCTTATCACATAATCTGACAGCTCATTGCGTTGATTCATCTGCTCATTTATTATGGATATGAACTGCTCCGCATACATATGGTCTTCATATGGATGTCGAGTGGCATTAATTATTGCCGCAGTTATTCTGAAGTCGATCATCATATGTCTCATAGCAACATTAAAATAAACATGGCGGAAGATTTTAAAATCTTTTTTAAATCTGCCGTTAATAGTTTCTACTACCCAACGGATCATAGTTAATAACCTAGATTTATTGGCATCTAATGTCGTCAGTTGTTCTCCTCTTGCTCTCGTTGGCGGCATGTGAGGATTATATCCGCATTCTTCAATATTATTGATCGAATCTCGAAATCCACGATCCAATATAAAAATGTCATCAGTTCTCAAGAACCCATGAATCGGAGAATCTTCTCGCATCAGGTCGAGCATAATTCTTGCGTCCGAAGTATTTGCTGTATATGGTCTCATAACATCTAGTATGTAGCCATCGGTACATACTAATAAAAAAGGTTTGACTAAGTTCCGAAACTTATAAAGACTGTAAGTTTTCCGTTGAAAAAGGAAATTCGCACTCTTCTGCAGATAAATATATGTTCCGTCACATATGACAATGGCTGCGGGTTCATTTTGGTTACCACCGAAAAAATGGCTAGGGATTGAAAGGTTTCTGGCTACCACATCTTCTCTTCTAATATGATCTAAGCTCAAATGCTGTGACACAAAATCATTAGTTAAGCATTCTCTTGCTATCACCAATTTCCTTTCTAATGTTCTCCTCGACATATTGAATTTAGTAGCTAAGCGCTCATCTGGTTCACCGGTTCTTATTTTAGTTAGGTAAATTCCAAGAACCGTGGCAGGACGTTCGGATCTAACACGAAGAGAAGGTGTTTGGTTTAAAATCACATTAAAGTGATATTTTGTAAGACCCGTCCAAAAGTGGAATTCGTTGTCATCTATTTGTTCGATATTTTCATAATCAAATTGATTTCTCCGTTCGAAACCCCATTTGTACAGATTCATCATGCCAACAACATGAGCACCATTAAAGCTTTCGTGTGAAGGGGTATTAATTAAGTCTTCCCAATCATTTCTTATAAAATGAGGATTTCAAACCCGAGCTAATTCCGGTATGTAAAAATTATAATTATGCAAAAGTTGAAACTTAGCATACGGCGGAACATTGTGGGCCACCACATTTCTGCAGTTTGGAAAAACACAATGCCTGGCTGTATTTGATGCTCGCAAATATCCACTAGGCGCAACAAAACCGGGACCTAATTGTGGACCCGCAACATCTCTCTGGTCTGCCTCTCCTTCAACTTGATGGGGTTCATGATCTTCAACTGCTTGATCTTCGACTGGTTGATCTTGCACGGGTTGGTCATCCACTGGTTGATGTGGTATATGTTGATTTACAGGCTGGTTTTCTATGGGTTGGTTGTGCAATTGACGATCAAATCTCACCCAGCAAGCATGGCATATGGCCCTTGAGCCATCAAAACGAATCTGAAACAATTGATAAAAAATTGCATATACTGTGAAATCATCATCATCTTCACATCAACCGGAGAACTTTCACTATCAGTATACAAAGATCACACACACACACACACACACATCGCTTACACACACACACACATATCGCTTACACATCGCTTTGCGACGACGCGTGCGGCGTTGCCGTCCCGTGCATTAGCGCTTCATGGCAACGTGCCGCAACCGGATTTTTCCATCGTTTATGACCAAGTAGTATCATCATCATCTGCCTAGCCTTTTCCCAACTATATTGGGGTCGGTTTCCAGTCAAGCCGGATTTAGCTGAATACCAGTATTTTACGACCAAGTAGTATAATTATATTAATAAGCAATTATAAATAGTTTCATTTTAGTAAATACCACGGATTGCAATTCCTCACGAACAAAGAAAACGTTTGCGAGAACTGCGACTATAATCACGGTAAAGGCTACGATACCAAATAAGCGTACCTATAATGACAAAAGCATGGTTAAAAGTATCTCTTTCTATCGCTATCTATCATAGTAGAGGTTTGGTGAGCCAGTAAGTAAGTATAATAACTGTGTAAGTTACTTACCTCGTGTGGAATCCTTTCTTGCAATAATAATACTGCATGATCTCGGTATCTTTCTAGAAAGAGCGTTGTCAATATGTGTTTTCGTCGACGTAACACAGATCGATTACACGACACACAACTATTTTGTCTTTCCATTTTAACTTAAAACCAATTGTCAAGCAAAGCCAATAGTCCATAAAACGTGCACAGGTAGTCGATAAAATGAATAAATAACAGAAACACAGGTGTAAACGCACAGATCGAAACGACGGATGACGTACGACTGCAGCGACGCGATCACACTTCGGTACCTACCTGTTTTTATCTAGCTGCCAAACGTGCGAGCGAGAGAGAGATATTTCGTAGAGCTATACAAACATTTATAGTGATTGTACGACACATTACCACAATGCTAAAAGTAAACACTTCTGTTTTATTAACAAAAGTTTATAATTTTTTTAAATGTTAAAAAACTTCTTGTTCCCATTGGATACTTAAAAGAAAAAAAAACAATTTTGAAAAGTGGGATTGAATTCTTCAATTTAAAACTGATTTGGTTTGTGTACGCGAACTTTCACAAAGTGGGTCAAAAACGCCCAATGACCATTTTGATGTTTTAAGTGAGTAGTCTTGATCCTGTTCAGCTGCATACGGATTCACTGGTTTTATGACTTGCAGGTATGGTATTATATTACCCGCTAAGTAAGTGCTACTAGTATATCCTATTGCCAAATTTGGCACATAGTCTTCATAACTATCTATAATGTCTCCTTCATTGATTGGGTTATATATTACTTTCATAGGTTTAGACCGCTTACTAGGTAGCACATGAGATTCCACCGGGGAGTAGTAAAACATTTTTTTGGTCTTTTTAAAACAATTAGGTTTTCTGTGCACACCTTGAGCATGATGACGCTTTTAGACCGCACCATATCTTCTATGCCGTGAAGCACTGTGAAGATATGCTTACAATGTGCTTCCAAGCCACTTCCAGCTCCACTTCACAGTGGCTCTCCTCTATCATGCCACTTAAATACATTTCCACCAGGACTATGCACAGTAACTTCTTCATTTGTGCTTTACATTTCGCATGAAAATAAGCAAAGTTGGCTTTGAATGCAACGCGAAGCATTAGTTGAATCACGCTTCGCGTTGATGCAACTACTTTCATACAATGAACAACAAAGTGAAAATAATACAAGAAATCATGGTTGCATGATTCCAAGACTTCTTTGTAGGTATGTGTCATCTTACTGGGTCGATCGATACCCAGACTTACAGCAAGTCACTAGATGTATGTAACGGGACAAGCGTGCGCTTTGTTAATTGGGTTTTTACATTTGGATCAGATTCTGAAACAAAATGTAAGTAATTAAATATGCATCATTTTGACAAACGGCTTGTTTAGGTTTAGTGCTTCCCATGGTTTATTTCTACTTCCCATCACCTGGTTTTAAAATAGTGATATAGCATAACATAACCCACCAATTCCCACCCACCAATTCAACATCAACATGGTAGTGACTTCACACTCAAGTACTATGGTACCACAAAACCCAACATAAATACCTGGAGATCATGGCGTTGTAAGTATTATTGTGTAGATCGTTCATCATGGATTGTTTTGCCCAGCAGTGGACTTTTTAGGGCTGAAATGATGATTGACATATTTATTTATACATAACTAGCTGAGTTGCCGTTTCCGGCGTCGAACAGTAAACAACACGTACGATTGCTCCTACATAGAAAAATCTAAAACAGTGCCAAAACCTATTGTCTACAGTTTTTCACCGGTGAATTTAATTCAGTGATTCGATACGCCACTTCCTACAATACTATATCTGGAAAGTTCAACAAAAACAAGAAGATTCACCAAAACAACATCGAGTTCAGAGGTTAGAATTTACACATAAATACATCTTCGAGTGACATTTGACAATCAGTTGTACCAACATATCGAACAAAACTTGTTGACAAGGTCAAGAAAAGTGCGTTCAGAAACCTTAACTCTCAATAAAAACATAAATCAGTGTTACCAGCAAACTTAACCAATCTACCATTTGGAAATAAACTTCTACCAAAAATGAATAACGATATGGAACTGCTACTATCTAAAATAAAAGAACAAATGGCTATACAAACACAAAATATCACCGACTCCGTCACTAAAAAAGTCTCCGAAAATATAGATGCTAAACTGAAGGCAATTATGGAAGAGAATAAAAACTTGAAGAGGAAGTGAAACTCCTGCAGGAAAAAATTAAGTATATGGATAATGAAAAACGCAGGAATAACTTATTAGTATTCGGGGCAAAAGAAAATCAACATGAAAATCTGATAGACGAAGTAAAGAAAATAATAGAAACTGAAACTGATGCTAAAATAGAAAATTACGAAATCAATAAAGCTTATAGGCTAGGGGTACGGGGTGAAAAAACACGGCCGATCCTAGTAAGCTTCACCACAACTTGGAAAAGAGATGAAGTTATGATGAAAAAGAAACAAACTACTACTGACATCTACTTCAAAGGGGATTTCAGCAAAGAAATGCTAGAAAAAAGAAGGGAACTGCTACCAAAGCTGAAAGAAGAAAGAGAGAAAGGTAAAATAGCTTACATAAGAGGCGACAAACTCATAATAAAAGATCCCAGAGAAGACCCAAGAGAAAAAAGGAAGAGGAACAGCCTGGAGTCCCCAAGCACTTCGCCTAACCAAGAGCCAGTCTTAGCTCCAAAGAAAATTATACAATAGCAAGGCTGTCGCCTTGGACGAGCAAACCTTCCTTGAATTATAGAGGAAGTAATACATTTCCATGATACTCACCATTGATGACTACCCCATCATAATCTGGACTGAGGAAGTCATGGTAGACTACTGTAACAATTAACAAATTTAAAAACATGCTTTAACTGTTAAAGATAGGTGGGTTAATTAGAACAATATAAATGAGCTACATACCAGGTCCAGATGCTACATTTTGTTCGTATTCGGGCTCAAGCTCGGGCTCAAGCTCGGGCTCAGGCTCGGGCTCAAGCTCGGGCTCAGGCTCGGGCTCAAGCTCGGGCTCAGGCTCGGGTTCAGGTGTGGAACTACCTAAAATTGACATAAATCATTATGATCAAAATATGAAAAGTATGCACAATACACCCCATCGCGGGACGTCAGTGCAGATCTTATTCCTCCAACTCCATTATGATTGAGATACTCTACATTAAGGAAAGGCAGTGATTCAAGTCTATGGACATTTAACCTTCTCTGACATCCTGTAGTGTTATGCATAAAATGTAGTTAGGATGTTACCCGCCTAAAATACTTAAATAGATTTATTTTTATACAACTAGCTGATGGAACAAGCATATGGCCCACCTTTAACCCGAAACACAGCAAAAATATGCATGGTAGTAGTACTTCCTCACAAGCCCTTCACAAAGAGCTCTTAAATAATGCCATTATGGAAATATTAAATAAAAACTAAAAATCTACAAAAATATGCAAGCAAAGTAGAACAAACCAGTGGCAAGCCGGCCTCAACCACACCGGGGAGGCCTGTAGCGGCATGTATGCCTATTATTTGCAGCACCCGCTCCTCTAAGGTGGTCAGTTTTATGCCTGAAGGCGGCCCACCACCAGTGCCAGTATTGTCTTGATTGATGCGGGCTGCTTTGCGCTTTATATTGTTTTTAAGGTCGCTCCACACCTTTAAAAAGCCCATGCACACATACAGCATTCATCATGCATATTAGAAAAAGCATTGAATATTAATTTAGGACAAAATAATGCAGTGTGATAGTGTTCAATGTTCATCTCGGGAGAAATCTAGGGTCCTAAGGCCCTTTTTTAACAAACCCAGCTATTCTATAGCAGTTCTCTGAAGTACCTATACTTGTTTCTCAATTTCATGTACTTATAGGAAAAGTCATTGCAACAGACTGATCATTTTAGCTACTGGAGCCCTCAGCATCATTTAGTAAATAGTGTTTTCAAAACACTCAAGCACATAAATTATAAATGAGTTGTGCCCTAATTTTTCTGTCTTATTCAATTAGGTATTAGAAACATGTTATATATCTTGCTAAATTACAAGTACCTAGGTTACACATTAGTGGCTAACATTACAAACAAAAAAGAAATTGTGGTTATCTTTACAAAGCACAAAACTGAAGAAACAGGTACTACTCACCTTTTTCCACTTAACTATGTTGCGTGTGTCGCCAAAAGGGTCGGCGTTGAGCAGAGACATCAGCTCAACCCACCTGTGGTTGGCCACCGCGCGCCCCATCGCCGACGCAGTTGGCTTCGTAAGATCGCCATTTCTAAAGTAAAAGTGAAGATTTATAGATAGGCAGCAGCCCTTGTAGTCAACTTAGGATACCGTATCGGTCAAAAAGGAACGTACTAGGTACCGTCTGGCATAGCCTCTAACCAAAACATAGGACGGCAAAATACCTAGAGTGCGTGAAATATAAAATATCGTAGCAAGAACAACAAAAATAAGTTATTTAATTATACTTACAACTCCATAAAATTTACAATGATTTCGAACTGGGTCGCACTAGTCTTCATCACAATTATTCACAACACAATCGCAGGAGAACACAATTATTCACAAGAGTTAATTGGGGGATTGAAGCTTTGATTCAACTTTTCAACTTGGGAAAAAAGGCGCAATTATCTAATTATCCGTCAATTTTAAGAGCGTTTATCCCGAGCTGCGTGACTCAAGTTTGGGCAAATTTACTCACCTAGCTATACAGTTACACCTAACACGCACACAGCCGTCTGTGTTGGAGCGCGTATCATGCGCCGCATTGAATTAATCACCTTGATACTTTACCCGCTCTTAGTAGGGAATGTATTCATTTTTCGTAAGTAGGTACAACATTTTGCAGAATGAGTACCTACTTACGCAAAAACGGGCAGGTATGTTAGGTTAAAATAAATCAAAATAATTTCGTGTAAAATACAATTTTAATATTTATCGTCTCTAAGTTTCATGGACCTAGCTTTTCAGGGATCAACAACTTCGGGTAATAGACATTTATTATAAAAACTGACTTGCCGATGCTCCATGTTCTCGCTCCAAAATGTATCTTCCCTAATTATTTTTTCTGTCTTTAATTCAAATTTTTTGCCTGTCCACACAGCAAATAGACAGTTATTTTTATTCGTTACGTGCAGCTGCCCCTGTATTTGATAAAACCAGTCATGGCGTCGATTCACGGATCCATCTAATTACCAGAATACATTTTTTTTTTGGCTAATAGCGATATCTGCCTCTAATCCGAATGCCGAACTAGGACATTTTATTTCGGTGATATCATCTCCATCCATCATCTTCAATTAGTCCATCCGGAAAATCACATGTAACCATAATAAATTGAAAGAAAACAATGATAAACAAGGAATAGGTCAAAAACCGAAACCATAATGAGAACTCAGAAGAAACTACATAAAATCATTAAAAAAATAATATAATGCATGCAATAGGTCCCAATAAAATATGCAGTAGGTAGGTATACTATGTACGTATTTCGAACAAAATTAATTGATTACTTCACAATCATAGATAGCTCATCAACTCGCTTTGGTATCGTGCGGACTTGCGGACTGGATGACTATTTCAAAGTACCCGCTAATTTCGACCTTTTTTTAGCCATATCTGAAATAAAAGTAAAGAATGAAACCTGAATTAAAAAGAAATACAAATTAAAAATAATTTACTATTTAGAAACCGGGGGTAATTAAAGTTAACCTTTAAGTACCGACGTGCTATTTGAGTTACATAAGTACCGACGTGAGGTCTGACAGTCCACCCTAGCTTAATGTTAAATATCACAGTGATTTTCTTGCATTTTCCCATAAATGTTGTTCCTACGTGATGTCTATACATCTGTGTTTATTAAATTAAGTTAATTTAGAAATGTTTCAACATTAATTATTAATTACGAGCATATAAATCACGAACGAAAGATTTTACATTGAAAAATATCGTGTTTTACTAAAACCACATAAATTATAATTAAACTCAAGAAAACCTCTAAAAATACATAATTCTAGTACGTAAAACCCATTTTAAGCTATCTACATCATTAAAGCAGGCATAAACAGCCGTTATATATAAAATCACAAGCCATCTAAATCGGTATCTAAGGCAGTTACAACAACCTTTGCAGATAGGCTTGTTGCATTGACGGCAGGGCTTAATTTCTTGCTCTTGACTTTTGACAGCAATTATTACACCCAATTCGAACAGGAGGAATCAGAAAATAATGACATTACAGAGTCAATAGCCTCAGAGTCTGATTAGCAGCCGTCTTATAACAATCTCGCCAAAATTACTACATGCTGGTCGTGTTGAAGATTATCTTGTGACAGGACCACTATTATTCTTGCCCGTTTAGTGCCTGAAGGCCCTGGTTGGTTAATTGTGTCATTAGACTGTAAATAATTGAAAATCAAATATAAAGTGAGAAATGGGAAAATCCAAAAAAGTTACGTAAGTACCGACGAGTGGTCTCACAGACCACTCACGATCTTATAAAAGCCATAACTTACTCATATCGCACGCACCAACATTACCACTCTCCATGAACACTCCGGGGTGACTCCTGGAGGGGTAGATAGAAGCGCAAGGTAATACAACTACGCTAAACTAGTTAACTCGGAATCACGAACGGTCAAAGTGTCTGTCAGACCACACGTCGGTACTTAAAGGTTAATAAGTTAAAGCAATCCATTACTTTTAAATAAAAATAAAAACTCACCAAAGTTTTGTTAAACAATCAAAAGTATCAAAGCGTCCCAGTAGCGCTATAAACTCGCGAAGCTACAATACATTTTTTTGAGGCTTGCTGCTTGCTTGCAGCGACCGGGAGCGACGCACGTCCTACCTCTGAAAGGCCTCGGCCGGCACTGAGCGTTGACCTGATTCCGCGCCAATTATATAGTAATACGAAATAATTCATAGTAAAATAAATATTCATGTTATAAAAAAAAAAATCAAACATGTTTTAAAACGAACACTTCTTCATTTACTAGGCAAAAAAAATAACAAAAATACCTCGGATTTCATCATAAACTAACACGTCTAATATCTCCAAAAGTGGCTAAAAATTACTCCTTTGATTATTTTTTTCATGAATGAAAACTTACAGTAATCGTGTTTATTCTTCCACTAAGCACTAATAAATGTTATTAGCTTTTTTATACGAAAATTTTATAAGTTTGTCGTTTATAGTTTTATCATTGAATCGCATCTGCGTGGACCATCAACCGAAAGTTTAGGAAAAACAGTTGAATCTTATGAAAAAACTATACAACCATTTGAAAATGTTTTTCCCATATGATTAAGTTTTGGTCATTCCCAATAATATGAGGTCAAATTATCTTCTGTGCAAATTACACATATTGTTTTATTGGCCGTCTGAAATCATCAATTTACGGATGAACGTTCTTAACAATCAGACAATGACACTGACAAGTTGATAATTCAAATCCATAGAGTTTTGATAGATTCATCATTCTAATCCCACGTCAACAACATGCAAAAAATATAGACTTATAGTATCCGTATCATTTTTTGACGTCGGCTCGAAATGTCTTTTAGATGTCACTCAGACTTCAGTGAGACCGAAACTGATCGTGGCGACATTTCGTTTTACGTTTGCTCATACGAAAACAACATGTAGACGAAATGTCAATGCAAAACTCAGACTTGGCGTACTGTTCAGCTGCATACGGATTCGCTGGTTTTATGACTTGCAGGTATGGTATTATATTAACAGCTAAGTAAAGGCTAGTATCCTAGCCGGGCACTTTGTGGGAATATTTTTATTAACGGAAATCTGTTGTCGAAGCTACAGGAATTGTCTGGATACCACTCGTCGAAATCGGCAGTGAGCTGCAATTAAAAAGTAAGTAATTTATAGCTTATTACTTAGTCTTATCACCAAGTAATATCTGTAGTGCACGTTGCAAACAGGGAAAAACCTGCAGATATGAATGCGTATCTTCGGGCAATAGTATGTGGTTCCGGCGGTGCTTTTCCTGACACAGGTTGTAATTATCTGCAGATGAACGTAGCCACTCCATGCATTCATCTATTTCTAGGTCGAGCAACAAAGTCTCTTCTTCCGTTAAGTCCTTTGTTACCAATTCATCAGTCCTGTTGTTGATGTGATGTTAATAGGAGATGACTGTGGAGTAAGGGTTTTATCTAGACAACAACGGCGTGCTCTTGGCTCGTAAATTTCAAAGAATTTTTTAAAATAAGATTGTTTTCAACTTATTAATAACTTCTTTTCGGACGGATAGTTCCAAATTTCTACCTCTTTTCATTGCAGCTGTATAGGTATTTTTGCGCCCATTATAGTAGCCACCAACGAACTTTTTGTTGTAAATTTTGTATATCTGTAGGTTCATTTACTTTTCCATGAGTTGTTGTAGCTCGCGATGAAAACTTCTTTGGGAATAGTATACTGTTGGCTAATGCCTGTCCTGTATTTCCTCTACTATGGCATACAGCATGAAAATTGCTGATACTTCTTGCATGGTTCCATTCTCTTAGCGTTTTAATTTACAATCTTCTACATGATGTTGATTATAATTTTTTATCAACGAATTCTCCAACGATAAATCTTTTGATGTTTTAAGTGAGTAGTCTTGATCCTGTTCAGCTGCATACGGATTCGCTGGTTTTATGACTTGCAGGTATGGTATTATATTACCCGCTAAGTAAGTGCTAGTATATCCTATTGCCAAATATTGCACATAGTCTTCATAATTATCTATAATGTCTCCTTGTTTGATTGGGTTATATATTACTTTCATAGGTTTAGACCGCTTACTAGGTAGCACATGAGATTCCACCGGGGAGTAGTAAAACATTTTTTTGGTCTTTTTAAGACAATTAGCTTTTCTGTGCACACCTTGAGCATGATGACGCTTTTAGACCGCACCATATCTTCTATGCCGTGAAGCACTGTGAAGATATGCTTACAACGTGCTTCCAAGCCACTTCCAGCTCCACTTCACAGTGGCTCTCTTCTATCATGCGACTTAAATTCATTTCCACCAGGACTATGCACAGTAACTTCTTCATTTGTGCTTTACATTTCGCATGAAAATAAGCAAAGTTTGCTTTGAATGCAACGCGAAGCGTTAATGACGCTTCGCGTTGATGCACCTACTTTCATACAATGAACAACAAAGTGAAAATAATACAAGAAATCATGGTTGCATGATTCCAAGACTTCTTTGTAGGTATGTGTCATCTTACTGGGTCGATCGATACCCAGTCTTACAGCAAGTCACTAGATGTATGTAACGGGACAAACGTGCGCTTTGTTAATTGGGTTTTTACATTTGGATCAGATTCTGAAACAAAATGTAAGTAATTAAATATGCATCATTTTGACAAACGGCTTGTTTAGGTTTAGTGCTTCCCATGGTCTATTTCTACTTCCCATCACCTGGTTTTAAAATAGTGATATAGCATAACATAACCCACCAATTCCCACCCACCAATTCAACATCAACATGGTAGTGACTTCACACTCTAGTACTATGGTACCACAAAACCCAACATAAATACCTGGAGATCATGGCGTTGTAAGTATTATTGTGTAGATCGTTCATCATGGATTGTTTTGCCCAGCAGGGGCTTTTTTAGGGCTGAAATGATGATTGACATATTTATACATAACTAGCTGAGTTGCAATAAATTACAAATAGCCGTAGGAGATGGAGGTCTTATATTATTATAAATCAATACTAATATGAGAAAGCTGAAGAGTTCGGTCGTTTGTTTGACTTTGAAATTACCGCCTGAAGTTGATGCACTTACTATGATCGCTGAGGCCGGGATTCCATTTGTTTTGAGCTTCTTGGCGAAGACCCCACGCTTTTTTGTACAATAATATAAATTTTTCAATTGATTATTATAGTTTTATTTTTAACTTTTTAGTTCAATTAGTTATAAAAGCGTGATTTTTTAGTTTTAAAAACTATAATTTATTCTCGATTATGTCAGCCCCATGGATCAATAATTTATGAACGGTTGACGACATGAAGTACCAGTCGTATAATGATACGTACTTTTCTGCTGTTTTGCGGGTATAATCTCTAAATTCTATTATATCGACCTGCTCTCCAGATGTAATTGCTTGTAAAATTACTAGAGTTGCCGCGAATACTCGCTATTATTCGGTATTCGGCTCGGCATTACTCGACATTTTTTTGATTTTCGTCGAATACCGAATAATAGCTAGTATTATTCGGCATTCGGCGAATAGTCGTCTAAAATAAACTTCTAATGAACAAAAAAGCTAATGAGTTAAAAATAAACATTTTTTTAATTATTTTCCCTATTAAAACAATACAAAATATCAATTATTATCTGTAATATGTGCCTATCATATTCATGAAATTAAATTAGTTAGGCTTTTTAATTAATATAATATATACAATCCAACAGAGGCAGATTGTGGTGCAAAAAAACATTTTTTTCTGCACGTTCGGCAGCAAGTCGGTTTCGTTTTTCCTCGTAAATTAAACCTGCCTCGGAAAATAGTCTAATATTCTTATTGGTACTGAAAGTCCACCATTCATATGGGTTTAATTTTCTGTCAGCCTTTGCTATAGCGATGTAGTTGGCGATTTCTTCAGTAGTGGCATTCTTGGGTTGCTCTTCAGTAGGTTGCTGTATAGATGAACTATTTTTAATGTGTTTAATGTGTTTTTTATGTCAAATAGTGATGTCGAGTTATTGGACTATTCGCCAAAGTGAATGGCGAATAATCGGTATTCGACTATTCGCTATAACCACTATTCGCGGCAACTCTAAAAATTACAGCAAATCTTTTCATGAGGTCTTCATCCAATCCGGTTATAGCTGCGGTTTTATTAGGAAACTCAAATAATAATTTTCTTGCAGTATTCCCGTCATTGGTGGTTCCCGAGCCTTGTTTTACCATATCAATCAACAGATTGAGCTCATCTTTGAATTTATTTTGAATTATTTTCTTCCTTGTCTGTAGCATTTATTTGTGCTCATCCATTCTCGCTGCCCACCGTTTGAAGTCGAGCCTGTATGCAATGTGTAACAGACATTCCATACAACTTATACGTGCAGGGATGACAAGCCAAATTCATACAGGTCAGAACACACAATTTTTGATGTTACAGCATCTAAGCGGTTCATTTCTGTAGGCTTTGCTAAGCACAGGTAGCACGATGCATTTGATCTTCAGAAAGGTAAGTGCAAACTTTAGCGTCGATCATCGTTATCATTAGTTCATGAGTCACCCTATTATTATTATTGCACTCTGTGGGGATAAGGGCCTCAATTTCTTCATCCATTTGTTTTTTCAGCTCAAGGACAACTGCTTCACTCTCCTTTACAAAAGTAAACTGAACTGGACGACAATACACAACTGAGCATGGTTTTGGGTTCGTCTATAAGATGTTGTCTCCATCTGTCAGTTTTAGTGGCACCAAGGAGGTCATGAAAATGCTCGAGTCATCTTCCTCACCCTCCATTTTCTGCTTGTATCGGCTTTGGTTAGAAGCACCATCAACTGCTTGTTATGCTCTTCGTTAGAAAGGCTTTGAAGGATTCTTGTAACTGTGATATCAAGTAAAGCTTGAAGTGTAATCCTAGCCGATGAATCAGTAACTGTCACTGATTGCTTCGGAGGGTTTTCAAGCTTAGTTTGTTGCACTTTATAGTAAGATAAATATCCTTAGCACCTTCCCGAATGGCAGCCTCTCGCAACGTAATATATTGCCACTTTGAGAGTTTTAGCGAAAGAAGCAATCCAAGCGCCTTTTCTGGCGTAAATATGATTGTTTTCGCTGGTTTCTTAAGCGTTTCAATTAATTTAGCGGCTGCTTCAGGATTTTTCATCATGTATTCGATAACAGAGGCGATATCTTCATGCCCTTTTTCTTTTAAACGTGCTGCATATGCCAATTCACTGTAATCTTCGCATGTATGTTCATCAGATCTTCTCATTTTTTGTTTACTTCCCAGATCTTCGAATGGTTTACGGGATCTTTTCGTCATTGTTCCAATGGACGTTGATGTTGACGGTTCTGGAGAGGCTGAGGGCGCTCTTCGTATCTCATCAACACTTGGTTCTTGATTAACTAAAGTTTGCACAAAACTCGGCCAATCAATATTTGCTCCCAAGCAATTCTCGTACTTTCTCCTGAAATTATCAAGGAATCGGTTGCATTTCTGCCACCGCGCCTTTACCTGCACGTATAAAGCGGCTCGCGTAAATCTCCGATAAAATTCTTTGAGAACAACACAATCTTCGTCTGACAGGCAATCGCCTATGCGAGGTACAACTGCACTGAAGTACTCTCACTTCGTAGAAGAACAAACAAGTCTAAGGCACTTGTCCCACCGCCGCGCCTAAATTAGTGATTAAACTTTAATCACCAATTAAGGCGCGTTTAAAATTCCTAAAATTAAAAAATCCCAGTTATTAGATACTGGGGGTATGGTGTTAAACGGTTTCTTTTCCGTGGCCATGCTTATGCTTACTGAATGACCGTTCTGTGTCAGCAGACATACATGGGGCAGTCAAAATCCAACCTGCTACTTTACTTAGGTTCTTTCTCGAGCAAAGTCCCTTCCACCAAGTAGCAGGATTTATACTGTCCACTTTTTCCTAGATTTTTTTTTTGTTCACTTATTCAAAAATCCGTCTCTGGCTTTGTAGTTGGCTAAATCTTCGATTTCAACGGTATCAATATTTTGGGCCATTTGTTCAATCAAGTTCATTGCCGCAAGATCTACGTCTTTATTTAATGTCAACCCATGCGTTCTAAAAATACTCCTAATAATAAATCATTTTCTAGTAACATCAACACGTCTTTTTTTAGAGCTCAGTGGAAATAGCTACTGCAGTAGGTACTGTGTCTTTTGATGCACCATCACTTCTTAGCAGCTCTTCTTGTAAAAGACGACATCGTTCAATCTCGCTGGTGAGATAGATAGATAGATAGATTAACACTTTATTGTACACAAAGAAATACACAAAGAAACTATTACAAAATTAATCAGTACAATGGGCGGCCTTATCGCTAAGAGCGATCTCTTTCAGACAACCTTTGGATGGAAAGGAGATTACTGGTTAATCAGTAATCTCACCACCAACCTTATAATCTGTTATAATCTTATGTGTTATGTGGTTTATTATCTGGAGACATAGCGTCTCCAGGTTATAAACTAAGTATTCAAACTCCTGTCAAAACATCATCTTTCTTCCGGCCAATATCCGTGAGCTGTTGCACAAGGGTCATCACACCCTGTATGTACTCTGACATACTTGAAAACGGAGTATAATCAATTTGTGTGTAGTTGTCTCAAAAGCTGCACACGCGTTAGTAAGCCCTTATTTTCAAAAATATCAGCTTAGGTTTTCCATACTTCTTTGCCCGTAGTAGCATTCCTAATTTATATTGATAAAGCGCCGGCCGGCTTGATGCATAAAGCTATTCGCGCTAAAGCACGCTGATCAGTCACACATGTATTGTATTTATACAACTGAGTGATATACATCAGTTGAGTTTCCTTGTAAATTTAAATAGTTAAATAGTTTTCTGTTTCGGCATTCCCAAGCAATGGATCAATTTTTAAATCTTTTCCTGGTATGTCATGTAAAAGAATGAATCCACCATGTTTGTTTATTTCTGTCCAACCGGTGCTATTCATCCATGTATAATTATGGTGTTTATGACTGATAAAGCATCACTGCATGGCATGGCTGATGCCGCAGCCGTTGTTGACATTTTGACTAAAATACACATAACATATATTCCTGGATATAAAAATGAAAATTTTCATCATTATTATTATAGTATACCATTTTAAAATAGCCAATTAGTACTCACTCAAATGTTTATCTTAGTTTTACGAACATAGCACGCACGACACGCTTCACTTTAAGGACCCTCTAATAAACCTTGCTAATTAAGAAATCAGGAACTTCAAGCTACACCTTTTAAATGTAATTCCAAGCGAACACTGATGTAAGTAAGTAAGCGTTTTTAGCTTCAAGACACCACAATCGAAAAAAGTTCGAGAAAAACTTTAGCATGAAAGCGCATCAAAAATTTAAATATCGACACAACGAATCAAAATCTTAGAGGGTTTCAGCGTCGCTCAAAGACTGTGCGTGCAGTAGCGCGTCCTTGGATAACAAAGCCCAGTTTACTGCCGTTTCTATAGCGGATAAACAGCTAGATTGCTGATTTTGCTTGCTTTAGCTGAAGATACCTTTTTTAACATTTCAAATTTTTACAATTTAATGGTGACAACGGGAGCGTTCAAATTAGGCTACCCATTGAAATCAGGAGTTTGAAGAACTTGCTAAAGCTGTCTTCGTGGTTGAAGTGATAGTCGAAGGAAAGATCGGGCCTAGTGTTCATTAGCAGCTTAATCAGGCAGTCTGCACACGTCTCGGATACTATCCATATGTATATCGCAACTGCGCTACCTCTAACGTTAACTGTATCGTCATCACGCGTAATGCGCGTCATCCAAGCGACGGCATAAAGGAAGGTCTTCAGGCTAATGCCATGATCAACCCCCCTCTTTGTTCTAATCATGAGACAGAGAACGAACCACTGACCCAAGGTCGTTGGGATCATGGTAAAGTCATCTATTGCGGCAAGAGCATAGAAAACGTCTCATACAGATCGCGAGAGTTTAGTATCCCCTCAACTTCCCGAAGTGGAAGTGAGACTCCACTTCAAATTAACTTCAAATTAACTCTTTAAAATGCAAAGAAAGCTTTCTGTGTGTAAACGAGTTAGATAGTGCACTATCACTATTGATAAGGTCTGAGCAAGAAAAATACTTTAACAAAGAAATTAAATGTATTCAAGCTAGTGATCAATACAATGGCAATCTGAAGTCTCTGCATCCTTTTATAGGTCAAGACAAATTGTTGCATGTAGGTGGCAGGCTTCATCATGCCACTCTACCATTTTCCAAAATGCACCCGATTATATTGCCAAGGAATTCAGTTGTCACCGAGTTGATCATTAAGCGCGAACATATCAGGCTTTTACATGCAGGACAAAAGCTAGTTCTAAGTAGCATTAACCAAAAATATTGGTTAACTGATGGCTTGAGATGTGTCAAAAAATTAATTCAGATGGGGTCTTTGCCTGCCGACAGAGTCAACGTGTGTCGCCCCTTCGAGAAGGTCGGCATGGACTTCGCTGGGCCAATTTCCGTGAAGCAGAGTCGCATAAGAAAACCAGTAATGTTACCAGTCAAAGTGACTTCTGTGGATTTCTTTAGGATGGAATGCCTGGCTAGTCTGGGTTCTTAGATTAGGGCTACAGGAAGAGAATGGGCGCCACAAGCTTTACACTTTATACGGACAAAAGCTTGAATGTCCAAACAGAATTTAAGAAAACGAAGTAAGGTTGGTACAATGCTAACTTTTAATTACAACGCTTATTCTATTACACACTAAATTGACATACTGAGTCCAGTAACGACCCAAGAACTTAAAGTAAAACTAATATATATAATGCAATGATTATGCTGTAACTATTTGGGAATGTGTGTATATCCCTCCGTCCTACACACACCTAAGGACCTAATGTTAGTTAGTAACCTACTCAACTACGGGATACACACCAACAAAACTAGAACCGTGGTGGTTTACCTATACATAAAGGACTAAAGATGAAGTTACCAAAAAAACAATACAAGATGCTATTTTATATTTATGACTCTAAAGACTAAGTTAAAGTTGTACTAACTATCTTTCTCTAACAAATTTCAAAGAGAACAAAGTGTGCTACGGGACCACCGGATAGGCACACATAGAATAAATCCTTGAGCACTCTATCAAGATATAAAACCACCTATACAATATTCGGGAGGAGAAGACCGAGCATACCACGATGACAACGGGGTTATGCACAGCCTACTAGAGCCAACCGTCAGCAGGACCTACCAATCTATATTATAAATAAGCCCTAAGGCCATAAGGCCACCATAGATCTATGAATAGCTAATGTTAAACTTGGAAACGAAACCAACTATTTTGTTTTGCTTGAGGAGCACCGATAGGTAATAACATTTGTTCTCAACACTGCCAGAATAATGGAACGTGGTCACCTGGTGATTTGGTGGCGTTGAATTAGCGAAGCCGAGGCTGTGCCCATCACAATGTGGCCGTGGATGGTCAGATCAGACCTCTCGGCTCACCGCCAGTAAGCCATGATGTGCAGGTTGCAATGGAATTGACCTTCCCCAAGGACCGAGTCACACCTGGAAAATACCATGATAAAAATTATTACACGCACACCTGCCTACACGTATGCAAAACAAATGCCACATAAAACTGAAAACAAAACATGATTCTCTGGGTAATTTTAGATTAATGGCACGTGTTACTTACTCGGACGTGAAAATTCTATGACGTGTTAAATTGAACCCATCTCTCCAGGTTCAGGGCCGGACCGCCCTCGATCAGCATACTCCCAATAATTACTAATACAAACATTCTGAAACAATAGACAGGTTTGGTTAGCTTCACGTCCATTGCATGGCTTCCACCGAAACACTCCAATACAATCTCCACGACAAAAACTTACCAATGACGTTCTCCTCCAACACGATATACTACTATATTTATTATTTATTTATTTAAAACTTTAAACACAAACTTATGTGCTAGGAGGACTAACATCATTTTCTACCAGTCTTCCTGGGCGTGCAAAAAGATGGTGTGGCGTGTTTTTGAGTAAAGAAATATTTTATTAAAAACATAATTTCAATTGCTTAATAAAATACATACTTACTATACACTACAACCATTCGGTTTTCTTCCTAAAACATTAGGAAAGCCCTTGTATAAGACCAAATCAAAAACATATTGTGGGATGCCTGGGACCTTCCGCACTCCACGAAGTCCCAGCCAAAAAAAAGGTTCTCGCCAATTAGAGCTGCGATCACCACTCCGATCAGTCTCGATCTTCGGTCCTTTTTTAAACCGAGTCTCGATCTCTGGCGAACCAACTTGACCCTTCGATATTTCCACTATGCAGCGAAGCCCAGCGCATGAGAAGACTGCATCGAACGCATCCAGCCTTCACCAGCATACAAAAACAGCCAAATTACTAGCCCTCAGTCTCTAATATAAACATATATTCACAATCTTTCAGCACGAATCTCGAGACCGATTACGCGATTCCCCGAACTCGCTGCTCCCCATCACTATTCGAATGACTTTGACATTCGGTAGATGACAGTGACATATAGAACGTCAACCGCTCTCGCCTTGAAGACTGCAACAGAAACAAAAAAAACATCAAACATTTGCTATTCTATAATGTTGTTTGAATCCTACACTTACCAAAAGCAATGACAAAATATTTCCCACGTACTTCCCCTGATCAGATACTGGGAAACTCAAAAGAAAAACAGGTAAGACGCCATCTATGCGCCAATTACAAGCATTTGCTCGCCGACCATTATCGACACGATGTGAGTTAGTTTGAACCCAAGCCGCTAGATGGCGCTGTAGCATCAACTATGGTACAGTAAAAGGAAAAGGCTACATCCTAGTAATAGTCTGCATTGTCACCAAAGCCATCCATCTTGAGCTCGCGTCAGATTTAAGGACAGACACATTCCTAGCATGCTTCAAGAGATTTGCAGCTAGACGAAATTTGCCCAGTGCTGTCTACTGCGATAACGCGTCGATTTTTAAGGGGGCGAAGGCCCGATTAGGTGATCTATATCGACTACAAGGTGGTGACAAAGCACATCAAACACAGGTGCAGACTTTTGCTGCCGAAAAAGGAATACAATTTCACTCTAGACCTAGTTACAGTCCTGCGTTTGGTGGGCTTTGGGAAAGGTCGGTAAAAAGTGTAAAGCACCACCTCAAGCGTGTAATGGGGGGAGCGTTACTGACGTATGAGCAAATAAACACTATTCTTACTGAGATCGAAGCAGTCTTAAACTCGCGTCCCATTAGCGCTATGTCTGCAGACCCTTCAGATTTTTCTTGTTTAACACCGGGGCATTTTTTGACCGGTGCTCCAATGAACTCATATCCTGAGAAAGACGTCAGCGACACTCCCACCAATCGGCTCAAATTTTGGGCTCTATGTAGTAATATTAAACAGATATTCTGGAAACAGTGGAAAGACGATTACCTCACTACACTGCAAAATCGTCCTAAGTGGCACAATGTTTTGCCAAATGTGGCTGTAGGGGCTCTAGTCATACTAAGAGAGCAAGGTGTGCCTCCTCTGCAGTGGCCTATGGCCCGTGTGACGAGGGTTTTTCCAGGTAAAGATGGCGTTGTAAGGGCCATAGAGGTAACGACCTCCAATGGGCACTCCCATCGGAGGTCCATTGCAAAGGTATGTGTATTACCAATAGATAATAATTAATGTTGATGATATATCATTATAATAATATACCAAAATTGGAAACATTTTCTTACGAGGGTCAGTCTGTTATTTAAATATTGATAATAGATACCAATAATGTAAACCTTTCTTCATAGGGTCAGTCTGTAAGTTAAATGTTGATAATAATAGGTAACAATATTGTAAACCTTTCTTCCAAGGGTCAGCCTTTATCTTTTGAGGCCCCAGCATGTCAGAGACATTAAGTATTTTTAGTCTGTGCTTAAACGAGGTTTTTGTGTCTACATAGAAATAAGATTTATTGTCTATACTACAAGAGCACTATCGCTCTCGCTCTCTCTCCGAAACCGCTGTGGTCTACGGACGTGTGTGCCTCCGGCAGGCAATAAATGGAAATATACAGCAAGTGAAGTTTATTTTACATATGCATCCAACTTCCCCACTAAACAAACACACAAATTCTACTTCCAGATTGTAGATTCTTGTTTGGAATCAGGATCATAGGCATAGATCCAAGATTCGTCACCATTGATGATGTCTTAGACGTGATTTGACTCTCCTCGGTTGAACCTTTGCAGAGTTTTCTTACACCATTTGACGCGAGTCGCTTTGTGATCGTCGGAAAGCAGATGCGGTATCCAACGGCAAACTAGCTTTCTCACACCAAGCGCTTCATGCAAGATCTTCTGAATGGTTGTCCCTGAGATGCCTAATAGTGCCTCTATTTCTCGATACGTCACATGACGATCTTCGAGGATTAGTTGTCTCACAGCAATGATGTTATCTTCAGTGAAGGCGGATTTTGGGCGTCCTTCGCGAGACTTGTCACTGACACTAGTCTGTCCACGCTGGAATTCTAAATACCAGCGTTCGACAGTCCGCAGACATGGGGCTTCATCACTGAACACAGATAATAGCTCTTCAAAACTCTGAAACCGTGTCAGGCCTCTTCTGAAGTTAATCTTTGGGGGCTGAAGTTCAAGCGTGAGTCTTTTTTTTTAAAGTTTAACACCTCCATAATGTTTGGATTTTTCTCACAGCGCTATTAACACGTCTGTGCCAAGCTTCTAATGCATTGGTTGTTCGGTGGATTTCTTTGTTAATGCACCAAACATTTACAAATTTTTCATTTTCCAGCCATTGTGTCACCATGTAGTCGAAAAATTTGTCAATTTTTTCGTCTCTTGGCGAGTGAGCTTCTATATGGCACCATCCATTTGCTATTTTATCTCGAGGTAGTTAGGCCAGCGCAGTACAAAGTGATACAGTCCTCCACATATCCTTGCCTTCGAACTTCAGCTCTTTTGCCTTTTTTTTATTGCTCTTGACATATGTGCGTAGCATGCCTTTATTTTAATGCCGGGAAAACCTTTTTCCGCAGCCTAGTATAGTATTATCTTATCTGTGCCGCAGCCTTCATTGTCGCCTTTTCGAAATCTGTTAACAGTTGTTTTGGCGCCCATCGAGGAAATTTAGACTTAATGAGGCTAAATAAAACTGTCTAAGTTTTCGAGTCCATTTTGCTCATGAACGCATACACCATCGGCACGATGTGCTTCGGGTATGCTCGGCGTCACTTCCTAGATCGCCATGGATGGCGCCGAGCAACTGCGGAATGTGCCATCGCCAAAAAAGGGTTTAACACTTTCCATGTATTTTGTGATCGTCTCAGACGCAAATACTAATATTCTTGTCCCTTCGTCGTTGTAATCAGCAATAAAAAATGAGCGATGTTGGTAGGGAATTTCTACATTGTATGCTTCTTTTGCTTCTATCTTCTTAACACCTGCCACTTTGTTTACGCGCTCTATAAATGTTACGTGTCACACCGCTCACTTTTGGTAAAGGTTCTACAAAACCAATACCAGTATTTTGAAGTGCTGCTAGTGCATCGCTGGCTAATGTTGGTACAGGTGAAAAGGATGTAGATGCCTTGTTTTTGCATTTTTCTATGCTGAGCGCTATTGCGTTAGCAGCATCATTAGATGCACAGAAGTCGTTGTGCTTATATTGTTTTAGTAATCTTTTATCTTTCCTCATTAAGCCCCCTGAACATTTTCGATTACAGCAACGCCACACTTCAGATCCACTCTTATTTTTTCGTTTAAGGGTATACTGGTGACCGTTGTAGAGGAGGACAATTCCACCTTTTCTCGAAACGTAGGACAATTCTTGTTTAAGTGATGAAGACGAACTGACTTCTGACATGCTTAAAAGACGAATAATTCTAAGATTAGTTTTCAAAATAATCTTATGTATATAATTATTTTTCAAAGTGCACAAAACCGATAAAGAAGTTTTCATTTCAAAATTTAGACTATCGCTAAATATAAGGAGCAGGATACCAATTTACAGTTAAATTCAAATTTTAATACGAGTTTGATCTTGACATAGACCCATTTCATCGAATTTTAATGTATTTTTTTTATCGTCCACTTTTCTTAAATTCTGACAACAAATTCATGTTCTCTGTCTTTGTATATTTTCAATAGTTTGGATTATCGAGGCTCTACTATAATTGAATTGGATGAGACAGGCTAGAGATAGAGAGCAATGGAGAGACATGGGGGAGGCCTACGCCCGAGAGGCAACTTTTACATCATAGTTTATTAGATCTTTATATTGAATGTTATTACCTAAATTGAATCAAACTATTATTAAATTTTATGTTTTTTTTTAATGAATTACTATTAAGAAATTGTATAAATGTTGTAATAGAATAAGAGCTATTTTCATTTTATATACTATAATTTAATAGCAATTATATAATACAATATATGAGATTATTTTTAACCGACTTTTTTTTTATTTATAGTTTGTTACCGCATAACTTCGTAATTTATGAGCTGATTTGAAAAAAACATTTTTTATCATCAGCATAGCAGAAAATCCACTCTCACAGAGATACTTGGAAATGGAATCAGAAACAGTCATGCTTTTCTGGACAGCGATGGATATCTACTTTGTTGAATTCCGCTTGCAAGCCTCCATTTCAAGACAGTTTTATCAGATATTCCTTTTCACTTACGTTTTATCTAATTATTTACTGTTTATGTCCTATAGCCATGGCTGCTTGCGTACCACTGGTGGTACGCGTACCATAGTTAGGGTATCACTTTTCCAACATAACTCTGAACTAAAATTTAGATACTTATTGTGAAAAAATCTAAAATAAGTACCTATATTACCTACGTACCGTCACCTACTTAGTTGAAAACATGTGTGTCAAAGGAATTGAAATAAAAATAATGATTAGATTGATCATGTTTTATTAATATTTAATCGTACTTACTTTATCAGACATACAAATCATTGAAATAATCTTGGGGTTCACACACCATGTCGGAAGTATTGTGGGGGTCTTCTTGGGTGTCATCACTTTCATTTATTCTAGACTCCGCATTCGATACCAACGGAACGAAAAATTTCAACCGTTTTATACCTTCCCATTTATTTACGTAATGATTAGTCAGTAGTTTGCGTACGTCTGTAGCTTTCGCTACACTAACGCTGTTTGTACGAGTAGCTGCAGTTTCTATGGGGTTGAGATTCGAAGACAGTATACCTGGTCGGTTCGCGCTTCGGAAAACTCCGTCGTCACGTTTGTAGTGAATTTTCCTGTTTTTATACCGTTAAAATGCCATCTCCCTACAGGTTTAAAAACACCCGCAGCTGCTTCTTTCCAGTCAAATACCTTGCAGTCGTTTCCTAAGGTTATGACGTTTGCACAATCTAACTATTTCATGATACTTCGGGGCTTGCTATTATTTCCATTTTTTAAATCTGTTTTCTATCCGTGCAAACACCCTGTCAGGATGTATGAATGAGTGCCCCACTATTAGAAATATAACCTCCAAAGTTTTAACATAAGAAGGAGCTTCAGTCAGCCACTTTGCACACATTCCCAGTACTGTGGTATTCATATTCTGTCCTGCACAACAACCCGCTATCAAACGAACTGTCTTGATACTTGTCAAATCCGTATTTTGCAAACGATGGTAAACAGCTGATGCTTTTTCATTTGAAGCTTTGAGTAATGCGTTTTCTGCCCATAAGCAATTTGAGAGTTCTAAAGTACTTTTTGACGATTGTTGTACAATTGTAAAATTGTTGAAATTTATTTGTAGTTATACGCTGATTGGTCTCTCTGTTTTCATTTACTAAATTTGCAAGCAAAACAAATAAAAAAAAATAGTATTATTATTTGCCAATAGATGTCAGGAAGAGTCGTATCTATAGTGGCTTATTTTTAATTAACAACGCCTTCTAGCCTGCAGTTAGTTGCTCACAATCGCCAATAGATGGCAGGAACAGTCGTATAATGAGTTTATGTTTGATTATTGCAAAACACCAACTTCTCGTCATTTTCTAAAAATGAATCCTAGCTAGATCGATTTATCGCCCCCGAAAACCCCTGTATAGTAAATTTCGTGAAAATTGTTGGTGCAGTTTCCGAGATCCTAAATATCATATCATATCCTTCCGGCCCCCGCACCCCGCTCCCCGCCAGGCCGATCGGTTGCATAACCACTATTAACTGACCTCCCCGCCAGACTCACGCGCTGCCACTAGAATCGCGGTGCGCGGGTCTCCATAGATTGGATTACTGGATACTGTATCTTTTTTGCGGGTCAATTTGTTTGGTAATACACGGTATATTTGGTTACCGTATTTTGGAATTTTAAACCTTAAAGATTTTGTGAATACAGTGTTTTCTAAATCGTATTTTATCAGTGTAGGTAATAGCTAGCGGAAAAAAACAAATTGAGTGATATAAAACAGACTTAAAGAAAACGATTGAGCCCTCCTAAGGCAATACACTGTAACTTAAGATACAGTGTATTAGATTTACACGGTAGATTTGTAAGAAACAAATTCTTTTGTATTGTTTCTGTCTCTGTATTCTTGTTTGACGCGTTTGACGTAGTTCACAGAGTACTTTTTATATACTGAAATAGAGACCAATCTTACGCCCTAAAATTGGAAACGTCGTGGTGGCGCCATCTGTTAGTGCTAGTGGGAGTTACTTTTGCAACTTTTATAGATTTGCATTTCTGAAAGTATGAATGAAACACTTGTCGAGTTTTACTATTATTTTTATTTTAGATCCTATTTGTGCCTTTTGAAGCACCTATTTAACTTTTTCGCTTTTATTGCGAGCCTCGTCAATATTCTATTTTATTATCATCATCGTCAATATTTCTAGTCTTAGCCAATATTTGGTTAATATATTTACAATAATTATACATGATGCAACGAATTTCTATGTTAATCAGATAATCAATTAGTTTTTTTTTGTGCTCACTACATTTAATAAAACTGAAATCAACCATGATAATTATCGCTGTTTTTATATATTCTTTTAAGTTTCTTTTTTCAATTGCTTCTTTTAAAGTGGCATGTATTATGTCTTGCATATTGGATATAACTTTTATTAATTCATTGTTGGAATTGCACAGCCATCGCCGACTTGTATAATTTCTACATCCAATCAGGGGCCTTATTCTCGGGCCGATCTCGATCATTTTGCAATTTTATCTTATTGCTTCTTTTCGAAGAGAGAATGGCAGATTTCCTTGAGTAATTCATCAACGACCTCATCTTAGAAGCCTCGACAGCTACGATATACGAAAAACGTAGAAAAAGTGCGGGGCGAGATCGGCCCGAGAATTAGGCCCCAGGTATAAACATCCAATCCACTCATCCGTAATTTGAAAACCCGTGCCTTGTAATTTCTGTGATGTATCCACCATCTGAGTGACATAGATTCAGATTCACTGTCTTCCAATCGTATCGAAATCAAAAGCAAACTGATTTTTCTTTGAAAACCTGAATCATCAAATAGTGATGTTACCCGTCAAAGTGACCTCTGCGGTTTTGATAGATGGTATGCCTAGCTAGCTTGGGGTTCCGTTCTAGTTTGAGGCTACAGGAAGATTGGAGGGCGCCACAGGCTCTAAACTTTAAGTGGACAAGAGCCTGAATGTCCAGAAAATGATAATATTATTATTAAAGAAGACGAAGCAGTTTGTGGTACATTGGAATAATTTTATTTCTTACACAAACATGTCTAAAATTAATTTGTCTAAAGTTATTCACAAGCGTTCTAAGACGACCAAATAAAAGGAGTTTATTTTAATTAACAATATTTTATATATCCTGAGACAACCAAGAAATCCCTATTCAAAAATTGATTACAATAGTTGGGTTGACTAGTTGACTGTTTTTATACGGGCATACATACCCTTACATCCTCCACACACCTAAGGATCTATCTCTGTTAGTACCTACCTAATTCCCTACCTACTTATAACTAAACATGCCAGCTCTCTATTATATGACTATGTTAGTATACCTAGGAGTTATGGGATATGTATTTTGAATGCCCTGTTGATACGACAAAAGACAAAGATTGAAATTACCAAAATGAGCTGAGAAGCTACTTTTCTTAAAGATATATATTTAATTTGATTCGTGCTACAATATTCAACGATGGTGAAGTTAACTTAGCCCTCTAAAGCACAAAGGCCTATACAATTGAGGGGAAAACGTACTTGGATACCTACTAATAAATCTACATTTAACCCCGAGACTATCGGCTACAACGGTCCCTTCCTCACTTGAAATAAATCTGCCAAAAGGCACTAATACATAACCTAAAACCTAACCTTGTCACTTGCACTGTACTCTCACTGAGTTATGAAGATGAGAATCATACTAACATCGAGGGGCACCGAAGATTACCATGAAACCACTGTCAATATATATGGAACGCAATCACCTGATTAGTAGGGCAGCGTAGGAAGGCCGAACCACGAATCATGGCCTTTTCCCCAACCACGGATGAATTGATAGGACCAGTCAAACCCCGATCTACTGGCATTGGCCTGTAGGACCTGCCCCTTCCCATGAGCCGAGCAGCTTCTGAAACGCGTCATAAAAAAAAACAATATCCATACAACTTAAACGACAACCTAAAATTGTTATTCTGAAACCGAGGCGGGGATTCTTCTCCACATGTTTAAGTCCAACAGAGTATGAAGCTATACGTGATCTCCTAGATAACTTCAGATTAGAGGCCAAGCTTACTTTCTGCTCGGAGCGTGGTGATTTTTCTCTGGGATCGATAGCACGGAACGGACGCCTTCCGACCCAAACCAGTGCCGCAGTTCGCTGCTTCTCTCAAACATTTTCCTCAACAGAGATCCACACACGTACCCAATAATCCTAAAACAAGGATAAACGAACATTAGCTCCCGACATATCAGCTCGCCGCTTCTCACTGTACAATCACAATTGTCCAGAGGTAACTCACCACTTTCTGTAATCCCCGATGCGTCTCGCTAACTCTTCTTGTACCAAGAAGTTTTTCCCAAGCCTTGGGGCAGCTAACACAAATATTTTCTGAAAAATCTACGCAGCTCAACCGTGAAACGAATCGCCGCCATTAGACAAGCAAAGACCACGTCGCCAGACGTCACCGATGCCACCGCACTGACGCTGACATACAACGCGTGACACTACTATCCAATGACAGTCCGTGGATCTGACAGCTGTCACCATCCTCAAATGTTGCTACCCCTATGACGCTAAAAGAAACAAAAGAACCAGACACAAACCCGCGTGCTGCCATCTAGGTGAAATGCCCGGAACTAGATTGCCAACCATGAGACTAAAATCGAAGTATACGTTTTAATTCTACAAAAAGCCACTAGGTGGCGCTGTAACGTTCTAACCCGTTACAGTGATTTTAGACGCTCCCACACATTATGAGCTGTTTTCTCACTTCTGATTAGGGAATGCAATATCGTACGAGATTTCCGCCTAGCGAGATCTCGCGAGACTCAAAACCCAGTCTCGCGAGATCTCGCAAATTACGGGATCTCGCGAGATTGGGAGAATCGCAATTAAAACATATGCAAATGCTTGTTTTCAGAACTAGTAATTGACATGATATGTAATTAAATAGAAACTGCGTTGCTTAAATATAAAAATAATGTAAGTTTTTTTTTTAATCAACAGAGTACTTATTATTTTGTCTCTAACTCTAATAACACTTGTTTATGTCTATAATTATTATACCTACTGTAGCTAATCAGTTCAAATTCTTACAATATTGGTAACAAAACAATAATTATCTATATTTAGTCTTTTGTAAATTATTACTTTAGTTTCAATAATTAAGAGTAATGGAACATTACTTATGGTAAATAAATACAACAAAACAAAAACTTAACTTCACAAGTTCTTAAATAAATGTTGTGAGATCGTATTAATCAAATAAAAGAAGTTTAAAGTAGAAGTCAGATATAGTTATCAAGGTACGGAAAGGCAAGTTAGTTTGTCTGAAAATGGCTTCTCAAAAAACACATCATGTCGAGAGTATCATCTGACAGACGACTTCTGATTTTGCATGCCAAATACCCTGCTGCTGAAAAAGCTCGTTCTGCCTCAACACTTGTGAGAACCACAGTTGAGAGGCAGTTATGTACTAAGTTTAAAAGTTCCCCTCTTACTCCACCAGCTTCGTACAAATTCATTTCTTTTTTTATTAAAATGTCTAAAGAATTTGTTGTAGAATTTGTTGAGCGAGCAGTGGGCTGTTTCAGTGCTGTCAGTGATTTTTGCAGCTTTTCATGAAGTGTGATATTTTTTTCCGCGGAGACGGCAGAAAGAGGCATTGTAGTGTCTTCAATATCGAAGCCTTCTTCGTCCTCTTGTGCAACCGGTGCAACAACATCGACATCCTGCGTCTGTGATGAATGAAATACACGTCGTCACGCTGCATTTGTCGATCTCGTTATCTCGCGAGATCTCGTACGAAATTTGACGAGATACAATCTCGTAAAATATGGCCGGGATCTCGCGAGATCGGGATCTCGGCGAGACGAGATTGCATTCCCTACTTTTGATATGGACATATAATGACGAATCAATGGTCATGATCAACTTTGCCTTGGCCTTTTCGAAGCTAATGAGAAAGTGTTCCTGTCCTGATCAATATTTAAAAGTTCATTTGATTTTATTTACAGTTAATTTTTATGCGGCTTATTCCACTAATCCCCGTTGACAATCCCCGTTAACGGGGATTAGTGAACTTTTTGTTCATTATTCCTCGTTGACACCGATTTGATCTCGTAACAGGGATTAGTGAACTAAAAAGTTAATTAATCCCCATTACGTTAAAAATAAATTACTAATACCTATAAGAATCATGTTTTTATTTTTTTATAAAACTCGCTTATTGATTATTTTTATAAATATATAAATTAAAACACAGATACTTATGTTATCACATATATTTATTTTACGTTTGTCGTAATTCGTAATACATCACACACAGTAACACACACAGTATCACAGGTTAACAGTTAAATCAAATATACCTAATCAAATTACAGTTCGTTACAATTATTAATAAAAAAGAACATTAAAAACATAATATTCCTATAGGTACCTAATAAAATCACAGATGTTTACAATTATTAATTAAAAATATAGCATCAAAAACATAACATTCCTATTCGTATACCTAATAATAAATAATAATAAAATCACAGTTTGTTTTAATTATTAATTAGAAAAGGAACATTAAAAACATAATATTCCTATAGATACCTAATAAAATCACAGATTGTTACAATTATTAATTAAAAAAATACACTCCTAAGCACTATTATTAAATGCAATTTGGGAAGAAACCACCCACAAAACAACCTCTTGCACAATAAAATCGTTGTAGTATTAAAAAGTTAGAACTGCTTAGAAAATCACGTAAGTTTTTCTAAGCAGTGTCCAATAGCAATTTCGCCATTAATAAGTTCCATTTGAATCTTCTGTATATACAGCATGAGTTTGAATTCGTATGTTATCCCGAAAGGGGGTTATGCTACTCCTGAATGTCAACAGCATTAGTTCTATGACTTTTCTGAATCAGGACTTTTTCATTCAACAAATGGTGTGTAAAGTTTACGCCATGATTTTGCTTAAAAGCTTGCTAAGCAACCCTATAACCAGCTGATTACTTGACCTCTGTTGAACTATGTCTTATTTGACACCCAAAATCTGCCATTGGCAAGTCAAAAAGCAATAAAAATTTATTATTGCCACAAGTGTCATTATTGGCTAGCGAAAAATGTGATTGGATGCCTGCAATGGCCAGAATCCAATCAAATTAGCGCCGGCCCCGCTCAAGATGTAGGGTTTTCACACAAAACATTTTGTTTAAGCATTTCAATTGATTATTTTTTTTGTATGGAAGATTTAGATTTCGTATTTCACAGAAAGGTTTTCATAGCTTAAGCAAAACCATGGTCCCTATCACCACCTTTCGGGATAACATACGAATTCAAACTCAGGCTGTATATGTCACGATTAATACTTTTCATTGTTTTTACTGCAATACCTTTACCTTCAGAAACCCGCAATGCATGAACTTCATAGTACGATGCATCTTCAGCCAACGCTGTGAGAAGCTTCAAAATATTGGGTTTCTTTTTCAACACACGCTTTTTAGGGTTCCGTAGCCAAATGGCAAAAACGGAACCCTTATAGATTCGTCATGTCTGTCTGTCTGTCCGTCCGTATGTCACAGCCATTTTTCTCTGAAACCATACGAGCTAGACTGATGAAACTTGGCGAGTAGATGTATTCTGTGAACCGCATTAAGGTTTTTACATCAAAATAGAAAAAAAACTATTAATTTTGGGGGTCCCCATACTTGAAACTGAAACTCAAAAATTTTTTTTTCATCTAACCCATACGTGTGGGGGTATCTATGAATAGGTCTTCAAAAATGATGTTGAGGTTTCTAATATCGTTTTTTTCTAAACTGAATAGTTTGCGCGAGAGACACTTCCAAAGTGGAAAAAAGTTGGTCCCCCCCCTCTAACTTCTAAAATAAGAGAATGATAAAACTAAAAAAATATATGTTTTACATTACTATGTAAACTTCCAACGATATTTGGTTTGAACGAGATCTAGGCAGTAGTTTTTTTTTTATACGTCATAAATCGTAAACCGCAATTTACCTTTCGACGACCTACAAGAACCTTTATATTATGTTAATTGATGCTACGGAACCCTTCATGGGCGAGTCTGACTCGCACTTGGCCGCTTTTTGATTTTATGGAACAATAATATCAAAAAGCGTGTGCTTCGATTTAATTAGTAGTGCGATGAGTCTGACCAAATGCACACCATATTTTTATAAAGTCGTCTTGTAACCATTGCCTGAGCATCTAATTTCTGAACTCCTTGCTATTATCATCATTGTCAGGACTCTGAGAAGCAATATAGAACCAATCTGAAATAGTCTTGTATGATGGTAACAAAGCTAAAACTTCTGGGGCTGATAAAGGACAAATTAACCAGAAGACAAGTTGCACTTAGTGCCGCCTTAGCTTTGTTACCATTAGACAAGAATATTTTGGGTTGGTTCTACACCACTATTTTGTAATACCCATAAAAAAAAATTACTATATTGGCTGCTGATACAAAACACATCCACGCAAAAAAAAAAACAAGTCTTAAAAATTTTTTTTTAAATAACCACAGTTTTTAGTCAAATATTGAGAAATGATTCAACAAGCAAAAATAATTTCATTCATAAACGCTAAATACCAAGCGAAACCGAACAGCGTACATTTTTTTCTCTTTCAACTATTTTTACACAGGTAACTTATTCTTAGTTTTTTTGTTTTATCCTCCTAAGACCCGGAACTATATTTTTTAAGTACCTACTCATTTGTACATTCTGTACAGAAAAATGTTCAAATTAAAAATTCGTTGTCAGACCCAAGATTAAAAATACTTTATTTTTGTATTTTTTGAGTTTTTGAGATGAAAATTTATTTTGTTTAGGTTAATTTTGAATGTTTGGTTTACACCTATAGTTGTAAAATGTATTTTTAATTAGTACATAAAAATGTACATTGGGTCTTAGCATTTACCTATTCGATTGTTTAGTTTAGTAAATAAAACAAGAAATATAGAAATTAAATTAAACTTATATTGTAAGAGCGAGCGTGCGCTCTGCTTCGATACAATTTTACAACTGCCGGCTACGGTGCAGCGGCGGGGGGGAACGTTATTGTTCCACAGACTATCATACAGACTAAATACTAGGATACTCCCTACACACTCCCTCGATTGATCTGCTGTTGGACCCCATGCAAGATCAATCTACTGGTAAGAAATAATGGGTAACCTACTCTAAATCTTTTTACGCGGTCTGCCGCGTTTGCGCTTAGGAGCGACAGGTTGACACACCTCCGACCGTTCATCGTCCCTAGCGTGATATCGTTTAAGCTGGGATACGTGGTACTTCCCAACAATGTCGTCCTGTTTTCGATAATGAGCTAAGATGTTTGTCGTGGGGCTGACCTGATTCACAATCACGTATGGTCCATCATGCTTCGGCATAGCGCCAAGCGGAGCCACTCGGCCTCCTCCTCTACGTTTACCTCTCCGACGCCAGCAGTGGGCCTCGACACCCAGGCCTCTACCTCTGCAACCTCAAGCAGAAGCTCGCGGTTGAGCTTCTTTAAAGCCCAGCGAGGCGGGTCACCCGGCAGGGGACGCCACGGGTCAATCGGGGCAGTGGAGAGAGCAGAAATATCGAATCGTACGTACCTATGATCCGACAACGTCTCCACTCCCTCCAGGACCTCCCACGCAGAGATGCGGCTCGCGAGGTCATACGTCGCACATGCCACATCGACAATCGAGCCGCCCTGCCGCCGCACACACGTGTGGACTCCTCCGCTGTTTAGCACTGTGAACCCGCCAGCAACGGCCCAGTCCTACAGCTCTCTACCACGCGCGTTCGTCGAGTCCCACATCGCCGACTTGGCGTTGAAGTCCCCGGCGACAAGCACATGGCGACAGCGGCGTCCAGCGACCAGCGTGTCCAGCTCGCGCAGGTACCGCTCGAAGCGGTGGATCGATGCGTTCGGGGAGAAGTAGACGGCGACTATGAGAGTCTTGTCCACCTCCCCGGCGACCCACCCGTGCCCCCTCGACACTCGCTCCAGTAGCGGCGCTCCGGCAGCCGTCCGAGTGACGATAGCGACAGAGCTGACGTCATCCCCAACCCAGCCTCCTCGCAGCGGGACCCGGTAGGGCTCCGCGACAATCGCGATGTGGATTTGCAACTGCGCCAGGCTCTGAACCAGTAGATCCTGAGCCCGAGCGCAGTTGTTCAGATTCGCCTGTAGGAATCTAGTCGCCATCTAAGATTCGGCGTCCATGGCAGCCGCCGCTGTCCCCGCCCCTGCACCGGGGGGCGTTGGGCGCTCGGACTGCGACGCGGCTCTAGGGCCGCCGCTCGCCACTGCTACTCCTCGTCTTACCGGTGCCGGGCACGCCTTGGTGCTCCGCAGGCCTGCCCGCCGCCGCGCACAAGGTGCAGCGCGGCATGGCGTAGCAGGCACCGGCCTTGTAGCCGGGTTCACCGCAGCGATAGCACTGGTCGCTGCGGTCCTCCTCCGATGGGCAGAGCACACGTGTATGGCCGGGCTCGAGGCACTTGAAGCACCGGAGTGGCCGTGCCTCGAGCAGCTCCACCCGCGCCGACCCCCATCTGACTGTAAGGCGACCCCCTGTAAGGTGAGATGAGGATCGCCCGAGCGGTGAGCACCGGGCATCTAACGCAAGCCGCGCTCGAGCCATACGCACCGGGGCGCACTTCGCCACAGGTGACGGCCGTCGCCTCGCAAGCGCCCACTCGCGCCACCGCCGCTGCGATCTCCGCCGCGGTGACCGACTCGTCGAAGCCGGAAAGTCGCAACTCCGTGGACTTCACCGGCCTCGACACTCTGACCTGCTCCGCGTCGAGCTCCTCTGCAAGCCGGCGGCGGCGGGCCAAAGCGTCCGCCTTCGCAGCGGACGCGGCACCGCCACCCGCCACCTCTAACATGCGTGCCCCGGTGGCAGACACTTTTAACTGCACGCGTTCGATATCCAAGGAGGCGAGGTCTACCTTGGACCTCGCCTCAGCGATGACGCGTGCATACGTGACGACCATCTCAATTGCCGCAGGCTGTAGGGTGAGAATCACCGCGGCCGAGCGTGACGGGCTCAGCTTGCGCGCGGCCAGGCGGCTCGGCGGCAACACCGGTTGCGGCGCTCTTGCGTGCCCGCGGGACCCTGCGGGTGCAGCGGACGACGTGGGCTGCGCGGACTCCGCGTCGGGCACGCGGCGTCCCGCCATCGTCCGCCTCCTACCTCTACGCCGACGGCGTCGGGCCGGAGCCACCTCACCTTCGGCCATGACAGGCCTGGGCTCAGGCGCGGGGGAAGGCAGCGCCTTCGCTGTCCGATAGGTCCACCGGCGCCACCGGCACAGGCACAACAGGCGCCGGGCGCACGGTGCGCACCGGGGCCGCCAACGACCCAGTAGGTCTGGCCGACCCAGCAACACGGGCGGGCGGCGCCGCGCGCACTGCGGCCCCAGCAGCAGGGCCAGCACGCACAGTAGGCCGGGCGGGCGCTACGGCACGCCGCACAGCCGCAGGCGCCAGCGCAGGGCGCCCGACCGCGGCCGCATACGAGGCGCCCCTCTCGGCGGCTAGTGGCGGCCACAGGATACGGGCCCCAGTAGGTCTCGGCGCCGCGTCCACTGGCACCACGACAGGTGCGAGGCGGCGCACCGCCTGCAGCTCCTCCCTCAGGAGCTGCATCTCGCGCGCCATCTTCTCGTTGTCAGCGCGAAGCCTAACATTCTCCTCCATAATGAGGCGGGCCTCGTCCGCAATCGTTCGGCTGCCTAGCTCCGTGACCGCATCCGAAATGGACGCGGTCGCCACCTTAAGCCCGCCTTGGAGATCTCCTTTAATATTCTTCGACTTGCGTCCCACCTCGGAAATGTAGGTCGCGGCCCTCCTCACCTTACCTACTAATTCCGCCGTTGTGGCGGACCCTACCGGTGCCGCCTGCGACGCTGACGTACTTGGTGACGTCACACGCCGATACGCGGCCGTCAGGTCCGCCATTTCTTGCTCGGCACCGAGCCGCAGCTCCTCGCGCCTGGCCTCCTTCGCCTCACCCGCCGTCATGTGCCCGCGCTTCGCGGCTCCACCGCCGCGCGCTTCACCCTCCACCGCGCCCGTGCGCGTCATCACGCGGATCGACTTCTCGAACCTTCCAGCTGAGACGGACGGCTTCACGTCCGAGTCGAAGGACTCGGAGTCGGAGTCGGCCTCCACCGTAGGCTCGAGGCACCGCTTAGACGGCGACCGGGTCTGCCACAACCTACCTGCAAGCTGATTGTCTAACTTGTCTCATGTCGCAAGATGATAGAATTCTGTCAAAAATGACATTAAAATTCGATCAAACTGTCAAATGTGACGCAATAGCGATTGTCTATCTCTGAGATCTTTGTCTGAGAACATTGTAGGTGATTGTTGGTCTTGAGCGCGATAATGATGTAAAAGTCATGTAAAGTACGTATGATTGCGAACGCGTAACTCGGTCTCAAGCAAAATGACAGTTTAGGTATGGTATCATCTTGGGACAACTTGAAGGTCCTATCATACCTATCCAATACTCCAAATCGCGCGCGTATTTGTGTTTATTTGCGTTCATTGAGTATTTCAAAAGAAATTACATTGGTTTGTGTTGTGAAAGTGAAAGGTAAATTCATCTAAGTACGTACAAATCAATTTATAATAATCAATATAACTTAGCAATACTTCGCAACAAGGTTTGCTTACACACACGTAACGTACGCTATCAAAAGCTAACTTACCCGCTTCCATTCTTTGGCCGTTTTCATGAGGCCGTACCCCACGGCGTTCAATTTCCGGGCACAGTCCTCCCAAGCTCTCACGGACCTTTGGTGCCCCAAAGGGCCGCCTCCCCTACGATTGAGGGCTATGTCTGCATTCGTTTCGACAAATTCAATCAGAATTTCCAGCTGCCGATGTGATACATGGGCAGGCGGCATGCTTTCTATGTACCTAGAGATTAGCACATTATTATTATGGGTGAACTTGGAGAGTTATGAATATAAAATCTGCGTAGGTCAATCACTGAGTTACCTACGATTACTGTGATGTACTTTATTCTTTATTCATACGAGAGAAAAAACCTCAAGAGAAAAAACCCGCTAAAGTTCATCCAGTCAAAAGTAAACAGAACGAGAACGAACAAAACGTGAACAAAACCACAGAGCAGACAAGATTTTTGTGATAAAACGGCTGATTTAGGGTGGTCATAAATTTCATACACGGTCCTTACTAAAGTAGTACTTTTTAAATTAGTCGGGTTAGTTTGATTTGCAAATAACTTCATGTTGTAAATTTCCTCGTGAGACCGATGAGACGTCTTGGATAACTGTCGCAGGATGCAAACAACAAGATAGACAATCACAATCACCAAGTTATCAACGTAAGACGTCGCAGCTAAATCGCCAAAACTGAAAGTCTTGAGACAAGTTAGACAATCAGCTTGCTGAAGTCGCCGGGCCCGACATGTCGCGACCTGTCACCGGCGCACGGCCACGTGCTGCCACAGCGGGCACAGTTCTTCCGGTAGCGCCACCGCTACTCGTCGACGCCGCACTGGCCCGCGTCACGGGTGCCGTACGCGGGCCGGCTCCACCTCCACCTCGCGCTGCGACCGTCGCCCTCGCAGGCACTTTCGCGCCTGCAGCCGGCTTGGGTGCCGCGCCACGTACTGCGACAGCGCCGTCATTTGACGGCGCCGCCACCTTGGCAACTCGCGGAGATTCCGCGTCGGCCACGCCACTTACCTTTTCTGCAGTATCCATCACGGTATAATACCGCCACGGATACTGCACAACACGCACAAAACACACTGAAACACACACTCAGGCACAACACACACGAAAAAACACAAAAATATTGTGTTTTCGGGTCCGAGTTTGAGGATATAACCTCAACTCAAACTCGAACACGAAAACACAATAAAAACCTAAAAACACTCGAAAAGTCTGGGATTTCACTCCCAGACACCCTGAAAAGAACCAAAAAGCTATTAATAGCGCACAAATCACCCAATTTGGCTGATCCTGATTACAACAGAAGAGGACCCATTGATTTGCTACTAGGAACAAAAATCCATGCTCAACTGATTTTGGAAGGCATGAAGAGACACAAATCACTTCTAGCTATGAACACCCAACTGGGTTGGATAATCTCAGGAGAGATTACACAAACTGGACCACTACCCCATGAAGTATTATACCCCATGAAGCTTAGCTGAGCTCCTAATCGATCAAGCTCATAAAGCTACATATCACGGTGGGGCTAGACTTACCTTAGCATTCTTAAGAAATAAATATTGGCTCGTCGGAGGAAACAAAATTGTGAAGAAACAGCTACGTGGATGCGTCAAATGCAGACGCCACGACCCTGTCAAACATGAGCAGATAATGGGTGACTTACCTGCTGCTCGAATCACTCCTAGCAGACCTTTCCAACACACAGGCGTCGATTACACAGGATTCGTAGACGTCAAATCAAGTAAGGGCCGAGGAGTAAAATCAACTAAAGGTTATATATCCGTCTTCGTGTGCATGGTAACCAAGGCTGTGCATCTCGAACTGGTTTCCGACTTAACCTCATCATCATTTTTGGCAGCTCTACGTCGGATGGTAGCTCGGAGAGGAGCTCCTAATCACATCTACAGTGATAATGGTACCAACTTCGTAGGCGCAAACAAAATTCTCAACAGAGAATATCTAGATCTTCAGACAACATTGGACAGCAACTTTTATGAATCAATCACAGATATGAGAATTCAGTGGCATTTCAACGCTCCCGGATGGCCCAGCGCAGGAGGTCTCTGGGAGGCAGCAGTAAAAAGCCTCAAATATCATTTAAAAAGAGTCATCGGCGAGCAGAAGTTGACTTTCGAGGAATACACCACTTTACTAGCTCAGGTAGAAGCTTGTTTAAACGCACGGCCACTGTGTCCACTAACTGAAGATCCAGACGACTTGGACTATCTGACTCCTGCACACTTCTTAGCAATAATATATCAGTTAAAATTTACTTTGAGTTTTTACTGATTTACTATTAGTTATTAGCCAGGGTGTGCGGACCGTACATCCTTTTTTTAAATTTTAACTGATATATTATTAATATTTAAAATGATAGTGATGAGTCGCGAGGTATGATTGATGACCAAACACGAACTGGCTAATGAATTCAATGATCGGCGGAAAGTGCACTGTAAGCACACTTTAAGGAGGTCAGAGTGTACGTGCTCGTACAAGTACTACACACAAAGATTGAAGTGGATAACTTACTCAGACAATTTTGGGAGCTAGAAGAGCCACACCAAAACACAAGACCCATATCAAAGGATGATATCTGATGTAAGGAACACTACCAGAAAACACACAACCGACTTGAAAATGGACAATATGAAGTTCGTTTACCCTTTGTGAATGAAAATAACCCTGATGTGGGAGATTCTAGATCCATGGCTGTCCAACGTTTACTCCAGATGGAGAGGAAGTTCAAACACAAACCAGACTTCAGAGAACAATACTGCAAATTTATGAAAGATTATGAAGTCCAAGGACACATGGAACTAGTCACCGCAACCCCTGAAACAGAAACTGATTATGAAAACACTCATAACACTGAAGTTAAAACACAGAAAGTATATTACTTACCCCACCACGCAGTCTTGAGAGAATCCAGCATCAGCACCAAACTGAGAGTTGTCTTTGATGGCAGCGCCAAACCTGTGAATGGAAACTCACTGAATGATGAATTACTGACTGGACCTGCCCTACAGCAAGATCTGCGAGACTTAGTTACCCGATGGAGAAGACACAAGTTATGCTAGTTTCAGACATAAAAAAATGAAACTGATATCATACGAGGTTCCATGTTTATGGATAATCTGCTCACAGGAGCCTGCTCAGAGATTGATGCTATTGCACTCCAACAACGCCTGCCTACCCTGACGTCCTGAAAGGCAGTTTCCCCCTCCACAAATGGTCCTCTAACAGTGAATCTGTCATGAATGAAATCCCCGATCCCCTAAAAGTATTCCCCGACGCGGTAAATATAAAACTAGATGAATCCATAAAAGCATTAGGTGTTTTATGGTTTCCCCAAAGTGATATGTTTGAACTAAAAATTGACACTGACTCTGAAACAAGTGAAGTGATAACTAAGAGACTTGTCCTATCCTCCATTGCTAAGACATTTGATCCCCTAGGCTGGTTAGCACCTATCATCATAGTAGCTAAAATTCTTATGCAAAAGTTGTGGCTAGCTGGCTTGGAGTGGGATGAACCTTTAACTGATGATTTGAAAAACCAATGGTTTTCTTTCCTTGATAGTGTTGCCAGCAAGACTCCCATCCAACTGCCACGCTGGCTAGGAACTTGTCACACTAATACTAAATTAGAATTGCATGGATTTTGTGATGCTTCTTGTTCTGCTTATGCTGGTGTAGTGTACCTCAGAGTTATCACCGAGACTGATATACAGGTTAGATTAGTAACAGCCAAAACTATAGTGGCTCCTGTCAAACAAGTCTCACTACCCCGTCTCAAACTCTGTGGTGCAGTGCTGCTGGCAAAGATATTGCATGATGTAGAACGTAGCCTTGATGTTCATGAGGTTTTTGCTTGGACTGATTCAACAATAGTTTTATCTTGGTTAAGAAAAAGTCCAATTACTTGGAAAACTTTTGTTGCCAACCGTACTTCTGAAATCTTGAATACTACAAACAGTAGCCAATGGCACCATGTAAAATCCCAAGACAATCCTGCTGATTGTGCTTCAAGAGGTATTTCTCCTCAAGACTTGACAGACACCGAACATAACTTTAGAAAGATAATATTATTACTGTTTTTGTACCTACCTACTAACTTTACTGCTTACATAATGTAGATTCGAATTGGTTAATGTATAAAATACATCGAATAGCTTAAGATAAACAATATTGTAACTGTGAGTCTAAGATTAAATAAATAAATAAATAAATAAATAGACCTTTGGTGGACCGGACCCACATTCCTAACGGAATCTAGAATTCAGAATACTTTGATACCTGAAACTGATTTAGAATGTAAAATCAAGTTATCTAATTTATTAGTTACAACTGAGAGAATGAAGCTAAAACATATTTGAATAAATATTCAACCTTCTTGAAATTGATCCGTGTCACTGCCTATTGTCTGAAATTTGTGAAAATGTGTAAACTAAAAATTCAAAGAACTAAAACCCGAATTCCTAATGAAATTGATTTCCAACCTTATGTCACAGCTGATGAACAGAAAAATGCATTAAATATTTGTGTAAAATTATCAGAATATTATAGCTTTAAAAAGGAAATTCACTTACTAAATAAGAAATGATTTATCCCAAAAAATAGTAAATTTAACACTTTGAATCCTGTGATGGGTGACAATGGAATCCTGCGTACACGCAGCCACCTGTAGGTGGAAGACTATCCAATGCTTCTATTCCCGATGACATGAAATCCCCTATACTGCTGGCTTCTGATTGTCTTTTAGCCCAACTGATTGTTTTTGATGCTCATGTTCGTTCTTTGCAAGGTGGACAACTTACTTTGAATATTGTTAGACAAAAATATTGGATTGTTGGTGCCAAAAATCTTGTAAAAAAAACTGTTTATAAATGCATGACGTGCTTTAAGTATAGAGCGACTCCGAAAGCCCCATTCATGGGAGACTTACCCAAATACAGAGTCAAACCATCTCGTCCTTTCCTAACTACTGGTACTGATTATGGTGGCCCCTTTAACTTGAAACTGTACCCAGGTAGATGTAATCGCACTAGCAAAGCTTACATTTGTCTCTTTGTATGTACTGTCACAAAAGCCATTCTCCTCGAGTAAGTGAGTGATTTGACTACCTCAGCTTTCATAGCAGCATTTCGACGCTTTGTAGCGCGCCGCGGTCACTGCCGTGATCTATGGAGTGATCGTGGAACTAATTTTGTCAGCGCTTCACGCGAATTAGAACTTAACTTTAAGAATGCCAAATCTAGTTTTGTCCAAGAGATTTCCCAACTGCTGGCCAATGATGGCACCACTTGGCACTTTATCCCTCCAGGGTCCCCTAACTTTGGCGGCCTTTGGGAGGCTGGGATAAATCCGTAAAAAATCACATAAAACGTGTAGTAGGTCAAACAAACCTTACCTTTGAAGAGTTTACAACTCTGTTGATTCAAGTTGAAGCTTGTGTTAACTCACGACCTCTCACTTTGATGAGCTCATCCTTGGATGACCCTCCCTTTACTCCTGGTCATTTTTTAATAGGTGAACCTTTAATTGGTGTCCCTGAAGAAAACATCACTGATGTTCCCAACCGTTTGAGTCGTTGGAAACTAGTCCAAAGACTAGTTCAAAGCTTATGGTCCCGTTGGCATTCTGAATACTTAACTACCCTTCAACAACGATTTAAATGGAACCAACATTTACCTGACATTAATTTTGGAACTATAGTCTTAGTCAAAGATGAACGTTTGCCTCCTGGAAAATGGCTTTTGGGAAAGATTATCGAGAAACATCCAGGTGCTGATGGAACTACTGGAGTTGTCACTTTGCAATACAAAAATCAGCTGTTCAAACGTCTTGTCTCAAAACTGAGTCCCTTAAAATGAACAAAAAATAAACCGTCTGATATCACCTTAAAGGTGATATCAGACGGTTCATTTTTTGTTCATTTTCACCTTTCATTCGGTACATTTCACTCGAAATGAAATGTCTGAACAAAAAATGAAACACGAGTGCCGAATGAATTCATTAGTGAACCGATCCAACAGTGTTGGATATTGGCATCCGGTATCTTTCATTCCCACTCCGAATGAACGAGAAATGAACGGTCTGAACACTGAGAGAACGTTCATTTGGATTCGGGCATTTTGTTTCGAGTCCTGTAGCCGACGGACATCACGTTGTCGACGAAGTTATATTTTTTTCTGTGTGTTATTACCTATATTGTTTTCATGCGGCAAAATGGTGTTCAAGTGGAACGATCAAAATACATTACTTTTTTTGGAGAACTTTAAAAATTATCATTGCCTTTGGAACCACAAAATTGATGAATACAAAGACCGAAATGATTAAATTTAAATGATCACAAATTAAACTAATTCCAAGACGTACGACTTCATTCGATGACATATTTAAAAGAAATAACAATGAATGTTCATTTCTGTATCATTTCGTCTAAGCCGTGTGAACATAGAATGAAAAAAAAATGAAGCATTCACTCGAGTGAACAATCATTCGAGTAAACCGTCTCATATCACCTTTACCCCTGGATGATTCCCCTATCTGAGAAATAGAATTTATGTTAACTTTTAATTATTCTTTTGTTTGTTTTCCCTTGCTGAAGTTAGCATAATTGTGTTTAGATTTATTTTAGATTTAATACTTATTTGAAATTGCAGTTGCATAGAGAAAATTTTGAAACTTGAACTTTAATCTGATAGAGTCCCAACTTGAACTAAATTGTAGAGTCCTTTTTGATGTAGAGTCATTCAAAAGATAGAGTCCCTAGCTTTTTGTTGAAATATATAATTCTACTTAGCCTTACTTAAAGTTCGAGTCCGTTCTTACCCAAACCCCAAATGTCACTTCATCTCATGTTCATGCAACTGTCAAAAATATTGAAATGTCACTTGTTTCGGAATATAGAAAAACTGTGTGCAAGAAAAGTGAAAGAATTTTATTTAATTACAAATCTGAAAACATCCTTGTGGAAATCATAACACCATCTATACCATTAACTTGAATTTCTAGGATAGGACGGCTGATGTCCCCTAAATGCCCCAGGCCAGAGACACTATTTAAGTCTAGAGCGTCACTCTGGCATGTAACGCAATAAGGTACACAAAAGTCTATATTTAACACTAACGTAGGGTCTCTATTATTTACATTTTTACACTTCCCGCACTGATTATGCACATAGTACTCACATAGTTCAGCGGTCGGACTCACGCGCATCGAAGCATCATCATCATCCGGTCTTCTACAACTCGCTCTTCGCTTCATGGGAGTTGCAGGTAAGGGCCTCGGGTGTGTGATCCATCGCCCTGGCTGCTACTCGCAGGGACAACGATCCCTGGGTCGCGGGGCTCAGCCATTTGTGCCTTCCTTTGCAGGCGGCTCCCTAGGCTTTTCGTTGGCCAAGACAGTGGTGTGTGTGCTGATCTGCCTCGTCTTGGCTGTACGTGGGTATTCGTTTTCCCCCTGGGGGCCCCCCTGCCTCCTGGTACCACCGGCATTACAAGAAAATGAGAAAAACCGATTAATGTAACCTAACCTCAAAACACTTTACAGTCGCTTAAAAGGCGTAGTAAAGTTAAAATTTGGGTTGGCTTTAGTATTGTTAAGGAGGAGGAGGGACGAAGGAGGGGTCCTCTCTGCACTGACATGCACCATTCTTGAAATTAAGTAAAAAAAACGTGTGACAGAACCTACACAGAGCACCCCAACTCCACGTAGTCTTGAGGTCCCTACCCCTAGAGGGTATATAAAAATCGTGAAGCGACGCTCAGGGCTCCTCGCGAGTGTTCTGGCTGAGCCATTGCAGATTCAAACTCGGGGCACCCCTTTTTTTTTTTTTTTTTGCGCTGGGGAAATGCGTTATGCATCCCCTCCCAATGGAGGGTGGGAGGGGTATGTGGGACTCTCCGGTCTCCGGCATACCCACTAAAAACCCAGCGGCGCTCCAGCTTCGTCTATGTGGAGGGAGACTGGGAAACCGGCAGAGCCTTGACATCCAGTCTCCCGCCGACGACTACCCACCTTTACAGTGGGGTCCGCACGCCCCGCCCTTTTAGGGAGCCTTCTTCTGCCCCTTCTCTGCCTGCAGAGGGGTGCGTGAGGGTCTTCCTCACGCGCGCGCTCTGCTGCCTCCTTTTGCGACATCACTACCTCACAAAAGGAGGTGACCGCTGCCCAGCCTCTCCCGTCACCCAGCATGGAGTTGACCACACCGGGAAGAGAGGTCTGGCCGTCGGGCCAGACCTCTCTCTTCCCGGTGTGGTCAACTCCAATTAAACCGCGGCAATTAATTGAACCGCAATTAAATCGCGGCGCGGTTCAAACCACGACGGGCACACCTCGAGGGTGTGCTGTGCCGTATCCTCCGCTGCGCCACAATCGTGGCACGAAGGAGCTCCCTCCCTTCCAATCCGGTGCAGGTACGTTCCAAAGCATCCGTGCCCAGATAGCACCTGCACCAGACGGAACGAGAGGAAGCCGTGAGGCCGCTCGAGCCACTCTCTTAAGACTGGTCCGAGCGCGTCTAGCGTTCGGCGGCCAAATACGGCGGAGGCGAGGTCCTCTGTCCAATGGCGGACAATCGAGTCTTTCGCCTCACGCCGGACGGCCTCCCGCTCTGCCGGGGCGGGGTGCTCTCCGAGTACCCTACGCCCCACCGTCCACTCGTACACTTTGGCAAGCACCCACGCCTCGAGCTCCCAAGGAGGGGTGCCCGCCAGAGCGCATGCCGCCGCAAAACTCACCGACCGGTAGGCTCTTGCCACCCGCTGCGCGATTGCCCTTTAGGGCTTGCGGATCGCGGTTGCGTTCTCTCTCCTTTGGAGGGAGTCCGCCCAGATCGGGGCCCCGTAAAGGGCCATACTCCTAAGGATGCCGGCATATAACTGTCGGCATCGCGCTTTGGGTCCCCCCATGTTTGGGAGGAGCCACGACAGTGTGCCCGCCACCTTCAGCAGACGAGTCGACAGCCCACTGAAATGCGGGCCGAAGCGCCATCTGCTGTCCAGTATCAGGCCCAGATATTTCATCTGGGTCTTCACTGGCACCTGGACACCCTCCACAACGATGTGGGCATCGGTGGGGATGCGCTGTCGAGCCCCGTGGAAAAACACGGCTTCGGTCTTGTGCAACGCCACCCGTAGACCAAGACGGCGGATCCTTCCCGCCACCAATGATCCCCCGGCCGAGGCCAGGCTCGCAGCTTCCCTAAAGCTCTCCCCTCGGGCAGTGAGAAGAGTGTCATCTGCGTAACAGATGACACTCGTGCCACGGAGGAGGGCCCCCCGCAAAAGCCAATCGAATCCGATGTTCCACAGGAGTGGTCCTAGGACGGACCCCTGTGGAACGCCAGACTCCGCGGCATACCGCCGAAGTTGGCCCGCTTTATCTACGAGGAGGACTGCTCGGTCCTCCAGGTAGCTAGTCAGGAGGCTCTTCAGGTACTGAGGCACTCCATGGTAGCGAAGTGCCTCTAGTATTGTTGAGTGAGGGACGGAGTTAAAGGCGTTGGCTATGTCAAATGACACAGCCAAAACTCCGTCCCTTGCCTCCACGGCTTCCCTCACCTGACTTTTAAGCCGGGTCAGCGCGTCGACTGTCGAACGCCCTTTTCGGAAGCCGAACTGGGCGTCTGACAGGTTCGGCCCCACCTCCAGCAGGAAGCCATTTAGCGGCGATTGGCGACAATCCCCTCGAACAACTTACCGACCTCATCGAGAAGAACGATAGGTCGGTATGCCGAGGGAGAGTCCGCTGGGCGTCCCTCTTTTCGGAGGAGGCACAACTGCCCCTCCTTCCAAGGTTTCGGAAACCTCCCAGACGTAAAACACGCGCTGAAGAGGTTCCGAAATCTCTCCTTCATCTGGCTAGCAGCGATGGCTAAAACGCGCGCGGGAACACCGTCTGGCCCTGGGGCCGTCTTCTTGGCACGGAGACGGAGGGTCTCCAACGCGAGCTCATCCTCCGATGGAGCTGCCCCCTGTGGTGGGTCCATCACTGGTGGCGTGAAATTAGTCCTGCCCGGGAACAGTGACCGGACCACACCATCCAGCAATGCCGGCTCGAGGGTCTCCGTCAATGGGGGACCAAAGGGGCGCAGTTTGCTCCGCGCCGCCTTGTATGGTCTCCCATAAGGGTCCCTATCGAGGCCCTCCAGCATCTTGGCTCGCGCCGCGGCATCAGCGGCGCCCATTGCCGACTTGAAGACCTTCTTTGCCTCTACGTAAGAGGCATAGAGAAGGTCCTCGCTTTCGGGGTCTCTCCGGCTGCGCCGTCGACTCCGCGTGTACAGTCGCCTTGCCGCAACACAGGCGGCTCGGAGCTCCGCTAGCTCCTCCGTCCACCAATAGACGGCGCGACGGGGAGGTGGGCGGCGAGACCGAGGCATGCTAGAATTGCACACCTCGGTCAGGGACTTCTTGAGTTGGACCGCTGCTGCGTCCACATCCAGGACATCGGCAGGAGGCGTGAGCCAGTCCTGGACGAACGCCGCCTCTTTAGCCGCCTCACGGTCGAGGCGGGTGAGAGCCCACCGCGGAAAGGGAGATCGGTTCGTCTGGGCCGTCCTCCCCGGGCTCTGGGTGGCAATGTCAAACCGCACATATCGGTGGTCTGACATTGTTTCCACTGTCTCAACCCGCCAGTTGACGACGCGGGCGGCCAGGATGAGGGTGGCGAACGAGACGTCCACCACTGACCCTCCCCATCGCCGCACACACGTCTGGACCGTACCTCTGTTAAGAAGGGACATTCCAGTCGAAGTCGCCCAGAGTTCCACGGGGCGTCCCCGAACGTTACAAGAGGCGGCCGGGTTGCCCCAGGCCGCTGACTTGGCATTCAGGTCACCCAGTACGACGACCTGGCGGGGCACCGCCCTTCCGACAACCGCAGTGAGGATTTCAAGAAAATTCTCGAAATCCTGCAGAGGGCGGTTTGGGGAGAAATATACGCCCACCAAGGCAATTTCCCCCCACGCGGAAACTCGGGGCACCCCGACTTAAGTCACAAAAGTAACAGTAGGTTGTTAGGTTTTTTTTTTATACATAGACATTAATTTATTTACTGCTTCAGCACACATACACACTATTAAAATAAGAAATGAAAACAAAGAAAGATACACGATATTACAAACTAAAGTACTAAAGATAGGTATCTTTAGTACTTTAGTTTGTAATATCGTTAACTTGTTGAACTTAATTTCAAGAATGGTGCGTGTCAGTGCAGAGAGGACCCCCCACCGTCCCTCCTCCTCCCTAACAATACTAAAGCCAACCCAAATTTTAACTTTACTACGCCTTTTAAGCGACTGTATAGTGTTTTGAGGTTAGGTTACATTAATCGGTTTTTCTCATTTTCTTGTAATGCCGGTGGTACCAGGGGGCAGGGGGACCCCCCAGTAAGAGTGGCAGGCCTCGCAGTGCGTGATTGTCTCGCATGCCTACGCACTCTTTGAAGATCTCGATGGCGTCTATGAAGGCCTCCAAGTCTTCAGCATTCCCCGACGAACCATTAAATCGGGTGGTGCAGCCTGTCAAGTTTGCAGGCAGCGTGCAGAAAACGGGGTCGGCCGTGGCACTTGTCGATGGCGTCAGTGGGGGTTCGGCGGGGACAGCCGTATGGCCAACCTGGTGGACGATGAGCGGCGGCGTCTCGGTGTCGACGGTGCTTCACTATGCGTCGGCGTACTTGACGCATTGGATATTTCATACATGATTAATGTTGTCTTTTCTGGTGTTGGAGTTTTTCAGGAACATATTTTATTATTTCCAATATATACAGACAGGGTGGAATTTTGTAATGCCACCTGGAGGGAAAGTACTCTTAATACTGCAGATAGAAAATTTTACTCAAAGGAAACATTCCTTTATTTTTGAATAAAAAGCAAACTGCATTCAAAGATTTTCGATAATTCTCTTCTTCCACACCCGGGAATCGAACCGGCTAAAATCTGAAAAAGTTATACCCTGTACTTTTATTGCATCGATCGTTAGGGTCAATTATAAGGATGAAATTTCTCTAACAAACATGATAAATTAAATTAAAGGAAAACCAGGAAATCTGAAGTTGCAAATTCAATGAGTCAAGTTAGTTAGTTTTTTTTGTGGGGATATGTAAAATATCAAATTTACATGAAATCTTATGCGAATGACAACGAGTTGAAGTCATATAATGAGTATTAGGATTTTAGTTTTAGTTAAGTAGTTAGTTTAGGTAAATACCTATCTAATTAGGTACCTACAAGTGAGTAGGTATTGTAGATCTACTTTTTTTCAATTTTCCGTATGTAACTACACCGCCTTTCAATTCGTTATTTCTTTCCATGCAAAGGTTGCCTGGAAGAGATCGCTCTCAGCGATAAGGTCGCCCATTGTTTTACCTAATTGTTAATTTTTTGTATGTCCTGTACTGTATCTTTTGTGTGGTGAACAATAAAGAGTTATCTATCTATCTATAAATCTCTGCATGAATCTCTGAAATGGGCCCTCACCAATACCCGAATAGCTCGTTTTTGCATTTTTAGAATGCGTTCGTAGTCTGTTGAGTTGCCCCATAGAATTATGCCATATGTCATTATTGAATGAACGTAGGAGTAATATATTTCCTTCAAATTGGTATCTGATGTCATAGACCTCAATTGTTTTAAAGCATAAATTCCTGTGGCCCTTTTTTACTTGTTATGTCTATATGATTCTTTCATGATAGCACTGAATCCAACTCAAAACCCAGTAACCTCACAAAATTTGTACTATTCACAGTATTTCCGCTGAGTAGAGGTACTGGTGTTTGAATCTGTTTTGAGGAAACAGCATTGAAGAACATAATATTGGTTTTATCTTCATTGAGCTTTAAGCTATTAATAGTGAACCAGTTCCATAGCTCATTAATTGTTTGTCCTATTTTGTTTAATAGTTCTTCCTTTGAGTTCGCCGATACTATAATTGTTGTGTCATCTGCATATTGGATTAGTTCACCCTCTATTTTGACATTTGATATGTCATTTTCCAGTGGAATGTAAGGAGATATTTAGATGAGCAGTATGGCCAGCCATGGATCGGTCGCGGTGGGCCTGTTCAGTGGCCTGCTAGGTCACCGGACCTAACTTTATTAGACTTTTTTTTGTGGGGCCGTGTAAAAGCTCTAGTTTATGACGATGGGAATGGACAAACAAACATTAGTGCCTTAAGAAATAAAATAGTTTCGGCATTTGAAGTAGTGAGAAGTGACATTACAGTGCTAAGTTCTTTGAAAAGTAATTTACAAAAACGTGCTTTAACGTGTATTCAACAAGGTGGTAGACATTTCGAGGCATTGCTGTGACAAACAATGAACTTTCAGTAAGTGAATTACTGTATTATTGTTGTAAATAGGTAGGTTGATTTAATTGAAATACGTGTCAACGAACGTTTAACAGCGGCGCGGCGATAGAGCTACGAATCTGTAATGGCGGCTCCTCACTTGGCTTAGCGTATTCGTGAGTCAATATTGTTGTGTTTGCCCCATATAATCAAATATTTCAAATACCGTCAAATACGTCATCCACACATGGACTTGTACGGGCAAATCAATCAAATATGCCACAATATTTGCTTAATCACAAAACAATTTAAACGTACTGATGGACGTGTCCAGCACCCGTTGTATCTACAGAAGTACAAAATTAAAATAGACGCTTGCTGACAAGGCGTTGGTGGATGTTGACAATTCACAAATAACGAACAGCTACTGAACGAACCAAGTGTGGACAGTCGACGCAAATATTTACCTTATTTTATTCCTTTGATGTGTAATCAAAAACCGACAAGTTGACGGAAACGCATATTCGCTATTTGCGTTGTTTGCCATTCCAGGAGACTGGTTCTTACTTTAGGAGGCCAGATACCAGCCGGCGCCGGCTTACATCTGAGAGAGACGACCGTTTTATCATTTGGACGAGTCTCAGAAATCGCCATCATACCGGTGTTTCTGTCCAGCAGCAGCTGAGAGAGGTTCGAGGAGTATCTGTCAGTCAATGCGGTCAGAAGACGATTGAAAGTAGCGAACCTCGTTCCAAGACGGCTTGCCAGAGGCCCAAAATTGACCACAGCTCACCGACAAGCGCGCCTTGAATTTGCTCGTGAACACATTGATTGGCCTGCTGAGCAATGGCGGTCAGTCCTGTTCACTGACGAGTGCAGAGTGTGTCTGCATGGCAGTGATAGGAGAGCTCGGGTCTACAGGCGTCCAGGCGAGCGGTTTGCACAGTGCTGTTTCGCCGAAACAGTGGCCTACGGGGGTGGTTCCTGTATGATGTGGGCGGGCATTTCGCTGGAAGAAAAAACGGAGCTCGTTTTCATTCCTGGTGGAGGCAGAGGAGGCGGTCTAACTGCTGCACTATATGTGGAAGACATTCTTCTGGACCATGTCTTGCCTTATGAAGGGTTAATCGAGGATGGTTTAATTCTAATGCATGACAATGCCCGTTGTCATACTGCGCGTATCACTCGTCAGTTCATAGATGAAGTTGGCATTCGGACTATGGACTGGCCAGCACTAAGTCCTGATCTAAATCCAATCGAGCATCTATGGGACGAGCTCAAACGGAGGGTACGAGCCAGAAATCCGACGCCTACGAACATCGGAGAGCTCAAAACAGCGCTGGAAGATGAGTGGGAAAGGCTTCCTCCACAATTAATTAAAAAACTCATCAGTTCAATGAAAAACCGCCTTCAAAGTGTTATTAGAGCTAGAGATGGCAACACAAAGTATTGAGTTAATAAATTTCAAGTATTGTGCATACATTTTCTGTTTTATTTTAATTTTAATCAGCCCTATATTTACTTTAATAAACTTACCTTTTGTAGCGTTTCCATTCATATCTGATTAATTTTAAAAGTTCTGGGTAATTTTTTAAAATAATGGTATCATTTTGAAGCCTAAAGATCAAGCTTTCAAATATTTTTTTTATATACATTACTCAAGTCATTTTCGAAAAAAGTAAAACATTGTACATATTGTAGGGGTGAGTCGATTCAGTTGCTCACGAGTGTATACAACATGTCCCAAAATTCAACGATAAGCCGGCACCAGAGGATGGACCTACTAATGACTACTCGAGAAAAAAAAGACCTCTACTTTTTTTTAAATTACTTAAAAAAAATGGAAATTCTTCGAAAATGTATACCCCTTATGACACTTTTAACTACCATGACCACAATTTTTCACCAACAACTTATGAACCAAATTTCATAAGTTGTTGTTAATAGTAATCACTTCTACTATGTGCCCAAAATAGATTTCTTTCGCAAATTCTTAGAATTTGGAAGGGACATGTGCGTAGTCAGTGAAGTTCAGAAGTCAGAAAGAGATAGATAGTATACGTTAGAGAGAGATAGATAGTGATAATAATAGTTATTTGAACTTTTTACAAAATGACTTGCCAGTATTATTAGAAGACATGCCCATTAGTGATCCACAAAATAAATGGTTTCAAAATGATGGTTGCCCAGCTCACTATGCCCGTCCTGTGCGAGAATACTTAAACCAAGAGTATCCAGGGCGTTGGATAGGGCGACTTGGTCCTATTTTATGGCCACCCCGTTCACCCGATCTAAACCCCCTGGACTTCTTCTATTGGGGTTGTCTCAAAGACAGAGTCTACTCGAAACCCATTGCAACACTGAACGACCTTCGCCAACCAAAAAATCACTCAGGCTGCGGATCATATCAATAGTAGAAAGCTGGGTACTGACCGGCGTTACGGGGCGTAATGTAACGTGTTACACAGCGAGCATTCATGCAGTCAGTACGTCGTGTTACGGGAAAACCAGCAAGCAACGAGCCGCTCGTTGCTCGCTTTGAGTGCTCCACCCGGCTGTCGGTTTTTTGGCGAATCCTTTGACTGTTACGCGGTTCAGTCAGTACGCCGTTGCGAGTCGTCACGAGCGCACGTGGACATCGCAAGTGATCACCCGTTATTCCTCTCGTAATTATATCAAGTTTCAAGAAGCATGGAGTGGAATAAAGAAAAAACTTTGTATTTTATTGAAAAATACAAAGAAGAAACACTGTTGTGGAACCCAGCTCACCCAGAGCATTATAACAAATTAAAGAAAGAAGACGCTTGGGATAGATTGGCTTCGTTACTCGACAGCGAAAGAGAAGCCTGTAAAAAGAAAATGACAAGTTTACTGGCATCATTGAGGAGGGAAAAACAGAAAACTAAACAATCAACTGGTACTGGAAAAGGTACGCAATTATTTATTAAGTTTAACGCGGGTTATAGTAGGGGGGGGTGGAAATGAGTGAGGGAAGTAGGTGTTTCCAAGCTAGTGTGGGGAAAACAATATAAACTCGGTATTAATCTGTATAGTGCTTCTTTTTATTTAAAATAATTCAATATTAATTACAAATTAAATTTCAGGTGCAGATGAAGTTTACCACAGCACTTGGTTCGCTTACAAATCCATGTTATTTCTACTGGATAGAAATACACCTCGTGACACAACAGATACTGTAAGTCCATTTTAAGCATAATTTTCTTGCCAACTTACAGACCCTTGCTGAATACAGTATTCAGCAACTTCATTACGAATATTGTGAGCAGATGTTGTAGCCCTTCGCGGTCTTATTTGCAAGGGTAACATACTAGTCATATCATTGTTACCTTCTCTCCAGTTTCCTAATCTGACCTGGCCGTTCAATTCTTCGTCAAAACTACCTGCAGGGGAATATACATGAGCATTATTACCTTTTCTTAAAAAATTGTGGAGAGATGTTATTGCTGTTACGACAGATGTCGCGGTTTTCGGTTCTAACAACATTGGTTTCCGCAAAACTCTAAACACTGCTGACAATATGCCGAACACATTTTCCACTACTCTACGAGCTCTGCAAAGTCGGTAGTTATATATTCTTTCTTTACAACCACGTTCATGATATCCTGCATATACTTTCATCATATTTTGGGAAAGAGCAAAAGCTTCATCGCCAACGAAGTAAAATGGAATTTCTTCTGTTCTTGCTGGCAACGCAGTGGGCTGAGGGAGGTTTAGTGCATTATTTTTTAGTTTTTCGTTTAAAACACAGTTGTTGAAAACTCCTCCATCAGATATTCTTCCTTGACACCCAATATTTACATACAAAAAGTTATATTTCGCGTCAACAACTGCCAGTAATACGATGCTGAAGAAACCCTTGTAATTATAAAATTCACTGCCACTGTTGATCGGTGATTGCAGTAAAATATGTTTACCGTCGATTGCACCTAAACAATGTGGAAAATTCCACAAAGTATCATAGTCATTTGCTACAACCAGCCATTGCTCCGGTGTTTCTGGCGTCTGAAATAATAATTAATATTTATTTTCAGCTACGTGGACATGAAGGTGCTTCAGAACAACTGCCTGATGATTGCCCTCCGTCTGCCAAAAAAAGCGACAATGATTGCCCTCCTCCTCCAAAAAGGAAGAAATCAGTAGCCCCAAGCCCAGAAGAGATAATGGTATCTACTTTAAATATATTAAAAAAGAGAACCGAGCAAACGGAGGCAACTTCGCACAGACCTGACGAATGTGAAGCCTATGGTATGTTTTTGGCAAATAAATTACGATCTTATTCAAAGACAACAAAAATACATGTGCAGCATTATATATCAAATATATTGTTCAGTGCTGATCGCGGAGAGTATGACTATGTTGGAAATGGAATGAACAGCTACAGTTATTCAGGCTACTCTACACGACCAACAACTTCCAGAGTCTCATCGATGCCACAGACCGAAACTCCTGCATCAAATACGTCCCATCAAAATGACTATGAGCCACAGCAAAGCCCTGAAACTCCTGCATCAAATACGTCCCATCAAAATGACTATGGGTCACCAGCTATGAGTGAACAATTTATGTCAGAATTTGGTGATTTAATTTAATTTGATATGTAATGACTACATTTTCTGAATTAATACATACATAATACATACCTTTACATATTCTTTTAATGCTCCAATAAGGGCTTCGCTGACCTCTTTCACTATAAATCCTATTCGTTGTTTTGATATCTTGAAAAGATATTGCATACTAGTATAGGAATCTCCTGTAGCATAAAAACGAAGCGTTAGTGCTAACCGTTCCGTGACACTGATAGCTTTTCTATAATTTGTATCGTTTTTATGTACTTTTGGTCCAATTAAATTCAATAGTTCTTCAAAATCAATCGGAGACATGCGTACAAAGTTTTTATACTGTCCAGTAATCATTTGGTTTTTTAATATTGCTATCAATGACAAACCACCACATACGCCTCTATTTTTAAATAAGTTTGATGTCCAGTAACGTTTTTTCTTTTTCTTCACTTGGATGAAACAATAACTAAGTAGAATCAAAGTTCCCAATACGTCCTCGCTGTCGGCCATCTCGGAGTGAACTGGCGGCGACGGAGCACAGAGTTTTGACGAGCATGTTACGTCGATTTTAAGGACACTGCGTAACATGCTCGATGAGTAACACGCTCGATGCGAATGTTACATTACACCTTGTAACGTTGGTCAGTACCCACCTGAAGATATGCACGACGAATAGAACGATCTTTTTAAGGCGATGTCGTGCCTGTATTAATGCCGGTGGTAAACAGTTCGAACATTTATTATAATATTATTAATAATGCAATAAATTTACATTTATTGACACCATTTGTTTCATTCATTCAACATTTTCCAACAACAAAAATCTATTTTGGGCACATAGTAGAAGTGATTACTATTAACAACAACTTACGAAATTTGGTTCTTGATTAGAAAAAGTGTCATTATTTTTTTTTGTGGCTAGTTTTCCTAAAGTATTATACCATTTTAAAATCTAGGTTAGTTGCGCTAATTTTTTAAAAAACTTGCCATAGTAGTGTCCATATTTTTTTTTTACACTACGATGAGTTAAAGTGTACTGAACGTTAAAATCTTTCAAAATTTTAGGGAAATAATTTTTTTTGGTTGTTTTTTTGTATAAAACTACGAAAATTCTGTAATTTTCAAAGATTATGGTGAATAGAAATACTACTTAGGTTGCCGATACAAACAAAAAAACTGAAATATTTGAAAAATTGTGGTCATGGTAGTTAAAAGTGTCATAAGGGGTATACATTTTCGAAGAATTTCCATTTTTTTAAGTAATTTAAAAAAAAGTAGAGGTATTTTTTTTTCTTTTTTTTTCTCGAATAGTCATTCGTAGGTCCATCCTCTGGTGCCGGCTTATCGTTGAATTTTGGGACATGTTGTATATTTACGTCATTAAATTTACTAAGGTCAAATTGCTGAATGTAAAATTTGAATAATATACATCCAATTTTTGTCCGATTCATTTACGATATCGTTAGCAATCGAATTTCTTACTTCAATCGCAGACTGCTCTGCGAGTCTCTTTGCAAGCTGTTGTGCTCTATATCATGCCATCCTATACCTAGGTTGGGAGCTATGTTTAATAGTAGATTAGTAGCCAAGGGCTGTAAGGCATCAAGTGATACTTGTACAGTGGGATACACGTCAAGTTCCACTAGCTATATACCCATAACTACGCTACATTCAATACAGAGAATCGTAGAAAAGGGACTACATCATAGCGTATCAGCCAATCAGAGTGCAAGTAGCCGCCAGCCGCGCGACGCGATGCGCCGCCCGCCCCACACGCGTCTGCGTCTGCGCCTCGCCTGCCCGTAGCAGTCATAGCTTTGCTTAGCGACGCAGTAGTCACCGCGCGCAGTGTAAAATAAGAAAACAAAATGACACCACCATTAACGCCTCAACAGAGGCAGTTATAGTGGCGTTGCGTGAGAGTGGATACCGGATTACCGATATCGAAAGAAGAACGGGGATTTCGGTGAGTGATACCTTCCTATTTATTGTTCTATGTTTAATAATCTCAATGCGCCGCCGCCCGCGGCGCTCTGCATTGAGGAGGCCACAAAATAAAATCTACTCTGATATTATTCAGATTATATTCAGAAAATATTTATATTTTGTAGGTGTGTTTGTAATGAATAGAACTCAAAAACTACTGGACCTATTTCAATAATTCCTTCCCATTAAAATGCTACGCTATCCCTGAATACAAAGCTATATTTTTCCTATATGATGTAACGTAATGGTTACATGTAAAAAAAAAAAAAAAAAAAAACCTTGCATCTAATATATAAAGTACAGAAAATCAAGTAAAAAACACAAATGCAAGTACCTGTAAAGATTCCTTTTTAAAACATAATAATAGTAAGCTAAAAATATTTAACTTAATAGCTACTTTTCATTCATAAAAAATCATTTATAGAAACAGAAAAAAGTAATTATTTTGCTACTTTAAAGAATAAATTTACAAAAGCAAACACCTACAAAGTTACCTACAACAGAAAAAATAATAATAGGCGAAAAAGAATCATCGTAATAGCTACTTTTCATACATAAACTTAGCAAACTAAGAAATTTCATGTACTTGTTGTACTCATACGTACTCTAAGGTACTTCATGTACTTAGATCGTATTCCAACAATCTCGTTTATGTTGAAGGGAGCAAAAGGTTGTCTGTCTTGCTCGCTCCACAAGGAGCGCCCATTACAAAAAAACTGAACAATTTCTAGCGTTGCCAACTTACGACGATTGCACGATATTTTTCCGGTTGCCACCAAAAGTGTCTCAAACTGCATTATTTTCGTAGGCTTGCATAAATACTCAGTCGCCGAAGCACCGTCATCATACCACAGTTGAGCCTCGCCAAGTCGCGATTACTAGCTACTATATCCTCGTATAGGACATCAAAGTACCTAGGTATTATCGTGCATTGTTCGTATATAAAGTGAACGTGATTTCACCCATAGGAATCTATAACTAGCTCAGTCTTCGTAAGTGATAGGAAGCTTATTATCAAATCAGTGAAACCCCCATCTTGGGTAAGTGTGAACAATACGTTTCTCTAATCCACTGTAGGAATAGGTAACTTGTAGCATCTTGTAATAAGTAGGGTTCTATCGCTAATAGCAAACGCTTGCATTTTACCCGCACCGTACTTACGATCTCATGTTTTAATTTCATGTATGTGAATCAGCTTGCCATGTCATGCTTATGTACCTATTATAGCTGCTTGGAGGAATCTTCGTGTTTTCCTCTATGATTTGAAGGGCATCCAAATGCTAGCTACATTTTATTTAACTTGTCATAAAAATACGCCCGTCATATTATCACCCTAATTTTTATGGCGAGGTAGGTAGTTCATAAAAAATATCTGTATAAAATACTTGCCTTGTTATTTAGGATTTATATCAAAATGCATTTCATTTCATTTCATTACTTTTATTGTACATAGGTCACTTATGTGCTTTTATTTCGTTATCTAGTAACAAAACATGTAAACTCGCTCTGCTTATTCTTAGCTAGGCCACCTCACATTATATACCTAGGCATTCCCCTAAAGAGCGGTTTTCTTCCTGAGGTGGTCACGCTTAATATTGGACAACAGATATTAATCTGGACGTCATTCCAGGGTTTCACGGCGCTACGCGTTTTACGCTTACGCTACTTCTCACCACCACCACTCCATGCTGCACTGATGAGCTGCTAGCGGAGTGCTACTACTTACCAGCAGCGGCCGCTTCGCTGCCAATCCCCTGCCCGCCTGGCCGAACACCTGCCAAGGACACCCTGGATCTGCGCTGATCGACCTTCTCGTCTCCTCACGTCGCGCTAATACCAGGGGAGTGCCGTACTACCCAAACTAAAGTTAAGCGGGCCATAGAATCCACGACCTTGAGTTTTTAAATAAATAATTTTACTGTGTTGACACTTGTTTACATTCATAAACCCGTAGATACGTCACAATGATAATGACCCAGCCCGGTTTCGCACGGGAGTAATACTAATTTATACTAATATTCTAAATAGGTTTGTGACGTTGTAGGGGCCTACCCCTACAACGTCTAGATCCTACCTATAACATCTAGATCTACTGAACCGGTTTTAATGTTTTTTATTTGTGATAAAATACATGTTATTTGTGAGTGTCATAGGCTATATTTTTTACTAGCGATCAGCCCCAGCTTCACACGGTTGTAATTGAGAAGAAAAGAAGGTTAAAAACGCGAAATCATCGCCTTTAGATTTTTCCACAAGTGCGAAACTCAAAAACTCAAACAATAATTTTTTATTCATTACGATGCAAGAATCACTTTGAAACGTCTTATAGCTAGGTGAGTCTAGGTGCGAAGCTGGAGTGAATTGCCTGTGGTATTGTAAAGAGAAAAGATTTGTGTTTTTGTGTGCAACAAATAAATTCAACTTCGATACGAAGCCGTGGCAGGTCACTACGATGGTAGCTATACTTATCTATCTAACTAATAAAGGCCTGCGCACAATTAGGTCGCTGGCGATGGCGATCAATGAAACGCAGACAAATATCTCTTTCAAATTTGACAGCGTTTCACTGATCGCCATTGTCATCTCTTAGATGTGCGCAGGCCGTGACGCAGGAAGTTGCTGCATGGAGAGGAATTAAAATCTTTTTTCCTGGAAAAGAGGAGACTTATGTCTAACAATGGACTTCCTCGGGCTTAAGATGATAATTAGGAATTTTAAAGATAGGCTCATAATAGTTTATTTATTTTTTAAGTAGGTTTTCGTATTTAAGTTTATAATAAAAATTCTTTATTGAGGACCACATAATTGTTCGTAAAAATGCTTAAGGCACTAAACATTACGATGTATCTAGTCCTACAATCGGTGGTCTTATCGCGCGCAGCGATTTCTTCCAGAAAACCGTTTTTCTTTACCTAAAACTTAAAAACAACAGGTGATGAGCGATAGTAGAAGTTCACCGGCCCCCGAACTAGTGTCAAACGTGCCCCGAACTAGTTTGTTGTAGGTATGGTATGGTAGGGAGAGACTTACGTCCGCAGCAGTGGACTGCTATAGGTTGATGGTGATGATGATACACGAGGTTCCGTAGCAAAATGTATTCATTATAGGGCACGAGTATTATTTATATTATACTAGCTGTGCCTGCGACTTCGTCCGCGTCTATAGGTAGCATTTTAAATAACAGTGGAAAAAAAACAGTACATATAGTACAGTAGTAACAGTAACAGGGGGGGGGGGGAAGGTTGAGGAGAAAAAATAGAAACAAAATAGTTTTCCAAAGTAACAATATGTCTATTTAATAATTTTGGGGTGTCGGCCAAGATTGATTTACTAATAAGGAGTCCAGAGGCTTTGTTTGACTGGTTTTTATTCTAGTTGTCTCAGTTGGTGTAGTTGGTCTAACTCAGTCTTACACGGACTCAGTATTACAGTTTATTTAAAACAAACTTAAATGTTGGTCTCACTCAGTTTTACAACACGCTTGATTCTACCAAAATGTACAGCACTTTTTCACATTTTCACATTTTCACATGCCTTTCTCTTCAGTTTGTAATGATTTTTGTGACGTCTACTACATTTAGTTGTCTATAACCAAGCCTGAGATCTTCAATTTCTGCTATGTTGTAATCAACAGGTTTTGTGTACCTTATATGCAAATTTAAAAACAAACAGGATAACCATCAAGCTGAGATTCTTGTGTTTCTTGATCACTGCATTTCAATGATTCTTCTGTTCCTTGTTCGCTACCTCGTAATGTATCTTGTTTCATGATTGATACCTTTTATAGGATCTTCGATTAAATCACTTGTTATTGTATCCAAGAAAGGTTGCTTTTCAACGAATGAATAATGGAGTTCTTGAAAAAGTTGTTTGTACATTTGTGGGATCAAAAATCAGTGAATCTTCTGATGATGACGGTGGTTCCTGATATGCTTGGTTCCATGGGAACACAGACGGGATAGCAGTTTTCTTTAATATTTTTTGAGTAGGTACGATCTTTTTTTTTTTTCTTTTCGCTCCTTTCGAAGCAGGCTATAGTACCAAGACCATACCGCCTAGTCTTACGTTTTGGTACGATATTTAACAAAAATGAGTATTCTTCTTAATGAATGGCATCTGTCCTTTTCGGATCAATTTTGCCAGTGTCGAGTAATATAATGAGAATGATGATAATATATTACATAGTTATCCCTTCGGTTGTCGGCGTACCCCCAGGAGATTCATTACAAAAACGTCGGTGTTGTCGGCGTACCTCCTGGAGATCAGTGTTGACTGTGACGTAATTTGTCACATTTGTATCTACGCTTCCTTCCTCTCTTCAACAGTTCAACTCCGCTCACCAAGATCTCGACTGTTACTCACTCACAAAAATGTTGGCAACATTATTTTATCAGTTGACACGTGACAGTGACAATTCAGTTGTAGGCGCGGCGGTAGTGGTGTCCACTTTAAAAAGAAACATCGATATATTTCCTGTTCGATAAATCAGAACTGTACATCTGTCTTTCGATTTATCGGATGAAAACATTGAGTACTTTTTAGGGTTCCGTATCCAAAGGGTAAAAACAGAACCCTATTGCTAAAATTTTGCTGTCCGTCTGTCACAACCGGCTGTATTTCATGAACCGTGATATTTAGAAATTTGACCTTTTCACAGATTATGTGTATTTCTGTTGCCGCTATAACAACAAACACCAACAAATATAATTTACAGGTCACAGACCAGATATTCTACTTCAACTCATTTTTTATGCAAAATAAGACTCATTCCAACATTGTTTTATTAAAAAAAGTAAAAATCATGCATATGAAAAATCTTTAATGTAATTTACGTAAGAACAAAAAAAAAACATCCACATTAGCTGAATCTTGAGATCATTAAACAATTATATAGGGCCCTCATTTAGTCTGCCTACAGGGCCACTTATGTAAATAAATAGTTTATCTGAAATATAATGATCAGATTTCACCGTTTTCCAACTCATGTATTGTGGTACAATTAGTAACAATAACCCACAGAGTAAAGTAATTAAATTGGTCAAAGTTGAGGTTTTATGAAATTAACTGCTTACAATCGATTCGATGTATTTCTATTAAAAACCGAAAAAGCATCAATACATCGAGTATATATTATCAAAAGCATTACAAAACATCGGGTTGGTTCGATCTAACGCATTGTAAATATCGATCAATCCATCGATGCTTATCGAATATCCATCCCTATGCGGCGGTCGGCTGTCAGTCAGTCACTGTGATACGAAAACAAACATAAATTTCTAGAATCGAAAGTCGTCGAATTTCTCAAAATAAGCGCAATTCTCATGAAAAATGGTGTTTACAAAAAGTGTTTTGCATTGATAAGTTGCATAAATGACCTTTCTAATGCCTTTGCCTATCTGTGTACCTTTCGGTGATCGGCATGTAATCGGCGAAGTGGTTTAGTGTTAGAGTGAGACGGAAAGTGAGACAGAAACATCAAAGAATTGCTCTTTAGAACGTGTTTTATGAGGTTTGTAAAACCTTTTTCACAATAAAAAGTAGCCTATGTCCTTCCTCAGGCCCTGAACTATCTGTGTACCAAATTTCATTTCAATAGGTTTAGTAGTTTTGGCGTGAAAGCCAGACAGGAAGACAGACAGACAGACAGAGTTACAAACGCATTTATAATATTAGTATGGATATTAAGATTAAGATTAAATTATTTTTTTGGTATTAGGTCTTTTTAACGTTTTTTTCGACCAATCATAACTTTTATTTCTATGTGTGATTGTTTTTACGTGTATGAGTTTGGCGACACTGGTTCTCTTAGTAATAAGTCATCATGCTCTCTCTACTTTGCGTAAGCAAAAGCGTGTTAGCTGCTCTGTGTTGCCCAAGATTAGATTTAAACATCCACCAACATTCTTATTCCGAAATTTCCAAACAATTTATCTCACAAAATCGGTCCATTTTTTTTTGCAAAAATCTCTGCTTTTGATATAAGCTACCAGAAGAATCAGAACGTTTTGTTAAATAAAATAACAGACTAAACTTTCTTCAAAAAACATGTGGCGACGTAAATTAAAATGTTTCCTCCGTATTTGCTTCCGCAAAATAATCGAGATTATTTGTATTACCATCCGAAACAGCGTTATTTGAATTAGAATTTGATTCAAAGTCTGAAAAGTGAGTGGGCTTATTGTTTAAGTCATCGTTAAAAAAGTATGAAAAATTGGCTATCAATGTTGAATTTTGAGCTTTCAAAATCAAAATAAAATCTGTAGGATCAGAGCCGTAGTTTGTTGCCCGTTCTTCTAGACTCGGCTGCGTGGAACTGGCACCTAGACTCACTTAGCTTTAAGACGTTTCAAAGTGATTCTTGCAATCCTACTGAATAAACACACTTTTGATTTGGTTTTTTTTTTTATTTTCATGCACGCGAAAATTCGTTTCACTCATGAATTGAAAGGAAGAAGGAGAGGAAGAGAAGAAGGAGGAAAGCCGTACGTTGGCTTTTCTTGATGTCAAAGTGATGGTCAAATCTGATGGTTTATTAGAATATAAGTAGTAATATAAGAACCATAAAAATGCTATGAAATCGATCCCGACAAACGAAAAGAAAACGTACTAAAAAAGATTCATTTTCAAATGACTCAATTTTTTCAGAAAATCCCTCATTTGTTGAAAACTGGAAAAGACGAACTAACCAAACGAAACAGAGTAAAACAAAAAGCCATTGAATAAGGAAAGTTCGTGGTCAAAAGAGAACTCAAAAGATGATGCTATTTCATATTCGCCTAAGAAAATTCGTATGCTCAGCAATGATCACAATTCGGCCATATAATCATCTTTAACACTTGTGCTTTTGATTGTGTGGCACATCTTTTTGGAGTAGCTTTTTTCTTAAAGCAAAATATACGAACGTTTTTTGAAACTTTAAATGATCCATTTAGGTTAATAATATCCATGGCTTTATACAAACGAATGTTATGACATCAGGGCTAGTGTACTCTGTTTGCATTATCGCACCAAATCAAACTCTTCTAAAATTTACTGCTAATGCAATATTACTTTTGTGGTTCATATTTTTTTTAGATGTAAGCTACAGTAAAACCATTTCCTTAGAAAAATGCTCTCACAAAGCTAATAACAATTAAAATATTGAAATATTTACATTGCAATAAACGTTGACATTTTACTCGATTTGGGAACGATTGCAAGTAATTGAGTTTGTAAATCTTAAATATAATTTTAGATGAGGTCGAGTAGAGACTCATCTAAAATTAAGAGGAGGTGTGAAACTCTATATGTAGTAGCTTTGCAAACTATCCGCAGAGTTGGGAGCTTGTAGATGGGTATTGTCGGATATATTACGGTAAAATGTTACGTAAAGATTGAGTATGTTGCCTGTTGGCTTTTATCCTTCGACATACTTGCAGTATTTCAATTTTGGCCAGAAATTTTTCGTCGTCTGTCATAGAATTAGTTCTATGACAGACAATTAACAATTATAAGTGAACAAGGAATTTGCCGATTTCTTTGTTAAAAGACAAATTTTCATTGCGTCTCTTGGGACCTAATTTCTTAATATTTTCACACAAACTTTTTAATGTCTCGTCTATAGCACATAGTCTCTCTATCGACAGTCACTAATTCTAGGATCCGCACTTTTTATATCCGCACTTAACGCATTTCTGAATGTTATTATTAATAATAAAAGAGTGCGAGTAAGAGTCTTTTTAACGCACTTGGGTTATCCGCATCTGCAACTCGGCCTGGACCAAACGATGACCGTATTCGGCGCATAGCATGCTGCCCGAGCTCCTTCTGGACCAGTTTGCGCTGGCAGGCGTTGAATGATTTCCACAGGAAAAATATAATGATCACGCTGATAACTGCCATCACTATTAGCAGTGTGGCGGCTAGGTACGTAGCCACAGAAATCGGGCTGACGCTTAGTTTTTAAATGTCGCATTGTCAGTCGCGTCGCCCCACTCACACTGCGCTAACATGTGACATGAAAAATATATAATTATTCGGTGCATACATTGAGTGTTGTTTCACGCCCTGCTAGATGACAAATAAGTTAGGGGTAGTCCGGAACCCTCAGCCCCTAAAGCAGCATTGTGTGCAAATATTCCACACGTCCTCAAATACTTTTGAGAATAGAATCGCCACCGGCCCCAGTTTTCGGATTCAGAAGAGAATGCCGATAATATTCAACCAGACCCTATTAGTTTATCTATAGAGTAGGTAATATCTAATCTGTATAAAACGAAGAGGAGAGAGAACACATTGAAAGAGAAACTATATTACAAAGCGCATCAAGCGAGTGGCTTGAATTGAGAAGGAATATATTGACTGCTTCTAATTTTGGGAGAATAGTTAAATGACGCGAAGATGTCAGTTGTGGAAACCGGCTAAAAGATTTGCTGTAAAAAGATTGTATTAACCACATCAAGTCAATCAAACATGGAAATGATAATGAAAAGATGGCTATCGAACAGCTTTCAAAGGAAGCAATGGTTCATATAGAACCATGTGGTTTATTTATGAAAAAAAAGCTATCATATTTAGGTGCGAGTCCTGATGGAATCTGCAAGGATAAAAATATGATAGTAAAAATTAAATGACCTGTTTCTGCGTACTAAACAAACTTCGAAGAGTCAGTCAGACAAAAAAAATCAATTTTATAAATTTAACCATCCAAATAAATAAAAAACACAACTAGTACTACCAAATACAAGACCAACTTCATAAACAAAAAAAAACAAAATGTTTGGTTTGTGGTTGGGTGAAAATATCCTTATGAAAACAAATATAATTGAGAAAGACGATCAGTTCTGGGATGAAACAATGGAGCCCAAACTAACAAAATTTTATTTTCATTGCGTTTTGCCAGAACTCATTGATCCTCGATTCACCAGAAAAATTACAATTCGTGATCCACCCCTATATAAAAGAAGCGATAAAAGCAAAGACCTCCAAAAAAAGCGTTCCTAAAAAAAAGAAAGCTGAAAAACAGAATAATGAAAATAAAAGCATAGAACAAGGCAACAACACCCAACGAACATTCTCTCAGATTGGACCAGATAGCAATACTGAAGAAGAACGGACAGAAAAAAGAATGTATATTATGAATGAAAGGCAATTAAACATAGAGGAATTTTAAAAGTAAAACTGTTTTATTTTATCTATGATGTAGGTTAGGTAATACCTACCCTACCTATAACCCCAATTAACTTACTATAACTATCAGCTTTGTTATTAATGATTGTAATATTATCCAAGTACACCAGTGCTAGCACACGGGGAGGACAAGTTATCCCCGGAAAAGATATTTTTTTTTCCCCCGCTGTCAGTTTTATCCGACCTCCGAGCATGGCCTCGCCTGTGTATCCACGGGGAAAGGCGGTGGGTATAGCGTTTCGAAGGTTTTCTATTTCATTGTTGTCAAAAATATAGTGCTGAGCACCGCAGTCGCTACCTTTGTTTGTACTCCGGCGTCACGGAAGACCAGCGTTGTACCTAGTTAGGACCGTAAATCGGCAATATTAAACTGGGTCCGGTGGACACGGTAGCGACTCCTAGCGTATCAAAACAGGGCGCGACTGCCCAAGTGTTAAGTGGGCTTCTATTTTAATGGTTAAATAATCATTGTCAGTTGTTGCAGCCGACGGCATCAATACTCTACTGCAAACAGAACGAAGCAAAGTCATCAATGTATTTAGTAGGGCAACAGGATTTGAGTTCTCACTCTCAAAAGTCTTTACTCCAATTTGTACGTCATTTAGGATGCTCCTTAAAAAGTTCATGTAAAGTAAATTTTTCTCATCGGTATACATGGAATGAAGTTGGTCTGCTGTGTAACATTTATCTTTATGCAAAGAAAAAAGCAATTTTAGTTCTTCCCATTGAGACAGTATCCTAGTCACTGTTTCTTCAACGGAGAGCCACCGAGTATCACAAGAGCGTAATATTTTTAAAGGCTTCTCGCCACAATTTATAGTCTCATATATATCTTTGTACTCTTCATAGCGTTTAGGTGAATGTGAGAACCAATTATAAGTTTCTCTAATAAGAAACTCTATATTCCGCGGCAAAGTGTGCTCTGATGCATGTGACACAGCTAGTTGAAGTGAATGGCAAACACATCTAACTAGAATAAGGTTGGGCAAGCTATACTCCGTTTTTAATATAGTATGTACGCTATTATGGATACCCGTCATAACAGAGGCATTATCCATCCCAATTCCAATTTTTTTTTTATAGGCAAACTACCTCTATGTTCTTCTAAACAGTTGACTAAGGCAGTAACAATTCCTCGAGCATCCGCGGTTTTAAGTGGTTGTAAGGCGAGAAATGAAGAAACCACTTTTTTGTGTCTGGAACTGAACTATCTGATTACTACACCCAACAATTTTGACACACTGAGGTCAGTGGATTCATCCAACAATAAACTATACTTTTGTAAGTGAATATCATCCAATAACTTCTGTTTAAAATGTGGAGCCAAAACATTTTTTATTACTGCACTACATTTTGACCTGTGCATTTTTATATCCATAACACTCTTTGAATCGGAAATACATTTTTTTAAAGCCTCAGTTAAGTGGTCAATTTGCTGTATGGACGTGTGTTCAGCAATAAATAGAGCCAAAGTTCCTTCTATTTTCAGTGAGTTTGTATTATCTTTGGAAGCGGGGAGAAATTCAAGTTGTTTGTTTTTAGTCACCAAGTCAGATTTTTCCTTATGTTTCTTTGTGTTTCTTAATGTCACCAATTCTAGCATAAACTTCAGCATGACAAAACTTACAAAAAGCTTTAGTAGGATCATTTGACACAGGCCGTAACCACATTTTAAATTCTTCTTGGGTTTCCCATTCTTTTCGATATTTTTGAGGATAAACAGTCTTTTTTTTCACCGGCACATCCATAGTAATTATTTCACAAATTAGAACTTCAATATAACTTTATAATAAATTAATAATACGTGTCTTGGTATGGAATGGGAATTCCCCGAGCATCACCAAAATTTAGAAAAAAAAGGATAGCACTATTTATTTCATAACGAGTAGGTGGGTGGTCTACACTCTGGCGTGGGGATTCCCGTCTTCAAGGGCGGGCAAATAGGGTTGCCATTTTGTTATCTCTAATTACCCCAGATTTTAAAAATATCATTAAAAATCACCAGATATTTTTCTAGTGATATCTTTTCCAAAATTTCACCATGTAGCCCCTAAAAATCACTAAATCTAGCGACAAAATCGCCAAACTGGAAACACTGGCAAAGCTGGAAATCTTACAAGGATTTATAACACACATCAAATCGCCGTCGGATCTAGAAGCCACCATTACTCTTAGGAAAGAAAAAATGGCAAGTTTAGGATTTAGTGTTCAGCCGTACATTATAATAATTGGTACTTCAATCGCGGACATTCATACAAGATACACAGTTATCAATAATGTTAAATGCTCGTCAACGTCAAGCCAAGGCAAGTCGTCAAGGCGTTGTATTCTAAGTATGTATTTACAAAAAAAAAAATGTATTCAAGTATTATATCAGCTATCTGGTTCCCATATTACAAGCTCTGCTTAGTTTGGGGCTGGATAGTGTTGTGTGAATTGTCCACAATATTTATTATTATTATTATTATTAAGCATTCGTTACGAATCCACCTCCATAATCCATGCTGTTGACGTTTGTTTTAAAATTCTATTTGCATTAAATGCAGAGTATCCCGCAGAAAGCTCAAGCATCTGGTATTTTATTCAAAAAGGACTGTATAAGCTCACAACAAAATATGACAAGGTATACACATCAGTCAATTCCCTCGTGAAAGACCTGGGCATTTCTGCTAAGTAAAGTTGCACATGCTGAATAAATGTGAATATTTGATATTCACTGAATTTGATGACTTAACTTGTACTTTAAAATGCCGACCTGTTTTATTTGTGCTACAGTAATAGCTGTTGTTTTGAGCTTGTTTAAACACTTCACTTATTTTCATGGTAACCACACTTTTTCTGAATACCACTGTATTGATGATGGGTGTTTTAGAGCATTTCACTTAGTAAATACATTTCGTAAACACTTTAATAGTCAGCATGGTTGTCGAAGCACTCATAGTAGTTTAATTCCTGAAGTAGCCATTACATCTAACTTGTCTGATCAAATTCTAGTTCAACCTTGCCTCAATAAAACTGAAATACCTTCAAAAACTTCTGTAGGATCTGATATGTTATCAAATTTTTTGGCAGAACTGTATGCGAATCCACTACTGCCTAAAAATGCAGTTCAGTCTGTTGTTGAAGGGATGAGCTCTTATATGCGCGAGGGTTTATCTCAGAACATTAACAATATTTTTGACGATATGTTGAACTCGTTACAGAATGGTCAGGATGTAACTGTTTTTAAAAATAGATTTTTGTCAGCTGTGCAGTCTCCTTTAGACTCCTTTAAAACCGAACACTTGCGAATGAAATACTTTGTGTCTATGGGTTCTTATGTACCGCCAAAACAAATAAAAATAGGCGAAAGAATGACTACAGTAAGACAACGCGGTGTGATGAATGTCAAGCCGACTGATTGTACATTACTATTTATTCCACTTCGACATACATTGCAAAAGTTTTTTTCTCTTGATGGTGTTATGGCCGAAACACTAAATTACATTAAATTATTATCACGTCAATCAAGCAATGGTTTAGTAGAGAATTTTATTCAAGGATCTTATTGGCTTAAACGAATGAAAAATAATGAAGGTAAACATGTATTTCCACTGTTTATGTTCTTTGACGATTATGAGAGGGGAAATGTTCTGGGAAGTCATTCCGGTATTCATAAATTAGGAGCAGTTTACGTTTTAGTTGGTTGCATTCCACCACTAAGAGCTTCTACTTTGTCTAATATTTTTCTTGCATAACTATTTCATTCCTCTAATAGAGTTACATTTGGTAATGGTGTTATTTTCAACCTACTATTGAAGAGTTCAACTTCTTGTCACAAAATGGCATAGAAATAGACAAACTGTTTTAAAGGTAAACTGTATTTTGAACTTGCAATTATTGTTGGAGATAATTTAGGAATTCACGCCATTATAGGATTTAATGAGTCATTCTCTTCAAATTTTCCTTGTCGTATTTGCACTGTGCCTAAAGAATTACTAAAAAAGCAATGTTATGAAAATGTTGATCTCCTTCGCAATCAGGCTCAGTATGATATTCAGTTGGCTGAAGATAACAGTTCCAATACTGGTATAAAAGAGAAATGTGTATGGCTTAATGTTAAAGGATTTAGTTTATTTGAACAGGTTGGGGTTGATGTAATGCACGATATACTAGAAGGTGTTGCCAAATATGTAATGTGTTTTATGATAGCAAAGTATGTAACAGATTTAAAATATTTTTCAATTCAAGTCTTAAACGACAAAATTTCTTGCTTCGACTATGGTCCCGACAGTAGTAGCAAGCCCTGTCTCTTGAGTATGGATCATATTTCAAATTGTAATATGAGGCTCTCAGCTTCTGAGATGTTAACAATGGTTCGGTATTTTGGTTTGCTTATCGGTGAGTACGTGCCATCCAACGACCAATACTGGATATTGTACACTACCCTAAGAAAGGTGATCGATCTAGTGCTATGTCAAAGAGTTAATGTTGATACCAGTGAATTGTTAAAATGTTGGGTTGGGGAGCTCAATGAATTGTACTTGACATTAACAAACGACCATCTTAAGCCAAAATTTCACTTTCTCACTCATTATCCTTCATTTATAATTAAATACGGACCTATCGTTAACTTTTGGTCGATGCGATTTGAAGCAAAACATAGGTTGTCTAAAATTGCCGCTCGCACTTCATGTAATAGGCGCAATATTACATTCACACTTGCAAATAAACATCAAATGCAGCTCAATGAATTTTTTTTTAAAGGTCACTTGAATGAAACAATTAAGTTTGGGCTGGGTAGAGATATCTCGATAGAAAAATGCAGTGAGATTAAAACAGCACTAAATCTTAGCCCTGAAGATACTCTAAAGCGCGTTGCATGGGTTAAAGTTAACGGTACAGTTTATAAGCCTAAAACAATACTTACCGAGGATATAGATGATTTAGGAGAGTTTTGTTTCATGATCCTACAAAATGTTTATATAAACAGTACAAAAAAACTATTTTCGAATGTGTTATGTTTAATTCATTGGAGTATGATGATCATTTTCACTGCTACGAAGTTGATATTCCCAAAAATGAAAAAAAGAAATATATTTTTCATGATGATCTCATGTCATGTGCCAAATAATATTACAATAACGTCTAGCGGGCAGAGATTTGTAACGGTTCGGTCACAATTATAGTAGGTACTATAGTATTGTAAATATAATGTATAAATAGTAAAGAAGCAATGCCAGCTACACAGCTAGGATATACTCATTTATCTTACTGTCTATAATTTTATTAATGTGTCATTCTTTATTTTTAGGGATAAAACTTACAACTTTTTCTAAGAAACAAACACTAAGCGCGGAAAAAAACAGCTGTTTCATAGAAAAGTTCAATACCTACTTGGCTAAAATGTATGAAACAGCTGTTTTTTTTTTCGCGCTCACAGTGTTTGTTTCTTAAAAAAAGTTACAATAACATCTCGTTGCTAGAAATTTGTAACAGTTCCGTCTCAATCATAGTAGGTACAATAATATTGTAAATATAATGTATAAATGGTAAAGAAGCAATGCCAGCTACACAGCTAAGATATACTCATTTATCTTACTGTCTATAATTTAATTAATGTGTCATTCTTTATTTATAGGGATAAAACTTACAACTTATTCTAAGAAAACAACATATATAGTTATGGAAAAATGTTGAAAAGAGTCATGGGTTCAATTATGATAAAAATAAAATCTGTATTAAAAAAAAATCGAGAAAAGTGGTTTTGATAAAAATATTTTTTTTACATATTCGAAATCTCTATCTAAGAAACAAAAGTTCTGTAAAGTAACTATGGGTCTAATGTTGTTGGAACAAGTTTTTGCCTCAGCTGCTTTCTAACTATTGATCATTTTGTATGAAAAAATTAAAAAGTATTCCAACAACATTAGATCTTTATTTCCTTTATGATTGTTATCAGAAAGAGAATATGCAAAAAAAAACATTATCAATTTCCTCGATAAATAAATGGTTTCCTTTTTTTAAATGCAATCCTTGTTTTTATTATTATTATAAACCAAAAAATACTGTAAGCATTAACTTGCAAAAAATGTGTAGTTGCCAAATAATAATTAAGCGCGTTACGTGCACCCTCTTTTGTTATAAAATTGGAAATTTTATGTGTTATTAATCGTCATATTGTTATATTTGCTTACATTTAATTTGTACCTACCATTGGTACCTACTTAATTAAAAAATAAGTTATGTTCTCTCACTTGACTAATAAAAGTTATACATATAATATTTTCTTTGATTTCAGTCTCTAACTAAAGCAACAATACATCTTCTGAGAAAAAACAAAAAAATGAATTTGCATATATCCGAATGCGAACGCAGATTGCACATTGTAGCAGCTATCCTCAGATTACGTGCTAGTTTCTCACAAGACGTATTGTTGTTTTAAGCTAAACAGCTCGGCTGTGATAACAACCGAGCTATTTAGCTAAAAACAATTTAGGAACCTTTTACCAAACATATCTTACCATATAGGTAGGCACATTTAACCAAACAGTTTAGCATTCGTTAGCCAAACGGTTGAGTAATATCTTACCAAACAGTTCAGGTACTTTTAACCAAACAGTTTAGCAATCGTTAGCCAAACGGCCGAACGTTATGTGCGAACTGTCCTCAACTTAATTCACATTGAAAGCCACACTAGAAATACTACTTGGTCAAATGCATTGTGTAAAATTCAGTTAGTTTCAAATATAACTAAGCAAAGGACCACACAGTACTCTGCTCTACCCCCGTAATACGTGCTCTGGTCCGAGACGTGGCGATGGAAACCGGGAGCCCTAATCGAGAGGCAATGAGGGAAATCAGCAGGAGTCGAGCTAACGAGTTACTCAACCGAAATAAAGAGAAACAAGACTCCTATGTAAACCGTCATCGACACCCTCCCAGAGTATTTCAGGTTGACGACTACGTGTTCGTCATAAAGTACTCGTAATCCACTGGGAAACTCGACTCTGGCATGAGAGGTCCGTACCGCGTGATAAAAGCGTTACCGAGCGACCGATATAAGTTGAAGCTGCTTAGTGGTGCCCGTGGGATAACTACCCAGGCCGCAGCTCAGTACATGGTGCCTTGGAAGGGCGAGTGGTGTCCCGAGAGTTGTGCCGCATTTTTTGAAAGTGAGTTTAATATTTCTCTTGTGTTTCAGAAAATTGTTACTGGCCTTGTGTAACTGTGTATGCGAGTGTGCTGGTCAATCTGCGAGCTATCCGGTGCGCACGCACTGCGACTGAGAGCCCCCAGCAGACGTGTCCAGGACACGTAGGGGCCATGCCTCGCAGACGTGTCTCTGATACGTAGGGCCATGCCTCGCAGACGTGTCTCTGATACGTAGGGGCTCTGCCTCGCAGACGTGTCTCTGACGCGTAGGGGCTCTGCCTCGCAGACGTGTCTCTGACGCGTAGGGGTTCAGCCTCGCAGACGTGTCTCCGACGCGTGGAGGCCCTGCCTCGCGGACGCTTTTAGCGTTATAGAGCTCTCGGGGCCCTAGCTCCGTAGGAAGGGGCCCTCGCCCCATAGACGCGTTCCTAACGTGTGTAGTAAATCGTTTAGGCACAAGTCAGGTAGGAGGAGCGAAATTGTGTCTGGCGATGAATGTTACTGCAGAGTTGATGAATGCACGTCTGTGTAGAAATTAGGCGAAAAAAAAAACTAAGTGTGTGTCTTTGAATGGGGCCTTGGATGTGTGATGAATGAAAGAATAGGCCATAACCGTTTATTTGATAATCAAAAGTGATATTCTTTCATAGACTCTGACGATGACTACGATGACGAAGGCACAGCTGGTCCCTCCTGCGCCGCTGCTCGACGCTGGAAGACTAGGGCGTGGACACATGTCTGCGGTGCGGCGCCGGCCACCGTGTAACGGCACGGCACCGCTACCGCGAGGCGGCACGGCGTCGTGTCGCGACACGGCGCCGCTCGCTAGTTAATGTTTTGTTGGTGTTTAGTCTGCACGTGTTATTTAATGCATAATAATGGCTGCCGATTTAGATGTCGACTTTTTAATTTCACTCGTGGAAGCACGTCCCGTTCTCTGGGACAAGACAAAGGAGAATCATAAGGATAAAAATTTGAAAACTGAAGGGTGGAAAGATGTATGCCGAAATATTTTTCCATCTTTCGACGAGAAGGACAATAAAGAAAAAACAAGTCTCGGTGAGTACATATTTTATTCATTTATCTTTTTGACATAATAATAGGTGAAAATTTAAATGTAAAAAGTTTAAAATACAATTAACATTTAAATGTGAATAAAATGCGTTAATGTTCAATATGCCAACTTGTCGATTTTTTTTTTTAACTAAAGTCAGTCGCAAACGCAGAACAAAGCGAATTTCGTACAGTGATAACCATTGTATCACTCTGTCTAACTTGCACAATATTATATATTGCCATCCTTTACACATACTCAACACTTTGGCTTTGTTAGTCGGCTCAAAAAACAGGTAGAAAATTGTTTGTTCCGGGACCGAGCTTTAGTTATATTTTGCTTAATTGCCAACTAAGCGCACCGACATCACTATTAAAGTATTTACAAAATTCGCCTCTTATATCAACTGGATTTGATAAAGAATCTGCATCTGTTGTTTGTTGAATGTTTAAAAGAGTGTTATCAATACATAGCTCTTCAGACTTTCTAACTCCATCTCGAGTAACAACAAAATTGTGTAAGACACAGCATGCTTCAATAATGTCTGTCGCAAAATTATATTGAACATTTAAAGGCCGGTGAAATACTCGCCATTTATTTGCGAAGATACCAAAAGCACACTCGACATATCTTCTTGCTCGACTTAAACGATAGTTATAAACCCTTTGTTCTACACTTAGATGCTTCCCTGGGTATGGACGCATTAGATTGTTCATTAATGGTAGACCTTCATCTGCGATAAAAACATAGGGAATTGAATTTTGAAGCCCCGGTAAAGGTTTTGGCGCTGGTATTGGAAGTCGATTCTGTAATAATAATTCGTATAATTTTGTATTATGAAAAATCGTGGAATCGCATTCCTTCCCATACGATCCTATATCGACATATACAAATCTATATCTAGAGTCTACCAATGCCAGCAAAACTATAGAATTATAGCTTTTATAGTTGAAAAAAAGAGATCCACTGTGGGCAGGACTGCAAATTCTGATGTGCTTCCCGTCCAATGCCCCCATGCAATTTGGGAAATTAGTTTTTACGTCAAAATCTTCAGCTATTTGTTCTATTAGCTCTTTAGTTATTTTCGGAATGCTTTCTCTTAAAAGGATGTCCCATATAGCCCGACAAACTTCTCGTATAATTTTCCCTATTGTGCTTTTTCCACGATAATCTGTGAATTCCATATCTCTGAATGAATTTCCTGTCGCCAAAAACCTGTAAATAGGATATTTAATTAACTTTTACAGAGATATTAAAAAACAACTATTTAATTACATATTTCTAAACATTTTTTTTATGATTGTTACAGGTAATGACGTAATTAGAAAGTGGACCAACATTATATTAAAACACGTTGACTTTCCAACATCGACAGCTTTTATTCATGTTTTTCTTAAAAACTAGTCCAACTAAAAAGGCTAAAGTTTACACTACATACTACTATTTTGGTACCATAGATTAACACCCCTACATAACAAAATAAAGTTATAACCTTGCAATCACAAACTATGAAAAGATAATTGTTTACACATTATTATTCTTAGGTACAATTCCTAACATTTTCATAAACTTGTAATGTTTAGCTGGCATAAGGCCCTTGGTTAACAAGTCAGCAGGCATCTCACGAGTTGAAATGTAATTGGTCTCCATCCATTCATTTTTTATAGCATCTCTAACATAATGGTAACGTACATCAATATGTTTTGATCTATTCTGTAACTGCTGATTTGTTGCCAGTTTTATTGCACTTTGATTATCACAAGACAAAGAAATTACACTTAGTTTACCAGTTATCTCAAACATTAAATTCCTAAGATAAACAGCCTCCTTAGCCGCCTCTGAGAGTGCAACATATTCAGCCTCGGTGCTGGATAAGGATACCGTCTTCTGTTTTCTACTCTGCCATGAAATCACAGAACCTGACATGATAAAGCAGTAACCAGTATAGGACTTTCTATCTAAACTATCACTTGCCCAGTCGGCATCTACAAAACCCTGCAATTCAACATTGCCTTTACAATATTTCAAACAATAGTCTTAAGTAAATATTTCAACACTCTTTTGGCATAGCTGTAATGATTTTCATTATAACAGTTATTAAATTGGCTTAGGTAACTGACAGAATAAGAAATATCAGGCCTCGTTAATACCGCTAAGTACATCAAGCTGCCAATTAGTCTCTGATAAGGTATTTCAGATTTACATTTTTCTGACACTTTTACATTCAATTTACATTTAATTGGGGTATCAATGGGTCCACATTCAGACATATTAAATTTATCTAGCATTTGCTCTATATACTGTTCTTGATCTACAGTTATAGTTTGAGACATTTTATCCACATGTACTCGCATACCCAGATAACGCCTCACAGGGCCTAGGTCTTTCAATTTAAATTCAGAACCTAGAACAGTCTTTAGTTTTTCTGTTTCCTCAGGACTATTTGAATAAATCAAAAAATCATCAACATATACAGTTATTATAACTTTAACATTTGCATTGATTTTTGTAAACAAACATGGTTCAAATTTACTTATTTGAAATCCTAATTTACACAATAAATCTTTTACTCTTTCATACCAGACTAAAGAAGATTGTTTTAATCCATAAATTGCTCTTTTTAGTTTTAAAACTTTACCTTTCATTTCATTTACAAACCCTTCAGGAACAGACATGTAAATATCTTCTTTTAAATGTCCATTTAAAAATGCAGTGGTCACATCTAGATGTGATATGTCCATATCCCACTGTACGCTAAGAGCAAACAACATTCTCAAGGTAGAATATATATATATATTAATAATAAATAAATAAATAAATATTGTGGACAATTCACACAGAATGTTTCACAACAGGTGAGAATGTGTCCACATAGTCAATACCAGGTCTTTGAGTAAACCCTTTAGCCACTAGCCTAGCACGATAACGCACTTTGTCATTCACATCAACCTTTTTATTTAACACCCACTTGCATTTCACTATTTGCGCACTGCTAGGAATGTCAACCAGCTCCCATGCGTCGTTGTCCTCGAACGACTGCAGCTCCTCCTGCATAGCCAGCTTCCACTGCTCCGCCTCGGAGCCCGCCAGCGCCTCGGAGACCAGCAGAGGATCAACCTCCACAACAGGGACATCATGTTGAACACACATGTTAGTGAAGCCATAGCGATCAGGCACCTTTCTAGTTCTCTTTTTTTCTACATCCTCTGGATTTGAAGATTCATCTGCTGAAACAATGGTATCATCACTTTCTACATCTGTGTACAATGATGTACTTGAGTCTGATTTGTTCAGAGATTCATTCCAAGTAGAATCCCCCACAGAAGCTCTGATCTCCTCACTTTTCTCATTGTTATCTTCAACTTTCTGTATTGCTTCTTCACTCTGTATCCAGATTGTTTTTTCTTGATCTACCATTTTTTCATCGTCTTCCATTATAATGACATCTCTCCTAACAAAGACTTTATTACTGCTTGGATCATACACTCTATAGCCTTTAACATTTTCCGAGTATCCCACTAGTATGTGTTCTTTGGCTTTTCTGTCCCATTTTAATCTTCTCTCTTTAGGTGTGTGAACCATAACAGGACTTCCAAATAAACGTACTTTACTCAGATCTGGCTTTTTATCATACCATGCTTCATAGGGTGTCATATTCTGTAGGCTGGATGTCACTGATCTATTTTTTAGGTATACCGCTGTATTTGCTGCCTCTGCCCAGAACTTCTTTTCAAGCTTAGCATCAAACAATAGACATCTTGCCTTTTCAATCACAGTCCTATTAGATCTTTCGCAAACACCGTTCTGCTCTGGTGTATAAGGATTCGTTTTTTGATGGATAATACCTTCTTTGTTTAAAAAAATTCTCCATCTCACCACTACAGAACTCACCACCATTATCTGTGCGTAGGATTTTAATTTTTTTATTTTTCTGGTTTTCAACCATTGCTTTGAACTCCTTGAATGTGTTGAAATCTTCATGTTTGTACTTCAGAAAATATATAAAATTCATTCTACTTAAGTCATCTACAAACAAAACAAAATATTGGGCACCTCCAATGGATTTGTTTTCCATGGCACCGCATACATCAGCATGTACTATTTCAAGTACCTCTGTACTCCTGTGTCCCATCTGAGGAAAGGGTAACCTCATCTGTTTACCTTCACAACAGGTCGCACAGGTTTTCTTCTGTATGTCACTGATGGCTGGAAATGATAAGCCATCTACAATACCATTTTTCATTTTATTCAAATCACTACTGTTTATGTGTGCTAGACGCCTGTGCCATAGTTCTGCGCTTGCTGCTGGCGATGAAGCCAACAAACAATCTGCTGCAGCTTTCAATTTCAATTTATAAACTCCATTTGTTAATTCTGCAGTGGCAACTATTTCATTTATCTTGTTTCGAATGTAGCAGTGATTTATTTCAAAATTCACACTGTTTCCATTGCGGATAAGCTCACTCACTGACAACAAATTTGTTGTAAGATTTGGCACGCACAGCACATTTTTAACTGTGATATCATAATTACAACAGGTGGTTATTTCTACTTCACCGGAGCACTCAACCGGCACTTTCATCTCATTTGCAATAACAATTTCTGATAAACTTGGTGTGTAAATTACCTTGTTTATCCAATGTTTATTTGCTGTCATGTGTGCACTGGCTCCTGAGTCTATGTACCACTCATTTTTGCTGTATTTTCCATTCAAAAACACTGCACTAAATGCATTTGATTGCTTGTTTTTCTGCCATAAAGGACACTTGTTTCTGTAATGCTCTTCTTGTTTGCATTTGTAGCATGTTATAGTCTTCTCTCCGGTCTTTGATTCAGCCTTATTGGATGAAGTTCCACTTTGTTTACTTGATATTTGTTGCTGTGGTTTTCTTGCAGCAAATGCAGCGCCACTGGAATCATTTGAACAAATTTCCATATCAAGTAACTTTGATTTAATAACATCAGCTGAAATATTTATACCAGAGTGTTCGATTGTCATGATCATTGGTGAAAACCTTTCTGGCAAACCAGCTAATAACAATGACCCAACCCATTCATCATTGATTGTAAATCCTGTGCCGTTCAATCTCTGAGCCGTTTCGACAACTTGTGTGACATAAGCAGTCATGGAATCACAGTTTTCCTGTCGTATAGAAATGAGATGTCGCAACAACGTTATTTTTCTTGAAAAACCTGAGTCATCGAACATTGATTTCAGTTTTTTCCATAACTCCTCAGAGTTTTCTGTGCCTCTGATATGCACGTATAACGAAGGATCGATGGTCAAAATAAGCTTTGCCTTGGTCTTTGCATCGTCTGCAGGCTTCTTTTCTGTGCCGGCCACATTTTTCACATAGTGCGCCATGCCTTCAAGCACCAAAAGATTATCTGCCGCAAAACTCCATTCATCATAATTTTCTCGGCCTTTTAACTTTGGAACGCTTTGAATGTAATTCGTGGTCATGTTTACACGAAAGCACAACTACTTTTTTCAACTGTAAAATTGATATTTTACTGAAAAAACCGCTAATTGCCCATAACCTATTAAAACACGTTGACTTTCCAACATCGACAGCTTTAATTCATGTTTTTCTTAAAAACTAGTCCAACTAAAAAGGCTAAAGTTTACACTACATACTACTATTTTGGTACCATAGATTAACACATTAAAGATAATTTTATGAAATATATGAAAAAGATAGAACTTTCAAAAAAATCTGGAGCTGGTGCAAAACATATAAAAGAATACCATTTGTACAAACAGCTCATGTTTTTGCAAAAAAAATGCTCCAAATGTAACCGACGACAGCATAGAAGAAGGATTTCAAAATCCAAAAACGAGATCACGATATCAGCCATACAGTACAACTACGCGACAGCGAAAACCAAGTAGTGATGAATTTGAGAGGCAAATTATTGAAACTTTAGGTACTTCAGAAAATCGACATCTGTCATTTTTTAAAGCTATTTTGCCATCTTTAAACAAGTTAGATGACCACCAGACTTTGATGTTTCAAAGTGGAGTTTTAAAGATTTTAACGGATTTCCATCGACCACCGTGTCAGTCATATAGTGGATACCAGACAGCAACTTCTTACGACACCAATTATCATCAAGCTACACGATCACCACAAGCTACAACGTCTTATGAGACTTATCAAACAGCTTATAATTCATCCATTCAAAGCATAAATCGTCACCAAACATCACCAATCTCGCCTTTGGAAGAAATTCTATCCAATACCACGGATACACAAGAATCAGAATACGACTTTTCTTAAATAATAATATACTCAATCATTCGAATTATTACTCTTTTGATTTGAATAAAAAAATATATCAATGTAAAATTCTTTTATTTCTTACCGCAGAGTTAAACCTATCATTTCCTTAGGCTCCACAGGTTTTCTGAACACGTACTGCTTTTGTATACGAGGTGCAATTTTGGTCAGCAGTTCTTCAAAACTTGATATAGACATTCTAAAATATTCGTAAAATTTCTCATCACCACATTTTTTCAGCGCTTCATATTTCCTCTCAAAATGACCTCCATCATGGTTCATTATAGAAAGATATGGATTCACCCAATATTTTCTTTGATTCTGTTTCTTCTTCATTCGTCGTCTTAGTAACAGGAGCAAAATGATACGTCTTTCGCGGTCCATATCAAGATAAAAACTGAACAATGGTTTGTGCCCGCGTTGCACCGCACAAGGCGCCGTGTCGCGACACGACGCCGTGCCGCCTCGCGGTAGCGGTGCCGTGCCGTTACACGGTGGCCGGCGCCGCACCGCAGACATGTGTCCACGCCCTTAGGCACAATGCTCAGAGACCTCAATATTGTCTCCCAACAGGTGGGTCTAAACATGAACATGAGCAAGACAAAAATCATGTCTAATGCTCATGTCACACCCATGCCGTTTATATTTATTATGTATACAACGTGTATCAAAATATGTGTACTATCCTGAAGGGGGGTGAATTTCCACCCCCCGGGGAACAACTTTTGTTCAACGACTTTTCGAACTTCGATTGGTATCTCTGAAAAAAACTGCAACGAAGTTTCAACATGAACAGCTGACTTTATACAAAGTGACAACCCTAAACTCAGCTACAGAGGTAGTAGGTAGTATTAGTAGACCTACAGAGGTAGTAGGTCAAGGGGTAGGTGAGTTACAAGGATAGGGTTGTCAATTTATTTAGGCATTATGAAATTAAATATTTTTGTATGGGAAACTGAAAATAGGAATTTTTAATTTTCTCCCACCCACAACTGATCACCATTGTGGTCTGAAACCCCCCACCTTCACATAGTACACATATTTAGATACACCTTGTATACTGTATGTATTTTATTTAGTAGGTAAATATGTATATATTTATTATATTTATGTATGTATGTACATACAGACTACATAGTCTATACAGGGCGTCCCAAACTTATGGGACATGAAGGGGAAGTACCTTAAATATCGTAGATAGTGAATTTTGCTCAAAGAAGACTTTATGTTATTTTTAAAAGTTAGTAATTCTGCATTCATAGATTTTCTAAAAATTACTTGCTTCGTCTGGGAATCGAACCGACTAAAATGTGAAAAAAAAATCACCCTTTTTTTATGATGCCAATCGAAAGAACAGCTAAAAAATAATAACTCTGCTTAAGTAACATAGTATTTTAAAATAAAGGAACACCATAAAATGATTGAGTCAAATTTCAAGAAAGTTATTTATTGCCGAAGACGACGTTCGAAAAGTAGCAATATTATCATTCCAAAGATAGCATTGATTATTCGTAAATAAGTACCCACTTCATAAAATAGGTACCTACTGGCATAAGTTTTCCTTATTATAAGTGCACGTGTGGATAAAATGATAATTTGATAAAACTTAGTATTTCAATACGTCCTCTGTAAGCTAGACAGAAGGCAAATTTAAAACAAAAATAAATAATTGTTAAATTTGAAAATGGAACAGTTTATGACAGCGTTTGTTTGAATGCATACTTTTTAAGATATTTTAAAAAGAAGTGATATTTTTAAATGTTGTTCTTAAATTTGAAAATAGAACAGTCTGTGCAAGCGTTTGTTTTTCGGATATTGATCTGTTTAGTCTTAATTCACTTACATATCACTCTAATCACTTACATATGTTATTGTGTTAATTTATTGCGAACATGGCATATCAAGTAAGTTTTGATCTAATGGAAGCATATTTTTTGAACGATAAAGATATCTCTAGAAGTTTGCGGTGGTATGGCGTAAAATATCCTGATAGACAAATACCGTCTCGTAAAGTTTTGAAAAGGCTTGTGAACAATTTGAAAACTCTGGGACGTTTCGATAAACGCCCAAGAGAACCACAGCAAGAAAACCATACGATCAACGACGAAGACCTTGGTATTTTAATTTACTTTTCGGCTTTTCCGAAAGCATCGGTGAGAGAAGGAGAACAGGAAATTGGAGTTTCAAAAAGTAAAATACACCGTGTATTAAAAAAACACGGTTTTAAGAGTTATGTTGAAGGACGATTGGTTCAAAAGTTACTTCCGGGCGATACAGAAAGGAGAAAAAATTTCTGTCTTGATATCCAGGCACGCTTGCTTGAAGATCCAAATTTTTTGGATAATATTATTTGGACAGACGAATCTAACTTTAGCAATAACGGTATGTATAACCGCAACAATAATCGTATTTGGTCTAAAGAAAATCCCCTACGAGTCACTGAAACTAATAACCAAGTGCGTTTTTCACTTAACTGTTGGTGCGGACTTTTAAAAAACCGGGTTTTCTTAATCCATTTTTACCAAGGAACCTTGAACACAGAAAAGTATTTAGGAATACTTCAAATTTTAAGGGATAAGATAAGAAACCTTTCCGCGGCGGAGCAAGAAAACTTAATTTTCCAACAAGATGGAGCTCCGGCTCATAATAGTCGGAGAGCAGCAGATTTTCTAAATGAATGTTTTCCTACATGGATTGGTACAAATGGACCGATTAGATGGCCGGCCAGATCCCCGGACCTCACACCATTAGATTTCTTCTTTTGGGGATACGTGAAAGATATGCTATACAAAAAGCGATACGAGAACGTAGGCGAGTTGCAAACAGAATTGTGCCATATCACATCGAGTGTTCACCATAAAATGATTAGAAAATCAACAGGCAGCGGGCTTATTAAAAGATTGGCGATTTGCGTAAGACAAGAGGGATCACATTTTGAGCATTTAATTAATTAATTTACAAAAAAATACCTACTTAATTGACTACGGCAGTTTCATGTATGTTTTTTATTTGATTAAAATGATTAATTTCACGTTGTTCCTTTATTTTAAAATACTATGTTACTTAAGCAGAGTTATTATTTTTTAGCTGTTCTTTCGATTGGCATCATAAAAAAAGGGTGATTTTTTTTCACATTTTAGTCGGTTCGATTCCCAGACGAAGCAAGTATTTTTTAAAAAATCTATGAATGTAGAATTACTAACTTTTAAAAATAACATAAAGTCTTCTTTGAGCAAAATTCACTATCTACGATATTTAAGGTACTTCCCCTTCATGTCCCATAAGTTTGGGACGCCCTGTATATTTATTTACTTGTGTATGTAAATATCCTTATTTTTTTATTCTTCGCTGTTATTTATTTTCTTAGTGCACCCTAGCCAACCATCTTATTATTCGCTTCTTTCCATCCAAAGGTTGTCTGGTAGAGATCGCTCTTCAGCGATAAGACCGCCCATTGTACATTAGAGTGTGTTTAATTATTGTTACTTGTTTTTCCATTGTTAGTTTTAAGGTGTGCAATAAAGAATTTTCTATTCTATTCTATTCTATGCCGGTACATGTTGGGAGCGATATCATCGAATTGTGGACCACTATGTTTATTTGGGTCAGACGATCCAATTAAGTAGAGCCAACTTCGACAGAGGTCAGCCGACGATTCCAACTCGGATGGGCAGCGTTCGGGAAACTGCGCCACATCTTCTCGTTGCAGATACCGCAGAGCCTCATGACAAAAGTCTATAATCAGTGCGTGTTGCCAGTGATGACTTATGGAACTGAGACGTGGTCGCTAACTATTGGCCTCGTGCACAAGCTCAAAGTCGCGCAACGAGCTATGGAGAGAGCTATGCTGGGAGTTTCACTACGTGATAGAATCAGAAATGAGGATTTCTGTAGAAGAATTAAGGTCACCGACATAGCTCGTAGAGTTAGTAAGTTGAAGTGGCAATGGGTAGGCCATATAGCTCGAAGAACTGACAACCGTTGGGGAATAAAGGTTCTCGAATGGCGACCACGAACTGGAAGACGAAGCGTAGGGCGCCCACCCACCAGATGGACCGTCGACATTCTTAGAATCGCGGGAAGTCGATGGATGGAAAGGGCTCAGAATCGTTTTCCCTGGAAATGTGTAGGGGAGGCGTATGTCCAGCAGTGGACTTCTTCAGGCTGATAATGATGATGATGATGATGACTTTCCAAAAGGGCCCCAAATTCTTGTGTGCCCCAGGGCCCCAGCTTAGTTTAAGACGGCCTTGGGTAGACTACATGTCTCCCAACGAGCATATGGCGACTGGAGAGTTTACTGGGTCTCTAGGACCCAGAAGAGCCGAGGCCCATTGGCTTAAGCTAAAACTAATGCTTAAAAATTATGGGCCAGACAGAACGGTCGACCAGTGGAAGCAGGTAACAGATTAAATTTAGTACCTTCCTATAGATAGATGCCACCATGCCATTTTCTGCCGCTAAGCATTGTGAACATTATGTTTCAGTTTGAAGATTGTGGTTGCCGGTGCCGGTGTACTTACAGGCCCATGAGGCTTAACATCTGTATGTCTCGAAGTTGATGGATGCCTGGTAGTGCATAGTAGGGCACATTACTACAAAAAGGTACTACTTTCTACTCCGAAAAATAGCTGTAGCTATGTTAATAATGTGGAAATAAACATATTAATTTACACACTAAATATACACTTAATAATAAAAGTACGTATCTTGTTTAATTATAGACATGGAATTACCTAAAAAAAAATGCACGTCACGAAAATGCATTAAATGCATTAGCAAATGATGTTACTGGCAATGCGACGGACATCCTTATTGTGTCCGAAATTACCAAAAAGATTTTGGACACAATAGGGCATGAAAGTTTGACTGGGATTGGGCCAGCAGAGTCCGCCATAGGGGCAATTAGTGTAAGTAAGAAACACAATGTTGTGTTTGATTGTGTGAATGCATTTTTATTGGGATAACATTGTTTTTTTTTGTAACAGGGTTAACTCGTGCAAGAATTAGTTCTGCCCCCACCATCTCAATCGATTCCCATCTCTCCTCCTCCTTTCATTCTGCCCACACCGTCCCAATCAACTGAGACTCCGTTCATAAATCTTCCTCATTTTTCTGGACATATCCTAGAGAATGAGAAAAATATAGCTCCTCCCAGCACATCCCGCACACCTCAACAACCACCACGCCTGAACAGACCTGCCGGCCGCATGATACTTTTGCCCGGCTAAGGTACATATTCGTGTAGCAACATTCAAGAAGTCAACGCCAAACGTGATGGTCGTCAAATATAGCATGCAAAATGATGCAAAAGAAGACTCCATACAAATTTATGCAAAACCGAAACAACTCAATGCGAAATATAAATCAAAGCTTCCTATCACAAAAGCAAAATATAATGACCTGAAAAAGCTATGTGACACTGGCGCTATCCCAAGAATATTTCATTCAGAATATATCAACCTACTTTCCAGCAATGCTGGTAAAGATACACTGATCGATACTGATGTTGAAGACGAAACAGACCAGCCAAATTAAGCAATTTTCATCATGTCTGATGCAAAACTAACAAGTGTTTAAGCACAAAGAAGAAGAAAAATAAATTAGATAGTATGAAGAAAAATATTGGTTGAATTTTAGCTAAGATGTTATTTTTTATAATTTTGTTTTAATAATTTTTTTTTGTTACTGTAGTGAACTATGATTTATTATTGTCATAGGAGAGAAAAAATATTTTTGTAATTGAAGAGAAACTATGGATAGTATGTCTAACAGGTAAGAAAACTTCCAAACTTGTTTTACCGAAAGATGTTTTTGATTTGATTACTGAGAAAGTAAGAAAAACATATAGAAGAAAATAAGTAAAGTAATTAAAACTAAAGATGATTATTTTTAAAAGAAATTATTTTCGTTTGGTTCTATAGATAAACCTTTTTTTGTTACTGAATACATTTTTCTTTTGTTTTAAGGGTTCCGTAGCCAAATGGCAAGAACGGAAGAACCCTAGATTCGTCATGTCTGTCTGTCCGTCCGTATGTCACAGCCATTTTTCTCCGAAACCGTAAGAGCTAGACTGATGAAACTTGGTGAGTAGATGGAACCGCATTAAGATTTTGACACAAAAATAGAAAAAAAACTATAAATTTTGCGGTCCCCATACTCGAAACTAGGGGTATCTATGAATAGGTCTTCAAAAATGATGTTGAGGTTTCTAATATCGTTTTTTTCTAAACTGAATAGTTTGCGTGAGAGACACTTCCAAAGTAAAAAGGTAAAAAGTTGGTCCCCCCCACCCCTCGAACTTCTTAAATAAGAGAATGATAAAACTAAAAAAATATATGTTGTACATTACTATGCAAACTTTCAACGATAATTGGTTTGAACGAGATCTAGTCAGTAGTTTTTTTTTATCTTTTGAGAATATTATACGATAATCACGATATCCCTATAGCGGGTCAATTAGGTTCAACCCGTATGTATAGCAGACTCAAACAAACGTATTACTGGAAGGGAATGAGGAGTGACATAGAGTCTTACGTGAAGCAATGTAAATCCTGTCAAGAAAATAAAGCCCTTAAAAAGGTCGATCGAGCGCCTATGCAGATTACCAGCACTTCTTCTGAACCAGGTCACCGCATCTCTATCGATGTCGTTGGTCCGCTTCCCGAAGCTGGTCCTGCGAAATGAAAATTAATTTTAACTTTCCAAGACGATCTTGCTAAGTTTTCTTCAGCGTATCCTATGCGTAGTATAACGGCGGAAGAAACAAGCGAATGCCTTCTTCATTATATATTATTTATATTTGGTATCCCTAAAATAATTCTCACCGATCAAGGTACCAACTTCACGGCTGACCTATTCAAGAAAGCATGCGCTTTCCTTAAAATAAAAATCCTTTCCTTCCGTGTTTTGTCTCTTGCATTGACATGCAATTGTCAACTCGAGCAAATGTGACAAAACACGGATTAACTAGTCCAACGCTACGCCAGGATTATTAATAACACCCTATGAGTTATTGTTTGGTAATAAACCTTACATACCTAACTCCATCTACGACGAGTCTCTCGGAGCCACATATCCTGATTATGTGCAAATGCTTCAGAATCGACTGAAGTATTCCCGAGAAAAAGCAATCGAATTCATTAAGAAATCTAAAGAATCTTCGAAAAGCTATTATGACACACAGGTAGACATAGTCACCCACTTTGTATGTGGTTGGGCGAGTACACCCACATACAAAGTCGGTGACTATGTCTACCTTAAAAAAAGCAGCCAAGTGCGAGTCGGACTCGCCCATTACTTGCGCGCCCTACGCCCGACTGACGACTGCACGAAAAAAATCGTGTCGTGTACACATTTCGATTGGTGGTGGTTTTGACCTACACTGCTTGTTTCAAGATCCAACAAGGGTGACACTAACAACAGCCACCTGTCTTGACAATATTTTTAGCAGTCATGAGCCAGTTAGTAAATCGGTAGTTAGGCATTTTAGTTCAGATCACTACGGTCATAGCGCTAGATTTGCTTATAAAATTATAGATAAACACGAGATTTTCACCCACCGGCCTATCACAGAGAGCCGTATTAAAATGTTTCAAACCAATATTGAACTGAAAGTGTCCCTCATGCCTTGTCTGACTGACCCGAATGACCTTTTCACCAACTTGTCAAATTTAATCAATAAAGAACATAAGGATACCTTTAAACTTAAAACATGTAAAGCTAGTATTAGTGTCGCGTTCGCTGACTGGGCCACCCCAGGTATTTACAAAAGTAGGAATACATTATATGAGCTATATGCTGCTATGGAATCAATGCTCAATGACCCAGCATTTATTTTACATATTAAAAACTACTCTAAAGCATTTAAAAGAGCTTGTCACGCAGCAAAATCATTGCATATCAAAAGAAAAATTGAAAAATCCACAAATAAAATTAAAGCTACCTGGAAAATAGTCAATAATGAGACTGGCAAATCAAAACTCCGTAATAAAAAAATTCATTTGAAAGTAAACAATAATCTTTTGACAAATAATTTTGAAGTAGCCAACGCGTTTGATAGTTTCTTTTCCAGTATCCCTAAAGTAGTGACATCATCTTTAAATTCCTCGGCATCTGGTGCGATGGCATTGTTGGAGTCTAGTGTTAAAAAATGTAATAATATCTTTAGTTTTAAATACATTAATGCTGACAAAATCGTGAAGACATTTAAATCATTAAACATTAAAAATACTGAAGATTTATGGGGAATGTCTACAAATTTACTCAGCGCTATTATAACTGATATTGCACCATGCCTAGCGTATATTTTTAATAGGTGTGTTGATGAGGGTGTTTTTCCTGATTTAATGAAACCTAGTAAGCTCATTCCCCTGTTCAAATCTGGAAATGCAAGTGACCCTGCTAACAATAGACCTATCTCAGTATTGCCCACGCTAAGTAAAATCTTTGAGAAAGTTATTCTTACTCAGTTGTTATCACATTTTAACCTAAATGGGATACTTCATAGCCACCAGTTTGGATTTACGAAAGGTCGATCAACGACTGATGCCGGTATTCTACTCTTAAAGCACATATATGATGCCTGGGAAAACTCGCAAGACGCGATTGGGGTATTCTGCGATCTTTCCAAAGCTTTTGACTGTGTAAATCATGCTACATTAATATCTAAACTTAAACATTACGGCATTCTAAATCGCTCTATTGACCTAATACAATCATACTTGACAAAGTTGATGTGGGCGGTGAGAGATCTTCTGGGTCTATTATTGACATGGGGGTGCCACAAGGTTCGATATTAGGTCCTTTCTTGTTTCTAGTGTACGTAAATGACCTCCCTTTTTTGGTTAAAAAACTATGTGAAATAGTACTATTTGCTGACGATACCTCATAATACCTAATTTTTAAAGTCGATAGATTGAAGACTAATTACGATGACGTTAACGCATCTCTGTCGCAAATACTTAACTGGTTTAACGTTAATAATCTTTTACTGAATGCTAAGAAAACCAAGTGTATTAAATTTATCTTACCAAACGTGACTCTCCGGCCAACTAATATTATACTTAATGGAGAGTCACTTAACCTTGTAGATTCTACTATTTTCTTAGGACTTAATATTGACAAAAAATTGCAGTAGGGGCCACAAATCAAAGCACTTGCAGCTAGACTAAGTTCGGCTGCATATGCAGTTCGGACTATAAGATGGCTTACTGATGAAGCTACAGCTAGGCTAGTTTATTTCAGCTACTTCCATAGTGTCTTACGGTATCCTTCTCTGGGGGAAAGCAGCTGATATTCAAACTATATTTGTTTTACAAAAAAGGGCCATACGTGCCATATATAAAATGAAATCTCGAGACTCATTGAGGGAGTGATTTAAGGAAATTAATATCCTCACAGTAATTTCACAATATATATATGAAAACTTATTGTACACTCACAAACACATCTGTAGCTTTCAGAAAAATTGTGATTCACATAATATTAACACTAGAAATAAAAATAAACTTTATATTCCCAAATTTCGCCTGCAGAAGGTAAATGGGTCTTTTATGGGGAACACTGTACGCTTTTATAATAAACTTCCGGAAAATGCAACTAAGCTTCCTATTCGGAAGTTTAAAGCCTATGTTAAGAATAATTTAATAAAGAAAGCGTACTATACTCTAGATAGCTATATGAATGATAAAACTGCGTGGCCCAATGTCCCGGTCACTCTACCCATAGGAAGCTAACATGTCGATTTGCAATGTCTGTACCTACTATTTCGTATCTTATTTTTATATAAGCTGTGTAGATACTATAGTATAACTTTGAAGCGTAGCGTGTGCTGTCTTTGAAACTTTTGCTTTTGTATTATTGCATTGCATACGTCTGACTAAGTGAAGTGGCACCACACTGGAACTTCACTGCTATTATTTTAGACTATTTTTGATTTGTAAAAGGATCATATAAAAAAACAGTAGGAACCGAGACGTAGTTTGTTGCCTGTTCTTCTACGCTTGGTCGCGTGGAACTGGCACCTAGACTCACCTAGCTATAAGACGTTTCAAAGTGATTCTTGCATCGTAATGAATAAAAAAATTATTGAGTTTGAGTTTGAGTTTGGTCTTGTCTGCAGAAGACACGAAAAGTTTTCGTGTGTGGAACAGACAAAATTCTTGTCGTCTACACGAAGAATTTGTCTTGTCTGCCGCAGGAACGGCAAATTTTCTTAGCGTGTACAAGCGCCCTAAGGCGTATTTTTTTATAGCAGTAATGGGGAAGGAGATTTTATACAGAGAGTTATTGAGATTAGAGTGGAACGTTCAGTTTGTGGCGCGGTCACCACCCTTGCAATCCGATTAGTCCTTCTGGCTATACCGGGACCGGCCATCGTTAAATCGAAAAGGTGACCCAGGGTTCTTTACCCACCCCCTTTCCTACTTGATTTAAAGGGTTCCGCCTGGTTCCGTATTTCTTCACTTCTTTCTAATCGTTTTGTATAGAGCGGTGTCTTCTTCGACGGTTTTGTAGATATTCTTGTTTCCTGTACTCTTCACGCTGTAAATTTTTGTAAATAATGTTTATTTTTAACTGTAAATAAATTGTACATTGTTGATTTAAGCGGGGGAGTAAGGTTTAGTCAAGCCTAGGTTCAAATACTGTGTAGTTGTTATACCGTTGCGATGAATATTGATTTGTGGTGCTCTTTCTTTATGGAATGTCTGATATTATTATATATAAAAATGTATGTATTGTATGGTTTGTTAGAAACGTATGATAGTGGCAGCAAAAGAGATGAATGAAAGTTGAACCAGTTTAGACAAATATTGTTTACGTAGTATATTTATTAGTATCCTACCTATTTTTCCTTGGTGTGCCGTTTGATCTAAAATGGGCACTTTGTTCCGGGTTCTCCCAGTCTAGATGGTGAGATACTCGTGGTCTCTTCTCGTGGTGGATAGTTAGTGAAATAGCATCACAAAATCATTAAGTCATTGTTGTAGTAATTTTGCGTGCATTTTGCTTAAAAATGTACTACATTTGCAGTGGTTTTTATAAAACTCTGTAACTTGCATCCTTTTGTGTGAAAATTCGGTCTGGTAATTTTCCCTTTTCTTGATTGTATATTCAATTGTATCGTGGTAAAGTTTATAGCTTGTGTAAGGGCCTTACCCCCGAATACTGAAACGCAACTCAGATTTAAGCACGTCTCAAGCGACGAATATTTGACAGTTTTCAATGAAAATCTGTCAAATACTCGTCGCTTGAGACGTGCTTAAATCTGAGTTGCGTTTCAGTATTCGGGGGTTAATGCTGTATTAATTAAGATGCCTAGTAAGTAAGAATTTGTATTGTAAAAAACAGTTCCTTTATCGTGGAACATTTTCAGTCAACCTTTTTGATCGATGTTTGTTAAATCCGCTCTGCCAATAGATGGCGCTGTCTGTGATTTCCTTGTGCTACTTGAATATTTCATTCTTAGAGCTTTGTATTTCGTAAAAAGCCCATAGATGGCGTTTTTCGTTTATGTTGTAGCTTAGAGTTGCGATTAAATTCTTTGGTTTGAGACCTGTAATTGTTATTGAAGCTATTTTTGGGTAACTTTGTGATAAATTGAGTTTATTTCTTTCTTTCTAACTATTAAATCCTATACTAAAACTTTGAGCAAAATTAAGGATAATAATAATTATATGGCGTTGATAAATAAACGCCGATCGGATCATGTAGATACGGAGAATGCTACTTCTGCACCCTCCAAGAAGACCACTCTCGAGCAGGGAGTGGCTTCCATACAAACAGTGTATATACATCCTTCTATTGTCATTGGATCTATCCAAACATACACAAGCTTGGACAAGGGACCGTTTGTGGTTCACGTTTCCCGTTGGGAACCGGATGTAGCGGCGGGTACTAGCATTAGACCCATAAAGTTTGGACAGTTTTTGTCGATTCATAAGTTTAAAACCATTGTCACCGAAGGAGTTAAGAGAGTAGGGCGTAACAAGATTTCGGTTGAATTTTGCAAAGCCGAGAACGCGAATAGTTTCATCCAATCACCCATCCTCCCGCTAGGGCCAAATATACTTATAGCCACTGTGCCCACTTTTAACGTGACGAGAATGGGTCTCGTTCGGGATGTCCCCACGGACCTATCTATGAATGAATTTGCGGAATCTATTATTGTCTCCCCTACCTGTGGTACTGTTCTGAAAGCTCGTCGCCTCAATAGGAAAAATGTAGAGGAAGGCAAGGTCACATGGGTTCCTACCCAAACCGTTGTTGTGACCTTCCAAGGTCAGTCTCTTCCGGAAAAAGTATTCCTGTTTTATACAGCTCTCCGAGTGGAACTGTATCAATACCCTACCATTCAATGCCACACTTGCTGTAGGGTTGGACATACTAAAGCCCAATGTAGATCAAAACCGAGGTGTTTCCGGTGCTGCAAGGAGCACACTGGAGAAGACTGTGATGTTCCTGAGTCCGAAGCATCATGCTTGCATTGCTCAGGCAAACATTTTGCTACCAGCAGATGCTGCCCAGAGTTGGAGAGACAAAAATCGATTAAATCAGTCATGGCACATGACAACATTTCTTACGAAGAAGCAGCTTATCAGTTTCCCAAGGTGTCTCGATCATATGCAGATGTTGCCAAGGAGATGTTCTCCAATCCAATCCAATCCCAAGCTTCTCAAAATTTCTCCAAAGATACATCCCAAAGGTGAGCCTGAGCCTAATAATGAATTGCCACCACCCACAATGCCGGCATGGAAGAAGAAAGCAAGGGAGTCAGATGTGCTAGAAAGGGAAATCTTGGCCGAATTAAAAAAACAGGCTAGTAAAGATAACAATCCTGCTCCACTTACCTCAAGGATGAATTAAAAAGAAACTATGCTGCTGTCATTTTTACCTTACATAAAGGATATGAATGAAACAGAAATGATGGATTTGCATATGGAAATTCTAACGTCGATTCAGAATATAAAACAAAAACGAACTCTGAATTTTCGCATCATCTCGTAATCACAATCACCAGCAAGCAGTACAACTAGTTCTAAAAACGTATATCTATCCAAGCTGTTGTTTGCACCAACCTCTGTTACTCAGCCAACAGTAACCTCACAACAAGTGCTAATTGATATGAACAACCAGTATTCACCAGCTGAAGATAATGACAATGCACTATATGATACTCAATACTCAATAGATTTATTGTAAACACATGGTAAGTGAGGTGATAACAGTAACCCTCTGCCTGACCCCCAGCCAACAGAAATATATATGTACATTTTCAGAACAAAATGCAGGCGTAAATGTCTATCAAAATTTAATGAATCACTTTAGTACTGAAGAGTAATTATAATTTTATTTATATAAAATAAGGAGTAAATTATATTGAGGATAGAAAGGATTATAATTACATACTTGATGTTTTTTTATAAATAAATGCTTCATTTATGATGGTAGTCGTTTTTAATGACAGATAAATTCCACAAAGGTGAAAAACTTACCTCAACGTCACTACTAGCATTTCTTCCGGTGTTATTGCCATTCTAAATGAAGTATATTAATTCTTCTTAATTTTCAGATACAAGTTCTCCAACAAATAGTTAAATGTTTCTTCGGTCATGCGAAAATAGTCGAAGAATTTTCTGGGGTCCTTTTTTTTTATAATAGCGTATAATATGTTCCTTCTACGTATCTTACTTTTAGTATTGGATGAATCCAAAATTCGACGTCTCTGCGTCTGCGTCTTTGACGTCGTAGATGTAAAAGATATAACAAATATAGTCGACAGCTTGACGATATCATTGTTATATCTAAACGTAAATTACACTTTACGTGACGTTGTGCTGAAGTCCGTGTCAGTACTGTTCCACTCACCGGGCGTAAACCGGCATCGACACCGGCGCAGTGGAAAAACGAAACCCCGGCGCCGGTGCCGGTGCACGGCCATGCCGGTGCCGGGCTGGCTAATCGAAAAACGCCCATTCACGAAAAAATTGCTCGAGAACAGTTAGCTGAGATGCTCTAAGTAAAAATTGCTATTTATAGATGAACAACAACCATTTTTAGGAGCTAGTCCAGATGGGATTACATCAGATGAAAACGTTTTAGTTGAAATCAAATGCCCCATCCATAGTCCCTTATAACATTGGCATCGACGAAGCAATAAAACAAGGTAAAATGCTTTTCTGGAAGGTGGATAAAAAGACCGGACAAACATAATTATGTCAATAAAAAATCTGACTGGTTCTTACAGGTGCAAGGTCAAATGCAAATTTGCAAATCAGAAAGATGTGTTTTAGCGGTGTGGTACGGTGACCAAAAAATCAAACGCGAAATGATTGAAAGAGATGATCAATTCTGGCAGGAACACATGGAACCCTGCTTAACTTCTTTTTACTTTGACTGTCTCTTGCCAGAATTAATCGACCCTAGATTTTCCAGAGGCAGACCCATAAGGGAACCAAATCTCGTCAAAGGGAAAAATAATGCTGATGAAAGAAAATGAAAGATTCGACGAAGAAGAAAGAAATTTAAATTTTGATAATGTTTAATAAAAATATTCATACTTAGCCTAGTTTATTTTCTAAATTCCCTCAACTAGGTACTTGAAGACGCGGGGAGCGAGTGCGTATTTCCGATATTTCTGCGAGTGAGGCGGGCGATTATTGAATGTTTGTGGATTTTTTCATCACTTGATTACAAATGCAAGGACAAGCGTAATGCAGCACTCATTGCAATAGTAAATGAGATGAACATCAAAGACTTTGGAGTCACAGAGGTGAAGAACAAAATCAAAAATTTAAGATCAACTTATAGCCAAGAACATGATTCGTACATTTTTAAGCTAAATCCTTTTCTTGTGTCTTGTAGAGAACTAATAATCATTTAGTTAGGCAGGTACCGTCTGTCTTGTTCAAAAACCAGCGTGAAATGATCGCGCAAAACATGCGTACGCGTCAGCGGCATTGGTCTAGTGTGCATACACTCGTCGGCGACGTCTCAGACGTGTGCGTCGGTCTAATATAGTTCCGCCTTTACTTTACTAGCCTAAGGGATAAGAACGTGACTTTATGTATGTATGTGAGGTGGTATTTTGTAATATGATTCTGATATGTCACAATTAATAAAGACAAATTTTAAAATCCAGTGATATTAATGTACCCTTGCTCCTTATTTATTTAATTAATATTTTTGTCATTATTTCTACTATTATTAATTAATAATATTAAAAAAGAATAATATATAACAAAAAAAGTCCATAAAAATCGATGTTTGAAAACTTGTTTTGCCAACCGTACCATGCGTACCCGCCGCCATTTTTTAGATGTATTCTCTATCTGCGCGGCTTATACAATACTTTTTACAGGTACAGATCAATTATCCCTTCAACTTGACATGAATACAGGAAATAATCAACTGGCTGACATTAAATAATTTGAAAATTAATTTATCTAAAACGAATGTAATGGTTTTTAAAAATCGAACTACAAAAATCAGCAATATCGAATAGAATAGAATAATAATTTATTTGCGAAACAAGCACTTACACTAATTTATAATAACCTACATTTTTGTGAAGCTTGTGCGTCGCCAAACGGTCTCTGACTCAGCATAATGTTGGCTTACAACCAACGCTGGTCTTCTGTCAGAGCCGGTCGGTGATGCCACGGACAATCTTTCCCAAAAAAAACAAGATAAAACAGAAATAAATAAACTTGAAAACAACATCGTGAACAACTGATACTATAACATGGATTAACAAAAACAAATTTATAGGTTTTTGTGCATATCAGACAAATGTGTTGTGTTTAATTACTCTGCATGCATTAATTACTCTGGACATAAGATTGAAGAAACTGACATTACGAAATTCTTAGGCCTGAACATTGACTCTGGCCTTAATTGGAAAAATCACATACAAAATATCTGCTCTAGAATTAATAAGCTCTCCTATGCTCTTTATATGCTCTCCAAGACTGCAAGTATATCGACTACAGTATACTGCATATCATGGGTATGTGGCATCTCTTCTCAGGTATGGTGTCATGTTTTGGGGCAACTCTGCTGATAAAGAAATGGTATTTAGAGCACAAAAGAAATGCGTAAGGGCAATCTGCAAGCTGAAGCAGACCGATAGTTGCAGCCCACACTTTATTAATTTAGGCATCCTGACCTTGCCCAGTATATATTGGAAGTAGTCCAGTTTGTAAGGAGCAACCTTCATAACTTTGTTCACTTCAAAAGTAAGCGTTAAAACATAAAACTCTGCTGTCCCTTAAATAACACTGCCTATCTTAACAAAAGTGTATGGCGCCAAAGATTTACAATAAACTACCCAGAAACATTCTCGAAATAGACTCCTTACAAGTCTTCAAAAACAGAGTTAAAAGTTTGCTTTTACAAAAAGCTTACTATTCTATTGATGATTATTTATGTGACAATTTTGATTCCTGACATTAATTATAATAAGCATTTATTATGCATAATTATAGTACATATACATATTTTTTTGCGTAACTTTATATTCTTTGACATTTTTAATTTTCTGTGTTATTTTTGTAATCTATTGCATGCTTTAAATAGCTGATTATGGCTGAACTATATTAATTTTAATCTGACATGTACATACAAACCTATTTTCTCAATAAATGAATTAAGATTATGATTATGCAATTGTTTAGCAGGCTTGAGAAAATAATATTATTTATTGCTATGGTTATTTCAGGACGATGGATAAGAGAACACCGAGCCAGGAGAACCGCTACAGCTACTACCGGCCGCATTGCTAAGAAGTTTCTTCTCCCAGAGGGGGGTCTAACGCATACACGATGCAGCGCGATCACAATCGCAAGGGGGAATATTATATCGAATTATGAGTTTATGATTCGAAGGCATTGCAAATGATGAGCGTTGGAAGTTGGCGCTCATCACTCTAAAAACATGCGTTAATAATGAAACCGCTATCTGGCGCTTTTTGGCTAATCTTGTAAAGGTAGCCCGCAAGGATTTCAAAAAGATCCATCCAATAAGAAAGTTTCCAGTATATATGTATATGTATAGTGTTAACCGGTTTTGGGATAGAATATCTCTAATCGGATCAAGCAACAGGAGTTAACAGGACACATCCCAGATATAGGTTCAACAAGCGCAGTGGGAAAAATGTTATCCTCCCTCTAATTAAAGGAGACCTCCACTCGTCTGATGGTAACAGGGGATTTCCACTAACAGCACCAATAAAAGTATTCGATATAGTCCTACCCGTCAAGTGTTGAACAAAATTATAGCGGCAATTCACTGGACCCATATCATTAAATTATAAGACCAAGAAACATTGAATTTCAGGCCGGAAGGACATGGAAAGCCCAACGCTGCCCCTCAGCCGTGTAGACAATCCCTTCATGGAGAAGGGGTTGTCGACGTCAAACTTAAATTAAACTGTTTATTTCGCAATTGTGCGTAACATAAACAAACGTTTAGACGTATGCCAATGAGCGCTCAAAAGTTACAGCAACACGTGTACGTCTTAACAACAGCTTTGCCAGTGAACGGCTGAAATGTGAAAAAGACAAAAGTGCTCTTATAGAGTTGCAGAAGCAGCACATGTTGGAACTGCATGCTATACACATAAAGCAGGCACAAATAAAAACAGAAATAATGAAGACAATTTTAAAGAAAATACAAGGTATTAATCTATAATTTAATCTATGAAAAAAAATTTTGTGTGATCTTCTGTTTTCATTTCTGTTATTTTGAGCATTATATTTGTGGTCATTTTGACCATTTTCTATGTGGGCATCTAAACTAACTGATGTCCATTTCCTGTGGTGGTATATCTTCTCCATTATCTATGCAGATGTTGTGTAGTATACAACATGCAACAGTCACATTAACTGCTGTTTGCAAATTAATTCGTAAGCCGATGCAAGGGCAAGAAATCTGCGTTTTTATACTCCATATTGTCTCTCCACAGTGTTTCTAGTCCTAATTTGACTATAATTATAATGTTCCTGTGGTTTTGTGTTTGGGTGTAGATATGGTGTTAGTAAATATCTCTGTAAATAATGAAAAAATATTGTTACAGATGTTTTAAAATCAATGCGATACGAAAGAAGTCCTGGCGAAGATGGGATAACAACAGAGGCACTTAAAATAGGCTCTCCCATCTTACTTCCCCACTTAACGCAAGTAAGCGAGTGCCTATTCCGTGGCATGCACGAAGCCCTGATCTGACGCCGCTAGACTTTTACGTCTGGGGTCATATGAAAGATCTAGTTTATGTGACCCCAGTAAATTCAATTGAAGAACTAAGGGAGAGAATTACAAATGCGGGCGGCGGACCAGATGAGGGCAACAATCACCTCAAGAATAACAAAAACCGAAGTAAGGAAGCGAATAAGAACATGTATTCGAAACCGAGGGCAGCACATCGAACAAGACGTGTGAAATGTGTGTAATTAAAGTTTTTAATATTGATTAAAAAGAATAATAATGTTCACGATTTTGTTTTTGATTTTTCGAATAATCACCTTTTTGTGAAACGCACGCCTGTACTAAATCAAAAACGATTTTCATAATGTAGTCCATGATTTTGTATTAACTTTCATACCTTTTTGGATAGCTGATAAGACAAGGATATTTTCTTAGTAATTTGTACACCACGTGTAGTATTTTTTTTTTGCACTAGACTACATTTTTTATGAAGTAATAGCAAAAATTACAAAAAATTAAATGTTTTGTTAGATTAGATTAGATTAGAAAATACTTTATTGCACAAAATGAAGTACATAGGCGAACTTAATGCTAATTAGCATTTTCTACCAGTTAACCATTGTGTTATGTGGAGTGGGTGGTAGTGCTTTATGACAAGAGAAGAGAGAGACATTTACTTAAAACTAGAAACCTACTAATAGAATACCTACATATTATACAGGTATTTCTTTAAAGGAAACGCCGCATCTCCAAGGAGCACATACGGAGCTATGATATTAGAGCCCGGTAATACTTGTTCTTTAGGTATTTTTAGTCTTCCTTGTTCTATTGCTCTTCGAAAGGGGCATTCCTCAAAAACACCGGCATCGTTGTCTTTTCCATAGGAACCCACATTTATCATTACAAACTTATAATTTGCGTCAGTGACTGCTAACAACCCAATCGAAAAAAAGGATTTGTAATTATAATACATGGAACCACTCTTTTTTGGTTTTATTATGCGAATGTGCTTTCCGTCAATACATCCAATGCAATTAGGAAACTGCCATCTGTCCTAAAAACATTGCGCTATGTTTTTAAAGCTATCTTCTGAAGGTTCGGGCATGTGTTTCCTAACTAATTGAGTCCATATAGCTTTGCAAACTTGTGGTACGATTGTAGAAATTGTTGTTCAAGAGAGAACTTCTTGCGCTGCAAAAACGCTCGTAGCTTTTTCGACTACTTTCAGCCCTTTTGTTGCAACTCTTCGTTCGTTGCCATACAATGAAGTAATTTGTAAATGTGTTCCGCATTTTTTTTTTGCGATAATTATGAATTCCATTACGTACCTATATTGATCTCATAAACATGGCCAATATTATGACAATGCACTTATTTATATATTTATTATAAATATTTTTTATTTTTATTGTACTTACATATTTACTTACTCATTAACTAAGTATTCCATACCTATATATTATATTATACCGATGCATCATTTTATTTATTTTAATAATCTGGTGTACCAGCACATACCTAAACCTATCCTATCCATTTTAATTATTTATTGTGTTCATGAAGCCACTAACGGGTTTCGTCTGAAAACCAGCGTTGTGTTCCATCTCTGGATGGTTCGCAGCATCGAGCTGAGACGAGGCCTGTTTGTCGCACCCCCCGCATGAAGGACCATTCTCTGCACCTTCTTTTTTTAGTTTCTTTTTATTTTTGTTTTCTGTTTTTGTTACTGCTGTCCCTTAGTTTTAGCACTAAAATGTTCTCCATTGGAGGTGTGGCAAATAAACGTTTTTTCTTTCTTTCTTTCTTTTCTTTTAGAAATAGCAGATTTTGAAATTCTGAACGAGAAAGCGAGTTGCCGAAATTGTATACCTGTGGCCAAATACCTGAAATAATGCAAAATATTAAGTTTTTAATTCCTTTTCTTTTTTCAGGTGAAATGACTAAGAAAAAATGGAAAAATTTGAGAGACAAGTTTAGTAAAGAATTAAAAAAAAAATCCTAAGCCACGTTCTGGGACTGACGCCGATAATGAGCCGAAGTATACAGGCACATGGCCACATTTTGAGACCATGTCTTTTTTAAAAGTAGTTCTGAAACCCCGACAAACAGAAGGGAATATTATATCACAAGACTCCGAAAGCAATTCTGTAGATCTGTCAGTGTATTCAGACACGGCTAGTCCGGAAGAGATATTCAACATGAACGCATCCGACAATGACAACACCCAGCTCCCTGAATCTTCATCTATTTTAGAAGAAATACCACAGAACATGTCCATAGATTACAGCCTTCGACAAGATCGTCCACCATCGCCCTCGTTGCCAGGTCCTTCGCCTTCATCCTCGTTACCGGTGCCTTCTTCTTCTTCCTCGTTGCCAGCTATCACAAGACAAACACGCAAAAGAAAAGATATAAGTCTCGAAGCATTTCTCGATATTGAGAGAGAAAAAATGAAAATTCTTCGCGAAGATCAACCAGATAATACTGACGACGACCTTCTTTGGTTCAAATCAATATTACCTTACATGAAACAGTTGCCATCACTCAACAAATTACATTTTAGAACGCAGATGCAGGAGCTTCTTCTAACGGAGCTGTCAAAGTTAAACCCACCACAATCCAGTGCTCAACAACATGGCTATTACACATCTTTGTGAAAGTATTGCAATTATGTACATACTTACTAATTAAACTTAATTAATATTATATGTAATTTCTAACATTTATTTCATAGTTTATTATTTCATAGTTTTCTTACCTCAAAGTCACCATAAGTCGTTCTTCTACAGAAATAGGTTCCTGAAAATTTGTTGTAGTAAATTGCAGAACAGGTTTAATGGCTTGTACAATATAGTCAAACGTTGTAGGTAACATTTGACAGTATTCCTTGAACAACAGGGGTTGAGTACGTAAATCCTGGTACAAATTATGAAATTCCCCATGAGTATGCCTTTCTAAGTACACAGTATTAGTTCCACTTCTCTGCTTTATACACTTTTTCAATATTTCATATTTAAGATATGAATTTTTCAACAACATTAGCTTCCGTCCGTCCATGACAAATGTTTAATGCTAACTGAACTGAACGGCGGCGGAGGGCGCGGAGGGGACGGTTCGCGCGCACGTAGGACAGAGTAGCCGCATCGCTCCGCATCGCATTAAATTCGCATCGGATCGTTTCGCAATCGCGTTCGCGTTGAGTCGTCCACGTAGGACATGGCGTGAAGCCTCGGATAGCGAAGTAACTGTCTCATTCGGCAAAGAACACTATGCTGTGGATTTCGATGCAAGACTGGATGAACTACAACAGCTATCTGTACAAGATTTACAAAGTATTTTGCTGGGTGAGGCTGATTCCTTTTCAAGACAAGATGAATCACAGATTGCTCCAAAAATTCAAGCTTCTACTTTATAGTAGAAGCTTGAATTGTTGGAGCAATCTGTGATTCTGTTAATCTGTGCTTCTATAAGCAGAGGTAACTGCTGCTTCACAAGTTCACAACATACGGTATCAGAAGTCCAAGCTCCAATTCAAGAATCTTCTATACTAGATGCAGAGGTAAATATAACTTCATCACAAGACGTGACCATGGCAGAAGAAGAGAATCCTGCTCAATTACTCGAGGATCTATACCACAGGAACAAAATAATGCCTTATCAACAATATCTTTCAGCAGAGAAAAAATTAGTCAATTACAAAACAAGTCAAGGAATTGGTCTTCTACAGTTGAAAATAATGCTTGGCCTGATTTTCAAAGAGAAATGAAAGTTAAAAAAGTGTATAACAACAGAAGTCAACCACTTCAATATTTCATTGATTTTTTCACTGAAGGCTTGATGGATATTATTGTTATAAATAGAAACATTTATGCAAATCATACTAATGCTAAATCTTGGACTGACATAACTAACGAAGAGCTGAAAGCCTTTTTTGGCTTAGTGTTGTGGATCACAAGATTTTGAAGAATTAGCAGAATCCCCTGTCGACTCATTGGATGAATGCTGTACATCTGCTGTACAACTTCAGGAAAACAAAGCTGTATGTAGAGATACGAGTAGGGATGACTTACATGTAATTCCAACTTCATCGGCTAGTCCGCATTATTATAAAAATATGTCGCTTCCTTATCAGGAACCTTCAAACTGCAACTCAAATGTACTAATAGAACCGCCACCTCCAGTCAATGAAAACCTCTGCTTTTTAAGTAGTGGTGTTAATACGAGAGGAGGAATGAGCCGAAAGACAGGTATTAAAATACTTAAAAGTCAAAAAGAAGACTTACACGATGGTAAAGTAACATTGATTGATTTGCAAAAACATGCTGAGGGTAATGATGACATAAAAAATAAAATAACATTGACTGAGGGTAATGATGATATTATGGATGAAATGAGAAAAATATTTGAAGAACATCCTCTTCAAATAAATAATAAAGAAGAACCAAAAGCTAAACTACCCTCTTCAAACAATATATTGACTGAAGAAGACCTTGTTAACATACTGGAATTGGAAGAAAACGATTTAGAAGTAGCAGGTGATCTAGAAAATGTATCAGATAATTGCTTATTTTCTGACGCGAGTGAAGATTCGACACAATTGAGTGAAAATAATAATATAGACTTTTATGAAACATTATAATTAACTGATAATGAATGGAAAAGTGAACGTGATCCTACTATTATACCTTTAGCTTTTGATGGATACGAAAAAAAACTCAAAATATTGCCTGAAACAAATGAACCATATGATTATTTCAAATTGATTGCGACTGAGGAGTTTTTCACAAAGATTAACAATTACGCGTCTAAGTTATTGTCGAACATACTGGATCCTAAAAGCAGACTGAGACTATGGAAAGATGTCACTGTTCCAGAACTTAAAATATTTTTTGGTATTTTATTTCACATGGGAACTATCAAACTAAACCGAGTCACAGACTACTGGAAAAAGCATCCACTGTTTAATTTACCAGCTTTTGCAAAACACATGAGCAGAAACAGATTTTTGCTAATAATGAGATCATTAAATTTTGAAGACGACTTGTCCGATAATAGGCTGTCAAAAATAAATAGTTTAATTAACTATTTTAACCAGCGGATGGGAGAAATTTATTACCCGTCTAAAAATCTGGCCATAGATGAGTCAATGGTTTTGTTTCGTGGTCGGTTGATATTCCGCCAATATTTGAAAAGCAAAAAGCACCCCTACGGCATAAAACTTTACATCCTAACCGACGAATATGGTGTAGTTATGAAGACCATTGTATATGCCGGCGCTTCGGATACTGTAGTAGGAGGTGCCAACCACACTGAAAAAGTTGTATTGAATTTACTATCTGATCCTCTTAAAGCTACGTGCACCTTATGGGCTATCACAATGACTGCTGAGGTAAGTGTCATAAAACGACACAAAGAGGGTGCAAAACACAAAGATAAAATTAAAGGAATCAATCAACAACCTTCAATTTCAAACGTTTTCGATAAAACAAAAATGCAGTCCGCCGATAAGAAAGTCAAACGAGCTGAATTAAAGTTGGCGGCATTTATGGCAGAGCACAAAATTTCACACGCTGTTATGGATCATTTAAACGGTTTACTTCCCGACATTTTCCCAGACTCCAGCATAATGTATGTATGTATGTGTATGTATACGAATGTCTTGGGTGTTAATGAAAACGAGTCCATCGTATCTGATTTGAAATGCCAGAAGTTTTCAATTTTAGTAGACGAAAAAAGTACAGATATAAGTGTGGTCAAAACAATGTGCGTTGTTGTGCATTACTACGACCCGGAAATTGGAAGAGTTGTTAGTCGTTTTTGGGACCTCGTTCAACCATTTCAAGAATCTACGGATGACCACAGCGCCAATGCAGAATACCTTTATAATGCAATCGCAAAATCTTTCGACGATCAAAACGTACCACTACAAAATGTTATAGGTTTTGGCTCTGATGGTTGCAACACAATGATGAGCATTCGCAACTCAGTTTCATCCAGATTTCGACAATCCTGTCCAGGTATTGTGATTCTGAAATGCATCTGTCACTCGCTGCACCTCTGTGCTAGTGATGCCGCTAAAAAAATACCATCAGAATGTGAACAACTGGCACGCGACGTTTACAATCATTTTTAATCTAGCAGCAAACGTCAAAGAAAGGCTTTTCAAATTTTCGTCGAGGTTGATGTACACAAAATACTACGTCCAGCCCAAACAAGATGGTTATCGCTATGATCGGTCGTAGACAGATTGTTGGAACAATGGAACGCACTACGTCTTTATTTTGACAGTAAATGGTTAGATGATCACGAGTGCAGGGAAATCCACAAACGACTAAATGACCCAATCATCAAAGCCTATTAGTAGGCTAGTGGTTTGTGGATTCATGGTAACATCCATGACATAGTAATTTTCTGTGATGGATGTTACCCAAATTTGCAAATGCAAATGCTTACTTTCAAAGTGAAAGTACTGTTATCACAGAAATGCATACTAAAATGAGAGACTTATATAGAGATCTGATAATAATAATAAATAAAATAAATAAACGTTTATTGCCTCATTATAAACCTAGAACTAAATTTTTATACTTAACATAAACTAAAGATACGAGTACAAAGGGTGTAAATTCAGCTTTTGCTGGAAGTACATCCAGCACTGATTTTAAATTTAACCCTCTCGGTTGGTTGTTCACCGAGGAATTTAAAGCAATAAGCGAGATACAAAAAAGAAGAATTAAAACATTAGAGTTGTAAAAACAGCAATCAGAACATTCAAATTAACAAAACTTAAAAAAAAAAGAACTTGTGTGGGTGACAATAGAACTACCGACAATGACAATAGAACTATTCTATTCTATCAAACTTGTCATGCATCCGGAGTGCATGCGCGATGACAAGCTCGACAAAAGTGATCCTATCAAAGAAATTCTTAATCTGGAGCTCGACGACATCTATCTTGGGCCCGGCGTCCGCAAACAACTATTGCTACCTGAAGTGGCAAATAATAAATACGTGACAAAATGTGTAAATGACATACATACGTGAGTTCAGAAGTAAGTGCAGAAAATTCATTATAAGGGCTACAATTGGAATAAGAAAAAGGTACAGCCTCGACGATGAACTTTTACACGCAGTTTCTACAATCAGTCCAGAAGCTTGTCTATCACACGAAAGACCCACCACCTTGGCCCCTCTTTTCACAATGTTGCCAAGAATAACGCCCAAATCAATACAGGAGCATCAGGATTTAGATGACCAATGGAGATGCTTGCGGAAACGGCTAAACGGCTGAGCGGATTTAGATGACATTTAGAAAGGATAATATATATCCCGGGGAAGGCTCCTTTTTAAACAGAGCGTGCGCTGCGGGCAGAAGCTAGTTCATATTAATATAAGTATGACTGTATTATAATAGTGGTAGGTTATTGTTGCGCAGTAGCCTAACGCCTAGCGCCATCTGTTACCGAGAGGAGGAACTACTCACGAGTTAGGTGGCAGAGAGCGCCATCTATTGACAAATGGCGGAACTACATTACGTAAACAATTAAGAATCAAGTTCCGGGTGTTTCTGGAGAGTTCGACGAACATGCTCGAATAATGAGACGAGCTATAAATAGAGAATCGCTCGGATCGTGGGACAGTTTTTATTAAGCTAGAGAAGTGAACGTTTCGAGTGCGAAGAGTGAATTAGTGCCTTGTCTTGTATTGTGTTTTATTGAGTGCTGTGTTTTATTGTGTTTTAATAAAGTTTTGGCTTTGAGTGGTAATATAAGTGTTCGTTGTGTAAAAATCGACTTTCATTGTTCAATAGACCCCCCGCTCGTAACAAATTGGTGTCAGAAGTGGGATTGAACAATGCCGGTGTTACCGAAAGACGACGCTGAAGGTATGAGGACGAGAAGTCAACGCCAACAGGAAATGGATGCAAGACGGATGGGAAGTTCTCCGTCACAAGCAACTTGTCGGGACCCTGAACTGCTGACGGAGCCAGCTGCTGGGACATCTGGAATTCTACCATTATCGGAGGTCCAGGCTCCTGCATCAGGTGATCTGGCAGCATTGATGGCCATGCTGCAGGAACAGACCCGTCGGCAGGAGGAGCGGCAGGCCTACTTAATGGAAGAACAGAACCGTCGGCATGAGGAGCTGCAAGCCCGCTTGATGGATGAACAGAACCGTCGGCAGGAGGAGCAGACCCGTCGGCAGGAGGAGCTGCAGGCCCACTGGATGGATGAACAGAACCGTCGGCAGGAGGAGCAGACCCGTCGGCAAGTGGAGCAAAACCGTCTGATGGAGGAGCAAGTTCGCCTTATGAAAGACCTGCAGGTGACTGTTAACAAAGACCTGCAAAGTGTAAAAGAACAGGTCCAAAATCAGGAAAGCCGTATCTACGAAACGGAAACCCAGATTGCTGATGTAAAGAAAGCTCTGGGTGTGCTTAAAGCTGGAGCAGGAAACGTGGCTTCTGTGGTAGCTACGCCTGTGGGTAAGGGTTTCAAGGTGCCACCCTATGATGGGACTTCATCATGGTCAGCCTACAAAATTCAGCTGGAAGCAGTGAGTAAAGCAAATGGATGGACCACGGATCAGGCGATGACTGCACTGACTTTGGCACTTCGTGACCAGGCCCTCAATGTGTTGGAAGCTATTGGAAAGGAGGTTACCTACGAGCAGCTGCTGGACGCGCTGGAATCTCGTTATGGTGACACGCATCTGGAGCACGTATTCCGCGCCCAACTGAAAGAAAGGACCCAACGCAGTCTTGAAAGCTTGCAGCAGTGGGCTCTGGAAGTGGAAAAAATGGTCCGAAAGGCATACCAATCTTCACCTGCGCTTATCGATGGCATTTTGGTGCAATCCTTTATCGATGGGATTCGCGACTTGGAGGTGAGAGCTGCTGTGAGACTGGGACATCATGAGTCTTTGAAGGACGCCCTCGCCCATGCTTTGGAAGTAGAAGCCGTTCGTCAGGACCATCGAGCACATCGCATCAGGGAAGTGGTAGCATCACCCACTCGTGAGTATCGTCCGAGATATAGCCCTAAATGCTTTGAGTGTGGAGAAAAGGGGCACTTGAGATTTAATTGCCCTAAGCGAGCAGTTTCAGGAATACGTCGTGAACAGGGAGAACAGGAGACTGCTTCCACCAACCAGCAACAGGGAAACGAGTAAACGCCAGGGCTGCGGGGCGAGTGCTGGCCGGTATTAACAGAGCCCCAAGAATTTGGATTTCACAAGCTCATGATGGAAATAGCCTGATCATCGCAGGCCAAATTAACGGAATACCTTGTAAGATGACATTGGATACTGGTGCTTCTCGAACAGTAGTCAGTTCCCAACTTGCAAACCGCGCTCTTGGGGGCCTCTTTCACAACTGTGACCGAATCCAGCTCCTAACAGCAACCGGTCAGCACATACTCGTCAGAGGTGAGAAGCTAGTAGAGATGAAGTTGGGTGAAAGGATTTTCCAGCATAATGTCATCATTGCAAATATAATGGATGATTGTATTCTGGGTTTGGACTTTATGCGAAAACACCGTTGTGAAATAGACGTTAAGCAAGGAATTTTGAAATGTGGTTTGGAAGAAATCTTTATGGAAGGTGGATCACCTGGGAAAATCTATTGTTCAAGAAGAACCGTTCTTCCTCCACGGTCAGAAACCATTGTTCCAGTAAATTTATCACAAGCTCAGACAAAGAATCGATGTGTACTGTTGGAAGGATCAGACAACGAGGTACCATGGATTATGGCACGAACTTTGGTGAAGGCTACCAACATCTCAGCGGTACGGGTACTGAATCCAAGTAATAAGGAACATCTCATTAAAAAAGGAATGGTAATGGGAACCTGCGAAGAAGTGGCCTGGATGCGTAACTGTAAAGAATTATCCAGCAGCAAGGAAACTGGCAAAAGCAATATATCGTCATTCCTAGAAAATTGCCACAAGGATCTTTCGGAAAAAGAAGTCAAAAGGGCGCAGCAGATGTTGTCTCGGTTTGACAACCTTTTCTCTTCATGCGATGCTGACATTGGAAAGACTGGATTAGTTCAACACACGATAAATACCGGTAATGAACCACCTATCCGCCAACGCCCGAGAAGATTACCAGTAGCTCGAGAGAAAGAAGTGGAGACTATGATCGAAGATATGGTAAGGGATGGAGTTATAGAGCCTTCGACTAGTCCATGGTGCTCTCCTGTTGTGCTAGTAAAAAAGAAGGCAGCATGCGGTTTTGTGTGGATTATCGCCGACTTAATGAAGTTACTAAGAAGGACAGTTACCCACTACCGAGAATTGATGACACACTGGATACACTAACGGGAATGAAGTGGTTTACCACTCTTGACCTGAAAAGTGGCTACTGGCAAGTAGAAATAGACCCGAAGGATAAGGAAAAGACTGCATTTTCTACAGGGAAAGGTTTGTGGCAGTTTAATGTAATGCCTTTCGGATTGTGCAACGCCCCTGCGACATTTGAACGGTTAATGGAACTGGTACTCACTGGATTAATTGGGGACGCCTGCCTGGTTTACTTGGATGACATCATTATCGTGGGTCGAACGTTTGAATAACATCTGCAAAACTTGGAACGTGTGCTCGGGAAACTTCATGCTGCCAATCTAAAGTTGAGTCCCAAGAAATGCAAGTTTTTCAGAAGGCAGGTGAATTTCCTGGGTCACGTGATTTCTGAGGAAGGTGTAAAAACTGATCCGGAAAAGGTTGTGGCTGTCAAGGATTGGCCAATTCCAAAAGACAAGACTGAGGTCCGAGCGTTTTTAGGACTGTGCTCGTATTATCGACGTTTTGTGAGAAACTTCGCTGATATTGCTAAGCCGTTACACAAACTCACTGAAGAGAGGAGGACTTTTAGCTGGGACGAGGAATGCGACCTTGCTTTCCAGGAATTAAAAAAACGGCTGTGTGATACTCCGGTTCTAGGTTATCCTGACACAGAAAACATGTTCATCGTAGATACAGATGCAAGTAATACCGGAATCGGTGGTGTGCTATCTCAGCGCAGAGAAGATAAAGAAGTGGTGATAGCCTACTTCAGCAAAGCGTTATCAAAACCAGAAAGAAATTATTGTGTTACCAGAAGGGAGTTGCTGGCAGTAGTTAAGACCTTACAACATTTCAGTAAATATCTGCTGGGACGTAAATTTCATCTGCGCACGGACCATGCTGCATTAAAGTGGCTTCTACAATTTAAGAATCCCGAAGGGCAGGTGGCAAGATGGATCGAACAACTCCAGGAGTTTAACTATGACACTGAGCATCGCAGTGGCAAATCTCACGGTAATGCGGACGCCCTATCAAGAAGACCTTGTCCGGAAAACTGTAAGCATTGTGTCAAGCAAGAATCTAAAGAAGCGATACCCATCAGGATGCTAAGAACTGACTTAAGTGTCGAATGGAAAGAAGCCCTGCAGCAAGCACAATCAGAAGACGCCGACATCAAACCAATAGTAGAATGGTTAAGAGCTGGTACTCCTAAGCCTAAGTGGAGTGATATTGCCGGAAGGAGTACAACAACGAAAAGTTATTGGGCACAATGGGATAGTCTGGTTATCCAAGATGGAGTATTGTGCCGCAAATGGGAAAATAATCGAGGAGACCACTGTCATCTACAAATGGTTGTACCTAAATCAAAGGTACCTGACGTTCTGCAACTTTATCATACGGGAAGTTCAGGGGGTCATATGGGAGTAAAAAGGACTTTATTAAAAATACGAGAACGATTTTATTGGATCTATTGCAGAGATGACGTAGAAGACTGGTGCCGGAAATGCACGAGTTGTGCAGCTGTGAAAGGACCTCACACACGCAGTAGGGGAGCGCTCAAATTATACAACGTTGGAGCACCCTGGGAGCGCATAGCACTGGACGTCGCTGGGCCATTCCCTGTGAGCGAGAATGGCAACAAGTACTTCCTAGTCGTCATGGATTATTTCACCAAATGGCCAGAAGTTTTCGCTATTCCGAACCAAGAAGCAACGACAGTAGCAGATAAATTAGTCCATGAAGTCTTTTGTCGGTTTGGAGTACCCTTGGAAATCCACAGCGATCAAGGAAGAAATTTCGAGTCTCAAGTTTTCCAGGAGACATGCCGAGTAATGGGTACTCATAAAACGAGGACTACTGCATATCACCCACAGTCTGACGGAATGGTGGAAAGATTCAATCAAACGTTGGAAAGATATCTGGCAAAAGTGGTGGCGAACCGACAGAATGATTGGGATAAGCATATCCAGCCATTTTTGTTGTCATATCGAAGTGCGGTGCATGAGAGCACAACAGTCACTCCCGCCTTTGCGAACTTCGGACGGGAACTACGATTGCCTGCAGATTTGATCACTGGCATTCCACCAGACTCTCCGCGCGCCATAACGGATTATGCAAGTGATCTACGCCATAAAATGAACGACATATATGAAAATGTCAGACAATCCAGCCAGCAAATGTCTGAAAGAATGAAAACCCGCTATGACCGAAACTTGAACAATCAGGGATTTGATGAGGGTTCATTGGTGTGGCTGCACAATCCAGTCCGCAGTAAGGGGAAGTCTCCTAAATTACAAGCAAAATGGGACGGACCATACCGTGTGGTAACCAGGATGAACGATGTCACGTACCGAATCAAGAAGGGTTTGCGAGGCAAACCTAAAATTGTTCATGTTGATCGATTGGCGCGATATTATGGGTCCAATGATGCTCGGGACGAGCATGTTTTAGGAGGGGATAGTGTTGCGCAGTAGCCTAACGCCTAGCGCCATCTGTTACCGAGAGGAGGAACTACTCACGAGTTAGGTGGCAGAGAGCGCCATCTATTGACAAATGGCGGAACTACATTACGTGAACAATTAAGAATCAAGTTCCGGGTGTTTCTGGAGAGTTCGACGAACATGCTCGAATAATGAGACGAGCTATAAATAGAGAATCGCTCGGATCGTGGGACAGTTTTTATTAAGCTAGAGAAGTGAACGTTTCGAGTGCGAAGAGTGAATTAGTGCCTTGTCTTGTATTGTGTTTTATTGAGTGCTGTGTTTTATTGTGTTTTAATAAAGTTTTGGCTTTGAGTGGTAATATAAGTGTTCGTTGTGTAAAAATCGACTTTCATTGTTCAATAGACCCCCCGCTCGTAACATTATCATCATAGCAGTTTGTTCTTACTTTCAGGTTGGCCAACTACAAAACAAAGATGGAAAAAAACCATTCTCTACCTTGTCCAATTTCATGCTGCAAATATTATGCCTACCACACTCTAATGCTGAATGCGAAAGAGTTTTCAGCCAAATAAATAACATTAAAACCGACAAGAGGAATAAACTGCTTACAAAAAAGATATCTGGAAATTTGTTAGCCGAACAATGCATCAAAAGACACGGAAAAAATTGAGTTAATTTGACTCCAACCGATAAAATGATTAATATGATGAACGTATCTATGTTTATATATTAATAAAAGGATTTGGCTGGAGCAGCACAGAAGAAAGCCAAAAAAATGTCTTGCTTAAGTGTTATGTTGTGGACCACTCTCCAATACCTGGTCTTTGCATTTTACAAGGTGGCGTTCTTCGTAACGTCCATCATTGCTGCTACCTTACGTCCGTGCATAAACATCGACAACATCATCCCCCGCTACCGACCCGGCGAGGACTCCGCAAACAACTATTGCTACCTGAAGTGGCAAATAATGTGAATGACATACGTGAGTTCAGAAGTAAGTGCAGAAAATTCATTATAAGGGCTACAATTGGAATAAGAAAAAGGTACAGCCTCGACGATGAATTTTTACACGCAGTTTCTACAATCAGTTCAGAAGCTTGTCTATCACACGAAAGACCCACCACCTTGGCCCCTCTTTTCACAATGTTGCCAAGAATAACGCCCAAATCAATACAGGAGCAGCAGGATTTAGATGACCAATGGAGATGCTTGCCATCATACAAACAGAACACACTAGATACCAATGAGCCGTCTGATATATTTTGGCATCAGGTATGTTTTATACTATTGTAACTAATATTACAAATGCGAAAGTGTGTTTGTTTGGTTATATGTTACCTAACGGCTAAACGGCTGAGCGGATTTAGATGACATTTAGAAAGGATAATATATATTCCGGGGAAGGCTCCTTTTTAAACACAGCGTGCGCTGCGGGCAGAAGCTAGTTCATATTAATATAAGTATGACTGTATTATAATAGTGGTAGGTTATCATCATAGCAAGATAATACAGTTTGTTCTTACTTTCAGGTTGGCCAACTACAAAACAAAGATGGAAAAAACCATTCTCTACCTTGTCCAATTTCATGCTGCAAATATTTTGCGTACCACACTCTAATGCTGAATGCGAAAGAGTTTTCAGCCAAATAAATAACATTAAAACCGACAAGAGGAATAAACTGCTTACAAAAAAGATATCTGGAAATTTGTTAGCCGAACAATGCATCAAAAGACACGGAAAAAATTGAGTTAATTTGACTCCAACCGATAAAATGATTAATATGATGAACGTATCTATGTTTATATATTAATAAAAGGATTTGGCTGGAGCAGCACAGAAGAAAGCCAAAAAAATGTCTTGCTTAAGTGTTATGTTGTGGACCACTCTCCAATACCTGGTCTTTGCATTTTACAAGGTGGCGTTCTTCGTAACGTCCATCATTGCTGCTACCTTACGTCCGTGCATAAACATCGACAACATCATCCCCCGCTACCGACCCGGCGAGGACTCCGCAAACAACTATTGCTACCTGAAGTGGCAAATAATGTGAATGACATACGTGAGTTCAGAAGTAAGTGCAGAAAATTCATTATAAGGGCTACAATTGGAATAAGAAAAAGGTACAGCCTCGACGATGAATTTTTACACGCAGTTTCTACAATCAGTTCAGAAGCTTGTCTATCACACGAAAGACCCACCACCTTGGCCCCTCTTTTCACAATGTTGCCAAGAATAACGCCCAAATCAATACAGGAGCAGCAGGATTTAGATGACCAATGGTGATGCTTGCCATCATACAAACAGAACACACTAGATACCAATGAGCCTTCTGATATATTTTGGCATCAGGTATGTTTTAAACTATTGTAACTAATATTACAAATACGAAAGTGTGTTTGTTTGGTTATATGTTACCTAACGGCTATACGGCTGAGCGGATTTAGATGACATTTAGAAAGGATAATATATATCCCGAGGAAGGCTCCTTTTTAAACAGAGCGTGCGCTGCGGGCAGAAGCTAGTACATATTAATATAAGTATGACTGTATTATAATAGTGGTAGGTTATCATCATAGCAAGATAATACAGTTTGTTCTTACTTTCAGGTTGGCAAACTACAAAACAAAGATGGAAAAAAACCATTCTCAACCTTGTCCAATTTCATGCTGCAAATATTATGCCTACCACACTCTAATGCTAAATGCGAAAGAGTTTTCAGCCAAATAAATAACATTAAAACCGACAAGAGGAATAAACTGCTTACAAAAAAGATATCTGGAAATTTGTTAGCCGAACAATGCATCAAAAGACACGGAAAAAATTGAGTTAATTTAACTCCAACCGATAAAATGATTAATATGATGAACGTATCTATGTTTATAGATTAATAAAAGGATTTGGCTGGAGCAGCACAGAAGAAAGCCAAAAAAAATGTCGTGCTTAAGTGTTATGTTGTGGACCACTCTCCAATACCTGGTCTTTGCATTTTACAAGGTGGCGTTCTTCGTAACGTCCATCATTGCTGCTACCTTACGTCCGTGCATAAACATCGACGACATCATCCCCCGCTACCGACCCGGCGAGGACTCCGCAAACAACTATTGCTACCTGAAGTGGCAAATAATGTGAATGACATACGTGAGTTCAGAAGTAAGTGCAGAAAATTCATTATAAGGGCTACAATTGGAATAAGAAAAAGGTACAGCCTCGACGATGAACTTTTACACGCAGTTTTTACAATCAGTTCAGAAGCTTGTCTATCACACGAAAGACCCACCACCTTGGCCCCTCTTTTCACAATGTTGCCAAGAATAACGCCCAAATCAATACAGGAGCAGCAGGATTTAGAAAAAAAAAGAAAGAAAATACATTTAGATGACCAATGGAGATGCTTGCCATCATACAAACAGAACACACTAAATACCAATGAGTCTTCTGATATATTTTGGCATCAGGTATGTTTTAAACTATTGTAACTAATATTACAAATGCGAAAGTGTGTTTGTTTGGTTATATGTTACCTAACGGCTAAACGGCTGAGCGGATTTAGATGACATTAAGAAAGGATAATATACCGTACTATAATAGTGGTAGGTTATCATCATAGCAAGATAATACAGTTTGTTCTTACTTTCAGGTTGGCCAATTACAAAACAAAGATGAAAAAAAAACAATTCTCAACCTTGTCCAATTTCATGCTGCAAATATTATGCCTACCACACTCTAATGCTGAATGCGAAAGAGTTTTCAGCCAAATAAATAAAATTAAAACCGACAAGAGGAATAAACTGCTTACAAAAAAGATATCAGGAAATTTGTTAGCCGAACAATGCATCAAAAGACACGGAAAAAATTGAGTTAATTTAACTCCAATCGATAAAATGATTAATATGATGAACGTATCTATGTATAAAGATTAATAAAAGGATTTGGCTGGAGCAGCACAGAATAAAGCCATAAAAATGTCGTGCTTAAGTGTTATGTTGTGGACCACTCTCCAATACCTGGTCTATGCATTTTACAAGGTGGCGTTCTTCGTAACGTCCATCATTGCTGCTACCTTACGTCCGTGCATAAACATAGACGACATCATCCCCCGCTACCGACCCGGCGAGGACTCCGCAAACAACTATTGCTACCTGAAGTGGCAAATAATGTGAATGACATACGTGAGTTCAGAAGTAAGTGCAGAAAATTCATTATAAGGGCTACAATCGAAATAGGAAAAAGGTACAGCCTCGACGATGAACTTTTATACGCAGTTTCTACAATCAGTTCAGAAGCTTGTCTATCACACGAAAGACCCACCACCTTGGCCCCTATTTCACAATATTGCCAAGAATAACGCCCAAATCAATACAGGAGCAGCAGGATTTAGATGACCATAAATTTGTCGTCTTGCCAAACTTCAAACATGTACTTATATATTACCGCGCTGCAGGATCTGAAAACACAATTCGACTCACGTTTTAGCGATTTCCGGAAAAATGAAATAAACCTGAATTTGTTTGCTCACCCATTCAATAATTCTGTCGAAGATGCCCCTGAAGAAGTTCAGATGGAATTGGTAGAATTACAGTGCAACTCTACTTTAAAAGACAAATTCAATTTAGGGTTGATCGAGTTTTACTCAAAGTACATCCCTATTTCAGACTTTCCTAAAATAAGAGATCATGCACTGAAAATGACATCTCTGTTTGGCACCTCATATCTTTGCGAACAATTATTTTCTCAAATGAAGAACGTAAAGTCGAAGACAAGAACTAGAATCACCGATGTTCACCTTGAAAACAGTTTGAGAATTGCAACGACCACTATAGGGGCAGATATTGATAAATTAGTTAAAAGTAAACAATGTCAAACGTCTCATTTATTTTTTTACTTAGTTTGTAAAATTACGTAATAATTAACTTCAATGATTATATTATTGCTTTTTAATTACTTTTTGTTTACAATGCCTTTTTTGAATGCAATATTGAATTGTTGTAAATAGTGGTAATGATTAAAAAAGTAGCCAAGTGCGAGTCGGACTCGCCCATGAAGGGTTCCGTAGCATCAAATAACATAATATAAAGGTTTTTGTAGTTCGTCGAAAGGTAAATTGCGTTTACGATTTATGACGTATAAAAAAAAACTACTGACTAGATCTCGTTCAATCCAAATATCGTTGGAAGTTTGCATAGTAATGTAAAACATATATTTTTTTTTAGTTTTATCATTCTCTTATTTTAGAAGTTAGAGGGGGGGGGGACCAACTTTTTTCCACTTTGGAAGTGTCTCTCGCGCAAACTATTCAGTTTAGAAAAAAACTATATTAGAAACCTCAACATCATTTTTGAAGACCCACATATCCATAGATCCCACACGTATGGGTTCGATGAAAAAAAAATTTTTGGGTTTCAGTTTCAAGTATTTAAAATTTATAGTTATTTTTCTATTTTTGTGTAAAAACCTTAATGCGGTTCACAGAATACATCTACTCACCAAGTTTCATCAGTCTAGCTTTTATGGTTTCGGAGAAAAATGGCTGTGACACGGCCGGACAGACAGACAGACAGACAGACATGACGAATCTATAAGGGTTCCGTTTTTGCCATTTGGCTACGGAACCCTAAAAATACAGCATGTTTCATGTTGAATGAGTTCTGCCTAAGAAGCATATTTAATACATAATCAACTAACTCGAATAAGGTTTAAATAACAAACATGAGGTTATTTTCAAACTCTAATGTGACCTACATATTCTTATCCGACTTCCCAAAAAAAGGAGTAGGTTCTCAATTCGGTTGTATTTTTATTAATTGTTTGTTACAGCATAACTTCGTCATTTGTCAGCTGATTTGAAAAAAAAAATTCTGTATCTGAGAGGCTTTCAGATTGGCCCCAATTAAAAATCAGTGTTGCCATTTTTTTTTAATATTTGTTTTTTTAATGTTTGTAACTGCATACCTCCGTCATTTATGAACCGATTTTGTTAATTATTTTTTTATCTGTAAGGTTATACTTTGTCCACATTATCTCATAGTTATTTCATCAAAATTGGTGTAGCCGTTTTTCTATGAAGTCTGTTTGTCAGTTTTTTAAACTTATAATTATTTATTAAGCTGGGTACTCACTTAGCAGTGTAGCACGTAACGTATCAGATACGGTATCAAGTGAGTACGTAGGCATGAGCCCGCTGCGAGCCGCTCGCGCGTGGAGAGCTGTAAGCTCGCAGTGATCCGCCGAGTGGCGGTTTCACTGCGAACACAAAGGCGGCTCGCAGTGTGCTCGTGGACGGGCGGCGTCACGACCGCTTGTGTAGTGAGTACGTACGCGCAAGCTTCAAACGAACTTACGTGTTCAATTATTCATTATGGAGTGGACTGAAGAAAAAGTGTTTAATCTAATTGAGGTTTACCAGAATACTCCAGTACTGTGGGACCCTAAAAATAAGAATTATTACAAAAAACATCTAAAAGTGGATGCTTGGGAAACTATTGGACAAGCTATAGGTATGTCGGGAGAAAACTGTAAAAATAAGATGATCACTTTATTGTCTTGCTACAGGAGAGAGAGAATGAAAATAAAAAAAAGTAATGGAACTGGTAAAGGTATGACACGATTATTAATATTTTTCACAAGTGCGTAACTATAACAATGTTCTTAACATTAATAGGTCCTCCTCCTAGCCTTATATTATTCCTAATCATATTGGGGCCGGCATCTAATCTAACCCGATGCAGCGAGAAAACACACATAAAGTAAGAGGTGTGTGCCTTGGGTTCGAACCAGCAACTTTTGACTTGGCAGTCCAACGGTCATACCACTAGGCTATCACTCGCTCTTAACATTAATAGGTATTGTTTACATTTCATTTTTATTAAACCGAGACACTCCACGCCAAAACAGATTGAATACTGTAAGTTCCTTTATTTAATCTTATCTTATACTATGAATAGTCAGGGTGACAAAAGCCATTCAAATTACCACTACTACTGGGTAGGTTTTTAATTCATGCATAGGTACTCGTCCTGCCAGGAAAGCCTTCCTTCTGTAGTGAAGTATCCTGCTAACTCATTTCTAAATTCTTTAGCCGCCGCTGGAGAACGGCGAGCAACATTTCTTATAGCATGGAATGACGTCAATTCTTGATCACGCCGCCAGGCTCCATTAATTAGTTCTCCATTTTCGTCTTCTGTGTCGAAGCTGTCACCTGGTATATAAAGCGGTCGGGAGGAGCTGCGCCTCAAAAAATTGTGCAAGTGAACGATGGCCATCACTACTGTTGTTGCTTTATCTGGCTCAATATGCATTGGTTTTCTTAGTACCCTGAACACGGCTGACATGATCCCGAAGACGTTCTCAACCACCCTCCTAGCTCTACTGAGTCTATAATTGAAAATTCTTTCTTTTGACCCCTTGGCGTGAGCATGCCCGGGGTAAGGTTTCATCACATTTTCACTTAACGCAAAGGCAGAATCACCCAGAATGAAATATGGCAGTTGCTTATTTCGGCCTTGCAAAGGTACAGGTGTGGGCAATTGAAGAATATTATTTTCGATCATGTCATGTAGTTTGCTATTCTTAAACACTCCTCCATCCGAGATTCGCCCTTGGCATCCGGCATCCGCGAAAAGAATGTTATAATTTGCATCCACCATGGCAAACAGAACGATGCTGTATGTTGACTTATAATTAAAATATTCTGCTCCGCTGTTGAACGGTGCTTGTAGCAACACATGCTTTCCATCTATTGCTCCGACGCAGTGAGGAAAATTCCATAAATTGTTAAAGTCATCGGATATATTTTTCCAGTCCAGTGAGTTGTCAGGAATCTGCAAGCGATAACACACCAGTTAAATTTATATCATATTTTAGGTAAGCAATACAACGGAACGTGAGGACAATGAAGATGCAGCTGGAGCAGAAGGAATTTCGGAGACACCAGAGCTCAGTACAATCTGGGCCGCCAAGTAAAAAAGAAAGACGCGATCCAAAGTTACAAATGCTGAAAAAAGATCAGCCAGATGAAAAAATCAGCCTCGTCAAATACCAACACGCAAAATGAGGAAATTAAATCTTTTTTGACTTTTGTAGGAAGTAAAATGATGAAATATTCTGAGCACACTAAAAATATCGTGCAACAAGGCATATGTGACTTAATTTTTAAGGCAGACTGCCATTTCTTCGATGAATATCCCTACCAGCACACAAGCAATAAGACACAACGTCTCAAGGATATTCTTCAGTTCAACCAACCTCGATGCAGGCGTATAGCCAACCAGCCAATGTTGGATATTATACAGGTCCTAGTACATCCAAAAATATGGAACAGGTATCCCAAATAATTATGCGTTTGTAGGACAATCATCTCCGGGTCAACCATCTCCTCAACATCTATCAACTAACGAACAATATGCTATGTCATCTCCACAAAGTGAATTGTCTGAGCTTTTGGACATGGATGATTATGTTTAAGTTACCTACAGTATTTTATTTGCCTATGTCATTGACTTAGTTTCTATATTAAAAAGTTCAATTACTTACCTTTACATTGTCTTTTAATGCATTGATGATTGCTGCACAAACTTCTGGAACGAATTTACTTATAACTTGCTTAGACATTCTGAAGGTATACTGTAAACTAGTGAATGAATCGCCACTTGCTAAAAATCGCAATGTTAAAGCCAATTTGACTTGAACGGGTATCGCTTTTCTAAACCTTGTGTCTCTAGTGCGAATTTGAGGTCCAATTAAATTAATTAGATACTCAAAATCTGTACTCGACATACGAGTGAAATTCTTGAAATGTCCACTAATCTCTTGAGACTTCATATCCATTATTAAATTGTTAGAACGATTTCTATCTTTGAAAATTTCACTTTGCCAAAATCGACGTGGGCTTTTATAATTATCTAAAATATTATACATTAATATGAACGCAGCACTAGCCACCATTTGAGACATGTTGTCGGCGTGACGTCGTTGCGAGCACTGCGGATCAGGCAGCTCGTAGCTAGATACGCGGAGGACCGTGGACGAGCCGTACCCACTTGCAGGTTGATACCGTATCTGATACGTTACGTGCTACACTGCTAAGTGAGTACCCAGCTTTACAGATTTTACTACATGCGTATCGTTTTCAATTAATTCGAGAATATGGATTACAAATATGAAGTTATTTTCTTAATCCAATGACACATTTTTTGTTTTTTCTTAATTGATATCGTTTGAATTTAGAGGATTACGAATATGAAAATATTTTCAAATCCAATGTGACCGACATATTTTTATTCCAGTTTTAGGCGCCAAACATGATATGATATTTATTATTTTTGTTGTAATTGTTTTTGTATGTTACAAACATTTCACATTGAATTCGACTAAAATAAAGGTGATCCCGTCTACTAACTAACCATAATATTTCATATAATAGGGACCACCCACCAGGGAGATGCACGATATGCAGGTAATAACTCACAGTGTATGGCAATGGCTACATGTGCCGCGATCTATTCAGTTGCGAAAAACCGAATATTTGAGAATAGAATTGATATAGATACCATTCTCCAGAGTAGTTACGCGCTTTACATGTCACGAAAGTTTAGGTGTCCGGTCGGTACAACCTATCTTAGAACCGACGATTTGCCTACAGATATTCGGGTCGGGAATTTTTCGGCTGAAATATCAAATATAGACCACTGCTGGATTGCGAATGCGGTGTTTCCCAGCCCTAATCTGCCGAAAATTGTAGCTGAATCGCAACTGGTAAAAATCTTAGAAACGCAAGTATTCAATTCAGTGCACAACGACGATAGGGACAGTTATTTGTTCACCGGGCAAAATTACACGGTTGCGTTCTGGCGGCATAATAATGCTCTATACGTTTTTAAAACGCAAGTATTCAATTCAGTGCACAACGACGATAGGGACAGTTATTTGTTCACCGGGCAAAATTACACGGTTGCGTTCTGGCGGCATAATAATGCTCTATACGTTTTTAATAGCCATCAAGTAGGTACATACAATAATTTCACGGAAACCGGAGTAGCTCGTTTGTTTCGGTGCAATTCTTTGCATCAATTGACTAAATTACTTTTTGCGCGGGGAATACTAAACGGCGAATATTCGATTAACCGAGTCCTTCTTATTCGCGTTAGCGACAACGATCTAACACAGTGCTCGCCGTCTTACGCAGACGTTCTTCGTAATTCGCGGTCGTCGACTCCTACGTTGCCCTCATCGGTTGAGTTGATAACTCAAACGCCGCCGCCGACACCGTTCCGCACTCGCGTTAGTAACGTTGTAAATGCGTTACCTTCGTCAGTTGATTCGGTAACTGACTGTTCTTTGGCAACGCTATCGCCATCAATTCTTTCGGAATATTTGTCATTGACCTGTCGCGATTCTCCGTCTTCGTTGCCGGCGACGCTATCTCAATCTATTTTTAGGTTAAATTCACCCGTCGTTGTGCCATTTAACGATTCCAAATCGTCGCGCTCTCCATCAATACTACGCGCTTCGCAATTAAGTATGCTTAGCATAGAGACTAGGCCAGTCGCAACCACGACTAAATAAAAAAAAAACATAAATTCAAATACAATAAATGTGGTTTCGACCAATGATAAACCAGCAGTGGTTGTTCAAAACATGTTTTCGGAATTATCCATCGAAAATATTGAAGTCCCTGATTTAGATGCTGTAAAAAAATATAACGCCAAAAATGTAAATGTACATCGAAAAGCCGTTAAAAAATATACAGCAAATAGGCCTGAGATAAACCGCGAAGCCGTCCAAACATATTCGCAATCCCACCCCGAAATACACAGAAATGCCGCGCAAAGATATTCTCAATCTCACCCCGAAGTAAACAGAATCGCTTCGGCCGCTTACAACGAACGCAGTCGCAATGTTGACGAGCCGTTACGTGATTCGCCAATCTTAGTCGGTGCGATGAGGGACGCTGCTCTCGACGCGGTTAGGTCATTTTCGCTTAAAAAACCATCTCTATTGTCGCCAGAGATTTATAAATGTCCGAAACGTAATGCGCGTTTCTTTGATGAAGAAAAACCGCGAAAACAATGGTGTTGCGGAGTCGGTGCGTACAACGTTCAAACCTTTGAACCGCTTACCGAGGACTTTTATACCCATCCGTCGTTTTTGGCTAGACCTAGGGCGTATAACAACCTTTTCGCGTTTAGTGCTTTAGGTACTACGGTTTTGTGCAACCTGCAGGGCTGTCGTTTATAAAAATTCAAGGTCGCGTTTATCATAGAGTATTTGATTTAGCATATACGGATACCGTAAATAATTTAGGCTTGTATATTCACGATGCAAGCGAACGTGAAAAATTAGCGCAAAATAGAAATCTTGATAATCAGATAGTTCAATGCATAAATGCTTATTTAGAAGAGATAAATCCGTATATTGATTGTTTCAAACAATTAAGCCGACATCCATCAGACGAGGCTTTTATTCAAATTGAGAGAACTTCGCGCGCGACTCACGGTAACATCCTCGGTGACCCTGTAGGTAGAGAAATAGCAGCTATTATAAATACTGATAGGCAAGAATATAAACGTAATTGCATAGCTGTGTGGAAAATAGGCGCTAGAAAACCACACACTGTAGATATCATGGATACGTTGTATGAATGCCTCCAGTATCCCGTACTATATCCCGCAGGTAAGCCTAGGTGGTATCCAAATAAATTAGATAATAATAATAAAAAACTAACTCAAAATAAATATGTCAGATGTTTACTTTTGTCCGAGACTCGTTTTTCTGAATTAGGTAGATTATCAGAGGAATGGTTAGTTGATGTGTATTGCCGAATAATAGAAGAACGTTTACGATTTTTAAAAAGCTTACAGACTCACAACACACGTAACGAACTTAGAACCACCCCGCTTCAAGAAGTTGAAATGAGTATCGTAGCCAGGAATGAGATTCGCTCTGATGAAACAATTCAGGCGGAGGGGGGATTGTTGCAGGTCGAATTTACTTACCTAACACTTTTACGGGGGGGGGGCGCGATACATGAAAACAAAATATTGTGATTCGATTGCATTAGTGAATAGGTTGGGAAATCCATAATTTTTCTTGACATTTACATGCAATCCTAAATGGCCGGAAATTCAACAGTCCATAACATCAAATAAAACAAATCCCCTTATTTGTGCAAGAGCATTTAATTTAAGATTAACAGAACTATTAAGAGATTTAAGATCCGGTCGTTGGTTTGGCAAATGCCTTTATTTCATACATGTAATAGAATTTCAGAAACGGGGTTTACCTCATGCTCATATTTGCTTCAGGGTGGAAGGTGGCGGCCCTGTCCAATATATAGATATAGATAAATTTGTTAGAGCCGATATTCCCAAAGAGTCAGAAACTGACGGGAAATTGCGCAAGATCGTTTTAAATAACATGGTTCACGGTCCATGTGGTCCTCCGCATCGGACTGATTTGCCTTGCTGGGATAATGAAAAACAAAAATGTAATAATTTTATTCCAAAACCAGAAACAGCCACCACTTTTAGTACAGATAAAGGTTTTATTAACTTGCGTAGAGACAGTACCAATACTGGTAAAATTAAACAATTCAATCGGGAAGTAACTGTAAATGACACCTGGGTTGTTTCATATAACGCGGCTCTTCTTCTTAAATACGATGCTCATATTAACTTTGAAGTGTCCACTCAACGTACAGTAGTTAAATATTTGTTTAAATATATTAATAAGGGTCAGGATGAATCGCGCGTAACTGTAGTGCCCGAAGCAGATAAAAATAACGAAATCGAAACTTACGTAACTAAAAGATATGTAGGCTCCAGTGACGCAGCCTGGAGGACGTTAGAATTCGATGTTACCGCGCGTGAGCCAACCGTTAAAATGTTACCCGTACACCTCGAAAATCAACAAACTGTATTTTTTAAACCGGGCACTGAAGAGGAATCCGCGCAACGTGCCACGACCTCGGACCTTTTAACATATTTAAACCGCCCCGTAAGAGACGAATTTGACGGACTGGCATACTTCGCTCGTCGCACTAAACAGAGGTGAACAATTCTTTCTCAGAGTCCTTTCTAAATCATATCCCTGTCGTAGTTTCGCAGATTTAATCAAACTTGGTGGTCCCAATTGTCAAACTTTCCAGGATGCTGCTAAATTTGTTGGTTTGGCCGATGACGAAGTCGAATACGAAAGAGCTATGTTAAAAGCATCAACTTTTTTCATGGGACCACGACTGCGTAACTTTTTCGTTCTTTTGGCTGTCAACGGCGTCGCAGTAGCTTCTCTCTGGGACAATTTCAAAACACAATTGAGTGAAGATATTTCGCACAGATTAGGAAACAACGCTGACGAGGAAAGAGTACACACTTTGTGTCTCATTCAAATTAAAAGAATGCTTCGGAAGCACGGCACGTCGCTTACTCAACACGGTTTGCCAAAAGTCGTAGACAATACGACCGAGGTAGGCAGGGAACGCGTCGAGTATAATCGCGATTTATTGGTAAATGAAGTCGACGAACATTTACCTAGCTTATCCGCGGATCAACGTGCGATTTTCGATCACGTTGCGTATCTGTGCAGTGACCCTAACTTCCGCGACGCAAACGATACCGCGATTTTCATTGATGGTCCTGCTGGTAACTGCTGTAATACGATAACGTCTTACGTACGCGGCAATTTGCAAGGGGTTGTTTTGTGTACGGCCAGTTCTGCGATTGCCGCTCAGAACTAAACAGGGGGGTCCACGGCGCATAGTATGTTTAAATTCCCGATAGAATTCGTAGACGACCTCAGCTACTATATTTTTGCCCTATTGTCCTTCCATGGGGCTGTGATGCGTGCGAGCGGGACCAATTGTGCAAGTGCGAGCGAGATAAATTATTCCCGGCCATTTTGTTGTTATGGTATTTATTTTTAGTCTGCTTCCGTGATTCGTCTGTAGTAGATGCGATATTAAGTGCTCTTGATTTCTTACTCGACTTGGCTTGTATTTCTTCTACAATTTGTGACTGTGCTTGTTAACTGGACTTTGATTTGTGCTTGTGATTGGAACTGTTGAAAATGGCAACCTTCACGAAAGAGGAATATGCAGATATTCTGCTTTGTTACGGGTACTGCAATGGCGTATCCGCACGAGCTCGTGTTCATGCTCGTTTCCGGCGACTTAGGGAGACTGGCTCTGTTTCAAGGCGACGAGCAGACTTAGGCCGACCACGTGTCATTGATGATGATGAAGACCAAGACAATGAAATAGTTCAGCGGTTTAGAGCGGATCCGACTACTTCTAATAATGCTGTTGCCCGAGAACTTGGGCTCTCACAGTGGAAAGTGTGGTTTACAGTGAATACTGCAGGCCTCTACCCCTATCACTACACGCCTGTACAAGTTATCGAAGAAGGAGATCCAGTGAGGAGGTTAGACTTCTGCAGATTTATGCTTAATGCAGATTTGGAAGACCCAGCATTTTTAAGACAAATCTTGTGGACAGATGAGTCAAAATTTGGTAAAGACGGTATAACAAATTACCACAATGCTTCAAATTCGGCCCCAAAAGCGCAACGAAATCCTAATCAAAAGAGGACAAAAGGATCACAAAGAAGATTTAGTTTTGTTACGACTTATTTTTACAGAGGTGCCATCTAGCGGCGGAAGAGAAAACTATGACGTCAAGCTACTGGCTAAGATCCATATTGTTGATATTGTTGCGAAGTGCAGTCACTAGATGACGCTAGTTTGTTTTCTTTCTCCATGGAACTTTGTGTTATAGTCGGATTTTTAATTAGACGATACCCACTGACAGTAGCTAATGTCACTTTGTAAAATAATGTTGCCATATTTAAAGTAATAGTGCTGCGTTCAGTTCTCGCTCAATCAGATGAATGAACAATGAGTGAATAGTTAATCATTTCAAACTATAAAATAATATTGAAATTTGTATAAAAAAATGCATAAAAGTACTCTGATATTAGTTACTTGTAGTATGTTACTACAATCAGTTTTTTGACGGTTTATTACAAACCGCGGCGTGCCGACTAGTGATGATCCACGCGCGTTGGTCATCATTTTGTTTGTAATTCGGCTTCTAACCTCTGGTCTGATAGCACGAATGTTTTTCTGCGCTCACGCTGTTTAGTTATTGTTTCTGTAAAGTTTTTCGTTACGTTGTGTTTGTGGTAATTGTTGTGTATTTTGTTGCTATATTGTTTCGCACGAACTATATGGATCCTCAACCAAGCACGTCAAGTCAAGTTCGGCACACCAACTATTCACTACGAGGCAAGTTCATTCATTCAGGAGCTTTTTCAATCATTCAGTTTGTCACAACACTATTTTTATTTCATCAAAAACTGACAACACAGTAAACGTCAGCTAGCTTCGTCTAATTAATAACGTTTGCACGTCAACAGGGTTACTTCATGAAGCCCTACATTTATAAAAATCTGAATAAACTAATCAACTTTTATCCTCTTTCTCTCTTTAAATGTAAGTCTATGGTTAAAAAAGTTTGGCTTTTGGAACAGGACTATACCTCAACTGAGAGTATATTAGCTGCTGTAGTATAAGTCCTTCAAAATTTTAATTTAGTTTTCTATATTGTATCTTAGTTTATATTAGTAAATCAAACCTAATTATTAATTGCATGTTTCTATCTAATATTATATAATTGATTGAAAAGTGAAATGTTATCTGTATTCAAACAATTAAATACCTACAATTATGTAGATCTCATCCTTCAAATAATTTGTAATAATTGTGATTCTCTAGTATCTTGCTTCTTAATTGAAGTAAATTATACTTGTACACTTAATTTACATGCATTAATTATTATTAATACAAGCTGTTCACAGTTCGTCCGGCGGAGGGCATTGGTATGCCATAACACAGGGTAATCCTAGTTTGGGTACCAATGTTATCCCACCAGGAAATATACATAATAAGCTGTAACCTAACTGTATAATAATGTTACTGTAATGTTTGTTAATATCTAATAAATTTCATTTCATTTCATTATAAATCCGAGTATAGTTGAACTGTCAGAAATGTCACTTTGATTGACAGATCAACCATATGTGTTGTTTGTAACTATATAATTTGAAGGTTAGTGGAATCAAATTTTAATCTGTGCGTTCGGCGGAAATTGAGATCTTGATTTATTACCTTATATGGTCTTGTCTTGATGCCTTAGCGATTGTGACCAATATATGGGCACGTTTAGAAGTTTTGGAAACTTCCGCCCAGCTTTGTGGGGTGGGGGCTACCTATAAGAGGACGGATCAACGCGTGTCCATTCTCTTTCTTGAACTTTTGCTAACATAAGCAGATCATCCACGCGTCATTTCACAACGAAGCAAGGTCAGTTTTTTTTGTTCTCCAACGTTGAAACCGTTCAGTGTAGTTCGAGAGCAAAGTATTTTAATTTACAGTGTTTTGTGTTTAATTGTGTGACGCTGGGCTTCAGAAAGAGCTTCAGGCGGCTGCCAAAGACGGGTTTCAACACGCGTGATGACGCGGTTGGTCTCCCTTTTCTAGTCCTTATAAGGGACATATCTCTACCGCACCTCCAAAAGGTATGTTTTATTGTGTATTTGAATAGCGTTTGTTGTCTTTGCACCCTCGACCCTTAATAACCTGGGTGCCTTGCATATTGGTTCTATTTCTTGTGCTGCTTGTGTGGTTCAGTGGACATGGACACTCTACTGAATGTACCACTGTGCCTTGAAGCCTACAGTGCAAACTTATTTGTCTTTTTATTACTTATTTTCTGTTGCCGAGAAGAGTGAGGTTAACCTCCACTTGACGGAGAGCCACACTTCTTTGTCTTGTGCTTACTGCTTTGCTCACTGGGAAATGTCACATTCCAGGAGGTGTTTGGTACGGGCTGTTTAGTACGGGCTGTTTAGTACGGGCTGTCTGGTACATGCCGTTTGGTACGGGCATGTACGGAACGGGTGTAGTCCGAGTCTTCCATCGGCTGATGTACGGCGGCCGAGTCGTGGCGTGGTAGGCGGGACCCAGCAGACGCACGGTCCGGCTGCAGTCACCAGCCACGTGCTCCGCGCGCCCTAGCTACCTGCTCCGGTGCAATACCCGAGCATTACCCGGTAGCAGGCCGATGCCCTTTCTAAAAGTCGGTATTTATTCTTATTGATCTTTTTACCATGTGTTGATCCTTATTACCGGACGATTGTCCTGGCGCCCATTCTGAGTCTACGTCCCCGTCTGGAGGAGTATCGGGATGTATTAATTACTTTATAGAATATGAAGGTTGCAGGAAACACCTGGACAAGAGACGCGCAGGACAGGGGAGGCTGGCAAAATATGAAGGAGGCCTATACCCAGCAATGGTTGATACCGGGCTGAAATGATGATGATGATGATGATGATGATGATAGAATATGTCATAAAAACTGGAGTAGTCAAGTAGAATAAAATCATTGTACACCGAGGTCGTACCCACTATAAAGGATGACTCACGCTAGACCGTGTCGGGTCCGAGCCGAGTGTCGGGCGTAGCACGGTCAACTAATATTACACATATTTTGTATGAACACACTCACGTTATACCGAGCGGCAACCGAGTGACGCCCGAGCAACGGACAACGCTCGGAAACAACTCGGTCCCGCTTCGGCTCGGCCAAGGCCCGTTGCATGAATACAGCGCCGCCGAGCTGCGCCCGAGCAGTCGGTAGTGATGCTATACAGTGCTCTGACGTTTTGTTCGTCGTCGGAAAATGAACAACGAACGTTTGATTGAGGCTGTGAGGAAGTATCCAGCATTATATGATATGAGCGATGGGAAATATATGGACTCCAATTATAAGTCTTCATTATGGGTCAAAATAAGTGAAGAAATCAAACAAACTGGTAAGCAGATACATTGTATTGTACTTTATTAATCAACCTTAGTAACTTATCTATTAACCATGCGCGACAAGTTGAGACTTGCGCTCAATGCCCGCTGCATAGACCGCTCAAAGCACTGTCTCAACTTGTCGCGCACAGATTCTGAATTTTTAATGCGTTTACTTACGTTCAGAGACAAAATATTTTTTAAAGATTTCTCTAACCTCAAAACCATTATTAGAAGGCCTCCCAACATGAGCGAGCAATGGTCTTAACGAATTGTCTGTTGTAGCTGTTGAATCTTGCCTTAAATATCCAATGTCGTTTCTTTGTCGTAAAAAATTATGGAGTACGCAACTTAAAATAATGTTATCCACATTTTCTGGTTTAGATTTGATTCTTCTAGAATAAATTCTGAATTTTTGTGTCAATATGCCAAAGGCATTTTCAACTAGTCGTCTAGCCAGCGTCAATCTCTGATTGAAATATGCATTAGCACTATTTGTAGCGGCCTGATCACGTGGATATGGTCGCATTAAATAAGTTTTTAAAGGAAAGGCTTCATCGCCAACTATGACATACGGTGAAGTTATTGTGGTATTGGGCAAATGTTTTCCGATGGGTATATTTAGTGAATTGTTATTCAATCGTTGTCCCAAAGAACTATTTGCAAATATACCACCGTCGCTATTGCGGCCGTAGGACCCAACATCGATGAAAATAAAATTGTAATGAGCATCCACCAATGCCAACAATACAATGGAATACGTTTTCTTGTAATTGAAGTATACAGATCCACTGTTAGCTGGTGCTTCAATAGTAACGTGTTTTCCATCCAACGCCCCTATACAGTTTGGAAATTGCCATAGCCTTTGGAATTCATGAGCAATACTTTTCCATGTCTCTTCATTTGGCTGTGGCATTACTTCATTTATTAATCTGTTGACTATAGCTCGACATGTTTCCTTTATGATTTGAACTACAGTTGAGTGACCAACCCGATAATTCAATGAAATCGTTTTAAACGAATCCCCGGTTGTCAAAAACCTGAAACACAAAAATATTGCACTATTATTATTTGTTACAGATGTGAATTGCAAAAAAAGATGGTCAAATATTAGAGATCAATTCAAAAGGTCACTAAACAATAGAAAAACAAAAAGTGGGCAAAGTTCTACCGTTATAAAGAAACTAGTTTTTTCGTGTGCGCGAGCTGCATGCAGCTCGCGTGTCGGTGTGCTACTCCCAGTTTTACATTACACTTGCACTACACTTGTAAAACCCCAAACAAATGAATCGGAGATACAACAAGAGCAAGAGTCACAGGAGACAGGGGCATACAATAATCAATACATGCAAGAGATAAGAAACGAAGGAGACACAGACAGCGAACGAGGGGCTATAGGAGATAGAGCCACAGAAGTACAAAGGATTGATCAATTTACAACACAACAGAGTGGTCAAAGTAGTAACCGTAGCAGTGCTAAAGTCAGTAAACGTCGTACAGTTCCACACAAACAATCCTCATCCGATACCTTGATGAAGTACATTCTTGAAAATAACGCAAAGAAGCAAAATGAATATAATAAATCACACCCTATAGATGATTTTTTCAATGGTCTGTCAATGTGAAATTCCACCATCGGCATCGACCGTTTTGGATTCATCTCGTCAATCACAAGACTCAACTGGTACAGAGCAGCCACCGATATCTCCTACAGTCCAAGCTCCTGCTCCATTAGACGAAAATCTGCCATCAATATCTACAGAAAATTCTGCTGGAACTTATTTATCTCATTTTATATCTGATTAAAATTATTGTGATTGTAATAGTTCAACAAATATATGTGTAAATTAAATTAATGAATTTTTCTTTGTAATAATATTAATGTAAATGATTTCTCTGCCTCTGACCGACTGTGCTACTGCCAGAAACCCAACCGTCTCTCCTTTTTAATGGGTAATGTATTTCGAGTGTATGTATGTATGCCTGTTTCTTTGTGGCCTCCTGTAGCCTAAACGGCTTGATGGATTTTGATGTATGAGGTATCGTTAGATTCGTCTTGATCACGGGATTATAATAGGATACATTTTATTTTAAAAAAATTAAAAAACCCGACTGCAGCAGTCAACTTCTGTTAATAGCAACTTTTACAGTCGGGGACCATTATTTTGTAAAGTTGAATAGGTCTACATTTTAAATAAACTTGTTTTTTTCTTTTCAGTTGTTTCGGTACGCCGTCGGGTTTTTTTTTTTTTTTTTTTAATAATTGATTTTTTTAAATGATAATGATACCTTGGATAATCACACACACGGGCTTCTGACCCTAAACAAGGGAAAGCTTAGCTTGTATATGCCCGCCTTCCACTGCGAGCGGAGCGGGCTCCGTACGGACTCCGTTTAACTCGCAACGGCTTTTTTCATAGAAGTGCTTCCACTGTAAATGAGCGGACTGAGCGGATCAAAAGAGTACAAAGAGTCACAAAATTGAAAGAAAGAAAAAGAAAGAAAATCATTTATTCAACCACCACAATTGTATACCTAAAAAAATAAACATAAAAAAGAAGCAGAAAACTTAACATAATGTATACCTACTTACAAAAAACAATAAAAATAATATTCACATGCATAGTGGTGGTGAAAAGGCCTACAGTTCAGCATATGCTACCATATGTTAACATATAGTAGCGCTGGTCTTCCACTGAGACCTGCGTTGACTTCACGGATATCTAATTTAATCTAAAATTGGTCGCAGAGTTGAGCGGATTTCCAACGGACTCCGTACGGAACTGGGAGTGGCTCGTACGCCCCGGAGAACAGTCGCGCGCGCACGGACCCGCCTACCTTACGATCTCGGCAGCGTTTTATTGAAAACGACTGCCGAGCTCGGCCGTACATGTTATTTGTATAGTGGTGATCGCCAGCCCCCCGAACTCCGGACAGCAGGGACAGTAACCCTCGCCGTGAACCGTCGGACCCGGTCTTCCACCAGCGGAAAGCCCCGGGCGAGACATCACGGTCGACTGGCGAAACGTCCCGCTGTCCTTTGGTCGCGCGTGAGGCATCACAAGTGCTCGTCTTGTGCTGTGTTTGTGTTTCTGTGAATGTTTTTGTGCCAATAGTGAACACTAAAGTGTCCTATGTGTTTTTGTGAGTACTTTTTCTTTGTTTAAAAATGTCGGACAAAAACACTCCTTCCGAGAGGCCCGTCCATGAAGGTCGGGCCTCCCGAAAGGACTCGAGTGCCTCCGAGTCCTCGGACTCCTCCCGGCCGTCGAGCCGTGCGTCAAGCTCCGGCAGAGAGAAGATCGTGCCAGCAATGGCCGAAAAGCTAATAGAAAGCTTTATAAGGAAGAAACAACTCAAAAAGAAGGCCTGAACCCCCGCTGCCCCGCAGCCCGGCCCTTCGGGTTCCATGACGCACCCCGCTGCCGCCCCCGACACAAGAAGTAGAAGAATCTATTATGTTGATTCCATTGGCAAACAATGAAGGTCCAGAATGTACACAAGAAACACAAACAACACGAAAAAGAAAGAATGATGTTGATATCATAGATATTATCAAAGATATAGAAGAAAATCATAACAGACGTCAGGAAGAAAGAGACAATATTAGAAAAAAACAACAAGAAAAACATCCCATGGATTTATTTTTCGAAAGTAAACAGCCAAAAATATGCCAATTTATTTCCAAAATAAAATTAAGAAAAAGGTTTTACAAATTGTGTGTGACACTGAAGAAGAAATGGAATCTTATAACACAGGTTACGGTTACTCTACCGCATCTACATTATCAGTATCTGCACAATCGCCTCCGACGACGAGTTATGAACAACTTCCTTAAAATAAACTGTTTTGATTTAAGAAAATGATACGTTTGATTAAAGAAAAGAATATCAACACAAAGTACTAGTTGTAAGTTTCTTTCTATTAATAAAGTCATAAAAAATAGGGGTTTTTGTTTCTTACCTTAGAGTGATCGCAAGTTTTTCTCTTGGTGAAACAGCTTTTCTAAAGTTTGTGTCTTGTTTTGTAATATCTTCATTTATGAGTGATAATAATTCTTCAAACTGTTTTCTTTCGACTCGAAAATAGTTTTTGAAATATTAGTCTTGTAAATCGTAGAACATCCGCATCAATTCACCCTTGATAGGTCTCTCTCTAATATGGTCGCTTATCCAGAATCTTGGTTTGTTACGCTTCTTTTTTTCGTTATAATGGTAGAGTAGCAAGCATTTATTTATAGTATTTACGTAGTCCTCTTCACTGGAATCGTCAGACATCGTTATCGCAAAATATACCGCGCGACTTGCTTCCTCTGTGGATCGCCTGGCACTGAGATATTTCTGCGCTTCCTCGCTCATCGCCACGCCGCTGGCAATGGAAGGCCAACAACTCGCTCATCCGACCCCGCTCATTTCCCACCTCACTCGCTCCGCAAAGCCCTCTGGCAGTGGAAGGCAAAATCTGAAACTCTTTCTTAGTGGAAGTGTACAACTATTTTTACTCCGGTCCGCTCAGATCATCAGCTCAGTTTCCGCTCATTACCCTTTCGCAGTGGAAGGCGGGCAATAAAATTACTTATACAAGGTGTATCTAAATATGTGTACTATGCGAAGGTGGGGGGTTTCAGACCACAATGGTGATCAGTTGTGGGTGGGAGATAATTAAAAATTCCTATTTTCAGTTTCCCATACAAAAATATTTAATTTCATAATGCCTAAATAAATTGACAACCCTATCCTTGTAACCCCTTGACCCCTTGACCTACTACCTCTGTAGGTCTACTACTACTACCTACTACCTCTGTAGCTGAGTTTAGGGTTGTCACTTTGTATAAAGTCAGCTGTTCATGTTGAAACTTCGTTGCAGTTTTTTTCAGAGATACCAATCGAAGTTCGAAAAGTCGTTGAACAAAAGTTGTTCCCCGGGGGGTGGAAATTCACCCCCCTTCAGGATAGTACACATATTTTGATACACGTTGTATATATATAGATACTATATAGACTTATAAAAAGTTTATAAAGATACGTACCTGAGAGTAAGAGCTAATCGATGTTTGGATGAAATAGGAATCTGAAACTTTGTATTGCCTTTGGTCAAATCATCTTTAATTTTCATGTGTAAGATGTCAAAAGATTCCTTAGTCATTTTAAAGTAGTCCCAATATTTGTCTTCATAACTACGTAGATCTTTACAAAGATTCACATATTCTCCTTTCTCTTGTCGCTCTCTCCAAAGTGGATGCACACTCCATTTCCTTGTAGTTGAAGATTCTTCAGATTCTTCGTCATCCAGAGCGATCGCAATAGCCGCTAATTCCAGATCGTTAAAATTGAACATGATTGTAGTTTAGTTACAACACTGATATTTCTCGGACGAGTATACTGTATCACAGCGCAACGATGATTGCCCGGTCGAAGCCCGTCTTAGTAAAGTAAAGTACAACACTATTTTGCTCTGACGAGTAGACTGAATCACGGTGTAACGTTATACGTTAAAGATTTATTAAGAATGACGCTCACGTATCTCAAATATTTTTATTAGGATCTTACTTAATAAAACACTTATTTCATCAAACCTAGACTAGTGTACTTAACCATTGTTCCAGTTTATCGGATTTGTAAAATTATCACTTTATCGATACTGGTTTAGTATCTTTCTTTAAAAAACTATTAAAGTTGTTCCAATAGTGTTTCGTCCCATACTGGGTAAGTTATGCACAGTTTTTACGAACAAGTACGTACCTTTTGCACTCGTCACTAACAAACTTTTGAATGTCACCTTGCTACGACCTTTTCTTTGTTTCTTTTCTTCACATCTAGATTTAGTTTGGCTACTTGTAGATTGAACCCTTGTTACTATAATATTACTTAAATGCATTCCTTGTTATTTTTTAATCATGTTTTAGACTTTTGTTAAAATATTTTACATAGAAAATATTTTTTATCCATTTGTAAATTCACTTGCCAGCCTAGCTAAGCTTAATCAAAACTCATCTTATAACGCGTTCAATAGCCTTACTCATTTTCTAAATATTTATTTTAATCTTAAAATTAAGTTTCAAAATTTGTCCTAAGTTCGTAGTTACTCAATTTTTATCATTTACTCTATTCCACAATACTGCTAGCTATAGCCTAAGCATGAATCATCCTTATAAAATTACTTGAAGGATACGAACAGTTCCCTTGCTGGATCTTGGTTTGTCACCCTGCATATTAGTATATAGCTACAGTGAATATTCATGCCTGGTTGTTCTGCACGCTATTTTTATTCTTCTTTTGTATTATTTTTTCGAATGCTTACTTTTATTGTGAGAAGCTTGCATCTTGTGACGACGGCTAATACTACGCTATGCTCCCGGTTTTGCTTCCAAATAATTATTTTTCTAAATAATTATTTTTAGTATTTTACTTTCTTTGCAATTAGTATCGCTCACGAGATGCAATTCTTCACTGCCCTCTGCTACATTGTACCTGGACTGCATCATCATCATCATCATCATCAGCTTGCCAAATTGTAAATTCTCTCATCACTCCCTTGCCTTATCATGAGATGCAGTCCGGGTCAGCTGACCTACCTACCATTACTAAGACGGGCAATCTTGGCCCATTCCAGGAGCTACCCCCGGGCTACTCAAGAGATACCTCCGGGCTACCCACGCACCAGCTACCTGCGGGCTACTCAAGCACCAGCTACCTACGCCTCAGCTACCTCCGGGCGACCTACGCCTCAGCTACCTACGGGCTGTCTACACCCCAGCTACCTACGGGTTGTCTACGCCCCAGCTACCTACGGGTTGTCTACGCCCCAGCTACCTACGGGTTATTTACGCACCAGCTATCTCTGGGCTACACTAGTACCTGCGGACTACCTCAGCCTTATCTGCCCGAGCTCACTTAACGCAACGCAAGGAGAGTGATTTAAAACTAATAGGACTATTTCTTCGTCAGACCAAGACTAGGCTTAGGTACTTACCTCACGACCTCTTATTAAGACCTTTCTTTGTATAACTTCTAATTTTAATAATAAACCTTACTTACTTTATCTAAATCTTTTATTTGCCACTCTCTAACGTGACAACGGCGCATCGGTAATTGCTCGGTCGAGGCCCGTCTTTATAAATTACAGGCGCGGAACCAGCTCGGTGACCGAGCTGCGGCCGACGCTCGGCTCGGACCCGGCACGGACTAGCGTGAGTCATCCTTTAACCCTTTAAGCTCTAGCAGCTAGTCGGCAACTTATGATTAAGAATAATCCAAAACATTGAAACAATAAAAGTTGTAAAAATCATTTTATAAAACTAAAAATTTTGACTGTTACTTGTATTTATATTTACGAAGTATGTACACTCGTGAGCAAAAAAATCGACTCAGGATCAGCACGCTCGCGGTTAAAAAGCTTTAGCAAAAAATCAGAAGCTTTCATTCTATTCCTGATTTTAACACTTCAAAGCTGTTAGTTTTAGCTTCAAAATGATATGAAATACTACGTTATAATGTTTATTGCTCACACAACCCAATAACATGTTGTGATCAGTAACCACCCTTTTTACGCTTGTTTACAAAAGTGCTAATTAAGGGCTGTTGACCCATATACAAAGTTATCTACCTGACCCACCCTTATCAGTTAGCCGTCAAACGTCAATCGATACACATCTCCGTTATAAACAAACCAGAATTCTACCTGAAAATGGACACAACAAGTGATGAAGCTGCTCAAGCAGTCACCCTATTGCGACAAGGCCAGAGTCAGCGTGAAGTGGCACGTGCGCTGAACATGAGCCAGTCTGCAGTTTCTAGAGTTTACCAAGAGACTGGTAGCTTTAATCGAAGACAAGGTTCCGGAAGAAAAAGATGCACATCGGACAGAGATGACCGATTCATTGTCAGCACATCGCTGAGAAATCGGGCCGTCACTGGCGTTCAAGTCCAACAAGAGCTCAGAGAAACGCGAGGAGTGGCTGTGAGTGGCTGGACAGTTAGAAGACGGCTTAAGGCAGCTAGCCTTAAGCCAAAAAGGCCAGCTACTGGCCCCAAATTAACCGCAGCCCACCGAGCAGCCCGCCTACGATTTGCCAGAGAACACGTTAATTGGACTGCCGAAGAATGGAGCTCTGTTCTCTTCTCAGACGAAAGCAGAGTGTTCTTACATGGTAGCGATAGAACAGGACGCGTCTACAGAAGACCTGGAGAAAGATTCGCGCAGTGCTGCATCAAAGAAAGTGTGGCTTTCGGAGGAGGTTCCTGGATGGTGTGGGCGGGCATTTCAATGGAGGCAAAAACTGAGTTGGTTTTCATTGAAACTGGCGGTCGAGTGGGAGGAATGACTGCAAACCGATACATTGAAGAAATTTTAGGGGTTCATGTCGTTCCCTACGCCGGTTTCATCGGTGAAAACTTCGTCCTAATGCAAGACAATGTCCGTCCACATACTGCAAGTTCCGTCCGGCAATATTTACAGGAGGTCGAAATTGCCGCCATGGACTTAAATCCTATCGAGCATTTGTGGGATGAACTTAAAAGAAAAGTTCGAGCTAGAAATCCTGCACCAGCCACGAAATCGGACCTCAAAACAGCGCTCATTGAAGAATGGAATAGCATCGAACAGGATCGAGTAAAGAAACTTATTCGATCCATGAAGAAGCGATTGGAAGCTGCAATTAGGGCCAGAGGGGGCAACACTAAATATTGATTTGTTAATTTAAATTAAATTAATGTTTTGACAAATTTGAGCTGGCATTTTCTTCACTGTTAATTATCACCCTTTTTCATTGCTTAAAACTCTTTCTCATTCAATATTTTTTCTATACCAATAAACGTTTTTAAATAACAACGTAGACCACTCATTTTAAAGCTAGAACTAACAGCTTTGAAGTGTTAAAATCAGAAATAGAATGAAAGCTTCAGATTTTTTGCTAGAGCTTTTTAACCGCGAGCGTGCGTCCTGAGTCGATTTTTTTGCTCACGAGTGTATTTTTGTAAAAAATAATATAAATCTTTTCCCACAATACTCTCGACCTCAAAACTTAAGACCAAAAACTAGACTAGCCCGGCCTGACTCAACGATGAAAATTATTCATTCCGGACCATATGGGATGTGTGTAATAGTACATTATGATATAAGTGCGGTAAGTTGAAAATTACAGCCGAGGCGTTATTGCAAGCCCGAGCCGTAGGCGAGGGCTACAAGAAAGCAGAGGCTGTAATTATCAAAGCGCACGTATGTCATACGACGTTTTATAACACATTTGCGAGGAAACAAATAATACTCGGACTTTCGGACGAACTTACTTACTTGTAGTAATTACTTACTTGTTAAAACAGTTGGAAAAATTTGAACAATTTGTAAAGTTGATTATTACGTTGCCACCACAATGAGCTTGACTTATATTTTTAAGAAAGTTTCATGAAATAGGCTAAAAACACACTTTCTGTGAAAATGAATTGGCATCTTTGCTTGTTTTCCATAAGATGAAGTTTTGATACGCTTGTAAGTATCTATCGTTCGATTTTTCAGGCAAGAGGCTTAAAGTAGCCTTTTTCACTGCCTCTGAGAATTTTGGCGGTTCGAATTAATAAATTCATCATTACTTGACGACATTTTCAAACAAAAATAATACAGCGAAAAGAAAAAGCGCGCGGAATAACTTTTTACTTTTTCACAAATTAGCAAATTTTTTTTTTTAAGGCAAAGGTCACAAAAACAGCCAGTATTACTAATAGAGTAAATTAATATTTTTTTGTTTTTGTTACAAATAAATGGCATTAATTTATTGTTCAAAATTAATTAAATTAAAGAATAAATGTGTATTTTCTATATTTTATCTCCCAGAGTTAATTTTATTCATAAAATGTTTACCACAAAAAAATCTTAGCAAAGAGTTTTTATGTCAGTTTTCTGACATAAAAACTCTTTGCTAAGATTTAAAAAGGTACCGTTCGTGGATTGATAACCGTGCGTTTTACATTACGATAACGCACAAGTACGTAAAAACATACATAACGATATTGAAATCGGTGAAGTAGGAGACCCTTTATGAGCAAATGTGTTATAAAATAAATAATAAACTCCCTACTGAAATAAAAAATGAAAACTGCTGCATAAAATATAAGAAAATTTTTAAAACCTACTGAAAACTGTTTCTATACGTTGGATGAGTTTTTCAATGAAAATTAAAATTACCTATTTGTTTGTAACCATGGATATAAATTTACATCTCTTCGGTGTCGTCGTCTCGATGCTGTAGCTTAGTATCTAAGTATAGAATAATATAGTTTATAAGTTTAAAATAATATAGTTCCTACTAAGTTTAAAATGTATAGATATATGTAAGTATATGATAGCGCCTCCAAAGCGGGGAAATAAGTTGCGGTGCCCTAACAGGGTTTATGTTTGAAACTTACATTACCTACTGTAACACCTTTATACAACATAAGTGCAATAAAGAATTTGAATTTTGAATTTTGAATTATGTACCTCAACCTTAATGTATCAGGTTCTTTGTTTTGTAATACAACTAGATTCATTACTTTAAATAGCTATCTAATATAAATAAATAATTCAGGTCGTTCATTTCTCTATATCATGTATTAGGGTGTCTATTTAAGAATAAACTTTAATTTACTTCGTCCTATAAGAATTCAGGTCGTTCATTTCTCTATATCGTGTGTTAGGGTGTCTATTTAAGAATAAACTTTAATTTACTGTGTCCTATAAGAATTTCATTTACATGCCACTTAGGGTCAGGACCCCCTAGGGAAAAATTTGTAACAGTTTGAATGTCTGGATGGGAATTATTTCAAATCATTTAATTGGGCCTTTCTTTCTGCCTGTCAATTTAAATGGAGAATTCTATGAACACTTTTTAAGAGAAGAACTACCTGATGTGTTAGACGATTTACCCCTAAATCTTATTAGACACATGAGGTTCCTACACGACGGTTTCCCTGCACATTACAGGAGAGGGGTCAGGGAATGGCTAGACCAACAGTATCCAAATAGGTGGATCGGAAGAGGTGGACCTATACCGTGGCCAGCGAGAAGTCCTGATCTGACCCCCATGGATTTTTATGTGTGGGGCCACATGAAGACTTTAGTCTACGAAGACAATCATCCGATTGCATCTGTTGGGGAGTTGAGACGGAAAATAACTGCGGCAGCAAACGAAATAAGAAGAGATTTAACTACTGCTGTAGTAAAAAGTGGACTGAAACACGGAATGAGAGTGTGTGTGCGAAACAGAGGCGGTCAAGTGGAACAGGACTTGTAAAATAACAATAAATGTTGTTTTATAACTATTTGGATTGTTTTATTTCATTTGCTGACCCAGGTGATAAGTTTGATCTTAAGTCCCATTTTTTCATTTTACCATTTTTTTAATCTACCTGTGAGCTTTTTATTAAAGTTTTTTCTAAGAATTGTGATAAGACCCCTAGCTTGTTATACCTTGTTGGATAGCTAATAGAACAAAGATATTATTTAGCATATCAGCAGCACAACTGCCATACATTTTTTTTTAAATTTTGCTAAAAGAAAAAAAATGTTTTTATAAATTTATTTCTTTTTTACACTTTCAGTCCCCTACTATGACTCCTATGGTTCAGATATTTGGACTTTTTGCATTTAGAATAATAAACGAACTTCTCTAGTGCTCAAAAATCGGAATAAGAAAAAAAATAAGGCCATAGAAGACAAAAAAACTGCCAATTCTTAAGAGCGGGTCGTGCGAAAATTTGAGATTAAAAAAAAAAAAATTCATAACTAAATAACTAAGTGACATTTTAAAGGACTAATTGTAGACTATACATTTGAGATTTATTCGAATTTAAGTGTGTTAAAAAAATATACTATTTAACATGACATTCTATTTAACGCTAATGAAAATCGTATGTCAGCGTTAAATGGAATGTCATGTTAAATAGTATATTTTTATTGAATTTCACTTAGTTATTTAGTTATGATTTTTTTTTTTTAAATCTCAAATTTTCGCACGACCCGCTCTTAAGAAATTGGCATATATTTTTAAAAAACCTTCTAAGTCCAATATCTCAAAAACGGTTAGGTTTAGGCTAGGGTGTTTCAAAGTCAAACACCCTAGCTTAGTCAGAAATGATGGGAACTATAACCTCTTAATGGATCTAGGTCGACTTAACCAGTTACCCTGTATATGCGTTTGTTTTGGAAATAATTCATTTATTTTAAAAATTCATTCAATTAATGTTGAAGTTATAGTTTATTTATTTCTTTTCATCACGCATTGCTAGTAAAATATTTGAAAAACACGCCTAGTAATTAAAATTGAGTGAAGCAGTGTGTTCTGGCATTGTCATTCTAATATGTTTCCCGTCTATTGCTCCAACGCATAGCGGAAAATTTGTAATTCTCTCAAACTAGTAGGTAATGGTATTATGGCTCCGCAAGTTCGTGATGGGCATAGTGTTATAAAAGGATGAGTCTTACGTTTCCTGTTTGTCAATTTTCAGGTTCTGCAGGCTGTAAATGAAGACTCAAACTTGCCAAATTTGCCTATTACCAAACTTTAAAAAGTACTGAATCATTAAAAGTTTAAATACACCAGTCGAAAACGCAACAGCCGTTCGATTTTTTTCGACATAATTATAAGTTTAAAAAACTTGAGAAACCGACTTCATTGCCAAATGGCTAAACCGATTTTAATGAAATTTGTTTGGGACAGTCTGGACGTAAAAATAACCTTCCAAATAAAAAAACAATTTTCTAAATCGGTTCATAAATGACGGAAGCATGCAGTTACAAACATTAAAAAAATTATTTAAAAAAATGGCAACACAGATTTTAATAAAATTAAAATGGGACCAATCTGGAAGCAGTACCTTTCAGATAAAAAAATATTTTTTCAAATCGGCTCACAAATGACGAAGTTATGCGGTAACAAACATAAAAAAAAAAATAAAAAAAAAAATAAAAAAAAAAAAAAAAACATACAACCGAATTGAGAACCTCCTCCTTTTTGATTGGAAGTCGGTTAAAAAGTGTTTCTCATCCATGACACCAAACGAGACCTGGCTAAATGAAGGCAATATTGATTATCAATCAATAATATTACTTGTGAGTTAGAATAAGCCATATTGGAAGTGATAAAAGAAGTAGACGGAGCTCTGTTTCGCGAGCTCCTACTGTTTGAATCAAAAACAAATACTGAAGATTATCACAAGGAAATGAATGCGGAGTGTTTTGAGGATAAGTTTAAGCTGGTTAAACTAAAACCCAACTCGGTGGTTGTCATGGATAATGTTCCACATCATAGTAGGAAAATAGAAAGGACTACTGCCTTGAAAAGCCGACATGCACGCATGGTTCCGCTCGAAAAACATTACATACGAAGAAACAAGATAAAGGCTCAATTTTTAAAGTTGTAAAAGAAAATAAACCTCAATATAACAAGTATGTGGTTAATGAGCTGGCTGCCCAATCGGGTGTCACCACCAAACAAATCGGACGATAGGGAAGGGACTCGTTATTTAAACTTTTACTTAACTTTCTACTCCAGAGGTATAATAAGCCCTGGGTAATGGGGTGTCACCAGACTTCCCAATTTAAAATTAAAAGAGAGAGAGAGAGGGAGCTTTTTGAAATCCTCCCTGCATCAAAAGAAAAGCTTAATAAACTAGCCAAAAAACGGCGAACAAATATCAACAAGGATAAAAAATTGCTGACCTTCAAAATTGTGAGTATATCAACGAGTTACTTAGTACTTTACCTAATAGCCACCCGCCCAAATCAAAATACTCATTACCAAAAAAGACAAGTATTAACAGCCCCAGCTTCTAATATCATCATTCGATTCCACCAGCTTGTTCGTACACACCAGATTATGCTGTTCTTCATATACCAGAGAACCAAGATGCTAATACATCTAATCAAAATATAGATATAGTTCAGACAGCTTTTGATTTAAGTTAAATACTTACTGATATTAGAATTTGGTTTTCATTGCTTTAAAATAAATGTCCTGAAGACAAGTGTGTGAAACAACACTATTAAAATACAAATACTTATACTTCACATTTATCTTTTATTATAAACTAGCTGTGCCCGCGACTTCGTCCGCGTGGTATAGTGTCTATGGGTAGCATTTTTAATTTGCAGCGGAAGAAAACAGTAATTAAATAACAACGTCATATTCGCGTGCACGTGACACAGTCGTCTGCCCTCTTACTAAACTTAAACATATGGCGTCGTACTACGCCACACTTTCATCAACCCCGCATTCCTCTCCGAACTCCCCCCACTCTCCTCAACACCCCCCCACATTCCCCCCGCACTCCCCCAGACTCCCCTCCACAATCCCCCTGTACTCCCCCCGCACCTCCCCTCCACACTCCCCCCTGTACTCCCCTCCACACTCCCCCCTGTACTCCCCTCCACACTCCTCCTGTACTCCCCCCACATCCCCCCTCGCTCCTTCCCTCCACACTCCCCCCTATACTCCCCTCCACACTCCCCCCGCACCTTTCCTCCACACTCCCCCCTGTACTCCCCTCCACACTCCCCCTGTACTCCCCTCCACACTCCCCCCGCACCTCCCCTCCAACTCCCCCCTGTACTCCCCTCCACACTCCACCCGCACCTCCCCTCCACACTCCCCCTGTACTCCCCTCCACACTCCCCCCTGTACTCCCCTCCCTCTACCCCCCCAGCACAAACTTTGAATGTCATATTTTTTTATATCGAATCAACAGACTAAAAAATAAGTTTTAAGTTTCTAGCTCTAAAAATGACGATACTTCCATACAACTTTCAACCCCTTACAACCCCTTTTTCGCAATAAAAAGTAGCCTATGTCCTTCCCCAGGCCCTCAACTATCTGTGTACCAAATTTCATTTCAATCGGTTCAGTAGTTTTGGCGTGAAAGCCGGACAGGAGGACAGACAGACAGACAGAGTTACAAACGCATTTATAATATTAGTATGGATTACAACCTTGCAAAGCCGAGGCGGGTTGCTAGTGAAAAAAATAGCCAATCTTGCTCAAGGATAATGAAGCATTCTAATAGGTAAAGAATTTTTGAAATCTATCTGTAGTACTATCTGGAGTACTAAAATAAAAATCTTTCCTCTCTTTAACATTATTATGATTATTTGTTGTAGATACCCGAATGTAAGAAAATTACTTTACCACCATCACAAGTGATTGCCAAGGTGGATATCCTAGAAGATTGTATTATGAAGGAGAATAAGAGTATAGTAAATGTAGAAGCTACACCTGAGGTTTCATACAACACCCCAAATCGCTTTTAGTTGAAAAGAAAACGGTCAACACCTCTCATACAACGGAATCCAGAAGTTTTTAACGACACCAGGGACTATATGGAATTTTTTTATCAAAAAAGCAAAAATTAGTAGATGCCCACATAAGATGTGTTGAAGACAATATAAAACAACAAAAAATTGAGCACGAGCTGAAATGTGAAATTATGAGGTTGTACATAACGCTAAAAAATAAATAGTTTAGGGGGTATGATTTCCATACAAACTTAATTTACACAACTATGGGCGAATAAAGTATTAATGCACACTGAAATAGCTGTAATTTTGTTGCCACGACCAACGGCTGACACTCCAACTTTATATAACTGGCCGGCAATAAAGACCACTGTAATAGTACATTATGATATAAGTGCGGTAAGTTGAAAATTACAGCCGAGGCGTTATTGCAAGCCCGAGCCGTAGGCGAGGGCTACAAGAAAGCAGAGGCTGTAATTATCAAAGCGCACGTATGTCATACGACGTTTTATAACATATTTGCGAGGAAACAAAATAATAATCGGACTTTCGGACGAACTTACTTACTTGTAGTAATTACTTACTTGTTAAAACAGTTGGAAAAATTTGAACAATTTGTAAAGTTGATTATTACGTTGCCACCACAATGAGCTTGACTTATATTTTTGAGAAAGTTCCATGAAATAGGCTAAAAACACACTTTCTGTGAAAATGAATTGGCATCTTTGCTTGTTTTCCATAAGATGAAGTTTTGATACGCTTGTAAGTATCTATCGTTCGATTTTTCAGGCAAGAGGCTTAAAGTAGCCTTTTTCGCTGCCTCTGAGAATTTTGGCGGTTCGAATTAATAAATTCATCATTACTTGACGACATTTTCAAACAAAAATAATACAGCGAAAAGAAAAAGCGCGCGGAATAATTTTTTACTTTTTCACAAATTAGCTAATTTTTTTTTTTTAAGGCAAAGGCACAAAAACAGCCAGTATTACTAATAGAGTAAATTAATATTTTTTTGTTTTTGTTACAAATAAATGGTATTAATTTATTGTTAAAATAAATTAAATTAAAGAATAAATGCGTATTTTCTATATTTTATCTCCCAGAGTTAATTTTATTCGAAAAATGTTTACCACATGCAAAGAGTTTTTATGTCAGTTTTCTGACCTAAAAACTCTTTGCTAAGATTTAAAAAGGTACCGTTCGTGGATTGATAACCGTGCGTTTTACATTACGATAACGCACAAGTACGTAAAAACATACATAACGATATTGAAATCGGTGAAGTAGGCGACCCTTTATGAGCAAATGTGTTATAAAATTATATTACAGCTATTTCAGTGTACATTTATACTTTGTTTGCCCATAGTGTTGCATGGGCATTATTTCAAATCATTTAATTGGGCCTTTCTTTCTGCCTGTCAATTTAAATGGAGAATTCTATGAACACTTTTTAAGAGAAGAACTACCTGATGTGTTAGACGATTTACCCCTAAATCTTATTAGACACATGAGGTTCCTACACGACGGTTTCCCTGCACATTACAGGAGAGGGGTCAGGGAATGGCTAGACCAACAGTATCCAAATAGGTGGATCGGAAGAGGTGGACCTATACCGTGGCCAGCGAGAAGTCCTGATCTGACCCCCATGGATTTTTATGTGTGGGGCCACATGAAGACTTTAGTCTACGAAGACAATCATCCGATTGCATCTGTTGGGGAGTTGAGACGGAAAATAACTGCGGCAGCAAACGAAATAAGAAGAGATTTAACTACTGCTGTAGTAAAAAGTGGACTGAAACACGGAATGAGAGTGTGTGTGCGAAACAGAGGCGGTCAAGTGGAACAGGACTTGTAAAATAACAATAAATGTTGTTTTATAACTATTTGGATTGTTTTATTTCATTTGCTGACCCAGGTGATAAGTATATATTATGATTATCTTAAGTCCCATTTTTTCATTTTATCATAAGTTTTTTCTAAGAATTGTGATAAGACCCCCAGCTTGTTATACCTTGTTGGATAGGTAATAGAACAAAGATATTATTTAGCATATCTGCAAGCACAACTGCCATACACTTTTTAAAAAATTTTGCTAAAAAAAATAAAATGTTTTTATAAATTTATTTCTTTTTTACACTTTCAGTCCTCTACTTATGACTCCTATGGTTCAGATATTTGGACATTTTGCATTTAGAATAATAAACGAACTTCTCTAGTGCTCAAAAATCGGAATTAGAAATTTTTTTAAAAAACCTTCTAAGTCCAATATTCCAAAAACGGTTAGGTTTAGGCTGGGGTGTTTCATAGTCAAATTAGTCAGAAATGATGGGAACTAAAACCTCTTAATGGATCTAGGTCGACTTAACCAGTAACCCTGTATGTGTTTGTTTTGGAAATAATTCATTTATTTTAAAAATTTATTCATTTAATGTTGAAAGTTATAGTTTATTTCTTTCTTTTCATCACGCATTGCTAGTAAAATATTTGAAAAACACGCCTAGTAATTAAAATTGAGTGAAGCAGTATGTTCTGGCATTGTCATTCGAATATGTTTCCCGTCTATTGCTCCAACGCATAGCGGAAAATTTGTAATTCTCTCAAACTCTGTAGGTAATGGTATTATGGCTCCGCAAGTTCGTGATGGGCATAGTGTTATAAAAGGATGAGTCTTCACACGTGGGGACCGAGGAATCCGAGGGCCCTACCTAAATGATTGGAGTCGATGTCTAGACAGGAGTCTCTTTTCCGCACGTTATTGACCATTGCTACACCTGAAGAGGTTGCTTTGCTAGCCGTCCTATACACCGACCATACCACCCGTCGCGCCGTTGCTTCCCGTGATACCAAGATGTTGTCAAAGCTGTATCGCGTATGCCTGTATTCCTATGAAGATCGCCTCAAGGAAACCTACGGGGTCCACCTCCGTAACCAACCTGGACGATTTGAAGTGGTGCAGAATAACAAGGTTTAACATTAACATTATTATGATTATTTGTTGTAGATACCCGAATGTAAGAAAATTACTTTACCACCATCACAAGTGATTGCCAAGGTGGATATCCTAGAAGATTGTATTATGAAGGAGAATAAGAGTATAGTAAATGTAGAAGCTACACCTGAGGTTTCATACAACACCCCAAATCGCTTTTAGTTGAAAAGAAAACGGTCAACACCTCTCATACAACGGAATCCAGAAGTTTTTAACGACACCAGGGACTATATGGAATTTTTTTATCAAAAAAGCAAAAATTAGTAGATGCCCACATAAGATGTGTTGAAGACAATATAAAACAACAAAAAATTGAGCACGAGCTGAAATGTGAAATTATGAGGTTGTACATAACGCTAAAAAATAAATAGTTAAGGGGGTACGATTTCCATACAAACTTAATTTACACAACTATGGGCGAATAAAGTATTAATGTACACTGAAATAGCTGTAATTTTGTTGCCACGACCAACGGCTGACACTCCAACTTTATATAACTGGCCGGCAATAAAGACCACTGTAAAATTATATTACAGCTATTTCAGTGTACATTTATACTTTGTTTGCCCATAGTGTTGCATGGGCATTATTTCAAATCATTTAATTGGGCCTTTCTTTCTGCCTGTCAATTTAAATGGAGAATTCTATGAACACTTTTTAAGAGAAGAACTACCTGATGTGTTAGACGATTTACCCCTAAATCTTATTAGACACATGAGGTTCCAACACGACGGTTGCCCTGCACACTACAGGAGAGGGGTCAGGGAATGGCTAGACCAACAGTATCCAAATAGGTGGATCGGAAGAGGTGGACCTATACCGTGGCCAGCGAGAAGTCCTGATCTGACCCCCATGGATTTTTATGTGTGGGGCCACATGAAGACTTTAGTCTACGAAGACAATCATCCGATTGCATCCATCGAGGAGTTGAGACGGAAAATAACTGCGGCAGCAAACTAAATAAGAAGAGATTTAACTACTGCTGTTGTAAAAAGTAGACTGAGACACATAATGAGAATGTGTGCGCAACCGAGGCGGTCATGTGGAACAGGACTTGTAAAAATAACAATAAATGTTGTTTTATAACTATTTGGATTGTTTTATTTCATTTTCTGACCCAGGTGATAAGTATATATTATGATTATCTTAAGTCCCATTTTTTCATTTTATCATAAGTTTTTTCTAAGAATTGTGATAAGACCCCCAGCTTGTTATACCTTGTTGGATAGGTAATAGAACAAAGATATTATTTAGCATATCTGCAAGCACAACTGCCATACACTTTTTAAAAAATTTTGCTAAAAAAAATAAAATGTTTTTATAAATTTATTTCTTTTTTACACTTTCAGTCCTCTACTTATGACTCCTATGGTTCAGATATTTGGACTTTTTGCATTTAGAATAATAAACGAACTTCTCTAGTGCTCAAAAATCGGAATTAGAAATTTTTTTTAAAAACCTTCTAAGTCCAATATTCCAAAAACGGTTAGGTTTAGGCTGGGGTGTTTCATAGTCAAATTAGTCAGAAATGATGGGAACTAAAACCTCTTAATGGATCTAGGTCGACTTAACCAGTAACCCTGTATGTGTTTGTTTTGGAAATAATTCATTTATTTTAAAAATTTATTCATTTAATGTTGAAAGTTATAGTTTATTTCTTTCTTTTCATCACGCATTGCTAGTAAAATATTTGAAAAACACGTCTAGTAATTAAAATTGAGTGAAGCAGTATGTTCTGGCATTGTCATTCGAATATGTTTCCCGTCTATTGCTCCAACGCATAGCGGAAAATTTGTAATTCTCTCAAACTCTGTAGGTAATGGTATTATGGCTCCGCAAGTTCGTGATGGGCATAGTGTTATAAAAGGATGAGTCTTCACACGTGGGGACCGAGGAATCCGAGGGCCCTACCTAAATGATTGGAGTCGATGTCTAGACAGGAGTCTCTTTTCCGCACGTTATTGACCATTGCTACACCTGAAGAGGTTGCTTTGCTAGCCGTCCTATACACCGACCATACCACCCGTCGCGCCGTTGCTTCCCGTGATACCAAGATGTTGTCAAAGCTGTATCGCGTATGCCTGTATTCCTATGAAGATCGCCTCAAAGAAACCTACGGGGTCCACCTCCGTAACCAACCTGGACGATTTGAAGTGGTGCAGAATAACAAGGTTTTGTACGCAGTCGAAGATGACTATCTTGGGTCGGTCGGCAACGCTGTCAGCCTGTTGCTTGGGGAGCGAGATAATACGCCTTTGCCGGTGAACTATCCAACTGCAGTTGCCGGTAAATTCCGCGCCCCATGCCACGACGTCATCGCGCGTATGGATGTTGAGGGTCTGCTAAGAGTGTCAGGCCAAATTTCAGCTAATTGGCCCATCTCCGCACCTGCTGTGAAAGATCTCAGCAAGGCCGCTGCAGCCCTCCCCAACGCAGATGACACGCAGCTGAGTGCGATTGTAAATCACGCTGCCGCCATATTCACGCATCTGCGCACGGCCTCCGGCGACTGTATGATGCTAGTCGGACGAACAATGTGAAGACCGTTGCGCAGCTCCTCTCCTCCGGTACTGTTGCTCTTGGGGGTTGGACGATCGTTCCGGGTCCTGTGGCTGATGATACAGGGTCCGACTCGGACACCGCCCCTGAGCCGGGCTGCTTTACGAAGGCGGAGCGCAAGCTCTGTCGTCTCGTTCTTAAGTCCCTGCAATACGAACGCAGGCGCGATGACGGTGGGGAATATTACGTCGTGGCCAAGCGCAGTGTGTTCTCGTACATAGATAGCGCCCACGTCGTGCTTCCGCCGTTGCCCGCCTGGGAGGTCCAGGAGACTCAGGGAACGCCTCAGGTTGGGCTGTCCCCTAAGCACACTCGGTCCATTACCGCCAGCGCCCCTGGGGGCTCGTATCCTGCGGCCGCCCAGCTCGTTCTTGACTACAAGCGTGTGGACATGAACAAGTTCGCCGATATCCGCGGCGATTTGCTGAGAGGAGGTCAGAGCCCCGAAGCGCAGGCGCTCTTCGAGAACTTATCAAAGGCAAAACAACAAGGCCTGCTGCGCCCATTGGCAGGTAGGATGACCTTCGACGCAGCAGTCAAAAAGATCTCCGAGTTTGTTGGTGTAGGGGAATGCGACGCACTTGCGGAAATTGTCGCTTCCCGACTGGTGCTGGCCAAGAGCGCCATCCGGATCGAACATACCGGTGGCACCCTCTACATACAAAAGTAGGCGCCCGTCACACCACCATATCTAGACCCTGGCTACTCTCACATGACTTTAGAATGCTTCCGATCAGGCCTTTCCGCATTCGTCGCACTCGTTTCCTGGCAGTGTCGCTTAGGGGTCAATGTAGACAGCAGATAGCCGAGTTGCCCCTCTGTGGTCGACGCAGGATCTATCGGGTGTTTGCGGTGTGGAAACGGGCTGGGCCTTATCCTGGCTTGTCAACTATGGATAGGGACGTTGTCCGGCAGTCCGCTGAACCAGATGGGCAGTGGAGTGCTGGGCGCTGCCCACATCGGCTCGCTTTTCGAGTTACTTTTCCCCGTTTTTAGAAAATCGGGGGGGACCGAACGGGGGTTCTGGTATTCCAGACTCCCTACCATCAACCACCTCCTAGTGAAATGGATATCACGCAGATCGTCGAAGACTGTATTCCGGGTTCGATTCCCGGGGGGGTTCTTAAGTCTTACGTTTCCTGTTTATCAATTTTTAGGTTCTGCAGGCTCTAAATGAAGACTCAAACTTGCCAAATCTGCCTATTACCAAACTTCAAAAAGTACTGAAGCATTAAAAGTTTAAATACACCAGTCGAAAACGCAACAGCTGTTCGATTTCTTTCGACAAAAGTGTTTCTCATCCATGAAACCAAACGAGACCTGGCTAAATGAAGGCAATATTGATTATCAATCAATAATATTACTTGTGAGGTAGAATAAGCCATATTTGAAGTGATAAAGGAAGTAGACGGAGCTCTGTTTCGCAAGCTCCTGTTTGAATCAAAAACAAATACTGAAGATTATCACAAGGAAATGAATGCGGAGTGTTTTGAGGATAAGTTTAAGCTGGTTAAACTAAAACCCAACTCGGTGGTTATCATGGATAATGTTCCACATCATAGTAGGAAAATAGAAAGGACTACTGCCTTGAAAAGCCGACATGCACGCATGGTTCCGCTCGAAAAACATTACCTACGAAGAAACAAAGATAAAGGCTCAATTATTAAAGTTGTAAAAGAAAATAAACCTCAATATAACAAGTATGTGGTTAATGAGCTGGCTGCCCAATCGGGTGTCACCACCAAACAAATCGGACGATAGGGAAGGGACTCGTTATTTAAACTTTTACTTAACTTTCTACTCCAGAGGTATAATAAGCCCTGGGTAATGGGGTGTCACCAGACTTCCCAATTTAAAATTAAAAGAGAGAGAGAGAGGGAGCTTTTTGAAATCCTCCCTGCATCAAAAGAAAAGCTTAATAAACTAGCCAAAAAACGGCGAACAAATATCAACAAGGATAAAACATTGCTGACCTGCAAAATTGTGAGTATATCAACGAGTTACTTAGTACTTTACCTAATAGCCACCCGCCCAAATCAAAATACTCGTTACCAAAAAAGACAAGTATTAACAGCCCCAGCTTCTAATATCATCATTCGATTCCACCAGCTTGTTCGTACACACCAGATTATTCTGTTCTTCATATACCAGAGAACCAAGATGCTAATACATCTAATCAAAATATAGATATAGTTCAGAAAGCTTTTGATTTAAGTTAAATACTTACTGATATTAGAATTTGGTTTTCATTGCTTAAAAATAAATGTCCTAAAAACAAATGTGTGAAACAACACTATTAAAATACAAATACTTATACTTCACATTTTTCTTTTATTATAAATTACAACTTTGCAAAGCCGAGGCGGGTTGCTAGTGAAAAATATAGCCAATCTTGCTCAAGGATAATGAAGCATTCTAATAGGTAAGGAATTTTGAAATCTATCTGGAGTACTAAAATAAAAATCTTTCCTCTCTTTAACATTAGTATGATTATTTGTTGTAGATACCCGAATGTAAGAAAATTACTTTACCACCATCACAAGTGATTGCCAAGGTGGATATCCTAGAAGATTGTATTATGAAGGAGAATAAGAGTATAGTAAATGTAGAGGCTACACCTGAGGTTTCATACAACACCCCAAATCGCTTTTAGTTGAAAAGAAAATGGTCAACACCTCTTATACAGATGACCCATAATTCATATACTTGATCATTGTAATTGTTGATCATTGCAAATCCAAATATTTCGGTTGTCCCAACAATGGCCTTTATAGGTCGTTAAAAGTGCTCCTTTCATTCATTATGTTACCTGCTAATAATACATTCTCGGGACGATTACCTGCTAGTTATTGGTAATGAGCGAAAAATTGATTAAAAACAGAAGGTTTTTTTCTAACCCTGTTATTACTGCTGAGATCACGGGCATAAATGAAAATTTAATTAGAAAGTTTTCAGTAATTCTTCAGGTAATCTCATGTTCAGAGTTCATTAATGTGGAAAAGTTTCGGGAGTATTGTTCCAAGACTGTGCAAAAATATGTTGACCTTTAGGTATCCCTGGTAATATATGCCATCAAGTGTTCATAAATTACTTATGCATGGAGCAGACATTGTTGAACATAATAACTTCATACCCATTGGAAAACTGTCTGAGGAGGCTTCAGAGGCTCGAAACAAAGATTGTAGATAACCGACAGTCAACAGCCTACTAAAACGGCAACACGTCACAGCGTAGACTCGCGCTTAACTTCAACTAAACTGCTTATAACTAAACTATTATACTAAACTGAACTTTAAACAACTGTTTTACTCAGCAACGAACACTATAAGATCGTAGGCTACAGACCCTACATCTTTGTTATTTTTTTTAATGGATAATGCACCATATCATTCATTGAGTGATAAAAAATAAATGCCTAACATCTGCTTCGAAAATAGATGAAATAAAAGTATGGTTAACTGAAAATAATATTCCTTTTGACAAAAATTTAAGGAAACCAATGTTGCTTGCTCCACCAATGTTGCAAATCGTATGTCGGCGTTAAAAATAAATGTCATATTCAACTGTTGATTTTATGAACAAACTTCAATTCGAATTAACCTCAAATATTTAGTCTACAATTAGTATACAAGCTACTCATTAAGGTATCGAAAAGCTGTACAAAATAATATACTGCGTTTAAGGCGTTCAGTTACAGGTGCTGTGAAACACATTGATGCTGAAGACAGCAAACTTTTGCTTTGGCTAAGCAACATGGAAAGATCTCTGTTTACGCAATAGATGAGTTGCTCTCGGAGTATGGACACACAGTAGTCAGACTGGCCCCCACTGACTACCACTGCGAACTAAACCCTATAGAGCTTATATTATGGGCTCAAGGAAAATCCAAAGTAGCCTCACGCAATATAGGAGCATCAAATATCAAAGAATTGACTGAATAATCATTCAACACCATTACTCCAACTGACTGGAAGCGATGCTGTGAACATGTGAAAAAAATAGAAAAAGAATATTATGAGCGAGGTCGAACAATGTACAGTAGTACCCAACTGATATGGCTTACCGATGTACCTGCGCAGAAGATGAATTTTCAAAGCGCGGGAAATGCTATTGACCATTCGGTACGCTCCACGCACCGCGCTTCTTTTTCCTGTCCCGCTATTTGGTCGGCAGCTGCCGCCATGTTAACGCGCGCCGCGTGGCAGGCAAAATTACACTTAGTGGCAACAAAAAGGGTTTTCTTTCTAAACGGTTTTTTGGTTTAAAATGAGTTCATTAAAAAGAGGGCAACCACTTAAAAGTCAAGCTCGGGATATAATTTTCAATGTGCACGAGTTTATGAAGAAAGAAGCTCAGGAGTCCAAAACCACTACATTTATAAAAGATCGATTTTTGAAAATTATTGACCGAACGGCCGAAGCTACACAAATTTCAAAACGAACAATAACGAGAATTCTTAGAGAGAAGGATCAACATACGAGTGGAAACACTGCGGGGCCTTCTTTTAGAACGCCGAAAAGGGGTAAATTGAAAAAACTTAACGTAACTTTTTTTCAATTTACCCTTTTAGTAAGTAATTGGAGTGTCAGCCGTTGGTCGTGGCAGTCGGGGCTTCAGAAAAAGAACTAACAGACTTTTACGTCTATTTTGAAACAGTGATGTACAAAATTGACTCTATGCTAAAAGCTAGTACCCGTTAGAAAGAATGACGAAAAAATTACTTTTTTGGTTTTTGACGTGATAACGTCTTATAAATCGATGGAGCCGGCTGCACGCACGAAAAAACATGACTCATGCGTCGTTACGTCGTTTCGTCGTTCCATTTACCTGAGCCCGAGCTCGGGTCGGATAATGGGTAAGGGTAAATGAGGGTAAGGGTAAATGAGGGTCCGGAGGGGGTCCGCGAGTTCGAGTCCGAGTCCGAGTCCGCGAGTCCGCGAGTCCGCGAGTATTTTCTTATGACGTTATCACGTTCAACTATCGTCAGTAAACCGACTTTACAGACAACCGATTTTTTTTATAAATATTTCTGTTATCCTACAGTTTTCTCCAATATACTTTGTTTGCTCATAGTTGTGTAAATTCAGTTTGTATTGGAATCGAACAACCTTAACTTGACAGTTTTCCTTTGATTTTGACAAGTTAAAATACGTTTAGGGAGTTAATTTTTTGTTGTGCAAGTCTCCCATGTATCTTATTTGTATGAAACCCCCAGGGTGACAACATTCAATGATTCGATTATTCTGAGTTATAGAAGTTAAATATTTGAAATTTATCTGATTTAGGTTAGGGTTATGTTATAAAATTAGTACCTATTCATTTTATGTGCACTTGGCATTGTTTTAGGGGTGTTGTTTTTTTGATAAATGTCAGTGCTAATAAATGTTTTTTTTTTGTTAAAGGCACTGGACCAAGATTCAACTCCGCCCAATACAAAAACATGCGAAGCCAAATTAAAACCTTACGAAGTCAAATTTGCCACATGAAGAAAAACAAAACTTTTCAAGCTAGCCTGGCAAATGCTCGGAAATTGACGGAAAATTTGGCATTCCAACAAGTAGTGAGCAGGATGACCAAACCATCTCAATTATTTGTACATGCAAATGCAAGCTGCCAAAAAACCAAAAGGTAGGCGCTTCACTATCGAAGAAAAGGTACTGGCAGTGTCCATATATAAGAAAAGCCCGAAGTGCTATGCACTGTTGCATAAGTATTTCACTCTGCCATCATCAAAAGCAATGAAACGCCTTCTAGGCAGCATACGATTGTGCCCTGGAATTAACCCCATAATATTTGAAAAAATTAAGAAATTCATATCTGAAAAGGATAGGTACCACGGACAGGTTATGCAGTTTAGCGTTCGATGAAATGTCTCTGACTGCGCAAATAAACTATAATGCCCAAAAAGATAGTTTAGAAGGTTTTGCCACAAATAATGACAGTAAATTTGCTGATCATGCGTTGGTCTTTATGTTTAAGGGAATCAAGCAAAACTTTAAGCAACCAATTGCTTATTATTTTACCAACTGCTTAAATAAAGTTGAATTAAAAAAACTAGTAAAAACAGCCATCCACCACGCACAAGATTCCGGCCTGATTATACAGGGTTATTCATTATTAGCTGCAAATACTCAGGAATTAGGTTCAACAAATAGAATAAAAAATATTTATGAAATTATTTTTTTTAAATTTGATCAAAAAATTTTTCAAGTTTTTGTATCAAAATTTTATTTTTATTAATTTCTTTACGGCTATTGCATAATGATTGCCATGGAGAACAGGACGATGACCCACCCAGGCGGTGACTGAACGCAGAGTGTCACTCACGGCGCGCGGGCGCGGATCAAAGGTCAAAATAGGTCAGGCGCCAATGATTCCTTTATCGATTTTCTCGGGATTTTCATAACAAAACTTAAAAAAAATCATTTCATAAATATTTTTTATTTTATTTGTTGAACCTAATTCCTGAGTATTTGCAGCTAATAATGAATAACCCTGTAGTAAATACTGTATGTGATCAGAGCACTGTAAATGTTAGTGCTATAAATGAACTTGTAGAAGAAAAAAAAGCAAAGTATCTGAGGCTGGGGAAAGAGTGGCGGTATGACTGTTTTTCCGTTAAAGGCCATTCTATCATTCCTTTGTTTGATACTCCTCATCTAATTAAAGGTTTGAGAAATAATTTAATGACGAAAGATTTAATATAATAGGTATTTACCTATGAAATTGCCGTTCTTCAGTACTGGTCATTTCAAATAGAAAAAAAGTTTGGAATGGCTTTGTATTTTAAATTCAAATTAATTTTGTTTTAAAAACATGACATTCCTTTTACAAAATCAGTCTTTTGTTTATTGATTAGCGTTGTATTTTCATTACTTTTGAACATTTTTCGTCATAATGGATACTTTAAAAATTCGTGTAATTATGGAATATGAGTTCCGTCGTGGCACCAATGCGACACAAACGGCACGTAACATCAAAAACGTTTACAGAGAGAACTGTACAAACGAACGCACAACCCGTTATTGGTTTTCTCGGTTCCGTTATGGAAATTTTGACTTGAAAAATGAAGCTCGTGGTCGTCCGGAGACTTTGGTCAACAATGAGGAATTAAAGGCGATTGTGACTCACCACAGCTTTTTACAAAACGGCATGAGCATTACTGCAGATGTGTACTGTGAAGAACTGGAGACAATGATGGAGAAGCTTGCACATCGGCAACCAGCTTTGGTCAATCGGTCGTCCCCACTGCTCCTTCACGACAACGCGCGCCCCCATACTGCACATCAGACAGTCTCCAAGCTGCAAGAGCTGGGATTGGAAGCTCTCCCTCATCCGCCATACTCACCAGACCTTGCACCTACCGACTAATTACCTTTTCCAAAATTTAGAGAACTTTGTAGTGGGTAAACAATTCAATTCCCGAGAGGCAGTACAAAGTGCCTTTGAAGAGTTTGTTGCCTCCCGTCCAGCTGAATTTTACAAGAAGGGCATTAATAAACTGCCAATGCGTTGGCAAAAATGCGTCGATTGCATGGGTGATAAATTATAACCTAGCACCGTTTTGTCACTGTGCCCGTATAAAAACTAAACTTTTTTTTTTCACCATACATAAGTGACCCACCCTACTACACACATAATAGCGTCAATCAGCAGGCAACACCTACGCAAGATCAACACCACCCTGGATACTCTACGCAATATAATAGTAGCAATCAACAGGCAACAACGTCTATACCATCAACTTCATCTCAGACATCGAATCCGATTCCAGCTTCGCCATCAGCATCTAGTAATCATTCCATACATTCCCAAGACTCAGATTACTTAGATTAAGGGATTTAAGTTTCAGTACAAATAAATACTTAAATAAGTTATTTGCATTTTTAATTCATAATGATTATCAAATACATACACCCTCCCACACACACACATTATATATTCACATTCATCAAACAAACATACATAGCAAACATTCATTCATTCATTCCGTCTTAAGTAGGTACCTACGTCAAAACTATTATTACGCAATCTAGTGCATAAAATAATCTTTCTTACCTTAGACATATGGCTAATCTTTGTTCTGGGCAAATACATTCTCTGAAACTTGTATCACGTACTCTTATGTCTAGTCGTCCCAGTAAATCGTCAAAAGTGGTTGCTGTCATTCGAAAATAATTTGAGGTTAAACAAACTTACCTGAAGTGAAGTTTGACCGTAATTATACGAGTCGCTGCATCCGAACTGATTTTATATTTACCAGGTAGTCCATTGCTTAATGTACTGGGCAACAAACACTTTTTAGAGCTAAAAAACCCTTAAAACAAATCGCTGTAGGTGGCGCCACCGCGCCTCGCTCCGCTCGTTCCGTCAGTCAAACCTTCATTCTTTTCAGAGAACAAACGATTTCAATAAAGATACTCAATTTAAAACGGGATACGTTTTCATGAAAAGAAAACGTATAAGGGAGGGAGGGACTAAAATCAGTTCGGATGCAGCGACTCGTATAATTACGGTCAAACTTCACTTCAGGTAAGTTTGTTTAACCTCAAATTATACGACGTCGCTGCATCCTCTTGATTTTATATTTACCAGGTAGATGTTTAGAGCTTTAGGGAAATCGTGTTAATCGTGTTAGGTATTAATCAGAAAAGTTGAGCATAAAAAGCCATATTTTGATTAATTCTCTCCTTAAACATACAATTTCATAATAAAAGAAGACATGAATAGAGATAGAGAACATACTTCATCACTGAAAGGCCAATCCAATATATAGCGCAACAGGCCTATTGTAAAAGTTTTGAAATAAGAGTAAATAATACCAAGTCACCCTGGCGCGTTTTGAATATTCTACGAGTAGATAGAAGCAAACACCCCTACGATCAGCTGCTAACGTCACTGCAGTGTGATGGGTGTGAATGTGCTGAGAAGACGTTCGTATTTACGACGTTCGTTTACGACGTTCGTGGTTACTTTATGATGTGCATTTTTCTGTTAAAATTAACTTTCCATGCAACTAACTGCATCTCTACTGGAACTTGTTATATTTAAGTAAGCTGATAAAGCATATAATATTTGTACATTATTTTTCTATTTATCGAGAAAATAGAGAGTTTCTCAGGATATGAAGTAGTGATTGGATCGCAAGTCATTATCTCAACAATGCAAATAATGTCATCATCATTTTTATATTAGATAACATGATAGACGATAGCTCCAGCGCATTTTGTGCAGTCAACAATTAAAGGGAAAAAAGGTGAGTTTTGTACACTCATGAGCAGCCAAGAAACGCTGCATCTTAACTGAACTTAATGCTTAATATTAGAGTGATAACCAATTGAATTATGTTTATTGTTGAACATTATGCTCCCAAACTGAATTGGTCAATAATAAAGTTCAATGCAAATAGAGCTACGATAGACCATCAGTCGTCAAATTAATTTTTGGTACTAAAAATTCACAACCTTACACATATGATATGCCGTATTGTTTCAATGCTCTGTGGAAAGTGCTGCAATTATAATATCAATAATTTATTACCAGCACGACAACCTTGTAAGGCTCCAATTGGCTGTCATGCCTGAAACAGGATATTAGCGAGTCATAATCAGACAAAAAGTTTGCTAACTCTGAAAATCAAAGTTCTGAAACCATAGGGTTGAGCTATTTAAGGGCAACAACGATGCCTGACAGTTCTTCATCAAAGATTTTGCGTAAATATTTCAATTCATGTGAGATGGGAAGAATAATAAGAAAATAAAACGAAAGCCCGTTTATAGAGTAAACATCAATATTAGGGGCCGTTTGGTCTCTTAAACATAAAACGTATTTTGAGAAACTTAAACGAGTAAGTTTACGGTACCCAAGTCTATTGGATATTTTATTGAAAGCAATCTTTAGATGTCTGTTGAAAATATGAAGAAGTGACGCTATTGATTTCGTCGTGATCATTGTACCGAATAAAACTAGGTTCTAAGTTATGATTCAAATTCATCAGGTACTTAGCTTAATTTTAATAATAATTTTTCATGATTTGAAGTGCAAATTTGGGTTAAATTTGCTACTTCAAATTACTTCGTTTATGCAGTAAGTATAGGCAAGTTCTACAGCTGGCTATTGCAGAGGTATACCTACATAAATAGGTACAGATTCGTAAGAATCCTAATTAGCATTAAGTTATTTTTTGTGCAATAAAAAACTTTTCAAGAATATAAATAAAAATTTCGAATATACGAGGTATGCTAAATCGATACTTGATCATATCAAAAAGTTGTATTTTTGCCAACGGTAGGTAGAAAAGGTAAGTAAAAATATTTTACATTGGTCATCATTATTTCTGCCCCACTGGTGGGGTTATGCTTTATAATAAATCTGAAATCGTGTAGCAAGCTAACAGGTTCTTTGAACATTTTATTCATAATGGAATTAGCCTTTCCCCATAAAGTCAAATTATGAAACATGGTTAGAAGGACATCGCATATCCTTTACCAAAACATGAAAAGTTTAAAAAAAAAAAATTTATAAGTTTTAAGATTTAATATATAAATCCATAGTATTTCCCATCCTACGTTGGCTTATGAGAAAGTAGCTCGCCATTCTAATGGGAGTAACTTATTTTTCTTGTACTTATGTATTTAATGTGATCATTAAGTGGGTAAAACCTCATTAAGGCGCACTTAAAATCCTTTTACCACACGGTTTCTAGGTTCAATAGAACCAGTGACCCGACCGGAGGAAGATTATGGAAAAAAGATAGATGATTCCATAGGTATTCGCAGTTCCAAATACCGATGTTACTAGTTACCATATTTTATGAAAAAATATGTATATACATATGTATATATTATATAATAGGTAATATTATAATCTATCAGCGAACCGTTGCCACTGTTAGTTCTTGGCCTCCAGTAAATTGGAATGTTTTTCCGTCTTAGTGATATTGATAATTATATTGTACGGATTGGTAGTTGCTGGAAGACGTCTGGACGGTTGGAACCCGCGTCCATGCCCACCTCTCCGACCTCTCAGAGTCGGTGACTGTGCCTTGGAGGGGCTGAGCTATTTTACCTGGCCAGCCGATCAATTGCCACTGATGGCTGTGACTCAAAATTATCTTTTGATTATTTTCTTTCTTATAATAAAACGGATTAAAAACTTGTTCTTTTCTCTTTTTGTTAAAGAAATACATGTACAAACCATGGATTTTTTTTTTTGTTTAGAGCTATTAGCTGAACAATTTCAAACTCAAAAATCGCAGAATCGCAAGAATCACTTTGAAACCCCTAGTCTAAGGAGCTATTCGACGTGTCCAACGTTATCAACTTTTGTTCAATTTCTTAGTTTCAAGTTGATTAAGCAACTTAAAACTTTTTGAATGCGTTAATTTTTCATGAATTAGTATGGATTTTTGCTAATCCAATAGACAAGCATGATGATTACTCCCCAATGTTCAGAGATCTCGTCTCTAATCTTAGGCGCAAATGTTTCAGGTTTATTATTGGTAAACAAAAATATCGTTGGACCAGAACCCCTGGTGTACCAATCAGTTGCATTGACCGTACAGGACGGTAGTTTATGCTGCTGTGCTGTGCGTGGTCGAGTTTATACCATCTACCAGGTTCTGAAGTTTTACTGCTGGTCTGGATCTGGTGGTATACTTTATACTGGTTGACCAAAATGAGTAATCAGAAACATAATTCTGTGAGGGTATGATACCACGGTCACTCGTCAGAGTTTATTAGGAGGTAGGTAATGGCATTACCACTCAACTCAGCAATAAGAAGTGGGGTTAAGATCGTGATCCCGTCACGATTCGATACGTAGGTAATTAATTCAGTATTCGGTAGTGATCGCATCACAACTCATCTTAATTTTTGATTTATTTTGCAGTAATATGCATTTGTCATATTGTAGGTATGTCTACTGGTCGTAATTGCATAACGACTCAAAATGATGCTTGCTTATTATATGGTAGGTATTATGCTTATTGTGCAGACTGTAATCGCATCACAGTTCTTAAAAAAATGTTAAATACTACCCGTGAAGGTAGGTAGATATCTTGGAAAAATTGGCAAGAGGCCGTAATCACATTACAACCGGATTGTAGATAATTATGTATGCATAACTACATATAGAAAAAATATTATTATTGTACAGACTGCATTCGCATCATAATAGCTATCAGTATATCAGCTATTTGGTTCCCATGGTACAAGCTCTGCTTAGTCTGGGGCCAGTCAGTGTTGTGTGGATTATCCGCAATTATTATTATTATTATTTTTTTTTATAATTCTTACAAAAAATTTTAAAATACGACAAGTGAAAGTAGGTCGTAATCACATCATGATCCAAGGGTAGATTTATGTCTACTTAGGCACATTATAGAAAGATATTATTATTGTGCAGACTGCAATCGCATCACAGTTCTTACAAGAATGTAGTATTAAATACAAATGAAGGTAATTACATATCATGGAATAAAAATTGCAAGAGGCCGTAATCGCATTACGACTCGAAGGTAGATCATGTCTGCATAAGCATATATAGAAAGATATTATTATGCTGCAGACTGCAATCGCATCACAGTTCTTATAAAAATGTAGTATTAAATACAAATGAAGGTAGGTACATATCATGGAATAGAAATTGCAAGAGGCCGTAATCGCATTACGACTCGAAGGTAGATCATGTCTGCATAAGCACATATAGAAAGATATTATTATTCTGCAGACTGCAATCGCATCACAGTTCTTATAAAAATGTAGTATTAAATACAAATGAAGGTAGGTACATATCATGGAATAGAAATTGCAAGAGGCCGTAATCTCATTACGACTCGAGGGTAGACCATGCTTGCATAACCACACATAGAGAAAATGTATACATAATGCATAAATATTGTTGTGCATACTGCAATCACATCACAGTTCCTCCAAAAAATTTAAAAATACGACGAGAGAAAGTAAGTTGATATGATGTAATAAAAATGATAATAGACCGTCTACGATTTGAGGGTAGATCTATATAGCCCCATGTAGAAAAGAAATAAACCAAAATACTATGATAATTGGGTAGATTGCAATCGCAACACAGTTTTACAGAAAAATACTATGAGTGAAGGTAGGTATAACACCGATCAAAAATGACAATAGGCCGTAATCGCATTACGACTCGAGGGTACAGTTGTATAGATAACTATATATAGAAAAATCATTTGATTAAGCATCTTCGTTTATAAACCGGTAGGCAGGTATGCCTTTAAAATGTTTTGCACTCAATAGCTGCTATTTTGTGACGATAAACAGCACAACTCAATCAAGCAGCTAAGTAAAAATTTAATAGTTTATAGATAAAGTGCAAGCGATATAGTTATGTCGCTTTCATTTAGTTATTATCGCAAGCCCGTAACTGTAATGAGCGTTTAGCGATAGGCATAGTTAACAAAACAAAATTCATAAGCAAGTATGCTTGTAGGTACTTACATGCATTTTTTGCTTTTGTTCCATTTCAAAGTGACGTTCTTAACGTCGTATTTCTTCTGGATCTTCGCCATCAAATACACTATACACTATACTAATACAAACTACATAATAAACTTCGAAAATTACTTCGAGAATTGTAAAAAATAAAATTTTAATAAGACGTGTTTCGATGCCCGAACACAAACAATGAATGAAGGTTTGACTGACGGAACGAGCGGAGCGAGGCGCGGTGGCGCCACCTACAGCGATTTGTTTTAAGGGTTTTTTAGCTCTAAAAAGTGTTTGTTGCCCAGTACATTAAGCAATGGACTACCTGGTAAATATAAAATCAAGAGGATGCAGCGACGTCGTATAATTGAAGAACTTTGATTCGTCTCTTCTAAGTTCACCCATTAATGATTCAAATGTTCCAAGTGAAAATCTTTCCCGTAAAATAGGGTGTACCCAATGTTTTCTTTTATTTTGCCTTCTATTAAGATACCACCACAACACAACAATTTCGTCGTCCATTGTGCGCGCAGGTCCAAATTCAACTGAGGTAAGTACTTGACTGTCTGAATTTCTTCCGGGATCCAATGTAATGTGAACACTCTGTCCGGTGTCCGGTTTCCGGCAGATCTGCCGGTCCGGCGTAGTGGGAACGCTGCCTTACGAGTCATCGCTAAACATACAGGTACAAGAAGAATGCATTACCATATCATATACATCTCCACTGCAAAAAACTGGGGGCATAATTCTAAAGTTGGAAAAGCTATTAGATCCCAAGAATACAAATGTACTCAAATTGCATGTATACATTGCTTGCTGGAGTACATTACTGCCAGCTTTGATCGTCTCACAATTAGACAAATTCTCACCGATGACGATAAAAAAGTGGTTCAGTGCGTCGCTCATTCGTTGGGACTTAGCAAACAGCAAATGGTTTGCGAATTTGGAAACACCTAAGGGAGAAATAATTTATTACGAGAACAAGCCCAACACGAGCAGGAACTGACGGAAGAGTGGATTTCAGCGCTACTTTGTCTGATGAAAACTTATACGAGGGTCCCGGCAGTGCTGAACAACGCATTGATCAGCGTGCAATCGCAAACAATGACTCTGGAAGTGAACAGGCAGCCATTCCACAACCGGGACGATTCAACGCTACAGCAAGACGTGCTCAACTTATCAGAGAAAATCAAGACCTTGTGCTCTACTTATGTAAAAACAAGGCTTTCGACGAAGGGGAAGCAACACGACTAGTGTGGGACACCTGAAGGGATTGAGAAGATTATAGTAGCCTGGCCATACAGACTGAGCTGGTAAACGGTGACCCAGACTTCTCTCTAGTTAACTTTATTACACCTAAGTGCCAAGGAGTACCTCCATTGATAAAAGGGAGTAAGAGAATAAAAAGGTATGTAAAAGCTTTTTAAAAAAATCAGAGAAGAAACTTAAAAAACATAAAAATGTGTTTATTCAAGCAAAGCTATGCAAAGATAAATGTAAGTTAAATGAGGAACTTAATTCCTGCTATAAATTACTTGGGCAGAATTCATTAGAACAAGATACCACGTCTGCTAAAATTATACAGTTAGAAAAAACACTTCATGACATATCAGATAAATACACTGGCCGCCAAAAAAATCGACCCACCCGCTAATTTTGAGTAACAAAGTTGTTATCTTAAATATGCGTTGAAATATTGGTATGTTTTGCTTATGCTTTATAAATAAACATCGGAGTACCCACTCGACATTGTTTTAGACGAATAAAAGTGCCATTGTGGGTATTTGTAACATTTTAAAAGCACTGATAAAAATTAATAACTTTTGCATAGAGTGCAAGGTTAGTTTATTTCGAACTTTAGTCGTTTACCGTGCATCGTAGTGATTTAATCTTTGAATCCTTTGTTAGAGAGCAATCATATTCGTTGCTTTTAACCATAAAATATGGATACAACTGAAGCAGAAGCCGCTCAAGTAGTAGCTCTCGTTCGTGAAGGGCTAAGTCAGCGAAATGTGGCAAGAAGATTAAATTTAAGTCGATCAGCAGTGCGTCGAGTTTATAAACGATACTTAGAGAGTACCGCCGGAGACCAGGATCTGGAAGAGGACGTGTTACAAACACGACGGATGACCATTAGCCGGGTCCACACCGGACGATCCATCGCGCTCCGATCGCGCGCGGCAGCAGCGCGATCCAAAGATGCAGGCGGTGTGGACGTGCCGCGCGCGATCCATGCCCACGTATTGGAGCGCGCGCTCCCTACCTCGCGCGATCCGTGTGCGGTCGGTTTTTGTGCCAGCCTCAAAGGTGCCTCAGTTGCGTGATGCGCGCGGTGTGGACGGTTGTGTTGGTTCGCGCGATCCACCTCGCCATGGACATCTCAGAAAGTCGCCGTTTGATATCGCTTTATAAAGAATTTAAATGTTTATGGGATCCCAAAGATTCTAATTACACCAATAGAGGTGTTAGAGATGATGCTTGGCGTCAGATTTCTCGTGAAATGGGGAATAAGTCGATCGAGAACCTAAAGAAAAAAATGCGATCTCTGGCGGGAGGCTACAGAAGGGAGAAACACAGAGAGAAGCAAAGCCGTATAACTGGATCCGGTAAGAAAACAAAGCTACTTTTTATCTGTAGGTATTAAAATTATATATTTTATTATAAGTAATTACATCATAATATTTACTGTGGATTTCACGTGATTTCGCTTTTTACATTTAAGCTGTTAGAAATACACGTGGTTATTTTAATGAGTAACTTGTTTATTTCAGGTGCTCAAGATACATATAAATCAAAGTGGTTTGCGTATGATGACTTCGACTTTATGGCGGATAAAAATGAACCCGGAACCACACGCGATACATTGGAACATGTGAGCTATTAGTTTACTGATATTCATTTTGCCAAACTATTGTATGGTTTGTAACAAAGTGTCTTGCTAAGTGGGACCGTATTGTAGTGGCATTTTCTGTTGCTCTTCTTGGTACGACGGCCATCGGTTGTAGCGATTGTGATGGCGGTTCATTTCGCCAGCTTCCAGGTATTACATCTCCATTCTCCTGTACTGTATCAAACGTTCCTGGCGATATAAAGTTAGGATTACTGCGTAAGTAGTTATATAGATGAACCGTTGCCAGCACGACTTTAGTCGCAGTTTCTGGTTCCAAAAGCATAGGTTTACGCAGGACTCTGTAGACAGAACTAAGTACTCCAAACGCGTTTTCAACTACCCTACGTGCTCTTGACAGTCGGTAGTTGAAAATTCTTTCACAAGAACCCCTTTCCCGTGTACCATCGTATGGTTTCATAGTATAATCATTAAGCTGAAAAGCTTTATCACCTAGTATATAATAGGGTACCTCAATTTTATAGGGAACTTGCCATATCTCCGGTGGAGGAATATTTAGCTCTTTTTTTTCAAGTTTTTTATATAAATTTGTGCTTTTGAACACGCCTCCATCTGATATTCTGCCTTTAGTCCCAACATTCACATACAGGAACCTATAATTTGCATCTACTAATGCAAAAAGAACAATACTAGGAAATAATTTGTAATTATCAAAGTCGTTGCCACTATTAAAAGGCGATTGTATAGCGACGTGTTTGCCGTCCATCGCTCCTATCACGTGTGGGAAATTCCACTTATTCTCGAATTGCTGAGAAACTGTACGCCATTCTTCTTTAGTTGACGGCACCTGAAAATAAAGGAGATCTTAATTATAATATAAAGCTGAAAATAAGAATAAGCAGTAAATAGTAATAATAATTGTTGTTACAGGTAGAATCTGATACGACTGAAGGGGAACTTGAAGTTAATACTACAGTGAGCGAAAACGAGAACAGTAACATTACTAGTGACACACAACCGGAGAGAGCCAACCACCACACAGATCAGAGTAGAGAGCAGAATGATCAGAATGCACAATCCAGTGTCCAAACAACAAACAAAAGAACAAAAAAAAGAAAGAAAACTACTTCTAATAATGCAGATGACATATCAGATGAAACTCTTTCAGAGGCTTTCCAACTTCTGCAACAATGTGCTCAGCCACCACAACCGGAAACTGATTCTTACATTGCTTTCGGGCAGTATATATCTACTGAATTGCGGAAATGATGCAGTAACATTAGTTAATGTCAAAAATGCTATATGCCAAGTTATTTTTCAAGCTGACACAGGAAGATATGGGGATAGCAATTATGGATATTACACTAATTCATATCCTAGCACACCAATAGCATACACTTCATCACAGTCCCAGTCTCTACAACCTCAAAATTATCCAGCTCCAATTCCACAGACATCACCGTCTGCTCATCTAGCCTCCAATTCATCACAGTCCCAGTCTCTACAACCTCAAAATTATCCAGCTCCAATTCCACAGACATCACCGTCTGCTCATCTAGCCTCCAATTCATCGCAGTCCCAGTTTCTGAAACCTCAGGATTATTCACTTCCACAGTCACCACCGAATTAAATAAGTACCTACCTATATCATGTTTTCAAAAAATAATTAATAATTGTAAACATGTTACTTCTTTAAATTATGATTGTAATACACTACTTTTTTATTGAGTAATAAAGTATGGTTTTACTTTTACTTACCTTTACATAATCATTTAACAGGTCAATGATGGCTTCACAAACTTCAGGAATAATTATCGATATAGACTGTTTGGAAATGCGGAACAGATACTGCAAACTGACGTACGAATCTCCAGTTGCTAAAAATCTTAATGTTAGTAATAATCTTTCCTTCACAGTAATGGCATCTCTATAATTTGTATCATTCTTTCTTAGCTTGTTATTTAATAATGAACACAATATCTCAAATTGATTAGCATTCATTCTTGCAAAATTGTGTTCAACTTTATCTGACACTAACTCTGCGTACAGCTGAGTCCCAGATTCCAAGCGATTTTTGTAAATTTGTTTCACCCAAAACCGTCGTTTTCTTTTTTGTGATTTTTTGCGCAAGCATTTAAGCAAAATAAAAGTTACTGCTGCAACGGCAAGACGCCGCCGTTGTACGTGTGACTCCATATCGTACAAGAGTTAGACTGGCTGAATCACGGATCACCTTAGGATCGCTTGGAGCGCATATTTGGGATCGCAAGTTTCCAAGAGTGGATCGGCCTAACACGATCCACGATCCACGCTCCGCGATCCTGGATCGCGGATCGCGGGATCGATGGATCGTCCGGTGTGGACCCGGCTATTTAAGTGCCTTGACTTGCTTGAGAAATCGGCATCTTTCTGCTGTTGATGTGCAGGGCAGGCTGAGGGACACTCGTGGAGTGGTTGTAAGTGAGAATACGGTGAGAAGAAGACTTCGGGAGCAAAACCTGAAACCACACAAGCCTGCCACGGGACCAAAACTCACTGCATCTCATCGGCAAGCAAGGTTAGAATTTGCTCGGCAACACATCCAATGGGATCTTGGTCAATGGGAGACAGTTCTGTTCAGTGATGAGAGCCGAATGTCCCTTGTAGGCTCTGACGGACGTCGTAACGTTATGAGAAGACCAGGAGAACGTTTTGCTCAGTGCTGCATAAGAGAAACAGTCCGGTTTGGAGGAGGCTCTACAATGTTTTGGGGAGGCATCTCTTTAACCGGACGTACGGAGCTGTTTTTCTTTCGGAATCGTGCGGTAATAATATAGTTTTATATCACTTACCATGAACAAACCAATCGACTGCTCGACCACAAATTAGTAAAACCGAAGGAAACGCAGGACCTACGACACAAGATTATTCATCTTAGTGTAGGCTCTGCATATCACTCTATGTACAAACAAATTGTTATTGTTCTTTTCCATTAGTGTTATTCTGTCTGTTGCTCTGTATGTCCTATTTTTTGAAAATAAACTTTTATTATTTATTATTTATTTATTTAATGCTGAAAATTACATAACGGATATTCTGGAACCTCATGTGATGCCATACGCAGGATATTATATTGGCGAAAATTTCCAGCTCATGCATGATAACGCAAGACCACACGTCGCCAGAATTGTAACCGGATATCTTAGGGAGGTTGGCATACCATTTATGCAGTGGCCAGCCAATAGTCCGGACCTAAATCCGATCGAACATCTCTGGGACCAGATAAAAAGGAAAGTTAGAGCCCGAAATCCAGTTCCAGAGACGATAGATCAGCTGGAAGTCGCTTTAACGGAAGAATGGGAACAGATAGGTACCCCAAGAAGACATCAAAAAGCTGATCCGTTCGCTGAATAGGCGTATGGCAGCAGCAAGGAATATAATACTCTCTACGAGAGGACAGCGGTCATTAAAGCAAGAGGAGGAAACATCCCATACTAAGGTGAAGCGAAAATGTTTTTAAATGTCAAAAAACATAAATTTTGCCATTTACAGTAAAATCGTTAATTTTGCCAAATGTTACAGTTTCATTATCTTAACACATTTTTATGTAAAATATCCCGTACCACGCGAGATTTTTAGGTTTTTTTACAACCCCATAATTGCATTTTTTCATTATCAACATAAAAAATATCTATCGATTGTAGTAAAAACCCATAGGAGACTTTTTTGCGAAAAAACGTAGGTGGGTCGATTTTATTGGAGGCCAGTGTATAAAAAATGTAAGCAAAATATGTCAGAATTAGTAAACGATGACAGCACATAAATATATATAAGTGCGTAATAGTAGCTCCCAGACCGACGCAACCTCCATGTTTGAGGAACAGCACTCCGGGGCAGCACTGGTAACTGAGCAGATGCCACCACCTGCATCACAGACAAATGCTTTGTCCACTGAGCCCTTAGCAGCTCCAATCCAACCGCCACTTTCTCCTGTTAAACCAGCTTATACATGCTGCCCACCCCGGAAGACTGTTTTATATTCAGACAGGGTAGGAATAGGGATGGGACTGCTACTTAGTGACCAATTAGGACAGGTAGTAAATAATAACTGCTTCCTAGATGCTCCATTAAGTTACTTTGTAAATTGTATTGATAAGGATAATAGTCTTGACAAAGACACCACTCTAATAGTTCAATTAGGTGAGAGCAGTGGTGTCAAGCATGCAGAAATAATTAAATTGGTAGAAACTTTGATGGGAAAGTTGGTATTAGAAAATTATTTTATGTGCATTTCCATTTTTAAATGCACTGGCGTCCCACCAAAATGAGAATATATTTAAGTATAACTTAATGCTATACAATTTGACATGTCAAATTGACATTTGTATTTTACTTGTTGACATTTTATTTGTTGACATTATTATTGTTTTTATTTTTCAGTTTAACCTTTTTGTGTACCATGTGTTGTGTTATCTAATAATATAAGTAATTTCAAACACGATTTTTGTAAATTGTTTATGAATAAATGAAATGAATGAATGAATGTCGTTATAGAGACGTTTTGTATTTCGACACTAGTAGTTTTATTAGTAATTGTAGAGGTACTATGACCCAAAATATGCAAGGGCTTCCCAGCAAAGTTTTAGAATTAGAACTATTTATGAATTGTTCCAGTGTAGACATAATGTGTATTACAGAACACTGGATAGTAAAACTAGAGTTACTCCCTTTTTATGAAAAATATAGTATTGTGAGCTCTTTTAAACAAAAGAACGCTATGCGAGGTGGTTCTTTAATTATTGTAAGCAATCAATTGAAATGCAAAGAGCGTAAAGACATTTCAAATCTCAGTATCGAGAGGACTGTTGAGCTGTCATGTGTGGAGCTGGAGCGGCACATAGTTGTGAGCGTTTAACGTCCCCCGGACGCGGATTTCACCTTGTATGAATCCACTATGGAAGATGTACTGCGTAAAATCTTAAACTGTTATAAAACCGTAATAATCTGTGGAGATTTTAATGTAGATATCCCAGTTCACCTACTTTTCTGAGAGGCTGCTAAATTTGTTTAAATGTTTTGACCTACACTGCTTGTTTCAAGATCCAACAAGGGTGACACTAACAACAGCCACCTGTCTTGACAATATTTTTAGCAGTCATGAGCCAGTTAGTAAATCGGTAGTTAGGCATTTTAGTTCAGATCACTACGGTCATAACCAGTGTTTCCAGTTTGGTGATTTTGTCGCTAGATTTAGTGATTTTTAGGGGCTACATGGTGAAATTTTGGAAAAGATATCACTAGAAAAATATCTGGTGATTTTTAATGATATTTTTAAAATCTGGGGTAATTAGAGAAAACAAAATGGCAACCCTATTTGCCCGCCCTTGAAGACGGGAATCCCCACGCCAGAGTGTAGACCACCCACCTACTCGTAATGAAATAAATAGTGCTATCCTTTTTTTTTTCTAAATATTGGCTTGGAGGAATTAGAAATGGAGATGTCAATACAGGGCTTTCCCCTCTGCTGGTCATATACCGACCTCGATCATATCCTTTTAATAAAACTGTTTTACTCGCAACTGCAGCCATTGTGTGTCGTTTCATGTCGCGAAGTGGAGCTCCGCGAAAATGGTGAATTGCATGGTAGTTTCTTGTAAAAGACGATCAGAGACATCAAACTTCCGGGAACATGGTATTTCCTACCACAAGGGAGTATTATTTTGTCAATTGTGTTAGTAATTTTGTAGAATTTTAGTTCAAAAGAAATACCGGTTGCGACAGATTAGCGACAGTATTACGACAGTATTGTCAAAGATTATACCTTGGTAGAAGGCATAGTGTTGGGAAAAGTTGAATGAAATTGATGAATGAATGAATGATAAAATAAACGTAATGTGTTGTCTAATTACGTATTTGGTGCTTTTTAAACCCCGACGTAAAAACGACGGGATGTTATGAGTTTGCGGTGTCTGTGTGTGTGTCTGTCTGTCCCATCGTAGTTCCCGAACGAATCAACCGATTTTAATTTAGTTTTTTGTTTGTTTGAAAGGTGAATAGTCGGGAGTGTTCTTAGCTATTTTTGATGAAAATCGGTCCGAGATGGCTGCCGCCACGAAATATCGGATTACATTTATTCACAAATCCCACAATATGGTTATCCTAGGTACCAGTCATCAAACCCTCTACTCATCAATGTATAAAATAGGACATGACATCATACTCAAAAATAAAGTCGTGGGCGTAGTGAAAACATTTTTTTTGCCTATTTTATATTTCTTTTACGTCCTGTGCAGGTTTCCAAAAAACCCTGTTGCTTGAAGAGTGGACAAAACTTTTTGGCCAAAAAACAACTTGGCATGCAACAAGAACGAGTGTGATTTGCTCGGAACATTTTACAGAAAGTTCTCAAACTTGGGCAAACAAACATCTGCGTTCACCACACAAATATTTGTTCTCGGTGGGAATCGAACCAACGCCTCCGGCGCAGAAGGCAGAACTACAAACTTCGCTGTGGTGTGAAGGCTGACGATGTAATGTGATTTCACTTTATATGTATTTTTCAATTATTCAGTAAAAGACTAAACTTATGTGTACTATGCTATAACATGTTAAGAACTATTGATTCAAACTTATAACCATTGATAAAACATAACAACTAAATTCAGTTCTTTTATTTTCTGACTGTTACAAAATGTGAAACCTGTTGTGCATAACTTATTCATAACACTCACTATTACCTGTACCTAAAACCCATTTCATTCATTATTTTATTCATCGTTCAATTTACCGGTCTTACTGAATGCCCATCACTAGAGATTATCCTAATGTGAGTCTTGACACTGCGTAACTACGTTATATTTTTTATCTGTGTGCAAATTTTAAGATCGTGTGCGGGATTGTCAATGTGTGTGTTTACATGAATAGGATTTTGCTATGCGCGTGTGCCATGCGTGTTTACCTCGTCCCCCGTCAATTTTGGCAGAAAATATTGTTCGTGGATTTAAACGTTGACGCCTCCATTTCTAATTCCTCCAAGAAATATTGGTGATGCTCGGGGAATTCCCATTCCATACCAAGACACGTATGCATTGTTTTGTTTGTGTAAGTGTAGTCAGTTGTTCTCTTCGGTAACGAATGTATCAGAATTATTAATTTATACAAATTTATAAAGTTATATTGAAGTTCTAATTTTTGAAATAATTACTATGGATGTGCCGGTGAAAAAAAGACTGTTTATCCTCAAAAATATCGAAAAGAATGGGACACCCAAGAAGAATTTAAAATGTGGTTACGGCCTGTGTCAAATGATCCTACTAAAGCTTTTTGTAAGTTTTGTCATGCTGAAGTTTATGCTAGAATTGGTGACATTAAGAAACACAAAGAAACAAAGAAACATAAGGAAAAATCTGACTTGGTGACTAAAAACAAACAACTTGAATTTCTCCCCGCTTCCAAAGATAATACAAACTCACTGAAAATAGAAGGAACTTTGGCTTTATTTATTGCTGAACACACGTCCATACAGCAAATTGACCACTTAACTGAGGCTTTAAAAAAATGTATTTCCGATTCAAAGAGTGTTATGGATATAAAAATGCACAGGTCAAAGTGTAGTGCAGTAATAAAAAATGTTTTGGCTCCACATTTTAAACAGAAGTTATTGGATGATATTCACTTATAAAAGTATAGTTTATTGTTGGATGAATCCACTGACCTCAGTGTGTCAAAATTGTTGGGTGTAGTAATCAGATACTTCAGTTCCACACACAAAAAAGTGGTTTCTTCATTTATCGCCTTACAACCACTTAAAACCGCGGATGCTCGAGGAATTGTTACTGCCTTAGTCAACTGTTTAGAAGAACATAGTTTGCCTATAAAAAAATTAATTGGAATTGGGGTGGATAATGCCTCTGTTACGACGGGTATCCATAATAGCGTACATACTATATTAAAAACGGAGTAAGGCTTGCCCAACTTAATTCTAGTTAGATGTGTTTGCCATTCACTTCAACTAGCTGTGTCACATGCATCTGAACACACTTTGCCGCGGAATATACAGTTTCTTATTAGATAAACTTATAATTGGTTCTCACATTCACCTAAACGCTATGACGAGTACAAAGATATATATGAGACTATAAATTGTGGCGAGAAGCCTTTAAAAATATTACACTCTTGTGATACTCGGTGGCTCTCCGTTGAAGAAACAGTGACTAGGATACTGTCTCAATGGGAAGAACTAAAATTGCTTTTTTCTTTGCAAAAAGATAAATGTTACACAGCAGACCAACTTCATTCCATATACAACGTGTATCAAAATATGTGTACTATCCTGAAGGGGGATGAATTTCCACCCCCCGGGGAACAACTTTTGTTCAACGACTTTTCGAACTTCGATTGGTATCTCTGAAAAAAACTGCAACGAAGTTTCAAAATTAACAGCACAGACTTTATACAAAGTGACAACCCTAAACTCAGCTACAGAGGTAGTAGGTGGTAGTAGTAGTAGACCTACAGAGGTAGTAGGTCAAGGGGTCAAGGGGTTACAAGGATAGGGTTGTCAATTTATTTAGGCATTATGAAATTAAATATTTTTGTATGGGAAACTGAAAATAGGAATTTTTAATTATCTCCCCTCCACAACTGATCACCATTGTGGTCTGAAACCCCCCACCTTCGCATAGTACACATATTTAGATACACCTTGTATACCGATGAGAAAAATTTACTTTACATGAACTTTTTAAAGAGCATCCTAAATGACGTACAAATTGGAGTAAAGATTTTAAGAGTGAGAACTCAAATCCTGTTGCCCTACTAATTATATTGATGACTTTGCTTCGTTCTGTTTGCAGTAGAGTATTGATGCCGTCGGCTACAACAACTGACAATGATTATTTAACCATTAAAATAGAAGTTCACTTAAATCCAGTTCCGTATTTAGGATATCTTTTTGAAACTCACGCACAAAATACCTCTTTAACCGATGATGTCGTTAAAGCAGTCAGAAAACGCTACATTGATTTCACAGTTTAATTAGCGAAAGAAATTCAGCAGAGACTTCCTTCTAATTATATAATTTTGGAAAAAACGCGCTTCCCATACTGCACATCAGACAGTCTCCAAGCTGCAAGACCTGGGGCTGGAAGCTCTCCCTTATCCGCCATACTCACCAGACCTTGCACTAATCGACTATTACTTTTTCCAAAATGTTTAGTGGGTAAAAAATTCAATTCCCGAGAGGCAGTACAAAATGCCTTTGAAGAGTTTGTTGCCCCGTCCAGCTGATCAATAGCACAAGGGCATCAATAATCTGCCAATGCGTTGGCTCGATTGCATGGGTGATTACTTTGAATAACAGAAATAAAAAAGTTTTAAAAAATAAGTACTTTCACTTATTCCATACAAAACGGCAATTTCATAGGTAAAGACCTAATATTTTATATTAAAAAATTGTGGCTTTACTTACATGTTGTTTATTCATCTTATATGTACGTTTGTACGTACCATTTGTTATTTTTTCACTTTCTCTTACTGAATGAAGGAACAGACGGTACTAACTGTCTAATAAACTAACGTATGGTTTTTTTACAAGGGAAGGCTCTCCTATTAAAACCGAAATGGCGATCAAAAACCTGAAGAAAAGTTTAAAACAACGAAGCACTGCCAAGTAGCGACAATGGGCATTGCCTCTGAATAGGCTACCATCCCCAATTCTTTACACATTCCACAATTTTAAATGGACCGGGCATGCCCAACCTATGAACGACTACGCACAAAAACTTGGCGGAACGACTACTTAAAGCAAATGCATATGCATTCAATTTGGAAGTAACATTTCTTTGGGAAAAAGTTCCGAAAAACCGTTGCAGATTATTTCGACGTAGCGGTTTACGACCAAATCAATATCAAGAACGAAGTGAAGGACGCCGCCGCCGGAAACATTATTACACTCGGAAACGAGCTGCAGCAACTGCCGCATCAAAATATGGGTTTTTAAGCAGTGCAGAAAAAAGTATTTGCTCCTTATAATCGAATCAAGGTTTTGTTCTCGCTCCCTTCTTGCGGAGTAGGGATAGGGTTTATGGCTACGCCCTTATTCCCTGGCTCTTCTTCCATTACTATATGGGCTTCAAGATCGGGGACATCTACACCGGCGCTACTTAAGTTGCCGATGCGATCAAGCCCTGCCGGGTGAGACCCCTGATTACTCAGGGGAGGCCCAGCGAACCGATCAGCGATCAAGGCAGTGGCCACCGGTGTTGGTGTCCCCATTCGAATGGTGTCTTCTTCTGCTGTTGCATTGGCGATGTCTCTGGAGGTTTTCATTCGTCGCTTGCCTGGTTAGTTTGTGGGCCTGACGTGTACAGGGGCTATCGAAGGCTCAAACATCTTTGTGGTTAGTATCTTCTTCTTAGCCCAAAAACCTTATTATTATCTTAGTTTTATTATGTTTTCGTAATCAGGCCTTAGTAAATGAAAGAATTGCCGATCAACGTAGACTAGCGACATAGGCAATAAATCGTATGAAAAATCAAAATCATATGACATCTAGTCAAAAATAGAAGTAAACATCTGCATTAAATTTAACAAGCATTTACAACAAACATCCAGTTGCCAATGAACACGCGAATTGGCACTCCTATCGGAGAAATCTTAATGCCGCAGTTAACCCAGAATTCAGAACCACGTCAGTAAATTCGACTAACAACCAAATCAATTAGAAATGTGCCGCGTGAAGCTCAAACGCACTCAGACCGCGGACGATAAAATGTCTTTTACCACGAATATATCCAGCATTCTCCTGTTCTTGACATTCGTTACAATGTTACAATTCTACCTGACCGTGTCGTTCACGCCCCTCACCAAAGAAGAGCACATGGAGAGGAACGACAAGATAAACGAGTATGTAGAACCATTCCGTAGGAACTTGACAGAATGTGCGCGACAGGTCAAAGCGACCATGGTCGACGTAGAACACTTCCTGAAGCGGATACCGCAAACCTCAATGCAGGGTAAATGCTTTGTCGCCTGCATTTTAAAAAGGAATCAAATAATAACGAATAATAAGATAAATTCGGAGAATTTGATGGATGCTAACAAAGCAGTTTACGGCGAGGACAGTGAGGTATTAAATCGGATGAAAGGCGCAGTTAGCGAATGCACCAGAGTTATCGAAACCATTTTCGAGATTTGCGAATATGCATCTGTTTTCAACGACTGCATGCATATGAAGATGGAGCATATTCTGGATAAGGTGACGATGGAGCGCAGAATGGAGGCTTTGGGACAGATGACCAGTGACCCCGATCACTGGTCCGAAGACGAGAATGAAATTCTGAAGATGGTCAAAGACGAACTGTAGATTTTAATTTTGCGAGGGATCATACAAAACACAGTAGCAACCAAGCCGTGGTTTGTTGCCTGTTCTTCTAGGCTTGGTCGCATGGAACAGGTAACTAGACTCACCTAGCTTTAAGACGTTTCGAAGTGATTCTTGTGATGCAACAAAATAAATATTTTTAGGACAGCTACAGTTAAGACTAATTAAATCACGTATTTTTTTAGTTTGATGGACAATAAATCCTTTACAAGAAAACAACATTATAATCCGAATGTTTGATTAAGCCACATCATGTCATAGGTAAATAATAACAAACTCAAGAAGAAATGTTTATTTCTCTTCAGAATTACCAAAATGTTCGATATGATTCCAATTTATACTAGAAAGCATGTAAGAAACCCACACAAATATCGTCCACATCTAATTTATATCGCACCAACGTGTAAATTTTAGTTGATTTTATTTCCGCTCACACTTCCGTGGACGACAAATACTTCCACATTTTCAAATAATCGAAATATAAAAGATTGACAAATATTTAGTCTACGTTAAATCACTGTCTGTTTATTTATAGTAAGAAATTGAACACTAGTACAATTCTAATAAAATCCAAAAGTGTGTTTCAACATTGATAACAATTTTCAATTTAATTTCTACGGAAATATTAAGTTATATGTAAATACAATTTACATTTCGTTGCGTGATTACAGTGTATATTTGAGATTTAATTAAATACTACATTCATAATGTCGAAGTGTAACCTCTGGTCTGTGTAAACAGAGTGCTATAATGCGACATTTTTGTAAATTAATATCCTATTTAAAAGGTAATACACCGAGAAGCTACAAGGAAATTAAAACAATCAGTTCTTTTACACTACAAAATACATCTAACAGCTAGAAAAGAAAGTACAGAACACAAGATGGACGACTCTTTAAACTTAGGCTTTTATTCATAATGCAGTAATATAACACAGGCCGCTAAGTCTGCTGCCATTTCTATTTTATGACATGAATGTGATAGTGTAATGAGTATGGATGTGGATGGATATGTGAGCAGAGGTAGACCAAGGAAAACATGGATGAACTGTGTGAAAGATGACATGGATAGGAGAGGAGTGAATGCAGAGATGACGGCTGACAGAGGGAAACGGAGGAAGAAGACATGTTGTGCCGACCCCACATAAAGTGGGATAAGGGCAGGAAGAAGAAGAAGAAGAAGAATGTGATAGTGACCAAAGTATTTTATAGATAATTTTTTTTTTTTTTTTTTTTTTTTTTTATTAACTTTATAGTGTTTACTACACTTAAGGAAATCACAAAGATTTTTATAATGTCCCAAAAGTTAAGAGCCGAGCGGGATTTGAACCCGCGACCTTCCCCTCGGTACGGGGCTGCGCTGACCACTGCGCCATCGGATCCTAATCACACTCGACGAATAACTCTTAGGGACTGTTCGGCACTAACGCGACCGTGGCTCCATCTACAGTTTTTGACGTTATAGTCAACTAACTCTCTCTTTTCTTAACTCTTGGCTCTTAACTTTTGGGACATTATAAAAATCTTTATTTTATAGATGAATAAAAAGTATCAGGGAATATCAATATGAGGGTAGTTCTTCGTGGCTTATAGCGTTACCTTGCCCGGTGGTATGAAGTGCAAGTGTTTTCACTTAAAATCCTTTCACCACACTGGTTTTTAAAAGCCAGTGACACGATAAGAATGGTGTCAAGATCCATCTTGAGTACTGTAAATACCTAGATTGTAGACAAAAATATATCCATACAAATACTCAGTAGTTACATCAAAAAATTACAGTATATTTTTATCTAAAGGTAATTTCAAATATGTGGATACAGTTGAGCTTACAACACACAAAATTTAGCTACTTTTATAAATAACAAACCACTGGAAAATAATTAAAAAAAACTTTATGTAATGCTAATAGTTGCAACAGTAATTTCATTTAAAAATGTTCGTTAATATTTACATAAAACAGAGTTCATAATAATTAAGATATTAATAAATAGTTATCTAAGCATACATATAAGTAAAATCACAATCATTATAATTAAAAAAAAACTGCCAAATGAGTATACTTATTTTAACCTTCAAATGTAAATCACTCAAACTTATTAAAAATAAAGTATATCGATAAAATATTTATTCTACACTCTAAACATTATGCCTAGAGTTACTTAATATTTGATCTATAATGTAAATGTAAACAATAAAAGAAGATAGTATATTGTACAGTCTCAATTTCACAAAAATATGTAAAAATTTCTATTGAAATAAGAAATAGTAGATTTTTTTCTAAATTACTTAAATCTAAACTAATAAGACCTATAATTACAATTATCAAGATTAATTCGCCAGATAAGTAGCTCTGTGAACTCAGCTGCTAATATCAACGTAACATCAATTTTCCCTAAAGGCAACCGTCCACCATGTTTGCATCGTATGTATCGGACTCATCGCATCAACGAACCGTACTATTCTTTTTAAAGAAAGTCATAGAAGTGCCTCCACTAATAACACCGTACAGATCGCTCGAATGCTTGTATATAAATAGAATAGAAATAATAAAAACATAGCCCTTTTTAAATTAACGCGACCGTTAAGCGTAATTATATGGATTAAACGATTATTTATCGCGATTACCTTTATTAATACTGTTACCTGCCCGAGACTACGGCTTTTGTCACATGATCGAAACGTCGGGAAATATAAAAATCACGATAATGCACGTTGAATCCATATAAAAAATAAATATATTAATACACACAACACTATCTAGCCCCAAACTAAGCAGAGCATGTACTATGGGAACCAGGTAGCTGATAATAATATAGTACATACTTGTAGACGTTTTAGAGAAAGGTCAGGTTAGGAGTACCCTAAACCGACGAGCATGTATGAAGAATGATGTTATGAGAGTGAATGAAGCGAAAGAGGTGTGTCAGGATCGTAGCAAGTGGAAATCCGTGATCTCTGCCTACCCCCATGGGAATAAGGCGTGATTTTATGTATGTATTGTATGTACATACTTGTATATTTTTTTTTGTACTTAATAAATAAATAAATACATTCTTAGAATACAATATAACACCCAGGCAGAGAACAAACATCAACATATAATACAAAGTTTGATGCGATGCGTCCGATACTTACGATGCGGACATGTGGACGCTTTGCTTTATTCGCTAATACGACGCCTAGGTGTACTAGTTTCACAGAGTTCAACTTATTTGCCGGCTACTGTAGATTACTACAGTATTTAACCGAATGTACCATACCATCAGTGGTTGGAACAATGACGTTTTCGTAGTCCGAATATGTGGCTACAGCATTGAGCTGCCACACGTGCTGTCAGCCTGGCAGACAACCATTAATTGGTAGCATTTAAAATAATTTAATTTGTGCACATTTTGAAGACTCACATTGTATAATATACAAATATATAGATATTGATTGATTATATTTAAAACGATTGACGGTTTAATGCGATTTTTAGTTGTAAATAAGACGGTGTTCATATTTCATTGGTAATTTATGCTTTTGACAAAATCGTGCTGTCTCATTTTGGTCCCGTAAAGGCTGATATATGCTGTTAATGCTTTAACTCCTGGTTTTCTTTGTCATGGTTTAAAACAATAAGTTATAAATAATAAATAAATATTGTGGACAATCCACCATTTAGCCCCAAATTAAGCAAAGCTAATATCAGAACCAAAAAGCTGATATGACACTTAAATACATTTTTCTTTTTGTAAATACATAATTATAATACAATATAACACCCAGACCCAATGTTTATGATAAAACTCAACTAAGTACTTAATTGTAATTGATCCTTCGTTCTTAATGTGAATATTATAAAATCAGTTTTTCAAACAAATTGATGGCTACCATGCTGACTGCAAGTGTGGAAGACTTTTCTAGAACAATCCAAGATACATTTACAAGTTTCTATATAAAAACACTAATATTTAAAACTGCCAGTACACTAATATAAATTAGTACAATACACATTTCGACAACACACAAAATTTTGTTAGCTAATCTAATACTATAATATTTTATTATCGAGCCATCTAAACACCAACGCTCAGGTAACGCTAAGGGTACAATCACACTACGCCCGCCCGTGTGAAGTTTCATTAGGCTTTCGGTCACTTTATATTACTTTGTTTATAGACGTTATTTATTCATTTATTTTCAGTACCCTTTTTTGTAAATTTAAAAAGCGAACCTTATACTGGTACTTTCTGGCGATAAATTTGGAAACCTTCTTCAAAGTTGAGTAAAACTATGCATAGGAGGTTTGTATGCATAAAAAAGTACCATTATAAGTTACCCCCACACAAAAAAAAACTTTTATAAGGTCTTCTAAGAACAACCAAACCCCAACAAAATTAGACCAGCCAATATGAAATAAACCTGCATTTTCTGTGAGTCGGTTTAAAAAAGATAAAGGTTCTTTTAAACGGTTACTATGAAAAAAGAGCATTTAGAATTTATTAATTATTCGTGTTAAGAAATTTAATATGGCAGTGTCCTAATAAAAACATTAAAAATAATAAGCGTATTTTTATCTTACTTTAAAAAATATTAAAATTAACAAATTCATGCATATTAAAGTTATCTAAAATGATTGTTACACTAGTTACATTACTAACTTGGAAGGTTATGGGTCTCTTTTGCCCACTATCGATAGATAAGGGTCTACGCAGACAGACTGCATGCTAGCTGCATAATGGTAATTGGGTTGGTATCAGTACAGTTAAGGAGTGATTTATCACAAAGTTGTGAATATTGCAAAAAACCCATTAGATAATTATGTCGTTTTGTATAAAACCATCATAATTTACTCATTTACACTTGGTAAATGTGTAAATTATGACGGTTTTATACGTATACTAGTGGCCACCCGCGGCTTCGCTCGCCCGTTCCCGTAACACCCCGTTCCCGTTGCTTTTTCGGGATAAAAAGTATCCTATGTCCTTCTCCCGGTTCTAAGCTACCTCCCCACTAATTTTCTGCCAAATCGGTTCCGCCGTTCTTGAGTTATAAATAGTGTAACTAACACGACTTTCTTTTATAAATATAGATTATGTTTTTTTGCAATATTGACAACTTTGTGAATGTGAAAATAAGCCCTTTTGTAAAATCACTCTTCAGTTATGGAGCATACAAACCAGACTCAAACTTCATCAAAGTGCATGGAAACTGTCTTATAATAATTATAAGTTTAAAAAACTTGAGAAACCGACTTCATTGTCAAACGGCTAAACTGATTTTAATCAAATTTGTTTGGGACAATCTGGACGTAAGAATAACCAAATAAAAAAAAAAAAAAAACATACAACCGAATTGAGAACCTCCTCCTTTTTGATTGGAAGTCGGTTAAAAAATGAGTCATGAAAATATGTGTAATAATATTATTTTGGTACTACAAAGAAGAAACAGACCGATTAACATGTAATCACACAAGATTTGGATCAAATCACGTCCATTTAAAAAATGTGATAGCTATAAAAATACTATATTTCTGTTTGTCCTACGACATTTTAGTTAGTCTGCCTCACAAATTTCAAATTTACAACAATGATAGCACGAGTCAACTATCTTTAAAAAAAATATTTGCTAACTTTCCGACGTCTAAACACAGAGGAAAATTATTTTCTCAGATAGTGTTACTCAGAGATTAAAATACCGGCACTTGTAAACGATAAATTACAAAAACTTCTACTGAAAATTACTTCTAATAAAATATTAAATTGATTGGCAGTGAAAGAAGTTGACAAATAGCACTACTTGCTTTTTTATACATAGGTTTAATTATACACTGATCTCCAATAGTAAATAAAATATCAATAAATAATGTGGACAATTCACCCAACACTCTCTAGCCCCAAACTAAGCAGAGCTTGTATTATGGGAACCAGATAGCGGATAGAATACTTATTTTTTTTGTAAATACATACTTATAATACAATATAACACCCATACAGAGAACAAACATCTGCGTTCAACACACAAATACTTGTTCTCGGTGATAGTCTGATATTGATACATCAATTGTTTTAAAGTGATAAAATTCACGCCCAAAACATATTAAACAGATTCAATGACTTTTAATCCGACGTAAAACGGTTCATATTTCATCGACCAACTGTTTTACATACTAAGGTAGAAAATATAACTACAAGATGTGGGCATCGGCCAAACATGAATTGGGACGAGCCTCTGACTACCCTTAAAACATCAAAGGATCTTCAGTCGGTACTAGGTAAGTACCGAGAGATCTGATAAGATGCCTACCATGTCTGTAGATCACTTTCATTTAGATTTGTTTTATAGAAGACTTGATTTTTATATTGACTTTGACCTAGTGCCAAGTTCTTAGCTCAGATATAGGTCACGTGCGTGTCCTAGGGTCCCATACCTCTGTCTAGACCGGGGTCATTCCTGTGGGCAACTCTGGACGAATGAAGCTGGGAATAAGCCGGTTCGACCTGCAATATATTTGAAACAGTTTTACTATTGTATGAGGTATATACTTACATTTATTACATTATTAACATAACATAATTTATTGCCTCGTTATAAGCCTAGAACTACATTATTATACACACTGGGTCGAAAGAACTAGTGACCAAGAAGAATAAAATAATTACCTGTGCGTTGCAAAGTGCCTTTATACCAGCCATCTCCGCGTTTCTTGGAGACGATCACAATATCGTCCACCTTCAACTCCAACTCGTATTCCGAATTTGGCGGGTATGGTACTATGCAGCGGAATCTGTAATTAAATAAATATTTGTAGCGATTATACACAACACTATCTTCTTTTTATATATTTTTAGATGGTTAAGCATTCGACTATGCTCGGAGTCTCTCTAAAGGATAAAATCCGGAACGAGGTTATCCGACAGAGAACCAAGGTGGTCGACATAGCTCAAAAGATTAGTAAGCTGAAGTGGTAGTAAGCCGGTCATGTTTGTCGTAGAACCGACGATCGTTGGAGCAAACGAATACTAGAGTGGAGACCGCGTTTAGGTAAGCGTAGTGTAGGACGCCCTCCGGCAAGGTGGGGCGACGATCTGCGAAATGTAGCAAGCACTGGAGGAGAAGAGCCGAAGACCGGGCTCAGTGGCACGTCTTGGGAGAGACCTACGTCCAGCAGTGGACTGATATAGGTTGATGATGATGAAGCACTCGACTGCCATCACACTTGATGGAAAGGAGGCATATTTAGCCAGAAGCAACCTGTTCACTCTTGTCTTAAAAATGTCTAAATTGAAACGTTCTGGAAATACCGACGACGGAATAGAGTTCCACTCCTTGGCAGTTCGTTCTATAAAAGTGGAATCAAAACGCTTTGTAAGAGAACGTGGGATATCTACCATGAAGGAGTGGCACTTATCCATGCATCTAGAAGTCCGGAAGTAAAAGTATGATGGGGTTATAAGGTCGGGCAGGTATTTTGTTCTTGTCGGTCTTACTAGCCCCAAACTAAGTAAAGCTTGTACTTTGAGAACCATGTAGCAGATACGACTTAATTTCATTTTGCTTGTAAATACTTATCATATTTTTCATTACTCATACTCTGAAAGTAGGTCTGAAGTTGCCTGAGGGGCCTAATAGAAAGTAAAACTTTCAGCCCTAGGGAGAATCGCTTTCTACTGACAGCTGTCAAATTATAAAAAAAAACAAGTTCTATTTTATTCAACCATATTCCAACTTTCTAAACTGCAAGGAGGTTGAACCAAATTCCAACTTTTTATTCAGCAAGTAGGTTGGAATCCCATTACAACGGTAAGAAGTTTAAAAAGTCTAATTAGAGCGCAATGTAAAATTTAAATTTAAATAACATAATGATAGTATTAAATAAATAATATATCTTCTAAATTACTTGATTTATATATAGCTTCAACTATTTCTTTAAAATAATATAGATTTGAGAAAACAATTTACCATTTTTTAAATTATGAAAATAAAAATAATGGCTGAATAATGCTGGCGAACCGAAGCCGAATCCCGCCAGAGAAAAAGAAAAAAAAAACCGGGAAGGCGGCAATTCAATCTTCATTTTCACTAATTTTTCTTTCATGTTTTTATTTTTACTTTCCTTGTATTCGTAATGAAAAGCACAGTGTTTACCTCGGATGAAAGTCTTTTAAGTCCCTCAAGCTCCATTGGCGCCCTCGCTAACGCTCTGGCGCCAAACCCGTCTCGGGACTCAAAAAACGTGACTTTCAACACTCGGGTAACAATGTACTATTTTTAACAGCCATACAGAGAAAAAACATCTACGTTCCTCACACAAATATTAGTTCTCTGTAGGTATCGAACTTACGCCATCTAACGCAGAAGGCAGAGCTAATATCAACTGAGCTTTGCGAACTGTCATAAAAAAAAACAAAAGTGTATTTATTCAGTAGGATTGCAAGGATCACTTTGAAACGTCTTAAAGCTCTAGGTCCTAGTTCCTCGCGACCAAGCCTAGAAGAACAGGCCACAAACTACGGCTTGGTCCCTACACTATTTTTATGAAACAACGGGATATTTACCATGATTAAAATTTTTGAGTTGACTACCGATATTTCGGCACAGCTGCATGCACCATGATCACGGTGGAACTCAGTTCACCCGTGATCATGGTGCATGCAAACCGTGATCGTTGTTTTCATAAAAATAGTGTTAAAAACCATGATAGTTTCAAAAGTTGGTTCCTACAGTTTTTATAATGACCTACCTCTCTTTGACGGATTGTGAGTGATGCCGGTCTCGCCTCACAGCCGTCACGTCGAGAGATTGAGACTTGCGATGTTGAGACTGCCATGCACCATCGCTACTTCTGAAATTATAAAACTATCGGTTATAAAAGAATTACCTTGTCAATCTTCACTTATTAAAAAGATATTAAAAAGAGGAAAGATTTGTATGTATTAGGTTAGAACGAATAAACTCAAAAACTACTGGACCAATTAGAAAATTTATTTCATCATGTTACTCGTAATTATTTTATAACAAAACAGCGACCTGCACCTTTACATCGGTGGAAAAACGTTTAACATTTTTTTTTTCTAAATTACACTCGTGGGAAGCCGGGTAATAGATATAACTTATGTCATTAAGGCCCGTATTCAGAATTAGTGCTTGAGTCTGAGTCGAGCCTCAAACATATCTATTTAGGCCCGTATTCCGAAACAGTGCTCAAGCCTGAGTCGAGCCTCAAGCACAGATTTTTGACACTTTTCAATGGAGAACTGTCATAAAATCTATGCTTGAGGCTCTACTCAGACTCAAGCGCTGTTTCGGAATACGGGCCTTAGACAGGTATCCATTGAAAAATGTCAAAAATCTATGCTTGAGGCTCGAAGGATAAGTGACACTGAAAGTGACAGTGACAGGAGACTTAGCGAACTGCTAAAGTGTCAGGCATTAATTAATAAAATACAAAACTGTGCATTAATGCAAGTTAGTTACGTGTGTGAGAATGTGTGATATGAAATGAAAAGCAACACAAAAATACAAATATTTAACTAAAAACATCAGCAAATAAGCCAATACCATATATTTTTTTTAAATTACAAAAAAAATAAGGACTGTTTAAACAGAAGCTACACTAATGATAAAAGCACCGTCAGAACTTAGTTATTGGGCTTTGTTTTTAGCCAAAAACGAGACTAATTTTAGAAAACTTGGTCTCAAAATACTACTCGTTTTTTTTTATAAAAAAAAACACGGAAAATATTGAAAAGAAAAACTGACCGAGTCAGCTATTATCATAAGTTATCTCTGCTTAAACAGTTCCTAATTTTGGCAACTAAAAAATATAGGTATATGTATAACAATTTCTACACACCATGAATAAAACATAGAATACAACCTGTGAGTGAGATGGTCGTGCCTCTCCTTGTGTCGTCGTTCGGATGCGGGCGCGGGTGCGGGTACGGATGCAGGTGCGGATGCGGGTGCGGGTAGCGCACGCAGTAGTTGCGAAGGGCAGGAACCAGACCTACCCGCATACAACCTTTTCACCACACGCAAGACAGACGGCAAGCGAACACAATAGCCTTAAGGCATCCTTGTATTGGCTACTATCGCATAAACGGATACAGAGGCCTGATTCTAGCCCAATAGACTTTTTCTCACAGAAACTGATAAAGTCATTAGAAATTTCGCGTCGCTCTGTTTCGGTTCGAAGGGTGTGGATGCCGGCGAAATTGCTGGCACGTGAGGCATAAAATCTGTATGCCTTGCGAAATTACTGGCACGTGCGAAATTACTGGCATGCGAAACGCATGGCGCCCACCCCCCAGATGGACCGACGACATTGTTAAGATCGCGGGAGTCTGTGGATAGAAAGGGTTTAGAATCGTTCTTCCTGGAAATGTGTAAGGGTGTATTATGTCCAGCAGTGAACTTCTTCAGCTTGATGATGATGAATTAATTTAATCGTTTGCTTGTGTGATCCTAGCCAATCAGGATGACGCCTTAAGGCCCGGCCACATAATGCAACGTGTAATGACATGAGTGTGCGGTCCTATACATATACACATACATGCAACATAATGCACACACACATGTTAATGAGTGAAGTTTTAGGTTATTGATACATTTTAACATTAAAACATACATTAATACACAATTTCCCACCAGATTTCATAGTTGACTTCTGGTGGAGACATACACAGTGCTACAACCGAGCATTACTGATCGAGATAAAATCGGATAAAATTTGACATAAATAAATTAAAAAATTAATGTTTGTCAAGAAATCTCAAAACGCTGTCAAATTGTATCTGACCATCCATGCTCGGGCCCAGTTAACCTAATGTTATTGCTTCACTTTGACCTTTTTTTTCTTTGTACTCCCAGACAGAAAACAAACATCTATGTTCATCACACAAATATTTGTTCTTGGTCGGGATCAAACCCAAGCCCTCCAGCGCAGAAGGCAGAACTACTACTACTACCAATTGGTCTGAAAAACTTTTTTTTTGGTTCTTTTTCTTATAGTTTTTCGTATTCGATGCGATTCTTTATAATTTGTGAAAAAGTCTTCCAAAAAAGTTTTCAATTTTCTTATTTAAAAAATAAGAAAGTTGAAGACTTTTTTTGAATTCAACAGACCAATTGAGATATAACTCCTGTGATAATATTATATTGATTGATGATTGATGTTAATACCTGACATGGACAGGATGGTGTTGAGCAGCCAAGTTGAGCATGAGAGAGGTCCCCGGTCCGTCCTCAAACACAGGGTTGTCCATACTGTAGCCTTGGGGCGGTGGAGACTTGCATTTCTTCATGGCAGCTAGCCGCTTCATCAGAGATACTCCCGTTGATATTGACGATTTCTCTGCTTTTGACTTGTCTTTACTCTATTGGACAAATAAATAGATATACACTCATCAACATTGTCTAGTGATATTCAACATTTTGTTGATTTTTACAAAAACTGAAAACAATTTCTTTAGAAAACATGGCATGGCAAGAATCTTTATTAAGTGTTGTTTATTAATAATAATAAAATACAACTGTTTGATATTTTTTTATTAATAAAAATTTAAAGTAGGAACAAAATTTCGAAAAATCAGAAAATCAATTTAAAATGGAATCCGTGGAAAATGTTGATGTGTGTATATTGTGGACAATCCCAAATTAAAACCTAGCCCCAAATTAAGCAGAGTTTGTACTATGGAAACTAGATAGCTGATATAATGCTTAAATACATTTTGTAAATAAATACTTAGAATACAATATAACACCCAGACTGAGAACTAACATCTGTGTTCACAACACAAATATTTGTTCTCGGTGGGGATCGAACCCACGACCTACGGCGCAGAAAGCAGAGCTACTACCAACTTACCTGAGAGGCCAGTCAAGGGACAAAATTCTAGTATCATAAACGGATCAGTTTGCGTCTTGTTTTTATTTTTTCTGCTTGATGGCAAACACTGGAACGTCTCAGCTATTTTTTTGCGTAAAAGGAGCATAAGAAACGGTAGGAACCAAGCCGTAGTTAGTTGCTTGTTCTTCCAGGTTTGTTCGCGTGGAACTGGCACCTAGACTCACCTAGCTTTAAGACGTTTCAAAGCGATCCTTACAATACAACTGAAGAATTTGACCCAATGGTAACAATCGCTTAGACCAATTAATTGCCCCGCAGGCCATGCCTATTAGGAGCATGCCCTACGACGATGCATTGCAGTGCACCCATTGATTTAATAACCTTACCTTTTCCATTCTGGGCGTGTTTTGCTGAGATTGTGCCTGCAGCTGCCTTTGCGCAGCCCACGAGTATAGCAGGGGGTAAGCTGAAAATAGTCAATATTTCTATAAAGATGTTTATACAATATACAGAGGGTGGTTTTATAAGCAAACAATAACTGCATATTTTTTTTCAAAAATCTTTTACTTTCGACAGAAATGTACCTCAATTAATTTTATTAAATTTCAATATAATATTGAAATTTAAGGATATTTACCACGGTTTTTTTTAAATCATGGTAAATATCCTGTTGTTTCATAAAAATAGTGATATAAACAATGATAGTTTCAAAAATTGATACCCCAATCCTTATTAATATTATAAATGCGTTTGTAACTCTGTCTGTCTGTGTGGCTTTCACGCCAAAACTACTGAACCGATTGAAATGAAATTTGGTACACAGATAGTTGAGGGCCTGAGGAAGGACATAGGCTACTTTTTATTGCGAAAAAAGGGTTGTAAGGGGTTGAAAATAGGGATTGAAAGTTGTATGGAAGTATCGTCATTTTTAGAGCTAGAAAATTAAAACTTATTTTTTAGTCTGTTGATTTGATATAAAAAATATGACATTCAAAGTTTGTGCTGGGGGGGGTAGAGGGAGGGGAGTACAGGGGGGAGTGTGGAGGGGAGGTGCGGGGGGAGTGTGGAGGGGAGTACAGGGGGGAGTGTGGAGGGGATTACAGGGGGAGTGTGGAGGGGAGGTGCGGGGAGAGTGTGGAGGGGAGTACAGGGGGGAGTGTGGAGGGGAGTACAGGGGGGAGTGTGGAGGGGAGTACAGGGGGGAGTTGGAGGGGAGGTGCGGGGGGAGTGTGGAGGGGAGTACAGGGGGAGTGTGGATGGGAGTACAGGGGGGAGTGTGGAGGGGAGTTGCGGGGGGAGTGTGGAGGAGAGTACAGGGGGGTGTGGAGGGGAGTACAGGGGGGAGTGTGGAGGGGAGGTGCGGGGGGAGTACAGGGGGATATGACGTTGTTATTTAATTACTGTTTTCTTCCGCTGCAAATTAAAAATGCTACCCATAGACACTATACCACGCGGACGAAGTCGCGGGCACAGCTAGTCGTCTATAAATGGGCTAATCAATTGGTATGGAAATCGTACTACCTTAAGGGTACCAATAGGTATCAGAAGCTTACCGTTGGGGGGGCTTTGTGCCCTTGGCGGCGCATCCGGCGGCGCTAGCGTCGAGTTGGTCGGCGCGGGCGTCGGTGTCGTCGGCTTTGCTGTCACCGCCGGAGTTGCAGCTACCGTCGTCTGCGAACGAACAGATAGATAACACTTTATTGTACACAAGGATACATCACAGTAATTAAGCTTAGCTTAATAAAGTACAATACAACATGCTATACAATTTCACATCCTTCAAACCTAAACAGCAATGCTGCTTCACGGCAGAAATAGGCATGGTGGTAGTACTTCCCCCGACGAGCCCTACACAAAAGGCCTCTAAACACGCCTTTGCATCTAGTGTAGATGATTTATATAGCGTCAGGGGCAAGGTTTTTACTCATGCCCCCACTTGCGGGACGCTTTAGTGCCTGGAACAGTATTTTAGATGAAATAGGCTTGCCCAGCACCCATACTATCCTGACAGCTTAGTCGGCCTAATCCACAGGAAAGACATGGTCAATATCCGGATCTGGTTAGCTGCGGGTTTCCTCACGATGTTTTCCTTTACCGTTTGAGAGCACTAGCATTGTGTACATACATTTTTTAGACAGAATAACTCATTGGTACACGACTGGATTTGAATTCACAACCTTAGGGTCCAGTGTTCTTTAAAAGGGCTGTACTAAAATAACTAAGGGTTCTGTGATAGTGTGGTCTCTGCGTTACCTTGTCGCGATGCCTCGCCTGCGTGTTGGCGCGCCAGGTGACGTAGTTCCCGGGGAAAACGCCGTGGCGCTGCGAGCGCGCGCACCACCCCTTGAACCAGCCGTCGCGGCATCGCTCGCTCACCGTGTACACACCTATAATACATACAAATAATACTATAAACTCAAACGGTCTTATTAATAATCCTGGCGTAGCGTTGGACTAGTTAATCCGTGTTTTGTCTCTTGCATTGACATGCAATTGTCAACTCGAACAAATGTGACAAAACACGATTTAACTACTCCAACGTTGCGCCAGGATTATTAATAACACCCAATAAGTATTAGACCAATTCCAAAATGTGTAATAATTTTATAAAATGATTTCTAGTTATATTCTAAACCTAGTTCTCGTTAGGCCCCGTCCCGTTACATTTTCAGAAAAAAATATTTCTAGTAATATTCTATTCCCTGTTTTAAGCTACCTACCCACCTATTTTCAGCCAAATCCATTCAGGTGTTATTGAGTTATGCGTTCTATTGGTAGAGGCTATATTTATTACTAGCGACCCGCCTCAGTTTCGCAGTAGTCGGTGTAATTTAGAAAAAAAAGAGACGAAGTGACTTGAACTTTAACACCCGTGCGAAGCCGAGGCGAGTCTGCTCTACAGTAATTAAATATTGGTGGATATATTGGCCTGTCGTTACGATCTGCAAGGTGTCTGGCAGACGGGCACATACCTCCCTTCTTGAGCTCAAGCTCGTCCGGCTTCTGCGGTTTGTACGGATAGACGGCGACATAGGCAGCCGGTAGAGGTCGCTCTGCGCTACGCTCGCGCCGGCGACGTCGCTCGCGCGGAGCCCCGCCAGCGCCGGGCTCCACGCAGTGGTCTAGCAGACTTGTTGCTACGATCTCCGCGGAGTGTCTGGGTGACGGATATACGCTACATTAACATACCCTGTGCAGGGTGAATTTTTTCGATCGCTCGCTGAGGGCAAAATGTAATCTACTAATCTTGTAGACTAAAGGATCAAAATATGTGATATTTTTCAAATACTACATTAACTCGGTGCGTGATGATATTGATGTTTTTTTTAACAGTTCGTGTTTTTATGAATATTGAGGCCGAGATTCCTAACATTTATCTATTACTAGCCGTTTAGATTTTGCCCTCAGAGGGCAATCAAAACATATCGCGCTTTATAAAAAACAAATTACAAAAGACTTCCTCAATTCACTATTGACTCAATAAACCAATTTAAACAAAAGTACTGACCTGTTCTGGTTGAAATGCGTCTGCAGTTGCGAGGTGGGCGTGAGACTGTGCCTCTTGTCTCTGGGGTCGCGAGACTCACGTGTCTCACGCGGCCGCGAGTCGTGCGCCGGCGATAGAGCCGCCTGGAGCCCTAGACCGAAGTCTAGCAACGACTCGGGACCGCTCGAACGACCTACAAACAAAGATTCAATGAGAAATGACGCTCTTTTAGTACAATTTTTGGGTTATTCTGGGTGCCGGTTTCGTCGCGATGTTTTCCAGTACCTACAGTACTGACATAGTCCTCATATATTTTTTTTTGACTTTGAAATTAATTATTTTATTAGTCATACTTTTCAAATGATTTCTAGATGGCGTTGGCTAAAGTGTCAGTACAAACCACCTGGTAAACTACACTAATAAATATAAAAAATGCCTAATAAAATAATGTTTTTCAAAAGATTTCTAAATGATTTTGACGTAGACACCACCATAATAAAATAAATAAGTTTGAATCTACCAATACAAAGACAACTACGGTTTTAATCTATTTTTTCTACTAAGTATATTTTATGAATATGGCTTATTTAAAATAATCGTCTTTATATACAACTACCATCCGCGCACCCTGCATATTGGTATATGGGGTGGTCCCCAAGAGACGACATTACATGCGATCCTGCCACATTACAATATTTAAGCCTCAGAATTAGAGCCTTAACTAAACTCTGACAAGAAAAAATGCTCATAATTGCATCTACTTTAGTCAAATCATATTTACCTTTGCTTGAAGACGGCAACTCGAGTCGCGAAGGTTCACTATTGCTTGTAGATTCCTGCACGTCCTCTTGGTCTTGCGTTGAATTTCCACCAACTGTTGCATTCAACTTTGGACTCTCCGCCGGCGGCAGACTGACATTCAGCGAGGTGTTAGTAGCGGTCGAACTCTCATTCAAACTGAGCACGCCCATTGAGGTATCAAGCGAGTTATCTTGCTCGTTTTGTTCTGTAGGATTCTGCGTCGTATTACTTGTGATTACGGTCGCGTTTCGTTCGGTATTGTTGTCTGGAGAGCTAGGTAAGCTAGGCTCAGCGCTTTCGCATGTACTTGTGTTAGAACTAGTGTTAGGTGTGGTCGTCGAGCCAACAGATGGCGTATTCATACTAGAACTAGAATCGGAGCTTACATTTGTGTTGAAATTTGCAGTCGTGACGGGAAAATGCTCGTGCGTTCTGACATTTTGATATGTAGTTTCAACTTTTTGCACTGGAGTGTTGTATTCGAATTTGACGCCTCTAATTCTCTCGCAGTTTTCGTTGATTCTCGGAACGCTTTGTAACGCGATGGTTCCTTTGCTAGAGAAATGTATGAGATCTACTGAGTGTTTTGTTTGCGTGGGCTCGAGTATGTTCCGTTGTAAAGGCGCAGTGGTTATCACGCCGTGCGATACTGTGACTTGTTGGCTGACTGGTGGGATGTTGTCCATTGGCTGGTAGTTTGGGTGGGATTGGCTCATTGTGGGCATGTTTTGATAGTTGCTCTGATTGGTCGTCGGCATTGACGTCGACATTGGTTGGTAGCGGTGGAGATGCTGTGAACAAATACAAAATGAAATCAAATTCTTCAGAAAAACAGTTTTTGGTAAGCAGCTCTGAAAAGGTAGACATAGACATATTATATTTATTTACAACATAAGCACACAAAAACTAGTAAAATACAAGGACACTAAAAGAAGAAAGATACAAACAATACATTGATACTGGAGTGCTGCTGTAGCACACAGAAACACGACGCACTGTGTTTCTGTGTGCTACAGCAGCAAAAGGGCCTTGACTCAGCATAATGCCTAGCTTCTGTGAGGAAGCTATGCGCTGGTATTCTGTCAAGACCGTAAGCCAATAGACCTTGTGAGACACATTAAATAAATAAATATTGTTGTAAGTAGGTATATGTATGTGTGAGGTAAAGGTGAAGGAAAAAATTGTGACGAAACTTGTTGCTTAGTCAATTCTACACATAGTGACCATGTCTTTCCTATTGATTAGGCCAAATTATTAGCATAATTTTGAAGTAACTCAAGAATTACCTAGTTCTTCCTGCCCTTATCCCACTAGGTGGGGTCGGCACAACATGTATTTTTATTCCATTCTCCCCTATCATTCGTCATCTCAGTACTCACTCATTTCTTAAACATATCATCTCTCACACAATCCATCCATCTATTCTTAGGCTTACTTTTATATCAATCTACTACATTTATGCCTAATTTCATCGTCACATGTCATTCTTATCTCCTAATAACATGTCTATACCACGCTAGCCGATTATTTTTGATTTTCTCTGTTACTGGCGTTAAAATAATTATACCTATTTATAAGTATAATATTAAAACATAGTATTTGTTACCTGTGCTGCGCGATGCCTATGATCGGAGTGGCCCGCTTTTGCATGGTCAGGTATGGGCGGCACCGGGCGGTTAAGGGGCGTCCTGTAAAGCAAAGCAGCGTTTTACAGTTATTGTAAAAGAGATTTTATTTTCACTTCATTTAATTTTTTCTAGATATCAGAACATCAAATTTAAAATGTTTTATTAATAAATAATAATAGTAAACAGACGAACAGTTTCAATTTAATTTATTTGGCACATTCAATTTAATTATTTGTACAATATTAGTAACTAACAATCGATTAAAATAAGATAATAAAGGTACCTGCTCATCAACATCCTAGCTGCCTGGTTGAGTTCAACGAACGCGATTGGGAAGATGCCAACTTTCTGCTCAATTCTGCCTTCTGCCCAGTTCTCGTCCACGCGTCTATGCACCGTGATTATTGCACCTAAAAAATTCATAAAAATCTTCACTACACAATGTGGCACCGCCTCTATATGTATTACTACAGACTGTCCCGGCAACGCACGGTTGGACATTTATTTTTTAAACACATAAATATAGCCATGTTACTCAGGGTGAATGTAGCTTTCCAATTGTGAAAGAATTTTTGAAATCGGCAGAGTAGTTTTTGAGTTTATTCATTACAAACATACACATATGCATACACATATGCATAGCATGGGGTTATTCAAAAAGGGCGTTTTAAGTTTTAAAGGGTCGGCAACGCGCTTGTGATACCTCTGGTATTGCAGGGACACCTGCAATACCAGAGGCTACGGTAACCGCTTCCCATCAGGTGTATGCTTGTTTGTCAACTAAGTTGTATAAAAAAAAAACACACAAAAATACAAATCTTTCCTCTTTATAATATAAGTATAGATGGAGGCCGTTCTTGAAACACAGTTTTCACTAGTACGGGAACCTATGGATTCAATAACATTTTCTGTACCATGCTTTTGTCAATAAAGTTATTTTGTATTTGTATTATGAATGGCCTCTCAGCTCAGTTGGTAGTAGCTATGCCTTCGTGTTCACCACACAAGTTTGTTCTCGGTGGGGATCGAACCCACGAACTAAGGCACAGAAGGCAGAGCTACTACCAACTGACCTGATAAGCCAGTAAACATGCACTACACACACAGTAAACATAGTTACCTTTATCAAAAGCTAAGCACCCTTCTTCGTCAGGCGCGGACATCCTAAAGTCGTAAAGCGCTTTGCACAGCGCCGTTGGGATTTGTAGAGGAACTACGACCTGAAATTAACAGTTTATAAATGAACTAGAAGACATACTAGAACCTTCTACCCACCACCTACTTACTAGAACCTGCAATCTATACAAATCTATCTGTTTTGGGTTGGATTTGTAATTCCATCTTCAAAATAATAGACCGAAAACTATTTATTGCAGAATTATTTAAAGTCATGAATAGGCAAACTAAATGCTCAATAGGAATATCTACCAGCTAACCTTCGGTAATGGGAAGAATGTTTTGCGGGTAGTGCATAGTTTTTCTATCCCAGGAAACTAAACTAATATATGATTGACAAGGTAGAATATAATATGATATAATTATGATGACATATTATGATGATATTGATATATATGATGATGATATATTCCAGGGGTGCTGTTACCTGTCAGGAATGCGATCGAACGTTTGAGCACCTCTGAATTATATACTAATTTCAGTGTATCGAAATGTTTTGAGTGCAGTTCTGAGTTGGTTTAAAGCGAGAATTAATAAGTTTACCTGTACATAGTTGATAGGAAATACGCCCGATCGGCCGGAGCACTCGCCTTGGTACCAATACGGATCCAGCTTTTTCAACAACAGGATTGTCTCACCTTTCTTGAACGAAAGGTCGCTGAAACAACACCACACTCATTGAAACGTGTACCGGTGGCCTAGTCTTCCGATTCTAAAATCGTAGGTTCAAATCCAGTCGTGCTATTATTGTAATAATTGTATTTGTATAGTATTTATCTAGGTTCCTGAACAGTTTTTATTTTAAATTACTTACCTCAAATGAAATTAACGCCAATCACATTTTGCAATGAAAAAAATTTGTAAAATGCGATTTGTGTTTATTTCATTTGAGGTAAGTAATTTAAAATCAAAATTATTCAGGAACCTTGATAAATACTATACGAATACAGTTATTACAATAACATAGTAAAAATCTACCTAAACTAGTAATAATTTTGGTATTACGTTTTGTATGAAAATTCGCCCATCGCCGGCCTCTTAAGAGCACTAGCATTGCGTACATACATTTTTCGAACAGACATTTATGTACACGATTGGCTTCGAGCCCGCGACCGTAGGGTCGGAAGTCGGGGTTACTACCTCTAGACCACCAGTACTCAAACAAGTCGCGAATGAGTTAAATTATAACAAATCAATAGTAATGCTTGCTTGTGCTTACCCCATTTCCTTGGAGATGTAATCGTGCATGGCCCTTGCGTGCGGTGGTAACTGTTTACCGTCGCGCGTTTGACCTGCTTGCTGGGCCTGCTAAACAAAATTTATATCTATAACTTGGATGTTTTCAATAAAAGGTACCAACGTTATCCACAGAGAATTTCAAATGTAAGCTGTAACCTAATTGTATAATAATGTGACTGTAATGTTTGTTACTATCCAACAAACCTATCACTTGAAAGTGTTAAAATTGGGCCACGGTGGAACCCATGACCTATGGCATAGAAGGCAGAAGGCAGAGAGGCCAGTCAAAAGTGAATAGTGTAAAGGCTTTTTCACCACTATTTTTAGCTTGCGAATATTCTTTTTATTGATATGTATTTACAATTTATGTTATGTTTTCTGTTTTATTTTAAGTTATGTGGGGGTTAAGGTCACCGACATAGCTCGTAGAGTTAGTAAGTTGAAATGGCAATGGGCAGGCCATATAGCTCGAAGAACCGACAACCGTTGGGGAATAAAGGTTCTCGAATGGCGATCACGAACCGGAAGACGAAGCGTAGGGCGCCCACCCACCAGATGGACCGACGACATTGTTAAGATCGCGGGAGGTCGATGGATGGACGGCCTATGTCCAGCAGTGGACTTCTTCAGGCTGATGATGATGATGATCGGGGTTAATTGTGGTGGTTGAATAAATTTATTTTTCTTTCTTTAGAGTGTGCATGCCAGTTACCTGTGAATGCCCGGTCCCGCGACCACGCTGAGCGGCAACAGGCTTCCTCGGCACCGAGTTCTTCATGCCCTCGAGGATACGCATGAGGAGTACGTTCGGAGGCAGTTCCTCCACCTTCGCCTCGACCAGCACGCGGCATTCCGGACATCGCAGCTCCTTGTGCGATTCTACTATCACCTGAGAAACATTACATAAGATGAGACGATCTAGGAATTTTGAGAATAACTTTTATTAATTAGTGTATGTTGTACTAGATAGGTGCAGACGTGCGATCAATATGGTGTCGAACACTTATTTTGATGACATTACCCCTGAATACTGAAACGCAACTCAGATTTAAGCACGTCTCAAGCGACGAATATTTGACAGATTTTCATTGAAAACTGTCAAATATTCGTCGCTTGAGACGTGCTTAAATCTGAGTTGCGTTTCAGTATTCGGGGGTTATGGCCTTACTTACGAGCGTTACTTAGGTGTGACGTACTGCTTAAAATTCGCCCTGTCACTGTTTGACATTACCGGATGGTAAGAGATGACAGTTGCATAAATACTTCTCTTCTCATCATCTTTTGAAAACTGCTTGTATTTAATAGGGTAAGTTATTAGCAGAAACCTAATTAAACTATTAAAAAAACACTAATTAAAGCACCTAGATATTTTTAAAAACATCTCTTCAAAGGCAGTGAATTCACATTTTTCTCTTCTTTTCTCTGGAATACACCCATGCAAAGGCCTTTCGGGGTCGCTAGTAATTAATATAGCATTCTAACGGGGAAAGTTTTTTTCCTACATATATTTAGCTTCATTCATTTTAAAGTTTCATCCAAATCGATTCAGTGGTTAGGACGTGATTGAGTCACAACATCTAACTTCTTAGTAACTTCTTCCAATATTATTTATGTCGAATAAATGTTTAGTAGAATTCATTGGTGATGTGGTTAGGAATAAGCCATGATAAAGGTCTTAAAACTCTACCGCCAGGCAGCGTTGGCCATGAGCTCAGTTATAAATGCATCAGTGTTTTCTCGATTCCAGTTCATCTAATGACTTCTTTGAAATTAAAGGACTATTGCATCATGCGCGTTTGAAAAGAATTGAGTCATCGGAACAATTAATGAACATGACATCATATTCCCATGTTTAGTGTTCTTGAAATTGCCAGAAGCAAACACTACAAGAATATTTAACGTTGATTTGAACAAGACCAACGCAAAATATTGCAATGTGTCGAAGCAGAGTTATTTAAAGGTTCTCCATATACGACCATGTACCGTGAGAAAAGCATGATATACCCACAATATGAGGCATCCCCCCCCCCCTTCCTTTCCCTCCCTTTGTCCCTTTTGTTATTTGTTTGTAATTCTTTACGTCATCTCTTCTAGTGACGAATCGAGGGCATCAGTACGGTCAAGATAGCTGAAGATCCTTGATGATATCTAAGTAGAATAATCTATGCGTAGAAGAACCAAGGTCACCGACATTGCTCGCAAAATTAGAAAGTTGAAGTGTCAATGGGCAGGTACGAGTATTATAGCTCGAAGAACCGACAACCGTTGGTGAATAAAGGTTCTCGAATGGCTACCGCGAAACGGAAGACGAAACGCAGGATGCCCTCTCACCCGATGGACCGACGACATTGTTAAGATCGCGGGAAGTAGGTGGATGAAGAGGGCTACGAATCGTTCTTCATGGAAATGTATGGGGGAGGCATTTGTCCAGGGGTGGACTTCTTCAGGCTGATAATGATGATCTAAATATGATAGTGAGATACATTTGGCAGATGCCAATATTTAATCTATGGAAATAAAAGGACAATCGCAATCTAATCAATGATTTATCGGTAAGTTTTCTGAGTCAAGGTGGAAAACTCCAATTGCTACTTCCGTTAGACGTTTCCTGATAATAAAAACAATAAGATTTTGTAAAGGCCGGACGTAATTCAATTTGAAACATTTTCTAGTGTTACTTTTTTGGAACTACTGCCGCTTGCAGTTTCGTGGCACGAATTTTAATCCAAATACTATTGGAATCCCGCGTTTCGACGATTTCGTGATGAGTGATTGGACTTTCTTATAAATATAGATTTAGTAGTAGTAAAGTATTCTACGCCCACTCATCAGAAAACAACTTGTTCGTCGCTTACAAGAAAACAAGAGCTAGTAACGAGATTTGCACCTGCATGCACTTCGTCTAATCACTGTGTCATTTATTTTGGCACTTAACATGCTATAATTTTAGTCCATAACCTTTGGATTCAATAATCTTTCCGTGTACGTGTTTAACTGGCCTTTGGCTACACAATGATGAGAGATTACCTGACGAGCGATGATCCGTAGTTGCTATGCTAACTGTGTGTGTGTGTGTGTGTTACTAATGGACGCTCGTAAAATAACCAGAACTGAGAACAGGCATCACTCGTCAAGCAAGCCACGATAGCTTTTGGGTGGTCTAAACCATCAGACGAACTTTAATTTGAGTCAATTGTCGCCAACCAGTAATTCTGCAATAATGCTAAGCATTGCCGTTTTCTGTTAAGAAGAGTACCTAGGAGTTTGTACAATAGGGTGGAATACGCTAAGTTATTTTAAGTTGCTCCATGCATCAAGCGATCTTCGGTAGACGTGATCTCTGCGGTGATACTACCTTGTAGCATCACTTGTAAATATAAAATCAAACCTTGTACTGCGTACAAGAGAAGCTATTCGGAACAAAAGTTTTTTCCATTTTTAACTTAGGTTTGAGTCAGCGCTTTACGTAGTTAAATCGTCTAACCAAGCCAAATATATGCAGCATTAGATTGCTTCTAATGTGATTTCGTTTTACTCAAGTTTTTACTGACGAAAGCGCGTGTTGTCACATCGAGTGCCTAGCTCCGTGTGAGTGAGAGTACGCCAGTTAACCTACCCGCTGTGTTATGCCGACTATGTTAGTTAGAAATGTGCTGTCTATACATTAAATGTCGATGGCTACAGACGGGGTTGTGACATTATAAATAGAGAGCTGTTTCTGGCGTTTGTCCGACGGCATCTTCCGAGGGCGGTATATTTATAATTTTCATTTTTAGCCGAGGGTCGTAATGTATCAGTTCATACGTGGAGATTTACTCAAACATTGACCTTGCAATGTCACAGATGGGTTCATATCTGGTTTGTGTTTATAAACGGTTATTTACGTGTTCAGAAGGTACATTCAGCCGTATAGCCATATTCAGAAACAGGAGCATAGATTTTAGACATTTTTTAATGGAGAACTGTCAAAATATCTATGTTTGAGGCTCGACTCAAGCACTGTTTCTGAATGCGGGCCTAAGACTTTCAAACCTAAGAACACAAAAGGTCGGTAAGCTCACCGTGAGCTCAACTTTAGAAATGAATCTAGTTTTCTTCTACATGAAAAACAAAAATATTATGGTTAAAACGTTGCCTGAAAGAAGTGTGTAGTGGATGCTTTGAAATGAAAATCCCAACTGAAATAGCGGTAGACTAACCCACATTCCGCGAGCCTGAAATACACGCGACTACATAACTAGTCCGCTTTTAAGTGCGGAAGAACGTAGCTATTTACAAGACACAATTTGTCAACTTTTACGACCTGCTTTCAACTAAAAACATACGAATTAGAGACTTGTTTATTTTGATATAAGATAGTCGGCATCAGCCTAAATAAGTTACTGCATACGTAGGCCCACACCATATTTAGAAGGGTTGCCTTAGTCACCACGCTTTTTCAAGCAGGCAAGTCAGTGACAAAGTCAAATTCTGATTAGTTCGCACACTTTGATCTTATGTGCAATTGTGCAATCCAATTGCACACAGTTTAGCACAAAAAACCAATTCGATCTTAACTCGTTTTCCTACTTTAAAAGTTCGAAAACCAGTCAGGCACGGTTAATAAGAGACGGCAACTATTTTGCCATTTTTCTCGGAAATCTTTAGATCAGCACGCAAGAAACCTACCCAAATGCAATTTCCAGGCCCTAAGGTTTAGGCCTTAGGCTGTCCGTTGAAAGTCAGTCATGCTATATTTAGATTGAGTAGGCGCCATTCTGGTTCCCCTAAGGTCAGGATATTTAAACTCGAACGGTGCCCGAATGAATCATCGATCGTATCCTACTTATTTCTATTCTGTAGCATCACAGACATTCTAATTTCGAGACTTAGGGCTTTTCAAAATAAAAAAGTAACAATTACATTATTTGCCTAAAATGTCAGTCAGTCACGTGGTAATTTTAAATATTTAGATACAGATATTTTTAGAGCTCTATCTGCTACATTTCTAAACAATATAACGTGTTTTCCGACCCTTCGCTCTCACAATTAGGGCATCCTAATATAAACAAGGCTACCGGTTGTACAATCAAGGCAAGAATACATCACTGAACCTATTTCTCACTAGGTTGGAGTGGCACCACACTGGAACTTCACTACTATTTTTAACCGACAAATAAAAAAGGAGGTTCTCAACACGGTTGTATATTTTTAAATGTTTGTTTTCGCATAACTTTGACATTCATGAGCCGATTTGAACAACTGCTCGCTCGCAAACTTTGACCATATCACATTTTTCTATGTACGGAAACGGAAACCAGTGACTGGTTGGTTTTAAGAAGAAAAACGTGTTAGGATAAAAAATATTTATTTGCAATCGGATTGCACGCAAGATAGTTCAGCGATTTTATATCCTTCAAAGGGTTAAAATGTGCGAGCGAGTAGGTACAGCGACGGTGGTCTTCGTCAAGGTGTTATTGTCTCGCCTGTACACCGCATCCCGGCAACAGGCCATTCCCCGGCATCGTACATAAACACTACTTTATTGCCTCTCTAATCTAAACTGACTCAGTCGCTTGATTGACTCATCCAGTTACGGCACTTTATTAAGACAGCCACAGCCATGTCTAACTTAGGGACCTTAACTAAATATGTATTGGGGCGGTAACTCCTGCTACATTTTTTTTTTCTTTTAGTTTCCTGTTTATGATCATTATTTACTGTCTTCTTTTATGCAAATGATAGAGAAACGGGCTTACGGCCCACCTTATGGTAAGCAGTCACCGTCGCCCATAGACACCAACAACACCAAGGGTGCTGTCCCTTGAAGGCACTTTTTACTTTTTTTTTGAACCTATCATGTTTTAGCTGAGGGCAAAGACTTTTGGAAGTGGTTCATTCCACAATTTATGGTCCAAGTATCTAGTGATTCTAGTGGTTCGTCCCAAACTGAGATGTCGCAAGTCCTAGTCATCGATGTCCGGTCTAGTCTTACACGTATGCCAACCGCAATGTTTTGTTTGGTTTTATGCGTATTATTACTGGTGGAATCCCACGCAAATTTCGTTCGCGCGAAGCTATTTCTGAAAAATGTTATGTCAACTGGACACCTTTTTTCAATCGAATTCAACCATTTTTAAAATCGTTTCTTGGGTCGTTTTTTCTCCCATAAAAGAATGTATGTGCCAGACCTCCAGCTAGAGGCCAAATATAGATTTTATAACAGGTATGAATTTCAGTATTATGAATAAAATACAATACCGATTTTTACCTTACTGCCCTTAGCATTTTTTTTTAATTTCCGTTAAATATTTACGTTGAAATTGAAGCAAGATTGGGCAGGCTTCGTCTGACGCATGTCGGATGCGTTATGGGCTAAATCTACAACAGATTAGACGCCTAATAACGGAGAACGACCTTCGCAGCAGAACACGGGGGAGATTGAGGGATGAAATATGAAACCTACTCAAAATAATGGTCCACAGAAGCCCAAAGTAGAAGCGACTGGAGAGAAGGGAGGCTTTTAGACCTGCATTGGGACACTACAGGATCCTAATAACTAGCGATCCGCCCCAGCTTTGCACGGGTCGTTTCAGCGTGATGTTTTATAGCTTAAATATACATACAACACTATTTTGTAATATCAAAAAAAAAATGCCGATATTGGCTGCTGATACTGAACACATCCACGAAAAAAAATTTTTGAGACATAAAATAATATTTTTAAATAACCAAAATTTTTAGTCAAATATTGAGAAATGATTCAACAAGCAAACATCATTTCATTCATAAACGCTAAATACCAAGCGGAACCGAACAGCGTAATTTTTTTAGTTAGAGGACACATTAGTTACGTAGTACTACTACGTAACTAATGTGTTCATAATTTTATGCAGGATTTCTGAAAATTTTAACATTTAATAACTTTGTCATTTTATCGAAACTAAAAATTCTTTATTGCACATTCATAATGTTCTACCCCTACTACATTACCCTATTTTTTTTTTTGGGAGTTACAAAATACAACTCAAAAGTATTTTTACAATTCGGAGCAGCAGTTCCCGAGATTAGCGCGATTAACCAAACAAACAAACTCTTCAGCTTAATACTATTAGTGTAGAAATTGTATGTTGAACATGCTTAAGTACCTTTAAACACTTCAGGCAAAAGGTGTGCTGGCATGGCAGCACTCGTGATGAGGTATCCAAGCGTTCGAGACAGACTGAGCACTCGAGGAGGTCGTTAAGAAGACCCTCATCCATGCCGATTGCAGACCACCTGTAAATAAACTTTATGTAAAGGCTAATTTTTGTCACAATCATGTTAACATTTTTCAAATTAATAAATAAATAATGCGGACAATCCACACAACACTATCTAGCCCCAAACTAAGCAGAGCTTGTACTATGGGAACCAGATAGCTGATATAATGCTTAAATACTTTTTTTTTGTAAATACATACATAGAATACAATATAACACCCAGACAGAGAACAAACATCTATGTTCACCACACAAATATTTGTTCTCGGTGGGGATCGAACCCACGACCAACAGCGCAGAAGGCAGAGCTACTACCAACTGTGCTGATAGGCCTAAACTTAGGCCAGAAACTTTAAACTACCAAAATATGTGCACAAAAAAACTAAACACACAACAATTTAAGCGCAGGGCAGTTCATATTAGGGCACGTTCCTGACGTGAGTGACCTACGAGGCAAGGCTTTGTTATAGGTGATGGTTACCACCTAACATCAGATGTGCCATACAATAGTTCAACAGTTCATCACATAGTTGTATAAAAAAAATACAATGTAGAATATAATTGACTAAAATATGTTCATAAATAACAATTCAAAAAAATATGCACTTTTTCTAGTTCCTGCCCTTTTTTTTTTTTTTTTTTTTTTTTTTTTTTTTTTCTCTAACCTATATCGTCCCACTGCTGGGCAAAGGTCTCCCCCTTATCGCACTTTATTTGAGGTTGGTACAACATGTATTGTATTCCTTCTCTATTCCCCTCTGTCAACTGTCATCTCTGCATTTATTCCTCTTTTATCCATGACATCTTTCACACAGTTCATCCAAGTTTTCTTTGGTCTACCTCTGCTAGAGAATACAATCCCGAGCATGTTTTTCAATCCCGGGCTTACGGGATTTTTGAAGCCTTTTCCCGGGATCCCGGGCCTATCCCGGGATTAGACTATGTGGTTTCTAATTGAGCTAAAATAAAAAAAACACGAGTAATTAAAAAAAAGTCTTTAATGTCTTTGCACAACACAAATCAGAATAATCATAAGAAAAGAAAAAACACAAACAAAAAAATACTATACTTTTGCAAGAAATTAAAAAACAGCACAAAATAACTATTGAGAATTTCCAAAACATAATCGCAGAAATATCAAAGCATCCAATGTTTGACTTCCGAGCCTGCTTCGTAGTTTATTGCCAACATAAGGAATTGCCGAGTGGGGAAGTCCCTTCTAAGTTCTACGACAAACATATTATTAGGACTGTACCTGTGTAGTAAATAGTGGGTACCTACGTATTGTACGAGTTGCTTTTTGTCGTAATGTATTAAAATAATCTAGGCAAGGTTTTCAAGGCGCAACGGACTACGGAATACAAACTAGACTTGTTTGTGGCAATCCCGAAAATCCCGAGATTAGCCAAGTACAGTCCCGGGATTTTCGGGGCCAGAAAACGGTCGGGATCCCTGGATCCCGAGATTCGGGATCCCGGGATTGTATTCTCTAACTCTGCTCACAAATACATCCACATCTACTCATCACTCTCCGAGTCACACAAGAAAATACAAATAAAAGTATTTTTATAGGTGGATAAGAAAGCAATACCTAAGAGTTGTATTTCACAAGTCCAATGTTGAGTTATCTCATATTCAACAAATATGCACACTACAGAATCTTGCATTGTGATGGATCAAAACAAACATGTGTTTGATAAACTTACAACAATGGACTTTATTCTTGGTACCTTCATGCCTTTCTTTTATTGAGAAAAATATTAACCTTTGTAACCCACTTTTTTCTTTCATCATCGGGCTGTAGAAGTCTACAACCTGATGATGATGAATAAAGGTGATGATGTTAATGATGATGATGATGTCTGTAGAGGTCTATACTGAACTACACTGGTCTACGGGAGTCCACTGCTAGATATAGGAGGCCTATGTCCAGCAGTGTCCAGCACCTTATACATTTAAAGAAAAAATGATTCTGAGCCCTCTCAGTGAAAAGTCAAGTTAAAAAGAGTAGAGTTCCGAGTAGGTATTCCAATCTTATGCATATCATGTTATAAACCGACTTATATTATAGTGGCATCTAGACTTACCTAGCTTTAGGACATTTCAAAGTAAACTATATGATAAAAAATATTTTTAATTTGAATTCATCAAAAAGAACATGCCAATTTTATAAATAAACGAGACAAGAACAGTATCTATGGTAGTATTGGCTAAGTGTCTTCTCTAGTTTACTATGGTTTTCGACCAGAAAATTTCTCTTTGCAACATACCAATGAAACAAATCACACAACTCTGTTGGTTGCATTTCCACTACAAAACATTTGGCTGTGAATTCTCTGTGGATGTTTCAAACATCCAAAAGAAATAACATATTTCTGTAGGTGTTCTCTGCATGTTATTTTTCTAGGTATTGTAGATTTATGTTAGCACAGTGAGAAACCTGTTTTGCCCAAGTTAAGATAGACATGGGACTGTTATATAATTATTAGTGTAAAACACTGCACTAACAGCTTTGAAATTTAAAAGTATTTTTATAGAAATTCTGCAACACTGCATTTTTAACGGTTTTTTTATCCTGGAATGATAAGGTAGTTAATTAAATAGAAAGGTAAGTGTAGGTAAGGTGGTAACTTATTTACATTGCTCAGCATTTACGAGGTCTTCTTAGTGTCCAAATGCAATCGTGTCGAAAGTTGACACCGTAGTCTGCCAGGACATAGAACACTGTTGCGAGGCGATTACGATGCATGCAAGCATGCAAACTTTTTCACTATGCACTTGAGTCCCGTACCGTCTACCTGCTCAAAACGGTGTGGTGAGTTTGGTGACTCACCGAATAATTTAAATTCCAACAATGTTAGGGGGAAGCCTTTCCATTGCACGGCGAAGTGAACGAAATCCACAGGATATCACCCCAACAAACGAGTCACTTGAAAATTTTTCGACACAAAAACGAGGTAAAAGAAAACATAACTTTGCACTGAATCACGAGATAATTATGTATGTGCACTAAAGGTCGCCGTTACTAGTTTATATCGTGAGAGATTATTCTCAGATTCACATAAAAACTGATTTAATTCCACGCCAATTCACGCACAAACAAGCACAAATCCCAGCCATCGCCATGATATGATATGAGTGAGCGGATGAACGAGCGAGCAGCGAGCTAGCTACCCAATCTCAACTCACTCACTCACTCTCACTCTGCTGCGCCCACCACAGCTTGCACCACAGCTTTTTTTTTTTAATTTTGTGCTGGCTTGGTTTCAAAGTTTTTCCGCCAAGTCCTTTAATGCACCACAGCATTCATCTTGTGCTGCCAACTTGGTTTTTACTTTTTAGATACGTAGTATCTCTTTGTATATGTATTGGGGTGTAGAATGAATGGAGCTTTCTTCCTTCCTGTCGATCTTTCTTTGATGGTTGGGTTGGTCCCATTCCCTTGGTGTGAATGGGTATGCCGCATGGTCATGTCAGCATACATCTTTGGGGTTTCTAAGTAATTCTAGTGCTTGATACTAGCTTTTTGGCTATATCTTGATCTAGGAGTCTTGTTCTTATTCTCATGGTATTTCATGCATTTTCATGATCACAAAATCGATGCTCAAAACTATCTGAAGGATATGTAGCTTAAGTTTGAGCATGAGTTTTAATTTTTCTAATTAGATAGTGAAAAGTTTGGAAATGTTTCCAACATACGAGAGTAGGTACTATGATAAAAACCAAGGATGTTATATTTACTAGGGATGGATAAATAAATTTCAAAGCGTGTCCGTTTTTTGTTAGTGTTCAGTTGTAGATATGTGTTAGTGTGCGTGACTAGAGAAGTAACGACATTAACTAACCTATCGATGAATTACGACGATTTGACGACCTATGTGGTGCAGTGGGCGAATGTCCACCTACGACGCAAGAGGTTGCGGGTTCGATTCCCGCCTTAGAACAAATATTTGTACGATCTGCAGGTATTTATTCCGGGTGTTCTGGTCTTTTCTATATAAAAATAAAAAATACCTATACATGTAATGTATTGTATTATGTAGGTATATCAGTTATCTAGCACCCATAACACAAGTTCTGCTTATTCTAGGGCTAGATAATGTTGTGTGACTTGTCCAGCATTATTTATTGAATACCGAAATCAATGAAAAAGGCGTCATAATTGGATATAAACTTTTTGACTTGTTCAACTAAATTACAATAATATAATTCAATACACAATGAGGGATTTTCACGGTATGAAAATTTATGAAACGGTTTAAACTTTTAAAATTCTCACTGCTCGCTTGGGTGTTGTAGAAAGGTCTTGTGTTTCCACACCACTTTCTTGCATTTTTTTCCGTCCTGGGGCATTTTGGGAAACTAAAAAAAAATATAAATGAGATAAATAAACGAGGCCGTTAATTACTATTTCAGCCGAGCATTGTATACTTAGTACTATTCTCTAATTTGCGAGGAAACAAAAAACAAATTAATTCTAGAATCAGAAGTTTACTTCTTCAGCTATGTCTCTCAATCGAGTTTTAAATCTTATTCAGCACCCAACGACTAAGTACCTACTTAGTATTTATTAAACAAAATAAAATTGTGATAAACCTAAGAGAACATAACATCCACAGCGCAGAGTAGATAGGTAGGTATCAGATTTTCATTCCCGCCAATTTGACTGTGCGCGGTTTTTTTTAGCATTTAAAAAAAATATTGTGTACAAAAAAAAACGAAACGAAAGATGTTTCACATTATTATGATTCCACAACATTACAACAGTCACTTCATAATCCTAATATCAAGATATCAAGCTAACTTACCTTAAAACCTCGGCCTGCCTCCATGTTTTCTATACCCATGCAGAGTCCATATGATACCTAATTACACCTAAAAACGATGCATGCAGAAACTAAACCATGTGTAAAGCAATAAATGTATTGAGTATTGAGTACTTAGTAGTCATGATCCCCCAGTAGGATTACACTAGGATACCCGTATCGTGGGTATCAGGAACTACGAGTGACCCGCTACAAATATTTGCAGATCTTACAAACATTTATCTCGCAGTAAACTCATTCAAAGCATTGAGTTATATGCATAAAAAACGGAAACTAAAATATTATCGATATAGCCAAATTGGCTGGTGTAGTACATCACTAGCACAGATGCCTAAATCAATACATTTTATTTTACAATAATTAATGGTTTTACACTTAGTTTTCATCAATAACACTTATGAATATATGACTAACATGAAATAAAATTTAATTATTACTGTTTTTCTGGTAAAAAATCTCGCTCTTTTAGCATGTAAAAAGATGAAATATATTGACTAAGACTTACGTATTAAATGACTATTCCGGGTCTTTTACACCTCCTTTTGTTGTTCTGGAAGAACAATACACAGCAGAACAACACATTTTTTCACTAGGTGTATTGATTTTGTAGAAACGCTTTATTTTTAACACAATTTATTGAGTTTTCTCAGCACAACAAGACTATGTTTTGTCCAACATGTCGGAAATCAACAGACACGATTTACACAGGAGTAAGGTGTTGCCAAACTTACATCTACTTTCTCTTCTACTCGTAGCTACGTTCCGTGGGATAGACAAAGATAAGATCACTGGTGTAATACACAGCTAAGTAAGAGCGGCAACGCCTTATCGTGGCTTCCATTTGTGATTCCACTTCCCTGATAAAAACACTTGGCTTGAAGTTGACATTAGCAAGATTAACCGTCGAAATTACAAGTCAAACAAAAGTCAAAATGAAAAAAGAAAAGAAGAAGGTTTGCAACAAGGAAGAAAGTGCGAAAATAAACAAAACTAAACTACTATTTATTTCTACGTAAAATGTCACGAGACAAAAGCGTGTGGTTTGCTGAAGAGATACTTCTTGATGCTAAATTGATAAATTGCCAATTGGAGACTGGAGAATGGGACGCCGTCGAGGAAATGTTGCGAGCGGAAGCACAACTTTCCCGAGACGCAGAAACCGGGAGGTTACGGCCGTAAGTAAATAACTATCTTAACTATACTAGCCTGGCAGGTTTTCTAGTGCTAAGTGAATTAATTATTTCAGAAAAAAAGCGTCTGAGTACACATTGCGACTGATAGCAGAAGTACTTCACATCATGAGGTTAGACGTAGAACAGGCTTCTTACAATCGAAGCACCCTCGCCGTCGCAGAACAGTGCATGCGCCTCGTCCGATCCTGCGCTGCGGCTGGCACTAAGATGCAGACCTACATATCTAAGGAACTCTCCATCTTGGATTCCATGCTCATATTAGCTACCGAATATCTACATCCTAGCATCGATTTTGTCAATGAAGAAATACAAAAAAAGTATGAATCATGCATGACTGTTCTCATACAAACCCTGGGCAACTTAGTCGTGAACAACCCATTCAATCAGATCATGATTTGGAGTAAATTTGATGCTATCATACTGAACTGCTTAATTGGTCAGAATGACAGAATAGCTACCGCTGCTGGTATGATAATTTACAACATCCTACTCGGTCAGCCTAATGTGTTACCTGATGATGTAACACTACTCAACTCTTTAGCTTACATGTACAACAATGAAAACACAGAATACCCGCACTTGATCATTGAGTACCTTATCGGCGTTGAGAACACATACATAGAAAAACTGTACTCGAAGTTGGAACCAGATAGTCGAATGCTAGTACTAAGTCTTGCATACAATATCCTCATGTCCACCGAGTCACAAGACATCAATGTATCCGTTAACTTTGTCAAGTTCATGGCTCACGAGTTTAAGAGCAAATCGGACTGTGTTCTAAAGACTGTAGATAAATATGTGAGTACAATAGAGCCACAAGAGGTTGTATTTTTGCTGGAAATCATAGCGACAGCATCGAGTATGGATGCCTACATGGACTGCTTGCAGAGTGACACTTCACTATTTATAAACTGTGCTTGTAAGTACCTGCCTGTTCTGACCGTAATTTAAAAACAGTTATGAAGTATATGCAGCATGAAGAGGCAAAAAAATGATTTGATTTAATTTTTTTTTTTATCTCCTCTGATTCTTGCAATCTGCCCGTGCGAGCATTGAGCTTGAGTTTGGTCGGTTATCTACTACATCATTGGCATGTATGGAGAACGCCCAGTGGTGTTTCCATCTTGTTTGTCCTCTTGCGAGCTATATGAGGTCTTGAGGAGCTCTTCTCTTTATTCTTCTGAAAGAAGTGGTCTTCTCCATCAGATGTCTGGCTAGCTCGTTTGGGTGAATTTCGAGACATTTGGCGTATGATTTAGTTTTTATTTTTATCTCTTCTTCAACTGTCAAAATTTCAAGGTCATGGTGATTTTAAATATTTTGGATTTCATTTTCTTACTGGCTAATTATATTAGTCAGCCTCAGAAGGAAATCTTCGGAACTTTTAAATTGTCTATCAATCTCTTAGCATGCCCTTGTCATAGTTAAAGTTCTTATAGTTAATTATTAACAGAGAGCACTGGTGGTCTAATGGTAGCGGCCCCGCCTTCCGATCCTAAGGTCGTGAGTGTACTAATAAGTTTTTCTGTCAAAAAATGTATGTGCACAATGCAAGTACTCTCAAAACGGTGAAGGAAAACATCGTGAAGAAACTGGCGTGTCGTAGAACCTAAAAAAGTTTGAGCAACACGTGTCAAGCCTCACGCTAAAAGAGCCCGCCAGCGGCCTACTTGCGTAAACCAGTCCGTACACCGAGTATGGATCTAATTCTAATTCTAATTCTAATTGATTTGGGGGAATACGATTTGCACTGACGTCCCGCGATGGGGTGTATTGTGCATTGTCCCCCTGCTAAACCTCACCCCAGCCAGCCCAACTCCTTAAAATAACGGAGAAGAACTTTGGGTTTGGGACACCGAATATGGATGAAGAATTCGCCAATTTAGTTGATTATTATTTTTTATAGTTTTACTCCGAGCGATCCATAAGTTGGGAAAGGAGAGTGACAACTTCTTTTCATCACTGAACAAGCTGTACGCAGCCACGGGGAAACAGTTGATCAATGATGAGCATCTTGCTGTAAACACACCTAACGAACCTATCAGTAAGTATTTAAATTAATTGCATGTTAAGCTTTCAGTCTTGACATACGCCTTGAGCGGTCAGACAACAAGTGTGGGTACACCACAAGCTTACCTACTTCCATCATTAGAAATCAGAAATCTGAAATATTTATTGTACAACTGTTGTACAGAAAACATACAATATAAGGGCAATAAGGGAAGTTTGTGCCCAATAACATTAAAAACATAATATCTACAAGTTAGTTGGTAAGAACATTATCTACAGACGATAAATTCAACATCAGCTTTATGAAGTACATTGCTGGACTTAGGTGAATATTTTTTCAGGAAGAAAGATTTTGAGCCGTCACCGTCAAATTACTTCTTGTATTCTTGACTATGTTGTCAGTCCATCAGTTGGGAGGGTGCTAGCACCCTCCCAACTGAGTCAAAAGATGGTAAAAGTAAAAGTCTAATTATTTTTTTCTAGATCCACTCACCAAAAATGATTCAGCAGATAACATGTTGTCTTGCAACGAAACAACATCAGAATGCACGGAATCTGAGAGCAGCGAGCAATACTTCGAATGCAACGATAACCCACCCTACATAGAACGACTCGACAACGTAAACGCGTTAGAAACCGTACCGCTTAAGTACACAGAATCAATGCCAGAAGTGAAAACGGCCAGAAGCAACTCCGTCAAACTCGACGCAGAACTTTCCAAAGTAGCATATAGAAGAAGCAGCTCCGTTCCTAAGACTGAAGACAGAATGCCATTACCCACTAGAAGAATCAGTCTCGAACATAAGATTGATATAGGTGATGATACAGAGCCGCCGTTGATTATAGACTCCATATCCCCAAGTGGCAGTATGAATACTATAGCTGAAGTGATTCCAGTCGCGCTGCAGCCAAGATTAGATCTGCAGCCAACTAGTGGAAGCGAGTCTCAGGATAGCTCACCAAACGATCCGCCCACGGAAATACACATGGTCAAAGACGAATTGAAGCCAGAAATCAAAGCGTCCCCCAGCGAGATCTCCCCACCACTCTCAGAACTTCTACAAGACGCAGAGTCGCAGAAGCAATCACCGGATACCCCGAAAGAAGTTAAGAAAAGCCAGAATTTATCAACAGATTTTGATCTCAGTGAGCAGTTGCAGAAGATATTGGGTATATCGTCTGAGAAAACGAGGGGGGAAAACGTTGGTCTTGAGAAGAAAAGCGGGACCGCTAAGGAGGTTAAGATCTTAGACGACAATGCTGTGAATAAAGTGCCATCGGTGAAGATAGACTCTCCCGAAAGTCAGAAATCTAGGTAAGACGTGGTTAAGAAGGAATCACACAGGCGACTCTCCATACAAACGTAGTCCCCTATTTCCTCCCTGGATAATGCCTCTAGAGTACCCATTTTGTCTCATAAAATCCAGATCTGCTATAATATACATGCTCGTATGTTTTCCTTTTTTTCAGAAACTTATTGATAAAGAAAATATGACCCTCATATGATTTATATGAAATATGAATTGGAGGTGAAATTTTTTTTATCAATAAGTTTCTCTCATTCCGTTCCTCACCATTTTTTGATGAGACCAATTTAAAGTTCACGCAAATAAAACAAGAATGATCAGTATCACATATAACGGAGATAGCCCTTTTTTATTAGCCTATTCTTCAGTAGCCATTTTTTGAAGAAGTGCCTCTCAAATAAAAAAAAACTATAAAGTCTGTATACCAGGTTTTTGTCCAGATCGCGAGCCAGGCACACTGGACAAAAGCATTTTTGGCCAATCTCGAAACTTTTGGTCATAGCTTAATTATTTTACCTACAGATTAGGTGCCGTGAACATGACAACTGATAAGAAAGCTATCACGTGCGTGGAGACGGTCGAAAGGCACGTGGCATTCGGCTTCAAGGCTGCACTAGTCCGCACCCTCGGCAACTTGTGCTGGAAAAACCAGGAAAATAAAAAACAAGTAAGCCTTAACATCTAATCTCATTTCTCATGCTGGTCCAAGCATAGATTAACCCCTCCAATGAGGTGAATTCTCCTGATTGAGTTTTGTCCCTCCACATCCACATCTGTGTCACATCCGGTCCACTGGAACATTGCTGCCACCAACCTAAAGTCCTACTCCGTTATTTTAAGGAGTTGGGCTGGCTGGGGTAAGGTTAGCAGGGGGACAATGCACAATAATATAATATAATATTCCCCCAACTCAATTAGAATTATAATTAACCCCTGCTGACTGCTGAGAGGTTTTCCTCAGAACCGACAATCGACATCAACCAGAATTGTTTTAGTCGAACCTACCAAAAATTGATGCTAGCCCAATTGAATCAATCTGACTGTCGGCTACTCAAATCCTTCAAATGAAAACACAGCAATGCGAGCATCACTTAAAGGATTGGCAACACCGCGGTGAACAGCGATGGCGAACTGATCGTACGAACCATAAGAGACCAGCAAACACCGCCACAATCAGCTGCGTACGCGATAATCATTGCCACTGTTATGTATGGCGCCACAATGCACAGATTGTTATCGCAGTTCGCAGCTGATCGCCGCGGTGTAACCGATCCATAACGCCATACATAGTCAAAGACAAAGTCTATTGGTTTACGGTCTTGACAGAATACCAGTATAGCTTCCTCACAGTAGCTAGGCATTATGTTGAGTCAAGACCCATAGCATAGCATTGCTGCCATAGCACACAGAAACACGACGCACTTCTCCAGTAATCGATGTATCTTTCTTTTAGTGTCCTTGTTTTCTACTGGTTCATGTGTACATCTGTGTGTGTGTACATCTTTCTGGAGCATTTTCATGTATCTGGATTAACGTCGAATTCGGAACACAACGAATACGGACCAAACGATTTAATAGTTGGGGCCCTAGTTTATTTTTTGCCATAATTATGGCCTTTGGTTGCCTAGCTATGCCACTGTTCTTCCAAATAAATTTAGCGGCGTGATGATAATGATGTTTGTTTCCAGATTCGTGAATTAGATGTGATTCCTGTGCTGATGGATTGTTGCAATATCGACGCTCGGAATCCTCGTATCCTTTTACAAAAACTCATATTTCTTTTGCTATCTAACGGTTAATGTAAATCTCACCAGATCCACTATAGGGACTATAAAACAAATCAAAAACTGAAAACCCTGCTGCTTATAATTATTAAAATTTAAATAAAATGGAGGTCTTTGCCCTGCAGTGGGACAAGATAGGCTGAAAATACATAAATAAATAAATATTGTGGACAGTCCATACAACACTAACTAGACCCAAATTAAGCAGAGGTTGTACATACTATGGGATCCAGATAGCTGATGTAAAAGTATTTTTTTTTTGTAAATACATACATACTTTGAATACAAAATAACACCTAGACATAGAACAAACCTCTGTGTTCACAACACAAATAATTGTTCTCGGTGGGGATCGAACCACGACCTACGACACAGAAGGCAGAGCTACTACCAACTGAGCTGAGAGGCCAGTCACATTATTAGGTTTAGAATTTCGATACTTATCCGTATAAAAACTAATTTCTTGGGTCTACGGTTAGCCAAGCAAGGCTCGCCTCTTACTAACCCTTTAGAAACATCTTTAATCTAAGAGGTGTAGACAGAGGCATGCTCAAACAACTATTAATTTTCTTAACTCTAAAACAGTAATAATGCAATGGGTGATATTTGCTATTCGGAATTTGTGTGAAAACTGCCCAGAAAATCAGGTAATATGCCATTTTTAGGGTTCCGTAGCCAAATGGCAAAAACGGAACCCTTATAGATTCGTCATGTCTGTCTGTCTGTCTGTCTGTCCGACCGAGTCACAGCCATTTTTCTCCGAAACCATAAGAGCTAGACTGATGAAACTTGGCGAGTAGATGTATTCTGTGAACCGCATTAAGATTTTTACACAAAAATAGAAAAAAAACTAAAAATTTTGGGGGTTCCCATACTTGAAACTGAAACTAAAAAAAAATTTTTTTTCATCAAACCCATACGTGTGGGGTATCTATGAATAGGTCTTCAAAAATGATGTTGAGGTTTCTAATATCGTTTTTTTCTAAACTGAATAGTTTGCGCGAGAGACACTTCCAAAGTGGAAAAAAGTTGGTCCCCCCCCTCTAACTTCTAAAATAAGAGAATGATAAAACTGAAAAAAAAATATGTTGTACATTATTATGCACTTTCAACGATATTTGGTTTGAACGAGATCTAGTAAGTAGTTTTTTTTTATACGTCATAAATCGTAAACCGCAATTTACCTTTCGACGAACTACAAAAACCTTTATATTAGGTTACTTGATGCTACGGAACCCTTCATGGGCGAGTCCGAATCGCACTTGGCTGCTTTTTTTTATTTACTGTAAATAATCAAAAAACCAGTTAGCCTGTTGGTCGGACTAGTTGGGCAGCAATGGCAGAGACTGGCATAGGACAGAAAAGAGTGGCGTATTAGGGAGGCCTATACCCAGCAGTGGGTGCATATGGGCTTAATAAATAAATAGAATCAAAAAATATTTTGTAGTTAATTTATATTCATAAACCTGAAATTCATTGCTTCGCTGATCGCGCACGTTAGGAACGTGCCATACAATGCACATCCCTGTGTCCATCAATTTGAGGCATACAGGTGATAAGTCTCAGAGCCTAGAATTTCACCGGCACGCTTAAAACCGAAATACAACGACACACAATAATTATACTTACAATAATTAATTACTAACTAATAATCTTCTTATCAGGTTCTTTCAGGTGTGGTGAAAGGATTTTTAAGTGAGCCACTCGTCACATGTTTTTGAACTTTTTATTTCCTACGACATGCCGGTTTCCTCACGATGTTTTCCTTCACTGTTTGAAAGTACTGACATAGTGCACATACCTTTTTCAACAGAAAAACTCATTGGTACATGGCTGGATTTGAACCCACGACCTTAGGATTGGAAGGCGGGGCCGCTACCAATAGACAACCAATGGTCTATAACTAATAATGAAAATCGGGCTTATACTTAGGCCCATCGATATTGGTCCCATACATTTTGTGTAGAGGTGGTGGCACGAGTACAGACATCGTGGGTCCGCGCATTATATCCTCGTCTCTGTCTGCCCCATACTAAATGAAAAGGACAGTCAACGTGGCCACACACGAATCTCCATTAATGAAAATCCGGCTCTAAGCATGGAAAATTTAACTGTTTTCAGGAGCTGATATCAAAGACGACGCTCCAAGGGCCAGTTGATAGTGAAGTGTTACAAGAAATGGGTCTCACACTCCACACAGATTTACAAGGAAACTCTATCAGAGTAGCACCATTGTCGCGGTAGATTGAATCTAACATTGTGAAAAGATTTAGGATTGTGTCTAGCACCCGCTGATCTAAACTTGTATATAGATAGTGCAATCCACGAAGGCGCGCCCCACTATTCCTCCTAACCGTTTATAGTATGTGTGCAAGCTTCCGTCAATGTTTGAGTGTTATCGGTACACACTAATTACCTATGACCTACCTATTCCCCCCTCCCTGCGACTGTCAGCTGAGAAGGACGTGCTCCGGTTTGCTCTGTTTACGTAAAATAATTCACTAGTCCAAACACTTCCTAGAAAGTAACAAAGTGCAAAATCAGGATCTGTGTAATAATACCCATCTAAAAAAGTGTGAACTTACGCCTATCTCGTGTATTATCAGTGCTAAAAGCCGGCTTATAACTTGCTGTGAGTTAACTTTTTTCCACCGACATACCCTCTCGATCAAAAAAAATAAAATAGTAGCAGACGGCTTGTTATTTTAAAAGGCGCCTACGTAAAATCGTGCTGCAAATTTTTCTACCTGTGTCATTGACTGAAACTTCGGAAAGGCAACCATCAAACCTATGCCTCCGAAACGTAGCCCTTCCCCATTGCCATCTACATCGGATCAACCTCAACCAAGAGCAGCTAGGGCTCTAAGACCAAAGCCAAAGTCTATTATGAAACGGTTGGAGTCTGAGACAGGTTGCAGTAACACGTCTGAAGACGACGACAGACCTGCTTCGCCCCTGGTTACGGAGAGGATGAAACGCAAACTCCAAGATATTGCTGGGGAAAGTGATATGCAGTCTGCTGTTGCGGAAATGCGAGTTCTGTTCGCCAACATGAACACAAAAAACGAAAAACAATTCGATTCCCTTCAATCTACTATTGGATCCATCAAGTCAGAAATTAATGACTTTGGACGTGCTATTGAATTTTTGACTCAAAAGCACGAAGAGTCCCAAGATAAGATTCGCAAGCTGGAGTCGGAAAACCAGGAATATCGTAAATATATCCAGGTTCTTGAAAACAAAGTCGAAGCATTTGAACGCAAATCCAGAAACTCTTGCATCGAGATAAGGAACGTTGATAAACTAACGGAGTCTGAAACCAAAAGTCATCTCTGTGACATGATGACAACTTTAGGAAATACTCTTAGCTTGAGTATCCAAGACTACGATATCAAGGATGTATACCGGGTGAACTCGCCCAAAGACACAAATAAACCAATCATTGTAGAATTCACCAGCGTCATAAAAAAAGAATCTGTCATCAACTCTATTCGGAGATTCAATAAAAACAAGAAAAAGGAAGACAAGCTGAACTCACGCCACATCAAGGTAAATGGTGGTGCCCCAAAACCAGTGTTTGTATCAGAATCCCTGACACAAAAGTCGAAGCAGTTGTTCTTCATAGCTCGGGACTTCGCAAAAACAAACAGTTACCGATACTGCTGGAGTTCTAATGGAAATATCTACCTAAGAGAGGACGACAACAGACCATTCATTCGAGTGACCGATGAAATGGTCATAGAAAAACTTATCAAACAAAAAAAGTGACTGCTTTCTTTGTGCTTTTATTTAACAATGATTACCTTGATACTTTTTTCATTAACCAAAATGATAACTATGTACACTAGCAAATTGGTGAATACCTACTCTATTAAACTAAACTTATTCTTTGTAAAAATCTTTACTCCTACTAGACACACAACACACACATTCAATATTATCATGCTACTTTCTATATACAAAAACACACATTCTACCAACACACACAACACACAAATTGCTCTGCGTCATCGGGACGTTTTTTCTTTCAGAAGATCACACAGTTATTTCGTAACATTTACGCCGTTCTATTTGCGCCTTTACTTTTTTACATCTCAAGTATGATTATTTCCAATACTGATTTCATTGAAAATATTGATGAAACTTCATTTATTGAAAACTGCCGTGCCAGTTCACCGGAAGATTGCAAACAGTTATTTAATAAAAATAGTAATCAGATTACAGTCTTAAGTCAGAATATTCGCAGTGTACGTAAAAACTTTGATTACTTTTTGACTTTTCTAAAACGCCTCGACTTTTTACCTGATGTTATAGTACTATCGGAATGTTGGATTGACGAAACCTTCCGCCCAATCAACTTGCCCAACTATAACTGTCACTTCTCAACACACTATCTTAATCAAAATGATGGTATGATAATTTTTTCAAAAACCGATCTCAATGTTGAAATAAATGAACCAGTGTTTCACGATGCAAATTGCCTCATAATTAAGATTGCAAATCACGTTTCTATAATAGCGCTCTATCGTTCACCGTCAATCAGCAATACAACAAAATTCTTGCAATCATTGGAAAATATTATGGATGTAACTTCTGGCCATTCTAGTCTTATAATAGGTGATCTTAATATTGACATCATACCAAATACAACTGATCCAAAAGCCAGTGAATATCTTGATCTTACAGCATACTATGGTTTCATCCCAGGACATGCACTACCCACGCGGGGACCAAGCTGTCTGGATCACGCGTTAATTAAAACCTCAAAGCCAGCTCAGGTCATTATCTGTGACTCAGATATCACAGACCACGACACAGTCTTAGTGGGAATTGGTGAGTCATCTCATAAACAAACATCATCCCAGTCCAAATATAAATATAAAATTAACTACGACAATGCCATTAAGTTCTTAGAGCTAATAGATTGGAGTCCATTCTTTTTGGAAACTGATGTCACAAATGCTACGTCCTTCCTAATAGAAAAAATCAGTCTCTCGCTAGATAACAATTCCAAAAAAGTAAAAGTCCCGAGTGCCAAGGCTATTAATAAGCCCTGGATGAACGTCGGGCTCATTAACTGTATTAGGAAAAGAGATCGCTTGCATCAGGACATGAGAAAAAACCCAAAAGATCTAACTAAGGCGGAAAAATACAAAACGTATCGAAATAAGTGTAACGTACTTCTTGAAAATAAGAGAAATGAATATGATAGTCACTGTATTGAATCAAGTAGAGGAAATAGTAGGCAACTGTGGAATACCGTCAAAAACATCTGCAATATTCAAAACACAAAAAACCACTCATATGACCTACTTTCGACAAAATCTTCGCCTTTGGAGTCCCTTAACCACACAAATACCTTTTTCACGACGATAGGTAAAAACCTAGCTGACGATACACTCTGCAAACTGCAGTCAACAGAAACTGAGTTGGCAGACAAAGTTTCTATTAGCCATTCTCCATTAAAATCCCTATTTTTGACACCTACTGACGCTACTGAAATAAATAAAATAATATCAGGGTTAAAAAGTGGATCCGCCCCAGGCCATGACAACATCAATAACGAAATCCTTAAACACGGTCGTCATATATTATCGGCTCCCCTCGCACACCTCTGTAATCTCAGCATGGCTACCGGGACAGTACCAGTTTCACTGAAAATTGCAGAGGTGTGCCCAATTCACAAGTCGGGAAATAAAACAAACGTATCCAACTACCGACCAATTTCACTTCTACCATCTGTTTCTAAAATACTTGAAAAGGTGGTGAACAAGCGCTTGCTCTGCTTCCTGGAAGACAACAACGTTCTAAGCCCAAACCAATATGGGTTCCGAGCCAACAAATCTACGGAAGACGCGGTTGTGGCTTTGATTGACGGTGTAGTTGAGAGCCTGGACTCAGGCAAAAAATGTATAGGTGTCTTCCTAGACTTGGCCAAGGCATTCGATACAGTGTCTTGGCCGATCTTACTCAGAAAGCTAGAACTAGTTGGTGTCCGAGGAGTTCCTTTGGCCTGGTTCCGCACCTATTTGAGCGAAAGGAAGCAAAGAGTCCGCATATCGAACCAAACTAGTGACTATCTTTCTGTTGACTTTGGAGTTCCTCAGGGAAGTGTCCTTGGACCCACCCTCTTCCTGATTTACATCAATGACCTCTGCCAACTTAAGCTAAGCCAGTCAAAACTGTATGCATTCGCTGATGATACTGCTCTCATATTTCAAGGCAATACATGGGAGGAGGTTATTGATGTATCTCAGGATGGCTTATCAGAAGTTTCCGCGTGGCTTCAAAACAACTTGCTAACCCTTAATACGAGCAAAACTAAATATCTGGCGTTTCGTATAACCAATCGCACTAAAATGACTCCAGGAAAATTGGTACTACATTGCTGCGGCAATTCCGTTCCTAACTGTAACTGTCCCGAGATTGAGCACGTAACCAAAAAAAAATACCTAGGCACGACTATAGATGACCAACTATCTTGGTCCTACCAAGTGGATGCTATTTGTGGAAGAGTTCGTAAGCTAATGTTCATCTTTAAAAAGTTGAAAGATGTGGCTGACCTTGCCACGATTAGAACTGTTTACTTAGGCCTATGCCAGTCAATACTCAACTACTGCATAATCTCATGGGGTTCCGCGGCCAAGACCTTACTGATAAAAGTGGAGAGAGCACAACGCGCTGTCCTAAAAGTAGCCTATAAGAAACCATTTAGATACCCAACTTCTCTTCTCTACGACGAGACTAAATACCTAACTGTCAGACAATTGTACATTTTAGCCACTACCTTGCGTTTCCATAGAACTGCCAAACAAACTTTATGTGAACCACTTCGATCCACCCGGAGGAACGTCTGGAATATCCCATCCCGGAAAACTAAATTTGCCCGAAGGTCGTTTTACAATAACGGCGCTTACCTTTATCGGTTATTAGATAAAAAACTTGATATTATACTACTTTCCCGTCACCAATGCAAGAAAACTGTTGTGCGTTTTTTACAAAAGCAGGGATACGATGAAACCGAGAGGATAATGATACGCCAAGTGTGACGTAGGGGGCCTGCTCCTCAGCCATTCTATGCCTCGAATTATTAACATGCCTATCAGAGGATCAGGCCCCGACTTAAACAAAAACCTAGAACACAGAATAGGAAAAACCTACACAAACACATACACACACCCATACACACCCATGCACACCCCGGGGTAGGCTTCCCTCTGTGCTAACCAGACTCTCAAGAGACTGGGAGAATCATGGAGGCCTACCCCCAACGCGCTCACACACACACACACACTCAACACACATAATAAGGGTTCTCCTGTTCAACCTTTGCCCTTGGGAGACTCGTGTTGTCAGGAGAACCTTTATCTCATACATGCACAACATAACTCTCTCTCTCTCTCTCATCCACACTCACACACACCCACACACACACCCCTGGGAGTTCTCCTGTGAAACCCTGACTCCTAAGAGACTTGTGTAATCAGGAGAACTCCCAAAAACATAACACTTGCACAGCACCCATACAAATTATACTATAAAATTCAAAAACACAAATCAATTATTTATGCAACAGATACACCCAATTATTATTATTATAACTTTTTCCTTTTTTTTTTTATTTTTTCTATTGCTTAAAGACCAAATTTGTTATTCCTATCATGGTATTTATTCTGTTTTTATTTTTTAAATTTTTACCGTATGTACATAACACACATCTTCATTAACTTTTATGTTCACCCAAAGGAGGGGACTAGACCTCACGACACAGGGAATCCTAGTGTGAGGCCTAGGGCTCATATTATATGAAAGTCAACTCATTACAGTAGCCTATTGTTCTTGTAGGCGTTAACTTATTTTAGTTAAAATGTATTTAGGCTTAACCTACCTGCTTGGGTACCTCATGTGAGGACCTATTATTATATTATAACAAATACTGTAATCCATTAGAATAGTGGGCTTACTGAATAAATAAATTTCATTTCATTTCAGATAGTGCAATCCACGAAGGCGCGCCCCACTATTCCTCCTAACCGTTTATAGTATGTGTGCAAGCTTCCGTCAATGTTTGAGTGTTATCGGTACACACTAATTACCTATGTGTGCACACGCACACTACAATGAATAGACTACGGTTCGCGACTGCCGCTCGGAGCAAACTCCCCGCACCCCGCGAGGGGCGCGTCTTCGTGAATTGCACTATCTATACAGGGATATGCAATATAGAGGGAAAGTACCTTGAATATTGTAGATGGATAATTTACATGGTTGAACCGGGAATCTAACCCGTTACACGAGAAAAATACCTATCACGATTGTGATAAGGAATATGGAAACATAAGGATTATTTTTTGCTAAATAACAGTGTCAGAAAAAAAGGAAGACCATAAATTTAAAAAATAAAATTAACCAATTATTGATTAAATGCTCAAAAGGAGAAAAAAACTATGAATGCAGATTGAATTGTTTTTTAAATTCAAATAATGTCTTCTTTCGGTAAAATCTACAATATTCAAGGTTATTTCCCTCTATGTGGCATATCCGTGGGACGCCGTGTCTAAAGGCTGGTTTACACTTTGATTAGTGTGAGTGCAGGTGATTAGTGCGAGTACAAGTGTGTAGTGCGAGTAGTGTCCAATTCACTGCGAGTGTCTTCGGTCCACTTTACCAATTTTTACAACAACAAGCGTCCGACGCTACACACTAAACGCTAAACACTCCTGTCCAGACGTGTTTAGTGGCAGGCACGCTGCGAGTGAGGGGGAAGGGAGGGCGCGCGGGATGGCTACTCGCAGTCCACTCGCAAAAAAATAGAACACGCTTCTATTCACTTTACTACACAGCCCACTAATCACTTGCACTAATCAGTCGCTGTCCACACCTAGTCACTAAGCACCTGCACTAATCACCTGCACTCGCACTAATCAAAGTGTAAACCAGCCTTAAGAAGCACTCGCGTAAAATAGTACAGTAAAGTTCATCATCATCAGCCTCAGAAGTTCACTGCTGCACATAAGCCTCCCCCCATACATTTCCACGAAGATCGATTCAGAGCCCTCTCCATCCCCGCCATCTTTACATTGTCGTCGTTGGGGGGCGTCCTATGATATGTCTTACGGATCGTGGTCGGGCCGCCCTTTTTAATAACCGATAGCTATTGAACGCCATCACACCTGATGGAAAATGGAAATGTAGCCTAAGTATTTACCTACGCTGAACGCATTTGAATGCTAGTAGGATGCTATATAGTAATTTATAAAACAAATGCTTATAAAAAAGAGTGTTGAATAATTATTTATTGTTTATTAAATTAAGTTGAGCAAATTGTTGTAACCTATTGTGACAATAAAGTTCGTATATTGAAATAAAAAGCTCCCAACTTAAAATTTATAGATTTATTTCAATTCAGTTATCAACAAATGCATCGCAACCTCATTTAATTTTGGGATTGGTAAAACCTGAAGCTTAAAGGCAGTACCTAGTACCTATTCATCGTTTTGCTTGTTACTATCATAGGTTTCAAAACATTTTTCTATTATCAGTAACTGTTTAGACAAAGCATAAGTTGACATTAAAAATAAGCTTGCTAATTTTATCAAATTGTCGCCAGTTTTTTGCCGCAACAAATGTATAGCGAGCGCATTTCTGAGTGAATGATACTGACTGGTATCAACATTCAATTTCTCATACAGCTCCTTAAACTCATCAGTTGTCAGCCCAGTCCAATATTGACACAGGTGGTCAGGCATATCATTGATGCGATCAAAATCTATTATTGATACTGGTTTGTCGCACAACGCTATTGCATCTTGTACAGCATTTTTAGAAAAGTTGTGAATACCATATGGTTGCTTCGGCCAATTTTGAAACCGTTGATGATATTTGCAAAGTTTGGTACGTTTGCAAATGAAGATGTCAGTTTGCAGAAATAGGAGCATTCGTTTGGCTCTTGATAACGGCCGGGTTGAAGCTGTGCACTTGGGTATTAAACATCGCCTCCTACTTGATGGAAATCTCTTGAATTCGGAAAAAACTAGAAAATCATCCTCAAATTTTGCAACGTCTGTGTTGTAGACTTTTTTCAACTGCGTCACATCCTTGTCCTGTTTATCTGTATTCGTTTCAGACACTTCAGATTTTTTCTTTGCTCTGTGCATTAATCTCATTTGGCAGGTAAAACATAACTTGTATTTTCCAGTCTGAAAATGATGCAGATGTTTTAATGCAACTTATTTGAGTGGTGACCATAGATGTTTGTTCTCTGTCTGGGTGTTATAATGTATTCAAAAAAAATTTACTTTAGTATTATACCAGCTAGCTGGTTCCCATAGTACAAGCTTTAGATAGTGTTGTGTACAATTTATTTATTCACTTTGAAACACTTTAAAGCTAGGTGAGCCAGGCAAATTCGGCAGGCTGGTTTTTCCACAAGTATGCCACTGGTGGGCTCTTTTTACGTGACTCTTGACACGTGTTGCTCGAACTTTTTTAGGTTCAACGACACGCCGGTTTCCTCACGATGTTTTCCTTCACCGTTTTGAGAGTACTGGCATAGTGCACATAAATTTTCGACAGAAAAACTCTTTGGTACACGACTGGATTTGAACCCACGACCTTCGGATCGGAAGGCGGGGCCGCTACCACTAGACCACCAGTGCTCTCAAGGTGAGCCAGGCTATAACCAGCGTATGAACAGGTAAGAAACTAACGGCTTGATTAACATGGTTTACCTTATAATGCTGACGGTCTTTGATGCCGGGCATAACAAATGGAGAGCATTGTTCAATGGTAAACTCTTTGGACCTTTTTCTTAGGACTGAATTACCACATGCAGCACAGACCTCTGCATGTCCCATTTGCCGGGGTGGATTGTCATCTCCTTCACATTTCTTTAAAATCTTTAAACATTGAACACAAATCACTGCATCTTCTGGCAACTGAAATTTAGAGGAATAATTAATAAATACAAAATATATGAAGGCAGAGATCATATAAAGTCTTAAATCAGATTAATTCACACAGGATAACTTTGCGAGTAACAGATTTAAAATAAACTGACTTTTATTAATCTTCAAATAACAAATATTAATATATGCATTATAGGCAATGCAAGTTCGATTTGTCTCTAAATGTTTGTGATCAGAAGATGTATTTCCAGTCTATTTATTCTAGTTTTTAGCCATCTGTCACATGCAGACTTTTCTAGCAAACTCCACTTGGTAGAAGCTATAACATCTAGACCTACCTTTCATGCAGCTACGCTTAAAGAAAACTTCATCATCTCCATGGCAGGAGTGATCTATACAGCAGGGAGAGGGGTTTCCTTGAGTAAACTTACTTGTTTCACAGTCCAAAGTACCAAAATATTTTTGTGGGTATCAATGAGTTCGGCAACCGGAATCCTCGTGTAAGATCTCATTAGAATGCCACAGTTATGACATCTGGGATACTCAACATCTGTCATTTTATATTCATTCACCTTTCGTGACCAAAATAGACGGGGCAGTTAGTGGCTCGCCAGACCTACTCTTTGCTTTTAATGAAAAAAGGAGATTGGAAGATCGAATAATAGGAGTGGCGGCATCAATTTATCTCGTTACTATATCTCATCTTCTGTCAGGAATCCATTCCATGCATCCATTCAATCCATTCCACTCACTCAACTCTACCTAAATTAACTGCATGCAATTAAAGTAAAGCAGTGATTGCAGTGCAATGAGAAAAAGCGAAAAACGCTGCGCTATGAACAAAACAAAACAACAACAACAAACTTCGCTTGATATCGCCTGCCTGTTCTGTTCAGTGTCAGTGTCAGTTGCAGTGTTTTCACTTGAGATTTTGGGTTTGCCCTGAATTCCTAACTATTTGGCTATTTGGCCATAAAAATCCCTATTTTTACTTGTGAATTTTAGAATGATTTAGGGCACATAAATAAAAAACCATTTTGCAAATTTTAATATGAGAATAAATTTAATATAGGTATGAATAATTACAAAATAATTAATTTCCCACGTATTCAATTTTTAAATTTAGAGACAATCAATTATGCTACCTACTCAGTGTTGCCAGATGCGAAAGTTGAAAATGCGGTAACGGTACTCCAAAAACGCGGATTTTCAACAAAAAAAGCGGAATTTCCTGTTTTAACGTTAGATCGATTTTTCTCACTCAGTTCATAATCGTATTACAAATCAAAGAGTTATGTGAAGTAAACTTCCTTTTCATTGCTCATACTCGGAAAGTAGGTCTGAAGTTGCCTGAGGGGCCTAATTGAAAGTAATACTTTCAGCCCTAGGGAGAATCGCTTTCTACTGACAGCTGTCAAATTATAAAAAAAAACAAGTTCTATTTTATTCAACCATGTTCCAACTTTCTAAAGTCTTTCTAACTGCCAGGAGGTTTTTTTTTTTATCCTGCACTGGCCCACTGCTGGGCAAATGCCTCCACCAAAATCTTCCAACTATCACGATCTTCGGCGACTTTCCACCAATCCTTCTCCAGAGCTTCCAGATCGTCTCGCCATCGTTTTTTTGGGTGGCCACGCCGCGCGCCGTCACCTTCCGTCCTCCGGCACCCAATGAGTCGTTATGTTTGCCCACTTTTTAGGGTCCATCCTGCTGACGTGGCCCGCCCACTCCCACTTGAGCTTGGCTGTTTTGCTCTCTACATCGGCAATGCCAGTCATTAAACGCAGCATTGTATTTCGCACCCGGTCGATGCGTTTAAGGCCGAGAATGCTGTGTTCCATTGCCCTCTGGCAAATCTGCAGTCTAGACTTCTGTAACTCAGTCAATGACCAAGTCTGGCAAGAAGGTTATTAAACCAAATTCCAACTTTTTATTCAGCAAGCAGGTTGGAAGCCCATTACAACGGTAAGAAGTTTAAAAAGTCTAATAAGAGCGCGATGTGAAATTTAAATTTTAATAACATAAAGAGTATTAAATAAAGAATATATTTTCTAAATGACTTTATTATTTTTTAGCTTCAACTTTTTCTTTAAAATAACATAGATTTGAGCAAAAAAATTACCATTTTTTAAATTATGAAAATGAAAATAAAGGCTGAATAATGCTGGCCAGCCGAAGGCCTGCCAGAGAAAAAAAAAAGCTGGAAGGCGGCAATTCAATCATCATTTTCACCATCGAGATCTAAGTACTACGTGATGATTTTCACTATTTTTTCTATCATGTTTTTATTTTTACTTTCCTTGTATTCGTAATGAAAAGCACAGTGTTTACCTCGGGTGAAAGACTTATTTAAGTCCCTCAAGCTCCATTGGCGCCCTCGCTACGCTTTAGTGCCAAACCCGTCTTGGGACTCAAAAACGTGACTTTCAATCCTCAGGTAACAATGTACTATTACTTCACAGAACAGAAACAGAAGGTGGCTCAGGGAGGCACAAAAGATATCACTCAAGTTCAATCCACATTCTTCACAGTCAGTGAAAAACTTGTAGCTCAATCTGAACTTGCGCGTGTGCAACTTCATAACACTGTGTACCAACATGACAATAGTGATTTGACAACATAAATTTCACGGACTATATGGGACAGCGCTATACTAAGAAAAGAGATACAAGTATTTCTGTCTTGCTTTCTCGTATAGCGCTGTCTCCTACCCAACCTATCTCCCTATTACCCAAAGGTTAGCTGGTAGATAATGCTATCTAGCATTAAGTTCGCCTGTGTACAGTAATTTTTAATTTTGTGCAATAAAGAATTTTCTATCTATCTATCCTATTTGGCGTAGTTTTGGCAGGAATGTAGAGGCCGCTATAGACATTTTTTAGGTTCTTCTATTTGAAAGAGTAAACGGATCGATGCCCATAAAAATGTCTTTAGTGGGAAGATAATATTTTAATCCTCATGTCCTATCAAAGTCGAAAAAAGTGGAACCCCGCTGGCTAAAAGCGGATGGCGGATCCATTGTCAAAAAGGCGGTGTAAAAAGTGGAAAAGCGGTATGATCTGGCAACGCTGTACCTACTACTTTCGTCGCGACTGATAAAATAGTAGCAATCGAAAATTATGCATAAATCTTGTTACCAATATCAGATGCCCTTAGAGGAGGTTAATAATATAATAGTACTATCCAAAAGGTAAACTAACATTCGTCGGATTATAATACGAAACTAATTTGGGGAATCCCCTAATAGGTAGAGCCATATAGCCCTATTTACTCTATAGTAAATAAGGTTACCACTTCAAGCATGTTGTTGCCCTAAGATTCCCTAAATCCCTGCTGCAATAAAAGCAGCCAAGCTGTACTTGAAATGAGCAGTTTCGCCCTTAAAGGGCGAAATCTCTAAAAGTCGAAACACTGTCGCTTGCCTGCTATGTTTTTTTGATTTATTTTAAAGTGCCTTTTGTGCTGGCTTGGATACAAAGTCCTTCCGCCAAGTCCTAATATATCTGCTAAGTTATGCTACCAGTGGTACCAGTAAAATATAACATGAGACAGCTCAAAAAGTAACATAACCATTAATTATGTGTAATTATGAAAACGACACAGCACTTTAAAACACAGAAACTAAAATAAGTTTCATAACCCAGTATTCCCATTCCATCCAAATGAGTCGTATAACATGGAAGTAACATGAGAGGGTCAAAAGTAACGTAAAATGTTACCTAAGTAACATTCTGACAACGCTGCTATGCTAGGCGCTACGCTACAGTGTTCAAAAAACATGAGACAGCTCAAAAAGTAACATTTTCACGAGAAAAGTAACATTACCTGCTATGTGGAAAACGACACATACTATAATCTGGCACTATAATATTACACAAAAACAAAAATAAGCTTCCTGTTTCATTGATTAAACTTAGGAAGTCTGTATAACATCCATCACGCTACGAACAGTCAACTCAGGCCAAGAACTCAGGTGAGGAATTAATTTGAAAACTGTTTTTACTGCCGATGGCAGCGCTGCCAGGACCCCTCTATTGAAAAGAAGAGAGTCATTCCAGGGCATGGTAATTGAATGAAATATGGTAAACTTAGGACTACAATTAAATTAGAATTTTCCAATAATAAAAACGCACTGGAAATGTACATAAACTACTCGACACTGGCAAAATTGATCCGATGGCGATGGCGATGCCAGAATAGGGCAGGAAGGAGAAGGACAGATGCCATTAATTAAGAAGAAGAAGAAGAATAAAATAACCAACCCAACCGAACACAACACAGCACAGCATTCTTTCTTGTAGTTTTCCCTTTGCGTTTCATAATTTTACTGCTACAATGGTAAAAATAGCATTACAAATCAAAGCGAACTTAGAAGCCATTGAGAAGCTGTACACAAATCACCCACATTACCAATGGTTTCTAAGACTCAAGTGCGGGAATTGCGGTGAATTGACGGAGAAGTTTCACGATCTGACTGAAGATGAGAAGGTGGTTCAGAAGCACAACCGGTCGGAGACGAACCTTCTTATCAAATGCAAATTCTGCTCAAGGGAAAATAGCATCGATGTCATTAACGGTAGCAACGGTACGTACCTAGGTACACTAAAACTCTAAGGCCCGTATTCCGAAACAGTGCTCGAGTCTGAGTCGAGCTTCAAGCATAGATTTTATGACAGTTCTCCATTGAAAAGTGTCAAAAATCTGTGCTTGAGGCTCCACTCAGACTCAAGCACTGTTTCGGAATACGGGCCTAAGTACTCCACGCAGTTTACTGTTATTATGTGCTCCCGGGTCCCACTGCTGGGCAAAGGCCTCCCCCCCATTCCCTCCCGACATCCTTGGCTATGCTTGTCCAGTCTGTCAGGAAACCATCAAGATCGTCTCGCCATCTCCGTTTTGGTCTGCCGCGTCGCCTTCTCGCTGGGTCAGGATTCCAATCAGTGGTTGATTTACTTCTTATAGGTTGAAGAGAACGGGAATCTATGAAGGTGGAGTAAAGCATAATGATTTTTTATCACAAATAGTTATTGCTGAGAAAAGATACATTTCTTAAACACCATTGGTCTACAAAACTGATTTCATTTGGGCTTTTAATGACTTGGCGGTCAGAGCATAGTTAACAGTGTGCTAAATAAAAAGACTCTGCCGAAATTTTGAAGCAAAAACACAGCCTAAATTTTGGATAGAAAAAAAGACTAAAGGCCTGCGCACACCTAGTTCGCTGGCGGTAGCGATCAGTGAAACGCTGTCAAATATCGCTGTCAAATCTCAAATCTGACAGCGATATTTGACGGCGTTTCACTGACCGCTACCGCCAGCGAACTAGGTGTGTGCAGGCCTTTAGAAATTTTTTAACAAATAAGTTATTTTTTACGCATTCAAAACCGCAAGCCTTAAAAAAAATTATATAAAATATTATGTTTTTTTTACAACATTCAACTGCCGAAATTTTTGTTTTTTTTTAACTGTAATTCATTCATAACGCACTAGCTCCACCTGAAAATAGATCTCTAAGTTCCAGATTGGGTCCGGTTAATGTATGGCCAGTTAATGGACACCCAGTTATAACGAATTCACATTTTTCCATTGTAAAATTGTTAAGGTCCATGTACACAGTTAGGGTTGCCATTCATCCGGGTTTCCCCGGATTTGTCCTAGTTTAGAAGGCTAAACTAGGACAAATCCGGGGAAACCCGGATTTGCTAAACTAGTGAACCGCATTAAGATTTTTACACAAAAATAGAAAAAAAACTATAAATTTTGGGGGTCCCCATGCTTAGAACTGAAATTCAAAAAACTTTTTTTCGTTAAACCTATACGTGTGGGGTATCTATGACAAGGTCTTCAAAAATGATGTTGAGGTTCCTTATATCGTTTTTTTCTAATCTTAATAGTTTTTGCGAGAGACACTTCCAAAGTGGTAAAAATTTGGGCCCCCCCCCTCCCCCTCTAACTTCTAAAATTAGAGAATGATAAAACTAAAAAATATATATGATGTACATTACTATGTAAACTTCCAACGATATTTGGTTTGAACGAAATCTAGTTAATAGTTTTTTTTAATACGTCATTATTCGTAAACTGCAATGTACCTTTCGACGAACTACTAGAACTTCTATATTATTTACTTACTGCTACGGAACCCTTCATGGGCGAGTCTGACTCGCACTTAGCCGCTTTTTTTATTTTTGCACCCTTCAACAACCCCATATCTTAATAACCCCTCGTCCGATTTTACTCATATACTTCAAATTCTCAAGTACAAGCTACGTACTTATCAAATTTCATGCAGATCGGATCAATGGTTAGCAAGTTATCGTCGGACAAACATACATACATACGCACATAACATGCCAAATTTCCCAAGTTGTTTGTAAGATATTCGTTCGCTTCGCTCACTCGATCAAAAAATTAATCCCTATTTCTTTTGGTCACGCCATCACGCGGACCCATTTGGCTGAAAATTGGTAAAGAGGCAGCCTAGAACCAGGAGACGGACAATAGGATACTTTTTATCCCAAAAAAGTAACGGGAACGGGAACAGTGCGAGTGATACTGCGGGTGGCCGCTATTAATAATAGTATTAAATAAATAGATGAATATTATTGATATGAATATTTTAGTTTTTACTATTATTACTGTTATTCTAAAATGTTTTGCAACTTAATATAGTTTTTCATAAATAAAGTCTAGTATAAAAGCCAACTACAGTTATTTCAGTGTACGATTATACTCTCATCGTCCTTATATGGCAAAGAACAATTCGTATGGAAATTGAACCGCCGTTTATTTAATTCTACTATTCAATTGTTTTTGTTTGTTGCAGTGTTGCGTCATTACATTAATGTCTACAACAGTGACCATTCAATTGCATCAGAATGCTGCCCAAGAGCATGTGACACTTCATGCTATAAAGGAAGTGGAACAACTCTACCCGAAAAAAAAACAATTTACATACATTTTCCAGAACCTGACCAAATTCCCGAAGATGAAACAAATGACACGAACGGCAAAAAAACTTGATAGGAAGAATTGATTTAAACTTTTAATTCGCAGTGACAACCCTGACCAACATCATGAACAAAAAAATCTTGACCCGGTATTTTATCTTTTATTTGATTATAATCATAGCAAAAACAAAACGCAACCAAATAAAAATTATAGCTGGCTAGTTTAGTCACTATTCCTATCTCTTTATCGCAAATTGGTAACGAAGCGGATCAAAGGTAAATATTTTTTGAAATAATATTTTATTAGATTTTTTTTTATTTATGCACGGAAGAATTTCTTTCTAAAATATATGTTTTATTGTTACATGTACAAACCATTGAAATTGAATAGGCCAGTCATTTAAGCTTAAATTAGGTAAGAATCTCGGAATTCGAGATACCCAGCTGTAAGTCTCTAAATACTTGTATATTGACACCCTAAAAGTTGTCTCAAAACCTGCATATGGTAGGGTGTGCGCAACTATTAAATTTCAAGGTCAAAAAACTTTTTGTAAATATCTCATTTCCTATGAGTTTTTTGCTATTTGTATTTAATGACAATATTGTTTAATACAAAATTCTACACAATTTTTGTTTAAAAACATTTTTCATACGGTGAACCGTTTTCGAGATAGAGGAGGGCAGAGAGCGCCCAGTCGTCGGTTGACCTGAAGTGATGCTGTGACCGCGCGCTCTCTGCCCTCTATCTCGAAAACGTTTCACCGTATGAAAAATGTTTTCCAATTCATATTTCATATAAATCATATGAGGGTCATATTTTCTTTATCAATAAGTTTCTGAAAAAAAGCAGCCAAGTGCGAGTTGGACTCGCCCATGAAGGGTTCCGTAGCACGACGAACTACAAAAACCTTTATATTATGTTACTTGATGTCAGTGGCGTAGCGTGCCTTGTCGGGGCACCGTATAAAAATTTTTTTGGAGGCCCTTAGGTATATGGAGGTAAAGAATTTCACAAAAGAAAAAAAATATTGTGAGAAGTAATATTTATTTATCACATAATTTACCCATTTTACAAATAAAAATCGAATTTTAAATATTCACTCTCCTTGCCTTTTTATCGGCGAACTGATTTATTAAATCATTTATGGCTGATGATGATTTTAGTTTTTCTAAAGTTTCTGCCTCTATGGACAATAGTGAGATGTCTGACAGCCGTTCTTGTCCCATCGAAGTTCTTAAGTAATTTTTTATTAGTTCTAATTTTGAAAAACTTCTTTCTGCCGTTGCGGTTGTAACTGGAAGGGTCAAGAATAAAAAGCATGCTGTGATTACCTCGGGAAAACTGGATGCAAGACTGTTGAATTTTACTAGCAATAATTCAATGAGTTCTTTAATGGAATATTTTTTTTTAATTTCAGAATTTAAGCATGTTTTTAGAGCCATTAATTGGTCACAAAGATTAAGTGAGATGTCTTTACTGTATTTAGCAGACAGTTTTCCGGAAGCGTTTAATATCTCTTCGCTTGAAGAAGATAGGAGTTTCTCCGGTTGTAATATTTCGTCATTTGTCATTTGTAAAATAAAATAAATTAGAAAGTTTTTATTCTTTTTCCTTACACACTTTGGGGGCCCCCGTGGCCCGGGGGCCCCGTATAATTGATACGGCAAATTTCGGTTTACGGTTTATGACGTATAAAAAAAAAACTACTGACTAGATTTCGTTCAAACCAAATATCGTTGGAAGTTTGCATAGTAATGTACAACATATATTTTTTTAGTTTTATCATTCTCTTACTTTAGAAGTTAGAGGGGGGGGACCAACTTTTTTCCACTTTGGAAGTGTCTCTCGCGCAAACTATTCAGTTTAGAAAAAACGATATTAGAAACCTCAACATCATTTTTGAAGAAAGAAAGAAAGAAAGAAAATTGTTTATTTATACAAACTGTACACGACAAGACGTAAAACTAACAATAAAAAAGTAAAAAATACAGTGTTAAACAATACGCAGAGTTCTGTAGAAGACCTATTCATAGATACTCCACACTAGTCCACACGTATGGGTTCGATGAAAAAAAAATTTATGAGTTTCAGTTTCAAGCATGGGGACCCCCGAAATTTATAGTTTTTTTTATTATTTTGATGTAAAAAACTTAATGCGGTTTACAGAATACATCTACTCGCCAAGTTTCATCAGTCTAGCTCTTACGGTTTCGGAGAAAAATGGCTGTGACATACGGACGGATGGACAGACAGACAGACAGACAGACAGACATACATGACGAATCTATAAGGGTTCCGTTTTTGCCATTTGGCTACGGAACCCTAAAAAAGGAAAACATACGAGCACGTATATAGCAGATCTGGATTTTATGAGACAAAATGGTTACTCTAGAGGTCTAGAGGCATTATCCAGGGAGGAAATAGGGGACTACGTTTGTATGGAGAGTCGCCTGTGTTGTATCCTCTTAAAGGGTTAAAGAGGTAGAGACATTCTTTGATCAGACTCGACAAAAAGACATTTTACAAGATCCTAGAAGGATCGTTAATACAGATGAAACTGCTTTGTTCTGAATCCAAAGGGTGGTAAGGTTTTAGCAAAAAAAGGGGGACAAGACAAAATATCAGCAAGTCAATCCAGATGAGAATGAATGCCTAACAGTCCTTGTGACAGGTAGCTCATCGACTCGGACCCGGACCCTTACCCTTAACTTTACCCTTACCCTTACCCGGACCCGGGCTCGAGGGAACGACGGTTACGACGCATGAGTCATGTTTTTTCGTGCGTGCAGCCGGCTCCATCGATTTATAAGACGTTATCACGTCAAAAAAAAAAACTGGTACTGCGGCGACCGGTGCCGCGGAATGCTTTCAAGACCGCTCGCTCGCCGGTCCACGTTTTTTGAGCACTGTACCTACCCGAAGTCGGAGTTTTTCTACCACATTTCGTTACCAAATGTTGTTTTCGTTTCGCCTATTTGTCTCTCTCTAATGTATGGAGAAAATATGAGACGGCAAAAATACGTTACGTAGTTAGAGTTGTTGTCTCATCTTTTCTCCATACAAGATGTTGTAGATGCACTGGGACTTCGGGCTCAGTACCCAAAGTCCCAGTGCATTTACAACATTTCGTTACCAAATGTTGTTTTCGTTTCGCCTACGTGTCTCTCTCTTTTGCATGGAAAAATTATGAGACAACAACTCTGACTACGTAACGTATTTTTGCTGTCTCATCTTTTCTCCATACAAATGACAGAGACACGTAGGCGAAACGAAAACAACATTTGGTAACGAAATGTGGTAGCAAAACTCGGACTTCGGGTACAGTTAAAGTATATCATTCATGCTATGTTTACATCCTTCCAAAGACATTAACACAAGGTTATTTTAAAATTTCAGCGCAATACACAAGCAATGATGCAAATAAATTCAAGACAATAGTGATATTTGACTGTCGGGGAGTAGAGCCGATGGATTTTGAACCTAAGTCTGGGTGGCTTGCGGAATCTGAAGGAAATGGTAAGTTTTTGATTTATAACTTACTTTTCCATCAGTTAGGTAGGCCGCACACCAGGCCTACACTTGTATCAATTATCGAGATCCAAGTGTATGCCTGGTGTGCGGCCTGGCTTAGTTGTTTATAAAGAACAAGCTAATTATTAAGTTGTAATTGATAGAGCACTGGTAGTCTAGTGGTAAACGGTCCCGCCTTCCGATCCTAAGGTCGTGTGTTCAAATCCATTCCAGTGTACCAATGAGTTTTTCTGTCGAAAAATGTATGTACACTGTGCCAGTGCTCTCAAAACGGTGAAGGAAAACATCGTGAGGAAACCGGCGTGCCGTAGAACCTAAAAAGGTTAGGGCAACGCGTGTCAAGCGTCACGCAAAAAGGGCCCGCCAGCGGCCTACTTGCGGAAACCAGTCCGCACATCAGTGCAGATGATGAATTTGCCGAATTTTTAAGTTATAAGTAATTTTATTGCTTCAAAATATAATTTGTTTGACATAAACATAGACTAAGGAAAACATACTTAGTTTTTATATTCTACGGATATAACTTACATATACACATTATGACGCTCACCCACCCGATGGACCGACGACATTGTAAAGATCGCGGGAAGTCTGGATGGAAAAAACTCAAATCGTTCCTACCTCAAAATGTGTAGGGGAGGCCTATGTCCAGCAGTAGACTTTTTGATAAAAAAAAAAATGTAAATGATGCTGAGTAATGACTCATTTGTAAATACTAGAACCAGTAAAATTATAAGTGTTTTTGATTTCCATATTGACACTTTGAAGTCTAAATCATGGCCCTGAATGAAATTTTTGTACACAGGAAAGCTATTCGACGATGTAGATCTGTCAGAAAAGGAATGGGTGGACTACGATGAGAAAAACCAGATATCAGTTGGCGTTTACGAACTTGAGTGGCAGTTTGTTAAAGTAAAGTAAACAGTTTAGACCTGCTATTGTTAAGTTTTATTATTGTTTAATATTGTAATAAATTATACAAACCTACTTGTGTGTTTTTTCTATGTAGCTGAGTTTTTCTAAGATAACTGGTTTAATACCCCACACTATGCCACGGTACTCTCAAACGGTGAAGGATAACATCGTGAGGAAACCAGATAAGTTGTTTGGACGTGCCTATATTAATTTTAATAGTTTTTTTACTCATACGGTGCTCTTTCACTGCACCGGGGGCATAAAAGTCATGTGACTATGAGAGGTTGACTATGTATATAGAGGAGAGTAGAAGAGTAGAACATGTGCTGATAAGGGCAAGAAGAGAAGAGAACGCTCAAAATCGAATTAAAAATTTTACATTGCACCTTTGAGTATTTTTTTTGCTAATTATGAGTTATGATTATGAACTAAAGTTAAAAAGTGCGTACGTAATGTTAGTATTCCGGTTACGAGATAGTGTTCGTAGTTTTTGCTCGAATGAATGAGCCACATAGGCGCGACCGTTTCGCTGTGCATCCGTCTGTGACGACTTTCGTTTACTCTTCCTATTCCGCTAATTTAATTGTGTGCTATTGTTTTAATTGTTTAAGACGCTGACAATCGTCAGGCAACTTATCATTCGTATGTTTGAAGATTTATGTATATAAAATCACCGATGTTAGTTGAGAGCCACTGGTGGTTGCGGCCCCTCATGCTGATACTAAGGTCGTGTGTTCATTTCCGTTGAGGCACCAATGAGTGATTCTATCAAATTCAAATTTAAATGTTCGTTCATGGCGTCACAAAGGTCACCCCCTCCATAACTATACTCTTTGAAGGTCACTTTGAAACGTCTTAAAGCTAGGTGAGTCTATAAAGGTACCGGCTTGCCATCATATTGCCATGTCATGTCGTAGAAGTTAGGACCAAAAAATTTTAAAGACATCTAAGTCAAGTAGCACAGCATAGCACACTTAAAATCCTATCACCACACTGGTTCGAAAGAACTGGTGACTGACACGTCAAAAACTAAGGTCACTAACGGTCGCGATGTCACGGCTAGCTTGAAGCAAGGTGACTGACATGGTTATGGCAGGGTGATTTGCAACTACTGAAGCATAAAATGTTTACAAAACTGCTAGACGGCAAGAGTACATTTATTGACGATTTGTCGGAATTAAAGAATCACCTCTAGTTTTCAGTTAGTTTAGCGGAAAAAGCATGCTTCGTTAGTAAGCGAAGCGTATTAGCGCTATGATAGATTTTTAATTAAATATTTTGTTCGAATGTTTTGTTCGATTTTCGAATTTTCTTAATTTAAAAAAGGAATGAGAGTAGGTAGGTGTTCCTTAATCTCGGGCTCAGAAAAACAAAGACTATCACAGCTGCATTCATTTACTCAGCCCAATAAAATTGACTAAAGCATCACAATCACACAATAACTTACAAAAAGACATTACCTAACCAAGCATTTCATTATTTACAATTAACTACTTGTTGTGGACGTCGTCGCAGTCGGTGTGGTTACTTCATCATCAGATCGTGATTGAAACCCTGATTTGAACGCTTCGGTAGTTGTCCCATCGTCAGAACGAGACTGGAATCCTGATGAGAACGCAGAGTTTCCGTGGATTGTCACAGTATGCTGAGCGGTGCTCAAAGAAGGGCTAGCAGAAGATAAGTCCTCATAATCGACCATTTGGTACGGATGGTGAATGTACACTGGGACTTCGTACGGCACTTTCACTGGAACTTTGACTGGATACGGCACTCTGACAGGATAAGGCACTCTTTTCTCGACAGGGTACGGCTTAGGGATGTAAACAGGCACACGTTTCTCAACCTCTATGCGCTGGGGTACTAATACTTCCACGGGAACTGGGACCTTTCTCTCCACTTCAACAGGATAAGGTACTCTCTTCTCCACGGGGTAAGGCACTCTCTTCTCTACGGGGTAAGGCACTTTAACTTCAACTGGGTAAGGCTGGGGTACGTACACTTTGACATGAACGGGGTATGGTACTTGCTTTTCAACAGGCACGGCGACCGGGACTGGTCGGTCTACTGGGACCTTGACTTCCACAGGGTAAGGCACTCGTTTCTCCACGGGATACGGTTGAGGCACGGGCACTTTCACTTGTACGTGTTTCACTACCGGCACGTGATGGACTATCGGGTACGGTTTCGGAACATACTCTTTCTCAACTACTTTGACGGGCACCGGATGAGGAACTTTAATTCCAATGGGATAAGGCACTTTCTTCTCCACAGTAACTGGGTATGGGACAGGTCGGTCGACAAGTTTTATCTTTTCAACAGGCACATGCACTTTTTTCTCCACAGGTACGGGATAAGGCTTTGGTACTTCGACCTTGTACGGGACGTTGACTGGTTTCTGAACTGTTTTAACGTATTTGTGATGGTGGTGGTGATGATGATGCTTGATTTTGGTGACGTATTTCGGTCTGTGATGACTTTCTTCCGTTTGGAGTTCCCCATACATGTAAGGTGAGTAGGCAGGACTTGTGCTGTAGCTGGAATAATGAGAATACTGTGGTCTTTTCGGTTTTGAGTAGACCGTCCTTTTTCTATCCATGGCGGCAGTTTGATCAGTGGGCATCGGGACTAGACCGAAGGACTGCATGTACATCATTTCTTTCTCGTTTGCTAAAGGAGCGTCAGCATAAAAGTCTGACCTTCTGCTCATAGGCGTTTGTTTAATCGCTTTAACCTTATCTGATCTTCTATTTAAAGGGGTTTGCCGTTGGACTTTCGTTCTTTGTATTTTAGGATAGTGTGATGGTACAATGGGTATCCAATCGTTCGGTCCTATGTGGGTGAAGTTTAGATCTAAAGGGGTTGGTGTGGTTGTGGCTTTATGTTTGGGTGCTCGTGTGACTGGACGGTACGCTTTCTTTGTTGGCTTCGTGGTTGACGTCGAGTTTCTGGAGACGTATCTGACTCTGGTGTGGTGACTTGCCGATGCGTCAATGTCTACCTCATTGGCATAGGCGTTGTAGTTCTCTATCACTGTCTTAGTTCCGTTTATAGGCTCTGGTGCAATAGTAGTGGTATTCAGTTTCTCCACTTTTTTTGGCCAAATTCTTTTAGTCCTTAAAAGCTTGGCCGTCGTGGTCAGTTCTGTAGTAGTGGTCGTGGTCGTTGTTGTGGTACTCGTTGTGCTGTTGACTTTAGGTACTTTTTCTGCCACCATCGGTGGCCTGACAGTGTCAGTGCGTATACCGTTTATCGTCTGTACGGGTAAGCTGAACTTCGGGGTGTGTGGCGTCTTCGTGACCGTCGGTTGGTACGTCGAAGCGACATACTGTAGCGGTCGGGATTTCACAAAGAAGTTTTTGTGGTGCGGCGGCAGCGGAATCACCCTTGGGAACTGGTAGATGGAGTTTGGATATTTCATAACAGGGCTGTACGGTCTCATTGCTACACCGGGCGGTGGGTATCCGAACTTCCCGAAGTAAGGTCTAGGGATATCGGAAAAGATGTTTTGTTTTGGTTTATCGGGGAAGAGGGGCGGCTTGCTCGGCGGTCGAGCCTCGGGCCGGTGGCTCACGTCGGGCTTCGTCACCGGCAGGCCAGGGTGTTTCGTAACATACTTTGGGCTGTCAACAACGGTGACAGCGCGGTTCTTAGCCTCTTCAGCGACTTGGTCGACTTTAGTCTCATCTTGGGCCGTTACGCCACCTCCTTGGTTGACGACGATCAATAACGCAAAGATCAGGAATGTCTGGAAAGGTGAGACGTTTTATGATTAAATCTGAGTTCAAAATAAGATCTTATACTTACTTAATTGTAAGTAAATATAGATACATATTGTAAAGTTTTTAGAATAGGTGCCGCTACGCCCGTTAGTACACATACAGGAATGCTAGCATGAAAACAAGTTGGATTGATTATTGCCGCACCGAACAATACATACCTAAGTATACTTAACATGTTTTTTAGTTTCAGTGTCAATTCAGTTGATTTGATAACTTTGTGTTGTACAAATAAAATAACTAACGGCACGCAACATGCACGTTTTTCGAGCCGAAAGAAAATGAGTGTGAGAAAAAACTTAGTCCGCGCGAATGGGTTTTTACAGAAGTTGTAAATAACGAGTGCGTTAGCACGCTAGTTAAACTCACATTAGATTAAGTTATTGCTTATTTGTGAATGAAAGATTACTTTTAAAAGTATTAGGTACCTCTAGATTATTTTTTATGATGATTATGGTAGGTAGTGTTTACATTTAAGGAAAACTGCAAAGATTTTAGAGTATGTGTGATTTGGATTCGATGGCACAGTGGCCAACGCGTCACCGTACCGAGGGGAAGGTCTTGGGTTCAAATCCCACTTGGCTTTTACTTATATCTTATGTTTGGGACAATACAAAATCTTTGTACTTAGGTACTTATTTAACAGTTTAATCTACATCCCAAAATGATGTCTGCAGCATGTTAATAAATGAAAAATAAGTTGCCAAATCTTATAAAATTTTATTAGATACCTACTTACAAAGAAAATTAATAGAAATCTAACGTTTTACATAAGATAACTCAAAATGTATCTTAAAGAAAACTAGCCCAGGTACATTTATCAACATTACCAAATAATGTCCATGGAACCCAAAACATCACAATCACTTATCTTTTCACTAAATTCACGCTTTGTCACTTCACAAAACATCACTCATGTAAATCCTTTTCCAGAATAACACTCACTTTGCCGCCTAAAACCACGTTTCAATTACAGCCATTTTGAAATTTCGTTTTATTTAATCACTCACTTTGCCGCCAAAAACCACGTTTCAATTTCGGCCATTTTGAAATTTCGTTTTTTTTTAATTTTACCGCGGTTTTGCTTTTTGTTTATCAGAATTGTTTATTAATTTATGTCCACTATGTTTACTTTATACCTACCGATAGTTGTCTCATTGTGTGTTACCGACGGCCGGTACCAAGCATGTATGTAATGATTTGCGCGAGGAAGCGTTACCCCTTTTAAAGCATTCGTGTGATGGGTGGTTAGATTGAATTACTTTCTCTGTCAATGCCACTATCAGACTGTTTATTAACCTTTGCATTGTGATAACAGTGAAATTATTAGTTGAATCAGAGTTTTAACCACCACCATACCCAGAACCCTTCCTAAAAGGTTCATGAGTTGGTACTAGTTACAAAATACTGAGATTTGGCACATAAGGATGTCATTATTTGGTCTTAGAAGTACCTACCCCACTTTTTACTATGAACTTTAATAATCAATAATCCTGTAATAATTCTTACCAAATAATGGTAAGAATTATTACAGGTTTAAGCTTCCGCACTCCTGCCAACTTGTAGGTAGTACCTAGGTACAGGGGTGTCCTAGGGTATTGACGGATGGTTCGATGGCTTATGGCGTGATTGGTCCAAACAAGTACCTACCTATATGTAGGTACCTAAATGCAATCGCATGTATCTAAATATATAAAACTCTTACGTTACTGACTGACTGACTGACAATCAACGCACAGCCTAAACCGTAAGTCCTAGAAGCATGAAACTTGGAGGGTATGTTTGTTTTATAGCATAGGGGTGCACTAAGAAAGGAAATTGGAAAATTATTTCCCTAAGCGGAGAAAAAGAGGAAAAACTTTTAAAAGAAAAATCAACGGGGCGTAACGGCTACGGGGCGAGCGAAGCCGTGGGCGGCCGCTAGTTATTAATATAATACATGCGATTGCATTTAAGTAGGTAGGTACCTGCTAATGTAGGTACCTACTTAGGATTAGGAAGAAGAACTTATCGAGTATCTTATTAGGACTTATCGAGTATTCATTATCATCAGAATGAATTAAATCATGTTGAAAGAGCTGGACCGATTTGGATGAGTCTCGTCATACTAGCTTTTGACTCAAGAAGTGTTGGTTAAGTATTTTTATTTGTATTTTTCCCCTAACAAGCAATTATAATCACGGGCGGATCATCATCATTTTAGTTGAAGTCCACTACTGAGCATATGCCTCCCATACACTTTACCTATCCATCCATTGATTTCCCGCGTTCTAACATTTTTAAACATCCAAAGATTCAAACCATGCCGGCTCCATGAAAATAAAAACTCGCAAATACCATTCATTATTATTGTTCCTGCTTCCGCTCTTCCGCACGCACTAAGTTAAATAGGCATAAGCTTATGCAACCAAGTAAATAGAGCACGCGAGTGCACGCCAAACAACCTACTGACACGATTCAGTGGACTACTTCCTTTATTGTTATAGGTCTTTAATTTCATCATTATGTACGTGAAAACGTACAGTCGTCTGCTAAAGTAAACAGGCCTTTGCATCTGTTGTAGATGATTTATACGTCAGGGGCAAGGTTTTTACTCATGCCCTACTTGCCGCGAGATGCTATAGTGCCTGGGACAGGATTTTAGATGAAAATAGTTTTGCCTAGCACCTAATACCATCCTGAAAGCTAAGTTGGCCTAATCCGCAGGAAAGACATTATGGTCAATACGTGCGGAGCTGACTAAGCCACGGGTTTCCTCATGGTGTTTTCCCTCACTGTCGTCTGCTAATAGAATAATAAGTACTTAGTTAAAGATGTTCCTGAAAAACCAATCAAATCTGTAGTTATGCCTCAAGTTGATGGACGCAAGGCAGTGCATTGTACGGCACGTCTGTGACGTGCCACCTTAACAATACTTTGTTATACGCGGTGGTTACCACTTAACATCAGGTGGGCCATAATGCTTGTGCTATTCGCAAGTTGCATAAAAACAGTTGAGAATACTAGGCGCCAGTTTGAGTAGGTAAAGCTCTGACAGAATGGTGGCAAAATAAGTCTTGATAGCTCTCGTCTACCTACCTGCAATACCTACAGCCGACGAATTTTGGCAGGTCTGAAGTTAGCCGTTTGTGCGAAACGACTAACTTTAGACCTGCCATAAAATCCGCCGGCCTTAGGGCGCTTGTACACGCTAAGAAAATTTGCCGTTCCTGCGGCAGACAAGACAAATTCTTCGTGTAGACGACAAGAATTTTGTCTTTTCCACACACGAAAACGCAACAACGTTCGCCGCGTCTTGTCTTGCGCAGATAAGATTTTTTTCGTGCACCGCTGCGAGCAGTGTACACAGTTATTTTCTAGTTACGACACGAATTCTTGGGTAGACCCGGCGTTTTTTCTTAGCGTGTACAAGCGCCCTTATTGTACAAACCTACATGAATATAAAAACGTTAATCAAATAAAATATTTATTTACACAAAGAAACTTAAAATTAATCCAATATTGACATAATGTACAAAACACATGAAATAAAACTATCTGTTGAGTGAAAATCACTGTATTTCTTTCAATATCCTCAGCCTGTACTTATCATCGGGGAACCGCATTTTGACGACCTGCCTCACTTCCTCGCACGTGAAGCATTTAAGCTGATGCTTTTTACTCCACAGTTCAGATATCTCCAATAGTTGACCTTTTAGAAGAAGAGGCAGCTTGGTGAATTTCGTCCAGTTGCTTATTTTTGCATCAAACTTGATAGGCTCCTGAAACAATAAATAGTGGAAATTATTACACAGTGCAATTTTTAGGGTTCCGTAGCCAAATGGTAAAAACGGAACCCTTATAGATTCGTCATGTCTGTCTGTCTGTCCGTCCGTATGTCACAGCCATTTTTTACACAAAAATAGAAAACAAACAATAAATTTTGGGGGTCCCCATACTTGAAACTGAAACTCGAAAAATGTTTTTTCATCAAACCCATACGTGTGGGGTATCTATGAATAGGTCTTCAAATGATGTTGAGGTTTCTCATATAGTTTTATTCTAAACTGAACAGTTTGCGCGAGAGACATTTCCAAAGTGGTAAAATGTGTCCCCCCCCCTCTAACTTCTAAAATATGAGAATGATAAAACTAAAAAAAAATATAGTGATGTACATTACTATGCAAACTCCCAACGATATTTGGTTTTAACGAGATCTAGTGAGTAGTTTTTTTTTTTAGTACGTCATAAATCGTAAACTACAATTTACCTTTCGACGAACTACAAGAACTTTTATATTATGTTACTTGTTGCTACGGAACCGTTCATGGGCGAGTCTGACTCGCACTTGGCTGCTTTTTATTTTATACTACTTAAAACATCCCAACCCCCATTAGTTTTTTCCATCTCAAAAAATGCTCAATACCTCAAACAAAGCTTGAATCTCCAACACAGTATCCTGAACCTTCACTGCGATCAGAAACACCAGTTCTTCTCCCACTGGCTTGGTGTTACCGAACAGTCTTTCCAACACAGACTGGCACAACGCCTGCGCTAACGTACATAGCGCCATTTCGTACATTCTGGCTGGCAGGACTGATAGCCAGGCGGCTTTGAGATCTGTCATGAGGGTGAGAGCGTCGTTTATGGCGCAGTCGAACTGTTCTAAGGTTTCGGATGTCCAGGGTGATAGAGGATCTGGAAATAATAAAATAAATAAATAATCTTTTTCTTTATAACAAATCAAGACTCTCTCAAACCCTCCTCGACCAATACGAGTATGTAGCCACCTCAATAGCTCCACTCAATGCATATGGACCACCTGTTGTTAAGTGGTAACCATCACCTATAATAAGACTTCGCCTCGTAGGTCACGCACCTCCGGAACATGCCCTACGATGCACTACCCTGCGCCCATCATCTTTTGAATTTGCCTGGCCTCTCAGTTCAGTTGGTAGTAGCGCCGTAGGTCGTGGGTTCGATCCCCACCAAGAACAAATATGTGTGTGGAGAACACAGATGTTTGTTCTCATCTTTGCCTGGGTGTTATATTGTGTTCTAAGTATGTATTTACAGAAAATAATGTATTTAAGTATTATATCAGCTATACCTGGTTCCAATAGTCGGCTCGGCTCGGCTTAATTCGGGGCTAGATAGTGTTGTGTGGATTGCCTACAATATTTATTTTATTTTATTTATTTTTGAGATATTATATCTTGATGATGACTTAGCTTATACCTTTAGCCTCAATGCTCTGATTAATTACAGCCTTCTGCTTCTGCAAGTATAGCGACAGTTTCTCCAGTCCCAACACCCTCAGATCCTGGATGCTCTCCAGCAGAACGAGCGCCAGTCGGTCGGCGAGCGGCTTTGGCAGAGTCACTGACCACGGGGGACCCACCAGGCCGTGGGCTAGGTAGAAGCAGTTGTTGAAGAATAGAGCTGAAATTATTGAATTATTTTTATTTATTTAAAAAGGAAAGTTACTTTTCGTAAGAGGGCCTAGTTTTCTGCGCTCTGCAAATGATTTTAGAAAATAAATGTTTTTAGAAAATTATAATTTTTGTTATACCTATATTTATGTTATAGCTGGCTGGCAGAAAACGGGTTACCTGATGGTAAGCAGTTACCGTCGCCCATAGACACCTGCAACAAAGAGCACTGGTGGTCTAGTGGTAGCGGCCCCGCTTTCCGATCCGAAGGTCGTGGGTTCAAATTCAATCGTGTACCGATAAGATTCTTTTTAGCCTCTGGTGTTGCACTGTGTAAAAAAATTGCCGCACTTGATGTGCGGGCTGGTTTTTCCGCAAGTAGACCGCTGGTGGGCCCTTTTTGCGTGACCCTCTGACACGTGTTGCTCGATCTTTTTTAGGTTTCCTCACGATGTTTTCCTTCACCGTTTTGAGAGTACTGGCATAGTGCAAATACATTTCTTGACAGAAAAACTCATTGGTACACGACTGGATTTGAACCCACGACCTTCGAATCGGAAGGCGGGGGCGCTACCACTAGACCACCAGTGCTCTCAACACCAGAGGCAATAATAATAATACCAGACTAGATATTGATGGACTAAAAGCACTAAAAGCCTTACCTAGAGACTTTTATTTATGTCTGGGTGGAAGCGATAATAATAAACATTTAATTGTTAGTAGTATGTACCTGAAGATATATATCAATCTCACCTATATCAGCAGGGCAGCATTCCAAGTTAACTCTAAACTTCTTCGGTACAACACCCTGGTACATCACGGCTATATCTCTAACATATGCCACAAGTTGGTTGCTGTACTTCTCCGGCAGCTTTGTACTCTCTTCCAAATGTTCTACTATCATCGTCATGATTTTCTTAACATTACGAGATATAACACATTTGGGAAGAAAGATTGGCTTAGTGAGATCCCAGTCATTGTTCTCCGTTTCGTTCAAAGTAGAATCGTTTTGTGTCTCGGTTACAGTACCAACTGCTATTGTTCCATAGGAAAGACTCTCCGATAGCAAGCTACGGACATCAGAGAGAAGTTTATCACATTTCTTGTTGTATAACACACATTCAGTGTTATCGATGTACTTGTTGAGTGGCGATTTGCTAGCTTCAACAAATTTGAGATCTATGAGAAACTTGTTGAACGAGTCCAATTCAACAACAATGTTCTTGTAGTGTTGATAGCTACTGTCACACGATGGTAAGTTACTACGAATACAATCTTCAATAATAATGTTGAAGAATTTATTTCGAATCGAATCAGCGAATACTTCAATGAATGTACGGTCACTTTCAAAATGAGACCCTAATGTTGACTGTAGGAATTCAAATATAGCCGTTAGATTGTTGAAAACAGTCTGGTAGCTTGGTTTTTTTGTGTCATTCAAATTTATTTTTATACTAAAGATAATAGCACCAATATGGTCTTCAGTATATATATCACAGTTATGGCGAATTACATTATGAAGCAACTTGTCTAAGAAGAAGTGGGAGAATAAACCAAGCTCTGCGTTCATTCTCTGAGTATCGTACAGAGATTTTAGTACTTTCTGTAGGAGTATTGGGTCACTTTGCTGGACTGTTAAAGAGTAGATGAGGAAATGTAGCCCTTTCTTTTCCGACCAGGTAAAAATATCCTCCCATTCTGTACTTAAGTGTGCTGTATACAGAGCTAGTTGGTTTTCAGCTTGGGCATTCAGATTAAACAATGCTTTCTTCAAGTTGCCTTCGAATTTTAAATTCTTTATTTCTTTTTTCAGATTTGTAATAGCCAGCATTGATTCACTGTAGTTAAACCTACTGAACAGATGATTTGCCTTCTCAAGAACGGTTTTTCCTGAAGCAGCAACAGTTAAATCATTCAAATAGTCGTATTGCTTGCATAGTTTCAACCACGAAGAGTTGAATTCGTTGTCAAAAACTTCGAATTGTTCTCGTAATGTTTTTATATTTTCTGAGCAGCTCTTGAACTCGGCATCTATATTACCCTTTCGGTTCTTGAAATTTAGTTGCTCTAAGCTTTTAGTGACGCAGAAATTTAGATAAGTATCAATGAAATTCTGCTGTAATGCCCATGATAACATTTGAACACGTTCAGTGATGTCTTTTACCTTGGGAAATAGCTCATCGCGGTGCTTATTAAACTCCACCGACGTCGCTTTGTTAGCTTCTTGTAAAACGGCACTTAATAAACTCATTTTCAGAGGAACAATTAGTTTTAGCACAGTTTTCTTTTGTTTCAGTTAAAACTTGAGACGATTTTCAAAATTTAAATGTTTGTTGACGTTTTTGCCGAAATTGACAGTTCTGGGTTTTTTTTAATTTTACTCTGGAGCATAGTCTTTTTGCTAAGTCTTTTTTTTTTAAATTGCTTTTTTGTATTCGGTTTGCTTTATAAAGTCCAGCACTTGATTTCTTATAGCCAGGCAGGTTTTTGGTCCAGAGATACAGACTTATTTTCCTGTATTTATAGGTATTACGTACCTAATAGTAATACCTACTTATTATAATTATGTTCACCTTCGGTGACCCGACAATGTCGGAACCTGCCCCCTATTATCTAATAAGCGGACAGGAAACTACCTTTTTATGCGATCCCCTTGCGATAGTTCTCTCAATCCCGTATCGTATTCTACGGTAATCAGTGTGCAAACTGGTAAAGAAAACCAAGGTCAATAAAGCATACTGGTTGCCATCGCTTCGTTTAATCAATGGTCCTGCCCGAGGGCAACGGTGATATCGTATCACTGCAATTTTCGCGATATAATTTAACCAAATAATTATTTACTATGAATGATAGCGAAATCGAATGTTTGAAAAGTGAATTGGAACACGAAAAGACTTGTAGGTCAGTGAACGTGGTGCATTTAGAGTAAATTTAGATTGTAATGGGTTTAGCCCCATTCACGTAAATATACTTAGTAAGTAGTTATCCAATGAGTTAAATTAAATTTAGGTAGTACCTATTGATAATAGTTTGCACACGTCACTGTAGGAATAGAAAATATTTCATAAAAAAATACACCTATCACCTACCCTAGGATAAGTTATTTTATCTATCGATCTTGCACCAAGCTTTCTATTTCTATGCTGTATTTTCTAGAGAAGTGCACGAAAGGACTTGGCCTCTTTGTGGTGCACTTAAAATCCTTTCACCACACTGATTCGAAAAAACTAGTGACACGATGTGGAGAAGTCAGTAGATAGATAGATAGGTGCCTTGTAAGGAAGCAGGAATGCAATAAAAAGCAGCGATGCCTATTACCAACCTACTTGAGAAACTACTCAGAATCCTTTTTTCCCCATACTCACAGGGACAAAAAGGAAGTATTCAAAAGCACGATACATTTGGCACTTGCTCATATTGGTGTAGTCTACTTTATGGGATTGCACTATAGAAATAAAGAAATCGGAATCGAATCGTCGTTAAAAGTGTTAAACTTACTTACTCCATCTATTTAGAGACACAGCAGCATGGCAGAACGGGGAGATAGAGAAGCAAATTTTCAACCTGCAAGAAGATTTGCAGCAAAGCGACTACTCATGGGATGCTGACGACGACCTTCATCGCGAGAGCGGAAAACACAAGTTGCTGTTAGAAAACATCGACTTGTTGCGAGGAGAGTTGCCAATTCTTAAAGACAGGATTAAGAATGCCAAGATCTGTGGTCCTGGTAAGTAGATGGGTTTTACGATAGGATCAGAGACGCCCAGGACAGATACGCTGGGAGAAAATAAAGAAGGCCTCTACCAAACAGTAGTGACACCAGGCTGAGATGATCATAATGACGCGATAAAAGAACTTCCTTGCTGTAGACAGTGTAGACTGTTCATTGATCCACCTACTTACATAAAATATTTTCAACTTCATATCTTCGGGGCAATAATTGGGCTTACGCTTGTTGCAAACCTGTCGCGAATAACGCAATAGCCCCGATTTTTGGGCAAAACACATTATTGCAAATATGACAAGGGCATCAAATAAAACTGAGGTTGTGTGCATTGCACCGTAGTTAACCCAAATAAATTGTATGGACTGGGTTAAGGTCAAGCAGAGGCCGCGTATTGAGCGTTCAGGATAGTTGTTGGTACGGTACGAGTCCGTTCGACTCAATAATAAGCACGAGCTTTACCTTTTATGAACCAGTAGACCTACCTATACACGGTACCTACCATAATCCTATGTTTTCCGTTACCTATGCAGTAGGGACAGAGTAGATACAAAATATAATCACTAGTAGACATCGAGATTTAGGTACTACGTACTAGAGAAGCTACGTCAAATAACTGAATTGTCCTATTCTTCGTAATTTGTTCTCGGCAAAAAGGTCGTTTTCGAGAGAGAGAGACTGAGGCGACTGAGTGATTTGCGGCGCGATCGCCGCAGTTGAACGGGACAAAGTAGGAATTGACGGTGTCTTCTCTAGTACGAAGTACTTATATTTCGATGCTAGTAGATAGTTATAGTACCGCAATAGATGTTATAATTATTAGTTCCTGGTTTTTCAGATTGTCGGCTGAAACATGACGATTTGAACATAAACTTGGATATCCTGACACCAGTAAGTTCATAATCAACCAAAATACCACCAGAGGTGTTTCCTTCTAATTACAACATGAATACCTAGCTTCTAGAAAAATTTAAAAAAATCCTCCAGGGTAGGCAACGATAGCACCCTTGATGTTGTTGGTGTCTAGGGGCGACGGTGACCGCTTACCATCAGGGCCGTAAGCTCGTTTGTCTAACTTTAACATAAAAAAAAAATTCGTTACTTTGCAAATGAGGTCGTTTCATTCTACCTACTACTTAACATTTTGATTTTACTTTCAGGCTGAGTTGCTGCGTACCGTGAAGAGATTCGAGAGGCTGAAAACCGATTTGATCAGCACTTTGCGCAGCAAGGAGTGGCGTCTTGATTCCGAGTCAAAGGTACCTAATCCGGGATACATAAAAAAAAAAATTAAAACTATTCCTCATATTTTTGAACAGCGCCATCTGTTAGCTTACTTTCAAAGAATTAGGCATATGGACTAAGGTGGTGGACAGTGGTAGTATCAGGGAAGAATTCATGAGTACCTAGTATAAGTATACTTCCTCGATCGAGCCACACACAAAGAGCTCTACAACTAATAAATACATTCAATTACATTCGACGGAATAATACTTAGATGTTCTGTTTTGACACTGTTGCCGTTTTAGCATTTTTAGTGCTAAATTTAGCATATTTCATGACTCTTTAGCATGTAAATTTTGCATTTAGCATATTGCATATTTTGCATCACAACACAAGCCCAAACCGACGAACATGACGATGATTTAGGAATATTGTTAGATTCTGAATAAAATGATTAAAACGACCAAAATGTTCTCTAATATATTAACCTGTCCTTCTTATCCATCAGAAATGTGGCAAATTGTGTAGATACCTACCTATAGTATTTTCGTTCAATGAATGCCGAATCGGATGAATGATGGATTTTGCTAACATTTGGTTACGACTCTAAAGTTTAGAGCCTAGAATAACATGTAAGGCTACTGTTCTACCAAAAAATTGTACACAGAAAGGTTAATAACAAAATTAGGATTTTAGCATGTTTTTTAGCATTTTTAAATACAAAAATAGCATTTTTTAGCATTATTTGGAGCAAGTTCTAGCATTTTCTCAAAATAGAAAACGGCAAAACTTTTGCTTCAGTTGTACGTGCGAGTGCACGACCAGCGGACGTACTTACAGAACGAGTTGATGATCATCCAGAACAACATCATGCGTCTCCAGAAGAATGGACCCTACTGGCAGTAAGTGTCTACCGCAACTCCATCGTTAGGGCTCTTGTTTCCATTCCCCCAGCTGCATTCCTCCAAGGGTAATTGAATATTATTATTATTACACACACGCTTATTAAAAATACTTAGACATACACACCACACACACACAGATACAGATGCCTGGTTCTAGATAAGGCGATCCTAGCGATTGTTTCTTTCTAGGGGTGTGAGTGATTTTCATTTAAAAAAAATGCTTCTACCGCTCGCTCTCCGTGTAATCCCCCCTCACCCCCTGTAACTAGTGGCTCTATGGTAAAGGTTCCGCTTTCGATCCTATGGTCGTGGGTTCAAATCCAATCATGCACCAATGACTTTTTCTGCCTAAAAAAATTACATATATGTGCACTATGCCAGCACTGTCAAACGGTGAAGGAAAACATCGTGAGGAAACCAGCATGTCGTATAACTGAAACTAGTCCGAAAACATGTGATAAGCGTCACGAAAAGAAAAAAAAACTGATTTCCGCAACTTTCTTGTGGAAATCAGTCCTCAACTCCTAACCAAGAGCGGATCAAAGAATTTGCCAATTTTTTTGCACCCTGTGACACTTGACGAAATCCCATACAAAAGACCACTACACACGCATACACAAATGTCGTTCTGTTCACGCGCGTGTGTGCGTGTGACGTGTTTTGTACTAAAATCAGATTCTCGTGAAGATTTGAAACGGGGCGGTGAGGTGCGGAAGACCTGATTGGCGGGGAGGCCATAGCGTCCGTTCTATACGTAGCAAAGTTCTGTGCCTATAGTTTTTTACCCCTCACAACGCTTGCAGTAAAACAGGCATGTAAGACGAACGTACTATTAAAATCAGTTCATGCCTTCCAGACATTCTTCCCGTAAGCACGACGAGCGAGTCCTGGACCCAAAGCGAGGACCTGTGAGGAAGATATTTGGCAATGAGCGTCTTGCCCCTATTGCTACTTAGAGCTACCTTCCAACCGGCGACAAGAACCATCTTGGACACATCCATCGAGCAGACTTAAGTTGATCAAAATAACGAACAAACCTGTAATGCAGTCGCTTCGGTGTGGACGATGCTTTATTTAGACTCTCAAACTTTTCTCAAATTTAAAATATTTACTTACCACTTAGTATACCTACTGCAGAAAAATAGTCAAACATAGCTAGTTAAATATATATTGTTGTTATTACTTCGCAAAACCTATCAGAAGCTACAGTATATAATAGAATTAGATATATAACATTAAATAGAAAAATCTTGTAGCTTGTAAAAGTACTTTGCAGGAAGAGACCCATCACAAAAGGTTTCAGCATTTTAATATACTTGAACACGTTCTTATTTCAAATATTTGTTCTAGATACGATGCACAAAGCGCAGTCTTAGGCTACGGCCACATCAAAGCTATAACATAGCGATCTACGCTACGACAGTGATACAAGCATCGCTGTCATGTTATCGCAGATCGCTGTGTTATCGCCTTGATGTGGCTGGGCCGGAGCTGTGAGCGATTATAGAATATATCATTTAATTTGTGATCTCGTACATAGGTAGAGTAGGAACTTAATATTTCAATATCACCACACATAGTCAAAGCTTTTCGCGGCCATGATGCACAACAAATCATCTTATAGGAAAGCTTTTCACAACGCCATCTATCAATAAAATTATGAACTACTTATGTATTTGTCTTTTCTGTACCTACTTTTACTAAAAATCTTAGATTTATTCAGCTTAGAAAACACATTATCGTTATGTTTAAAAACTTTATTATAATATAGATAGATTTTATAAATAAAATTTTAAAATAAACAACAAGTTTTTTACAGTTTTTGCCTACACAATTTAAATGTACAAATTGTTCTATCTAAGCAAGAAATAACTGTTGAACTTATTTGATGTGTTTATACCTCGCTGGGTATTCGACAGAAGTACTAAGGACACTGGTGTCAACTTCTTCGTACGGTCTTCTATTTGATGCAACTGTAAAAAAAAGTAAAAAAGAGTGATAGAAAACTTGAAACTGAAGCAGAAGATATTAGGCAGAATACATTGGACATTATACAACATTATCTATTATAATTAAATATCTTTGCGACACACTTTCAAGCAATAAAATACTTTGACTTTGAAAAGTACAGTCAATATCAGAAAAAAATGACTTTTTCAAAATTTTGAAAGTGTGTAACTATGTATTAGGTATACATATACATATAATCCAAATTTTTTGAGAGAGAGCATTGGTCGATAGGTAACTTTTTATTTAGTCCAAAAAAGGTCTAGTAAAAAAGGCTCTACCTTCCGATCCTAAAGTCTTGAGTATCCATGAGTTTTTGTGTCCAACACAACAATGTAGGTACACTATGTCAGTCAAACGGTCAAACGGTGAAGGAAAACATCATAAGGAAACTGGCATGTCATGGGACCTAAGTGTTCGAAAACATTTTTTTTTACAATTAGCTGATAGAACAAGATCATAATATGGCCCACCTGATGTTAAGTGGTAACCATCGCCTATAACAAAGCATTGCCTCGTTGTTCACGCACTTCTGGAACGTGCCCTACGATCCTGCGTCAACAATAAACTTGAGGCATACCTTCAGCCTCACGTGCCAGTAATTTCACCGTAACCCACACCCTTCAAGCCGAAACAGCGATGCTGCTTCACGACAGAAATAGGCATTTATTTCCTACTCCACATCGATTACTCGGTCATAGGTCAAAAGTCATAGTGTCAAATGTACGAAAGGACAACTTTCCTTTGACCTTTCTGAGGCGTACTTAACCCGGGAACGGTGACCTATATGTCTGTGAGTCCGGGTGACTTGAATAATTCTAATAACTTTTTCCCCCGCCGCCGATTGTGTCGCGATTTTGAGTAGCTGCCTGATTTCCCCTCCCCCACCGTTAGATCAGCCCACAAAATCAGAGTGGGCGCAAGTTCCTGAGTTTTGATGCCAACCCGGTGCGGTAGACCGGGGTCACCGAAGATGTAAGTCAAATCGACGTCACCGTTGGCGGGTTAAAATCATTTAACAGCAAAATATTATAATTTTTCACCCTAATTAATACAATAGGTAAGTACCAGTATAGCAGTGATGTTTATCTTGATGCAGACGCATGTGTGCGGGACACGCACACACGTATCCGCCCGCTGTGTTCACACACGCGAACTGACAGCCCGACGTTTGAAGCGAACATTCGTTCATATCTGAGAACAACACAATCACATTTTTATAGCGTCCCAAAAGTATTTGATACGTCTCAGCTAGGTGAGTCTACGGTGCCAGTTCCACGCGACCAAGCCTGGAAGTACAAGCAAAAAACTATGGCTTGGTTCCTACAATTTTTTCTAAAGCTTAAAAAAAAAATAGCAGAGAAGTTCCAGTGTTGCCACTCTAACTAAAAACTGTTAGCTTGGCGCCAAAATATTAGGATAGAGAACTAACATTTTAACCTTACAAATGTTTTGTTCTCGGTGGGGGGGATCGAAACCACGCCTTCCCGCGCAGAAGGTAAACCTACTGAGCGGTGACAGCTGTCAAATTGACTTAAAACTGTGGCTCACCCGAACCGAGATCTCGTGATCTCCGCTCCAGACTGGCCATGTTCGGACTTACTGCTGACTACCCTCTACTAATGATAAGAAGTGTTACCCATGCATCGTTGTCCAGCTCCCAGAGACACGTATCCTGGCGAGCAAGTGCATCGATAAGCGCCCTCTGTGTTCTCACACACTTGAGTCGAGTGGCAGTGGTTACTTTCCATCTCGCATTCGTCTATGTCTGAAATCATGCTAACATTATAACCAGGAGCCTAATTCTCGGCTCCTCTGGGATCATTTTGCAATTTTATTTTGCTGCTTCTTTTCGAAGAGAGAATGGCAGATTTCCTTGAGTAATTCATCGACGACCTCATCGTAGAAGCCTCGACAGCTACGATATACGGAAAACGTAGAAAAAATGCGGGGTTGTGCAATGACAATGTGTATTTAAGGGACATTGAAAATCTCGGTCGGCCCGAGAATTAGGCTCCAGAACTTGTACAATAAATAATGCAGACACTGCACACAACACTTACTCCAAACTAAGCAGAGCTTGTACAATGGGAATCAGATATCTGATATAATACTTAAAAAACTTTTTTGTTGTAGGTAATACATACACAAAATATAACACCCAGACAAAGATTCCAGACATCTGCGTTCACCACATAAATATTTGTTCTCGGTAGGGTTCGAACCCCCGACCTACGGCTCAGAAGGCAGAGCTACTACCAACTGAGCTGAGAGAGCCAGTGAGATAGGAGAGATTTATGATTGTTTTTGTCACGTTTACCTGTACAAGAGTTATTAGTTTCTGCAGGTTTGAAACCTGGTCTGCAAGCTCCCATATCACTCCCATCCAGATTGCTAGTCACGTTCACATCGTAGAACACTTTTGAAGAAGTTGATTCTGGAGAATAAGAATTAGCTGAAGTTTGGAAGTGTTAACATAATTGAGCTGACATGAAGTTTATTATTTATTTTATTTAAAACATAACAGACAAGAAAAATTTAAGCTAATACATAGTACTTATACACCACTATTTTGTAATTACCAAAAAAAAGAAAATGCCGATATTGGCTGCTGATACTGAACAAATGCACGAAAAAAAAAAATTTACTCATAAAAAAATATCTTTAAATAACCACAATTTTTAGTCAAATATTAAGATATGATTCAACAAGCAAAAATAGTTTCATTCACACGCTAAATACCAAGCGGAACCGAACAGTACTACCTACGTAACTAATACGTCCATAATTTTATGCAGGATTTCTGAAAATTTTAACATTTAATAACTTTGTCATTTTATCGAAACTAAAAATTCTGATTGCACATTCATAATGTTCTACCCCTACTACATTACCCTATTTTTTTGGTAGTTACAAAATAGTGGTGTTTAACATGAACTAAGGTGTAGCATATAATAACATTGAAGGCAGAGACTAGATACATAGGTAACAAAACCTAATAACAAAGAGTTGAGCAGGACATCTGGCAATACATAGTGTCAGGTCATCATCATCAGCCTGAAGAAGTCTACTGCTGGACATAGGCATCTCCTAATACATTTCCAGGAAGAACAATTCTGAGCCCTTTCCATCTACCGACTTCCCGCGATCTTAACAATGTCTTCGGTCCAACTAGGTAAGTAGTAAATACCATAAATCTTTTTGCATACTGTACATTACGTATATGTACCGCAGATACCTACCTCCAGGGTTGTATGACTCTTCAACATCAGGTGAGTTTAATATTACTGGCTGGATTTCAAACACAGCTTCTGGGATGTAGGGGTTCTGTAAAAGGAAATACTTAATATACATACATGGCACCGCCTTCTCGTTATTCAAATCCTGTCCATCCAAAGGTTGTCTGGGAGAGATCACTCATAGCGATAAGACCGCCCATTGTGCTTCGCTATAATTTTAGTTTTTCGCTATGTGTAATGTCCTATTCTTGTGGTGTACAATAAAAGTGTTATCTATCTATCTATCTAAACATGCCTGTTTCCCGAAGCTTTCAAGGCAGAGATCATAGATTCCTACTACCTATGATTCTGTTCTAGCCTTTTGAAGTTATCTAGCATTTATTCTCCTTTTAAAACTTTGAATCATTATTTAAAGTTGCTTAAAAAACTTTGACTGCGAAGTAAAAAGTCTTAGCTAGTTAAGCAAGTAATATGTTTAATAACATAAAAAATCTACTATAACCATGCTGCTGCACAGATTTTCATGAAATTTATATGAGACCAATTTTGGAATTCTAACCTTTCAGTTGAAAATATTATTTCAAATCTAATTTTATAAAACAGTAAAGCCACATTGCGCACATCTAAGCGTTTTAAGGTACCAATGAAACGATATACGGTAATTGAAATACTCAAATGAAAAAAATAGTTATAGAAGTAGGTACAACTTAATTAATTGTGAACTTGTGATCATATTTTTTTAAATACAAACTCATTTTTTGAAATAAATCAATTTTGAAATTCTTTTATAGTTATCATTCAATGATGCCCTATATCCACTTACTTCTTTAGAGCCTTCCTTGCTGTAGACGTCGTTTTCTGAATTGTCTTCGTTCGAGCTGCATCTTGGCACATTCAGGCATTTTCTTATCTGAAAATTTGAAAAACATTGGCATTAAAGATAATAAACGGCGAGCGGAGTGAGCCTCGAAATAACCGCGTCCTTTTCAACAATTGTTGGCCGTTAGTGCTTGAACGTAAGTGCGTTTCATAACCAGCTACGTAGAAGGATTTTTTGACGTAATCGGGTTACGAACTAAGAAAAAAGCTCTGTCTAAGAAAAAAACTAAGAGAAACAGTAAAGGGTGAGGTAAAGCAAATATAATTTATTATATTACAACCATAGTCGCCGTAATTTTGACATATCTATCACTCCGGGGACTACATAATTTGGGGATAACATAATCAATAGGCGGCGGGTATTTTTAGCCCTCAGTTTTTTACGTGCTTGGTGAACAATAAAGTGTTATTTATTTATCTCTCTATAGCTTGACCGTGACCGTTGTACCGCGCCTGAGGAATGCGCTCGGCGAGACGGGGGGGAACCCCCGCACGAACCGTACTGTCTATGTCAGACGCACAAGAGATAATATATCCAAAGATGGGACGAGCGTTGTCTCGGGATGTCAAAACCGTTATTTTTAAAGTGGCCGAATATTGTTTGACAGGTCCTTGCCCTTTTTTCTTCGGCCCCCACCTCGTCGCATTTTCTTAGGGAGCGGCAAGGCGGTTTCGGTCAAACTATATTTAACAAACGGCCGCGTGTCTACAACGCAGCCACACCCCTTTATTTCTGTCGATAGGCACACTAACCTGCACGTTGTCTCCTATACAGCGGCGCGTAGAACAGGAACGCGAGCGAGCCTGCGTGCCAGCGCCGCACGTCGCCGAACAAGCCGACCAGCGCGACCAGACTGACCACGTCTCGCCTGATTCCTGTACACCATAATTACTGAAGCATTTTTGAGGTTTCTACCTCAAAATGCTCAACCCGGTCTAGAGAAGTTTTGGGCAAACGAAAAGACCAAAGAACTTGTCACCGTCACGCGTCTTGCGGCACCTCTTCGGTAAAGGTCGACATACTTCGGGTAATTGCTCAACTTTTCAGTTTTGCCGATATTCCTGGATATTTTATTACCCATACAAAAAAATATACACCGTGAAAGACTGAAACACGTCCAGCGGCAGTACTCATATTGAATAGTTTATTACTGCAAAATAAATCAATTGTCAGCCCTTCGTCCTTCACAAGTTGACCCAGTTTCAGTGCCGTAACTAGCCTTGTATGCGCCCGGTGCGAGCTTTCAAAACTGCGCCCTTGAAAAATGCTCTAACCAGGCTCTGACAATAAAGTGGACAAATGTGCATAAAAATAAATCTATCTATTTTGAACCGACTTCCAATCAAAAAGGAGGAGGTTCTCAATTGTTTTTTTTTTTTTTTTTTTTTTATGTTTGTTACCGCATAACTTCGTCATTTGTGAGCCGATTTGAAAAATTATTTTTTTATCTAAAAGGTACTACTTCCAGATTGGTCCCATTTTAATTTTATTAAAATCGGTGTTGCCATTTTTTTTTAAATATTTTTTTTAATGTTTGTAACTGCATGCCTCCGTCATTTATGAACCGATTTAGAAAATTATTTTTTTATTTGGAAGGTTATTCTTACGTCCAGATTGTCCCAAACAAATTTGATTAAAATTGGTGTAGCCGTTTGACAATGAAGTCGGTTTCTCAAGTTTTTTATTAAACTTACAATTATTTGTTTACGAAGGTATAGGTACTTAGTAGATTTCTTTAAGGTAAAAATTGTTTATTCAAAAATATTTGCTCAAATACAGAAATGACACAAAGTACTCGATAGTAAAGACCCAAGGCCTTAGCCTTGGGTCTTTACTATCGAGTACTTTGTGTCATTGTCTTTGTGTCCTTTTCTTGTGATTACGGTTTACCTTAGTAAACCGTAATCACAAGAAAAGGACAGCTACCTACTCAAAGATTTACTTTCCGCGCTTTTCTCATTGCGAAGTCCTTGATTACATTGTCATACGACAGGAGCCGTGCTATGTCGCGTTCAATCGACAAAATCGCTAGGCCAGACAATCTTTCTTGGCCCATCGTCGAGCGCAGGTACGTCTTTATTAATTTGAGCTTACTGAATGATCTCTCGCAGGAAGCTACAGTCACTGGCATCGTTAAAAATATCTTTATAGCGACTACTACATTGGGAAACATTTCCTTTAAATCCAGTTCCACTATAGCTTTGAGAAGACCCATACTTGACTGACATTCACATTTATCAAATGATGTAGTCGCTTCAACTTGACTCAAAGTTTCTATTTCGGCCCAAAATTCTGTGGCATTTATATCTGCAGAATATTTGATACTCAAATCAGCTGCATGTTTTTTTAGTTCTTCAACGAGCAACAATCAACATTAAACTTATTCACTCTCACACACAATTTTACTTTAAACTAATGAAATTTTATACAAATAATGACCATGGTTGAGAAGCAAGACAATCAATCCGAGTGCCCCCGGCCGGCTATCTGGGGGCTAATTCTCGGGCCGATCTCGATCATTTTGAAATTTTATTTTATTGCTACTTTTCTCAACCCCGCCCTTTTTGTACGTTTTCCGTATATCGTAGCTGTCGAGGCTTTTACGAAGAAGTCGTTTATGAATTACTCAAGGAAATTATCCATTCCCCCTTCAAAAAGAAGCAATAATATAATATTTCAAAATGATCGAGATCGGCTCGAGAATTAGCCCCCTGAATGCGTGATTCTCGATGTATCGGGGAATCCCCGAACATTGGGTGGGAGGGACGGCGCGGCAGAATAGAACGTTTGTGAATCGTTTAGTTTTGTAAGTCATCCTTTTCACTCTTGTCGAACGATGAATTTTCTATCTATCTCTCGCACGCTAGTGCGTCAGAATGCCATATAGATATAGATAGTACAGAGGGCGCGTCTACACCATATTCGCAATAAAACAAAATGTACCTACTAACTACCATGCATGAAACAAAACTAGATACTGGTCTGGTCATTTCTGCGCCCCTCCAGGGTCTGCGCTCTGTGCCTGGGCACCGCTGGCACCGCCCTAGTTACGGCACTGCCCAGTTTATAGAGTTTCTATTGGTATTGGTATAAATACTTGTACGAGTAGATACACAGCTACTGTTGTGCTTACATTTTCTGCCTATCTTCAGCTGTCCGTAGTCTTACGCCTTTGTGTCAAATAAATGTTTTTTTTTCACAAAAAGAAAAATAAAAACTGCGCAAGTGATTTTAAAAGTACTAGGCTATAGCTGATCCTTTTCAACTAAACGAGGTGGTATCATCTTATTGCAGCAAGCTGTAAACAGTTATAATTGGAGACTTACTTCACAAGGAGGCATTTCACACTTCCTTCTTTCGTGCGAGGATCCTTTGCACGCAGATTCATCCACCACAATCTTATCGGGCTTGATTGTTTTATCTGAAACATTATCCAATAGCATCATATTTGCACAAGCAAAGCAGACAAACAAGCATACGTCCCACCTGATGGGAAGCGGTTACCGTAGCCTATGGACACCTGCAATACCAGAGGCATAACCAGCGCGTTGCCGACCCTTTAAAAATTTTAAAACGCCCTTTTCGAAGATCCCCATGTCCAAGTCCTTAGGGAAAACCTCAGCAGGGAGATCATTCTACAGCCTGAGTGTTCGAGCGAGGAAGTTCCTCTGAAACCGAACGGAGCGCGACCACCCATAGGCTCCAAGGTGTGAGGATGAACTCTCTGCCTATGGCGAGCAGTGCGATGGTAGAACGAGGCTATTGGCATGATGTCAAACAGTTCTTTAGAGCATACCCCATAATACAAGCGCCAAAGAACAAGTTTTTTTTTTTGTAGCATGTTAGTTTATAGAAAACATTCAAACACGATTTGTAAAAGGATTGTTAGTGAATAAATGAAATAAATAAAAAAAATGATGAGAAGTCTCTCCTCAGACTTAAGGGCTCAATAGCGCTTATGAGTTTGGGATCGTCAACAATTCTACAGAACTTGTTAGAAAAAAGAATAAGTTACCAATAACACTGTTGTCTTCGTCGATATAACGGCAGGATCGGGAGCGTAGTTGGCTACCGACGCCACAGGTGGCGTTGCAGAGCGACCACTGATTCCACTCACTCCATTTACCAGGCACTGAGGCAGACCAAGAATATCAAAATTTAGGTACAAACAACAAGATGAAAAGAGAGTGTCTTAATACAGCGCAGCCAGTTGGGCTGGATCCAACCGGCTACGCCACCTAAAATCACCTATTAAGAGAAAATTATCTTTAATACATTCTTGCCAATTCTACAATGACCAAACTCAATGACAAGCAAGAAACTTACTTGGTTTCAATCCTACCAATTTTAACCAATTTGAAAGAGGACTTTTTTTCGTCATTTATAAACCGGTATGAAAATTTCTTTTTTTATACTTTCAGATTGGTCGCATGAAATTTCACCAAAATCAGCAGTTTTTTAATAAAAATATGGTTTTGAAACTTAATCCACTTACCGCTTACAGCAATATTATACCGCTTATGAGCGGTTCCCGCGTCGTTTTCTACCACACAGATGTACTGGCCCGCGTCCCGCGACGTCACACGCCATAACGCCAGCAAACTGTTGCCGAGCACACGATGCACATTGTATAGAGACTCACTTAGTTTTTGCGTGTCCTGGAATAGGTACATATATGTATCTGTGCATCTAAGAAAATTATGAGCCCGTTGGTCTAACGACATTATTGGAAGTGACTCGCGAGGGACCGGAAAGAGTGTCGCAATAAAGAGGAGGCCTAAGTTCGGCAAGTTTATCATGCGCACTTGATGTGCGGGCAGGTTTTTCCGCAATTACGCCGCTGGTGGCCCCTTTTTGCGGGACCCTTGACACGTGTTGCTCGAACTTTTTTAGGTTCTACAACACGCTGGTTTCCTCACGATGTTTTCCTTCACCGTTTTGAGAGTACTGGCATAGTGCACATATATTTTTCTACAGAAAAACTCGACTGGATTTGAACCCACGACCTTCGGATCGGAAGGCGGGGCCACTACCACTAGACCACCAGTGCTCCTTAAGAGGAGGCCTATACTCAGCAGTGAGTGCAAACGGGCTGATGATGATGATGAGAAAGGTTTGCATCATCAGCACACATCCATCCATCATCAATAGCAGTAGATGAGCTCTGGTGAAGGGGCTCGTCCGGGTGCGTACTACCACCATGCTTTTTTCTGCCTGCAATGCTGGGTTTCAGTTTGGACAATTGCAACGATACCGAATGTTTACGTAATAAACATGAGATAGCGAATAAAAACTTCGCTTTGTAAACCTAGTCTGGCAACAGATATTAGTGGTCGAAATATGATGGCAACAAGATACGTAGTTGCTGTTCCTTGTTAATATCAAACTTTTGATTGCAACAGAATTACACAATCGCTCAGCTGAAGTACAAACAGTAGGTCTACCACAAGCTCTGTCTGGCTCTGTCTATGGCTCTGGTTTTGAGATTGTGTTAGTGTTGAGTCAACACTAACACAGTTTTTCAGCGAGTCTGTTGACTAAATAAGTCTTACTACGAAACGGCAATCACGCTGGTGAGCACTCACACAGACTCAAAACCAGAGCCATAGACAGAGCCAGACAGAGCTTGAGGTAGGCCTACTGTTTGTACTTCAGCTGAGCGATTGTGTAATTCTGTTGCAATCAAAAGTTTGATATTAACAAGGAACAGCAACTACGTATCTTGTTGCCATCATATTTCGACCACTAATATCTGTTGCCAGACTAGGTTTACAAAGATAAGATAGACAGATAACTTTTTTATTTGGCTCAAAAAACACAGCTTGTAAATAAAATTAAACAACAGAAGAGAAGAACATTGAGTAAAGGTACGGCTACACAAGAAATTATAAGAGAAAAAGAAAACATAGAACACAATCATACAGAAACACATAGAAAGAAATAAGTACCTACACACATAATCCTAGTTCTATTTCTGAAAAAAGGGTGCCGACAGTATCCAATTAGGTAAGTATTTGCTTATGAGCCAAAATGGTCCTCACTCAGCTTAAATGCTGCTTCGCCTCCAAAAAGGGGACGAGGCAGCGCTGGTTTTCAGTGAGCAAAGCGAAGTTCTTATTCGCTATCTCATGTTTATTACGTTACTCTGGAGTCTGGACTGTGTTCTATGCGTATCGTAATAAATTGCACAATTCTTACTTTAAGCCAGTTAATGGTTGGTAGCGGATGCCCACCCGCCTCACACTTCAGTACAATGCTTCTCCACAACGGCACTACATGATCCTCGATGCTAACATCACCCGCAATGGATGGCGGCTTCTCCACGGTGATGGAAAACACCACTTCAGTGGTACCAGCCTTGTTGGTCATTATGCAGGAGTAGTTCCCGCTGTCGGACACTTGAGTGCGGTTTATAAACTGAAATATTAATAGAATGGAAAAAAAATATAATAAGGAGAACTTAAAATTTTTTCACCACACTTGGTTCGAAAGAATTAGCAGGGCTACCACGAGTTCCATATGGATAACCATATGGAACTCGTGGTAGCCCACCATTTTTTCATATCTTCTTGTGTTTGAATTTGTTGACACTGTTGACACAATTTTGCCAGCCATAACCATAACCATATGAAGCTCATGGTAGGCCAGCAGTTTCACGAGACGAGACGGAGAAGAGATAATTTATTTATCTATTTATCGATATGAGACACACGCATGCATTACCAAAAGACTTACACATGACTATTGACTACATATGAGACTAACATATGACCACATAAGAGACTCACACATGACCACATATGAGACTCACATTATTTCCTACTGTTTCACGGCTTTTAATTCGAAAACATTTTGGTCACATGCACAAAAAGAGCCTCATTAAGGTGCACTTAAAATCCTTTCACCACACTGGTTCAAAGACCTAGTGACGAGAAGACGGCCACTTTTTTTTTTTTATTTAGTGTACGCTATGTTTTATAACCTACTCTAATAATATTACAATCTAGCCAAATTCCGGTTAATAAGTAATTTTCATTGACATTTTTACTACAACTAAGAATGTGTCCACTAACACTTTTCTTACTGTCTCTATTTATGATGACGACACTTTGTTATTGTGTTCGTAATACCACACACTTTGCACTTTTACTGTGAGTAAATATGAATAATTACTTAATACTACACTAGTTCAAACGGTTTCGCGGGCCGGGGCGGAGGGCGAATTTTCATACAAACGTAATACCAAAATGATTACTAATATAAGCAAATTTTCACTATATTAATTGTAATAATTGTATTTGTATAGTATTTATCTAGGTTCCTGAACAGTTTTATTTTTGAATTACTTACCTCAAATGAAATTAACGCCAATTACATTTTGCAATGAAAAAATGTGTAAAATGCTATTGGTGTTTATTTCATTTGAGGTAAGTGATTTAAAATAAAATCTGTTCAGGAACCTAGATAAATACTATACAAAAACAGTTATTACAATAATATCATATACAGCGTGTAAAAAGACTACTACCGAAAACTGAGGGGTTGCAATCAGACCATGATTCTGAAGATATTTAGCGAAAAAAAAACTCGAAAAATATGTTGACTTATGTACGTCCTTTTAATTTTTTTTCTAGTTACATACACATAGTACACCATAATAATACCATATCTACTTAATTATCTCATTTATAAAAGCAAAAAACAAATAAAATAAACAAAACAGCAATGTACGCGTAAGCAGATTCTGCCCGCACGAACAGCTGAACTCGCCCTGGGTCATTGATCGAGCGCACGAGCGAGACGAGAGACTCCCGTGACAACACGCCCCGAGCGCGCGCGCTCTATCGACGGTCGAGTCACGTGACTCCGCGTCTGCGCCACTACCTAGACTCTAGGTTCTCTAGGTCCTAGAGAACCTAGACGGCTAGCCTGCCTTAGTTCTACCATAGACAGACTTGTTTTCCTTTGTCTATGGTTCTACAAACAACAGAATCTTAGGTAGGTACCGCGTAAACAACAAAATTTAAACAAATTGCAAGTATCCTGGTACCTAGGTACAATAAGGTAAGAACTCTTTGAGGCGCACTTAAAATCCTTTCACCACACTTGGTTCGAAAGAATCAGTGACACGATAAGAAGAAGAAGAAGGTAAGAACTTAAGTACTCTCTTACCTAAATTGCTTAGGCCCTAACTTGAGCACTTGAGTAAGCACTTGTCTGTAAGTTAAGTAGTAAGTTCGTACGAGTCAGTGGCCAACTCTGGTAATGGAGTTAGGCCACGCGAAGGCCTCCGTCATGGCCTAACAACTTTGAATCCGAAGCGCTCAGTTGAATTTGCCACTGGCGGTCACCCATCCAAATGGTGACTACGCGGAACTCTGCTTAACTTCGTTGATCTGCTTAGCCAGCTACGTCACGAACGTTTAGGTTTTGGGAAAGACTGAGTAGTTACCTACATACTAAGATGGTAAAACCAGCACTAAATTAAATCACTGAGTCATTAAAAAACTTATTACTGACTATTAAACGTCTCATTATTAGCTGAAATAAAAAAATAAAAAAACATACTACCTTCTAATCTTGCTTGTACGTATCTACCAACGTTAGTAGGTAATATTAGCTACTAACAATAGCAAGTCAAAACCTACTGGGCACTTGTGTACAATTAATTTAATTTGCGGTCGTATAATGAAATCATACCTAATATCATACTACTACTGCTTGGAACACTCGAACCAAACATAAACGCAGTAGGCAAGAGTAGCAAGAGTACCTAACGTATTTTTTCATACAAACAAGTATTTGTCCCGCGGCGGGAATCGAACCCACAACCTTCTGCCTCTAAGCCATAGGGGGTCGTTCGTGGGGGCAGACGGTAATAAATCACTTATCTGAAGTTCATACAAACATTTGTCCCGCGCCGGGAATCGAACGTACTACCTCCAGCGTTTAGACGCCATACTGGTCAGTCTAACTAAAGTTTATGCAACAATTTGTCTGGAAATCGAACCCGCAACCCAGGAGGGTTGTCTAACCCGGCCGCTATATCAACTGCGCTACAGAGATCGACCAGAGACGAATTTCGTACCTGAAGTCCAAATAAACATTTGTCCTGCAGTCCTGCTGCGATAATTGAATCCGCAACCTCCTGCGTCTAAGCCATACTTATCTAAGGTTCATACAAACATTTTTCCCGTGGCGGAAATTGAACCCGCGACCACAGAGCCGAGCCACTGATCGGTAGAAATTTTACAATAGGCATGACCTGTGGTGCGGCATTTAGTCAAAAGACAATGTAGCTAAATAGAAATCTGAACCTTATGAACGTTAGATTAGAGCACTTCTATGATAAATGACGGAGCGGGCGCCAGCGCGTCTAAAAAGATTCGCGGTGTCTTTTGCGGCTTTTTTCAAAGGATTTGGGGAATTACCTAACTTACCTAATTTCTTGAATGTTTTGATTTGATTTTTAGTTGGTGTTCAATACTCGTATTGGAAGCTTGCGCGTTGCATACAAATTGCATTATCTTTCGCGAAAGACTTTTTGTTTTCTTTTCAGTGTTTTTTTTAATAACGTAGTTGTTTAGGTATTTAGTTAATTTTATTAGTGTGTGCGTTTTTTTATTAATTTGTGAAGTGTTGAGGATTATTTATTAATTTAGATAGAACAGTGACAGTGTTTAATTAGGTAGGTATTCATAATGTTTAGTGCGAGGGAGTATGGACAAAAATGCTTATGTGCTATGGTGAAGCTTACGGAAATGCGTCACGAGCCTTGCGTATTTACCGCGATAGGTACCCGAACCAACACCACCCGTCTGATGCTAGAGTCATCACGGCTGCCTATCAGAGGGTTCTGAATAACGAGAGAATTACGCCCCAAAGGCGCGGAGCAGGTCTTGAATTATGTTGGGAGAAACCCTCGGGTAGGAACGCGAACTGCAGGAAGTTGCTCAGGGGCCGTGGAACCATAGTATCGCATAAAACTCAGCTGAAAACTCAGCTGTGCCATGAACGCGGTGGAGCTTTCGCTATTGCCAAACCACGCGTGAAACTCAAACCACCAGTTTGAACAATTTCTGGTTTGACCAAGGCTACAGCAGAATTAGGTAAGTACCTACCTGCCTACCAAATATCAATTTGCTATCTACCTACACTAGTAGGCACTTGCGAACTTACCTACGTGAATGCGTACATTGCTGGCTGCCGAAATAAATAAAAATCTTAAAACATTGTTTTTATCCGGCTATAATTTTTTTTTTGGACAAAAATATTTTTTTTTAGTTAGGTTTTGGGGTGCTGTTTCACCCCCTTTCGTATTCGGTAGTCGTCTTTTTACACGCTGTATAGTTAAAATCTGCTTAAATAAGTAATCATTTTGGTATTACGTTTGTATGAAAATTCGCCCTCCGCCGGCCCCTTAAGTCTTTTCATTATGTCCGTGTGAAGACTTAAAAGAACGAAACCGTGGGCTTACCAAAGTGACGTTATTATCACCGAGGGTGATCCTAGGCGTGGCTTCACCGATCTCCGTGTAAGGATGTTTGATCCACGTTATGGTCGGTAAGGGCGCCCCTTCGATAGGACATGTCACAGTGAGAGGCTTTGTCACGCGGACGCGGACGGGCCTTGAGGACTCTTTTGGTTGTGGGGGAGGCACTGAGGAAACATACATACTCATGAACAATCTGTCCAAGAATGATATCAAACAACCTCTCGATGTCAGTCACCAGGCTGTATCATGAACCGTATTAGACAGTCGAAATTTTCACAGATGATGTATTGTATTTATTTTATTGAAACCTATACAATAAACGTGTTTTTTTGCCCGTTTTATAGATAATGGTACCTACGGAACCCATATTTAAAGATATCTGAATGTAGTGATGAAAATCGCATAGAGTCTGTTCAGAAAGAGAGCCGTCGTGGCCAAATTGAGAACTAACGTTTCGATTTTTATATGGCAGCTCATCCCTTTCTTTCTGTCAGCATTTTGCATCATAAAAATTTAATAAAGGTACACTAGTTGTGATAGGATCAAAACGCAACAGACGCGCTATTGTATTGCACACTAAACAAAAAAGATGATTAAGCAAAGCAGCGACGCCCTCCAATCCCACGTTGGTTCTCTTTCTGAACAGACTCTACTAATTATTGTTTTTTAATATTAAGCCCGAAACTATAGTAGAAAATTTATAAAAGTAGAATTTTAACGATATTCAATAAAATTTCAACATAGTACTTATACTTACCCAGCACATCAACCAAGTACGACACGCTAGCATTCCCCACTTTGTTCCTAGCAACACACGTATAGTTCCCCATCTGTTCTACAGCTGCACTCCTCACTGCAATCACCTCCCCATATTCCTCAGACACCATGGTATCATCGAACAGTTTCAACGGCAATCCACCTTTGAACCAGTACACTTCAGGGAGAGGGTTGCCGAGGGGGTGACAGTGGAGGTAGTAGGACTGCCCTGATAGCACTTCCAGGGTTGTGCTCGTTTGGAATATGCTTTGGATTATTTTTGGCGGTTCTGAAAACGAAGTTATTTAACTTATTTACATCATCATCATCAACCTATATCAGTCCCCTGCTGGGACGTAGGTCTCTCCCAAGACTTTAGCTCGTTTGCACCAATGAGGTTGGAAACCCATTATGGGGAAGAAATGCAATGACATTTTACAACGTGTGGTAATGTATGGATGCGCAAGCGTTTTTTCTCTTCTGTGTGTATGGAGATGTAGCAACAGAAAGTTCCAGCATACACTGGTAAAATCCCATTAAAGAATGTCTATACTGCGCAGCAAGGAATTTCGCAAGTCTCTGGTTTGCACCCTGCTGTGATGTGAAATGAGTTGTAATTGAAACGAAATTAATTTCTTTTAGTTCGTACTTCCAAACCCTGAAGGATGCAGCGGGGGTTGGAAGTTAGTATGAAAATAATATCACCCAAAGTCATGCCACCATAAGTTTTGAAAGAGCTAGGCTTACCCAGTACTTCCAGTCTTACAGTCCGTTCATCACTCCCGCCAACATTGACCACCACACAGCTGTACATTCCCGCGTGGGCCTTCTCCACGTCAAGAGTCAAGTCTGCGTAGTTAATATCTGGGGTGTTTTGACCGAGGACTTTACCGTTTCGGAGCCATTGTATACTTGGTGTCGGCTTGCCGGTAGCTTTACAGGCTATCCTTATGTGCGTGTCTAGCTGAAATCATCCATCAAATATTACAACTTCAATCCCTCACAGGCTCTGACTTCTGCGCCGGAGGCCGTAGGTTCTATCTCCATCGAGAACAAATTAGGAGGTGAACATAGATGTTTGTTCTCTGTCTGGGTGTTCTAAGTATGCATTTACAAAAAAAATATGCAAATTATATTATCTGCTATCTGTAGGCTTACCATGAGCTCTGTCTGGCTCTGTCTCTGGTTTTGGTTTTGAGTCTGTGTTTTTGTGAGTGTTGATTGAATAAGTCCTTCCTACGTCAAAACGTTACACACACAGATGCACTGGTGAGCACTCACACAGACTCTAAACCACAGCCAGAGACATAGCCATGGTCATGGTAGGCCTACTGGTTCCCGTTGTATAAGCTCTACTTTTGGAGCTAGATAGTGTTGTTTGGATCATCAGCCTGAAGAAGTTAACTGCTGCACAAAAGCTTCTCCTATACATTTCCAGGAAAAACTATTCTGAGCCATCGACCATTCTCGCGATTTTATCAATGTCGTTGGTCAATCGGGTGGGTGCTATCGAATTCGGTCAAGCCCCTAGAAGAAGACAAAATCGTTCTAACTTAAAGGAGGCCTATGTCCAGCAGTAGACTTCTTCAGATTTTAGATTCATCTAGTCATGAGGCGTTTGTGTTTTTTTTATAATGTAGACGACAGACAAAACTTACTGCAGCTTCAAAACTCTTTCCAACAGTAATGCCTTCTCCGTTAACAAATGCCGTGATATCCTCGACTTTAGCAGACGAGACCACACTGACTCTATACGCTACATGTGCAGATCCGGCCTTGTTCTTAGCATCACAGCGAAATACGCCTTCTGATTTGACGGTTATGTTTGCAGCGACCAATGACGAGTTTTGTAGAATCCAGTTTTCATTGCTATAAAAATAATAGTGCATCGTTTCAGACTGAGATCTCGTGATGTCGACAATCTTTGGATGACCAACGTCATCTTAGGATCCCAAAGCTCAGCAGTGAGCGCATCCTTGAGGCAAGTGGCATACCAAGGGAAAGTCATGGGTTCAAATCTTTTGGAATGTCCCAAAAGATGAAGTTAGCACTATAAAAACAATAAAAAATTAAACTAAGAAGACGTTGAAATAAATAAATAAAATTAACAAATTGGAGCTAACGTTACGTTGTTTTTCTAACTACCTATTTTCGTTGTATCTCCCAAAATTATCTTTTTAGTTTCTGATAAAAAAGTGGTTTTTCCCTATTTTTTTTGGCTATAACTGCTCCTTAGTATCCTATACTTATCCATATTCATATAACAGTCATCTCGCTAAATGATATTCCTCCCTTCCCTCAACAGACGTGTCCATGCAACGCTAACTTATTGTTTCTCATCTTGGGTACTGATATGGGGGACTTACAACAATCTCTCAAAATATAGTCATTATCTTAACTATTGCCATCATTGATTAATGATACTGGTTAATGATAAACAGTGACAGGCTAACTTAGAGCAATGTCTCAAACCTAAGCAAAGCTTGTAAGTAAGAGGGATATTGTTATGTTTACTTGGCTTACATACTTATAAGTCCAGTGTATACTTGGTTCTGGTTGGCCGTGGGGATTGCACTCCAATGTGGCATCAGAGCCTTCCATCAGGGATACATCCATCACATCGAAGTCTGATATGAATGGTGGTACTGAAACACAGAGTTTTGCGAGTCCAAACATATTTTGTACACAGTTTTTTACAGAGGAAGGAAAAGACAATTTTTTTCAAAAGGCATAAATATCAATCTTAAAATAGATTGGTAGTTAATAGGCCACTCTCATCAAGGAAATTTAAGATCACCCAAAAGAAGATTTATGATCTCGCAAAGCTCGCCTCATATCATAAAAATATATAAGATAGATTGATAGATAAAAACTTTATTTGTCTAAGTATAACACACAAAATAAAAATAAAAACAAAAAAAACTACAGAGATATATACAAAACAAAGACTTAATTAACAAGAAAATAAAAACTAGTAACGAAAATAAAGGTGGCGTATAAAAACTGATCACAACATATTATGCCAAGTTACCTGATACATCCAATTTGAACAGTCTATGCACACTCCCATGTACGTTAGTCGCGAGACACTTGTAAATGCCTGCGTCGTGTTGTTGTATGTTCAAGAGTTTAAGATGGGAATCGTCTTTGAACATAGACTTTGAGTTGTGCAGCCAATTGGTCTGGAAGGAATTGCACAATTTGTTAGGTACATTCTTCTTCTTATCGTGTCACTGATTCTTTCGAACCAAGTGTGGTGAAAGGATTTTAAGTGCGCCTCGAAGAGGCTCCTTTCGTGCATTTGACACATAATTTCGAACTTTTTAGGTTCTACGATATGCCGGTTTCCTCACGATGTTTTCCTTTATTCTTTATTCTTTATTGCACACACATATAGACAGTATTTATAAAACATAAAGTAAAGACATGTACAAAGGCGAGCTTAACCCTAAAAAGAGTTCTCTTCCAGCAAACCTTTAAGGATAGATATATGTGTAAATAGAGGTGGGTACGTGTACAAGAAGGGGATTTGACAATATTATTATAATGTAAGTAAAATGTATTAATAACACAATAAATAAACTAAATATACCTACCTACACATAATTTACATATACATACACACAATAAAAAAGTATATACATACATGAATAACGATATAGACTAATACTATACATATAATATATATACAAATTATATATAAACTAATGTATACTTATAAGGAAAGATAATGCTCTTTGACTCTGCGCTTAAAAATACCTAGCGAAGGACTCGCACGGATGGAATGAGGAAGACAGTTCCAAAGTTTCATGGAGTGAACAGTGAAGGAGCCATTATATCGTCTTGTGGAATGTGTAGGCGTTTTTAATAGTAAAGATTTAGCTGTTCTGCAAGGCTCACCACGGGGGACAAGGAAATCAAAACGTTCACGGAGATATGAAGGAGAGAGAGGGTTATTAAGTATGTTATACAGGAGAGACAGGATGTGCAGATCACGGCGACGACGAATCGGCAGCCACTTTAGCTGCGACCTGAACATCGAAACGTGATCATACTTACGTAACCCGAAAATAAATCTAATGCATAAGTTCTGAAGACGCTCCAATTTATTGCAGATATCCTCTGTAGCGTCTAAAAAGCAGGAGTCAGCGTAGTCAAGTAAGGGTAATAAAAGAGTTTGGGCCAGAATGACTTTAGTCTCAAAAGGTAAAAACTTCTGGAATCGCTTGAGGGATTGGAAGGAAAAGTGAACCCGTTTGCTAATTCCATTGACGTGACCAATCCAAGACAGTTGGGAGTCAAAAATAACACCCAGATTCTTGGCAGTAGCGGAGTAACAGATGGGGGAATCAGCATAAAAAAGAGGAGGTGGGGAAGATTTACGGACCATATTCATCATGTAGGGGCTACCGCAGATTAAGGCTTGAGATTTTGAAGGGTTAACGAGAAGGCCAAATGCTTTTGCCCATGAGTGAATATTTTTAAGATCTGCATTAATTTGGTCAATGCCAATAAGAATCTCATCGACCTTAAAATGCCTATAAATTTGCAGGTCATCAGCGTATAGGTGATAATGGGAAAAGATGACTTGGGTGATAGCATTGATGAAAACAGAAAAAAGAAGAGGGGAAAGAACGCCACCTTGAGGTACACCCGCAGTGATCTCACACCAGCCAAGACCTTTCCTTCACCGTTTGAGAGCACTGGCATAGTGTACATAAATTTTTGGGCAGAAAAACTCATTGGTACACGACTGGATTAGAACCCACGACCTTAGGATCGGAAGGCGGGGCCGCTACCACTAGACCACCAGTGCATTAGGTACATTTCTCTGCCATTTCTCTGCCTTCTGCGCCGTAGGTCGTGGGTTCGATCCCCACCGAGAACAAATATTTGTGTGGTTAACATAAATGTTTGTTCTCTGTCTGGGTGTTATATTGTATTCTAAGTATGTATTTACAAAAAAAAAAAATGTATTCAAGTATTATATCAGCTATCCGGTTCCCATATTACAAGCTCTGCTTAGTTTGGGGCTGGGTAGTGTTGTGTGCATTGTCCACAATATTTATTTATTTATTTATTTATTTACATTTGGCAGCCCTCATATCTCCGTTGCTAACTTTGCCTTCTGCGCGATTGATCCCCACCGAGGACACATATTTGAGTGATGAACACAAATGTTTGTTCTCTGTCTGGTTGGTATATTGTAGGTATGCTAAGTATTAAAAAAAAACAGCTATCAGGCTCCCATGGTATAAGCTTTGCTTTGTTTGAGGCTAAAAAGTGTTGTGTGGAATGTCTCAAATATTTATTATTATTACAACAAAATGTATTTAGAAAAAAAACTATGAAACGTTTCTGAGCAACCTTAAAGGAGTTGTGCTTAATTTCAGACCTTGCCTTGTAGTTTTGGAGAAATCAATTTCTCACTTTGGGCTTTATGCTTAAAACGTTAGCTCTCATTGATAACGAGAATATTGCTCACTTTCGCTCAGTAGATTTTACTAGATTGGTTACTTACCTTAGCTGGAGGCCTTGCATCAGTTTGACAATCTAAATATGCATCATCGCCTTTTACTACTTCCATAGTTTTTATTCCATTTGTCCGAGATCGCTTTTCATCAATACCTTTTTCATCTTTCGGAACGATGGTTTCAACTTTTTTTACACCAGGTTTATCAATGCCGTCGTTTTGATCATTATTTTCATGATTAATATCGTTTTCCAGTAAATTACCAATTTTTCTGTCAATAATAACGTTTTTCGTGTTTATTACATCATCAATAGTATTTGCTTTATTTTTATAAATTGTTACGTTTATCAGATCAGAATCTTTATCCGAATTGCTATTTTCATTTCTTTTATCATCAACCGTTCTTCCATCTTTACGTTCATTCGGTTTTAACGCATCTATAGATTTTGTTTTAATGTTGTTGTCATCATCTTTTTCTATACCAGTCAAGTCTTCTGTGTCATCATCATTAACATTGGATTCTATGAAATCTGGCGGCCATTCAACGTCAAAACTGATGGTAGAATAAGCAGAGCCAACGGCGTTAGTGACTATACACGCATACGTGTCTTGGTGGTCACGAGATATGTTAGAAAGTGTAAGTTTACCATTAGATATTAGCTCTGCGTCCTGAAATTATACTTTAGGTTTTAGGTATACAAGAGAAGAGATATACAAGAGTTTATTCATTACAAACACACACACAAAAATACAAATTTTTCCTCTTTATAATATTAGTGTAGATAGTGTAGATGTAGATTAATCGTTTTGTATTTGTATTTACAATCATCGAACCTTATACCATTGTACGGTGTCACCCGCTGCCGCGCGGACCGGGCACTCGACAGTGACGTTAGAGTGCTCCAACACGGTCGCTTTGCTCTGCGATTGTTCTGCTTGCTCGCGCGTGGGCAGAGCTACAAAAGGTAATCATTATTTTCTTCATTATATTAGTCCTATCATCAAGAAGCAGACCGCCCTCGATAACTCTATCACTCGCACACTTTGACCCTTCGAAAGACTTGACCTAACTGGTTTTCGTACCTGGATAAACTTTTAAGCAGATATAATCAAAAGCTCACTGTTTAAGTGTTTACCAAAAAAAGATCAAAATATTTTTTGGTGAACAGTGAGCAATTGAATTGCTCAGAATATAGATGCTCGCAATTTTTGATGTATGAGTTCAGTGGTTTTATATCTTTCAAAAGGTCAAAGTGTGCGAGCGAGAAGTTGTTTTACTGATTTCATCGCCTTACATAATTATAACAGATAAAAAATACAAATTTTCTCGGTTATACTCGGTATAACAAAGTTTAAATTCCATTCCTACGTGAAATATTGAAAATCCATCACCACTGATAGAAAGTTAATTAATAAACACTCCGAATGAGGTATAGATTTAAGCATCAAGGTCTGCATATAGCTCAACTGTTTCTTGTGTATTTTGTGCACAAGTTTAGTGTGTGTTTTGTGTAAATATTTTTAAATTTTAAGTTTATTAGTGTAAATATTTTTTTCATCAAAATTTGACCATATCAGTACGCCATACGATCGTTTTTAAAGTATTACTTACAATACACTTGAACACCAACAGTTTTGTTAATGATTCCAAATAGATTCTTAGCGACGCAAGTATAGTTTCCACTCATGTCTATGGACGGTGACTTGATCGTCAAAGTGCCATCCTTGCCAACGATGTATTGGGTATCTGAAAATTGAAAACACATTCTCATCCTTTACTTACAAAGTTATATTTCATAGCTAACAGAAAAAATAAGGACTGTTTCGGCAGAGACTTCTAATTATAATGGCACCATCAGAACATTTTTTTATTTAACTATACTAATTGTACCGATCCTGTTGTTGCGTCATTTTAAAGTAACGATGGCAGCGATTTATTCATCGTCGTGTTTATTGTTTCAGTATATAAGAAAGAGACGGAAACATTTTTAGATTTTCAGTACTAACGAAAAATGTTTCTGCAGTTTAAACTATTTATATAATATCCTTCTATTATAGCGAGAAGTTGTTGGAGGGAGAGGGCTCAGAATCATTCTTCCTGGAAACGTATAGAGGATGCCTATGTCCAGCAGTGGACTTCTTCAGGCTGAATAAAATAATAATATACGAGTAAAAGATCCTTTAAAAGACTCGTTTGAAATAAATACCTTTGTGCAAGTAAACATCGTCCTTATACCAGAAAATGTAAGGCTTAGGTTTGCCTGTAGCTTTACAAGCGATGGTAAGAGCGGTGTCCAAGTTCGTCGCTAAATACGGGCCAGTGTAATCATCGTCCAATATTTTCGGTGACTCTAGAAAACACTAAATGATACATAAGGTATACAATTAAATAGAATTTTGTCTGTAATCGAAAAGGCACAATAAATGTACCCACTGATACTATATAGTCCTATTGATTTATTACTAGCAATTCTTTCCAATTCGCACAGTGGACATACAAAATTTTTTTTTTTCTTTATAATATTAGTGTACATAAGTTTGAAGGAAATCTTACCATTAACATTAACGTGGAAGAACTTATTGTCAATGCCATAAATGTTTTGCGCCACGCAGACGTAAGTCCCCTCATTTTTAGAACTTGCGTTTTTTATGTAAAGGTTTCCAACATCATTGAAGCTGTAACATGAATATGTACAGAGAATTCAGGCATTACTAAAGCTTTTGATAAAGTAAACTTTGTCATTTAAAAATATTATATATTATTTAACTTCTAATTATACTGTTTTCTTTGAAATGGCCGAGATTTTTCTTGATTACGGCACTACTTTTGTATAAAATAAGCTAAGCGAAAATAATATTTACTCTTCAAAAAATTAGAGTCACCTCAGGGTTACTGTTGGGACCTTTATTTTTGAGCATATACAAAAGGTACAAAATTGATGATAATTTTGTTTGTCTCACCTAATTTCAGTTGTATTTTCCTTCAACATATCCACTTGAAATGACCACCCTATGGTAGGGATGGGGAATCCAACGGCGTCACACTGCAGAGTGACGTCATCTCCAGCCAACACATTGGTAGTCGATTCAAGAGTTCCTTTTATCGAAGGCGGTACTAAAGGCAGATATACATATATAAAAAATAAAAAAAGGAAGGTATATATAATAAATATTTTAGACAATCCACACAACAATATAGTATAGAAAACAATAGAACACCCAGACTGAGGACAAACATCTGTGTTGACCTCACAAAGATCTGTTCTCGGTGGGGATCGAACCCACGACCTACGGCACAGAAGGCAGAATTTATGAAGAATATAGAATACTTTATTGGTCACCATCATGATCATCAGCCTGAAGAAGGCCACAGTTGGACATAGACCTAACCTATACATTTCGAAGAAGAACGATTCTGTGCTCTCACCACCAATGGATTTTCCGCAATCTTAAGATGTCGGTCTATCGGATGGAGGGGCATCCTACGTTTCGTCTTTTGGTTCATGATTGTTATTCGGGAACCTTTATTCCTTAACTTTATAATTATTCATCAATTATACTTAGTAAAACTCTCTTACCCCACACGTAGAGTGAGTATGTAACAGACGCATTTCCATGAGTATTTTTAGCACGACAGGTATAATTACCGAAATCGGTTAAGTTTGCGATGAATCTGAAACATATTTTTGAATATAATAGTATTAAACAGTTATACAGAATGAAGTGTATGTTCAATAATTAAGTAGTATCAAAACCACTACACCCAGACCAGGGAAAATATTTTTTCATGAAAATATTAATTCGAAAACTCGCAAAGTCACAAGGGACTGAAAAGAGAACTAAGAAGAAGGAAGAAAGAAGTGACTGAGAAGAGGGATAAATATAGAGGACGCTCACACTCCGGAGTGGGTGTAAACTGGCTGAAATTATGATGATGATGAAAACATTACTCTTGCGCAAGAATCGGATCTGCACCCTGCATCACTCCCGTTTTCGCACCCAGAAGTAATTAAATTTATTAATTCAGTTAGAGATAAGCTTTCAGGAGCAATCAAACTACCAGCAAGTCAAAAGCGTCATGATTATTTATATTTTTTGAGTTAGGGCATATATTTCAATCTACTGATAAATTGATCCACCATATCAAAGTATATCCTTTAATTGAGAAATGAAATGAAAAAATCAAAAATAAGAACTGCAATTTTTTATTCGACAAATTAGTCCGTAGATGGAAAAATCTAGTGCATATTGTTTTCACCTCATTCCGAATTCATCAACGATTTTTCTGTCATCATTCATTTTGGCTCCGTCATGTTCCCAGGAAACTAGCGGTTTGGGCAAGCCTTTAGCTTCGCACGGCATTTCTACTAATACGCCTTCTAATGTATAAATTTCTGTACCCTTTGAAGTTATCTCTGGTGTCTCTACAAAAAAATGCTATATTAAGACTTGCGTTGTACCTACTTAAGAAGCAAATATACATACACTGATTTTGAATTCTGACTATGATATAATGACTTAATGTCTGTCGTAGCAGCTCATTTTATTTTTCAAAGATTGAAGAATTAATAGTTTAGCGAATCACTGACAACTACGAGTAGAATCACCTTATAGTATAGACGATATCTTGTATTGTATTCTAGCGATATCAAATAATATGGAATTGTAGACTGAGTAGTTTGAGTTTATTCCTTTTCGCTTCTTTCGAAGCAGGCTATAGTATCAAGACCATGCCTCCTAGTCTTACGTTTTGTGTTGGAATTTTTAGAATTTACGTCTTTCGTCAGGCCGCCATGATGATCCCCTGTAGACTTTGGTTTTTGACTTTCAAATCGATGAATTCTTACCGTAGATCGTAACGGAGAATTTCTTCTGAACGGATCCCAGAGGGCTACTGACGTTGCAGATGTAATTTCCGGAATCTTTCTCTGTTGCTTTTTCTATCACTAAGCTATCTTTTACGAGATGTCTGCAAAAAATAGTTCTTATGAGTTAAGCCTCGCATCATTTAAGTGCTCTGCGATGATATTGCTGTCATATTTGACAGCATTTCATTGATCGCCACCGTAGAAAGCTTAGATGTGCGTAAGGCTTTAATGGCCAAGTCTGGTGAGGCGCCCTGAGGCGGCGTTTCTACCAGAGATGTAAGAGGAGTGGGGATGTAAGAGGAGGAGGATTTTAACTTTGAATTGTTGACTATTGTATATTTTGTTTTTTTATTTGATCGATAATGCCTTTCTATATATCGTTTTTCTTTTACCCTTCCTAGATACTCACACATTTTGAGAAAACTTTATGGGTAGGTCATCCTTTGTCCAAAAGACTACCGGAGGGGGCGCACCGATAGCGTTGCAAGATAGTGACACTTTCTCATCTGCTTCTACTTCTAACGGGTTCAATGATTGTCCTGAACCATCTGATTCTAATTGCGGAGGATCTATAAAATAAGTTGTTTGTCAGCATCAAGAGTAGTAATTTCTTTTATTTTTCTTCTTCTGAATTTTGAAACCCAGTGAAACCCTGTTCGTAATTTAAATAAAACCTTTGATAAGTTACCTCCTTGGTTGCCATGTTTCGGAGTAAAAGATCGTTCTATTTTTAAATGACACGGCTCAAATGAGTTTATTAAAATACTGCTTGCATGTATTTGGCCAGTACAGCAATTTTGGTTTATCTCGAAGAAGGCTGTCAAAATCGAGCAATTTTTGAAAAATAAGATTAATCAGTAAGCACTCACATAGAACAATCAGTTCGACATCAAAGGAATCTTTCCCAATTACATTCTCAGCAGAGCAACGATACAATCCTTGGTTTTGAAGCGTCGCAATAACGGTTAGGTTCGGCTGTGTCATTTCCAGCACAGTGAAATTATCTGTAGTAGTACTAAACTCCCAAGAAAATATGGGGCTTGGATTGCCTTTTAGTAACCTGAGGGAGAATTAGGATTTAATAGAGGGAATTTAACACAAACGTCATTATAGGTTCAATCTAAGTAGAGCTGGTACTATGTGAACCAGATTGCTGATACTAACTAGCTTGTTATTGAAGTGAAAACTTCTTTAGCGGCGTTGAGCACTTTTTCTGTAATGGGTATAAAATCTTAAACTCGCGTCAGCGCGTCAGGACACGTGACCTGATCGAAAAAGCGTAAGACGGATGGAGAGTAGACAGCTATCCCCTCTCTACGGCGCGGCGAAAATGTATGCCTGGGCCTACTGTTTCGTTTAGGCAGCGCAGGGCGCTTGCGCGAATGTTCGTGTATGTTACAGCGCAGCGTGCCAAATAACAAACAAGCCCCCCCTAACCATTCCAAAATATCAAACATGCTCAACGTTAATAATCAAGTTTTCACTTCTGCCGGCACTCCCGGAGTGCAACCCGTATTTTTTTTTTAATAAATAAGTTCCTAGGTACAGTCAGGATCAAAAGTAGATTGACTATTTAAGTTAGTAAATTCCTCATTTCTCTGTATTTTTAAATGATATGGAAACTTCAGTTTCCAAATACTCGTAGTCATGGCTCAAAGCGGATCTTCAAATAAAGTTCTTAACTTATTCAAAAATTAAGAAATGTGTATTTGAAGTTGAACCTTATAAACCCGAAATTAAAATCTACTTTTGATACGGACTGTACTTTAAATACCTACATGATAAATTAGCAGTACAATCACAGTAAATTATGCGTGTGATAAGAATATTGTGCAATATAGAATCTCACCTACATGGGATAAGGGTGGTTTGTCCTTTGATAGCTTTGATCTTTTTAGGTTCTTTTATAATTACTGGGCTTTCTGAAAAGAAATTACATAAACTAAGTAAAGGGGAAGCTTTCTTACGTACGGTTTTTACCTAGCTCAAAATAGCGCATTCCGACAGTTAAAATTGTTTCAATCTTTGTGGTTCTTACATGTAGAAGCACAAAAACATTATATTTGAGACGATCCGTATCAGCTAAGATCTTTGCGTAAGCAAAAGCGTGTTTGCTGCTCTGAGGTTAAGATCATTTACAACGGTATTAGTTAGCTCAACTGATTCTAGGATATTTCATAATAAAAAGAAGGAGGTTCTCAATTCGGTTATAATTTTTTTTATATTTGTTATAGCATAACATCGTCATTTATAAGCCAATCTGAAAAAAACAAATTGACTAACAAGTTATATTTTGAGATTGGATCTATAAAAAATTCATCATAATCAGTTACATACTTACAGTAGTTTGGCCATGAAGTCGGTTTCTCAAGTTTTTAATTTAAAATATTAAAATTAAAGTGTTTGAAAGAGCATAATATATTACTATCTTCCTAAAATTCGTAAATTCGTTGCCAAGAAAACAAGATTCAAGTAATAGCTTACCCAGCCCTCGTACACTCAAATTCGCATGCAGCTCAACTTTATCAAATCCATTATCCGCCTCACACGAGAAAGCTCCCAAGTCTTCAAAACCCAGTCTTCTTATAGACAGAGTGGAGTTATCATCAGATATAAGGATATTCTCAGTGGTGTTTAGGAGAGTACCGTTGTGATGCCAGGTAGTTTGAGACACTGGGTATGAGTCAGTGATACAGAAGAGCTCAACTGGGTGGTAAAGTTCTTGTGAAGTGTCTGAAATATATTAACTTGCTGTCTTAACCAGTTGAAACCCGCTGGCTCCGTATGGAGTAGGAACAATCAAAATTCTATCGTGTCTGGGATCGTAGTATTTGAAGAGTTAAGGCCTGCGCACACCTAGGTGATCGATGGCGATCAGCAAACGATGTCAAATATTACAGCGACATTTGACAGCGTTTCAGCTGATCACCAACGCCAGCGCCTAGATGTGCGATTTATCGCGTGAGAATCATTGATTTTGTTTTACTTTACCCTTTAGTACTATTTTTACTAGTAGCCCGAATCATCCCATTGTTGGGCAAAAACCTCCCCCACAGTGCGTCAGAAATGCGGCAAACGGCGGTTTTAGTCTTGTAGCGCAGTGTGGTATTGTGAATGCGGTCAATTAATTTTACTCTGGATGTTTGACAAAGACCAAGTCTGCGAGCCATAGGTAAGCACGGGAAGGATGCAAATGTATATTAGTTTGCGCTCTAAATTACCATTGGAAGGTTGCCCTTCATGATCTCTTTCAACGACCAATAGCTTGTCCACAAACGATCTCAGTGTGTCTTGCGATTTTTTTATCATGCTTGCCTGCCTGGAGAGATACTAACAGGCCCAGGTAGACTTTACCCTTATTGCCTTAAAAGTCTTAAAACATTGGAATTACCAATGACAGTATAATCTTACCTAGCAGTCCTTTCACCACAGTGATCTTCCTCCAAACATTCACCTGCACGTTATCTTGAGTAATTCCCTCCGAGTTCTCGCCAAAGCAGAAATACACAGCTTCGATATTTTCTTTTGAAGAGTTCAACGTCAAAGTGCTTATGTATGTGTTTAGTTTGGGTTGTGTAATCTGAAATATTGATTCTCCTTCTTATCGTGTTACTGATTCTTTCGAACCAAGTGTGGTGAAAGGATTTTAAGTGCGCCTCGAAGGCTCCTTTCGTGCACTTGAGTTTTTGATAATAATTTTTGGTATTTTTGAACTTTTTAGGTTCTACGATATGCCGGTTTCCTCACGATGAAATATTGACTTAAACCATACAGTAGCCCTTTTATTTCTCAATCTACTACTACTAGTGGATCTGTGAGGTGTAGACCTCGCGAGCACACTAAAAGTGAGCAATTCACTGTATTTTGAGGAGCTATTTTGCCGAAGATCTGCACCAAATTTGTATGGGAAAACTCTAAATTACCAATATCAATAAATCGGATAATGTTACACCCTGTTTTTCTAAGATGGTCCTTAGCCTCGTTTGGTTTATGTTTATTCGATTTATCTATTATATACAAAATTAGTATTTAAATACAAAAAACTGGTTCCCTTACAGTATGGTTCAGGATCTCTTCCGTCTCCCGATGCCAAAAGACCCTGGGTTGAGGCTTGGCTGTCACTTCACACACCAACTCATGAAGTGTGCCGTTTAGTATTGTGACGGTCTTATCACCTTTTATACTGACTGCTGGTTTAATAAGAACAGTTATTTGAACCGCGTCTGAGGCTGTAAAGAAAATATAAGCAAACAAAACTATAATGGCACGGTAGAAATAACAACCAAACTAAGACATTTTTTTCTATGCACTTGTACGGTTGTAGGCTTTAAATATTGCACATCAGCTTTTCTGATTTCGTAGAGCGCTATATCTTTCTGAAGCACGCTACGCTCTATGAAGCCGAAATTAGCCGATGTGCAATATTTGTTGCCTGCTGCTGTAAGTTTCGGCAAGTTTATCATGCGCACTTGATGTGCGGGCAGGCACATAAGTTTTTCGACAGAAAAACTCATTGGTACACGAGTGGATTTGAACCCACGACCTTCGGATCGGAAGGCAGGGCCACTACCACTAGACCACCAGTGCTCTCAAGAGCCTGCTGCTGTAATTTGACAGCAATAAAAATGTTGCCGTCCCTTTCTTAAGAATGGTACCAACAAGGATTGGTAGCTATAGCATTAGCGCTATCAATTAGGTTAGTTTAGTTGAGAAAATACACTGACTGGAATCGACACTTTCTTCCCATCGTGTCACCAATTCTATCTATAGTGTGGTGAAAGGATTTTAATTGCAGCAGCCTCTTTGAGCTGCTTCCGTGCACATCACACACAAATATTGCATGAATGGAGGTTCGTTTTCTATGTATATTAATTGTTAAAACCTATGGACAATTTTAAAATTTTAAACTTAAATCACTGTGGTTGTTAAAGCCAATACCAAAGTTATTTCAGTGTACAATTATCATCGCTAATAAACGTTCAAAACAAATGAAAAAAAAATCGAATTGTATGGAAAATGGTTCACCAAATCTTAAGTTACCTTCCAAATGGCCTCTGACAGCCACACACTTCCAAATCCCATCTTCAGTGACATTTATTTCCAATCCATCCGTGCTGTTATCAACTGTACGTTCCTTTAGAACGGTATCATTATGCATCCATCTAACTGTGTCACAGTTTTGTACTCGACAGACTATTCGAGCTATAGAATGTATGCTTTGAGATATGGCGTGAGAGCCTAGTATTTGTGCTGTGGGCTTGGTTTTGATGGCTATTGTTGTGGATTGATTGGTTGAACCTCCTGTGGTAAAAAAAATATGAAAATAAGGATCTTTGGTGGTTTTGCGTTCAGATACATCCCGGACATTCGACCAAATCTAATACAAAAGCCGCGTTCCAACAAGATGTAGTATAAACGCGGCTTTTGTATTAGATACACAGCCACACACACCCCCACAAATTGTACCGTGAAATACGCCAACATTGCCACCAAGGGGATTTTTGCCCGAAGAACAATTTCTAGGTAAATTCTTAAAGTGCAAAAATATCTGAATACTATGGCAACATTTATTCATTTTGGTAGAAAATAGGTTCATAATTTTTTTGGGCATAATTTCCGTTCTAACGTTGAGACGTAATTCTATATGAAGTGATTGAATTTTAAAACTCGCAAATGTTCCATTAGTGCATAATATGGTTTACCTTTACTCGCAGCAATGCACGTGTAGGTCCCAGCATCAATCTCAGTAGCATTCTGTATCGTTATATTGTATGTGTAGATACCGGCGAAGTTTGGCTCCACGTTTATTTTGTTACCTAGAATACATACATACATAAAATCTCGCCTCATTCCCGTAGGGATAGGCAGAGATCACGGATTTCCACTTGCTACGATCCTGATATTATCTCTTTCGCTTCATTCACTCTCAAAACATATTTTCTTTCTTTCTCTTTTCTTTCTTTCTTTGTTACAAGTAGCATGTAGATCAGATAGCAGACGTTTTAAAAACAAACTTACTTTTAACTTCAGAAACGAACTGAAATTCAGTTAATAATGCTTCGCTGAAAACTGTGCATGTTATAGTGAGGTTATCTCCTATTTCTACAGTCGTGTTCGCAGGTTCGATGCTCACTTGGGGCGGGTCCACTGTAAAAGATAAACTTAAATTCAAAATAGCATGTTTATTCTGTTGCATCACAAGAATCACTCTGAAACGTCTTAAAACTAGGTGAGTCTAGGCCCGTATTCTGAAACAGTGCTTAGGTCTGAGTCGAGCCTCAAGCACAGTTTTTTGACACTTTTCAATGGAGAACTGTCATAAAATCTATGCTTGAGGCTCGACTCAGACTCAAGCGCTGTTTCGGAATACGGGCATTTAGTGTCAGTTCCACACGACCAAGCAAAACAGGCAGCAAACTACGGCTTGGTTCCTACCGTTTTTTTGTATGATACTTTTGCAAAATAAAAATACAAGTACCTAGCAGTGAAGTTCCAGTGTGGTGACACTCTTCAGGTGACACAATCAGGTGATAAGTTTTACTAATAAGGTATAAAAGTGCACGAACAGAGCCTCTTTGAGGCGCAATTAAAACTCCTTCCACCACACTGGTTCTAAAGAACTAGTGATAAAACAAGAATAAGGTCGACAAATCTTCTTCTTGTTTTATCTCTAGTTCTCATATGTTTATTTAGTAGGTACTTATTTAGTTTAGTAAGTAAGAGATAGGTGGCAACCTATTTCTTTATCAATGTTTGCTAGACATACCTATGAGAGACAGTTTAGTAACGCCCTTACTGACTCCTGCGACATTTTTCGCGAAGCATTTGTATGTACCAACGTCTTCTTCTTTTACATCTTCTATCACGTGTTCTATGGTTGTAGTCTGTCTGAAAAGTAATGCAATAGGGTTGTTAGAGACCAACTTACGGTTGTAGGCAATAAATATTGCACATCGGGTTTTCTGCTTTCATAGAACGATCTCTTTCTGACGCACACTACTCTCTAAGGCCCGTATTTCGAAACAGTGCTTGAGTCTGAGTCGAGCCTCAAGTATAGATTTTATAACAGTTCTTCATTGAAAAGTGTAAAAAATCTGTGCTTGAGGCTCGACTAAGACTCGAGCGCTGTTTCGGAATATTATGGGCCTAAGAAGCCGAAATTAGCCGATGTCCAACGTACATACATGACGCAAAGGGCTGGTTTTCAGCCTACCCCAATTAGACAATAATAGTCGCTGTCATGTCGTATAAGGAAGTCAAGGAGGCCGCTTTTAAAAGACTAAATTGGATAAAACTGCATGAAAACCCCGACAAGAGCTAAGCTCTTAAATTTAAGAAGAAGATACTAACATGCTGGATACTTGCGGCTGCAGTTTCCGTGAGTCTCGGGTCCACATCGCAGTCAGAGGGACGAGACTCTCCACCTTGCAAGTTAGGACTACCCTCGAATGGGCGTGAGCTGATATCTGAAACATATCGAGGAGTACGCCAACATAATTTTAAGGGGTTGACAAAACAACTTATCACTCACACATTTCAATATTTCTGAATATAAAATCACTATTAAATAATGTGAAAAAATATAATTTTGATCCAACAAGTTTCATAACTCTTTATCCTCTAACTTTTAAAGATGTGTTGGTAGAGAAATGAAACAATACCTGCCGTGATGTTGTGAGGTACGGAACATCTGTAAATAAAAAATCCACTAAGATAAGTCATTTTTCGTTAAGCTAACGACGACATGAGGTTTAAACTCAGAATAAGCCCTCTGTTCTTCGAATTACACTTATTTAGTTTACCTAAATGTATTCACGTGCCGCTGCTATAGAGACGCATGTTTCGTTCTAACGTGTAAACCATTTTAATGTGTGGCGAACTCCTTGGTAGTTTAACTAGGTACCTAGAAACTTTTTGTTAGCCATAGTTTTTTTTATCAAACAATTCGGTCCATTTTCAAAATTCAAATATCGACACAGGTGAATAAACAACAGAAGTAAGCTATACACTCATTGAAGTTAGCAGCAGTTGCTCCTCTGTCTCGCGTTTGTTCGCATCGTAATAAAAGTCCATTGAAGAAGTGCTGTTTTTTTTTCATTATATCATTATATCCCCCAGGTACATCCCGCCTAAAAATTTAATTTATCATAACGGAGTTTGTAATATTACTTGCCTGGAACTTTAGCTTGAACAGCGGTCGTGCCAATTCGTCTTAGCGGCTTATTGTGCTCATCTTTCCCATTTATCTGTAACACAAATACTTCTGTCATCATTTATCCAACATAGACATTCATTTATTTACTACTTAAGAACACCATAATAAACTAATAAAACAAGGACACTAAAAGAAAAAAGATACACTTATAATATATAACTACTACAAATATTATAATTAGGCGTGTAGAACCCTGCTGTTCAATTCAAATACTTACAGCAACGTAAAAGAACTCTTCATCAGGTGGTATAAACGCCTCGGCTAAGTAAACCTTATTCACAGAGTCGACTTCCGTTATCGGCAGTTCGAAGAGGGTACTTCCGGTCATAGACAATATCTCCGCAAACTCTATGGTGACCGGCGCGTCTGTCTGTGATAGGCGAATCATCATGTGATTGTATGTTCCTGTAAAATATAATATTATCATCAGCAGGGCTACCACGAGCTCCATATGGTTTTGGCTATGGCTGTCAAATTGTGTATAGATAGGCTAACCCACATATTCATTTTCTTCACGGAATAAGCAAAAGCGTGTTTGCTGCTCTGTGATTTTCTTCTTGGGTTTGAATGTGTTGACACTGTTGACACAGTTTTGACAGCCATAGCCATAACCATATGGAGCTCGTGGTAGCCCTGCAGGACAGGCCTTTCAGCTCAGTTGGTTGTAGCTCTGCCTTCTGCCCCGTGGGTCTTGGGTTCGATCCCCACTAAGAACAAATATTTATGTGGTGAACACAGATGTTTGTTATCTGTCTGGGTGTTATATTGTATTCTAAGTAGGTATGTATTTACAAAACCCATAGCACAAGCTCTGCTTAGTTTGGAGCTATACTGTGTTGTGTAGATTGTCTGCATTATTTATTTATTTTATTTTTGCAGTAGGTACCTTCCCATTTAATTTCCAGTAAATATTTACCTTTCAAAGGTCGATAGCTGGTCTCGGCCATACCCTGAGGCTTCTCGACGGAGAAGCCATGCCCAAAGGTCAGGTTGGAGAGTCCTGATACCTTCACGGAGTACTCCTCGTCGCTGCCGACCCTGATGGTCCAACTGCCAGGTTCCGGCTGCATCACTTTTACCACCTGTGATCAGATCACATCTGGATTAGTTTTGCCGCTTAGCATCAGGTGGGCTTCCCGGCAAATCGCAATAATATTATGAATGTGAAAGTTTGGATGCCAGAACGGCTGAACGGATTTGGATAAAATTTGGCACAGAGATAGATTATAGTCTGGAATAGCGCAAAGGCTACTTTTTATTTCGGTAAAATGTATGGTTCCCGTGGGATAGATTTATTTTCATTTTTAATCGACATGATCAAAGGATGGACATGATTTTTTGCATAGGTAGTGGTAGTTTAGGGGTTAGAAAATGACAGGCTAATTTTTATCCTAGAAAAAGCACGGTTTCGAAAGGATAATTCACAGGAACCGTGTTTTTTCAAGCGTTTTCTCTACAGATAATGTACTTATCATAGTCAATAGAGAAAACCGCGGGGCGCAGCTATTAGTCAATACTTATTCGTTGACATTTCGCTTTGAAATTACTTAGTGGTGAGCGTGACTGGTTCCATTTACAGGTCTGACGATACCTTTATCGTCAGACCTGTAAATGGAACCATGCACGCTAAAAATTTAAACCTGTCTTGGAAGTTATACTGACCATAATTTCAGCCAGGTCCAAGGTGGTGATGAGCTTTGGTGGTCCCGTAAGCACTTCCCCGCTCGGATCCACCACCGAGATCTGAGGCTTGGCTCCCGACACAGATACCGTCACCTCGCCCAGAGTACTGTCTACCGGAATCTAAAACAAATGCTAACATCAGTTTCTTGACAGCCTTTTCTCAGTTTGTAGTAGCCCTGCCTTCTGGGCTTGAGGGCGTGGGTTCGATCCCCATCGGAAACAAACATTTTGTGTGGTTAACACAGATGTAAGACTAAATCTAAACATTAGATCATCATTAGATTAGTGTAATTCAGGACTTTTGTTCTAAGAATTATCGTGTCTTACCTCTTGCGTGTAGTTAGACCCCGCTGGTTTAACACTGGACCCTAGGTTTACCATTCTGCCTTCTAAGGAACTTCTCACAAAGTCTAGCACCTGGAAAATTGTTTATTTCTATCAACTTAGCCTGCGTGTCTCTGGTTCTTTCGAACTAAGTGTGGTGGGTGATAGAATTTTAAGTGCACCTCAAAGAGGCTTTCTTGTACTTGACACCATATTTACGAACTTTTTAGATTCTACGACATGCTGGTTTCCTCACGATGTTTTTCTTCACCGTTTAAGAGTGCACTATAAATTGTTGGGCAGAAAAACTCATTGCACACGACTGGATTTAAACCCGCGCCCTTAGTGTCGGAAGGCAGGAACGCTACCACTAGGCCACCAACGCTCTAATAAGTTTCCATAAATAAGTACTAATAAATAATAATAAATTCGCCAACAACTATAACACCGGTTTTCGTAGTAGGTTTACTTGTGTACGAAAACCAATTGGGAATACTTAGAACGTGTTAGTTTTTTTTTTGTTGTGTTCTAACACTCACCTTATGAACACTAGTTTTATTCAAGTTAAAAACCTGCCCGGAGCTGGCAGCAGCGATTTGCTGATACACCTTGAAAGAAGGCTTGTCCAGATCGTTGCAGTGCCCGGTCAGAACGAATACCACCTGAAAAATACTATGGCTTCAATGGATTTTTAGTAGCTTATAGTACTTATTTTGATCGGCATAAAATTTTACAGCATATACATTTAATGCACTACTTATGCTACGTAATAATATAATCTAAGAACTCAGTGCTGATTATGAGCCTAGTGCTATAATTTTGCTGTGTACGTTTATGTTTTTTATATGTATAGGTACCTATTTATAATCTTATCAAATGGCATGACCCTCGAGAAATTTTAAAACAGTTTCTCTACTGGAATCCCCGCAGAAAAGCAAAAACGCTTTTTGGGAATCCCCAAACGCGATCAGTCAGGCCTAAGTTATCTATCTATCTATCTCTCAAGCTTCAAAAATTTGACCAACAAAATTAATTGTAAGTCAGATTCATCACAGTTGGTAGTAGCTCTGCCATCGGACATGGGTTCGATTCCCACCGAGAACAAATTTTTGTGAGCCGTGCAAATATGTTTTCTGTCTGGGTGTTTATTGTATGTAGTATTTACAAAAATATATATCAGCTATCTGGTTTCCATTGTACAAGCTCTGCTTAATTTAGGGGCTAGATAGTGTTACGTGGATTGTCCACAATGCATATTTTTATACCTCCCAGTCAAGGTCCAAGATTCTTGGCTAATAACGGCAGAAAACGCTATAAGTAGGCAGGTACATAGACCAAAGAGTATGTATGTGTAAGTCTGTATAATAATGCCGTGTCCGTTTCCCTTCCGATGCAATGTGTGTTGAATTTTGCGCGTGAGTATACAGATATTTTGAGAACCTGACGTTTTGCTACCTAGACGTTCTGCTATACAGACCATTAGATAGTTGGACGTTTTGCTACTTGGTCATTTTGTTAATTAGTCTTATTGCTCATTCTCTCATGCTATTGCTCAAGACTGGCCTCTAGCTCAGTTGGTAGTAGCTCTGCCTTCTGCGCCGTAGGTCGTGGGTTCGATCCCCACCGAGAACAAATATTTGTGTGGTGAACATAAATGTTTGTTCTCTGTCTGGGTGTTATATTGTATTCTAAGTATGTATTTACAAAAAAAAAATGTATTCAAGTATTATATCAGCTATCTGGTTCCCATATTACAAGCTCTGCTTAGTTTGGGGCTGGGTAGTGTTGTGTGAATTGTCCACAATATTTATTTATTTATTTATTTATTAGACCTTTTGCTCTGTTGGACATTTCGCTACTTAGACCTTTTGACCAGGAGGGGAAAATTCTTGGTTGGACCTTACAGCACCCACCTGACTCTGTTTCCTCTGCACAGCATCCAACACTTTCCCAACAAGTCGATGATCCCCAGCCGTCGCATCCGTGAACACATAGACATAAGACTTGGCTTGGCTTACGTCCAAAGCTAGTTGAATACCACCCAGGGACTTCTCCGGGCAGTCTCCACCGCCATAGACGCGGACTTTTTCTAAGGCGTTCTTGAAAACGTCTTTATCCTGGGTTACTGTTGCGGGGCCAACGGCTGAAAGGTAAGGTTTTGTAAAGGAATCTCTCATGAACCAAGCCGTAGTTTGCTGTCTGTTCTTCTAGGCTTGGTCGCGTGGAACTGGCGCCTAGATTCACCTAGCTTTAAGATGTTTCAAAGTGATTACTTGTTGAGTCTGCCTGCGACCACGGCTGTTGTAACACGGTTGAAACGTGTTACAACAGCCGTGGCTGACGGACGACGTGTACCTACCTAATTAGGTAGAGCATACTCTCGAGTTTTCACTTCCTAGATTTTACACATTCTGAAATAAAATATGATTTGTCAGGAAATACTATACTATATCAGCAACTATAAGGATGTAGGTACCTACCGATATAGTATAAGCATAGTAAGTATTTCACCCAAGGCCGTCTTAAACTAGGCTGGGGCCCTTGGCCACACAAGAATTTTGGGCCCTCTTGGAAAGTAATAACAGCAAATATAACATTAATTTTCTAAGTGTTATACTTTACCATTTAAGTATAGGTAATCAAATACAGTAGGATATAATGGCGTAGTATATGCCTTGTAGTGTGCCCGACAATTTTTTTTTGAGAATAAATGTGTTAGAGAAATTGTCTGTCCTTCGGGGCCTCCAGAGAATGGGGCCCTGGGCACACGGGGCCAGTGCCCCTTGTGCCCTTATGGTAAAGACGGTATTGATTTCACCTTACTCACCAGGATCATGAAAAGGCACAAAAACAAAATCGCCAACAACATTCCCTTCATCCAACGCCGTTTGCAATATCATCTCGGCACCTTCTCTCAGCTGCTCCAAATCATTATACATCGATCCGGTCGTATCGAAAACAAACACCAAACTGCTCTTTCCATCTTCAGAAACCTTTAAAGACGCATTTGAGGGTTTCGAACACTGCGACACTCTTATTAATACGAAAATAGCAACGCATTGAAGTATTTTTAGGAACATCTTACGAGAAACATGCGTAAGTACTGATTATAATATAGCAAAATGCAATGTTTTAGTTTTGTTATCTTGTGACCTATGACCGAATAATCAATGTGGAGTAGGAAATGAATGCCTATTTCTGCTGACAGCGTCGCTGTTTTGGTTTGAAGGGCACCGGTGAAATTACTGGCACGTGAGGCTGAACATCTGTATGCCTCAAGACTACGGCACGTTCCTGACGTGCGTGACCTACGAGGCAATGCCTTGTTATAGGCGATGGTAAGCACTTAACATCAGGCGGGCCATATGCTTGTTTCATCAGCTAGTTGTATAAAATAGGTGTTAATAGACTAGATAAGTAAAAATAAAACGTTTTTTAAAATAAAATCTTTATTTTAAAATCCACACGTGACCTAAAAAATACATTTCGTTCGATTTACTCAAGCATACAAAACACCACTTAACTACTTAGCTTAGACTAATGCTCAAAATTGTTCCTAATCGATACCAGTTTACATCTATGATGGGTATCATTCATGAGATTTAACAAAAATAGTTATAATAGATTGAACTACGATATCCCAACGACTGCGCCAGTTTTGTTTGTAGCTATATAATTGCCTTAATTGCTAAAATTGCTAATAGCGCAGCCGAATGGATAACGTTTTCGGAAAAAGCCAACTGTCAAAATGTTTCTACAAGCGAGACATTTCGTTTAAATCCACTTTGCAACAAAACTAAGATGTACATAATTAATGTAAGCCATCTGCCGAATTAGACAGAGAAAATACAGTCTCTCTTTCCAACACGGCGGCTTATTATTATTATTTATTTATTTTAACAAAGGCACACTATTCTGAATCCCAGTTACTTAAATCTTAGTTGTATATAAACAACTTTGTCTATTGTGCATAAACTCATGATTGCTTACTTTTACTGTTATTTGAAATTATTATGTCAAATTCACAGACGCGTCTGATAGAACTAATTTATCCTGTAGTGTGTGATAATCTCGGAAACTTGTACTCTGGTTTTCACTATTTGATAATTTGATATCCGGAGTTTGGTCATTTAAAATCTGAAACCGAGCGCGTTAGCTAGTAACGCCCGGCTTCTTTCAGACTTAATGAAGAGTCGATATTGCTGTTGGCTTTACACATATGAAGTTTTTAAAGCCATATAAAATATTACAAAATATACCAGTTCTAAAATATACAGTAAAGTTTATAATATTTAAACAATGCGTAGAAGTAAACAGTACATTTTATAAAATTCTTAGACAAAGAGATCTTATAAATACTTGTCTTTACAATATTTGAGCGTCAAGTCTAATAACTACTATTCTATCAAACAACCAAATAAAAATCTATCATCCGTATTCAAGATCGTTGCTTATCCATTTTAGCAGTCCCTAGAAGGATGAAAATGGCCGAGCGACGTTGTTAAATACGGGCAAAAATATTGCATTTATATCTAAAACGTAAACTTATAAATTCAAATTAATTATAAATTAAACCAATACCAGCTTCAAGTAAAGATTAAATTATATTCCAAATACTTTTTGTAAGAAAACTTATCAGAAAATATTACATGGGATAGTCTGTTTTTACTTTAATTTTAACAAAAAAAAGTATTTAAATAAATTCGGAGTAAGTTTTGAGATATATTGCTTTAAATGAGCCTTAATTTGTTGATATGGAACCTTATTGTATACTTTTAACTTGTAACATACAAAAACGCTATACTACGAAACTAACAAAGCTGCCAAATGTAATTTACATAAATGTCAATAATATTTTTTAGAAAAACCACACAGCACTATCTAGCCCCCAACTAAGCACAGCGTCTACGATGCGAACCAAATAACTGTTACAATACATCATATAAATTGTTTTGTAAATATACTTAGAATATAAATATGTATATTAATGTAAGAATATCCTTACTTGAAGATGGGTAAGGTAAGTTCAATTGTTTTCGGTGGTAGCGTACGAGAAAATGCATTACATATTTATTATTGATTAATTATAAACTTTGAATGGCCACAATAATGAACTGGCAAGTGAATACGATTACAAATATACTAGGGACCTTATAATTTGTATAACCAAGGCTTTTATATTCTTGCCAATGTTGTCATTATTCCTCTATATCAATGATATTATATTTAATAATGTAAGTTTAAAAAACTTGAGATAAAACAATTCAAATCGGCTCATAAATGACGAAGTTATGAGGTTTATTATGTCATATATCTTATACCTTTAAACGAGAAAATCTTCTTGTGTATATATATATATATACAACGTGTATCAAAATATGTGAACTATCCTGAAGGGGGGTGAATTTCCACCCCCCGGGGAACAACTTTTGTTCAACGACTTTTCGAACTTCGATTGGTATCTCTGAAAAAAACTGCAACGAAGTTTCAACATGAACAGCTGACTTTATACAAACTGACAACCCTAAACTCAGCTACAGAGGTAGTAGGTAGTAGTAGTAGACCTACAGAGGTAGTAGGTCAAGGGGTCAAGGGGTTACAAGGATAGGGTTGTCAATTTAATTAGGCATTATGAAATTAAATATTTTTGTATGGGAAACTGAAAATAGGAAATTTTAATTATCTCCCCCCCACAACTGATCACCATTGTGGTCTGAAACCCCCCACCTTCGCATAGTACACATATTTAGATACACCTTGTATATTTAGGATCTCGGAAACTGAGCCAACGATTTTCATGAAATTAAGTATACAGGGGTTTTCGGGGACGATAAAACGATCTAGCTAGGATTCATTTTTAGAAAATGTCCCCTTAATCGTAAAGTAAATAATCAACTTTATCATAAAATCATAACTCCTAGCGCCATCTGTTGATTAAGTCATGAGTTAGTGGGACAGAGAACGCCATCTATTGACGAGTAGTGGAGTTTATTATTATGTCGGTAAGATTGAAAAATATTAATATTTAATAAGTAATTCGTATTTAAATATATTTCACAACAGTTTACCAAAAAAAAATACCGGGCACCAACTGCTAGTATATAACATAATATACCGCTTACCATCAGGTGTGCCGTATGTTTGTTCGTATACTTTGTTGTATAACTTCGTCATTTATGAACTGATTTCTATTTTTTTTTATCTAATACTGGTTTCAGCAGTTTGGCCATGAAGTCGCTTTCTCAAGTATTTTAAACTTCACTTGTCACGTATAATATAATTGGTTTAAAGATGAAAAAAATATGACAACAGATTTATCCGCCGTTTTATCTGTTGGTAGTATATTCGGCTATTATAAATAAGACTGATTGATTAAACAATATATCAGATTTCAATAGGTGTATACTACATAGTAATTACTTTGGCAAGTGAACTATAACAAAATATTATTAATTTGTACTTGCGACATGCGTCAGTCATGGAAAAATGAATATAAACCGATTACAAATAAACACATAACAAAATTATTTATCAAATAATTAATTATAATAAATTGAATCTATTTATTTTAAGAAATAATATTTAATTTCCCGAAATATTCTTATTTATTTAGGAAAGAAAACCTTTCATAGTCATTCAGAATTAATAACATCATTTAATTATTAAATAGTACCTAAGCCTATAAATTACCAATTAATTACATTAATTCGACACAAAATTGAATATATCAAAATTCTATATTTAACTATCGTTAAACATAAGTCCCAAAAACCAGGGTGTTTTGGTCACATTGGGGACTTTAAATTTGACCTCGAGCAACCCTGTCTACGTTAATATTTATTTTTAAACCTACGTGTGTAGCGAAAAGACTAAAAGTCATTCAAAGAATATTTTTAACGATACAATTATTAAATTTATATTTGAATTGTTTTCATACTTTAAAAATCAATTGGAAGCCAAACCGTCTACTACACAATTGAAGTAATTTGTATGAACTTTGTAAACTTATGCCCGAATTACGAAAAATATTATAAATTGTTCGTCATTAAAAACTAGCCAAACCATTGTGCAGTACTATAGCCATTATCCAAATTTCAAATCTCGAATAACTTGAGCCACAAGTATTTGAGAATTGATAAATCTATCATAGATCAAGTAAATTAGATACGATATGTTATAATTTGTTTGAAAAGTTCAACAATATTTCTCTAATTTAGTGACGTTCTAATATATATAAGCAGCGCTAAGTGTCGCCGCATACGGGCCACCGGCCACAATCACAAATCTCCGCCACCGGTACATTATATGGACTCGCCAAATACGGAGCAGCATTGCTGTGTTTCGGTTTGAAGGGTGTGGGTGCCGGTGAAATTACTGGCACGTGAGACTGAACATCTGTGTGCCTCAAGTTGATGGACGCAGGTCAGTGCATCATAGGGCACGTTCGTGACGTGCGTGACCTACGCTTTTTAGGCGATGGTTACCACTTAACATCAGGTGGGCCATATGCTTGTTACATGAGCTAGTTGTATAACAAAAATACGGTTAACGTCAGTAGCCGCCACACGCTACAAATCGTCGCTATATAAAATGTATGAAAACTACAGGAAATATGACAGTGGCGGCGTTTTGTGGTTGTGGCCGAAGGCCCGTGTGCGGGAACAATTAGGGTCAAAACACACTAAATAAATCTTGCGACGTTTTGCGAGAATTATCTAAGGCCCCAACAATCAGGTCTCAAAAAGTTACATATTCTAACTACTAACAGCCATACTTATAAACGCAATTTAAATTTAAACATTGCTTAAAGCTAGCCCTGTCACTGTTTGTCATTACCCAGTGGTAAGAGATGGCAATTAAGGGGCCGGCGGAGGGCAAATTTTCATACCAACGTAATACCAAAATGATTACTAATTTAAGCAGATTTTTTACTATATTATTGTAATAATTGTATTTTTATTGTATTTATCTAGGTTCCTGGGCAGTTTTTATTTTAAATTACTTACCTCAAATGATATTAACGCCAATCACATTTTACAATGAAAAAAAAATTGTAAAATGCTATTGGTGTTTATTTCTTTTGAGGTAAGTAATTTAAAATAAAAACTGTTCGGGAACCTAGATAAATACTATAAGAATACAGTTATAACAATAATATAGTGAAAATCTGCCTAAACTAGTAATAATTCTGGTATTACGTTTGTATGACAATTCACCCTCCGCCGGCCTCTTAAGCACTGTTTATCTTTTCACATATTTTTATAAGTAAGGCCATAAGATGATAAGTTACCGATGAGCAAAAGCGCTGGAGTTCAGAGGAAAGGCACCATATCAAAGTCAGGATACCCATTATTGTTAGAGAATATAGGCTTTAGGTAGTCGTTTGGGCGGCTTTAGACAACTTCGTCGGTTGCTAGCGGTCCCGGTTGTTTTTCTATCTTCTTGTACACTAATACATTCTTGCCTACTTCACCTGATGGAAACTGTGAACAAAAAAGAAAGATTTAATCAAACCACACGCCCCATACGTGTGGGGATGAAAAAATAAATAATATATATTAATTGATTACCTGCGTGTGCGGAATCTCGTGCAGCAACGAATATCCTTTCAATATATTGTCGATTCTCCCCTTCAGTGTATCAAACAGCACTACTAAGGTGGGTGTCTGTCGCGTTGAGTACTCAGTCTGCCACCATCGAAGCGGGTTGTTGTAGAATGTCTCCGCCTCGGTCGCAGAGCCGGGGTGGTCAAACGGATCGCAGGATAGATAGCGGGCGGTGACGTTTAAGTGGAGGTGGCTGGAAACACGAGAAAAAATTATACATAACACTAATTTTCATCATCATTGGCCTGTACCATCTATTACAGATGATTTAGGTGGCGTCAGTCAGGTTATTGCACATGAACCAGAAGTAGAACACTTCCGTTCATGGCTATGAAGACCGATACGAGAGTGGCAGGCACGGCCGCATTTACCGCAGATGAAAGAACCCGGATATGTTACAGGGTCTGCGGCGCGTTGGTGACGTTCTTCTCGTTTGAGTGCTAAATGGTTGAGCCAGGCGCGATCGTGAGCTACAACGCCGTCAGCCACGGTTTTTCGCCAGGCGTTGCGATCTTCAGCCTCACTCTCCCAATTAGATAAATTAATTTTAAAGCTAGCCATGTCGCGTTTCACGCTGTCTTTATACCGCAACATCAGACGGCCGACAGGTCTTTTGACATCGGCTATTTCGGCTAAGAGAACTTGTCTCGGCAAACGACTAGAGTCCATGCGATGGACATGCCCTAACCAACGCAAGCGTCTCTGCTTTAGCGTGGCAGTGATGCTCGATAGTTTCGCTGTTTCCAGTACTTTTTCATTCGTAACTTTATCTTGCCATGTAATACCTAATATCTTTACTTACTTAATATTACTAGGCAGATACTGCAGAGCCTCAAGACAAGTCTTTAATCAGTGCGTGTTGCCAGTGATGACTTATGGAACTGAGACGTGGTCGCTAACTATTGGTTTCGTACACAAGCTCAAAGTCGCGCAACGAGCTATGGAGAGAGCTATGCTGGGAGTTTCACTATGTGATAGAATCAGAAATGAGGATATCCGTACAAGAACTAAGGTCACCGACATAGCTCGTGGAACGAGCAAGTTAATGTGGCAATGGGCAGGTCATATGTATAGCTCGGAGAACCGACAACCGTTGGGGAATAAAAGTTTTTGAATGGCGACCACGAACCGGAAGACGAAACGTAGGGCGTTCATCCACTAGATGGACCAATGACATTGTTAAGATCGAGATATTTGAAGATGGTTAAAAATAGGTTGACGGATTAGTTCGCTTACCTGTATAGAGGCGTTGAATGGCACGGCATTAGGAACGCCACAGATGAAGTGTTGGCCGGCAGAGCATCACGTAACAACGGCATCACAGACAGAGTTCCGCTCTGGTGGACGACGCCGAAATACGCGCCCGGGATCACGTTGCCGAGGAGAATCGAACCCGCGACCATGTATAGTTGCCATCTGGAAGATTGTTATATCATCAGGCAGGAGACGTTTATCTAGCGGCACATAACTTTAGCGCTGAGCGATACGCGCTGCGCATGCGTCGTAGTGTGCCATGTCGCGTACACTGGATGTGTGGATGTGTGTCCTATTGGTACAGAGAGCGGAGTGCGACTGGAGAGCCAATCAGCGCTACGCACGCCCGCCTTTCATCCCGCTAGCCCCCCTCAGGTACCTTAGTTTTGACTTCTGCGCAATAACAGTCAGCGCTAAAGTTATGTGCCGCTACCTATTCATTAGGTCGCCAATTTGCATTGTAAAGAAGAACGATTCAAAGTTGAAGTCAAAAACTTTCATTCAGTTGTATCCTAAGGATCGCTTTGAAACGTCATCAAGCTTTATTTTGAATAGAACTAGATGATGAATAATTTAGATTGAATGGTCGCAGGCAGACCACCGTTTATTCAATACTAGCGGCCGCCCGCGGCTTCGCTCGCCCCGTTCCCTTGACTTACGTCCGTTCTGCATTACAATATCTTTATAAATTGTAGCCTATGTGTTGTTCTGATGTATAAGCTATTGTAAAGTTTCATTAAAATCCATTCAGTAGTTTTTACGTGAAAGAGTAACAAACATCTATCCATCCATACTTACAAACTTTCGCGTTTAAAATATTAGTAAGATATTTATTTTACTTACGGCTGAGCTTTCCTGCTCCAAGGAACAATAGCGTGCTGTGCCAAGTACAAGAATATTGGCATCAGCGGCAGCACGAATCTGAACTCTTTGTGTGGGATAAAGCTGGAACAAAAAAATCGGTTGCCTGTAAAGTCGGTTTACTGACAATAGTTGAACGTGAGAACGTCATACAGCTGTCCACGCGGACGCATCGCTCACTCAAGTAGGAGAGACACAGATGTCGAACGCTGCCGAATGTGGAGGCAGATTGTGCCTCTTTCTCGCTCGCTTTGCGCTCTCGCTTGCACTTCAAGCCTTCTAAATGTGACGCCTCAGAGCGAGGTAACGCCGCATGAAAGACGCCAGAAAGAGATAGCGCTCTACAAAAGCAGAAAAGCTGATGCGCAATATTTATTGCCTACAACCGTACGTACCTGTACAGTGCAACATGAGATGCAGCTGCAATCAACAACACTTGGCCGGTAACATTCTCCCGGGGTCGTCGCACGATGTTCACTATAGACCAGACCACGGGTATCAGGTTGATACCGAGCAAGGCAGGCACACCTTGACTGAAGTACCAATGCCTGAAAAATCATAACAGTATTAATTGACGACATAGCTCGTAGAGTCTATCGATTAGAACTTACTAAAGGTAAAGAGAGCACTGGCAATCTAGTGGTAGCGGCCCCGCCTACCGATCCTAAGGTCGAAGGTTCAAACCCAGTCGTGTACCAATGAGTTTTTCTGTCGAAAAATGTATGTGCACTATGCCAGTACTCTCAAAACGGTGAAAGAAAACATCGTGTGGAAACCGGCGTGTTGTAGAACCTAAAAAAGTTCGACCAACACGTGTCAAGCGTCACGCAAAAAGGCCCACCAGCGGCCTACTTGCGGAAAAACCAGCCCGCACTTCAAGTGCGGATGAAAAAAATTGTTGTAAATAAAGTAATGATAAAACATGTTTTTGGTTGTTGGAGATAATCCTAATCATATCTTTCAATAGTTTCTTAGTTTGTATATTTACATACCATGGATGCGTTCCGTAGAAAGAAGCGACATCATGTAGCACGTTGAACTTAATGAATTCCCATGGAGTCACGATGATGCGTCCGTAGAAGTAAGAGTCCAAGGCAACTAGACCTCCACCCACTATCAAACTGAAAAAAAAAATTTAAGGCACATTTTTGACAATCTTTTTTTGTAAATGACACTTGTGCAAAGCCCATAGGTTAAAGCTACAATATCCCTGAATATTCAATCATGATGGATAATGTAGCTTTCTAATGGTGAAATAGCTTTTGAAATTGGTCCAGCAGTTTGAATTTATTTGTTACATCTAATATTCAAATAGAGTCTGTTCAGAAAGAGTTATCTTTTTTGTATAGTGGGCAATACGATAGCGCGTTTGTTGCTGTTTGATCCTATCACAACTAGTGTACTATTCCTTTATTTAATTTTTATGATGCAAAATGCTGACAGAAAGAAAGGGATGAGCTGCCATATAAAAATCGAAACGTTAGTTCTCAATTTGGCCACGACGGCTCTCTTTCTGAACAGACTCTACAATAATTTTACACAAGGATCACTTAGAAACGTGTAAAAGCTTAGGTCCAATTTCACCGTTGAAATTGAACGCGTTCTACTGACGTTTAAACTCGCTTAAGCATTCAGTTGGTACATTTTTCTCTAAACGCGCTTAAAGACCTGTCAATGTCGTTGCATTTCTTTTGTGTACGTACATATAAACGAGTTTAGTTAAACGCGTTTAACGGTGAAATTGGACCTTAGTAAATTAGTATAGCAGTATATATTCATGATCCTTGCGATTTCACAACTAAAAAAGATTTTTATTTGATTCAACTGGATGAAGGAGTGCAGATTCTAGAAGCCTGAACCTACAACAAACCGGCAGATAAAATTAGGACAAAATAAAATTGATTCGACTTCCTTGAACTAAAACTCACCCAATAGGCACATAAGTGCACACTAGCAGCCTCAGTCGGGGCTGGTTGGTGGTGAGCAGGTTGTAAGTTCCGAGCACGGCCCAGATGGGCACAGACGTAGGCCTCAGGAACACAGAGAGGACAGCCACCCAAATCCAATTAGAATTTTCTGGATGCACAATAATAAAGTATTCAATACATTAGAGCCTAGAGCACTGGTGGTCTACTGGTAGCGGCCCCACCTTCCGATCGTGGGTTTAAATCCAGTCGCGCAACAATAAGTTTTTCTGTCGAAAAATGTATGTGCACTATGCCAGTACTCTCGAACGGTGAAGGAAAACATCGTGACGAAACCGGCGGCGTGCCCTACAATGTAGAATTTAAAAAGTTTGAAAACGTGGTGTCAAGGGCTCGAAAGGAGCCTCGTTGAGGCGCACTTAAAATCCTTTCACCACACTTGGTTCGAAAGAACCAGTGACATGATAAGAAGAATTAAAAAACTTAAGAAGCCGACTTCTTAGCCAAACTGCTGAACGGATTATGATGAAATCGATATGGAAACAATCTGGAAGCATTAGATAAAAAAAAATTTAGGGATAACAAACACTAAAAAAATACCAATTGAGAACCTCTTCTTATTTATTTGAAGTCGGTTATAAAAGCTATGCATACCTTTTTCGTAATACCCAAGAATACCTCCCTTGAACGGGAACAATGACACTCCCACCGCCACCAGACATGTCTCCAGGGTTTGCAGCAAGGTTCTACTGCACGTATAGAACCAGAACCATGAAGTCAGAATCAGGAAGAGAGCCCATTTGCGGTTGCCGGTCCATTTGTAGAGGCTATAGTCAGCGGCAGTACTGATTAGGGCTTGCAGGATGCGAGGCAGTATTACCTGGAAATGGGAGATTTGAATTAAATTGTGCAATGATAGTTACACTGATGGGGCCATATTCTCGGTTTGAAACAGAAAATCTACCAATTCAGTTGTATCACAAGGATCAATTTGAAATGTCTTAAGCTAGGTGAGTCAATTTGCCCTTAAGCTAGGTGAGTCAATTTGCCAGCTCCATACAACCAAGCATAGAAGAACCAGCAACAAACTACGAACCGAGCAGCAACAAACTACGAAACTTTGAACCGAAGTCAAATCGACCAGAAGGCCTCTGGACAAACATTTCTCTCTACTTTGTAATCCCATCTGACTCAGACCTTACATTTCCAGGAATTTTGTTTGGATTGTCAGTTCATAGGGTGGGAGGGCATCATATGTTTATTGATTTGCTATAAAAAATATCACAGTTCAGTGATCTTTCATAAGTAATGTTTTTTTAATTCTATTCACAGTTAGTTTTAAGAAAATCTTGGGCAAACTGGCTCAAGATTTTGACATTTTAAGTATCTAGTAAATTTTATTAGAAATGGGCTGAATGCCAACTTTTCTAGATCTAATTTATTGATAACTACTGTTAGAGTAAAAATGCTGAACTGGTAGTTTTGTTGATATTCATAGTGTATTGAGAACCTTAAGAGGTGGTCCGGTCAGTCTGTGCTTGTGGCCGGAATTTACAAGACACGTCATGCCTGATTAAATCATATTTGAAACAATTGTGCTTTTATTGAGCTTTGACTGGTATCAAAAATGTATGAATTAAGTCCACAAGGATCACTTATATAAATGTCTTAAATCTAGGTGATTATAGAAGCCAGTTCTACAAGAACCAAGCCTAGAAGAACAGGCATTAAGTTAGTTACTTACCAAAGCCTCTGGGTAATCCAGTCCAGTAAATTTGAGCACAGTGTAGAGAGCCGCTACTACCCCAGGGTATAGATAGCTCCGGATGCCTTTCTGCCACTCCCAAGTCAATGCTCCATAACCAAAGGCAGTCTTATGAGCCACTTCCAGAGTCTGCCAGTACTCATCGGGCACATACCAGGTCTGTACCAGGAATACAGACAGGATCCTCACGCCAAGTATAGCGAAGATCACATGCAGAGGCCTAAGCCCTTGTCCTAACACCATTCTCCCGCCTAAAAAAGAGGTTAGTTCAGCTATAAATAGAAAATCATAATGTGCTCAACTTTCGGCAGTTCTATTTAGATTTGTAAATAAATTTTAGAGGCGAACAGAAGGCCTAGGGTTCTATTGATGACAACTGGTATACTTTGGATAAGTTTGAGGATACAAACGCTACCAGTGTCACTACCGCGTCCCTGTAATCGGCGCTAAAAATAAATGAATGGCACGGTTTTCTAATTCTACATTGGTCAAAGATGTTAGTGTTACATTGAGAGAGAACATTGAATTGTTGATTTTGAATGGAAACCCGAGAAAAATCTAACATTTCCGCGTAAAACCACTAACCTCAACAAAACAAATTCCGACAAAATCACCGCCCGCTACACAATGTTGCCAGCAAAATACGCTTTGTTAGAATTGCTATGCTTGCTTTAAAATAAATCTCCAAAAAAAAAAAAAAAAAAACTATTCTGTGCAAGCAAACCACAGAATAGTAACCTTATTACTCAAGAGCAGCAACAAGCTAGCTTGGAAACCACTATGGCCATGCACCACCCAGAAAAAAGACTCCGTCACCAACTCACCACTGTCATTTTCCAAAATAAATGCTGACTTGACGACAGAGAACAGAGAGACAATTTAATGAATTGTTTCTCGATGTGACGGGACATGGCAAAAAAATAATTTTTCCAGCGCGCCAGAAAAAAACGAAGAAAAAAAGTTCTTTGTCCAACAAATAAACAGTGTAACCAGATTCAGTACTTTACTAGTTTTTCGGTATTTAAAACGACTTTTTGAACATCAGTAATTTTGTGTTTTAGTTGTAATTTTGTTTAGTATAAAAATGTTTTTGGTATAATGGATGAGGTCAAGATTTTTAAAAACCCATGTTGGGTTTGAAAAAGATGCGTATTGATGCGTTTGCTGATACTGACCATAGTGATAATTTTCTAGTTTTCTATAATTTTCTTATAGATTAATATTTACTTGTACCTAAAAACTATTTGAGCGTACATGAGACATTTGGATTATGTCCTGTTTTTTTCTTAATCTATGTCGTCTCATCGCTAGGCAAAGGCCTCCCCCAAGACTTCCAGATTTCTCTTTCCCGAGCCTCCTCCCACCATCTCCTTTCGATGAATTCTTAAAATACGATTTTTCTATTTATGTTAGTTATATAAAACAATACCTGCCGCGATGTTGTGAGATAGGAAACATCTGTAAATAAAAAAAATACTCATAAAAGTATGACTGTTATTGTTTAAAAATTATGATATCAAAATAAAAAAGTGCTCCTTGATCCTATTGATACATTATTTGACTTTTCAATTATGCGGCTACTTTGCGTTGCGTCACATTTTTGGCGAATTGGGCCAGTCTAGACCTGGCAACATTCCCCCAAAAGCCACCAAACCAAACCAACCAAGCCAAGCCAAACAGCCAAAGCCAGCAAGCCACCAAACAAAACTAGAAATGGTACAACGGCAGTTAATTTTTTTCGCAAAATAAATTGTGAGAACTCCAATGCCGATGCACTATGGGTAAGTTTATTTGCTTGGTCCTCCGGCCAGGAGTATTTCACTATCTCACACAGCATTGTTTTTGCAGAGGAGATAAAAACCGAGACAGTGGATCTCTCAAGGCGTGGGTTGAAGAATATAGAGAAAGTGCCTCCGGAAGAAACTCAGGGCATAATCAGTTTGATTCTTGATCAGAATGAGCTGCAACGGCTGAATAACATTGATGCCTATTGCCGCCTCGAAAACGTAAGCATTTATTTTAGTGATGAACGCATCTATTTGCGCATTACTAACGGTGGATGGATGAACGTAAATAATGTGATGTTTGTTTTAAATGTTTTGCTAATTACCTACATGTATATAAATGTCCCGTCCACATAATTTGAATGAAATATGTGGAATGTGAAGTTTTAGTTATGTAAGAAACAGTCAGGTATTTCAAGCTATACTATTAAGCATGGTATTTAATCTAATTTAATGACTTGGAACCATTTAGAACCAAATGTCAGCGCTTGGTAAGACATGCTGTTTTATTGGAGGCACATAAGTACAAAGTGGTATTTTTAGGGTCTTTCAACCTGTACAGTTATTTTATAACAGCATCATAGAGCTTTCATTTTCTTATTTTGCTGGTAACTATTGAGAAGAGGCATGTTAGCTACAGTTATAACCGAGTCATCAAGTACATCCTGAGGCACAATGGACTGTTTTTTAGTCTTCAGAAGGCCCATATTCAAAAATAGTGAGTCTGAGTCGAGTCTCAAGCATAGGTTTTTGTCGATTTTCATTCTATTTCAAACAAAAATACTTACAAAATTCATTAATTTGTTTCTTAACAAGTTACACCTACTTTTTTAAGCAAAATGTTTCTAGAAATTTTGGTATTTTTTTATGTCCTGCTACAATAGCTCTCATACACGATTGTTAAAAGTTTTAGATTATGAGTTTATTCTTTACATGCTAAAATAACAATATTTCCTCATTATAATATAAGTATAATATTAGTTACATGTAGAGAGAATGGATGAAAGGAGATAAACAAAACAATTGCATCAGGCGAGTGTGAATGGAACTGGTGGAAGGGTCTAGGCGCAAGTATTTCGATCAAATCGCAGACGTTTTAGAGAAAGGCCAGGTTAGGAGTACCCTAAACTGATGAGCATGTATGAAGAATGTTATGAGAGTGAATGAAGCGAAAGAGGTGTGTCAGGATCGTAGCAAGTGGAAATCCATGATCTCGGCCTACCCCCATGGGAATAAGGCGTGATTTTATGTATGTATGTAATATTATTGTAGATTATAACTTGTTTTACTTCAACAGCTGTCAATATGCAACAACTTCCTGCTCCGAATGCACGGTGTCTCCCGACTGACAAACCTGCGTATTCTGGCATTGAACAACAACGGGATTCTACAAATAGAGGGGCTCAAAGATCTTATCTATCTCAAAGTTCTGAAGCTTGCTGGTAAGTGTATAAAACAATTTGCTGTGCAATTGAATTGAAATTGAGTATAAAAATATTCATTTCATTGCTCATACTCTGAAAGTAGGTCTGAAGTTGCCTGAGGGGCCTAATTGAAAGTAATACTTTCAGCCCTAGGGAGAATCGCTTTCTACTGACAGCTGTCAAATTATAAAAAAAAACAAGTTCTATTTTATTCAACCATGTTCCAACTTTCTAAACTGCAAGGAGGTTGAACCAAATTCCAACTTTTTATTCAGCAAGTAGGTTGGAAACCCATTACAACGGTAAGAAGTTTAAAAACTCTAATTAGAGCGCAATGTAAAATTTAAATAACATAAAGATAGTATTAAATAAATAATATATCTTCTAAATTACTTGATTAATATATAACTTCAACTATTTATTTAAAATAACATAGATTTGAGCAAACAATTTACCATTTTTTAAATTATGAAAATGAAAATAATGGCTGAATAATGCTGGCAAGCCGTAGCCGAAGGCCCGCCAGAGAAAAAGAAAAAAAACCGGGAAGGCGGCAATTCAATCTTCATTTTCACAAATTTTTCATTCATGTTTTTATTTTTACTTTCCTTGTATTCGTAATGAAAAGCACAGTGTTTACCTCGGGTGAAAGTCTTTTAAGTCCCTCAAGCTCCATTGGCGCCCTCGCTAACGCTCTGGCGCCAAACCCGTCTCGGGACTCAAAAAACGTGACTTTCAACACTCGGGTAACAATGTACTATTAAAAATTGAAAACTTTTAATGAATATTTGTAAACTAATGGCTCTGAGCTGTAGAGCACTGGTGGTCTAGTGGTAATGGCCACGCTTTCCAATCCTAATGTTGTGGTTTCAAATCCAGTCATGCAAATGTCAGAACTATCAAACGGTGATGGGCAACATCGTGAGGAAACCGGCATTTCGTAGAACCTAAACAGTTCAAAAACGTGTGTCAATCGTCATGCTAAACGGGCCCGCCAATGGCCTTCTTGTGGAAACCAGTCCGCACACCAAGTGCGAATCAAAGTATTAGCCAAGCCGTAACCTCGCTGGCACACTGAAAGTAAGCCCCTTACTGCATTTTGCATTTCATCATACCAAAGATCTTCATCAGACCTTAATTCTTTTGCAAAACGTTTATTGTAATTTACAGGTTAAATGTAGTTAGTTATAAAAAAAAGCTAATCAGAATTAATTACTGATTGTATAAAAATAACCTCTAAGCTATCTATCTTTACTTCTATACTAATATTTTAAAAAAGAAAAATTTGGATTTTTGTATGTTTGTAATGTATAAACTCAAAAACTGTCATGCCGATTTCAAAAATTGTTTCACCATTGGAAAACTACATTCACCCTGAGTAACATAGGCTATAATTATTGATGTGTTTAAAAATATATTCCACCAGTGCGAAACCGGGACAGGCCGCCAGTTTTTACATATTGTTCTAATTGAAGTCAATATTTCTGTTCTCAGGCAACAATATAAAGTCGATTGAACATCTAAACAATAACATGCATTTGGAGCAGCTTGACCTATCCAACAACCAGATATCATTCATTGCCGATATATCGTATCTGAAAGGATTGAAGGTGTGTACTAAAATTTATCTTTAAGTCCTTAATTAAAACAGGATAAATCCTATCAGCCATATTAATAAACGCAATTTAAATTTAGTCACTGTTTAAAGTTAACCCTGTCACTTTTTGTCAGTACCCAGTGGTAAGAGATGGCAATAGTTTATTTAAGTACAGCCTTTGACATATTTTTATAAGTAAGGTCATAGAAGAACAGGCAACAAACCACAGCTTGGTTCCAACTGTTTTTTAACCGACTTCAAATCAAAAAGGAGGAGGTTCTCAATTCGGTTGTATTTTTTTTTTTTTTTTTAATTTTTAATGTTTGTTACCGCATAACTTCGTCATTTGTGAGCCGATTTGAAAAATTATTTGTATGATCCTTTTAATGTATGCATAAGATGAGTTGCACTTCTAAGTTGCAGATTAAAGATTAAGCGAACTTAATGGTGATCATTATCTTCTATTTAATTTATGTATAATGTGGTAGTTTATACAACTAATAATGAAGTATTTATTTGCAGAATTTGAATTTGGAACGCAACCGCATCGTGGACCTTCGCCAATGTGATCGCTACCTACCCCAGAACTTGGAGCATCTTGGTCTAGGTAAGCTTCTTGCTTCGCTCGCTTCGTTCCTATTCTCGTTCCTGTTACTTTTTCTGGATAAAAAGTTCTAAGCTACCTCCCCACTGATTTTAGCCAAATCGGCTTAGCCGTTTTTGAGTTCTAAATAGTGTAAGTAACACGACATTCTTTTAAACATATAAATCGCGATTGGTCGACGTCATCGTAAAGGCCTGCGCACACCTATACTCGGATTTTTAATTAGACGAAGCTAGCTGACGTTTACTGTGTTGTCAGTTTTTGATGAAATATAAATAGTGTTGTGACAAAGTGAATGATTGAAAAAACTCCTGAATGAATGAAATTGCCTCGTTTTTCTAGTGAATAGTTAGTGTGCCGAACTTGACTTGACGTGCTTGGTTGAGGATCCATATCGTTTGCGCGAAACAATATAGCAACAAAATACACAACAATTACCACAAACACAACGTATTGAAAAACTTTACAAAAACAATAACTAAACAGCGTGAGCGCAGAAAAACATTCGTGCTATCAGACCAGAGGTTAGAAGCCGAATTACAAACAAAATGATGACCGACGCGCGTGGCGTTCATCGGTGTTGGCACTAGTCGCCACGGCGCTCTTTGTAATAAACCGTCAAAAAACTGATTGTAGTTACATACTACAAGTAACTTATATCAGAGCACTTTCATACATTTTTTATATAAATTTCAATATTATTTTATAGTTTGAAATGATTAACTATTCACTCATTGTTCATTCATCTGATTGAACGAGAACTGAACGCAGCACTATTACTTTAAATATGGCAACATTATTTTACAAAGTGACATTAGCTACTGTAAGTCGGTATCGTCTAATTAAAAATCCGACTATAGTTCGCTGGCGGTAGTGATCAGTGAAACGCTGTCAAATATTCGCTGTCAAATCTCTAATCTGACAGCGATATTTGACAGCGTTTCACTGATCGCTACCGCCAGCGAACTAGGTGTGTTCGGGCCATAAGGGTCGCAGGAAACACTTGGACAAGAGACGCACAGGACAGAGGAGGCTGGCAGAAAATGAAGGAGGCCTATACCCAGCAGTGGGTGATACCGGGCTGAAATGATGATGATGATGATATAAATCAAAAACAAATCGATCCCACGGGAATCACACATTTTACCGGAATAAAAAGTAGCTTATGTGCTATTCCAGACTAATAATCTATCTCTGTGCCAAATTTCATCCAAATCCGTTCTGGCGTTATTGAGAAACAAACATCCATCCACCCATCCATCCATCCATCTGAGGTTCTAAACTTTCACATTTATGATATTAATAGAAATAGAAATAATTTATTTTGTGTCTACTTAAAATTAAAAGGTACAGTTCAACTTAGATTAAATGACGGCAAAAAAGGTAAACCACTCAGCATTTGCTACAAGGGCACGGTAACCCTTATTAGTGGATTAGGATAGTGGGCTTGGCCGAACTACTACTTTACATGCAATACGTATCTAGACTCAGTTTAGGTATCTATTCACTAGACAGATGAAATTATGAAAACGATAGAAGTTTTAGGTAGGTTCAACTAGGTTGTTTATGTAAACTTAGATTAAGTAAGCTCGTGATAGCATCAGCACAAACCTTATTGGTTTTTTAGGTGCTATTTTTAACAAACTAATGTAATATGTATAGGTTAAAATGGTAAATAAAAAAATAAAAAAAGGATTAATTTTCCCAGGTCACAACCACATAGTCGACTTAAATGAAATCAGTCACTTAGTCCACCTGAGCTCGCTGGATAGTTTCTCCGTGCAAGGCAACCCGTGTGTTGCGATGGCGGGCAAGGATAAACTGGGTTTCGACTACCGGCCCTTCGTCCTTAACTGGATCATGAGCGTGAAGGTTATTGATGGGTTCGTCGTCAGCGCTATTGAGAGGTACTTCGAAATGCATGTTAGTATTGATAGCGAATGATTACGGAAGAAATGAGGATATCCGTAGAAGAACCAAAGTCACCGACATAGCTCGGAGAATTAGTAAGTTGAAGTGGCAATGGGCAGGTCATATAGCTCGAAGAATCGACAACCGTTGGGGTATAAAGGTACGAAACGTAGGGCGCCCACCCACCACAGATGGACCGACGACATTGTTACGATCGCGGGAAGTCGGTGGATGAAAAGGGCCTATGTCCAGCAGTGGACTTCTTCAGGCTGATGATGATGGTGGGATGTAAAATCACTGAACTTTTTATAAAAAATCGCAAGCAACTATTTTGTGGCCAACTTAGTGAGACGAAGGTAGTACAAAAGCAAAACTGACTGTTTGACCCCTCAGCTCAGTTGGTAGAAGCCTTCTGCGCCGTAGTTCGTGGGTTCGATCTCCACCGAGAAAAAATATTTGTGTGGTGAACACAGATACCTTTTCTCTGTCTGGGTTGTACATTCTAAGTGTATTAGCAAAAATAAATATTTTATCAGCTATCTGGTTCCCATATTACCAACTCTGCTTCATTTGGGTCTAGATAGTGTTATGTGGATTGTCCAACACATTAGTTTTTAAAAGTTTCAAAGACAGCATAATGCTATGCTTCTAAGTTCTTAAACCGAATCAGTAATATATCCTGCACATTTCAGTCTAAAAGCCGAATGGCTGTATAGTCAAGGCAAGGGCCGACATTTCCACGCAGGCCAGCATCAGGAGTTGTGTGAATACCTTGCCACCACCTGCCCTCTCACGGCAGATGCACTGGAAACCGAAGATCAGAGGAAACTGAGGCTTGTACTCAGTAAGGTAAGATTCACAACTACATTTTGTAAAATGTACGGTTGTAGGCAATAAATATTGCACATCGGCTTTTCTACTTTCGTAGAGCGCTATCTCTTTCTGACGCACATTACGCTCAATGAAGCCGAAATTAGACGATGTGCAATATTTGTTGCCACACACTAATTTCACTCATTAGCTCTCATATCATAAGATCATCGCTCAGTTGGCAGTAGCTCTGCCTTCTGCGCCGTAGACCGTAGGTTCGATTTCCACCAAGAACAAATATTTGTTTGATCCCCACCACACACAAATAAATATCTCGTGTAGTGGCACGTCTTGGGAGAGACCTACGTCTAGCAGTGGACTAATATAGGTTGATGATGATGATGATGAAGTATGTATTTACAAAAAAAAAATACAACCGAATTGAGAACTTCCTCCTTTTTGATTGGAAGTCGGTTAAAAAGAATGTAAATGCCCTGCGTCCATCAACTTGAGGCATACAGATGTTAAGCCTCACGTGCCAGTAATTTCACCGGCACCCACACCCTTCAAATCAAAACAACAATGTGCTTCACAGCAGAAATAGTACTTCCTGGGACAAGCTCTTCACAAAGAGCTCAACTACTACTAAAATGCTTAAATATTTTTGAACTTTATTGGTTCGAGAACCATGTCGGTTTCCTTACTATATTTCCTTCACTGTAAAATGTAAGTATTTTTGCCCTAACCTAACCTATCTTTGTAGGCCCAACATCATCAACAGCAGCTCAAGGATCACCAAATTCACAGTCCCCTGAAATCAAAACTACAGTCACCGAGGATGCAGTGTAAGTATATATTATTTGCTAATCTAGCTATTCCTTCCGGAGCTTTTTATATGTAACATTATACCACCTAGTTGCGTAGACAGTTTGACACTTCTCTACTAACTATAACTGTAAACTTCTTTACTAACATGAGGTTTAGGATTTCAACCGCCATGGCGGTCATGACATGTTTTTGTCCTGCTCCATGTTACATGAATACAATTTGTCCTGCCCAACTCTATTTGATCTCCCCAATCTTATCTTCGACGTCCTGGACCTTTGATAGTCTTCGGATATCGAAGTTCGGAACTCGATCTATAAGTTTAATGCGAAACCTAGCATTTTCCATGGCTTACATATTTTTTATTTAACTTCAGTCTATTTTGTCCAAAGGCCTCCATACCTTTTTCCAGCGTTCCCGGTCCGTTGCTAAATTGAACCAGTGTGGTAGATGTACATCTAAATTCTTCTTCTTCTTATCGTGTCACTGATTCTTTCGAACCAAGTGTGGTGAATCTAAATTGTCGCGACATCTTTCTTAATTGTGGTGGTCTACCGCGTGGACGTCTTGCACCATAGTCAGCCAATCAGTAGTGGTTTTAGCCCAAAGATCGTTAGACATACGGCAGACGTGGCCAGCCTAATCCCATTTATATACATGTATTAGATCAGGGTAACTTTATATTAAAAAGAAAATATAGAATAGGAACTAAATGGTTTAATTACATCAATGTCTTTACAATTTACACTTTATTTAACTAAATTATAGCTTTAGACACGTTATTCAACACAAAACTACCTTACAGTAAAAGTATATCAACTACAAAGAGAACTAGGTACTTATCTTAACAATCAAGGGGTGTACTCAGAGCCGAATCACATCGACAGTACCCAGAACGAAACGATAACCTCCTCAGTCGAGTCTCAAGCCCCGAATAATCCCCCGCCTCGCCTAGCCTCAGTCAGGCGACGCACATGACAGTTGATAGACAGCGCCCCCTATCGGCAATATCGTCATCCGTTCTGCGTAGCTTCTGACTACCATTAACAATTTATTGTTATAATAAATTGTTAATAATTTCGAACAAATAATAATAAAATATAACATTATTTATCAAATCGTTTTAAAACAACTACATTGTTCTTAAATTAAATAAACTAAAACATCCTTTTATTTTAAACATGAAAGACTATCCTTCTTTCTTACTTCAATAATCATTATTATTTTAATAAAGATTTCTAAAAGCATTTAAATATCAAATTGAATAAATTTTAGCCCCTATTATCTACTAGATACGACACGGCCATTCTGCAAAATACTTCGTCCCCGAAGTATCTCCAAGTATTTTCCAAACTCACTGGCTCAGCTGCGAGTCAGGGTACTAGTGTGTCAGAGATCCTGGTATCACATAGGCCAATAAAGTACTAAATAACCTGACATGAAATCTGAAAGCACAAGGATAACGTTAACATAAAAACTATTAAACAATCCTTAGCCAATTTACTCACCATACCTATGTAAGGAAAAAAATAATAAAGTACCATAGGTTGGGCTGTCATGCTAAGTTCCATTGCGAGTTGGCATCGCGATGTCCAAACAAAGGATCAGGCCAACTAGGTCTACCAACATTTATACAAATTTTATCATCAAGCTTTGGCTGTCGACTGTCGTGCTCAGTTCCATCGCATAATCGCAACTACTACAATGTCCAAACGTCACACCAGTCCAACCGTACATTTAGAAGAATCCCCCAATATTTTAACGTTTGTCTGTCGTGTTCAGTTCCATCACGTAATCGCAACTATCGTGATGTCCAAACTTTACACCAGCCCAACCGTAAAATTAAACAACCCATTTAGAAGAATTCCCCAATAATTTAACGTTTGTCTGTAGTGTAGTGAAGAACAAATCGCTTGGCCATTCTGCTTCAGTACTACTTACAAAATTGTATTGACAAAAATATGGCACGAGCAATAAAAATGCGGGTACTCTCACAAAAGAAAATAAAAGTATTTCTTGGCAAAAATAAAACTGTTCGGATAGGATACCGTTAGACACTATTTGGCTATCAAGATTCAAACCAAATCAAAGCAGAGCCTAACAAGGCCTTACCTTACTTTTACATCACTTGAACTCCACTCCGTTTTATTCCAGATACATAAACAGCTTTGTATTGTACTTCGAATAACGTAGGAACTGCAACTTCATTTGTCAGTCGATAATGTCTCCAGTTTACGATATGGCACTTCACATTCTGGAATAAGAATAAATATGTTAGTTTTCTGTGGGCAAAAGTTCTATCCCACGCTCTGATATTAGATCAGGGTAACTTTATATTAAAAAGAAAATATAGAATAGGAACTAAATGGTTTAATTACATCAATGTCTTTACAATTTACACTTTATTTAACTAAATTATAGCTTTAGACACGTTATTCAACACAAAACTACCTTACAGTAAAAGTATATCAACTACAAAGAGAACTAGGTACTTATCTTAACAATCAAGGGGTGTACTCAGAGCCGAATCACATCGACAGTACCCAGAACGAAACGATAACCTCCTCAGTCGAGTCTCAAGCCCCGAATAATCCCCCGCCTCGCCTAGCCTCAGTCAGGCGACGCACATGACAGTTGATAGACAGCGCCCCCTATCGGCAATATCGTCATCCGTTCTGCGTAGCTTCTGACTACCATTAACAATTTATTGTTATAATAAATTGTTAATAATTTCGAACAAATAATAATAAAATATAACATTATTTATCAAATCGTTTTAAAACAACTACATTGTTCTTAAATTAAATAAACTAAAACATCCTTTTATTTTAAACATGAAAGACTATCCTTCTTTCTTACTTCAATAATCATTATTATTTTAATAAAGATTTCTAAAAGCATTTAAATATCAAATTGAATAAATTTTAGCCCCTATTATCTACTAGATACGACACATGCATACATAAAATCACGCCTTATTCCCATGGGGGTAGGCAGAGATCACGGATTTCCACTTGCTACGATCCTGACACACCTATACAGGGTTATTCATTATTAGCTGCAAATACTCAGGAATTAGGTTCAACAAATAAAATAAAAAATATTTATGAAATGTTTTTTTTATGTTTTGATTTAAGTTTTTGTATTAAAATTTTATTTTTATTAATTTTTTTACGGCTATTGCATAATGATTGACATGGAGAACAGGACGATGACCCACCCAGGCGGTTACTGAACGCAGAGTGTCGCTCACGGCGCGCGGGCGCGGATCAAAGGCCAAAATAGTTTCCAAAGGTTTATCGATTTTCTCGGGATTTTCATAACAAAACTTAAAAAAAATCATTTCATTAATATTTTTTATTTTATATGTTGAACCTAATTCCTCAGTATTTGCAGCTAATTATGAATAAGCCTGTATATATTATATATTTAGATTATTTTAATTGTAACTTTTGATATGTTCAGCTCGGATCAGCACGCCCCGCCACATGGGCCGCTCGCCTGACCGGCTGAGCTCCAGCTACCACCAAGCATTGTCCAAGAACGGCTCCCCATCGCACCAGATGTCCATGTCATGCTCCGGAGAAATACCCACGAGTATACCGATCATGAACCGCGGCTTTGATTCTCCGCTCAACCGGAGCTTCGACTCGCCCGGCGTTGTGGAGAAGATACCTGGTATGTTATTTTTTTTTTAAATAATGTGGACTATCCACATAAGACTATCTAGCCCCAAACTAAGCAGAGCTTGTACTATGGGAACCAGGTAGCTGATATAATACTTTAATACTTCTTTTTTTTTGTAAATACATACATAGAATACAATATAACACCCAGACAGAGAACAAACATCTGTGTTCACCACACAAATATTTGTTCTCGGAGGGGAACGAACCCACGCCCTCCAGCGCAGAAGGCAGAGCTACTACCAACTGAGCTGTTAAGAAAGAAAGAAAGAAAGAAAATACATTTATTTGACATAATAGGTACATAGGTGTAGACGTTCACAACAATTATAACATTAGAGACCTATGCCAAATAGGCCCCGACTCAGCTTTTTGCTGCCTGACAAGGTAGCAAGCACCTGACAAGGTGGTGTTAAGGCAGTCTTAGTACTTTTGTAGTACGTTACGTTTAGTACTTTTTAAATTAACGCGATCGTTAAGCATTATTATATGGAAAACACGGGTATTTACCTTTATTATTTCCCGACGTTTCGATAAATTATGTTTAGCCTGAAGCCGTGGCCTAGTGGCCCCGCCTTCCGATCAGTACCCGAAGTCCCTGCATTTACAACATTTCGTTACAATAGAATAGACAATAGAGAGAGACAAATAGGCGAAACGAAAACAACATTTGGTAACGAAATGTGGTAGCAAAACTCCGACTTCGGGTACAGGTCGTGGGTCCAAATACAATATTTGGTAACGAAATGCTGTAAATGCACTGGGACTTCGGGTACAGTTTGGTGCTAGGAAGTATTGTATGGAATTTCCAATAAATAATAATAATTATTTATTAATTTCAGAATTATCAAAGCCAGCGAACCAATCACTGGAAGCGGCTTCTAAAATGGTTCCCGTGCCGGAATCCCTGATGAGTCCCGATTACCAGGACCCCATGTACGACATCCAGAGATCTATACCGAAGCCGGCTAACTCCTCCTCGCCTTCCAGTAACGGCAGTCTCGAAGACAAACCAAAGAACTCGGTCAACAATCTCAAAGGTATTAACTTCAACCAAACCCAACTAATAATTTAAGGCCAGCGCACACCTAGGTCGCTGGCGTCGGCGATCAGTGAAACGCTGTCAGATTTGACAGCGTTCGGCAAGTTCGGCAAGTTTTATCATGCGCACTTGATGTTGCGGGTTTTTCCGCAAGTAGGCCGCTGGTGGGCCCTTTTTGCGTGACTCTTGACACGTATTGCTCGAACTTTTTTAGGTTCTAGGACACGCCGGTTTCCTCACGATGTTTTCCTTTACCGTTTTGAGAGTACTGGCATAGTGCACATACATTTTTCGACAGAAAAACTCGTTGGTACACGAGTGGATTTGAACCCACGATTTGACAGCGTTTCACTGATCGCCATCCCCAGCAATCTAGGTGTGCGCAGGCCTTTAGTAAAATATGTTTTTATCTGAAAGGTAATTAATCTAAAAGGATTCTGTTTGTAATAAAAATGCTAACATGTTAGGTTCGCCGCGTCTACCGAAAAGTGCGTCATCCTCCCCCAAGTTGAAGACCAAACACGAGCAGCGCAAGGGAAGCCTCACCAACGTGAAAGATGACCGACCGATCAACGGCATTAGAGATCAAGTAGAGTCGGATAAACTGGAGATTATAAAACTGGCGTCCAATCAAAGGCAAGTTATTTTCTGAGATTTTTTTTTGTTTTCCTTTTCATCTGCGATCGGCTTCTTAGCCATAATCAGATGTGTTCTGGGTTGATGCGGGGGTGTGTTTCCAGCGAGACGACACCGTATGAGTAGAAGAACTGTTCAGGTTCTCTGGTCCAGGTTGAGTATTTGCCATCTCTTTAGGCGGTTTACATCTTCTTGAGTGTTTAACAGTTTTTTAGCCAGATCATTCGTGTTATTTTCGAGTCTTTGTTTGTATTTCGTGCAGTACTTGCTGACTTCCTCTTTGACGGTAGGCATTTCTAGGTATTCTTATATTTATTATTTTCTGAGAATGGCTAATACTAAAACAGGCTGGCGTGGTATGTCATGAGGAGGGATGAAAGTCATGTGACTAGGAAAGTGATGAGTATGAATGTAGATATATATGTGGGTAGGCCAAAGAAAAGATGGATGAACATTGTGTAAGATGACATAGATAAGAAACAAGTGAATACAGAGATGACGGCTGATAGAGGAGAATGAAAGAGAACATTATTGTGCCGACAAAGGATAATTTCCGTCTCCTGGCTCTAAGCTACCCTATAATTTTCAGCCAAATCGGTCCAGTCGTTCTTTAGTTATAAATAGAGTAAGTAACACTATTTATAACTAAAGAACATTAACTAACATTTCTTTTATTGATTTATTTCCCGAAATAAAGCTTTCCTTAGTTTAGTACTTATATGAAATTACCAATATTTATTTATTGATAGGAGGCAGAAGAAAATAAGCGCAGAAGTGACGGCCGCCGTGACCATTCAGAAAATGTGGAGGGGATACCGCAGCAGGAATCTAAACAAGGACACACTGAGGATTCTGCACGCGATACAAGCTGCGAGAGCGAGACAGCATATACAGTAAGTAACACTACGGGCGTCTTCCGATACCGAGGTCCGAATCGAGTCGTTTAACAATGACAGATATAACTTTTAAAACTATAATGGTTTTTCCAAAAAAATAATCATGGTAAATATCCTGTTGTTTCATAAAAATAATGAAAGAGATTTTTATAATGTCCCAAAAGTTAAGAGCCGAGCGTGTTTATAACCCGCGACCTTCCCCTTGGCTGTTCTGACCGCTGCGCCATCGGATCCTAATCACACTTTTTGTCAGTTTTGTTTCTAGAATAAAACCTTGTTTAAACGGTGATTGCCGTAAACCTTACTACCTTGGTATGGTTTATGTGTGTTTTTATGTGTGTGCGCTAAACCATCTCATAAGTGCCAATTTTTATTATTTTAGAAGGCTAACATGTGACATGGAGGCCACCAAAGCAGCTTTGGAAAGCGAAAGGAAGATACAACAACTACAAATGCAGGCCATTAACGCGCTTTGGAAGAAAGTGTCCACCTTACAAGCATCAGGTGAGTCGCATTAGTAGAGCTCTTTGTGTGTAGCTCGTCCGGGGAAGTACTACCACCATGCCTATTTCTGCCGTGAAGCAGCATCGCTTTGGAGTGACGTCACGAACACCGTGTACTACACTTACGGTCCTTACTATTTATTGTGTTAATAATATTTTTTTAAGTTGTTTAGAACTATAAAGTATAGTGAACTGTAGTTTATTGAGCAATAAGCCGGTGTAACAGTTATCTTACATCGAACAATTGTGTTAAGGTCTGCGCACACCTAGGTCGCTGGCGTCGGCGATCAGTGAAACGCTGTCAAATTTGACAGCGTTGCACTGATCGCTATCGCCAGCGACCTTAGTTGTGCGCAGGCCTTTAGTGAAGTTATTGGCTTAACCGTATGCCTGTTTATCTTTAGACATGATTATTATGAGGACATTTATTGTTAAGGCAACGCTTTGCAGATACACAGAAGAAATCGTCGGATAGTGAGGACAATACAGATGCACTACGACAGCTCACAGAAACATGCTTCACTCTACAAGCACAGGTAATTATATGTACAATAAAGAAATAAATACCGTAGACCAGTGTTTCCCTATCTATGGTACGCGTACCACCAGTGGTATAACTAGCGGCACATAACTTGAGCGATACGCGCTGCGCATGCATCGTAGTGTGCCATGTCGCGCACGCTGGATGTGTGGATGTGTGCAGAGTGTCCTATTGGTACAGAGAGCGGAGTGCGACTGGAGAGCTAATCAGCGCTACGCACGCCCGCCCTTCATACCGCTAGCCCCCCCTCAGGTACCTTATTTTTGACTTCTTCGCAATAACTGTCACAGCTCAAGTTATGTGCCGCTACCTATACGAGACGACTATTGAGGTGGGTGGTACGCAAGCAGCCATGGCCATAGGACATGAACAGTAAATAATTAGATAAAAAGTGAAAAGGAATATCTGATAAAACTATCTTGCGATAGAGGCTTGCAAGCTGAATACAACAAAGTAGAAAGTCAAAGTCAATAATTTTTTATTCATTACGATGCAAGAATCACTTTGAAACGTTTTAAAGCTAGGTGAGTCTAGGTGCCAGTTCCACGCGACCAAGCGTAGATGAACAGGCAACAAACTACGTCTCGGTTCCTACCGTTTTTTTATATGATCCTTTTACAAATCAAAAATAGTCTAAAATAATAGCAGTGAAGTTCCAGTGTGGTGCCACTGTGTGAGTTTTGTCTAAAAGTTGAAAATGAATATACATCGCAGTCCAGAAAAGCATTACTGTTTCAGATTCCATTTACAACGTACTCTGTGAGAGCACATTTTCTGATATATTGATAATAAAAAAAACATAAGCTGTTACAGTTCAGTGGTACGCTATTGATTTTTTATTTTGTGTGTGGTACGCGAAATAAATAGTTTGGGAACCACTGCTGTAGCCAATTCACATAACACTTATCTTTAAGCCCCGCGCACCTATTTGTGCATGTTTGTAATGAACAAACTCAAAAACTACTATGCCTATATTTATGTGTTTAAAAATGAATGTCCACCCGTACGAAGCCGGGACAAGCCGGGACAAGTATTTGTTTATAATAATATGTTTGTGGTCCAGGTGGTGGAACTGCAAGGCTGTATGCAGGAAGTCCTGAAGGCGGTGTCCGGCAGACAGAGAGCCGAGCCCGTCGCCACGCAGACTGACATCACGGCCGTCGCCACGCCACAGGTCACTCAACACATATTTAATACTAACTCGCCCCGTTACCGTTCCCGTTTAAAAAATAGTACATTATTGCAAAGGCAGCGAAATAGGCAATTGCAGGACGAGTATGAGTTTGAAGGCCGAGCCGCAGGCGAGGACTTCAATGATACGAGACAGGCAATTGCCATTTCGGCCGAGGCATATTCTTGCTATCATATTCCTTGCTTTTCTTAAAAAATGCAAGGAAATAAAAAGGGTCTTTTACATAATAAATTTATTTTGTATTAACCAAATAACAACGAACTCCGCTTTACCGCCAATTTTTTTATATATTTTACAGTTTGTGCCGAAAGGTAAACGCATATGTGGCTATACAGCCACGAGAACGCAATGTGTACGATAGATGAAAGAGTTCTAAATTCAAACAGCACACCGTTTCATACAACATTGCCGGAGCGAGAACGCGCCGGGAAGTGATTTTGGTTTTACAGTCTACGTAAATATGATACTTCGCGTGTTCTATATTCAAAAGTAATGACAATATTTCCGCGCATGTATAAGAAAATACATTTTTTTTTGTAATGAATGTATTGTTATTTGTTGTTTGCAGGAGGATCGTAGTGCGTGGCTTCGCCGGCCGCAGACATTATCTCTGAGCGCGGTCACGCCGCCGAGCGTGGCGGCGGAACGAGCCCACATGTGAGTTTATTTTATTTTTTTGTTAGACAACTAGCTTATTTTTTTATTGATTTTATAGTGTTTACTACACTTAAGGAAAGCCCCGTACCAAGGGGAAGGTCGCGGGTTCGAATCCCGCTCGGCTCTTAACTTTTGGGGCGTTATAAAACTAGCTTAATGTTAATGTTTGATGATACCTTGCTAGAAGTGGTGATGTAAGGGGGTCCGGTTAATGTACACAATGTTAAAACGATGCTACTTTTTTTCTACTGGGAAATTGTAAAGGCCCATGTACACTGTCGCAGATTAATATTTAGTTTATTATTATTTTTATCTAACGATGGATAATTGTACTAAACGAAACAGCCCCTTTGAGAGTATTGGGACATTTTTTATTCGACCAATAGCGTTTTTCCGTAACACAATTTTTTTAATTAAATTATTTGTAGGTTTCATGGGGGATTATGTAGCATGATTTATACCCCCAAGTAATCCCATAGTAGTACTAATAATACTAGGCCTAATTTTCTAACGAATGAATCTTTGAAATCAGTGAGATGCCCACCGAAGCCGCGTCTCTAGGGATAGAGAGAACAGAATCTGTCATCGAAGAGACAAACGATGTTGAAGCGTAGAGATGCGTCATTGTGGACTGACCCCTATTTCATATAGATATAAGGTGCATTGTTGTATGGCTTGATATTAGCGTGTATTGGTGAAAGCTTTGATAAAACCTAAAGGTAAACTTAAACATTCACTTGTAACAGAACATCGAGCATTCGCCGTTTTATATTTGTCGAACTGAACAACGAGCCGAGCCGAACGCTCTAGCTAGTCGATGCTCGGCAAAAAATATTCTTCACGAGATTAACGATGACCGAAGCTTGGCTCGACAAAAAGCTCGAAGCAATGCTCGCTAGAATGCTCGCCAGAACGCTCGATAGAATACTCGCTAAAATGTTCTCGTATTTTTCTGTGATGTAACATTCGCAAGAATGCTCATTACAAGTGAACGCTCAAGTTTATCAGCACCTTAAGATATCGCGTCAACCATTTGGCTGCGGCCTAAAACTCCTTAACTTAACCGTTTTTTTTTTGGATCTAAGAGGACTCCTAACATATAAAAAAACCGGTAGGAACCAAGCCGTATCTTCTAGGCTTAGTGTGTTTGGTGTATAAGAGTTATGCGAGAAAGAACAAGCTATAGTCGTCTCTTTCCTTAATATAATATGAAGAAAGGTTTGACAGGAGTTTTGCAGCTGCTTTGTAAATAAGTATGCTATGACTGATTCGCGAAATAAGACTTAAAGTCGTCGCAGTGCTTTTGTTGTCCGTTTGTTTTGCACGCTCAAGCTTTGCTGTTCTAGAATAATCTCGATGAGCAACCGAAACCAAACCTGCCTTCGACTGCTTTGCAACCAAGTTATTTTTATGGGTTTAGATTATATCTGTCTTGAAATTCTTGTATAAGTTTTAACGATAAAACTTATTATTGAAGTTCTGAAAATGCTTGATTTTACCAAAAGTTGCAATATTTTTGATTGTTGCAATCGGTGTTTAGGTATAGTGGTTTCGCTTGCTTCCTCTCAAATTAAGTTTATATTAACAGGTTTTAAAGTATCAAATTACTTTTAAAATCAAACTTTAATAGCAAAACTAAGGAAACTTGATATTTTAAAACCTCAGATATGCACTCGTGCAGTTCTAGTTTGTAAGTTGCAATGACACTAGAATGTAAGTATGTAAGTATTAAAAGTATTGCCTGTTTAACAGATCAGACACAAAATTCTTAATTTAAAGAAAAAGTTTAAAGAAATACAATATTTTAAAAAATCTATAGAATTTTATCACAAATAAATATAATGTTGTCACAAGATTTAGGTTTTAACACAATATTATTAAGCCTTGCGCACATGTAAGCGTTCTGCGGTGGCAATCAGTGAATCGTTGTCAAATATCGTTTCACTGATTGCCACAGTAGAACGCTTTGATTGCGCAAGACTTTACAGTATTACCCCCCTTATTCATAATGATTGACTCTTTTTAGCGGCTCGCATAAAGTCTCTTTGTCACTGTCATTTGACACCTGCCACTTGACACTGTCACTTGACACGACACCTGTCACTTTACACGACACCTGTTACTTGACACGACATCTGTCACTTGACACGACACCTGTCACTTGACAAGGTCCTTTATCAGTCATTTAGCTTAAGCAGGCTTCTAAGTCTGTTGCCATTTTTGACTGGCCTCTCAGTTGGTAGTAGCTCTGCCATTTGCGCCGTAGGCCCACCGAGAACAAATATTTGTGTGAACGCAGATGTTTGTTCTCTGTCTGAGTTTAATATTGTATTCTAAGTATGAATTTACAAATAAAAAGTATTTAAGTACATATTATATCAGCAATCTCGTTCCCATAGTAGTTAAATTAGTAGTTAAGTTGTCCACATTATTTATTTATGTAAATACCTAGTAGTACTTTAATATGGGACTAGTTAGTGTTGTGTGGATTGCCCACAATATTTATTTCTTTTTTTGACATGTATGTGACAGTGACAAGTGAAAGCTAAATTAAAGCACATAGTTAATTAAAGTATAAAGATTTTATTAAAACGACACGTCACACGAATATGGGTCACCGGTCAAGACCGCCGAACCAGTACAAGGGTAAAAGGAGTTCTTATACGTAACACACACACACATAGAAAATGCCATACCACTACTCCACATAGGCAACATTTTAGCTCTATCACAAGAGATGTAGCGAGCCGTTAAAAAGTGTCAGGCATTATGTATGAGGCGTTTCTTTATAACACGGTATTTATAAGTTTTAATCCAATGTTTTATAGTATTCGTTTTAAGTTCACAAAATATGGTTGTTTATATTATAAAAACGTTTTTAATAAGTACACCAAAGCAGCCCACAATTATCTTATAATTTCTACTTAGTTTTAATGTGCATATTGTGTAAATAAAAACTAAAGAGGGTAGAACGGAAAAAGCATCCGAAGTCTCAATTCGAATTTCAAAAAAAATGATCATTGTATAAACGAGTTACTTTAAGAAACCTTGTAATGTGTTTGAAAACCTATTAAATTTTAATGACACATCTCTCCCTTAGTTAAAATATAAAATAAAATTAACCTTCTCCTATTTACATGTGATGGGATTGGAGATGAAAAGCATTTGGTGAAAGGGTTTTTCGTTAAACTAATTTCATAATATTGAACTGTCTCTCAAAAAGAAAATCTGCTGACTAAGGTCATACAGAAGAACAGACGACACCTATTTAAGTATTAAGCCCGTATTCAGAAACAGTGCTTGAGTCTGAGTCGAGCCTCAAGCATAGAGATGCTTGAGAATGCTTGAGGCTCGAAGGTCTTAGTTGGGCTTCGGAACTCTGAAAAAATGTTGCTTTTATATTTTTGGTCGACTGGTTCTGGATTCATTATTGTCAGCGGGTCTATTACCTAAACCAGCAATAGCGGTAGCAGTAGTTGTAAAATGAGTCGTTGCTATCGCTGTTCTTAGCTCTGACATTTTCAATCTAACTGTACAGACTGCACATTAATTATTGTTTATTTTATTTTAAAGACGTCTTTACACCTTTTAGTTTATTTCCACGTTTTTTAATTGTTTTTACTTTGTATCGAATCTCTTACACAATAATGTTTTGTATTGTTTTAATTTTCAACTTGTTATAAGTACCTTTTTGGGGCGTTTGATTTTATTTTGATACGATTCAGTATTAGGTAAAAAAGTATGTTATTATAGATCAACCAAAGAAAAAACAAATGTATGTCACACAATATTAGGTAATTAAGTTATTAGGTCAAAAATATCAGAATAAAATCAAACCAGCCAATGCCTTCTTGAGCAACTGCTTGCTATTACTAGTCATTTTTAACAACGTATTATCTCTATTTTATTTTGAGAAGTGTAATATTCGTCTCATGTCAACACGTAAACTGAGAACACCTTGATTACGTATCTCGCGACAGGCGTATTAGGCAACCATTACAGGCCTTTTCAGTATAAAAATAAAAGACGTGATTGCTTTACGCTTACACTGTCGCAAGTTACGTAATGAGAAGTTCGACATCGCTTATCGATTGTGTCATGTTCATACTTGCTTTTAGTTTTTGTATTTTGTCCTTTATTCTTATTAAGATTTATCAATGTTTTTAATTTATCGTGTGGCTAGGTTAGGCTATGCAAATTCTTCACTGCCGCACATTATCTAATTTTTAACGACTTTGACATTCCGATAGAGTAATTTCAGAAAGTTCATTCTTAAATAGCTGAACTGTTTGTTTTGAAGTGAAAACTTCTATAAGGGATTGAGCATTTTTTGAGATGGGAAAAATCCAATAAACTGCTGTCCGATCATGTAACTTCACGTTTCAATCGAAATCTTATTGAAACTGTCAATTTGCGATCACGTATAGTTCGAAAATTGACAGTTTCAATAAGATTTTGATTGAAAGCATTGCAACAAAAGTTACATGATCGGCCTGCTGGTCACCATCACTGTCACGTGACCGACATCTCTTCGGCAAAGATCGAAAAACTTCGCCAAAGGGGTTCAAAAACTGTTCAAGTTTTCACTTTATCAGCATTCTCGGAGTGCCACCATTTATTCCCCTAGTCTTTATCATCCCACTGCTGGGCAAAGGCCTCCTCCAAAGACTTCCAGTAAAGTGGTCGCTGCAGTACATACCCCTCAGTGTAACAAAAAATATAATACGATTGCTTGTCGTGTTGCAGAGTGAAAACTGTTTTTAATTTAATGTTACCCACCAAATTTGTTATTAAATATAATAAAGCAAGTATTTTTATTGTTTTATAAAACGATTTTCCGACTGTATTGTGTTTTTATTTGTGCCCTGTCCTGTCTGTATCGTTTTTATTTTCACAATGTACATTTCTCTAGATTTCATTTGTTAGAACAGCAGTCGTCAAAGTGCGGCCTGCGAGCGGTATTTCTGCGGGCCGCCGCCGCTATGAATCAAATATTTTGAATACTTGGTCATGACCACTACTTAATACTTAACTACCAAAAAGATTTTGTATACGAATTAAGATGAGCGGAACTCTGCGAGTGTGAAGTTAGCTTTTTTGGGTGTGCGGCAGATAAGAACTTATTGTGTCACAAAACAAGTTTTGCGATCCCATGGCTAACTTTACGATCAGCAGCCAAGGATATCAAGGATGCCAAAGGACCATCAATAATGCCCCAGGGCTGGCTTTACCTTTTGTGCTGGGTTGAGGACACTCTCACAGCTAGCAGCGCCCTCAATGTTTTTGGTAATATTTGTTATAAACACGAAAATTTTCGCGGGTTGCTCCGCTCACTGATGTGCTCCGTATATTTGTTGCTTCACCAGTTGGCTGCTCTCCATTTATTCCCAATACTTAATGTTTTCTGTACATTTATTTCTTTGTCATCAACACTTAACATCAAGTCTAGATTGCGATCAAACGTTGGCCAATACAATAAAATGTGTTGGTTGTTTTAAACTTGAAAAATTTCGCTACCCGCTCTGCTCGCCGGCATGTTTTTTCCTATAAGCGGATATTCAGCGCTCTTCGGCCGTTGAATACATTGGTTTTATGTGGGCGCGCCACGGTATACTTGCACCTTGAACAAAAAATCTTAAAGTGCGGCCCGGGAGGGATACCCATATTGTCCTGTGGCCCCTGGCCGAAAAAGTGTGACTACCGCTGGTCTAAAAGATACCATTTACTCTTGCCGTAACAAAGTGTAGCGATCGGAAAATACGCACGATGGCAATTAATTCCACTTCTTAGTGGTTCGCATATTAAATGTAGAGCCAAAAAAATGTGAATTTTTAAAAATAAAGTTAGGTATTGAAACACCGTGAAACAGCATATAATGTATGCCGTTAACAAGGATAATACTTTTAAATCCTTGATTACTCCTACTCATCTGGAAAAACCAGAGTCTTCGAAGCGTTCTTAAGCTTCTGTCACAACATTTCTTGTGCCGTCTTAACATCCTGTGCATGCACACAATGTATGCCGTTAATAACAAGGAGAATATTTTTGAATCCTTGATTTACTCCTACTCATCTGGAAAAACCAGAGTCTTCAAAGCGTTCTTGAGATTCTGTCACAACATTTCTTTTGCCGTCTTGACATACTGTGCATGCAAACAATGTATGCCGTTAATAACAAGGAGAATTTTTTTAAATCCTTGATTACTTCTACTCATCTGGAAACACCCGATTCTTCGAAGCGTTCTTGAAATTCTGTCACAACATTTCTTTTGCCGTCTTGACATACTGTGCATGCAAACAATGTATGCCGTTAATAACAAGGAGAATATTTTTAAATCCTTGATTACTTCTACTCATCTGGAAACACCCGATTCTTCGAAGCGTTCTTGAAATTCTGTCACAACATTTCTTGTGCCGTCTTAACATCCTGTGCATGCACACAATGTATGCCGTTAATAACAAGGAGAATATTTTTGAATCCTTGATTTACTCCTACTCATCTGGAAAAACCAGAGTCTTCAAAGCGTTCTTGAGATTCTGTCACAACATTTCTTGTGCCGTCTTGACATCCTGCGTAAGCAAAGCACATAATGTATGCCGTTTACAAGGTGAATATTTTTAAATCCTTGATTACTTCTACTCATCTGAAAAAACCTGAGTCTTCAAAGCGTTCTTGAGATTCTGTCACAACTTTTCTTGGGCCGTCTTGACATCCTGTGCATGCACACAATGTATGCCGTTAATAACAAGGAGAATATTTTTAAATCCTTGATTACTTCTACTCATCTGGAAAAACCTGAGTCTTCAAAGCGTTCTTGAGATTCTGTCACAACATTTCTTGGGCCGTCTTGACATCCTGTGCATGCACACAATGTATTCCGTTAATAACAAGGAGAATATTTATAAATCCTTGATTACTTCTACTCATCTGGAAAAACCTGGGTCTTCAAAGCGTTCTTGAGATTCTGTCACAACATTTCTTGTGCCGTCTTGACATCCTGTGCATGCACACAATGTATTCCGTTAATAACAAGGAGAATATTTTTAAATCCTTGATTACTTCTACTCATCTGGAAACACCCAATTCTTCGAAGCGTTCTTGAGATTCTGTCACAACATTTCTTAAGCCGTTTTGATATCCTGTGCATGCACACAATGTATGCCGTTAATAACAAGGAGAATATTTTTAAATCCTTGATTACTTCTACTCATCTAGAAAAACCAGAGACTTCAAAGCGTTCTTGAGATTCTGACACAACATTTCTAGAGCCGTCTTAACATCCTGTGCATGCACATATCTTATGCCGTTAACAAAGATAATAATTTGTATTTTTAAATCCTTGAGTTACCCAACTCGTCTGGAAAAACCTCAGTCTTCAACAGCGTTCTAGAGATTCTTTCACAATATCTCTTGAGCCGTATTGCCATCCTGTGCATGCACACTATGCATGCCATTAACAAGGAAAATATTTTTAAATCCTTGAGTACCTACTTACTCTTTCTCCTCTGAAAATACTTGTCTTGAAAAGTATTTTTAAGATTCTGCCACACCTCTTTCGCTGTCCTGGCATCCTGTTCTGAACAAGCACATTATTTATAATAATACTAATAATAATAATATCATTTATTTCAGACAACTATAAAATGCACATTACAAAAATGAAACACCTTAGGTCCATAGTTAAACCTTAGAGACTAACATACATAAAATAAAATGAAATTACTGTTTAAATCTTAGGGGCTTTTTTCGAAAGCGCACCCCTAAAGCGACGATAGACGACTCCTGGCGGCCAGAAATCCGAATTGAGAAACATGTCCCCATGCTTCGCAGGCACCTGAAGCACGTATGATTTAAAGGCAGTGTCTCTCATTCCCGATGGCTCTAGCCGCTGCAGATGTAACTGTATTGTTGGCGGGTCCTTAATCCAGAAACGGATCCTCTCCTTTACATAGCGAAAGACCTCATCATTTAGGATGTTGACAAAGATAGTTATTTGTTATTTAAAAATAAATTTATAGAAATAAAAGGCTTTGGGTAAGTTTGTATGGAGTCACGGCGTTGTTTTTTTTGTAATGCGACCACTGTTGCAAAATGTTTTGAATTTAAGTGCTAGACCTGTATCTTTATTTAATTAAAAACAAAATACGTCGTAACTAAACCAACCTAACGGAGTGCGGGTGAAGTAAGGTTGTGTAGTTTACCCTTAATTACTTCCAATGGTAGAAGTAAGTAACAATTGTCCTGCTCTATCAAAAGTTTCGGTTTGTGTTATTGTCCACCACAAATCACATTTTTCATTTCCGGTTTCATTAGTTCATATTCAGTCATGTCCATGGTAGTAATATTTTGTACTGGTAAATTCATGTTTGTTACACTACGCGCACGAATCTTAAACTTAGTTCCTTCACAGTTAGAAAGTTCAAAGTCAAGTACCTCGCTATGGCACACCACTTCACTATTTTCCCATGCTCCGCACACACGCAAGGATTGTTTATTACCCCGTAATCCTTCTACGTCTACTGAGGTTACTGGGCAGAATTTAAATTTGGGTGCAATGTTTGGGCATATCCCGTTGATGAAACTATCAATTTCGCACAAGGGTTCAAACCCTGGGTTGGAGCTCAATATGTTTTCAAACTTTTCTTTGACTTTACTCGGGAATGACTCTGGCAACGAGGAGTTCATAAGAATTTTCTTCATAAGCTAAATTGATTAATTCAACTTAGTGTACGTTAAACATCGATAGTTTAGATTTTCGATAGTTATCGATAGTTAGACAAAAACTATCGATATTATCGATACTATCGATAGTTTCGTATAAATAAATAGGCATTTTTAATAAAACTAATAGTTTATTCAAAATTGACTCATTGAATTATAATATTATTATTATGTTTTGTTTCAAGAACAACAACCTGTTAACATTTTTCTCCTTAATAAAACAAATAGTTTTAATTAACATTGACACATATTTTAATCAATATATTGTATATTTTGTATCAAGAACAACATGCTTAACATTTTTCTCCTTAATAAAACGAATAGTCTTAAACAACATTGATACACATTTAAATCAACATTGACACACATTTTAATCAAAATATTGTATGTTTTGTTTTAAGAACAACAACATGTTAACATTTTTTTCCTTAAGCCTATTTCGGCGTTCATTTATTATCTGACCGGCTTTAGAAAAAATTCGTTCTGAAGGAACAGATGTTGCTGAAATGCAAAGATATGCTTCTGCGATTTCTTTTAATCTATTGTGTGTCTGCTTCCAGTAAACAAATGGACACTCGTTTTTATTGATAACAGGCTTCTCTAAATATTGTCGAATATCGACGATAGAGTCGCTCAACGGTGTAGCCCTTTCTGGAATATCTAAGAACTCCAGTAGGTCGACTTGTTTTTTTCCACTTGACGTTGACGGTATGGCTGTGGATTCGACTTCAACATCGGGTGATTCCTTTGGGACCTCTGGGTTTGAAGCTAGGTGACTTGCATAAGCCTTTTCCAGCCATTGGACTCCCCTCTTTTCGTCATCATTTGTTTTAAACACCTTTTTCTTAAATCTAGGATCTAGGATCGTAGCGAGTACCGTTGGTGTTCTCTTTTCGTATGGTTTAAGCCTGGTGTCGATCGATTCCTTTAATTGTGACATCACTGACTTACCCTCGTAGGTATGCAGGTTGTTTTCAATCTCTGCCAATCTACTTTTGATACCACGAATTAATGGCAAGATCAGTGACAGTGTCACATAAGCCTCTCCTGAGATCTTTGTCGTCGCTGAATCAAAAGGTTCCAGTATTTGAACAATTTCTTGAATTACCACATACTCGTAGGCACTTAGTCCAGGTGGAGCACGTTCGCATTCTGTAATTGCAAGTGATAGTTCTGCTCTTACCTCTATGATACGCTGGAGCATGTGGTAAGCGCTATTCCATCGGGTGGGGACTTCTTGAATTAGCTTAACTTCCGCTTTATTTAATTGGCGTTGCTTCTCTCGTAATGTATCGTTTGCTAAAGTACTCATCCTGTAAAAGGTGACCAGTGCTTTACACTTTTTTAGAATCTCATTAAAACTTGACACTGCGAATGAGTCTGTGACCGTTAAGTTTATCGTGTGAGCAAAGCAGGGTATATGTCGAATTTGAAGTTTGTCTACCGCATTGATCATTGCCTTCGCATTGTCCGTAGTGATGGCTTCACACTTAGTTCTGACGCCCCATTTGATCATAACGGTATTTAAAACCTGAAAATAGAAGTGAACGATTGAGCAAGACAATTTTTATAAAACAACGTTGTTTTTATATAGATACCAGGTACCTATATGTAGCGAAAAATGATGAGATGAGATGAGTGAGAAGTGGCAGTAGGTAGTAGGTACTTACACTTGATATTTTTTCTGCGTTGTGGCTTCCTTCTACCTTCACAGCGTCCAAAAGAGGCGCTATAAATTTATCTTTATAAAAAAAATGACAAGTAACAGCTAGTATTCCCTCATTTGATATTGACGTCCACATATCCGTCGTCAAGCTCACGTGTTCTGTCTCAGTTAGTGCTGTATAAAGTTTTTGTTTAATCAGGTCATAGTATTCCGGTAATAGTTTATTTTTTAAGGTTGACGTATTGGGAATTTCATATTTTTCATCCAGCGCCCTCACAAAATTTCGAAACCCTTGGTGTTCGCCTTTGCGCAAGGGCTCCATATCAAGGGATATCATACGCACGTACATTCTATCTATATTTTTCTTTGTTTTTGATTGATCCGGATAAACGCTGCTTCTGTCAAAGTAGTTTTTTAAAGTTTTTCTTTTTTTTGGAATTGACTGGCCACTCTCCTGTTCCTGGTTATCTTCATTCTCATTTGTATCTGTTACTGTATCAGTTTCTTGTACAGCTGACCATATCTCAGAATGCTTACGTTGCAAGTGGTCTTTTAGATTAGTAGTATTTCCACTAAATTTGAATTCCCTAAGGCACAGTAAACACTTGACAAACTTCTCATTGTTAATCTTTTTAAAATGGTCCCACACGCGTGACTTAGGCATATTTTTTAGTAATTAATCGCACTCACAACAGTCACAAAAGAGTATAAACACAGTAATGCAGTCCGTGAAACAATACGTCTCGCTCGACCATTACATTACCTAGTAAAGTGAATAATTTATATTCGCTAGCTAATGGTTTTAATTTTCGGTACTTCCCCAAACAACAACAATACGTTTTCTCAATCAAACTAAATGTTCTACGTTAATGTAGGTAGAAATTTCGGTAATTCCCCGCGATACAAGTCTGTAGAGAAGGGAAATAGTAGTTAACTCTAACAATCGATAGTGCCATAATAGTTATCGATACTATCGATAGTCCATTGCTATCGATAGTATCGATAGTCTATCGATGTTTAACGTACACTAATTCAACTGCAATCCTTGCTCGCTCGAAGCTTATGACTCATAAGCTTCGGTTTTTACTCATCATAAGGTATCGAAATTGTGCCGGGGGAGATAGATTGCTTGGTATCGCCCCCACCCCAGGTACTATATAATGAACAATATGTGAGCACAACACCCTAACGTGCGTTTCTCCACAATACATTCACAATAGTGCCCTATAATGGCTTGTCGCCCTTGAAATTCTCGTTCGACTAATATGAAACCAAATAGGTTCGACTGGTTTAATGTCGCGATTTTATCCTACCAGGTGACAAACATGGATTGATGCCACCAGGGTTCCAAGGACGTAGTTGATTTGCATTCAAGTCCACTTTAATTATATAAGTGCCTTGCTTGATATGTTCTCCATAATAGCTTCGTGCTTGGGCTGTTTGGTATGTGCCAAGGGGGAATATAATCATATCATCAGCACTTATTTGTGGAAATTAATCCATTACAGGTACGTCAGCTGTAATTGATTGAAAATTGGTTCGTCTTCTGTTCAGATTGTTTGCGGAAATCACATGACACCACTGAGCTCCAAGCAGGTTTACAAAGGAGCACCTGAATGAAGTTGAACATATCAACCTAATTCACCTGCTATTGGGTTCTATGAAATGCATTTTTTTACTAAAACTTCTAGGGAAATCTTATTAATTGGCTGTTTAGGCGATTTTTTATATGATTTTTTGCAATTTAATATCTCGTGTCTCGATATATTTTAGGCAGTGGATGTAGTAATAAAAGTTGCTAATTTAGTACTTATGAATGGCAATAGTTTTTAACTGGTCGCGGGTGGGTCATCAAAACATCGTTACTCTTACCCATTGCTCTTTCTGTGCCTACAATCAAAGATATCGATATTTCAAGAAAATATAGAAAGGTCACAAAAATCAGCTTTCGAGCCGAGTCGATCATTGCGCGCTCTGTACCTACTCTCCATCTCTTAAACAGTGGATGAATAAATGTTTGGGACAAAATTTGTGTCAAATGCTATGATTTTGCAATTCTAGAACGTTTTAATAATAATAAATAATAATAATAAAAGCCGTATATTTCTTTACATTTAAGTACATAACTATTCTAATCTATATTTAATGTTTGCGGTGTGGTTGATGTAAAGACCCCTCTTTGGGTGAAGGCCTCCTCTAGCTTCTTCCATGTGTCTCTATTTCTCCCCAGATTCATCCAGTCTTCTCCAGCGTTTTGGGTTATGTCGTCTACCCATCGTCTCATTGGCCGGCCCACATTTCTTTTTCCTATTGGTCCTTTCCATTTGGTTGCCTTTATAGTCCATCTATCGTCAGTGTATCGGGATAGATGGCCTGCCCACTGCCATTTCATTCTCAGAGCTTGTGAGACTGCATCTGTTAGTTTTGTTTGTTGTCTTATCAGGTCGCTTTTTAATTTATGTATTTTCCTTAACTTCAATATACTTCTCTCCATTGCTCTTTGTGTAGTTCTTATCTTGAGTATAGTTTTATTTGTGAAGACCCATGTTTGGCATGGGTCTAGAACGTTTTAGTGAAGGTTAAAGCGTGTAATGCCTCTTGAGTAAATCCATGTCTCCCGTCTATGGTAGCATACCACTTTGATAGTGTTTGAGGGTATGGTAATGCGGTGGTATGGTAAAGAAGAAACTTCTTTACATCTCATATTTGTTTTGGATGCAAATATTTTAATTTGTTGGTTTGCCACAATTCAAATAGTCATATCATTTTCATCCAACTCATTTTTATCTTCGTTGTGAAATATAATGAGCTTGCTTTGTGGAATACTTTGATTGAGAAACCGAAGCCCTTCTTTTAAAAATCTTTTACGTAGGTACCTCAGCATTCATGAGTTGATCGTCGTCATTGTTTAATGGGACAGTGACAATTTCTGGGTTCCACGGACTTCCACGTAAATAGCCCACATTTCCTAAAACCATTTTCAAAGATTGTCGCGTTCAGTGCGGTGTCGATAACTTCTTTTAGAAGTTATGGAAAATCTTTTTTGTTTAAGATCTCCATTCGTGTACCTTTTTTCCAATGCTCTTTCAGAGTCCTAAAAACTGCACAATCCGTTGGCTGTAATAGATGTGTTGCATTGGGGTACAGGGCAATGATCACATTTTTTTTCGCAAAACTGACCCACTTGTAAACTCGGGTGAGACACCACTCACTTCCACGAAAATAATGACCGGCAAAAGAATCTTTTCTTTCTCCAGCCAAGGATAGAAAATGTCAGCAATAAAGTCGAAAAACGCCTCGCAAGCCATCCATCGAGAATCTGTTTTTCCCAGACCCCATTCTGGAGGATAATTCTGTGCAATTTCCTGTGGATTTTTTTTACAACGGGTGATTTTTTAAAAGCTTGAGATTTTTTAAAAAAGAAAGACACATAAAATTTGCAAAATCTCATCGGTTCTTTATTTGAAACGTTAGATTGGTCCATGACATTTACTTTTTGAAGATAATTTCATTTAAATGTTGACCGCGGCTGCGTCTTAGGTGGTCCATTCGGAAAGTCCAATTTTGGGCAACTTTTTCGAGCATTTCGGCCGGTATAGCCCGAATTTCTTCGGAAATGTTGTCTTCCAAAGCTGGAATAGTTGCTGGCTTATTTCTGTAGACTTTAGAATTGACGTAGCCCCACAAAAAATTGTCTAAAGGCGTCAAATCGCATGATCTTGGTGGCCAACTTACCGGTCCATTTCTTGAGATGAATTGTTCTCCGAAGTTTTCCCTCAAAATGGCCATAGAATCGCGAGCTGTGTGGCATGTAGCGCCATCTTGTTGAAACCACATGTCAACCAAGTTCAGTTCTTCCATTTTTGGCAACAAAAAGTTTGTTAGCATCGAACGATAGCGATCGCCATTCACCGTAACGTTGCGTCCAACAGCATCTTTGAAAAAATACGGTCCAATGATTCCACCAGCGTACAAACCACACCAAACAGTGCATTTTTCGGGATGCATGGGCAGTTCTTGAACGGCTTCTGGTTGCTCTTCACTCCAAATGCGGCAATTTTGCTTATTTACGTAGCCATTCAACCAGAAATGAGCCTCATCGCTGAACAAAATTTGTCGATAAAAAAGCGGATTTTCTGCCAACTTTTCTAGGGCCCATTCACTGAAAATTCGACGTTGTGGCAGATCGTTCGGCTTCAGTTCTTGCACGAGCTGTATTTTATACGGTTTTACACCAAGATCTTTGCGTAAAATCTTCCATGTGGTCGAATAACACAAACCCAATTGCTGCGAACGGCGACGAATCGACATTTCACAGTCTTCAGCAACACTCTCAGAAACAGGCGCAATATTCTCTTCTGTACGCACTGTACGCATTCGTGTGGTTGGTTTAATGTCCAATAAAGTAAACTGAGTGCGAAACTTGGTCACAATCGCATTAATTGTTTGCTCACTTGGTCGATTATGTAGACCATAAATCGGACGTAAAGCGCGAAACACATTTCGAACCGAACACTGATTTTGGTAATAAAATTCAATGATTTGCAAGCGTTGCTCGTTAGTAAATCTATTCATGATGAAATGTCAAAGCATACTGAGCATCTTTCTCTTTGACACCATGTCTGAAATCCCGCGTGATCGGTCAAATACTAATGCATGAAAATCCTAACCTCAAAAAAATCACCCATTATATAAACAAAACTGTTGGAGGAGTTACAGCACCAGATGCGCTACCTGTCACAAGGACTGTTAGGCATTCATTCTCATCTGGATTGACTTGCTGATATATTGTCTTGTCCCCCGTTTTTGCTAAAACCTTACACCCTTCGGATTCAGAAAAAAGCAGTTTAATCTGTATTAAAGATCCTTCTAGGATCTTTTTGTTTGAGTCTTTTTGTAAGATTTATTTTTGTTGAGTCTGATCAAAGAATGTCTCTACCTCTTTAAATCAATTTAAAATGTTCTTTTTGGATATAACAGCTCTTGATCTAATAATTGATCGATTGAGCGACACGAACACCACTACAGTGTCTTCGTCAGAATCACCAGCAGACTCTTGCTCAAAAATAGTAGCAAGTAAGCTTTTTTGCCGTCCGCGATATTGAAAGATTTGAGGGCTGGCTGCACGTCGCAGACTTCGGCGCACTTGTGTCATCTTCATATGTCATATACTTATCGGCCTCTTCTACTTCTTCTTTCAGGTTTGTCTAAATAGGTTCGGGAAAATGTATGTAATTGAATTAAATTCTTCGGGTAGAGTTGTTTCACTTCCTTTATAGCATGAAGTGTCACATGCTCTTGGGCAGCATTCCGATGCAATTGTTTGGTCACTGTTGTAGTCATTAATAAAAAAAAAACAAAAATCTTTTTATTTTTCTTACAACTTACATTATAAATGGGGTTGGGACTCTTCAGTTAAGTTATAGTAACCTGTGTTTGTCTGACAAGAGATCAGCTGTATAAACCTGATAGTCAAAAGCCAAGGTCTTCTCTGTCTGGATCCTAGCAAACATCTCCGGAGTCCAGGGGTCTGTGGGTGCCTCCCCCCAATACCCACCCTCGTAGCATTCTTTTACTCTGGGGTCGGCCCCTTCCATAAACTGTAAAACTGGCCATCGTTGTCTTTGCTTGTAGTACTTACTCGATGATAAAGATTTTCGTATATATCTTCGAATGAGTTCCGAAGCATTTATTGAATTGTTGGATCTTGTGAAATCGCATATAACTAAATCCGATACAGTTATGCGACAAGCTGTGAGTGCTCAAGAGAGATTGGTGGCTACCTTAAAATTTCTAGCGTCAGGTAGAGAATTCAGAGAACTTAAATTCAGCACTAGTATATCGTCACAGTTACTATCAAAGATAATACCAGAGACTTGTGAAGCAATCTATACAGTGCTCAAAAACTATATGAAGGTATGTTTAATTTATATTTTATAAATAACTAGCGGACGCCTGCGGCTTCGCTCGCCCCTAGGCCGTTACGCCCCGTTGATTTTTCTTTTAAAAGTATTTCCTCTTTTTCTCTGCTTAGGGAAATAATTTTCCAATTTCCTTTCTTAGTGCACCCCTATGCTATAAAAGAAACATACCCTCCAAGTTTCATGTTTCTAGGACTTACGGTTTAGGCTGAGCGTTGATTGTCAGTCAGTCAGTCAGTAACGTAAGAGTTTTATATATTTAGATACTAACATAACTCCAATCACATTTTTTTATTTATTCATTAAATTAAAAAATAAACATGAATAGTAGGTACTTACTACTATTTAAAACGACTTAAAAAAAAAGGAGGTTATTAATTCAAAGTTATTTATCTTCGATCATTCCTAGCACCCAGTGTCCTTCGATTTGTCGACCTCTATTATATTTTCTTTTTCCAAACTTTGATTCATCAATTTGTACAATCTTTTGTGGGCCTCCAATTTTCTCTTCCGCTTCCTGATGCTCCAGCTCGTATACAACTACAGCTTCTCTGCAGTAACTATACCAATCAGCTATCGTTCTATCGGACAGCACTTGAGCCCGGTCTCTAGCAGTGCATTCCCGTTTCACATCGTTATAAGGACTGTTAAGACTAAAATAGTACATGATTTCAAACACCAATGGTAAAGACAAATGTGCGTTTTCAAACCACGTACCAATGGCACAGCTGACAGATTTGTTCTTACATTTGCTCTTCCAGCAACGAAAAGCACCAAGTGGGCCAGCTGCTACCAGCTTCATTGGTGATCGATGATGCGAGCACATCTTTGATGAAGCTATCCAGTGCCTTTCTTCGGCATACGCTACACATATGTAACTCATGTGTGCCAAAGCGAGCTTCCACCTTCCTTATATTCCATAAGTGCAGCACCTCGTCCTTGTTGTCATGCACCCTCCGACCACTGGATCCGGAGGGAATGCTTGCATCCACAGGAGGTAATGCTCCAGAGGAGGCTGCCACAAGTGGCTCACTAGAGTCCAACACTTGCACAGCAGGGGGCGACGGCGTCGTCGATGACGACGGAGCACCGAAGGGGGCTGCCACAAGTGGCTCACTAGAGTCCAACACTTGCACAGCAGGGGGCGACGGAGCACCTAATTCCATATCGTCGTTTATACTTCAACACCGCGGATGTGCACTTTCCTAACTTTACAGGAGCGACAAAAAACTGTATATTTTCAAATTATTTCATAAAATAAAAGAAGGTTTATCTTAATTAACATTTTATTAGTATTCTTCGAATTATTCAGAGATAAAATCAGTCATCCATACTAATATTATAAATGCGTTTGTAACTCTGTCTGTCTGTGTGGCTCTCACGCCAAAACTACTAAACCTATTGAAATGAAATTAGATAGTTCAGGGTCTGAGGAAGGACATAGGCTACTTTTTATTGTGAAAAAAGGTTTACAAACCTTTTAAAACGTTATAAAGAGCATCACATTAATGTTTCTGTCTCACTCTGACACCAAAACACTCCGACGATCACCAATCACCAATTGCAATGAAATTTGGTACACAGATAGGTTAAATCATTAGAAAGGACATTTGTGCAACTTATTATTGCAAAACACTTATTGAAAACACCATTTTTCATGAAAATTACACTTTTTTGTACAATTGCGACGGCTTTCGATCGAGAAATTTCTGTTTGTGTAAGTGACTGACTGACTTTTTTTTTGAGCTGGCGGGGATGCAAAGTCTTTTCGCCAAGTCCTTAGGACTGACTGATTCCCGACCAGTGTTGCCAGTCATAAGCGTCGATGGATTGAAAAGATCGATATTTAAGCTGGGAACATATAAGGCGGACGCGGCTGACAGCCGCGACTGATAGATATCTAGATAATGAATGTACACTGAAGTGTGCAAACTATCGGATGTAAGCCGCGGACGTAACCTTGAGCGTTCGGACGTCCGACAGCAATCTGGCAAGCCAGGTCCCGTTCGTCAGCCGCGTCCGCCTAAAGGTCGATTTATATCTACAGACATTGAGTGTGGCAGACACGTGCCGTGACAGACACCGACAGACACCATTTATTTATATCTACAGACATTGAGTGTGGCAGACACGTGCCGTGACAGACACCCCGGATACCGACACCGTCATCGGCGTCCGCTCTCACTGGCAGTTACTGCATAGCTTTAGAAGAAAAAGCATGTTATTGAAAATGTTCCAACACTTCTCTATTGAAGATTTGTCCATAATTGCATTATTGTTAGAAGAAGAAGATAAAACTAAAAAAAGAGCAAAACGCATGGCTGTACATCCTATGCTTAAGAAAAGAAAATTAGAAGGAGAATACTGGACGCTCTTTAAAGAACTTGTTGACGATGAAAAAAAATTTTTCATATATTTTCGTATGAGCCGGTATCAGTTTGACATTTTACTAAACAAAATTGAATTGCTGATAACCAAACAAGATACAGTTTTTAAGGAAGCCTTGTCACCAAAAGAAAAACTAGCAGTATGTCTCAGGTAAGGTTTATTACAAATTGTAAAAATCTTGAATTGTTTCTGGCATAGGAGTATCGTCTTCATAAGTGTCAAATGTTGATGGCGTGGATACCGTAGAAATCGTTGATGGTCTGCTCAGTATGTCTATTTCCATGTCAGATACTATTTTAAATATCTTTGCTTTTGCAATAGCCCTCTCTCTGGGCGGAAAAGATCGCAATGTAGTTACAACTCCAGCCATAACTTGTTCGATGTCGTCCGGCGGTGGATTATTATTTTTACTCTCTATTATATTCTTCATTAGTACAGTACTAGGTGTTTCATCAGTTGCTTTTTGGTTTCGTTTAGAGCGCTTAGGCTGAGGGTGCTTTGGAGTTTGAGCTGAGTTCTGAGCAACCTCTTCCTCGTGTGCATAATCATTAAAACCGGATACAGGTGGAATTGGACATTTAGTCGGCCTTTCTTTCATGTACGGTAACAAAAAAGACATTTCTTCTTCGTACTTCCATTTTTTTTCACAAACACTAGCCTGTCCACTTTTCGTATCTTTTTTCTTTTTATGAGAACGTCTGAAGGCATCTCGCAACAGTGCCCATACTTTTTTACATTCATTTCCTGAAACAAGGAAAACAAATATCATAATCATAATATCATATGTTTTTCTTTGCAGATTTTTGGCTACTGGGGACTCCTTCGTTTCTATAGCATTTACTTATAGACTAGGAGTAAGCACTGTACACAAGATAGTGAAAGAGGTTTGCAGTGCAATAATAGAACGGCTGATGAGTGAAACAATGCCTGTCCCTACAAAAGAACAGTGGCAAAAAATCGCAGAGGAGTTTTGGAATACTTGGAATTTTCCAAATTGTATAGGAGCCATTGATGGCAAGCACGTTCAAATAACTGCTCCGGCAAACTCTGGATCTCAGTTCTTTAACTATAAAAAAACTTTTTCAATCGTGTTGTTGGCAATTGTGGACGCTGACTACAAGTTTATATGTGTCGACGTCGGCGCTTATGGAAAAAACAGTGACGGAGGTATTTTTTCAAATTCAAACATCGGAAAAGCATTAATTTCAAACACATTTAACGTTCCAGAAAGCACAAATTTACCTGGCACTGAAATTACAGCGCCTTATGTTATCATAGGAGATGAAGCATTCCCTTTGACAACTTATCTAATGAGACCATATCCTAAACCTCAACTAGGTGACCAAAGAAAAAAAATATACAACGATAGACTATCTCGTGCAAGAAAAGTTGTCGAAAATGCATTTGGGATTTTGTCTCAAAAATTTCGTATCTATAACAGGAGAATACAACTTGATCCAGATAATGCAGACAATGTTATTATGGCGACGTGTATCTTACATAATTATATAAAATCTGGTGGTTCTCAGCATTCACATAATGAAGAAGACATTATTGCATCATATTCTTTGTCAAACCTACCTAGACAGGGTGGAAATCATCAGGTAGCCGCATTTAATGTCAGAGAGAATTTTGCTAGGTTTTTCGATTCACCCGAAGGAGCGTTAAACTTCTAGATGATTATATCGGTGTCCTGTCGTTTGACCAAAAGTAATTTGACAAAATTACACTTGACAAACAACGTTTGGTAAAACAATGGTTTCGCCGATTGGTCATTTTAGTAATAATCATTTTACAAATACACTTTTTACAAATATCAGTGTAAAATACATTATAAAAAAATAAAATATGTACTCACCATTACTATTAAGTTTTATTCCTATTTCGTTCCACGCCTGATCCTTTTTCTGATTGTCACTATACCTTTTATCACTTAAATCATAAAGGTATTTGTAATCTCGTACAAATTCTATGAGCTTTTCGTTATCCATTGCAAAAATGCAAAATAAAAAAGAAAGCACGTGTACGCAGTTCCGATACTCTATTCACACTGCCCGGCAAGGAGCCACAGACACGTACAGACATGAACCGCGCAGACAAAATATTCTTTCCGAGAATACTGGCCGGGCACGACACGTGTCTGTAAGCGTCTGTACGGCCGTGTTACGATAAATATAAATACGTTAATAGTTACTGTATGGAAGAATATCATTTTGTCTGCCACGGCACGTGTCTGCCACACTCAATGTCTGTAGATATAAATCGACCTTAATATGTTCCCAGCTTAAGTCGCGGCTGTAAGCCGCGTCCGTCAGCCGCGTCCGCTAATTTGTTCCCAGCTTTACAATGCGATACATCGAACCGACCCGATGTTTTGAAATGCTTTCGATATACTCGATGTATTGATGCTTTTTCGGTTTTAAATAGAAAAATATCGAATCAATTGTAAGCAGTTAATTTCATAAAACCTCAACTTTGACCAGTTTAATTCTTTTTCTCTGTGGAAAGATCGTAACTCATGAGTTGGAAAACGGTGAAATCTGACCATTATATTTCAGATAAACTATTTATTTACTTACGTAGCCCAGTAGGCAGACTAAATGAGATCCCTATAATTTTTACTAATGATCTCAAGATTCAGCTCATGTGGATGTTTTTTTTTGTTCTAAGTAAATTACATTAAAGATTTTTCTCATGAAATCTCAATGAAAAATGTTGTTTTTCAGATCTACTCAATCACTTTCTTACTTAAAAAACTTAAAAAACTTTTTACTTTTTTAACCTGGTGGAGTTTCATCTCATCCGTTCCGAATGGATACCAAGCCTGACCAGTTCTGGTGTGGTCAGTCTGTTATCTGGGCCTGTATTCAAGTACATAATATACCTATCATTAATCCTGAAGTTCCTAGAAGCAACAGCGGTAAACTTTGGTTGAATCGAGTGTGTTGGTAAAACTGACCAAGACCAAGTTTTAATTTATGAGCATAATCTAAATAAAAACTACTTGAATGTAAGTACGACCGAGTCTGACTTAAAATTTAGTTGTATTACTGTTCTTAGATTATCAACTGTAATCAAAACCAGCCAAACAAAGCCTCCGGACCCTTAGCAGTAAATTTTGTAAAATCTTGGCCGACACAATTATTAAATAAATATATATTTTTTTAAGTTATTATTCTGTTTTTCCTTATCTTCTCTTCTACTTCCCCACAAATTAATGTATTACAAAGGGTGTAAAATAACAATAAGACTATTCTTGAAAGTTTGCATGGAAATATGTAAGGTTTATGTACCTAAATGATTTATTTGAGCTTGCGACAAGAAAAAAATGGGGGGGAAATATGCCTAACTGTGCTTACCCGGCGTCTGCCCGACCCTGACTGTGCACTCGAATACAGATTTTTTTCGTTGGAAGTTATAAATGCTACCCAATCACTATTCCAAGCGGACGAAGTCGCGGGCACAGCTAGTATCCTTATATATTAAATAAATAGGCGACTTAGGCGCTGTTGCCTACATAAATATGGCACTTTCTAGCACATAGGCGGTGTTTACCACAGGAACTTAAACTGTAACTAGCAGTACCGTCAATCACCCTAAATTCGCCTACTTTTGACACATTTTCGTTTGCTATTCTAGATATATGTAGTTTAGAACAAAATCAAATATACCAGTCACTTTCTTTTACATCAGGTTATCTAAAAAGAGAAACAAAGACATAAAATGTTAATTATTTCCATACTAAAATGGGTCGCAAAGATGCCAGGCGAATTTAGGCACTTGTGTCTAAATTCGCCTACCCTCATTTTTTCGGTCCCTGTAAGACGTGGAAATTGCGTTGTTAAAGAAGTTTAGTATAAAAGTTTTGCTTTAAACCAGGGGTCGGCAACCTTATGCTATAGCCGGGCCACATATGTTGCCAGAGTATCAGTGCGGGCCGCACTTATATTTATATTTTTAATATTTGAAATAAAACGCATATATATTCATACAATTATGTCTTTTTTAATTGAACTACTATACTAACATAAAAGTAAGTACTAGTGAGATTTTTGAGGCTGCATTAGACTTGCAAGTTTTTTAACGTCTGCTTTCATTTTAGTAGTAGACACGCGCAGTATCGCGTCTAAATGTTCATCCGTTAACCGCGAACAATTCTTATTTTTGCGGTAGTTGAGAATTGAAAAAGTCTGCTCACACAAATATGTACTACCAAACATAGTTATTATCTGCTGAGCAAACTTTTTCAATTCTTTGAAGTTTTCAGAACTCAAACCTCCGTAGAACTGTATCAAGTCAGTGCTTTCCTTAAATGCCGTTTTAAGTGTGCTATTACTTTGCAAATCTACTATGTTTATTTGCAAATTGCTTGGTACCTCACTAATATCAATTGCAAAAGGGTTTTGGAATATTTCCATGTTAAGGGAGCTCTTTTTAAAGTCGGTGAATCGATTTACAAACTCAGTTTGTAGTTGTGTTAACACGTTTCTCATTGTAATATTTTGCCACACAAAATTATCTCCAGCTTCTTCCACGGCTTTCTTGCAATTAGGAAAATGGTCAAGCTTTTTTTCATCAATATCCTTGATAAACAGTTTCAGTTTCATTTCAAATGACTTTACATCTGTATACATATCGCAAATCAATTTATTTTTTCCCTGCAAGCGTTTGTTGAGCTGATTCAGTTCCTTAGTCAAATCAGTCAAAAAACCAAGATCGATAATCCACTGTTTGTTAGTAAGCTCTTCTACTGGCTTTCCTTTCATCTCCATGAAGTTGCCAATTTCTTTCCTCAAATCAAAAAACCGTTCCAAAACGGCACCTCGACTGAGCCACCTCACTTCACAGTAGTAAACCACGTCACCATGTTCAGCTTCCAGATCTTCCAAAAACTTTTGGAACTGACGGTGTGTGAGCCCATTTCTTCTTATAAAATTAACAGTGGATGTTACAGTATCCATTATTTCTTTCCAGGATATAACTTTGGAGCACAATGCCTCTTGATGGACAATACAGTGAAAAATCAATGGCACAGTAGATCCAGAATCTTTCACTTTGCTGATGATTCTCCCAACAACACCTTTGTTTTGACCGCTCATGTTCTTGCCTCCATCGGTAGTGACACTTGTTAACTTTTCCCAGCTTAATTGCAATGAATCCAGAGCTTGTTCCACATGGTGAAATAAATCTTCTCCCGTAGTTGTACCTTTCAAACTGCACATTTTCACAAGCTCTTCGTAAACAGTAAAGTTTTCGTCAATGCCGCGTACAAATATGAGTAGCTGTGCTGTATCCGACACGTCCGTACTTTCATCCATCGCTAAAGAGAAACAGTCGAAAGACTGCGCCTTATCCCTGAGTTGTTCACACAAATTAGCACCCAAGTCTTCAGTACGTCGGGTGCAAGTTCTTGCAGAGAGACTAAGACTTTCAAACATTTTTTTCTGCTCTGGGCATATTTCTTCTGCGATAGCTAAGACACACTCTTTTACTAATTCACTATCGGTAAACGGACGTCCACTTTTTGCAAGAATCTCTGCTACCCTGTAACTGGCCCGAACATTCGATTCGCTGTTGTCTGCCACAACCTTAAATATGTTTTGTTGATTTTGTAATGACGATTTCAAAGTGGAAATTTTCCTTTTCCGTATTTCTCCTTCAAGACAGTCAAATTTAGCTTTGTGCTCAGTGTCGTAATGTCGCTTCAGGTTATATTCCTTTACTACAGAAATACTCTTTTGACAAATCAAGCATAACGGTTTTCCTTTCAACTCGATAAAAAAGTATAATTCTGTCCATAATTCGTTAAAAACTCTTTTTTCTTGTTCTATCTTCCTTTTTCTTGAAGCCATGTTTATATAATTATTCTGTAACAATAATGAAAAAAATTAAATTCGTTGTAAAATTATATGTTCCAGTTAGCACCTACAAATTCAACTCCACATTCAAATAATAATTAAAACATGACACACTCGTAACTAACTTCATGTCATGTAACTACTATCCCCGTCCTTATAACATTTACCCATCAATCTGAAGGTTCACATTAACAAGCAGTAAATAAAATAAAACAAAATGCTCGCGAGTGCATACAACTTACCTCATACGTCGTGCGTGAGAAGCTATCAGCGAAGGGAAGAAAGGTGAAACGAAACGCGTAGCTAGCAACCAGATGAGACGTGAGTTTCCGGCGAATTTCCACAACCGAATGTGGCGAGAGCTGCGCGCGGCTGTGATTTTAACTAAAACCGGTCGCTTTGAATTTTTTCGCCGCCGCACACCTGCGTCTAATCAAAGACTGCCGCCCCGCCTATTGTCTCAAAGGAGCCGCCCGCCGCCGCACGTGCGGCGGATAAACGCAAAAGAAATTGCCAAGAATTGAATAAGTACAGCAAATATTTATTTTTGGTAGAAACAATACATAACATCAGTCTTGATAAACAGTTCTTAAGAAATGAAATAGAGGTACATTTTTATCACCCCGCGTGGGAGCGAGCTTTCAAGAATACTCTCATGGCCCAGCAGCATGGCCGTATAAATTCAAGTGAATTTATATGGCCTTTTGCTTCGGTATTTTTTTCTTACGGACCTCAGGCTTGCGGGCCGCACCGAGATAGTCTACGGGCCGCATGCGGCCCGCGGGCCGCCGGTTGCCGACCCCTGCTTTAAACGAATTTAAACTCTAATGTTTCATAAACAAAGTCTAATTCACAAAAAATGGGGTAGGCGAATTTAGGCACGCTTTTGAACAATGCGCACATTAGCTCCATACATTAAGCGAGTAGTGGTTAGGGCTGCCAAAAATATTTTTTGTTGTAATATGCACCTACTAACGTCGTCGTAGTCGGTCGCTGGCGCGAATGTAAAGCAAACCTAGTATGTATACCTATCCTACTGAAGTGTGTCTTTAAAATGAAACGATGGTTGAAAATATTAAAAAAAAATTAAGAAATTTTATTCATAAAAGTAGTACCTTATCTTTAAAAGTAAAGTTGTTCAATTATGTGTCACTTTAGTTTTTTAGCTTATAAAACACATTTAGATTCTTCAATAAATCTAACAAATATAGGTAGTTTTATAATTATAACATAAAACGTTCTAATAAAAGTCTTCAAAAAATCTTAACGGTATCTATCAAATATCTTATTACTTTTAGAATCACATTTAGTTATAATATAAGTCTTTTAAAAATCTTAATAGGTATTGGACGTAAATTTAAAAATCACAAATGAAAAATAATGTCTTCTAAAAATGTAACGGTACCTCATCAAAAATCTATCTATCTATATAGCTTTTGGAATCACAGTTATTTAAAATCAGTTGTCAAATAGTACCTACGTAAGGTTTAACATCACAATTAAACAATAATTACTTCTAAAAATCTTAAAGGTATAAATAATCTTATAACTTTTAGAATCACAATTAGTTACCTACAATAAGTCTTCACATAGACAAGGTTCAAAATCACAATTAAGTCTTCTAAAAATCTTATAACTTTTATAATCACAATTAGTTATAAAATTAATAAGTCATCAATGAGCGCGTAAGTTTTAAAATCACAATTAAATGTTCTAAAAAATCTTAAAGGTATCAAAAATCTTATAACTTAGAATCACAGTTAGCTATAATAAGTTATATAATAGTATTTTAGTATTTTGGCACGTAAGTTTTAAATCAAAATTAAACAATAATGTCTTTTAAAAATCTTAAAATAGTAGGTAGGTTATGTTTCACATAACTTTATAATTTTTAAAATCATATTTAAATGCGAGTCTTCCTCTACGTATATCACTTGGTGTGGGAAGAACTTCACATATGTCCTCATTAGGAACATATGCTTCGTCACTGACCTGTGGCCAGACAAAAGTGTTTCGGTCCTTCCTCAAAAAGCGGACTTTCCAACCCGATAATGAACAACAATTTATGACCAATCCCGCATAGTAAGTAACAGTTTTTTTAGTTGGAAATTTAACCAGTACGTAACTGCCCATTACTAACGCTTTTTGTGTTATAAAATTATCGTCCACAATTTGTTCAAAGCTTTCATTTTTTTTATTTGCATCATCTGTTTCACGTTTAAGCCGTGTGCAATATTCTTCCCATGATTCGTCTTCTGACTCTGAACAGCAGATCAACTCATCGTTGTTAGAGTTGGAGTCTGAATCACTTTCTATCTTAATTTTCTTAGGTTTCTTTGTTTTTTTTGTTATTTTACCAGGATTTTTCTTTACAACTTTTGCCTCACGTGCAGCAGTTTTAATTTTTTGTACTGTTTCTTTTTTGGTTGGTAGCTCAATTTTAATGGTATTCAATGTTTTTGTATCTTTTTGGAAAATTCGGTACTTTTTGTTTGGAGGTAATATTTCATCCTGTAGAATAATCAGTTTCCTTTTTTCGGTTTTCTTTTCTTTCTGCTGATATATTACATTCTTTATTGTTTTCAGAGAAATGGTCAATAGTGTTGGGACTTTTCTTATCAATATAATCGGAGGTGATTTTTTAACGGCGGGTCTTTTGTCGCTTTTCTTTTCATTTTTCTTGTTAATTTCCTTGACGTTTTCTTTAAAATCTTCACTAGTTACTGATTTTCCTGGAATCACATTGATCTTCTTGTTGCGCACTTTTCTCAGGGGGTTCGGTGCACGGCTTTCCCTTAAATATTCTAAGAGAGCTTGGTCAATGTCATAATTCACTGGTAATTTCGCATCGGGCAATCTTTTTATGACTTGATAGCTATCTACTGGGTATATCCCAGTACTTTTGAATGCACTGTGGATATTTGATTTCTTGTCATTTAGCCGTATCATCAGTTGTTTTAATAATTCGGGGAAGTGCGACTTGTTTATGGTGGCCTCTCGCGGATTTGTCGTTTTATATCTGAGAAGAATATCCCTCCAAAGTTTTTTAAGCGGGCCAAAGTAGCATACGTCTAGTGGCTGAGTAATATGTGTTGAGTTCGGAGGTAAAAATACAAAACGTATGTCGTTTGTTTCGCAAAGTTCCACTATATTGTGGTTTATGTGGGATGCCAGGTTATCTCCTATGAGAACCTTTGTTCCCGTCTTCTTTTTAGCCCAAGGTAAAATTATTGATGCAAACCAATCTTCAAATATGGTAGAATCAAACCACCCAGACTTCGATCTATTATATCGAGCACCAGGTGGTCCATTAATTCGCCATTGTTCATATAGGTGCTCCGCTTTGTAGACCACATAAGGTGGAAGGCATTCCCCGGCTGCGGTTATGGCAAACATTATCGAAATGGCGCCTTTTGTATAATTTAAGACCCTCTCTGGATATTTAACACCTCGCCGAAAAAAACATTTTTGTGAACCAGGGTTATCTGTGAGGTTCGTTTCATCATAATTTAAAATGTTTTCATTTGCTACACCATCTAAAGACACTTCTAAATTTTTAAAATATTCTGTCATTTCTTCCGGGCTCTTTTCAGCACGATTTCTTTTAATATTTTGAGCAGCTCGAATAGTTATTTTTTCTTTATTTCTTCTTAAAAATCCCGTGATCCATTTTCTACCTGGCAACGTGTTATTGAATAATTCATATTTTCCATTCGCTTCAACATATTTCCCAACCACAATTCTTAAGTCTAAAGGAGTCAATGGACTGCCGTACTCGGCAGCGGTAATCATTACCTTGACTATTCTATCTTCTTCCTCTTCAGATAAGCGGGTTGGGCAGCCGTGATTTTTTGGATGTTTTTTATTAAGCTTATCAAGAAGAGTCCTGCGAGGGATTCCGAATTTCTTCTCCGCGTCATAGGAACTCATAGATTTATTACGCAGTTGCTCCAAAGCCAATTCTAACTGTTTTTCGGTATACTTATTTTTATACGGTCGTCTGCTCCGCCGTTTTGTAATTTTGTGTTTTTTAGGCATCGCTATCTGAAATAGGTATAAATAAAAGCTTTCCATCACCATTCAAGCAAACAAAAAGGCGTACCTAGTACCCACCTACCATTTTAATTAAAAATATTTTTCAGTCATTAGATCACAACATGCAACAAAATCATAACCCTCTAATTTTGCAGTCGGGTAAGGAAACCAAGTGACAACCCTAAACCCAGGCGAATTTTGGAACTAACATGTCAGAAATTTTACCTCTAATTATTCAAATGCATTTTTTGTCACAACCACTTAACTTAGCTTATAAATTAATATATTGTTAGAAAGCCGGCAAAATTCAGTTTCGACTAATAACGGTGCTACTGGTCTTACCTCTTATTTTCTTCGGTTTCCAGATGAAGTTTTGCAGACCACTTATAAAACTTGCCTTGTTCGACTTTACTCAAAATGTGACTGTCATCTCATACCTGAAGTTTGCTACAATTCGATTGCAGAATGTTGCCATAAAAGAAAATTGTCTACTTATTGGTAGGTTTAGGAACCGTTATCTATGCTATAGTCCATGTTCTGACCATTTAAAAAAATCAGGCGAATTATGGTACACCAGGCGAAATTAGGGTGTTTGACGGTATTTATAAAATTATAATCAATTATTTCAAAATAGTAGGATGCAAAGTTTTAAATTAAAAACGAAACATCATTGCACTAAAATAAAAATAAACAATTTAAATAATCAAAGCTTTCAAACAAATCAGCAGTGAAAAAACACCAGTGATAGAGGTAGAGGGCAGAGAGCGCGCGGTCACAGCATCACTTCAGGTCAACCGACGACCGGGCTGTGACCGCGCGTATCTCGAAAACGGTTCACCGTATGAAAAATGTTTTTAAACAAAAATTGTGTAGAATTTTGTTTTATACAATATTGATATTAAATACAAATAGCAAAAAACCCATAGGAAATGATATATTTACAAAAGTTTTTTGACCTTGAAATTTAATAGTTGCGCACACCCTACCATATGCAGGTTTTGAGACAACTTTTAGGGTGTCAATATACAAGTATTTACAGACTTACAGCTGGGTATCTCGAATTCCGAGATTCTTACCTAATTTAACTGGCCTATATGTAAATGTACTTCTTCATAAACTCTTTTTTTATCTGGTAATTTGGAATTTGGGATGCGGTTTTGCTGCACTGTACCTACAGAGTGCATACCTCGTTTTTCTAAGTAATATACCAATGGTGTAGAGGTATAAAAATTGTCAAAATAGATTATGTGATTTACCATTCATGGTACTTCTCGAAGTAAGCGAACAACAACATTCCCTGTGGCTTCCAGGTCAGGTTCATCTTCCAGTCTTCCTGAATTTTCTTGTCCAGAGTATATTTCAAATTTATAGGCATATCCTAATAAGCTGCAAAGAACATAATATAACTTGAAACCCCGTTTATGGGGCTTATTGGGAAGATATTGTTTTAGTAAGTGTGCTATAGATGTGCAATCCACGAAGGCGTGCCCCACTATTCCTCCTAACCGTTTATAGTATATGTGTGCAAGCTTCCGCCAATGTTTGAGTGTTATCGGTACACGCTAATTACCTACCTATGAGTGCACACGCACACTACAATGAATAGACTAATCAGGAGAGAGCGTCATGGTCAAAGTGAAAGATGCTCTACTTCAATTTTATATTTTTTACCCGACCGCAAGGAAAAGGTTAGGTATGTTAATTTAATTTTTAGGTGTGGTTATTTTATGTGATTATTAATTAATATCGATAATATTACTATTTTTATAATAGGAGGTAATAATAGACATAAATGAAATACGGAAATAGTTTTATTGAACTTTATTGAAAAATGAAAATCGTCAATCACTCGTTTCAGAAATATCTGATTCAGAGTCTGATGTATCACCGACAAGTATTGAACAAGACATCTTTATTTACTCGATCAAATGCTTCATTTAAAATGGGCATAATCGAAGTGTAATTTGTTTTTGAACAACACGCTGAGATTTTCTCGACATTTTAAAAATATATAAAGTAGAGCAACTTTCGTGACTAGTCTGGATTTTGAAAAATTAACAATTAAAAATATCCTGCATTATGCAAATATCCTGCAAATGTCAAGCCTTTTTGGTATTAATGTTACATTATTTGGGTATATTATTTACAAAGGGCTTGACTTAGATAGACGTACTTGAAATATATACGTATAGATATACTTGAAAATAGATAGACTGTAAATAAATTGATTATTGTCATTGTCATAGCAAGCAAGTCGAATGTTTCATCTAAACGCGGCCATATTATTTTCGATAAACTCGGCTATGGCTTCAATAAAGTTCTTTGAATAATTTTATAAAGAGGATTAGTACAGACAAACAAAACTTGTTTAGATATACCATGCCATCCGGCCTCATCATGTGACATTATTAGTAGTAAGATGAAGAAGGACTGTTTTTTAAATATTTACTTAGTAGCGAGCATAATAAACAATGATAACAATTTCAATAATTTTGATTTTATGGCCAGTAATCATGTATGGTTTATCAATACTATCATTTTCTTTTTGGAAATAAACATAAAATATTGAATCAAGTGAAATTCTCACTTGTTTGAAAATGTTTTTTTTTTTCAGTGTATGGCAGATCTCAAACCAAGCTTTTAAACTTTTACGCTTGTCTTTATATATTTCCAAAATTTTGTTCCATAACACTTCTCTGTCCTCCACTAAACTTATAAACGTTTCGTAATCAAAACTATCCATGTTAATTTCTTAAAAACTTACGCACGTGCACGTTCATACGCGGCCGGTAATGGAATGGATCAAACCGCGCGGAGGCGGCGCGGTGGCGTACTTCGCGCGACTCGTATCTACAGTGTTATTGCGCAGCGTCTCGCCGCGGTGACGGCATCGTGTGCAGGAACGCTCATCCTATGACCTAGAAGCAGTAATAATCATTCTGCAGAGAGAGCTCGTATCGTGCGTGATAGTTACGCTGCATATTTTGTCGGAGATGTTTCTGTAAGTTGGCAATTAAGAATGATACATTAAAATATATACCCACCATGTATTAGGAAATAAATAGTAAATAGTCTATTTACTTACCAAATTACTTTGGCTTTCTTTTGGCGCCAGAAATTTGTCTCCCATCACATTATGGTACACTAGTTGGTAACCGAGCTTCGCTCGGAATTTTTTTCGTTAATTTGTATATCATAAGAGTCATATTATTATCTTTACTGGTTTATTCTTACTGAACAAGTAAGATCATCTGCTGGACTCAAGAATTTATAGAAAAACACAAAACAAACACATCTTCCAATCCGGTTGGTCACCGTGGAAGAGTATGACCAAAACCCTCCGAAGAAAAACAACCTATTCAAATATTCAAATGCCAAGGACTCATATACATAGAAGCACAAACAACCGGGCCATAACTGCCACCATATGAATGCCTGATCAATCAAACGAAAATAAACACTCAATGAAAGAAAGTAATTATCCACAACAAAATTGGCATACTTAACAAAAATCTTTGGAGAAGGCCTTCACCTGTTAAAGGGTTCTTGCAATCGAGGATGAGGATAAATAAATAATCTAAAGGCACCTATCTACTTACATACAAACATTTAATATTAAGTAAAATTTATTTTTATAACTAACCTCATTAAAAGCATTTTCGTAGCTAAATTTATAATAATATTCACTTACCTACCTTGTTTAAGATATTTGTACCTAAACGCAAGAATAAAAGGCTTTTTATTTTATTTTATTTATAAGATCATCTGCTGGACATGCTTGCAGTTAGTTGCTCACAATCGTCAATAGATGGCTGGAGCAGTCACATATTCAGTTTATGTTTTTAGTTTTTTTTAACGAACATACTCGTTTTCTGAAAATGAATCCTAGCTAGATCGATTTATCGCCCCCGAAACCCCCTGTATGCATAATTTCATGAAAATCGTTGGCGCAGTTTCCGAGATCCTAAATATATATACAGGGTTATCTTATACCTTTAAACGAGAAAATCTTGTATATATATATATATATATATATATTTAGGATCTCGGAAACTGCACCAACGATTTTCATGAAATTTAGTATACAGGGGTTTTCGGGAGCGATAAATTGATCTAGCTAGGATTCATTTTAAGAAAATGATTATTTCTTTCCGAGTTCAATAATTAAACATAAACTGAATATGTGACTGCTCCTGCCATCTATTGACGATTGTGAGCAACTAACTGCAAGCATGTCCACCAGATGGAGTTGTTCAGTAAGAATAAACCAGTAAAAATGATAATATGACTCTTATGATTTCTTAAAAATACAAATTAACGAAAAAAATTCCGAGCGAAGCTCGGTTACAAACTAGTTGGTAATAATATAAGAAACCAGATAAGAGCTTATTCTGTACATCTAAACAAACAACTTTTGTTCTACGACTTTCAATAATTCATCATTTTTTTTCTATACAACACTAAGAATAACAAACTTGTCACTCTAAATAATTATAACTCTATGCCCCGTGGCGTGGCGCGGCGGCAATTTAAATGAAAGGGGCGCGCGGGAAGCAGGTAGAGCACGTGCCGGTTACTACACTATACAGAGCTAAAAAGTATGAGAGAGCATTACAAAAACATAAAATATTTTTTTTGGGAAGTGTATTGATTTTTGGCAATATATACAACGTGTACCAAAATATGTGTACTATCCTGAAGGGGGGTGAATTTCCACCCCCCGGGGAACAACTTTTGTTCAACGACTTTTCGAACTTCGATTGGTATCTCTGAAAAAAACTGCAACAAAGTTTCAACATGAACAGCTGACTTTATACAAAGTGACAACCCTAAACTCAGCTACAGAGGTAGTAGGTAGTAGTAATAGACCTACAGAGGTAGTAGGTCAAGGGGTCAAGGGGTTACAAGGATAGGGTTGTCAATTTATTTAGGCATTATGAAATTAAATATTTTTGTATGAGAAACTGAAAATAGGAATTTTTAATTTTCTCCCCCCCACAACTGATCACCATTGTGGTCTGAAACCCCCCACCTTCGCATAGTACACATATTTAGATACACCTTGTATAATAGAACAAATATTGTTTGTTAAGATGTAAAGAAGGAGCCCTTAACTGGTTTCTTATATAATTACCAATAACCCTATATATATATATATATATACAGGGTTATTCATTATTAGCTGCAAATACTCAGGAATTAGGTTAAACAAATAAAATAAAAAATATTTATGAAAGGAATTTTTTTAAGTTTTGTTATGAAAACCCCGAGAAAATCGATAAGGAATCATTGGCGCCTGACCTATTTTGACCTTTGATCCGCGCCTGCGCGCCGTGAGCGATACTCTACGTTCAGTCACCGCCTGGGTGGGTCATCGTCCTGTTCTCCATGGCTATCATTAAGCAATAGCCGTAAAGAAATTAATAAAAATAAAATTTTGATACAAAAACTTAAATCAAAATTAAAAAAAAATCATTTCATAAATATTTTTTATTTTACTTATTGAACCTAATTCCTGAGTATTTGCAGCTAATAATGAATAACCCTGTATATATACAAGATTTTTTCGTTTATAAGTATAAGATTACGAACATTTTTAGGGTTGGTACGTACACATTATCGGTCTCGGTACCCGCTCCACTTTTAGTGGATTCATTTTTTTTCTTTAACTCTTGGCTGTACGTCGATTTAATACTTTTTATTTTTGAAAGAGCCTCCTTTGGCCCGAAATCACTCATATTCATAGCCTCACAAATTAATATGATAGCCGCATCTCTTGCTTGTTTTATACGATAAGTGTTGCATTTTGCATTGTACTCATGTTTCAAGTACTCTTGGACAAAAGTAACTGTAGTGTTTTCCAACCATTTCATTTTCATGAAAACAACAACACGTTTCTTATGCGGCCGCTTTGTGCGAACTTGTGAACTGTACTAAACTCGCCCGTCTACACAGCGGGCGCCGCGTGCGCCGAGCCGGCCAGTTAAGTTGGCGGAGTGCGGGAGACGCGAGAGAGGGGGCTACTTCGTACTTGACTCGCCAAAAAATAGGATTGATATCTATTCAAATCAAGTTAATCAACAACTTACTACTTAGCTCGCATTTGCCGTTCATTCGCAAAAAGCGACTTAACTTGCCAATAATGCAAGTTAACTCGCTACTGTACCTGTTGATGCGTAAATCGCGCTTTAGTGATTGGTTGGATTTTGTGTATGAGCACCACAGTGTCGGGCGAAGTGTTGAAGCCATTTGAAAAAAAAAGCTCTTCGTTTATCCAACCGGACTTGGAGCAGTGGTAGATTGCCTCTGGTGGCCCACCAGTACTCAAATAATTATAAGTTTAAAAAACTTGAGAAACCGACTTCATTGTCAAACGGCTAAACCGATTTTAATCAAATTTGTTTAGGACAATCTGGACGTAAGAATAACCTTTCAGATAAAAAAATATTTTTTCAAATCGGCTCACAAATGACGAAGTTATGCGGTAACAAACATTAAAAAAAAAGAAAAAAAAAATACAACCGAATTGAGAACCTCCTCCTTTTTGATTGGAAGTCGGTTAAAAAGCATTTACCTCAGTCGACGGTAAATGAAAATCGGCGAAATGCATGCTTGTGGCACCGAAAGCGCAGAAGACCACCGTCACGTTTGGCCTCGTTCTGCACTGGTTGCTTTCCTTATTTGGTTAAGTCCAGTTGGGGCGTAGATTTTGCCAGGTTTTTGGACTGAGGTGATACCTGTTTCATGTACATAAAAAATGCGATTTGCTGGAAAGCTGTACTTCGCTATCAGTGTCTCAAGAGTACTACTACTAAGAATATATCAATTTCTGCATTATTAAATCCCAGCACTCTGTTCAAACTCGTGGGCTCTGGAAGTCTCAAGGAAACTCCAGGATTCCTTTTCAAATAACCATATATAAAACATTTTCCAGCCATGCCCTTCTCTGTCGAAAAATAGTTTTTTATGTTCTTTCCGCGAAATCATAAACCAATTTTCGTAACTGTTGCTGAGTTATTCCATAAAACTTCTTGGCTGATAATTTTATGTAGGTACTCGCATATTTATTTTTCTTCTTCGTCAGTAAATGTGGTTTTTAGAGCCATGGACGGATTATAATCTTCTCCTAATCTTATACGATCTCTAAGAAAAGATTCGGGAACATTGAAATTTCTAGCCGCGGTTTTTATCTTGCTACCATTCTTACAGCCGCTAACGCGGTCTTCATGTCTTCTATGTCTTTTTCTTTTTTGTAGGTGGGTCAGCCACCTCCTTTACGACAGTCGCCTACCGTGTCAAGAAAGTCGCTTCCTGTAAATAATAGTATATTATGTAACTAGTGAATAAAAGACTGATTTAAATCGAGGGCCGTTGATGAATCACAAGCAAGTGAAGGATTCTAACGAATGAATCACGACCGTAGGGAGTGATTCATTCAAGTTTTAGAATCCTAAACGACGCCAGTGATTCATGGCCCTCGATATAAATCCGTTTTATTCAAGAGTTGCATACTATATTTTATACCAAGACTTCGAGAAAAAGAAAGATTTAAGCGAAAAGGGATTAAAAACTATGAACTTTGTTTATACTATTCTTAAATGACATAAAACAAATAATTTTTGATTTTGTTTTGATTTGTAAAAAAAGAAGGTTAAATAAATTTAAGTTTTCTACTAAAACAGTATATAATCCAACGCTAAACTCCTTGTCAATAACTCATATCCAAAGTATTTATGGCGCAAGAAGGTTTTAAGGTATATTAAAAGGGCTTTTTATTCACTGTTTGCAGTGAATAAAATAAGCTTTTTAGAGGGGGTATGGTATAAACAAATTTGCCAATGTGTTTTCATACTCGTTAATTTCGCGCGTCGTTTGATAATATCTTCCACTCCAAATATTACTATGTTTCGCTGCCTTTGGGTTCTTTCAATTATATCGAGTCTTTGTTCTTGCGCATCATTTACCGCTTCTATTTGGTGTACTTTCAATTGCATATTTTCGATGACTTCATTCAGAGTGTTGTTAATGTTCTTTGTTATATTTTTTTCCATGTCTTTCAACGACGCTTTGGTTTCGTTGACATCGGCTTGTAGTTTTATAAACATTTCTCGGATCTCCTCCATTTTTGGCTCAGATTTGTTTTACAACAGTTAGATGGTGTTTAGAGCTCGGCACTTTTTGCTACTTGCTTCGAGTAAATGTTTAAAATAATTTCGAACGCAAAAAGTTTTTTCTCTCAGTCGGGTTTGAACTAGCGACCGTCAAAATCGGCAGATTCTTTTCAAAACTCCGTCTAACTACACTAATAAGGTAATTACGAGATGAGTGAAATTAATGAGCAGTTGTACAGGGTTATTCATTATTAGCTAATAAAATGTCATGGCTGCATAGGATTTATCAGAGTACGCTAAATGGCATATATTGTCATACGCCTTCACCTCTTCGTTTGTTTCAAGCTCGATAAAATGGCGCAGGCGCATGATTATATGACTTTTGTGGAAACAGCGTATTTACAATATTTAAATGATCGATTAAAATAATATTTAATTAGATATTACCTCGCAGGTTCAAATTCAAATCTTGTGGGTGGCAGTGAGTATCGCGCACATAGTGTTCAAAATAGTCACCTTCACTACCAACACAAAGACCACACCTAAAAATCTGCTGTTCGTTAACACGAGCTAACACTTGCGGATTAGATTTCACTTGACCAAAGGCCCAAATTATTTATTCCATCAACAAGTCTCGGCTTGTGATTTCGCCACCACTGACACCATTGTTTTTATGTGTCCCCATAAGTAAAAGTCCAGGGGTGTAATGTCTGGTGACCTTGGAGGTCATGCACGAGGTACGTCACGTTCTATCCATCGACCGGAATAAATATTGTTCAAATGGTCTCTAACCTGACGAGAATAATGCGCTGGCACGCCCCGTCATGTTGATAATACATAGTAAGTAGGCGAGTGGTATACTTTCCAACACTGGCAGCCTTTCGGTGAGAAATTGTAAGCATGATTCACCATTTACTTTACCTATGAATAACGTGGTCCCAGTAACGTGGAATTTACTATTCCCGCCCAAACATTCACACTAAATCTAAGGGGTCACTAAATCTATCTATCTTAATAGGCAAAGAGTTCATTTTTTTTTAAATTTACCTCGCATGAATGATGTAAAGTAGAATGCTTACCTCGGTCATAAGTAGCTATTGCACCCTCGAACTATATTTGCATCTAAATATCTCGGGTACACTCGATCCATTCAGATATCTGGCAACTGGCAACAGCTTCAATACCCTCTCATTTACATATCGAATAAGAGCAACAACTGTAAGAAACATCGTAAGAAGATACGTGTGATCAAATTTGGGCAACAATGCAACCAGTTTACATGCCTCAAAGGGCAGAAGAAGATTGGGTTCAAATGGGAACACTAACTTTTTATCACGAAAGAGGGCGTATGATCGACTGTACCGTGTTTTGACATAACATCTGTCAAATCGTATGGATTTATAAACCCAATAAAGTTTGTCGTTCTTATTCTTAATAATTTGAGCAGAAATGCCTCAATGCAGTGCATTAAATTGTAAAAATAGGGGAGTCCATTTATTTCCGAAGGACAGTAAGCGGAGGAGGAAGTGGGAAGTAGCCTTGAGTTAACTTTATATCAACTACATATCCGCTTGAGATGGAGCAGCGCCCTTCCATACCACGACAAATTTCCGTCGAAGCCTCGTAGTGCACATCGCAACCAAAAAAAAATAGTTGGGTAAATGTGTGACGTCACGCGACCTCGAAGCTGCTGCTGATGCACCGACGCTAGCATTTGTTTTGGCGCCAAGACGCCCCGTCGCGCGCGACCCACTTGACACGCCAGATGTGTGTGTATTTCTTGAAGTTCGATTGTGTTGTTTACCTATTCTCGTATTCGGGCTGAGGAAGCGCTTCTAATGGCATTTATCATTTGTTTCAGTTTGCTGGCATATTATTACTGAGCCCAACGGTGGGGGGTATGAGAGAGCTTATCAAGGTCTGTGAGAAGTACGCAGTTGAGCATGGGCTCACATATAATGTTAAAAAGTCCGAGTACATGGTCTTTAAGGCCGGCGGTAAAAGTCCACCTGACTCGCTCAGTATCACTTTGAATGGATTAAATCTAAGACGTGTAACACAATTCAAATATCTGGGACACATCATTACCGACGACCTTAAGGACGATGTAGATGTGGAAAGGGAACGTAGGGCGCTAGCGGTTAGAGGTAATATGGTGGCCCGCAGATTCTCCCGTTGTACCGACCAAGTTAAAGTCACGCTGTTTAAAGCGTACTGCCAGAGTTTTTACACGGGAAGTCTGTGGGTTAGGCATACGAAGAAATCGCTGGACGCCTTACGTATCCAATATAACAACATCTTTCGGATGATGTTGAGACTGCCCCGCTTCTGCAGTGCGTCAGGTATGTTTGCGCAATACCACACGGATGGCTTTCATGCCCTGGTGCGCAAGAAAACTGCCTCACTGATCGGCAGAGTGCGGGGCAGTAGCAACAGCATTCTGAGGACTGTTGCGGACAGCTGGACGTCTCCATTATGGAAATGCCTTGTGCTGAGGACGATAAATGGAGGAATTTATTTCTCCCATTGATCGTCCACAGCACGATGCCTTCGGCATGATCTTTAGTTTTTAAGTTAACTGTGTTTATTTTTATTTTATTCTTTGAAATGTGTTTTTACTGTGTGTGCTATGGATTTTATGTGGTCCGAAATAAACAATTTTTATTTTATTTTTTTTATTACTATGCAGTTCAGAATCAACAACTTGGAAAAAAAGCAGGACTCGAAGTAATACAATTGCGTTTATTTTAAAAAATGGAGATAAATCATATGTTTTGTATGTTTTTAAGTATTAGTATATTCAATCTGCAGCAGAAAATGTATAAAACCAACAGTCCCTAGAACAAAAAATATTTATTTACCCACTTTAAAAAAAAACAATATTTGTTTGAATCGCGGTTTTTTCCGCAAGCGCATTTTTTTTAATTTCTAGGCAAATCCTGCATGCATAGCTAAAATATTAGTATTTTCTGAAAGCTTATTTCAGCTCTGAAGCAAGGGTATCGTTTGTGATAGTAATAAACCAAACGGATACATCAAAATATGGGTAAGTGCCGCCAAGGCACTATAGATATTCTTAGCAGTTTACGGTTCCCAAGATTATTTTATTCAGAAAAATCTGTTTGACAAAATTTATATTTAGTATCAATTAATCTACATAAAACCACCTTTCCAATGATACCACACGAAGAAATGTCAGTTGTAAATGAAAAAAGTTCCAAGCATTTCAAGTAAACCACTTTCAAAATGTTGGACGAAAGGCGCATTTACACCGACCCGGCTATTTTATCCGGTCAAATGGCGACTGGCCGGAATGACCGGAAAAGAAGTATGTACCTACTTATAGTATTACAGGTACTTAAAAAGTATTAATCATAATAAATAAAACAATTATTTAGTGTATTTTTTTTTATTTACATATTAATTTTTTTTTTATATAACTACAATTTTATATTAGGTACCGCAATGACTGGAACAGTAAAGATAGGTATCTTATACCTATATATTCGGTGTTAGGAGGCCTCAGACTGGATGCTGAAAATTAATTGAGGGTAATTAAAATAGACCTTAAAATTAAAAGGATGGAGGTGGCTGCACATCGTCACAAATTTTCGATCATAAAAATTATAATGCTTACCGACGTCGACGTCGTCGAAAATTTTGGGTGTGCCTTCAAAGCCAGGAGGCCTCTGGTGACTGGATGCTGAAAATTAATTGAGGGTTATTAAAATAGACCTTAAAATTAAAAGGATGGAGGTGGCTGCACATCGTCACAAATTTTCGATCATAAAAATTTTAGTGCTTACCGACGTTGACGTCTTCAAAGATGTTGGGCGAGGTAGACCCTTCGGTGTTAGGAGGCCTCAGACTGGATGCTGAAAATTAATTGAGGGTAATTAAAATAGACCTTAAAATTAAAAGGATGGAGGTGGCTGCACATCGTCACAAATTTTCGATCATAAAAATTATAATGCTTACCGACGTCGACGTCGTCGAAAATTTTGGGTGTGCCTTCAAAGCCAGGAGGCCTCTGGTGACTGGATGCTGAAAATTAATTGAGGGTTATTAAAAAAGATCTTAAAATTAAAAGGATGGCGGTGGCTCAGGATCACTATTCGTGGCGTCAGATGGCGGAGGCCTATGTTCAGCAAGGGACGAATACAGGCTGATATGAAGATGATGTTAATGATATTATGTATATATAATTTTTGATATACTTACTGGGTGTGAAGCCCACCAGCTCAATCTCTCCATCGATAATTTGTAGATCCCCCAGATCTTCGGTGTTGTGAAACGTGATGCCAGTGGACGGCGAGAAAGTTGGGTGATCGACACTTGACTCTGTAATATAAAACGATACTTATTATAATAGCAAAGGGAGATGCAAAATAATGCAAGTGAAAACTGTATTTTAACACACCATTAAAATCTTCATCCTCAAAGCGAGATGGGCCGCTTGTTGCCTGTTTTTCTTCTTGAGGTACTGTAGGTACTGTACATGAGAAAAAAGAAGATAGTCAAAAAAGTTACTTACATACAAATATATTATATAAAATTAATAAATTGGTTCATACCAGGTAGGCTCTTCTGCCATGGTTGGAGTTTTTGGGGCGGCGGAGTTTCCGGTACCCCCGGATGGAGGGGGCACGGAACCCGAAGTGGGGACGTACGTTTTCTACAAGAAATGAACAATGTTTAAAGATAGTTTAGCAGCAAAAATAACAGCCTTTATGAGACTACATAAAAATAGAAACCATCTTACTTGTTTTTTTTTTTTGGTGGCGCGTCGGGCAACATTTACCGAGCCGCCTGCTTCTTAGCGTGGCTCTCGGTAATTGTTACCCTCTGCGCCACCGAAAGAGCATCCAGATTCTTCTTGTCGTTGACACGAGCTGATCTGACCAACTTTAGTTGGTCAGATAGTGATTGGCTGAAATATGTAAAAACAATAAATACCATTTACAAAAATTGTATAATAATTAAAAAAAAAATATCTAATATAAGGTAATAAAAACTTTATTTACGTGGTCGATGTTGCTAGTTGTTGTTGATCTAGTGATGAGTGGGAGGTAGAAGGCCCTGCGCTCCAAAAACACGTAAAATCAATTTTATTACACCTTTCGCGAGATTTATAGATTACATAGATATAATATAGATATATATAGATTACACCTTTGAACATCAACTATGTATGAATAGAAGAATATTGCCCCATGACGATAATGGGAAAAATATGCTGTTGTATCTTGTGGCTGATGATGCGTTTGGGCTTTCCAATACTATTTTACGTCCTAATGCTAAGAGGGGCTTATATTATGAAAAGTCCACAATTATAGACACACAAGAGCACGCCGGATGGTGGAATGCACTTTTGGTATTTTAGCCAACAAATGGCGAATATTTCATAGAGGGCTCGATGTAAACCTAGATTTTGCAGAATCTATAATAAAAACATGTTGTGTACTACATAACCTCGTACGAATTAAAGATGGAATACAATTCAAAAAAAACGTTTTATGACGCTCCACTAGAAAATATAATATCTCATGGTGACAACAGAGGCAGAAACCTCACCGGAGGTATAAATGTCCGACAATACTTAACGTCTTATTTTGTTTCTTCTCAAGGCTCTGTACCTTGGCAATACGATATAGTATAAAATGTATTTTTTAATAAATAAATAATACTATGTACGAAACTAACCTCGTTTTCTTATATTTTCTGGATCTAATTCGAACCATCCAGATACGACTTCCATGCAAACTTCCTCCCATAGCTTTTTCTTCAGATTGATGTCTGAGTACTCTTTTAGACTCTTTAAGTAAAGCGCAGGCCTTTTTTCTACGCTGTTAATGAACTCCTCCGTGTCGTCCGTAATAGTTCCCGCCATGGCGACAAGAGACGTGGCGCCGCTTCAAATGCTTATACGAGACTGGCAGTCGCGGTCAGTCGCGGATCGACTGTTTAGTCGATGGTCTGCGCACATCAATACAATGCAATACAAATTGAGCGCTTGATCGATATTTGTCCAACTTTAAATCAAAAGCAAATCGATATAGCTTTTTGACTTTTTTGTCGAGCAACTATCGAGTTGACTGTATGTGCGCTTTAATATATTCTTTTAAATATATGATAGACAACAAAATAGTTGTTCAACTAAAAGTTGTATGTATGCGCTATCCCTTAATGTCTGTGGCGTGTAGACCCTGAATCCACATTCCTCTGCATCTGGGAGAGCGTCCCGAAACCCCCTATCTAAAACCATGTCGTCGTCGGGTTCAAAAAACCATCTTATCGGAGCTTCTTCCATAGGTTCGCTGTGATTATCCAAGATCTGTTTCAATATTGTTGCATCGGACGTTCTAGCATTCTAAGGTCCTGTCACTTCTATTATACAGGGTTATTCATTATTAACTGCAAATACTCAGGAATTAGGTTCAACAAATAGAATAAAAAATATTTATGAAATTATTTTTTTTAAATTAGATCAAAATTTTTTTCAAGTTTTTGTATCAAAATTTTATTTTTATTAATTTCTTTACGGCTATTGCATAATGATTGCCATGGAGAACAGGACAATGACCCACCCAGGCGGTGACTGAACGCAGAGTGTCACTCACCAAGGTCAAGCGCCAATGATTCCTTTATCGATTTTCTCGGGATTTTCATAACAAAACTTAAAAAAAATCATTTCATAAATATTTTTTATTTTATTTGTTGAACCTAATTCCTGAGTATTTGCAGCTAATAATGAATAACCCTGTATATCCATCGCAACATACAAGCATAAATGGCTTTACTAGATTGGAATATTTATGTAAACTGTAACTCTGTTACCCGTCGAAGTGACCTCTGCGGTTTTAATAGATGGTATGCCTTAGGGATGTCGGAAATGCAATAAAGTATCGATATAATATCGTATCGATGTTTTTTGAAAATATCGATATCGATATTGATATTTTTATGAAAAAATATCGATATATCGGTATGATTTGACTTGACAGAGAATATTCGTGCTGTCGAAATTGAAATTGACTAACAGAGTTGCCAACTTAAAAACCAAACTATAAAACAGCAAATCAAGTCGACCAAAAACAAAAAATACATAAAATATAATTTGTTAAAAGATGTTAGTATAAAAAAAGTATTTTCTTTTTGGGATTTTTTAATCTTAAAACTTATAAATGTTTATTGGTCTGAAAAAAATATCGGTTTTTATACCTTTTCGATACTTAGAATTTTCATATTACATCGATATATCGAACTATTAAATATCGCTCAAAAATATCGATATATTGAAAAAATAATATCGATATATCGATATTTTTTCAACAAGCCTAGTATGCCTAGCTAGCTTAGGGTTCTGTTCTAGTTTGAGGCTACAGGAAGATTGGAGGGCGCCACAGGCTCTAAACTTTATGTGGACAAGAGCCTGAATGTCCAAAGAAGCTAAATACTATAAAAGAAGACGAAGCAGTTGTGGTACATTGGAATAACTTTATTATTTAAATTTATATGTCTAAATTACCAAGAATGCGTCCTGGGACGAACAGAGAAAAGCGTTTAAATTAACAATAATTATTTGCGTCCAGAGACGACCAGAGAAAACGGAGAAAACACTATTCGAAATTAATGCAACAATTACTTATTATTTACGGGCATACATATCCCCATCCTAAACACACCTAAGGATCTGAGTTAGTACCTACCTAAAGCCCTACCTACTTACAACTAAGCATGCAACTCAACTATTATATCACTATGTTAGTACCTATAAGCTACGGGATATGCATTAACAAATTTTAGATATAAAATGCCCAGCTGATGCTCTAAAGACCAAGATTTGAAAGTTGACAAAATAAACAGAGAAGCTACTTTTCTTAAAGATATACAACTAGATTAGTGCTATAATATTCAATGATGGTGAAGTTAACTTAGCCCTCTAAAACACAAAGACCTTTATAATTGAGGGGAAAACGTACTTGGATACCTATTAATAAATCTACATTTAACACCGAGACTATCGGCTACAACGGTCCCTTTATTACTTGAGATAACTCTGCCAAAAGGCACTAATATATAGCCTAAACCTTGCCACTTGCACTGAGCTCTCACTGATTCATGAAGATGAGAGATGTACTAACATCGAGTGGCACCGAATAGCTACTATGAAACCACTGACAATATATGTGGAACGCGATCACCTGATTAGTAGGGCAGCGTAGGATAGCCGAGCCACGAACCATGGCCTCTCCCCCAACCACGGACGAATTGATCAGACCAGTAAACACCAGATTTACTGGCAGTGGCGTGTGGAACCTGCCCCCTCCTATGAACCGAGCAGCCTCTGAAACGCATCATAAGAAAAAAAATCAATGTCAATACAATCTAAGTGACAACCCAAAATTTTTATTATGAAACCGAGGCGGGGATCTCGTCCCACCTGCGCATGTCCAGGAAAGTATGAAACCAAACATGATTGTGAAGATATCTTCAGATTAATGCCATGCTTACACGCTCGGATGAGGCGTTCCTCTGAGATGAATGGACTCGAGACGTCTCCCGAATGCCACCCAATCAGCCGCTGGACGATGCCGCGCTCAAGTTTCTCCCTCAACAGAGATCCTTACATGTACCAAATAATCCTAAAACAAAGATAAGCGAGTATGAGCTTCAGACATATCAGCCTCCCACATCTCCCCGCGCAATCACAATTGTCCAGACGTAACTCACCACTTTCTGTCCTCCCCGACACGATCCACTAACTCTTCTTGTACCAAGAAGGTCCCCTCAGCATAGGGCTAGCTAAAAAACAATTATTTTCTGAAAAAATCTGCGGGGCTCAAACGTACAAACGAATCGCCGCCATCAGATAAAAAAGACCACGTCGCCAGACGTCACCGATGCCCCCGCCCTGACGTTGACATACAGCGCGTGACACTCCTATCCAACGACAGTCATTGGATCTGACAGCTGTCACCATCCTAAATGTTGCCACAATTATGACGCCAAGAACCCAGACACAAATCCGCGTCCTGCCATCTAGGTGAACTCCCCGGAATTAGATTGCCAACTAGGCTGCCACCGACGAGACTAATATCGAAGCCACCGCTCTAATTACTATAAAAAACCACGCTGGCGGTGGTTGGTAGGTGGCGCTGTAACGTATCAGCGCGTTACAACTCAATCTCTGAAATAAGAAGTTTGAGCTCTTTTGTATGTATAAATAGGTCCCATCCATAATAACAATGGCTTTTGTATGATCTTCAGTTCCAAAAATATAATTAGGTATAATTCTATTTCTTGCTATAACTTCGTGGAACATAATCATTATTGAGACATTCTCTTGCTTGTTTCATTTTTTGACATATTGCTGACTTGGATAGGCCAAAAACCGTCTCCAGTCTTCGGTAAGGTGCACCGCTTCTCAGTTTAGATAAACAGATACCCAAGATTGTGTTTCTGTTGGATCGTTCTTGTAAAGAAAAGGTTTCTTCTGATATGCTATAGAATTGCTGGTGACTTATACCGATCCAATTATGAAGTTCGTCCGGACTTATTTCATCAGGAAGTTTCTTTACGGCTTTGCTCATGCTTAGAAAGAACAAGTCAGTGTCATCCATTTCTTTGTCTTGCTGCTTATTTTGTATTTTTTGCAGTCGTAACTCATGCGAAGATTTCATCAAATCGTATAATTCCTGTAAATTTGTTTTATTACTTAATTATTGCTGAATTCGTAAATATTATTGTAAAAGGCTTCAATGTAGTTTACTGTCCTTTTACCCGCGAAGACCTGTTTGCTCCTGATCTGAAATGCTTATTCTGTCAGCATTCCTGTCATATTGGCCTGCGCGAGTTTTGCGTACAGTCTCTGTTTTGGGAGTTGTATCGTCTTAGTAACTTTCCCTTCGCTTCGAAATTGTCTGCTATTTCCGAGCGCAACTTCCAGGGTGTTTTCACATCTGTGATACATTGGAGAATTCCCAGATTCTCATTCTGTGTTCCAAATATGGCGTGGTATACTACCTGACCCGCAGCTACGTCGTCCATTGCAGTCTCAATTCTCCATGGCATATATGAACAACCGAGATACACCCTCCACATCCCTTTGCCGGAGAAGTCAATCTCATGAGGTTCCATCGCAGCACCAGTTCGTCGGACCTCACATTTAGCCAATTGAGCGCTTGATGCCAACGCGTATATGATGAAATTGAGAGGGAAAAAGGCTCTTTGCGCATTTCTGGCTCCTGCTATCAAAACCACATCAGCGAAGGCACTCAATGCAGGAGCTACTTCTTCCGCTCTCTTGCCCTGCATTGCTTTGCACAGATTTAAGGCATTTGGAATGTGCACAAGGTCTCTCTTCACAGCGTCAACCCACTTGGGGTCTCTTGATTTATAAGCAGCCAAAACCGCTGTTAGGGGTCCCAAAGTTTGCGCCATTGCAGATCTGCGTTCAGGCTTGTAAGTGGCTCCTTCCAGCAGAACATGGTGAGCGGGTGTGAGGCCATATTGAGCCACATCTACATAATCTGTTGTGTCCCCTCTCTTTCCCTCTGGTATTCTGGAAACTCCTACCCGGATTTCGTCGTACCGCATCTTGAAGGCAGATAGTATGTTGAACAGCGGGTTTGCCACTCCGTACCAGTGGTTGTTGTCAGCCCTATTTGATTGGGTGTACTCTAACCCAAGCGAAGATGCAATCTCCTTCATTAAGTCTGTCACAACCTTATAGGTGATATTGTGATTCCTACCTTCACATGTTATGGTGGCAGTCAAATTTAGGTTGCTGTGTGTTGCCATCCGGAAATTGGCCATGTTTCTAAGAATGTTATGGCCTCCCTGCAAGATACTCATTATTTGATGGCCTACTGTGATGTTTGTCAGTTGAGAGCAAATTCCGAGTCTTTCAAAAATAGCAAATGCACTCCCGACAATGTACCTTAGTATTTTCTCTTTCAGCACATTGTCCACGTTAACTTTTGGTCTTTTGGGGTCGGAGATTTCAGTCTCGTTTGATTTTTGAGCACGCTCTAAATAAGCATGCTCATTACATTACACACGTGCTACTAATGAGCACTTGCTCAATAAAAGCATGCTTTTGTGCTAATAATGAGCACGTCTGTCCGTACCTTATCGGACCTTGAGATACTAGGGCCGAAATCACTGATCATGATTATCAGTAATCGAGGACACGCCAGTTAAGTAAACATCTTCTGAATCACTATCGGTTTCACTATCGCTCAGCACAATTATAATAAATGGTTCATCTAAATATCCACCCTTATCAAGATACTCATTTTGTAATTTGCGGACATGGTTGTAATGCTTTTTTCACTCTCTCACACCGTGATTTCTTCAAATGCCTAACTGATTAAGCTAGGCATGTCTTCACTTTTATGATCAATATTGGTATTAGCAACTTTTCGCTTCATTGTGCTCCATATCAACTCAATCTCATTAAGATCGCAATGATAAGGCGGCAGTACTACTATTACTATTTCCAATAGCTGAGGTTTGGTATTCAAAGGCATTTCGAGCAAGCCATTCTTGAATTTCTTTTTTTCAATGTATTGTGATAAAATAATGAAAGAAATATGTAATGTCCCTGATGTGGGAGCCAATTGTCAAATAATAATAAGAGTGCGTCAAATTGTAATGTAATAATAAAGAAATTTGTAATGGAATAATCAAATGTCATTAGAAAAAAAAACAAATACAAAGAACAAAAATATTCGGGCGCCAGATAGCCTACTACTAATAAAAGAATAAATTTACCTGGATAGAGAGAGAGTCAGACGCGTCACTAGACTTAATCTAAGGAAAGGGGGATAAAATAGAACACTGTAAAATTTGGGAAAGATGGAGTTTATTCAAAACTTTTGATATGTCCGTGGAATCTTGAAAGTTGAAAATTTAAGTTTATATCCAAATGTTACTATCTTAATTATAATTATTTTATTTAGAATTTACTACATAGCCTAAAAGTTTGTACGCTGTTGTTACTGCATCGAATGAATGTTTAAATTAAAAATAAAGAACTGTTTGAAATACCTGTTGGTTTGAGTTTTACAAACCCATAAGCCTAATAAGAATCGTCCCTATAGTAAAACCATGGAGGCCGAGGTGAGTGGTCCGGTGGCGAACCAGCTTGGCTCCTCCGTTGTGTTCCACAAGGGGTCAAATTGAAGGGAGAATGAATGTAAAAAGGGCAATAATATGACTCAGCTCCAATGCGTGGTCATTTCAATAAATTTATGTCCAAAGGATAAATTTGAAAACTAGAAAAATAGGTTTAAAAAATACTTAAAAAAAAATAATTAAAAAATAGCGCCGAAGAGCTAGAACAAAGAGAACAAAGAATAATTACCAATTTATCCAAATAAGAAACGAACGTGTGCTTTTGTTAAAAAAATTTTCAAAATACATACCGCTATTTTTTCTTATAAATGTCCCTTTATGAACCAGGGCGGCATGTTGAAGAAACGATGAATATCGTGTTTAAAATCTAAAACTATTAAGGACTTCCATTAAACCAACATTCAAGGTAAAAATACCACGAGATTCCAAAACTCAAAAACTCACCAAAAGAACTAAATTAGCGGATAAAAATCCAGAAAACGAATTCCAGTATTGTTTCGCAAAACATGATAACAATATCTATTAAAATCAATCTGATTTTTACTGATTAAGAATTTTTTAAATAAAAATTACGATCTGACATGTTGTTTCGTCAGACCGGGCCGGAGAGGAAAGCAAAGGCTTCTTCTTGATTTACATCAAGCCAAAAAAATCCCTTTCGAATCTGTCAACTGAACAGCGCTGCTTCCTTTTAGTGTCAGCTGTCACTGTCATTACTGTATTATGACAGACACGAAGCTAATATTCCAAAGAAGAAGGGTAAAAGCATTGAGTCCTACTTTACGAAACGTAAACAAACGAAATATCATTCATTTCTCGAACAAAACTTATCAATAGCTGTAACGGCGGAAACGGCTCGTTACAGTATTGACATTTTGACTTTTATTAATACATATGCTATGATAAGGAGCATTGTCCATTATAATAATTGATGACTCTTTTAGGTTTGGCAATAATTTTTCCAATAGCCACTTTTTGAAATTGACATTATTCATATCGTTATGGTAATCACCACTTTTTGTTTGAGATTTGAAAACTAATAATTCATTTTCTACAAAGCCCATTTCACCGCCTGAATGAACTATGATAAATCTCTTTCCCTTGGATACAGGTTCTAGAACTCCTTCTGTGCTTTTACATTGCTAGCATTTGCCAGATGTATGAGATGAGTGTATGTATGTTTCATCTTAATACACCAGAGGCAAAGCCATTGATTTGCTGCTTTATCATTATTGCTGATTACTTGCAGATATATCATTCCGTTCCATAAGAACCTTTCTATTACTTTGAGTCTTTTTGTAGCGAAAACCCATTTGGTGAAGTAGTTTTCGATGAGACTCACGTTGTCCTTGATAATCTATGTCTTCTTTTAAAACTGTAAGTAGTTAACCGACTGTAGGCAACTCATTTCTCACCGCATAAAATTCATTATTATTTGTATATTATACAGGGTTATTGGAAATTATATAAAAAACCAGATAAGGGCTCCTTCTTTACATCTCAACAAACAATATTTGTTCTACGACTTTTGTCAAAAATCAATACACTTCCCAAAAAAAATATTTTATGTTTTTGTAACACTTTTTAGCTCTGTATAGTGTAGACGCTTCATGGTAATGACCGGTGACCGGAGTCGCATCGCGACCCAGTCATCTTTTGATGGGGGCTTGCATCTTGCCCCCAAAAACTTCATGTTACTGAAAAAATCTTTCATGTTTTTAAAAAAGGTTAAATGAGGGCTGGTTGAGGTCATGTTTGTTAAATTTAATTTTCCTCGTTTTCTGTGTGGTGTATCTCCATTCATACAATCAAATAGTTTATTTGCAATATTTATTTGTTTAAAATAATAAACAAATAAATATTGCGGATAGTACACACAGCACTATATACGCCCAAACTAAGCCGAGCTTTTGCGATGGGAATTAGATAATTTTTTTTTAATATAATATATAGGTACTTAGAATGCAATATAACACCCAGCAATCAGAGAACAAACATCTGTGTTTACACACAAATATTTGTTCTCGGTGGGAATCGAACCCACGCCGTAAATAAAGTATAAATTGTACACTAAGATAGCTGTAATAGGTAATAGACTTTTAAGTTGGCCTTTATTTACGGCAAACTATATGCAGTTAATAAAAACGAAAAACAAAGAAAAAATGACTTTTTGTTTTTATTAATATTTCTGTTATTCTACAGATTTCTTTAACTTTATATAGTTTGCCGTAAATACGGGCCAACTTAAAAGCCTATTACAGCTATTTCAGTGTACAATTATTATGCCTATAGTTGTATAAATTCAGTTTGTATGGGAATCGTACCCCCATAATCATTATCTCTAGAGAAACGCTACTGTGAGATCCGTTTAGAGATTTATTTAATTTTAATAAATTATTTAATTAGCACAGCAACGATATTCAATAAATGCAGATCTTTGAACTAACCTTGACCTATTTTGGCAAATAATCCAGCTGCAACCGAGTGGCTCAAGACTTGAGCAGCCAATCGAACCTTTCTTTTTCTGTTTGCCATTCGGTTGCAGGTGCTGCTCAGTCAAAGCCGGAGCAAAGACAAATTTTGATTATTTTGTTCGCTGTTGTAAAATTCTTGTATATGGTTCCACTTAGCTACACCTACAAATAATAATATATAATTATAAAATAGCTATTTTTATACAAGAGTGCAAAGCTGCTTTTTAACCGCGTGCTCAATTTTGAAAAGTTAGAATCCTAAGCGTTTGCGAAGAAATCAAAAAAGCACATGGTGAAAAATCTTTGCACTCGAGTGCAACACGTAACGTAATGATTAGATGCAAAAAAGAACATGGTGCGACTAAAAGTAAATCACCAAGGTTCCGAGTGTGAGTTTTTATAACGCTTTTATTAGTTTCACCTGTATGTATGTATGTAACGGACCTCGTTGAGCTCGATTTTGTCCTACTTTGAACGATCAGATTTGATTCAAACTTTGCACACCGGTCAAAGATCGATGACAATGTAATAATATAAAAAAAAAGAAAAAAAAAACTAAAAAAGGAAAAAAAAAAATTATAGATTAAAAAACAAAAAAAATAAACGCTTTTATAACTAATTGTACGATACGCACGCTTTTTTGTACAATAATATTAATTTTTCAATTGATTATTATAGTTTTATTTTTAACTTTTTAGTTCAATTAGTTATAAAAGCGTTTTTTTTAGTTTTTTAAACTATAATTTATTAATAAATTTAAAAAAGGTTGCATGATAAATTCGGCACCATGGAGGTAGAAGTAAATAGGAAGGACCACGATATTCTAAATTCAAATTTACTTTATCCTCTAGCGGATAAAAACGGCTTTTGCAGTCAGATATTGAACAGCAAAAACACACTTTCCGAGCTGGTGGGGTGAAAATTACATTTCAATGTATATCCTTGTATTTTTAACAGCAGATTACAAGGTTATCTAATAAGTGAAAAAATATTAGAAAGCACGACTTTTTCATGTTCATCATTTCAAAATAAAAATTACATCTAAATGAAAGACAAACCTCTTTAAGAAGTACAGATAATCTATCTGCAGTAACACAAGATCCAGAAAAGTAGAAGGCTATGGGCTGTTTCCAATTCTTTCTAACCCCGATAACCATAAAAGTTAGGGCATGGGTCGCTTTTTCTGGGGTTCGGCCCTGACTGGCATGATCCTGGTAGCCGTCAAACATGTCTGATTTGACATTATATACTAAGTTTTTTCTTAATGTCATTTCGTCAAAAGCCAGTACACACATATTGTCTTCAACACTTCTCTTTTTTGTGATCTCTTTTATTGTTTCCACTACTTGTGGATTTATTCCGCACTTCAGTGGTATTTTATTTAATATTTTCTTTAGTGAACTTACACTAGGCAAACAAAATAACCTTCTCAAAAGTCTATAGCAGGAGCTCGATTTCTTATAAATACTCAATGCTAAAACCTTATCATGGATAGTCCATCGGCGGCCAGCCAACTGGCGAGTATTATTTTTTAGCTGGCTTTGCATTAATGGGTAAAATGGGCTACCCAATTTTCTACTGATTAAGCTGTTCACAGAACTGTCAGATTCCAAAGACTGTATGATATCTCTCTTGCTCTTTACTTTTTTGAATTTCTCCTAAGTCTCAAGATTTCTACAAGATTTTGTCTGCATATTTTGTATAACTTTTTCTTCTTAGGCGTTAACTCCGTCATTGTCTTTGCATCTATTTCCTTCAAGAAGCCTTTCCTTTTATAAGATTCCTGAAAACAAAAATAAGCATATCGTTAATTTTTAGAATAAATAAAACAATATTGAAGCGAAGACCTAAAATTCTGAAATATCCTTCAGTTTTAGGTTTTGTGTTCCGGTTGGAGGAGTGTGGTTGCTGGTACAATGACAGGCACATGAGGATTATCATTTGTAAACCTTAAGTTGATGGACGCCGGGTACTTTTGGAAGGGCCAAATTTTTTTGGCAGTCGAAGGAAAACGTTGTCATTTGATCTTGTTTCTCTTTGAGTAGCTTATAGAATGCGTGATATTTTAATGAATGCAATCTTTTGTCAATCATCGACTTTGCTTTTTTACCTCCATCTACTTCACTCTTAATTTTTTCATTCAGTGCTATGCAGGTAGAGCATACGTCTGTTCTAGGACTGCCGAAATCAAGGTTGAAGTCTTCATTGAAAACTGCTCTAAAATACGTCAGTTTAGCAGAAGTCTCCGGGTTTTTCGCTTTAAAAATCCAGTACAGTTTTTTGATGTTGAGTTCGCTGCTAAGGTATTGACGTTGCTGAACATCACTTCGGCAATATAATGTGTTTCGTTCGACACAATTCAATAAAAAAAAAAACTATTGTGAATCGTTTTTCTTAGTGTCTGATATTTTATTTTCTTATGGTCTACTCCTCGTTTTTCTTTAGGTAGCTGACCGGTTCTGAAGAAATTCTGCATCACGAACTGTACACAGTATTTTTTTATTCCAAGTGTATTCAAAAATACTGGCACACGGGAACTAGTTTTTTGTCAGCATTCGCGTACTTGATTGAAAATTCTCTTCCTGTTCTCACTCCTTTCGTAGGTCGTCTTCGTATTATTTTTTTAGGAGTGCAACATTTTAAAATAATCGCTTACCTAGGGCAAAGAATTAGCTTAGCTATTCAAAGAGGTAACGTTGCTAGCCTTTTGGGCACATTGCCTGCGGTCGGTGATCTGAACTCTGTTTTCTACCTGTAATACCTACAGGTGGAAAACAGAGTTCATTAAAAAAAATTCTAGTTTCTTATAAAATGTAATTTTTATTATTTCTTTTTAATTAGGTATTTCATGTTGTTTTATCGACCTTGCATAGAAAATGTTGTGGAACTTTAGAAGATCGCGAACTTTCAAATGATTACATTGAAACTTTTTTTTTTTTTTTTACTTGTATTATCATCTTCTCCATAGTACGATTAAGGGTGGAACTACTTATACCCCCGAGGATGCACTGGGGCGCTCGGTTGATCTGTGAAAATCCTTTTGCTAAAAGTGTTGAGTGGAGGAAGCTCATGATCGTCGTTGGCCTCAGGAATAGCTATCTCTAGAGCATGTGAAGGATTAGCCATCGTTTCTTCTTTCTTATCAGCAAAACACGGGAGTTTCACTACGTGATAGAATCTGAAATGAGGATATCCGTAGAAGAACCAAGGTCACCGACATAGCTCGTAGAGTTAGTAAGTTGAAGTGGCAATGGGCAGGCCATATAGCTCGAAGAACTGACAACCGTTGGGGAATAAAGGTTCTCGAATGGCGACCACGAACCGGAAGACGAAGCGTAGGGCTCCCACCCACCAGATGGACCGACGACATTGTTAAGATCGCGGGAAGTCGATGGATGGAAAGGGCTCAGAATCGTTCTTCCTGGAAATGTGTAGGGGAGGCCTATGTCCAGCAGTGGACTTCTTCAGGCTGATAATGATGATGATGATGATGATCAGCAAAACGGTGCGAGTTGGTGTGTAAGATGTAGTCCGCAAGGCCGTCGATGACTGAGGTAATAAGGATGACTGAACATCCAAATAGTTCGTGTAATGCCTTCAGTTTAAATGCAATCGTTATATCTGAAAATTAAGAAGATGCTATATAGAGAAAAGAAGATCGATCCAAATTCACCTAACCATTTGAACCAACCCCATGTCTCCAACCACCAGACGCGAAATTGATTCTTGAGTGCATCTTTATTCATCAATATTGCGTAATTTAGCGTATTGTGAGAAACACTGTCTCCATTTAGCGCGCCCGTAAAGATCTCGTTAATAGCGCGACGCGTGTTCTGTGAGTCACATACAAAACAATGTTTATGTGACTCACAGAACAGGACGCTGAGGAGCCAGGTCATCATTATCATTAACACCAGCTGCAGCGTCGGATGTTATAGGCATTGAATCCACACTACTGAAAAAAAGCTGAAGTAAACAAAGAGGCTTATTGGAAACCCATTCTGTGTGACTGTGGCACTCACAGATCAGGCGTTTCTTCATGGTCTTCTGGGTGCCACATTCGCCGGCGCTTTCATTAAGTGTGTAGGTTAGAAGAATTTACACACCGTTTGCTTTATAGCGACCGTGGAGGGATATCTGACAACGAATTCTTCATATACCTGTTGGAGAGAAATTTAGTAGGTCAAGAAAAGTTATGCACGTCTTTTGGGTTCATATACATAGCGACCGGGGAGTGATGTCTGACAACGAATTCCACATACCTGTTGGAGAGAATTGGTATATTTTCCATATACCTATATATCGATGACTCCAATGACGTGACACGTGGCGCACCAAGGATAGTCCTCGAGCGAAAACACGATGGAGCGACAGCCAGATGCTGCAGAAAAGCGTTTACAACCACTAACAGCACACACACACCACACCACAGGATTATTTTAGAAATCCTGCAAACAATCAACGGATAGGCGTGCACGCTTTTCCCCCGAAAAAAAAAACGTCAAAAGCCACGTCAATCTCGGCTCCCTCCTCCTGAGTTCCGAAACCTAAACCTCCGTTCCAGCAAAATTTAATTAAAAAAAACCAAACCCAGTATCTATTGTGGGCTTGTATAGCCACATAAACCAAAGTCTAGACCCTGAGTTATATTCAAAACAGCCGAAATTATCCAACAATCGATTCTTTATAATTAAACAATAATAACTAATTTACATAATTAACATGGAATCACAAAATTCTTATCAACAGAACCTAGAATTTTAACGCAACCTTGGCTTTCGGTTCGTTTCACGCCGAAGTGACCCGAAGTAAAATCTTAATAATTAGTATCACCATACTATGCCGTCCTGCCAAATTCTAAGCAACACCTGCGTGGTACGGAACGAACCGGGTTAGCATCCGACACAAGATAAACAAACAAAGTCTGTTAGACAAAAAAAATGTTACACAACTTTAGACGAAATTAGTATCGCGCTAATTTTTACACGACAGTTGAACCGCAAACTAAGTTGGATTGCAGAAGTGCTATGAACTATAGAGATGTCATCAGATATTACGTAGATATTCCGTTCGGAAACACTAAAGATTTGAATGATTGATTTGTGAGCAGGATGCCAATATGAGAATTTATAGAAGAGTGAAGGAGACATGGCAGCTTGTTTGCTTTGTTGTTTGTTTTTATTTCTCGTGAACTTTTTTCAATGACAGCATAATTATGTTAAAATTTGATGAAGATATAAAAAAAAAACATTCCCTGCGAGTTTAAAATGTTGAAGTGGCTGCTGGTTGCTTCAAGTGAATTGAAATTCTTGTGTCGAAATAGTTGTGTTGTGCTTTTGGTGAGTGTTATATTCTAACTACGTTTTGACTTTTGCAATCGTTGAATTTCATTTTGGATTATTGTGTCTGTGACTGATATATCTAGAATATAGAAGAAGGCATCAGAATGAAGAGTAAGTGGTATGTGAGGACTTAAATCTTCAATAAGCTTTCGTGTCAACTCCTTCGAAAGCCTATATCTTTTTATAACATGCCGATCACTCATAAAAGCACCAGCGGACACCCTGTCTTTTAAATTTTCTCGTTTTGTTCGAGTCCGAGCTGACGCGACGTCAAATTCTAGAGCTCTTTCCAAAAAATCTAACTTGATCATTTTTCTGCAAAATGGGTGCAGTTTTACACACAAAAACACTTAAAATTCCACGAAAAGTTCAACAACGATCCAAAAAAAGTACCACCGCATCAACTTTGCATTTTGACAGCGGTTGCGTTCCAACTTCTATCGGGTTGCGTCTCAATCGTCTGTCAAATCATTACCACGATACGATGTGTCAAAAAAATTTTAGTTCAACCGTAGTTCAATTGCAATCAAACTGATATTTTTTAGCGCGATTGGCCCCCAGTACTCTTCCATTCGGGTGTTAACCATAACCCCCATCGCCAAAATTATGCCACCATGCCACCGAGCGATGCGGCTTCTGGGATGCAGGATGTGATTATCCATCATCTGGGTTGCCACCTGCTGAGCATACCTATTTGTCTCCGAGGCAATGTGCTCCATAATTTGCCGATCCTATTATGTCAACGAAAATGTCATACGGGTCGTCACGAACAGTTGTCGGACAATTATTATTTTCGGAAAATGTTTCCTGTCTCGATTCAGGTGGAATCGGTGCAACCGGAAACTCTTTTCAATCAAAACCATACCAGCGCCAAGGCTGGTCCGTAGCCGTTAGACGGACATCGTCAGGCGCCGGGTCGCCAGCAGGCGCTGGGTCGGCATTGGAGGCGAAGTCACTTCGAGTTCAGCGGGTGTTGCAATATTATTGCGTCTGAGATGCTCCGTGAAGCAGTATTTAGTACTAAGAAAGGAGCGTTCCATCATCTTGATACATTCCATTTTATGCACGTTAAGCATTGTGATAGCGGCATACATTTGAAAAGTCATGGACCACCGGGAAGGGTGGCGCCACTTCATGTCCAGAAGATTGGAACCTTGTACGTCACACCAGAGATCCAGTGTCTCTGATTCAATGGTGCATTTTTGGTCGTGAAAACACTGGATGAAAGTAGTTTTCCCACTTCCAATATTGCCTTGAACCACAATTGTGAATGGTTTTACGCTCTCGTTGAAGAGCAAGAGAGGCAAGCGTTGGGAATCCGTAATGCGGGAAAGGTAAATATAAATTAAGAATGAATGAAATCTCTGGCAGCATCCTCATCCTGGTCCAAAGGTGTCTCCAGAAAGCTCTGGAACACTATTGGAATGCCAGGAAACACTGCGACCTCCTTGTCGTCGCTCTCGTCAGAGTCCTCATCGCTTCCTGTAACAAATTATAGATTGGTTTCAAATCTGGTGAAAACCAGATGATTGGCCATAGGCCTAAACAAACCTAATATCAGCAGTACTTACCAAAATTAATCAGGTTGCAGATATCGTCATCTCGCAGGTGCCGAAGACGAGGAGGAGGTTGAGGTGGAGATGACTGGTGGAGATCCTGATGGTGACTGGACTGATTCAGATTCAGATATATTTGTAGTCGTGTTTCGAGATTCCATAAATGGGCATTAAAAATTCATTTGATCTTCGTATTTCCAAGGTGTGACTGTCGTAGCAGCTTGGCCGCTTTTTTATTTCTCCTCCGTTTAAGAACACTGGCGAAGGCATTGCGCAGTTTAGTGCAGTCATCTCTGCAACTATCAATTGAAACAATAATGATTAGCAAGTGTCATTGTTTGTTACAGATATTTGGCCACAGGAAATTCATTTTGTTCAATGGCGTTCTGTTATCGCATGGGAGTATACATAGTCCTGAGCTGCCAAAATAGTGCTTAGCCGCCGGTTCCTCAGTCCATCTGAAAACCTTTTTATTACCATTTTTTCATTTATAGGACTCAATACCTCACTCGCTTTTTGGTTCCCGTCGGCCTGAGCCACAGTGAGGTTCAGGAATCAAAGTACTAGCCGTTTTTAAATTAAAGTTTTCCATTTTGTTGGTTTTTCCTATAATTTCTTTTTCCACTTTATATTCTTTTATTTTTCTATAAGTACCTTGTGTTCTATCTGATAACAATTCTAAAGTATACCCTGAATATTCTAATCCTAAAGCCTCATTCCATAAACTTTTAATTTGTATTAATAGTTCATATTCATTAAACAATTCCTCTGCTTCCGTAAACTTTTTCTTACCCAAATTGTCATTGCGTCTCTTGGGACCTAATTTCCTAATATTTTCACACAAACTTTTTAATGTCTCGTCCATAGCACATAGTCTCTCCATCGACAGCCACTAATTCTAGATCCGCACTTTTTATTTCCGCACTTAACGCACTTCCGAAATGTATTATCACTCGCACTCTTTTTAACGCACTTTACGCACTTTGGTTATCCGCATCTGCAACTCGGCCTCGACCAAACGATGACCGGATTCGGCGCATAGCATGCTGCCCGAGTTCCTTCTGGACCAGTTTGCGCTGGCATCCATTGTATGATTTCCACAGGAAATATATTACGATCACGCTGATAACTGCTATCACTATTAGCAACATCGTGTGTAGATTCTCCACACGTCCTCCAATACTTTTCAGTATTAAATCGCCACCGGCCGCAGCGTTTTGGAAGACTTCCTCCTTCTCGACAGTAGCCCGACACATTTTTATTTATTATTTTCTAACTTTTTATTATTTCACTAAAACATCCCAACGCGCTCTATCCCACGCACGCTGGGCATGGCAAGGTCGCCATGTGGTGCCGGGGATGAGGGGGGTGAAGTTTATAATGAAACACGTGTTGACAGGTAGAGCGTCGTATATTGACTAATTGTTAGTTGTAGATCACCACAGGGTAATATAGATTGCGATATTGGCGTAGATGATGTTGAAGAGGTAGTGAGACTAAATTCATCAGCAATAAAATTTTGAATTTTACGTTTTAGTCTTAGTTTTTGTACAGGCGTTACAGACTTGAAATATGGCGCCAATGATTTTAAGAACAACATGTTTTCATCGTCTTGTTCTTTGTTTTTCTCATTAAAAGCTTGTATTTTTTGTTTTTCCACATCAATCATTTTTAGTTGAAAAACCGTCAGTTCTGGTTTTTTTGCCTGTTTTTGCCTTTGCCTGAACTCGCTTGCTCTAGATGAACCTGACTCGCTGTCGTCTGTCGTCGTAGGGAATCTATTTCGGGGGATCAAATTACCACTATAGTCGTTGCCAAATAAGATGGCAAAAAAGGTCATTCACCGACCTTTACTACGTTAAAGTAAAATCAAATAAATGTATCGCTAATTCTGTCGCTCACCATACAAACTTAACGAAAACGGGTATCGCATGGAGTCTCGTGGTAGTCCCGAGATTAGCGCGTTCAACCAAACTCTTCAGCTTTATAATATTAGTATAGATTAGACGTATAAGTAAGTATTAATCAGATATCTGGTTCCCATAATGCAACAAAACGCCGTGAAAGCGCCACCATTCCTTTCTTTGCTGACGCCGCGCTTGTATTATAACAAATAAATAATAAAAAGTTTATTTATTTTCTCTCACAAAGTACATACAGTAATTAATAGTAATAATAAACATTAAATAAAACAATTTCTTACCAAGTTATAAACTTTATTACATAACTAGCGGACGCCCGCGGCTTCTCTCGCCCCTTTGCCGTTACGCCCGTTGATTTTTCTTTTAAAAGTTTTTCCTATTTTTCTCCGCTTAGGGAAATAATTTTCCAATTTCCTTTCTTAGTGCACCCCTATGCTATAAAAGAAACATACCCTCCAAGTTTCATGCTTCTAGGACTTACGGTTTAGGCTGAGCGTTGATTGTCAGTCAGTAACGTAAGAGTTTTATATATTTAGATTTCAAACAAAGGGCCTTACGCCATTACAAATAGAAAATATCAAAGTCTTACAAAAATAATGCTAATATACATATTACACTTTAATGTAAGGGGATGTACTGAATAGTTTTCCTACCTAGGTTGCCTACTTTATATTATAGAGGTCAAATGCTGTATTCTTTCAACAATGAATTTTTTCTACTATAAATTCAACATGTAGTGAATCGTCAGAATCACTGGAGTCGTTGCTGTCTCTTAAATTGATGATGAAGCTTTCTAAATTATTTTCAGTTATATGGTCTCTTCTTTTGTACTTGTCTTCCACATGAATGACATGTCTGTAGTTTTTACCAAACATCTGCTGTAATACACTCAAAAGATTGTTTTATGAGATCCTCGAACTCTTTTGGAGTTCGGATACATTTTTGCTTCCCACATTTCTTTTTGCTAGACTCCATAAAAGTTCGATAGCATTTAGGTCACAATGATATGGAGGAAGTCTTAGCACTTCATGTCCGTTTTGGCTTAAAAGTTCATCAGCTTCATAAATAGGTTCTGGTGTGTTCTGTTTTACTAAGCAGAGCAACTCTGCTTTTGAATTGTATGTTTCAAATGAAATACCATTCAATGTAAGCCAATTCTGTGTCTCTAACTTTCGATTTTGAGATGTGGGCGCTTTACTTATTATGACAGAATGGTATGATGCATTGTCCATTACAATTACACTTGGTTCATTCAAATTGGGCATAAGCTTTTCTTGAAACCATTTGTTGAAGTTTGTGGAATTCATGTCATGGTGGTAGTCGGCCATTTTCGATTTGGTGCTAAATACTAACAATGAGTTAGGAACAAGGCCTTTCTCTGATCCTGCATGCACAATAATATATCGTTTTCCTGACGATATATTTTCAATTATTCCACTTGTTGATGGACCTTGCCAACATTTTTTAGGCTTATAGGTTTTGTGGACATAAGTTTCATCTAAGTAGATTATTGGCTTGCCTTCTGCACGTTTCGATGCAATGGTACGCAAAAAGCGATTTCTCCATGCAGCTTTTGTTTTTCTTAAATTCATAACCGTTGGCTAATAATATGCGACGGAGAGTTTCACGACATCCACCAAATTCTATACTTTCTTTTAACTCTACCAACAAAGATCTTAACGTTCCTACTTGTTTCCTCACAATGTAAAATTCGTTTACTTTATTACGAATAAAATCCATATCGAAACTATCTAAGTTCGACACTTTTGAAGGGTGAGGTCGTTTTTTACCTGGAGTCCTCCAGACCCCTTCGTTCACCGCACCTTCTTTTAATTCTCTTCAATGTAATAACACTTACATCTGTAAAAAGAATAAAATAAAATGTCAATTATCGTGAGTCTCATAAAGAAAAAGAGAAAAAAAAAGAAAAAAAAAATACCTCTATAAGCCAGAGAAACAAACTAAGACCATGAAGGAGGTTTTTTTAAAAAAATAAATTTGGCTCACTGTATACTATGGGTAGTTTACACTGAACCACCCGTATTTCAACAGTGAACCATAATTTATTACCAGTAAAAATGCTTATTTGTGAAAAGAAACCACGCAATTTTTTATAATCATCTTTTATTTTTACCATACAAAACACAAATTAGTCTTCTAGTCAAAAAAAAATTTCTGAAACCATACAATTATTATTATTCTTCTATTTAAAATTAAGATATTTTTATAGTTTGGTTCTCAGTACTTACTCGTATCTACTAATAACACTAAAGTTATCATAATATAAACCTCTTTTGATAATTAACAATCAGCCTTTTCAATGCTATAATAAACAGTCTCCGATAACATTTTACAGGAACTTTGTGGGTTTTAAACGTGAAAAAAAATGTGTCAAATGAAAATAAAAATGTGGCGTGAAGATTTAATCTTCACGCCATATTAAGTGAAGATAAGTTCGCGTTAAAATAATATTTAATCAGACGTTTTGTACCTGACACACGAGGAGGAGGGAGACTCATTTTTATGTCAGTCATTTTCACATTTGCCATATCAGGTTCTAAGGGAAACATAAACGTTTTATTAGGACGATCTTTTAATTTTAGGTACGAAACGCAATATTCATCATCACTTTCTGTTTCCAAAATCTTCGCATATAATAAACAACCCGTTTTTAGGGTTCCGTAGCCAAATGGCAAAAACGGAACCCTTATAGATTCGTCATGTCTGTCTGTCTGTCTGTCTGTCTGTCCGACCGTGTCACAGCCATTTTTCTCCGAAACCATAAGAGCTACACTGATGAAACTTGGCGAGTAGATGTATTCTGTAAACCGCATTAAGATTTTTACACAAAAATAGTAAAAAAACTATAAATTTTGGGGGTCCCCATACTTCAAACTGCAACTCAAAAAAAATTTTTTCGTCGAACCCATACGTGTGGGGTATCTATGAATAGGTCTTCAAAAATGATGTTGAGGTTTCTAATATCGTTTTTTTCTAAACTGAATAGTTTGCGCGAGAGACACTTCCAAAGTTGAAAAAAGTTGGTCCCCCCCCCTCTAACTTCTAAAATAAGGGAATGATAAAACTAAAAAAAATATATGTTGTACATTACTATGCAAACTTTCAACGATATTTGGTTTGAACGAGATCTAGCCAGTAGTTTTTTTTTTATACGTCATAAATCGTAAACCGCAATTTACCTTTCGACGAACTACAAGAACCTGTTTCCTGTTTATTTTCTGTATATTATGTTACTTGATGCTACGGAACCCTTCATGGGCGAGTCCGACTCGCACTTGGCTGCTTTTTTTTTAGATTGCAGCAATACAAGGACATAATATTCGTCAATCTTTGGTTTACGCTGTAAATCATCGAAATCTTCACCTACGATTTCACCTGGCTCATCCGATTCTAGGTCTGTTTCACTTTCAAGGATTATATCTTCTTCTTCACTCGTTTCACTATTTTCGTCTAGCACAACTCTTCTTTTATTATTCCTCTTATTTGTTCTTTTTCTTATTTTACTTGTCGATGGAAACATTTCATTTCCTCAATCTTGTAGAACTGGTTGACGTCCAAACCTCAATTCTCTCTCTTTCTCTTATTGCCTCTTCGCAGGCCAAGATATCACTTCAATGTCTGGCTGAGCTTGGAGCCAAGCCCTAACACGCCGGCATTATGGATGGAACTGTTATCCTGGCAAAGATAAATAGTGCCCGTCGGATGGTGCAGCAGCACAGTTGGCACCATCACATCTTTTAAAATATCACCGTACTGTTCGGAGTTTCGATGTCCTGATATTTTGACGAGTTCGCCAGGACCGGCCGCACTCATCCAGCCCTAGAATCCAAAGCTCAGCCGACAACTGGCCCGGTTTGGGAGAACGTTTTCAGCAATATATCGTTGACTTATTCGCCGCCATCTTTGTCCGACTTAAACGTCTTTCATCGACGAAAATCACGACGTTATTTTGCGAATCGAAGTTATAATATCCTAAGGCAAAGTTAACTCTTGCTTGATCATAAGTTTCACTGTGTACATACGACTTTTTCAACGTTGAATAAAAGAGTCATCATCATCATCATCATCAACCTATTGCAGTCCACTGCTGGACATAGGTCTCTCCCATGGCGCGCCACTGAGCCCGGTCTTTGGCTCTTCCCATCCAGTTGCTGCCCGCCACCCTGCGCAAGTCGTCGCTCCATCTAGTCTGAGGGCGTCCTACACTACGTTTGCCTAAACGCGGTCTCCACTCCAGAACTCGTTTATCCCAGCGGTTATCGGTTCTTCGGCAAACATGACCGGCCCACTGCCACTTCAGCTTGCTTGTTCTTTGGGCTATGTCGACAACTTTGGTCCTCTGTCGAATGACCTCGTTCCGGATCCTGTCTCTAAGAGAGACTTCGAGCATAGCCCTCTCCATAGCTCGCTGAGCGACTTTTAACCTATGGACCCGTCCTGCCGTGAGTGTCCACGTTTCGGCTCCGTATGTCATAACTGGTAGGACGCACTGATTAAAGACTTTGGTTTTCAAGCACTGTGGGATGGGCGACGAGAAGACCTGACGCAGTTTCCCAAATGCTGCCCAGCCAAGCTGAATTCTCCTACTTAGCTCCTTTTCAAAGTTGTTTCTGCCTAGCTGGAGGATCTGCCCGAGATAGACATATTCCTCAACAACTTCGAGGGTAGAGTTAGCGACCGTGATCGGTACTGGGGTAATATGCTCATTGACCATGATTTTGGTCTTATCCAAGTTCATGCCCAGTCCGACCAGTCGAGAGGCATCAGCTAAGCTGTTCAGCATCTGCTGTAGCTCCTGCAACGATTCTGCCATGATGACGATATCGTCCGCAAATCGCAGATGTGAGATATACTCGCCATTTATGTTAATGCCCCGTCCATTCCAGTTCAGTGTCTTAAACAGATCTTCCAACGCGTTTGTGAACAATTTCGGGGATATAACATCCCCTTGTCTCACTCCGCGGCGCAGTTGAATAGGTTTAGACTGCTGGTTTTGTACTTGGACGGTCATTGTAGCGGAGTCATAAAGGCATCTCAGCACCTCGATGTATCGCCAGTCAACTTGGCATCTTTTTCTTGGAATAAAAGAGTAAAAAAAGTTTTTTGTATTTTACAAATTTCATATTTTTGGACTGTATCTAATTCAGTTGATTGATCACGAACAGCCATGATGACAATGAATTCTTTCTACGTGTAAAACCATAGGCAATATTTCGGATACAAATTTAAACCTTAAATCTATTGTTGGTATTAAACAAATTGGAAGCCAGAAATGGCTCTTTATCCCTAGATAGAATAGATAACCAACCATCCTGCGAGAGACGTAAGATAACCATGCGCTTCAGAGGCGGTAGATTTCCTAATGCGTCTATCTCAAATAAAAAGTTAGGTATATTTTAAACATCATAGGTTTTTTTATTGTTTTCAAAATAAAAATACAGTTGTAGTTCACTTTGTTTATTAAAAGTAATTTATAAATAAATAAGCAGACCTCCAAAAAAATTACATAAAGTAACAGCCTTCCGTTTAAAGGAACAATTTCCGTAAATTATCATTTAATTTGGTGTTTTTTTTTCTTAAAAACATCGCTAATATCTGGTGATCCCACCAGATCTAGCAACCATGTTCAAGCACATATCTCGTGGATCCCCACGCATAATTTCCCATGTTTGGTTTACCGTTTGGCGCAAGTTTTCAACGTTCCTCACTTCTGATATATCCTAATTGAGAACCATCTGTCCCCAGAGATTCTCAATTGGGTTGAGGTCCAAACCTCAATTCTCTCTCTTTCTCTTCTTATTGCCTCTTCGCAGGCCAAGATATCACTTCAATGTCTGGCTGACCTTGAAGCCAAGCTCTAACACGCCGGCATTATGGATGGAACTGTTATCCTGGCAAAGATAAATAGTGCCCGTCGGATGGTGCAGCAGCACAGTTGGCACCATCACATCTTTTAAAATATCACCGTACTGTTCGGAGTTTCGATGTCCTGATATTTCGACGAGTTCGCCAGGACCGGCCGCTCTCATCCAGCCCTAGAATCTAAAGCTTAGCCGACAATTGGCCCGGTTTGGGAGAACGTTTTCGGCAAGATATCGTTAACTTATTCGCCGTTTTGAAGTTTTGTGGCCATCTTTGTCCGACTTAAACGTCTTTCGTCTTTCATCGACGAAAATCACGACGTTATTTTGCGAATCGAAGTTATAATATCCTAAGGCAAAGTTAACTCTTGCTTGATCATAAGTTTCACTGTGTACATACGACTTTTTCAACGTTGAAAAAAAGAGTGAAAAGAGTTTTTTGTGTTTCATAAATTGCATATTTTTGGCCTGTACCTTATTCAGTTGATTGATCACGAACAGCCATGATGACAATTCATCGATTCTTCTAATAAAATCTTCAATTCATGCATCTTAAATGTTTTGTTTTTACCTGCAACAAAGCCTTTGAACTGCCCCTATATCATTTCTATTGGATATAATTCACAGTGATATGGGGGCAAACGCAAGACTTCAATATTGTTTTCTTTTGCGTATGCGTCTGTGGCATATGCCATATAATTATGTTTTATGGGTGCTATTAAATATCTGACAGTGTTGATGATTATTTAATCATCATCACTGTTGGATTCTGAGCTGCTTGATGTTTCTCTGGAGACCTGGATGATGAATTCATCAATCACATTATCTGTGATCCCATCCAAAGCTCTCTTTTAATCATAGTGTCCTGAAACGAGATACTCTTGCTTGTTAACCAATCTTGGATGTTGGCTTTTTTCCATTGCATGTTTGGTACTCGTTCCAGGCGACGAGAGTGATAGGGAGCATTATCCATCACTATGACCGATCCCGGCTCAATTAAATCTTTTAATTTTTTTGAACCAGTTTTCAAATACTTCTGCATTCATTTCCTTGCGATAATTACCATCACTACTTTTACTTTCGAATATTAATTTTCCACCATTCAAAAATCCATCTTCAGTGTCTAGGAAAAAAATGTTAATGTTGAATTAATAAGACGCTTTAATAAAAATATATTATACTAGCTTCCGACCGCGGCATTGTACGACAGTTATTTCTTTCTATATTTCTCTCATCAACAATCTCCAATCATCTATTGTAGATTCTCCCACACTCAGGCGGTCTAAAATCTCTCGAAGACCTTGCTGTCTGTGTGCCGTATTCAGGAGGACACACTTTTTTATGGATTTATAGAGTAGCTGTCACTGATCTGAGTGAGAAGAGGTGTATCCACTCCCGTAGAATTGCCTATCCATCACAGGCGGTAACTGTTTAAGGTCACCAATAAGATACAGGCACATTCCGCCGAATGGTTTATGAGCGCGTTGAGGCTTACCTTGTCTACATCTCAAGTCGATTTTGTGGAATAAAGAACAGCCTACCATAGGTACTCAACATCTCATCAATTATAATGAAATTACAGTTTATCATTTCGTTTTGGAACGCTAAGGCCGCTCCACCATCAAGCAAATTGCCCAAGTTGTTTGTAAGATCTTCGTTCGCTTCGCTCACTCGATCAATTACATAAACAGATTATTTATTTCGCAAAAGTAAAAAATGTTAACTTCGCAAAAACATTTAGTTTCGTTTTATGTTTTAAGCTGCATTGGTTAGGTCGGTACATATCGATCGAATGTTATACTACATTTTTGCACTCGGCTCCTGCCACTGCCAGAACTGTGAGTGTTCAAACACAGCCTTCATACTTCTTTATCTAACGACTCTGGTATATTTCACTTTTAACGCCTGCTTACTGTATAAACTGAATAAATGCACTTTTTGGCTGAATTTTTTACATTAAAAATTAATGTTAACTTTATTGTTCATTCAACTGTCATTTTACATGGAAATCATTACATTAAATGTTATTATTTTACAAAATGTCGAGCACTCTGAATATAGGAATAAATGAAAAATTAAGCATCGTGGAGGCAACGCACGACCGTCCCCGACAAGAGCCGGCGATGGAGCCTACGACGACCAGTTGGGTTTTGTAGTTTAATAAACCACTGTAGGGCAGCATAGTCAGTGTAGACTTTGAATGTTTGACCATTTTCTAGATAACAACGCCAGTGTTCTAAGGCGACGAGGCGACAGCTAATGTTTCACGTTCTGTTATACTATAGTTACGTTCCTGGCTAGAAAGCGACTTACTCATATGGGCTACAGGATGATCAATGCCGTCTATGGTTTGTGATAACAAAGCACCTATGCCGTAGTTAAACGCGTCAGTATGTACCTCAAACGGTAGATTGTAATAAAGACAAGATAGCACGGGAGCAGAAATGAGTATTTCTTTTAGTTTATTAAATGAGTCCTCACATCCGGTCCTTAGTCCAAACACAAGACGGAGCTTTTTTACTCGTACTAGTTAGTTTATTTAGCGATTAATTCCTCGTTTTAGGCAGGTGTTTCTGGCAGGACGCCAGTGAGCTAAAAATAGGTACAAATCGCCTATACCATGAAGCGGTTCCTAGAAACTTTTTTACTTCTTTAGGGTTAGTTGGAACAGGGTAATTCAAGATGGCCTCCACCTTTGTTGGGTCAACTTGCAAGCCTTTAGAGTTTACTACATAGCCTAGGTTAACAATTAACCTAGGCTATGTAGTAAACTCTAAAGGCAAAAGGAAAAAAGGAAAAATAAAAATAAAAATATAAAAAGCTAAATTATTTAGCTTTTTATACAAGGTGCAGTTTTGAACCTGCAAAACATTTCAGGAGGTTGTTAGGAGACTCCTAAATAATCATATAACAATACGATACCAAGTCAATAATCAATAATACTTTTTCTTTTCGATTTTTCAATTTTATTGTTTTTCAGAATAACCCTCCTCAAAAAAACAGAATCACCCATTGCGATGTATCGCGTGTCATGTCACTGTGTGCGTGAATGCGATGACCAGTGGCGTCAGCCTGTACGAGTCTCCGCCCACATTTCTATGAAACGAACGCGGCACGTACATTAAACTAAAATGAAGGTCGTTGCTATGGTTACGGGGAGCCCCCGCGATGCTCGTCATACCGCATTTCGTTAAGACTCGAAAATCTGTTACTGCGCATCGAAGGTTCAACCAACGTGCCGCGATCTGTACAAGTAAATAATAATAAAATAATAATAAATAAATAAATAAATAGCGACTGCGTATCAGACCTCAACAAACCAGTTACTTGATAACACGATAATTATCTGATTTTCTGACTTTTGACTACCCGTACCAACGACCATACGGCAGGGCTGTAAGGTCGTTGACCCGTACCGACCCGTGTGGTACCTAACGACCGTCCGATAGCTACAAATCAATTCGAACCAAAGGCTTTAATTAAGTGCTTACCGAAACACGGGATTTCAATGATGTCCTAGATAAATTTAAAAAGTACTTACATCATTATGAATTAAAAAATAACACAATGGTACTTGCTCAGTTGCGAACCCGCAACCTCATGCATGAGAGGAGAAAGCCTTAACCACTGGGCTATTACGATAGGCGGAGATAAATAAACCTTACAAAGCACGTAAGCAGTTCCTGTTGCACAATTTTGAAACTACGATCGCTTGCGCGTGCGCGGGATTTAGGTAGGCACCTAATAATAATAATAAGGACTCGGCGCAGTCCGCGCGCTCTGTAGGTAAATTCAGCCCGAAGGACGGTTTTTATTTGTAGATTAAATTGGTTGATTTAAGATTTTCCTTCCTACTTTTTAACGGGCTGAGGACCGACAGAAATACCTACATCAAGATAATTTGTGCTAGTTAAGTAGGTAGGTACCCATGTGTTAGGGATTTTAGGTGATTCATTTTGTCTGATAGGTATTTTTGGCGTAGTTAAAAATTTTAAATCAACTTATTTACACTAATCAAGTTAATTTAGCTAACATCGTATTTACAAATTATTGTCTATGTACAAATAAATAAATAAATTACCTACTTATGTTACCTGGAGATATTGTTCAAAGTTTCCACCGTCACACTCCAGGCACAGTCTAGCACGACGTTGCTGATTTTCCTTCAGCTTACGTAACACAAACACATTCGTTTTTATTGTGTCGAAAGCACTGATCACTTTTGCACGTAGTTGGGTAACACTGGTGATTTCGTCTGTGTACACCAATCTTTTAACGTCTCCCCACAGATAAAAGTCCAGGGGCGTTAGGTCCGGAGAACGCGGAGGCCAAGCCACTGGACCACCGCGACCAATCCAGTGGGTGCCAAACCTGTCACTCAAGTACTCACGTACTTGCCTACCGTAGTGAGGAGGTGCACCGTCCTGCTGGTAGTACATGTTGCGTACCACTCCCAGGGGAACTTCTTCCAACATTTCCTCGACGACGTATTGCAACATCTCCAGATATGTGGCACTAGTGAGGTGACCATCAATAAAATGGGGTCCAAGCAATTGGTCTCCTATTATGCCAGCCCACACATTTAAACTGAACCTCACTTGAAAAGAATGCCTTTTAGTCACGTGCGGGTTGTGTTCGCGGTGAGCCCACCAGTGTTCGTTATGAACATTGTAGACGCCAACTCGAGTAAATAAACACTCGTCCGTCCACAGGATGTTGGCGTCTTGGTGTTCCAGCAACCAGCGACAAAATGTAACTCGCGCGGCGTTATCACTTTGGTGGAGATCCTGTACCTTGCGGTAATGAAAAGGATGCTGCATTTCTTTGTGCAGTAGCCGCCACACTGTGGAGTGGTGCACTCCAAACCGTCGACCAGCCTCCCGCGTGCTTGCACGTGGCTCTCGCCGGAAGAATTCCAGGATATCTTCCTGCAAGGCGACAGGCAGGCCGTCGTTGCCGCGACCTTCAGCATGCTGGGGAACGTCGAACTGCCGATGATCGCGCAGTCTCTGCGTAGCAGCCAGCATTACCCTTTGTGAGGGACGTTGCCGATTGGGGAATAACTCCGCGAACATTTCGATGGCTCGAGATACATTGTCTCCACTGATGGCATACAAGCGAACCATCTCCACCAACTCTACATTGGAGTATTGGTCCGTCATCCTTAGCGTATGCACATACCGGCGTCATCAAATACACTAATAAATTGAGCCGATTGATGCGTTTGCGATGGCCGCGGGGGCGTGGCGGGGTGGCGGGGGGGAGGGAGCGGGCGGTGGTTGGTGCTTTGGTTTGGATTTATGAAAGAAATGTCGGTTGCGTTTGTTTGTGTGTGTGAAAGCGCAGTTTAAGGACACGTACAGGTTGGTCGCGTTTTAAAAAGGGGAGCTCACACTTACCGATTTCCGTAAATAAGAATAAAATGAAAAAAAAATACCTGCCCATTTTATTGTTGATTCGGGTCGAGAATCACTAACATAATTACCTCCTAAAATGTTTTGCAGATCCAAAACTGCACCTTGTATTTTTATTTTTATTTTTCTAAATTTATAGTTAAAGCATTTATAATTTTTCTAGAACGCGTAGTAGCAGTGATATGTGAGATGCAAAAGTTGTGCTATTTATGATTATATCGTCGAGAAAAGCAAATACCTTTCCTTCAAATTCTGCACGGAAAAAACGTAACGGTTGGATTTAAATAACTTATTGCTATTTAAAACAAAGCAACTCGTTTCGGAGGGAACCTGCAAAGTGATAGTTGCTAATGCTAGACAAGACATCTTTGCTACTGTAAGTTAGTAATATTAATCTAGAAAGTTGGTTCAAATTTGATAACCTGGGCTAGGTAGCTTCCAACCTTTTAATTTAATAAAGACAACAAAGCTAATTGTGAACGCGAATCGAGTAATTCTGTTAATTATAACCAAGCATCTTAGCTTAAATCGACGATTTTATCAAATCAACTTTGTAAAACACAGCTAATGAACGTTTCTATGTTTAACAAAGCAACTTTGTCAAATTTTGGTATACTTAGCAAAGTTACTCGGCGCCGTCAATCGTGTCCACTGGATAGCCATACCCAATATACTTTGTTGCTTCTAACCAATTAGCGCGAGTAACTTAGCAAAGTTACTCGCGCTTTCAGCCGTGTTGAGTGGGTTCGCTACAACCAATCTACATATTTACCTCTAGCCTACTTGAATCGGTATATTTAGCTATGTAGTTTGTTGTTCTTCAACGGGTTTATTGGGTTCGCTACAACCCATCTAGTTTGTTGTTCCTAAGCGGGTTTATTGGGTTCGCTACAACTCATCTACATTTTTACTTCTAGTCTACTTTAATTTGTACCTATTTTAGCAATGTTGTTTTTTGTTCTGCAAGTTTATTGGGTTAATAATGCTAAATACTTAGCTGCAGGTACTTACCATTTCCATGTGTCAAGAATATTAATAAGCTTTATTTTAAGTTTGATAGCTGCTTTTAGTACAATGCACGTTCAAACTTAAAATCTGTAGCATAACTAAGTATATTGTTGTCAATTGGAGAAGGTACCAGCAGCTAAGTATTAAGCAGTATTAATTAACCCAATAAACCAACAGAACAAAAAACAACATTGCTAAAATACCAATTAAAGTAGGGTAGAAGTAAAAAAGGTCTTCATTTTGACGCTAGTGAAAAGTTTATATGTAGGGAATTGAAAAAGATCGTTATTCTAGCGAACTCGAAAAAGTTAAATAACCCTTTTAAAAAAAGGACCGAACGATCATATTTCATTTGCCCACAGACCGTACTTCAAAGTAAAAAGAATGTATATGAAATAATAAAGTTTTATTTAAATTTTTCAACAATCGTTAATAAATTCTAAAATTCTAAATTAGACCAACTAAAAATAATAATTTTAAGAGCGTTTACATCTATCAGCTATTTTTATAAAATTTTAATAAATAAATATGTATAAATTCATATGTTTATGATTTTTTTGTAACCATCTAATAAAAGCTAATTATGATTGATGACCCATATCTATAAATGCTATTATAACTTTTTTTTAAGTTACTCACATAGAAACATTATTATTTCTAAAAAAAGCTTAAAGGCAATAGAAGGATGTAAGCGCTCTTAATAGCTAGTACACGATACTAAATAACGATGTATGCTTCAGAGAAGAATCAAATATGTTATTCGTTAATTAACATAAAAAGTTAATTAACGAATAACACATACTCATATTATTTATTGCAATTATTATGTTACATGGTGAGGTCTTAAAGTTAAAAATGGTAAATACATAATAGGCCCTAATGTTCAGGGCATAGCAATATCAGTGGAAGCGGGCCGAAGTATGAAAAAATAGATAAATTAAAAGCTAGTTAAAAGTAGTTAGTCTTACATTGTTAATTTGTACAAAGTCATTTTTATCTCAACTTTTTCAATTATTATATTAACCAATATTTATCATAAATATTGTTTGTTAACTTATGAAATAGGTACTTAAAAATATTTTAACAAACATAAGTCTAACGAGTACTTATGATAACAAAACATTTAATTTTTTTTATTTAGGTATTTAATTTAAATTACTCATCATGTTGATGATGATGGCTTTAACTTAAGTAAATGAAGATTCTTTTACCTACATAGTCTTAGCAAAATATACAGTTTCTCATAAATGCACATGCGAGATTGGTACTTAGGTACCGATCTAATTATCGAATTATACCCACCCCTATTTTGTAAGCACCATACTGGTAAGTTACAATTATGTTTACCACATTTATATTATAAATACGAAGTTTGTGTTTTGCAAATAGCTGGAAGGGTTTTGATGAATTCATCTATCTATAACCACGAAGTAGTTATTTATACTGTCAAGAGATTCGCCTACGATCATGATAAAAGGTTGCATTGTAAGTCTATATTCTTGAAATTTTGTTCGCTTACTTGCTATTGCACTGTGGATATTAACCTACTTAATCTAAATTCTACAAACTAAAAGTCAGGTCCCTCTATTATTGGACAGAGATGGATCATTTCCTGCATAACAGGAATAAAGCCAAAACTGCAAGAATCAATATGAAAGGTGAGGATGACAAAGTTGGAATCCAGGAGTCAACGGAGAAGCCCATTAAGTTGAACCTATTAGCATCAGGATCTGAATCAGAGAAGTGGTCTTTCTGCAAATTATCTATTTCCTCATAAGGAATTGTTTCATGAGAATAATTTAGCCCAGATGAGTTCAGAGACTTCAGGTCGTACAGTTCTGAGAAATAAGACATACCATTGCATTTGAATAAGTGATTCCTCATGTGCACAGAGCCAGGGAATTTGAAATTGCCTTCTCCATGCTCTGACTCTGCTGAGAATGACACAATTAGTGATGCATCCAAATGAGAAATTTCCCAAACCTTGATAACTAAATTATGACACATAAGTTTATTGTTCTTCAGAGGCAGCTCTCTATCACATTTCATGTTCACTCTGGCTGATCCTGAAAGCAACCAGGAGATGTAATTCCCATTGATGTTCACATCTAACTTGATACCAAGCTCTTCTGGGGTGTGACACAGTCTCTTGAGGTTATTGATAAATGGTGGTGGATACCTACAGAGGGCCCTGTCCCCAGAATCTGCTGTGCAGATGATTTCGTTTGTCATGAAGTTCACATTCCCTCCTTCACCGATCTGTATGTCCCCTAGCATGCCTCCTTCTGGTTTCATTGAGAATAATTCACTACTACACAAGTGATGAGACTTCTAATAACAAACAAACCATAACATTAATTGATATCCGAATCGTTTTTCACATGCTGTACAAAACTAGCAGTTGCTTCAGCTTTCGAAGGACGCCAAATCTTTTTGCGACTATTCTTCAGCCGAACACTTGTAACAGCCAAGAGAGATGGAATAAGCAGCAAACAAGCTATATTCGATGCCTCTTCTGAACCTGCACTGAGCTCAGTTTATCATTGTTGTGAATTAGAGAGACGAACTCCACCATTCAGTATACGATCCATTGAATGTTGGTATTTTTATGGTTGGAATTTTGATATCACATACCTTTACAGATTCGCTTTCCTGTAGGAGTTGGATTGTCCACAAATTCTCTTGGTTTTTTCATCATCGCGCACTTTGCTACGGTGTATTCTTCCTCGCTCGTAAAGTAGACATCATTCTTGGTGTATTCATGTTAATCCAGAGTCTTTTTGTCATACGCATTCGCAATTTTTTGGTGATTTTTGTTGAAAGAAGTCCACAACTCGCAGCAAATTAATTTAAATTTCGATGTAATCTTTGGATAAACGATCTTTGGGAGTTTTTTTAAGTTCACATGTGCGCGTTCAATTTTTTCCTTGAACACCATTTGCTCGTTTAACAATCCATCGTCGTCTGACAAAATACTCATTGTTGACACTTAATTTTGTTGAGGAGATCTTTAGCACAGTTTTATTAACCACTTTTATGGGAGAACGAGTTCGTATCTATTGTGATTTCAAATGGGGATAAAATCCTCTTTCATCCACTGCTTCAGCATGTATTTACGGAATGATTTCGACAAAAGTAGTATTAGTAAGGTATAGTACCTACTAGGTATACTTAAATAAGAAAACAGTGCCAATGACTTTTTTATTGTGATAAATATTTAAAATTATTGTGAATAATGTGATTACTGTGTTAGCGTAGGTAAGTAGTAGATATATTTATGTTGTTTGATATTTTAATTAAGAGCGTATCGTGCGAAAATTTGAGATTTTAAAAACATTCTATTTAACGCTAATGAAAATCGTATATCAGCGTTAAATAGAATGTCATGTTAAATAGTATATTTTTTTAACACACTTAAATTCGAATTAATCTCAAATGTATAGTCTACAATTAGTCCTTTTGCGATTTTTAAAATGTCACTTAGTTATTTAGTTATGATTTTTTTTTTTAATCTCAAATTTTCGCACGATACGCTCTTAAGGAAATGTAGCTGTTGGTTGATCAAACTTAAAAATGATTATTAATATTTTGATGAAACTTTGACAGTATGAATGCAAAGTTATATTTTAAAAAACTATGTGTGAGTAGTTAAGTGAAAGTTTCAAAAGTTTTTGAAAATCACTCTTGCTGATTTCACCGTATTAATTACTGTGTTTAAGTTATTCTGTTTATGTTTTTAATTATTCTATTTTGAGTTATTAAGCTTAATAAAACATGATATTTTGTTGTATAAGTTGTGGAAAATACATATCATTTAATCTGTATTCATTCGTGTTTTATTTCATAAAATTGCTTACACCTAACACATTATTATTTAAAAGAAGTTGGCTATAATAAAATTCGGTGGCAGTTGGTACTAAAATAGTACCATCTGCCCCCATTTTTAAAACGTGGGGGTGAATGGACATATGTAGTGTCATCTGCCGCCACTTTTCAAATTCGGGGGCGAAAAGTGGCGGCAGATGAAACTAATTCGTGATTTCAAGTATTTTAATCCGGCTCGAAGGACCAATGTTTTTAGTGAAGTAAAACTCGTGATGGCTTCCAGGCACACACACAGCTTTATTTTGTTTTTGGTCAGTACAATTCTAGGCTACGGTTCGCATAACATTCTACCTACAACACACTCTGTTCTGAAGACGGGTAGCTACATAGGTAGGTACTACTACTACGAGTACTAGGTACAGGTAGGTTTTGCACATATTATTCACAAGCACTTAAGTAGGCCATACTTACGTCAATTAAATGATTTTTGTACACTGAGTTTATTAACTTCACGTCATACATATTACTGCCTACTTGTTGGTAGGCACTTAGTACGGTTTAAGTAGGTTTATGTAGGTAGGTAGGTATGATTTGTTTGAATGATTCACTGTTGAACCGATACGTCGCGTTATACCTACCTAGTAGACAGGCACTCACAGGTACGACTCGATGTGCCTACCCTCCCGTAGCACACAGATGTCTGCACGGCGACGCACGGCGCCAGTCGCTTTTTTAAATCATCTCAGGACTGATATTGGCGCATGCAGATATTACGCGCTCGCGCATCTCTTCGGGACTGTCACAATCTTCCGCGTACACCAGTCCCACCACCTTAACTTAGTAAGACATTATGCAATACAAAAGCAAAAGTTTCAAAGACAGCACACGCTACGCTTCAAAGTAATAACAATGTATCTACACAGTACCTATATAATAATGAGTTATGAAAATAGCAGGTACAAGTAGGTAGTAGGTAGGTAGGTACAGTACAGACATTGCAGATTGACATGGTAGCTTCCGAAGGGTAGAGCGACCAGGGCCAAGCAGTAGTTATCTAACTAAAGTATAGTAGGTACGCTTTCTTAATTATATTATTCTTAATACATTATGAACATTAATCTGCCGTCCGAATAGGAAGCTTAATTGCATTTTCCGGAAGTTTAATAAAGAAGCGTACAGTGTACACGAATTGCTAAAGACTCTAATTTACTTTTTACAACCCCTATGCTTATTGTAATACATTTGCGCATACATTTTTGATTCATCATCACCATCATTATAAGTCAATTTACCACACAAAATTCGGTTAATTGATTTGCACCAACTAAAAATAATTATATTATTTGTTTGACTTTCAAAATATGCCTTTAGTTCAGCGTTGTGTTTATTACATTTAAATGGTTGGTCTAGCAGCACATCGGAAATAGTACATTATGATATAAGTGTGTTACCCGTCAAAGTGACTACTGCGGTTTAACTGGATGGTGTGCCTAGCTAGCTTTGGGTTCTATACTAGTTTGAGTACAGGAAGATTGGAGGGCGCCACAGACTCTAAACTTTATATGGACAAGAGCCTGAATGTCCAAAAGAAGCTAAATACTATAAAAGAAGACGAAGCAGTTGTGGTACAATGGAATAATTTTATTGTTTAAGTTTATATGTCTAAATTACCAAGAATGCGTCCTGGGACGACCAGAGAAAAGAGTTTAAATTAACAATAATTATTTGCGTCTAGAGACGAACCAAAAGAAAACACTATTCGAAATTAATGCAACAATTTACTTATTATTTACGGGCATGCATATCCCCATCCTAAACACACCTAAGAGCCTGTCCAGATGGAGCGTTTTACGCGCGAGTGCCCTCGCGCGTTTCAATTTATATTGCGTCCAGATGCCGCGTTTTACGCGCGCTCCTACCAAATAGTTGCTCGCGTTTTACGCGCGATTGAGGAATCGCGCGTATAACGCGCGTAAAACGCCCCATCTGGACAGGCTCTAAGGATCTATCTAGTACCTAAAGCCCTACCTACTTACAACTAAGCATGCAACTCAACTATTATATAACTATGTTAGTACCTATAAGCTACGGGATATGCGTAAACAAATTTAGATATAAAATGCCCAGCTGATACTATAAAGACCAAAGATTTGAAAATTGACAAAATAAACAGAGAAGCTACTTTTCTTAAAGATATACACCCCTACTTTTTAATTACCAAAAAAAAATAATGCCGATATTGGCTGCCGATACTGAACACATCCACGAAAAAAAAAATTTTTTTTGAGACAAAAAAAATCTTTTTAAATAACCACAATTTTTAGTCAAATATTGAGAAATGATTCAACAAGCAAAAATCATTTCATTCATAAACGCTAAATACCAAGCGGAACCGAACAGCGTAATTTTTTCTCTCTCTAGTACTACGTAACTAATATGTCCATAATTTTATGCAGGATTTCTGAAAATTTTAACATTTAATAACTTTGTCATTTTATCGAAACTAAAAATTCTGATTGCACATTTATAATGTTCTATCCCTACTACATTACCCTATTTTTTTTTTTCTGGTAATTAAAAAGTAGTGGTGTATAACTAGATTACTGCTATAATATTCAATGATGGTGAAGTTAACTTAGCCCTCTAAAACACAAAGACCTATACAATGCTGGGAGAACGTACTTGGATACCTAACAATAATCTACTGGTTAACCCTGAGCCTATCGGCTACAACGGTCCCTTTATTCCTTGAAATAACTCTGCCAAAAGGCACTAATATGAGAGGGCTACCGTGAACCTAACGATAACCTAAACCTTGTCACTTGCACTGAACCCTCACTGATTCATGAAGATGAAAGATATACTAATATCGAGTGGCACCGAAAACTACTATGAAACCACTGACAATATATGTGGAACGCGATCACCTGATGAGTTGGGCAGCGTAGGATAGCCGAACCACAAACTATGGCCTTTCCCCAACCACGGACGAATTGATCAGACCAGTCAACACCAGGCCGTGGCGTGTAGACACTGCCCCCTCCTATGAGCCGAGCAGCCTCTGAAACGCATTGCAAAAAAAAAATCAAAATCAATACAATATATTATGTGACAACCTAAAATTATTATTTGGAATCAGAGACGGGGATCCTTTTCCACCTGCGCATGTCCAGGAGAGTATGAAACCAAACATGATCGTGGAGATATCTTCAGATTAATGCCATGCTTACTTGCTCGGATGAGGCGTTCTTCTGAGATGAATGGACTCGAGACGTCTCCCGAATGACACCCAGTCAGCCGCTGGACGATGCCGCGCTCAAGTTTCTCCCTCAACAGAGATCCTTACATGTACCAAATAATCCTAAAACAAAGATAACCGCGTATGAGCTTCAGACACATCAGCCTCCCACATCCAACCTCACAATCACGATTGTCCAGACGTAACTCACAACTTTCTGTCCTACCCGATACGATCCACTATCTCTTCTTGCACCAAGAAGGTCCCCCCAGCATAGGGCCAGCTAAAAACAATTATTTTCTGATAAATCTACGGGGCTCAAACGTGCAAACGAACAGCCGCCATCAGATAAAAAAAAGACCACGTCGCCAGACGTCACAGACGTCCCCGCCCTGACGTTGACATACAACGCGTGACACTCCTATCCAACGACAGCCATTGGATCTGACAGCTGTCACCATCCTCAAATGTTGCCACAATTATGACGCTAAACACCTAGACACAAACCCGCGTCCTGCCATCTAGGTGAACTCCCCGGAATTAGATTGCCAACCAGGCTGACACCGACGAGATCAAATCGATGCCTCCGTTTTAATACTATAAAAAGCCAGTAGGTGGCGCTGTAACGTTTTAACGCGTTACCGCAAGCCGAGGCGTTATTGCAAGCCCGAGCCGTAGGCGAGGGCTACAAGAAAGCAGAGGCTGTATTTATCAAAGCGCACGTATGTCATACGACGTTTTATGCTATGTTTCCATGCGTGGCATGCAGCCCGTCCCGGGCCGGCGAACATTCAAGCTGTTTACATGCATGCCGTGCAGCCCGGCGAGCTGCCTGGCGAGCTGCGCGGCATGCAACCAGTGTTACCAGGTACACGGTAATTACCGTAGATGCACGGTATTTTTGGCTTAAACACGGTATACGGTAATGTTAGACCAATCGACCATGTTGTAATTATTACGACCAATATAGAAGAGTACTCGGTGATTACGACTTTGTAACCTAACTAAACATGAAGACATTTGTCAAACAATAATTGACTCGTTGTCTTAGCAACAGTCACATAGGTTTTATTCTAACTGATGCAACCTCAACAGTAATCTCCGATCGTAGCGACTTTTTTTAGCAACGTCCACTCGTCACGAAAGCGCGAGAGAGACTGACTGCCCACCAGTGTTGCCACGTGCCAAAGCAAAATATCTGGGGACAGACGGACAGATAGACAGACAGACAGTCAGACGGACAGACAGTGAAGTCTTAATAACTATATTAACTATACTAATAGTATTATCAAAAGTGGATCTAAATGAATATTTTTTGCCTTTATTATGTATAAAGATGTTCATCTTATCATAGACTAAATCAGATTCCAAAAATCTGTAAAAAAGTAGGGTAAAATCTGTAATCTGTAATACTACCCTAAATTCTGTATAAATACAGATAAATCTGTATAATTGGCAACACCAATTTGGCCCGCGCGCGTCTAAACAATCACCGGGCGCCCGCACATTCATCAAAAAACCGACACTCGCCCGGTTCGCGGCATTCACGTTCACGGGCGCATTTACGGGCTCGGGCGTACCGTTTCCACGCGCGTGAATGTGAATGTGCACGTTGAATGTCGAGTTGAACGCACGCGTGGAAACGTGGCGTTATAACACATTTGCAAGGAAATAAATAAAAATTAAACGTATAAATCTTTTATCACTTGTTAAAGCAGTTAGAGAATTTGAAATGAAATGACATAACAGATTGTAAATGTCATTTCATTTAATTTCATTCTAATTCATCCCGTTTCATTCGGTTTCATTCATTTTAATTCAGTTTCATTCAGTTTCATTCAGTTTTATTCAGTTTCATTCAGCTTCATTCAGTTTCATTCAGTTTAATTCGGTTTTATTCAGTTTTATTCAGTTTCATTCGGTTTCATTCAGTTTCATTCGGTTTCATGCAGTTTCATTCGGTTTCATTCAGTTTCATTCGGTTTCATTCGGTATCATTCGGTATCATTCGGTTTAATTTGGTTTCATTCCGTTTCATTCGGTTTCATGCAGTTTCATTCGGTTTTATTCAGTTTCATTCGGTTTCATTCAGTTTCATTTAATACATTTAGAATCTGGATAAACCGTACGTTATACCTCATCATCATCATCATCAGCAACCCGTGCGTTTTACATTACATTACCGCACTAGTGCGTAATGACATACATTACGATATTGAAATCGGTGAAATTAGAGACCTTTTACGAGCAAATGTGTTATAAACATCTTTATTTGTTCTCTAAGTTTACTTTTAGGAACATGTATTTTTTAAAAAACTTTTTATTATTCGTTGTAAGTGACTAAAGTATTTTCCACAATCTTCTGACGGATAACAGAGCCATTTTTTGCCTATTTTGTATTCTTTTGCCCTTATACAGTGTGTTAGGTTAAACGAGGGACTTATTGAGAGAGGGTATTCAGTATTCGATTCTCGTCCCAAATATGTAAAAAACCTATAACCTTAATTTGTGACGTAATTGTCCACTAAAATACATTATTCATGAACACTGAGCGCGCAAGAAGTGAACTTAGTAAACAGTAAAATAATCACGCGGCAAAACACGTGCCGATCCTACCGAAAAGGAAGCTTGTGCGCAAACCCCGCCCCTTCCCTTTGTGTTGCACCGACAGGAGGACACACTCCCGCGCTGACCGCAGTCAGTCTATGCGAGTGCGCTGCTATTTCCGCATGTCTAATATTGCGCTTCCGCGTATCGCAAAAACAACCCCGCTTACTTCGGGATAAGTGTGTCCTGTAAACGTGTTCTTTTAATAACCAAAAATGACGTCTTATCGATATTCTAATGAAGAGTATTGGGATATGGTTCGTGCCTACGTGTTATCTAATGATAGTGTGCGAGGAGCCATTATTTTGTACCGAGAGATGTTTCCCAACCGCCAGATTCCGTCGTACAATCTTATGCTAGGTGTTTACCAACGATTGCGAACATTCGGTCAGTTCACCGTACCGACGCATGCCCAAGGACGAGGAAGGGAGCCATACCTAGGTAAGCCAGGTTTAAAGTACGAAGGGAAAATGGATTATACCTAAATGTCATTGACCCGCGCACATGTTCTGCGATAATATTAAATCGCTAGCGCAAGGGTGTACACACGTTGCGAGACTTTAGCGAAATTTTTGGTATGGTTCTGTCTGTTATTTATCAGTGTTTTTTTTTTGTTCATATTTTTATTAGTATCATATAATCATGCACTATTGTGGGTTTCAATATGTCCCTCGTTTAAACTAACATACTGTATAAGCATTTCGATTATTTTGTGCATCTCCTGTTCAATTTAATTTACAAGTTTTACAACTTTTTGCTACATTCTGCAAACATTTTCTCACAACCCAGCCACATACGTAATTTCTTTGGCCAAGATCATCTTCAGGGTTTTCATTATTTTAAGTATTGTATCTTGTCTTGTCACTGAAACTTCTTCTACGGGTACATTTGGAGTTAGGGTCAATTCACACGTACCACAACCACACCACGTCGCACAGTGATTCGACTAAAACATGCTAGCTGGACAAAATTATTTTTTGCTATTTTTGAGGCTTATGCCTTTCATTATAACCTTTTATTATTACCTGTACGAGTTTTGCTCACTACAGTCGCTATTTCGGGGTAGAAAAGAGCGGTGATAAGAAAAAAAACTATATTTCAATTTAAAAATTAATATAATTATATTTAAAATAAGACACGAACATAACAGGTAGCGATAATGAAGGAGATAGCTGTAACGTGTTGCTTAACTTAAGACTCGTTACAGCTATCATCCTCTGAAGAATCAGTTACAGCATAGTCGTGCATACTAATATTACCGCTTAACATTTGAGTTGTACATTGCTGGGTAATAATAGGCCTAACACTTCAGAAGGGAGGCTACCTGTTTTTTTTCTTGGAACCTCTCTAAGGCCGTTTATTACAGGGTCAGATGTGACTAATAGCATATTAAGTAAGTCTTTATTCGTGGAAGTACGTGACCATTTCCTTGTGTTGTGCTCTCGGAACCTTCTACAATCTTTATTACGAGCTTCCTGAGCTTCTTCAGAGAGCTGTCCTATTGGCAGCAGAGCTGATTGTATGATTTCTACACTGTGCACAAGAATTTTGTGCACAGTAGCAGGCATGTAATACCACGGATAAAGACTTATATATAAATGCCTAGTTTCTTGTGCAAACGACTGAAACTTTTCAATGTTAATGTCGTAACCGGAAGCCAGAGCACGGAGAATGGTGTCAAATTTTTTGATAAGAGACATCTATCCCTGTAATATCAGCGCTTAGCTCAGGGTTGCCAAAAAATCTGCGGGCGGTATTTCCATCATTTGTATTACCATACCCTGGTTTTGGTTTATCTACAATTAGGCCCATTTCAGTTTTGAAGCGGCTCTGAGTGTTGGCAGCACGTTGCTTCATATTTTCTTTGTCAGCTGGATCTTTTACCTGCCATTTTTTAACATCTTAACGGTAGCTAATGTGAAGCAAACATTCAAAACAACGAATCCATGCATGTAGTGTAGATAAACCAAAACCAAGGTTGTTCTTGTTTGCTATAAACTCCCTAGACTCATTGTTCATAAGTTTAGGGGTAGCTCCACAAATGTAACACTTTTGTGATGAAGCAGTTTCAGTTACGGCATTACACACTTTTCCGTCAATCATGGTGAAAAGTAATTCGTGCTTGACAGATACCTCTTTATTTTCAATGCTATATATTGTTGGCACCAATTGGTTTATTTCCTCCTTGACTTTGTTTGTTTCTGCAACGGTAAAGTCGGTAGTTTCCTTGGAGAAAATAAACTTAATTGGTCTACAATACATAGTAGAAGATGGCCGAGGATTCTGCCAAGCAATTGTACCACTTTCATCGCGCAACTGAAGCGGAACAAATGAAAATACAAACAAAAATTCATCAGTCGCTTCAGCACTGTTGAATTTTTGTTTGTAAGTGCTGTACCCAGAACTGCCATCACAACCCCACTTGCTTATAAGCTTGAATGATTCTCCTACCGAAGACGACTTCACAATTTCAATTTGCGCATTAATTAAACGTTCAACTGTTTTATTTAAAACAGCTTGAAGTTTAATTTCTGCTCGAGTTTCCTCTATGTATATATATATTCCTCGGGAAGGAAACATTCACTCTTAGCTTGTCGTAAACTATAAATTGATGGAAATACCATATGACCCGCTTTGATGCTCCACTTCCGAGTCTGCTTGTAGGAGTGGCTTGACAATTTCGCGTCAACATAATATGCCAGGCTTTCTTCCTTCGTTAAGCACCTTTGCACGTTCATTTCACTGTCACTTACACTATTTTTCATTTTTTTACATTTATCAGGACTTTCACTAGCATCCCTTATGACAGCAGCCAGGCTTCGGTTTCCCGATAATCGCGCCGAGAATTCTGCTGCACTCACTAACTGGTTAGTGTCGCGTGTGCTGAGCAGATCCTCGACTCTTCTCCTTTTTGTTTTTTCACTGGACTCTTCAAATTCCTTGCTTGGACGTCCAGCAGCTGCAGTAGAAGTTGATGCGAGTGAGTGACGTAAAGACACTTGAAATTTGAAATCTTCAAGGGGAAAGAAACACTTCGCGGCATTTTTTGTGTGAGTACCATTTTTTTTCCAAATTTGCATTAAATGCACTGATAGTCTTCTTCAGGCCCCTTGAAGACTCATCGGTGATACCGGAAAAACCAAACTTCGATGATAAAAAGGCAAACAATCCGCTATTTCGGTTTTCTTTGCCGTGCTTAAGATATTCATCAAAAAGTTCTAGTCTTGAGACAGAGAAGAGGTGCTCTGGAAAAAAAAAAAATAGTTCCACAGCTGTCCACAGCCTAAATTTGCTACCATTAGAAAGAAGAGAGACTATGCTATCATATTATATAAGTTTTAAGCCTGTGACACGCATTGGCAAGTACTTCCAGGTCCAAAATTCATTAAAAATGTAAAAAAATATTGGTTTAGCTTAAACATTAGAGTATAAAAAAAAAATAACTGCAACTTGTTGAATGGTTTTGTAAAATAAGATAGTACATAGGATTTCGAAGTTAAAGGTTTAACTTCGAAATCCATCACTAAGAAAACTAAAACAACAATTGAAATCACTTTGACAACTGTTCACGTCGAAAGCTAAATCGCGTATGAATTTGAAATCACTCACCCCTTTTCTTGTGTTTATACCTGCTACCCTTATCTTGTATCCGCCCAGGTGCAATAAAATTCTTGGAATCCGAGGTTCGTGGGTTTTTTCTATTGTAATATAAACAAATTTCCGAGAAATACGATAATGAATTTTGTCTAGCTAGCATGTTCTACTTCTACTCGAATCACTGTGCGTCGCAGCGACAAAATGTGGTCAAGCTGTGGTTACGTGTGAATAGTGTCGCAGCGGCTTTTTGCAGTTGCGTTGTAGTACCGACAAAATGTCGATGTGGTTGCGTTGTCGCTGTCGTTGCGATGTGGTAACCACGTGGTCATGTGCAGTTATACTCCAGCTTTAGTAGAGGTAACACGGCTTGACTGAACGTAGTCATGGAGGAAAGATTGTTGTTGCTATCCTTGTTATGGCTTTTATTAATAAGAAGAAGACGACGAAATCAGCGTATTCGTCGAAATAGAATTTATTGGGTACATCCTTTATTGGAAAACAAAAGTCAAAGCCAATTCCGTACTGATTATCCTAAACTTCGAAGGTACAAGATGAAATTTTATAAAAAATTTAGAATGAGCAAGAATACATTTGACTACTTGTTAAACGAACTGAACAGTGAGTTGCAAAAAAAAGACAAGGCCATGAGAAAAAGCATACCATCTGTTGAACGTCTGGCAATGACATTGAGGTGAGTAATTGTTTTTATAGTTATATATTTTTAAGTGTGTATCGTGTGTGATCAGTGATCGTTCAATTTTCGCTGAGAACAGTTGTGTCGCTCGCGACCGCGCGTACCAACAGTGCAAAGTGCTAACGCATCATAACATAGCCAGCCGCGGCTCGGCCTGACCTCGACGATGACCTAGTTCTTCGTTTCGTAAGGCATGCTTACGGACGGCTAAACATATTGTTAAGGCGAATTTAATACCAGCCTCAACAATGGATACTCCGACAAAAAGCAGGGTTGCTCTGCAGACAGAAACTGAGCACGTATTATATAAAACTTATGAAGAAGAACGTGCCCGCTTCAATGAAGAAAGGCGAGAGCGTATTAAGCTCGAAAGCCTTGTCAACGACCTAAAAAATCAGATAGACATTCTCAAGCAACAACTGCAATGTGTAATGGAGGTTGAATCTGCACCACCATCTACCTCAAACATAAAAGGTTCCTCTCAGCAAGTGGAATACAAAACTGATGAGGAAGAACTCGCTAAAGAAACAGAGTGGATTAGAACAAAAACGAGGAAAAAAAGAAAGTTGAACACCTCGCCCTCACTCTCACCACCACAAAATCCAAATGCTGCATTTGAAAAAACTAAAAAAGTCCCACAGCCACCTCCTGTTATAGTTGATGGCGTTAAAGACTACCAATCCTTCTATGACTTTTTGTCTAGAAACACGAGCGCAGACACATTCAAAATAAAAATGCTAAGCGGTGACAGTGTCAAAATAAACGCTTACAACGATGAAGCTTACAGAGCCATAACCAAGTCATTGACTGACGAACACTGTTTCTGGCATTCTTACGAGAACAAGCAAGATAGGCCGATCAGAGTGATGGTGAAAAAGCTGCCTTTTACCTGCAAGCCTGATAGAATAATTAGTGACCTTCAATCAAAAGGGTACCAGATCGAAGATGCAGTGAACAAGTTAAGCTGGAAAACAAAGGAGCCACTTAATATGTTCATGCTTACCTTCAATAACAAAGAAGAGATAAACAAAATCTACGAGATAAGGATCATACTGGGATGTACGGTTGATATACAACCGCTTAGATCTCCAAAGCTGATACCCCAGTGTAAAAGATGCCAGGTGTATGGCCACACGCATAAATACTGTGGCAAAGAACCTAGGTGTGTTAAATGCACTGGAAAACATCTGACCAAAGACTGCAGAAAGCCAGCTGATGAGAAGCCGAAATGCGTACACTGCGGTGAAGCACATCCGGCTAATTACAGAGGATGCATCATTGCTAAAGAAATGCAAAAGATCAAAAATAAGACACTCAAAAAACCAATGGTGAGCCAGCAACAGCAAGCTACGAGTACCAGCAAAATAGCACCTGCCATCAACCAGCCCGAACCGGGCAACTCCAGTTCGAAAAGCTCTAACAAAAACGTATCTTACGCTCAAGCCGCTGCTAAGAACACTGCAGCCACTCAGCGCAAAGAGCACACAGATTCAAATGACTGTAAGTTGAACGAAATTCTTAAGTTCATGGCATCGTTTGATGAGAGACTAAAGAAAATAGAAAGTAGCACCAAAACTGCTGCTTTTAAGGCTCAAAAATGATTAACACACTAAAAATTATGGCCTGGAATTGTAATGGGCTACAAAAACATCAGAACGAACTTCAAGTAGTCCTAGACATAGAAAATGTAGATGTATGTCTAATATCAGAGACTCATTTTACAAAACAGTCACACACTCGTTTCAAAGGCTATAACATCTATCATGCACTACACCCGGCAAATAAAGGAAGAGGCGGCAGTGCTATAATTATCAAAGAAAGTATAAAACATCACGAGCAATATATACACGAAGAGCCAGAAATTCAATCTGTTGCAATCTGTATCAAAACCAAGCTGTATCCTCTAACGATAGCAGCTATCTATTGTCCACCGCGACACTCCATCAAGAAAGACCAGTACCTGAGTCTTCTACAACAACTCGGCGAAAGATTTATATTAGGAGGCGACTTCAATGCAAAACATACGCATTGGGGCTCCCGACTGACTAATACAAAAGGAAGAGAACTTATGAGCGCTATAAGAGAGCAGAAATGTGACGTGGCAACAACAAGATCTCCCACCTACTGGCCAACTGATCCACTAAAAATTCCCGACCTAATAGACTTTTTTATACACAAAAGCCTGTCGACAAGCTACATAAGAACTGAACAGAGCTACGATATGAACTCTGATCATTCTGCTATCTATCTAGAAATAAGTGAAAATATAATATTTAAAGAAAATACTCTGACCCTAAGTAATAAGTACACGGATTGGGAGAGTTTTAAAATAGAATTAGATCAAAGCATAGACTTAAAAGTTCCACTAAAAACAGCAGAGCAGCTGGACATAGATTTAGAAAGATTTATCACAAATATACAGCAGACCTGCTGGAAAAATACACCACAACCTAAAAAAAGTAGCACTAAAAATAGCTATCCTAGAGAGATCAAGGAGCTCATATGTGAAAAGAGAAGACAGAGAAACCAATGGCACCAGTCAAGGTCTCCACAGGATAAAACAAAGTTGAACAATCTTACGAAAAAACTGAGAAGACAAATCCAAAAACACAATGATAACGTAACTAATATATTTCTTCAGAAATTAACCAGTGATCGTAGTACAGATTATTCACTTTGGAAAGCAACCAAGAACATAAAACGGCCCAGTGCCCAAATCCCTCCTATAGAAGACGGATGTGGGAAATGGGCCGTGAGCAACGAACAAAAAGCCAAACGGTTTGCTGAACATTTAGAAAATATATTTAAACCAAATGACGGTCCAACATATCTCGAATCTAGTATAACACATGACGAACTTGACGATCAACATAACATCCAGCACGTTTCACCAAGAGAAGTACAACGTGAAATCAAGCTAAACATAAACCCTAAAAAATCTCCTGGATTCGATCTTATCTCAGGAGAAATACTCCATAACCTTCCGAAAAAGGCTTTAGTTAAGCTAACAAACATTATCAATGCCGCACTGAGACTGCAGTATGTACCAGATCTTTGGAAAGTTGCCGAAGTAATCATGATAGCTAAGCCAGGAAAACCACCACATGACGCAACATCATACAGACCGATTTCCTTGCTACCCATTATGTCTAAACTATTTGAAAAACTTATTCTAAAGCGACTTAAACCAATAATAGAAACCAGAGATCTTATTCCAGAGCATCAGTTTGGCTTCCGGGAAAAGCACTCAACTATAGACCAAGTTCACCGAATTACAAATGTAATAGAGAATACCCTTGAAAGCAAAAAAGTCTGTTCTACTATATTCCTAGATGTAGCACAGGCTTTTGATAAGGTGTGGCACGAAGGACTTATGGTTAAACTGAGAAAAATGCTACCCAAACAATACGCAGATATATTGCAATCATACATAACGAACCGGTTCTTTAGAATAAGACAAGAAGACGCCTACTCAGAACTAAAAGAAATTAAAGCTGGAGTGCCACAGGGAAGCGTATTGGGTCCAGTTCTGTATCTACTGTACACCTGTGATATTCCTAAGTTAGAAAATAACACAATTGCAACCTTCGCTGATGACACTGCTATAATGGCTATAGGAAGTACGCACGCAGAAGCAGCAGAAAAGGTTCAAGTGGCTATTAACAAAATCCAAGACTGGACAAAGAAATGGCGAATAAGATTAAATGAATCAAAATCAGTTCACATAAATTTCACAAATAAGAAGGATCAGTACTGCCCAGTTTATATAAATGATAAGATAATACCCTACGAAAACACAGCCAAATACCTAGGTATGACGCTTGACGCGAAGCTACGCTGGAAAGCTCACGTCAAAAAGAAAAGAGATGAACTGAATCTAAGGTTCAAAAAAATGAACTGGCTCCTTGGAAGGCGTTCCACCCTATCAGTTCCAAATAAAATACTTTTATATAAACAGGTCCTAATGCCAGTATGGACTTATGGTATACAGCTGTGGGGCTGTACCAAAAAGACAAATATCCTTAGCATACAAGGGTTCCAGAACAAAGTGCTTAGAGAAATCGTAAATGCGCCCTGGTACGTAAGAAACGACGACCTTCACCGGGACCTAAATATTGAGTTCGTCGAAACAGTGATCAAAAAATGTGCAGAAGCCCACGAGAAAAGGCTTCACCATCATGTGAACGTCGAGGCCATCCAGCTCCTCGACAACACGGACATAGTGAGAAGACTTAAAAGAACGAAACCGTTTGAACTAGTGTAGTATTAATTAATTATTCATATTTACTCATTGTAAAAGTGCAAAGTGTGTGGTATTACGAACACAATAACAAAGTCATCATAAATAGAGACAGTAAGAAAAGTGTTAGTGGACACATTCTTAGTTATTGTAGATTACTTTAGAAATTTAGGTCAAAGACAAATTACTTATTAGCCGGAATTTTGGCTAGATTGTAATATTATTAGAGTAGGTTATGAAACGTAGCGTACACTATTTCTAAAAAAAAAAAAAAAAAAAATATTTTTAAGTGCTTAGAAAATATAATAAGTTCCATCTACCGGGACAGACTCACCGGACTGATGAAATTAATTTATAAAATATAAAATACAGATGCAAATTAAGAGGCCGTACCTACCTGGTTTTGCTCGCGGCACTAGCGCCACTTTCATTTAAAAACAATGTATCTTTTTATTTAAGATATAAATAAAAATATCTTATTATTTTTATGAAAGTGGCGCTAGTGTTGCGAGCAATACCATGTACGGCCTCTTAATTCATTAACAATAAAAGGTAAGATTATGATTGTGGGCACGTTTCATATAGCTTCCTATTATTACAACAGTATGCATGTACAGTTAGCGTCATATCGACCTACCCTTATCTGTAAAATTTCTGCAACTGAAGTTCAACCTAATTTTAAACGTATAGAGATCAACATCAGCTGTGGTTTTTTCACTTTCGTAGGTCAATATGTCGCTGACTGTTCGTTACGCACACGCCACGTATCCGGTCTGCTCAGGCCTTTATTATTACCTAACTGTGTTAGGGGGGATAGAAAGCGAAAACAAAGAGAAACTTAATATATTTTTATTTGTTTTGTCATTCAAAAATCAACAGAGGTAGGTAATTAATCTCCGAAAATATCCGTTACAATCGGATCATTATATGTAGTTTGAAGCCTGAGAAGAAACGCTGAGTGGAGATGCTGGCACTGAAACATCTCTTGGTGTGGATGTAGTACGCAAATTGCGAAGCTGTGGAGCGCCTGTTTCCATATCCGGCCGATACCCAGACGTTGATGGTCGCTCGTACGGTTGGTAAGCTGGTGTCGTATACCCCTGTCCATATTCACTGTAATTATCATTACGTGTAGGTGTGTGATATTTTTGAATTACATTCAATATTTCTATCTGAGCATTCAGTTTCCAATCATCGCGAATGGTTTTAAATCTATCGTATAAAGATAGCAAAAAATGCATATCACTGTCACAGGACTTGTCAGGTTCCTGTGTACGAGTATGTGCAGTTACTTGATCGCTCAAATGACTTGTTATTTTTTTTATTAACCCATATTCTGCATCATCTTTTTTTTTTGGATATATTTTGGTCTCTTCCAAACTTCAGAGTCACTCGTTTTAGTAGTATTATCGTCTTCATTATCGATTTGTTCTATGTCATCGTTTTTGTTTTGTACTGGTAGAGACGATGTTGTATTTCGATTTTCAGACAATGGCTTTAAAAATAATAATTGACTAAAGTAGTAGTATCTCTTCGTACTACCTGCTGAACCGCTTCTTTGTAAGTTTTATTTAAAACATATGTCTCAAAATAGTCGTAAAAGTCTGTTAGTTCTTTTTCTGAAGCCCCGACTGCCACGACCAACGGCTACCACTCCAACTTTATATAACTGGCCGGTAATAAGGACCACTGTAAAAGCCTATTACAGCTATTTCAGTGTACATTAATACTTTATTCGCCCATTGTTGTGTAAATTAAGTTTGTATGGAAATCGTACCCCCTTAACTGTCGCCCCCCTGCGAAATACTGAAATGCCTGAGTTTATTTTTAGATTTTCGAGTTCGGTTTCCTTTGACAGTGCCGAATAATTTTAGGGTCCCGTCCCGTTTTCATTGAAATAAAAAACGGCGAAACAAACATTATGAAATACTTGGGTACTTAACCCAATATTGGGTTAAGTAAGTCGTGTGTATGGTTTTATAGTGTATGATGACTTCGTAAGCTCTCGATTCGAATTCAATTGAAGTAAATAGGTACTCTGTACGTACTTTATTTAAGTTTCTCGTACCAAATCTTAAAGCAATGCCAAAGTCGGAGATTTTCATAAAGTAGGTAGTCGCAAAATGCACTTGTTGTGTGTCACTCAATCACACAAATAAAACTTGTCTTACATATGTTTTGGTACGAAAGTACCTACCACTAGTTTTTTTACAATGTGAAAATATAATAATTTTTAATGAGTGTAGGCATTGCATCACATCCTCTTCTTTCTGAATTATACAACAAATAAACAAAATAAATACTTGAACATAATTTTCATGAAAAATATTATACGGAACCCAACAGACCCCATTTTTAGGGTTCCGTAGCCAAATGGCAAAAACGGAACCCTTATAGATTCGTCATGTCTGTCTGTCTGTCTGTCCGGCCGTGTCACAGCCATTTTTCTCCGAAACCATAAGAGCTAGTCTGATGAAACTTGGTGAGTAGATGTATTTTGTGAACCGCATTAAGGTTTTTACACAAAAATAGAAAAAAAACTATAAATTTTGGGGGTCCCCATACTTGAAAATGAAACTCAAAATTTTTTTTTTCATCAAACCCATACGTGTGGGGTATCTATGAATAGGTCTTCAAAAATGATGTTGAGGTTTCTAATATTGTTTTTTTCTTAACTGAATAGTTTGCGAGAGACACACTTCCAAAGTGGAAAAAAGTTGGTCCCCCCCCCTCTAACTTCTAAAATAAGAGAATGATAAATCCAAAAAAAATATATGTTGTACATTACTATGCAAACTTCCAACGATATTTGGTTTGAACGAGATCTAGTAAGTAGTTTTTTTTTTAATACATGAAACTGAAACTCAAATATTTTTTTTTCATCGAACCCATACGTGTGGGGTATCTATGGATAGGTCTTCAAAAATGATATTGAGGTTTCTAATATCGTTTTTTTTTAAACTGAATAGTTTGCGCGAGAGACACTTCCAAAGTGGAAAAAAGTTGGTCCCCCCCCTCTAACTTCTAAAATAAGAGAATGATAAATCCAAAAAAAATATATGTTGTACATTACTATGCAAACTTCCAACGATATTTGGTTTGAACGAGATCTAGTCAGTAGTTTTTTTTTTTATACGTCATAAATCGTCAACCGCAATTTACCTTTCGACGAACTACAAAAACCTTTATACATATTATGTTAATTGATGCTACGGAACCCTTCATGGGCGAGTCCGACTCGCACTTGGCTGCTTTTTATAAAATTAGGGTGACGATTCAAAGGCATACCGCCAGCGCGTGATTGGATTTTGGCCATTGCAGGCATCCCATTTTTCGCTAGCCAATAATGACACTTGTGGCGGTAATAAATTTTTATTGCTTTTTGACTTGCCAATGGCAGATTTTGGGTGTCAAATAAGACATAGTTCAACAGAGGTCAAGTAATCAGCTAGTTATAGGGTTGCTTAGCAAGCTTTTAAGCAAAATCATCAGCATAACCCCCTTTCGGGATAACATACGAATTCAAACTCATGCTGTATATGCCTCGTAAATGAATAACAAGAAAAAAAATATTTAAAGTAGATAGCCAGCTAGACCATTCTAGTTTATTCGTTTTTAGTACAGCAATCCAAGTTAGCTAGTTTTTTTGAACATTACACTTGGGACAGTCTGGGGTTTTAAAATCTTTAGTCCCACACCGAAAACAAATTGGGAACCGTGATTCCTTTCATTCCCTTAGTGAGTGGGTAGTGCACCTACAACGAGGGCAAAATTTTGGCCTTTTTTGCGCGGTAGGCTCAGGTGTTGAGTAGGTATAGATTGACCTATCTGTGCAACTGGTTGTGGTGTGAGTGACACAGTGGGCTGAGCGCCAGTGGTGCTTACAGTCTTTTTGTAGTAGGTAGGTTTGTTCTGAGAATAGGTATTATTGTAGGTATATCTCGAGCTATAGTTATAACCCTGCCTGTAGTTTGAATACACTGCCTGTATTTAGGTTTTTTAGCAGTATACGCATAATCTGTGGTTAATGTGCTAGAATTTGCACGTGGGGGTTCATGGTACAGCTTAGAGCGAGTTTTATATTTTTCATAGTTTCTACAAACTGAGACCAAGTCATCTAGTGTTGTAGTGTTAGACACGGCTAAAACCTCAGCGTAGCACGGCTTTATGTTATGTTATATGATTTCAAGTTTCTCCTCGGCAGTAGGCTGTTTTGATAACTGGTCAAACATGCCACTCATAATTGAATGATAGATTGTAATAGACTCCAGTTCCCCCTGAGTTCGCTCTCGGATTTCTGTCATTAGTCTGTAGTCGAAATCGTCTGAGTCGAAGTCTTCTTTTAATTTTATTGCTAGCTCATCCCACGTGTAAATTGTTTGCCTAATATGCCTAAGCCAATGAAGAGTTGCCTGTGAAGATCTCGTAAGCGGAGTCAAGTAATTTTGTTTTAGACAAACCACGTGATAATCGGAATTCTTCCAGTTTTAGTAAAAAAGAACGCACGCATAGCGGTGCTTGTGCAAGTCATTAGTAATTCTATTCTCCGAGCAATTAAGGCCGTTAAGGGTTAATTTAATGTCGCAGTGAGTTTGTGTTTCTTCATCAAGTGTGTGTGTTAAATTTATTTTTGAATTGACTTCTAATGAATCTAGTGGATTACTTCTTTCAATAGAGGGGCACTTTTAATCTAGATTTTACTGAATTAATTTTCTCTGTTATTTTTTGCAATTCTAGTACCTAATTCTTTTTGTAGTTTTTTTCTAAAGACTTGGCTAGAAGGTTGCATGCGACAGTACCTAAACTCGAGGTGATTCCGAAGAGTTGTTGCCCTATCAACATCTACATCAGTTAGCAATGGCAAGTTAGATAAATCGGACGGCGTTAACCTAGCAGCAGTTATATCTGTAGTTTCATCAATGCTCGATTCAACTATGCTTTCATTTGGATAATATTTTATTTTGGATATTTGGTTAATATTGGATTTGGATAAATTTTATACAGTCTATTTATTTGCTGGTGGCGGTTTGCGCCGCGACAGAGACAGGAGACCACGACCGGAGACCGCGACCGGCGACTGCGACAAGTGTCTCGGTCTCTTCTGCATGTACTGTAGGTCGAGACCGAGACTGGAGACCAAGACAAGTATCTCGGTCTCAGTATCGGAGAGCGTGTCGATGGAGTCAGTTATGTTGTCATGATGAAAAACCAAATTGTAGAACTTCTACCAATAGAAGCAAATACAAAACTAAAAGAAGGTTACCTATTAAGGCATAATATTTAACTAGAAGTCAAGAAGGATCATTTTCGCTATTAGTGAAGAAGCACCTAATGTGTGATGACAATACATTCAGGAAGTATTTCCGGCTAAATAAAATATATGTACCAAAGAAAACAATGCGTGAAAAAGGAAAAATATCGTTGAAAGAAAAATTAGCTCCAACTCTAAGGTAAGTTTGTCAAATCATCTAAGTTATTCTGGTCGCATTCGTGGTGAAAAATGCTTCGAAATGGTTCACTTGAAATATTAGGCAATTGGCGAGATGTTAAGTCAATCAATTCACTTTGTGATTGGTGTTCTGTGGAGGCTACACTTATTGGCGAATATGTATTATACGATGAAGTTGAAGTACACGGCAATTGGCGACGTGATAAATCACTTTGTGTTTGGTGTCCCAATGAACCTGCACTTGTTGGAGAATATGAATAACTTGTATAGGGCGTTCACCTTGTCCATCGATATCTCCGATCTCATACTTGGAGATAATATTAAATATTTCGGTAGTTACGCTGCTCAGAGACAGTGGCCAAGGGATCTTCCCCCCGGATGGTTATTTCGTATTCTAGCTCGGCTTTTCTCAAATAAACGAATTTTATGGTACTCATTGTGATCACTAGTTACAATATTTTACAATAATTATTAAGGTTAGATTATTAATAAGTATTATACCGTAAAATGGGGTGAATGGGGATGGTTTTCAACTTTGAGTGCCCTTTTCTAATGAATTTTGTATCAACAACTACTAGTTTACTACATTAAAAGTTTAGTCTTAACTTGTATATTATGAAATTGTATGCGAAACTCATTGATAGTGAGCTTCTTTTATGTAAATACTTAAAATATATGCTATCCCTATTCATACACATATAGGGGTTAATAGGGACGGCATTGAGAACAATAGAGAAATATGGTCAGGGTTGTCACAAACCCCCAAATAATATTATTCAGAACTAAGAATGAAAAAATAAGAAATTCAGTACTATAGAAATAATGTAAAATACATTATACCTCTACAGATTTCATTGCTTCCTTAGCGACTTACGAACGACTTTTGAATCAGATTCATTAAACTTATAAAAAAACAAAAAAAGCAACTACCTACCTATTTCGACTTTAGCCGAGTCAAAAGATTAGTAAGTGCAGAAAGTAAATATTGGAGAATCAAAATACCTACTCAAACCTACTATCCTATATACTGGACCCCAATGTCATAATTAGAAAAAAAGAGAGAAAAAAAAAATTTGTTTGTTTTATTAATTTGAAAACAACGTTACAACAGTAATATTAATGGCTATGCTTACATAATAGGAACTATTAAATTTTCAATCAGTCTCAGTGTACTTAATTTAATATGTTAAAAATATTTGTTTAATTTGAATCAGTATCCATCAGATCACTTAATATTTCTTTCTCATTATTATAGTATTTCGGTCTCTTGATTTTTATTTTGTCTCTTACTTGGACTTTCTTCAAATCAAGAGTTTTCTTTGGCTTATAACTCACTTTTTCTTGAGATATGATTTCAATTTTTGGGTTTAACTTGTCGCATGAAGTTACTTCTATCTCATCACCAACTGTAATAGTGTCCTCATATATCACAGGCATTTCAGCAATATCCAATGTACTATAGTCCATTTCAGAAAAATCTTTGCCATTCTCATCTATCACATAATTAATAAGTAAAAGCCCAAAAAGAAAAGACTCGTTACGTTAATTATAATATTTATTCACTTGTATCAAAGTACTATTACTGTGTCTTAACTCCGTCAGAGCTCTATTCCGAATGCCACCCGTACTTCGCTTGCACTCTTTTATATCGTTGAACAAACAACCCCAAGAGTCAAGCGAAGTACTGGCGGAAATACGTAGTTTGCAACTTTACAAATTAAATTACAAAACTACACAAACAAATACTTTAGATATCAATAAATTGTTAATTAAATAAACAATCAAATATATTGTATAAATCTATTGAACTGACAGCGACTATCTTTGCCATAATTACAAGCGTAAGCTGTCAGTTCAGCTACTTTAAAGAACAAAAACAACTTTAAGGTAATTTAGTGCTAACAGATTCGGCCATCCAATAATAGTAACCGTCCTCGGGTACTTAGATTTCTTATGAAATAACAACATTAACTAAAGTTAATTTCAACACAATGAGCTAATTTCAGCTCAATAAATATATATAGGTAATTTCACCACAAGTAGCTAATTTCAGCTCAATAAAATATAAAGGTAATTTCACCACAAGTAGCTAATTTCAGCTCAATAAATATAAAGGTAATTTCACCACAAGTAGCTAATTTCAGCTCAATAAATATAAAGGTAATTTCACCAGAATAAGCTAATTTCAGCTCAATAAATATATATAGGTAATTTCACCACAAGTAGCTAATTTCAGCTCAATAAATATAAAGGTAATTTCACCACAATAAGCTAATTTCAGCTCAATAAATATATATAGATATTTTCACCACAAGTAGCTAATTTCAGCTCAATAAATATAGAGGTAATTTCACCACAATAAGCTAATTTCAGCTCAATAAATATATAAAAGTAATTTCACAACAAGTAGCTAATTTCTGCTTAAAAATAGAGGTAATTTCACCTAAGCGAAGCAAATTTAGCCCATTAAAATTAATAAATTATGGTTTCTTACACTATCCAGGTTTTATAATAGAAACCAGGTTATTTCCAATCTTGTTACAATTGTTGAGCAACATTAATTTATATACAATACTATAATCAACATGACTATTAAGTACTTAGATTACTTTACTATTCATACACTTATAATCAACTTATTATCTCTCTAACCAATTCATTTGTTGTATCATTTTGTTCAATTAGATTGCAATTTTCTTCTTCGTCATTATTATTATTGATTACTTGATTTTCACTGTAATCGTAACTGAGATTTTCAACTGACTCTTCCTCGCTACTACTTTCATTTGTACCAAAACTCATCCATGGCATTATTTTGTCTACTGAAATTATGTTTCTGTAAATAGTATTTCCCCTTTTTGTTAACGGTGTGTCCGTAACTTCATACCTATCATGATCAAGAACAGTGGTAATTCTATAGGGTCCGCTATATTTAGGTACTAATTTCCTGCTACTTTCTTTTGTTTTTGGCTGTATTGAACGTTCAATCCTAACCAAATCTCCTAGTTTATATGTTTTAGCAATTTTTCTATTTTTGTTGTATCGAACAGCTTGTTCAGTTTGATTTTTGTTAATATGATCTATTGCTTCAGCCCTTATTTCATCCCTATTATTTTGATCAACATCTTCGAGCTCTATCGCACCTAATATTCCAGCTTCTGCTAGACCAACAGGTTTGAAACCAAACAGTACTTCAGCTGGTGTTTTTCCAATACCTTTATTGTGGGTGTTATTCATTCCCCATTGAACATCGCCTACACATTCGTCCCATTGATTTTCTGCTTTACTATGGCTTGACGAAGCTATTGCTGATAAAATGGTTCGATTGTAGCGTTCGACTTGTCCATTGGCTCGTGGTGTGGCGACTGCATTCAAAACATGCTTGATTTTGATTTCGTTGATAAATTCCTTAAATTCCTTGCTAGTAAAGCCTGACCCTTGATCTGATATTAATCGCTCCAGAGCCCCGAATATGCTAAAATAATCTTTCAAGACTTTAATTGTTGCTTTGGATTTTGTGCTTCTTACTGCTCTCATGTAAATAAATTTAGTAAAAGCCTCTACGATTACTAACAAATAACAATTTCCGCTCCTACTTTTTACAAATGGTCCTAAATGATCCATGTGTATTGTATGAAAAGGGCGATCTAATTTTGGAATAGAATGTAACATACCTTGCTTTTTACCGCTTGGGACTTTATTATATGCGCATTCTAAACATGCCTCAACGTATTTTTTTGTAAACTTGTTCATTTTTTTAAACCAATAATTTTCACCAACTTTTGCTACAGTTTTTTCATAAGAGAAATGACCAATGTCGTCATGACATTTTTTTAAAACCTGCCATCTTACCCCTTTTGGAATTACGAGTTTATCACCATTATCAGTTTTTCTGTATAAAATATTTTTCTTGACTGTAAATTTTTCATGTATATGTTTAATTTCAACCGGATTTGTATTTTCTAATACATTTTTGATTCTACTTATTTCATCATCTGATATTTGCACGGTAGCTACCCAATCGTTTTCAGTCACAATTCTATAGACATGGTGGTCTAGAGCATTATCTAATTCGTTTGTTTCGCTACTTACTGGATTTCGACTCAAAGCGTCGACATGAGCCATTTTAACCCCAGGTCTATATTCAATTTCATAATTAAACTCCTGCATCAGACTCCACCAGCGAGCAACACGGGGTATCATATCTTTTTTGTTGAAAGTGGCTCGTAAGGAATTGCAGTCGGTAACGATTTTGAATTCTATTCCAATCAAGTAGACCCTGAATTTGCCAAGTGAAGCTACAACTGCTAATGTCTCTAACTCGTATGATGACCAGTTTTGCTCTTCTGCTGTAGTCTGACGACTGTAGTATGCTACAACTTTAGGGTGTTCATTATTTGTCCGCTGCAGAAGCATGCTTCCTATACCTAACTTGCTCGCATCAGTGTGTAACTCTGTTTTAGCACAGGGATCGTAAATAGTCAAGATAGGTCTGTTTGTAAGCTCATTTCGGAGAGTTTCAAAGGCTTTTGTTTCATCGGTTCCCCATTTCCAGTTAACGTCTTTTTTTAACAAGTTTGTTAGTGGTCTGGCTATAGTAGAGAAATTACGCACAAAACGCCGGAAAAAACTAGCTAATCCCAAAAACTGTCGAACATGATGTTGAGATGTTGGCGTCGGGAATTTGTTGACTGCTTCTATCTTTTTGGAGCCAGGTTTAATACCGTCTTTACTAACTTCGAAACCCAGAAAATCGACATTACTCATAAAAAAGTTACATTTCGTTATTTTTAGTGTTAATGAAAATTCCCTAAATTTATCGAGTACCATTTTCAGTAGTTCCATTCCCTGTTCTATGGTTACCGATGGAATAATGATATCGTCCATATACGCAATGACTTCATTATATCGCATTTGTCCCAGTACGTGGTTGATGGTGCGTTGAAAAGTCGAAGGTGCATTAACTAAGCCAAATGGCATTCTATTGAACTCATATTGGCCATCCGGGGTCACAAAAGATGTAACACCTTTTGATTTTTCATCGAGAGGTATCTGGTAATAGCCAGAGGCCAAATCTAAGGTTGTGAAAAATACAAACCCGTTTAATCTATCTATTTGGTCATCTATCCTAGGCATAGGATATTGCTCTTTGACAGTCTTTTTATTAAGGGCTCTATAGTCAATGCACATTCGCTTTTCACCACTTTTCTTAGAAACGAGGATGATTGGACTGGAGTATGAAGAAGTTGACTCACGTATAATATTACAATCAATCATTTCTTGTATCATATTGCGAACCTCCTCCCTTTCTTTGTATGAGAGACGGTAAGGTCTGTATGTCACGGGTGTGTTATCATTGAGGACTATATTCATATGATTTGCTTTACAATTTCCTAATTCATTTAAGTTTAACGCAAAACAGTCTCTATATTCATTAAGTAATTTTACCAATTTATCTTTATCATTTATATTAACCTCATTCCCTACCACAACTTTATCATCTTTGATCAATTCAATTGTTGATTTTATGTTGAGACAGTTTTTTTGTTTGTTTGGACTTTTATCTTGCATTTTCCAACTAGCATTTACTCGTTTAATTAGGCTCCCTTTTTCCATTTTTATGTCTTTGCTAGAGTCGTTATTAATCAAAATAAGTCCTAAGCCATTATTTAAACTAAAATACCCTGGTAAAATTGAGTGTTCAGATCCTACCTTAGACCTTAGCCCTGCGTCTATGTAAAGGTCCCCAGAAAAAGTAGGTTCAGAGTATATTGGGACAACATTTAAACCCTTAACCAAAGTATCTGAACCGCAAAGTAATTTAAGTTTATCATTTTCAGTCTCAATTTCTTCATTATGAAAAACCAATTCTTTAGCTGTTTTATGCACAAATATGTGACTTTGTTCTGTGTATCCATGTCCAATTAAAATTGGGACGTCAAGTAATTCATTTGGAATCAAATGAGTCTCAACTGATGCCGTTACATCGTCTATGGTGATTTGCAACGTAGTTTTTCCCAAAGACTTCGTCCCAGCATTGTGTCCAAACCCACCAATAAATTCGGTGCAATCCTCCCAATTTTGTGAAACTAAAATGCCTTCCTTCTCTCGAATAAGTGTATAATGACTACCCATATCTATAAAACATTTCATCTGAATATTGTTAACAGAAGCTGATTTATAATATTTGGCGTCTAGTGTTACACCAGCCTTGTCATTAGTAAACATAACCTTTTTAATGGAGTCACCGGTTACTTCCTTTTTAGAATAACAATTTTCAGCTGTGTGCCCCATTTTTTTACAATTCTCGCACTTTTTTAAAGGTAATCGACATTTCGAATAGCTATGCCCAATTATACCACAATTAAAACATTTAGGACGAGGTCTTTGGTTTTGATTTCTATCACGGTTTGGTTGAGTTTCATTTTTGTCATTAGATTTAGATGGTAAACGGACGCTTCTTAAATAGTTAAGTAGTTTATCTGGGTCTGTGTACTGTCCGGCCTCTGCACCCATTCGAATAGTCCTATCTTCTATCCCTAACACAATGCAGTCAACTGCCCGTTTCCCAAAAATTTCACATCTATTTAATAAAGCGACTTTTTCATAAAAGTATTCTTCAAGTGATTCTCCAAACTTAACCTTTTTGCCTAACATATCTGTAAGCATAACCCCGTAATTCTCATCACCCGGAAATGCACTTGATAATTTAGCTTGCCATTCATCCCAAGAAAACTGAATAGTTGAAAGACCCTGGTACCATTTTTGTGCCATGCCAGCAAGTTTTGGTAAAGCGTAATGAATTGTTTCCCGTTCTGCCCACCCGTATAAGCTAGAGATTTCGTTGACTTTTACTAACCACATAGCCATGGTTTGGTCACGTTTAGAGGGATCAAATTCGGGTATAGTATTGTGTAACATGTTCATTTTGTGACTATTTTTGGTGAACGCAGATTTTAAAGCTTCTAAAAAACTCGTAAATTGGTTTGAGTTTACATTTTCAGCTTCGTTTATACTACAAGCGTCTTTTTGTATTGTCCCTGTTCTGTTTAGACTAGAAAACTTATCATGCCCTACAGTTATTACATTAACTGTCTCACCAATTTCTTGAGATAAAGCTGAGTCGTGAAGATGCGTACGGCGTCGCTTGGGGCCCGTAGCTCTGCTCGCCGACCGCTGTTGCTCACGCTGAAGAGAAGATGACGTGCGCAGCCCACGCCGCTCATGCCGACGAGTGGGTGTTGGGCTGGCTCGCCGCCGCTGCTGCTGAAGATCCACTGGGCTTCGCGAAAAGCTGCGCGAGCGATGGTTGCCGCGTCTTGGGCGCCTGCGATCCCGCAGAATGGCAGAGTTGTCCCGCCGGCGTCTTGACCTCCGTGAAGACCCGATGCTCCATGTTGCCGACTCGACTGATGCTGATCTGCGTCGGTGATTACGTCCAAGACGTGGCTGACTCCGGCGTCGACTGCGTGGCTGGCTGCTGCGCCTGCTCGACGCTGGACTGCGTTGCCCATCACGGTGCCTGCGTGGTGCTGGGCTACGAGAATGGCTGCCCTGTCGTCGACGTGGCGCCTTGCGACGCAATCGGCTGCATCGGGGTGATGGTGTCACCGGTCCGTCAGATACGTCACCATTACGCCGGCTGCTACGCCTGCTCGACGCTGGACTGCGTTGTCCATCACGATGCTTGCGTGGTGCTGGGCTGCGAGAATGGCTGCTCTGTCGTCGACGTGGCGCCTTGCGACGCAATCTGCTGCATCGGGGCGACGGTGTCACCGGTCCGCCAGATGCGTCACCACTACGCAAAGCTGCCACGCTTGTGCTTCGTGTTCGAGCAGCACTCGACGGCCTTGAACCAGCCGAGTCTAGACTTTGACTTCTTCGCTGCCTTTTCCTGGGCCGACCCATACTGACACGGAAAAAATTTTGGCCGTTTTTGTCAGGCCGCGTGTTTACATCCCACTTTCTGAGCTAAAAGCCCAAAAAGAAAAGACTCGTTACGTTAATTATAATATTTATTCACTTGTATCAAAGTACTATTACTGTGTCTTAACTCCGTCAGAGCTCTATTCCGAATGCCACCCGTACTTCGCTTGCACTCTTTTATATCGTTGAACAAACAACCCCAAGAGTCAAGCGAAGTACTGGCGGAAATACGTAGTTTGCAACTTTACAAATTAAATTACAAAACTACACAAACAAATACTTTAGATATCAATAAATTGTTAATTAAATAAACAATCAAATATATTGTATAAATCTATTGAACTGACAGCGACTATCTTTGCCATAATTACAAGCGTAAGCTGTCAGTTCAGCTACTTTAAAGAACAAAAACAACTTTAAGGTAATTTAGTGCTAACATAAGGTCCTTGAAGTTCTTTTCTGTTGTAGAGATATTATTATTGTTCACCATCTACAAATTATCTGCACTTGAGTTAGTTTCTTGTTCTTTGTCCAGTGCAAAACCGCCGGCGAGTTCTGCTACGTTTTGTGATATATTTTTTATTTTTGTTTTTTTACAAGAGATTTATTGTCAGTTTTTTTTGATTTATTGGTAGTTTTTCGCTCCTTCTTGAATTTTTGAGTATTAAGCTTCTTTTTTGTTTCGGTTTTCTCCAACTTTTTAATTTCAGTCTCTTTTAAAACATGTGTCTTACTTGGCCCTACAGTCTGAATTACACGGCGAGAATATGCAGCAAATACACGAAAATCACACAAGTACACAGAAATACACAAAAATTGTGAAGTAAAATAACAAATAATGCGCTTTGGTACAGGGTGTCCGGTGGCAGAATTAGGATTTAAAATTAAATACTAAAAAAACTACAAGTCACACATGTTTATTTTATACACAATTACAAAGAACAATAGTGCGGATTTTATTGTTTAAAAATTATTTCATCTAAATGTTGACCATCACGTCGGACACACTCTTCAAATCTAGCCTCTGTATTCCTTGCTACACGCTGGAGTAATGATGTAGGGATGGCGTTAACTTCGCGAACAATATTTTCTTTTAGGGCCGAGATGGTTGCTGGGTTGGTTTCGTATACCTTACTTTTTAGGTATCCCCACAGGAAAAAGTCCATGGGAGTAATATCCGGTGATCGGGGTGGCCAGGGGATCTCTCCGAAACGGCTTATCAATTTATTCGGGAAGAAATCCCGAAGAATCGCCATGCTCTCTCTGTAAGTGTGCGGGGTGGCGCCATCTTGTTGAAACCATGTGTGTGAACTGTGGGCAGGATGGCCTCTCATTATTGGTAGAAAATACTCGTTCAACATACGTCGATAACCCACACCGTCTACAGAAATGGTTTGCCCGCGACCGTTTTCGAAAAAATATGGTCCAATTATTGCGCTGCTTGACATTGCACACCAAACCGTCACTTTGGGGCTGTGAAGTGGTTGTTGGTGTTTCAACCGAGGGTTCTGTCCTTTAGGTGACTAGTAACGGCCATTTTGTTTGTTTACACTTCCATTTAAATGAAAATAGGCTTCATCACTCCAAAAGATAGTGTTAACCGTACGAAATCGCTCCAACATTTTCTCGCAAAAAAATTTACGCAAATTGTGATCGTTAGGTTTAAGTGCTTGCACAACTTGAATCTTGAAAGGGTGAAATTTGAGATCCTTCTTCAATATTTCATGCACAACAGTTTTTGGAAGCCCTAAAACAGACGCTCTCTTGCGCACGGACTGACGCGGATCGTCTTGTAAACTGTTCGCTACGAGTTCAATGTTGTTAGTTGTTCTAGACGTCCTGCTAGGCCCTGGCCGAGGGTTATTTCCTGCCGAACTTGTTGCCCGGAATCTTTGCACCCATAATCGAATTAAATTTTCACTTGGAGCATCACTTAAACGTCGAATATTGTAACGCGAACAAAATCTACGACGAGCCGTTACACAGGAATCATTAGCCTTGAAATACGCTTCAATTACGAACGCACGTTGTTCATCCGACCACCGCGGCATCGTGACTAAAAAACCCGCACGATTGACAAACTCAACGCCGCCCGCTCCCCACTCCTACGCTTAGCCGTTACGGAGAAATTTAGATTTTAAAAACAAATTCTGCCACCGGACACCCTGTATAATAATAATTATTAATTTGGTATATAATAGGCATAAGAATATTTTGTTAGGTAGTATGTAGTGCAGTCAGCAGGCAGCTAGGTGCGTGGAAAGATGCGACCGGCTAGTGCGTCAGACCCCAGAGAAATAGGATGCACTCAAGGGAGCGCGTGCTTATAAAGCTGAAGGCGGGAGAGGCAGGGTAGGTTGTTTACGCCAAACGCTAATGAGATATGTGTTGCAACTTCAATCATAGAGTACAGACAAGGGCAGAAAGGCCACAATGAAATATTTTACCTACTATGTTCTTTAACTACTTCAACTTACTAAGGAATTACGCAACGTGACACTTGGTAGTAAGATCTTAGAAAGCTCAAGCAATCAAGTGAGTCTTCTTTCATAGTCCTCAAATGATTGAACAGATATCCTTAAGCAGAAAATACTCGTCCTGGATGTGGTCTATGGTAAAACATTATATAGCCCTCTCCAAAGTCTTGCTTCTTTGGCCTCCTTGGTCGAAAAGTGCCATTTCTATCTATATTGTTGTCAAATAACTGTGGTTTTGTCGGAGTGAGGATGGATACTCTTGCCTTTAAAGTATCGCTCAAGACAGTTTTGAAAAAACCCTCTATTCCTAAATCTACGAAGGCTCATGTCGATACTATTCAGGCTATTCAGCATTTCGATTCCGAAGATTGGTCTAATTGGAGGTATGCAGATGTTAAACAATTACTGCTCTCGTCCAGGGTTTGTAGAACTCGAAACTAACGAGGAGATCCCCCTACCCTAAGGAAGGAGGAAACCCTATGGTAAATTTACTAATTTAAGCCTCACTGAACGTGGATTCGCAGCAATTACACAGGCTTTGATCAAGCAGCAAGAGGCTGCACAAAATGCTTTCCATTTATTGATCACGTGGTCTGAGTCATCAGCAGAGCTTGCCTCTCAATCACTAGTCGATAAAATTAAAGAACTGGTGCGTAACCTTAGCTTGGGGCGATTAATTAATAAACGAAAATATGATTGCTAAAGATTACGCGCGGAGATGCGCTTGCTCAGGAAAGAAATTCTCATTAAAAAAAAATCGGTTGTCTGTAAAGTCGGTTTACTGACGATAGTTGAACGTGATAACGTCATAAGAAAATACTCGTGGACTCGCGGACTCGGACTCGAACTCTCGGACCCGGACCCGGAACCCGACCGAACCCTTACCCTTACCCTCATTTACCCTTACCTTCATTTACCCTTACCCTCATTTACCCTAACCCATTACCCGACCCGGGCTCGGGCTCAGGTAAATAATAATAATAATAATAAAAATCATTTATTTCTCTCTCTTAAAACTAGGTTACATTTTAACAATGAACAAGGTAACATATTGAAATAAGTATAGATAAGTAGTAGGTATTATATAAGTAAGTAGGTTTGTGATGATCAAATTTTGCTTTAAACAAATAAGGCATTAAAGTTTTAGGTGTATAATATGAGCTATGGTTACATAAGTGAACCTGTTTTGCGAGAGACTGGTGCCTGAAATAGGTTTCCATGAAACCTGTGCTACAGGACACCAGGGCCCCACTCCACTGACTACTTATTTAGTACAGATACCCAAGAGGTAACTGCAGCTTATACTTTAAGCATGTACCTACCTATGTACTTCAATTATAAATAGATAAATTATATTCTATTATACTTAGTGTGATATTGTGTGTGTGAGTGAGTGGTAAAAGGGGGTGTTGTATTGTGCTGGAAGTGTGTGTGTGAGGGTGTGTGTTTGTTGTGAGTAAGGGTGTGTGATTGTGCATGTGTGTGAGTAGGCACTCCTTAGAACACCAGACTCTTGAGAACTGGAACGACGAAACGACGTAACGACGCATGAGTCATGTTTTTTCGTGCGTGCAGCCGGCTCCATCGATTTATAAGACGTTATCACGTCAAAATGCGATGACCTGACTTTGAGTAGATTAACCCTAGGTACTGTTAGAAAGGCTTACCCAACTAGACAATCTATCTCTGCTCTCTGCCAGGGTGTGCGACTCCAACTGCAGTTCTTTAAATCCACTTCACAAACACAGAATCTTGATGGGGTTAAAATGTTATTGGGTTTATTATGCGATGGATGGAAAATGTTCTTCATCCAGGAGTTTTACAACGATAGCACAGATATATAGTCTCTCGAACAGTAACTTTGTCGGGAGACGCGATGCGGTTCTCAAGAGATCACAATGATTCTTCTCAAGAGATGTGTCAAACTCAACCAGCCCGCGCGGCGGTTACACGATGACGATTTGCATTCGCTAATGAAGCGAATGACAGGTGGATCTCATTCGGTCTTAGCATAGCAAGACCTTAGTGCGGTTGCTCGATTAAACAAGCAAGGAAAACCAATCTTTGTAGTATCCTTTAGCAAAACTACCTAAAGTCAGGATAAAAAAGATCAGAAGTAAATTATATATATATGAATTACACGCGCACAAGCTGTTGGCGTAACCAAGAACCATTTGTTGATTGAGATTTAAAAAAAAAATCGAATTATGCTCTACAGCTGGCTTGCGGGCACCGCGCTGATCTTTTCAGCAACGCAGAGATAGCATACTTCGCTCTGTAAAAGACAAGTATTTCAAGGTGACTCTCCATAAGATCCCTCCGAGTTCAGAAAGTCTTTTTCAAAAGCATGTTTTTTCCTCTGCAGTTGAAAAAAATGGAGGTAGCTCCAAAACTTTTGACCTGTACGCCAACCAACCCAAAACAAACCTGCTGCGCAAGCAGGGTCAAGCCAGAATAATTATAAAATACCTGCGCAAGGTACTTGAGAGCCCACGAATTTTCATCAAAATATGCCTAGATTGGGTTTACCTGCGCAAGGCAACCAACCGTATTTTAATCCTATGAGGTGGCATGTCGGCATGACAATATGCATCGCCCTCAAGCAAGACAGGTACATTTTCAAGCCTATCCCCCTCGTCAGAGAGGAACACGTGCTCAATTTCCAGATGGGTCCCGCTAAAATAATGCACGAAGTCAGAATAAAGCCTCTGGCCAAAACTACCCACGCGCGGCGTGTTCCCAAATCCTGCTTTGGGAACATCTACTAGTAGTCCCAATTCTTCTTTGAAATCTTTTTGAAGTTTTTCTTTTCTTTCTTTTACAACTTTTTTTTCTTCAGCTGAACGCACTTGCCACTTTTTCAATGGTAATTTTGTAGGCCAAATGTAGTAATGATTCAAAAAATCGTATTCTTGCATGAAGAATTGAGAGTCCGAACTTAAGCGTTTCTACATTTACCTCTTTTTTAATCAATTTATTGAAATCTTTCGATGTCTGTCCACAAAATATAGCATCTCATTGTGGATGCAGTATCAGTTGCAGCATTGCAGACTTTACCGTCAATCTTTGTAAGTATAAGCTTATGTTTTATTTTGCCTGCTCCATCCACTGCCGTCTTCTTAAGCTGATCGACTTGGTGTTCGTTGTGTAGGATTTCTTCCTTTGTTACATCTTCTAATTCTTGTATGAAGCGTATTCTTATAGGTTAACAGTTAGAACTAACAGTAACAAACTGTTCTGACTTATCCGAAATTGTTGAGATATTATCTGAATGATGTAAATTATAGGTTCGTAATTTGTCAAAATATCTAGCAATGTATACAGAAACGTGTAACTGAACGCATAGCTAGTTATTTATATCGTACCAGAAAACACCAATAATTGATCATTGTCATCAGTATCGAAAGTATCGGGAATTCCTTCGTGGAGAACCGGTACTGGAAAAGTTCAAAATCAGCGATAATTCCCGGTACTTTCGATACTGATACTTCCCGGGAGCTTGCCCTAGTACACACTATGTGCTTAGCATAGGAGGATACACATTGGTATATTTAAAAATAAAAGGTAAGTGAGTATACAGTTTGAAAATTAGTTTTTAAACATTTCTAACATAACTTTTGCTTGGAAGACAATAGGCATTATGTAACTCTTAGAGTACCTACTGTTTCGGGTCATTAAACTCCTTACAGATATAGCTATAAAATCTATTACATCATACCTACATGTGTAAAGGCGCGGGTCAGTGTGATTCTAGGCGCAGGAAGATCAGACATTTGCTGTCCACAGATCTTGCCTCTGTACATCTAACACATGAATAATGCATTTCTTTACTTCACCTCTGCCATTCATAGGCCAGTATTTCAGTCTTATATTACATAGTGTATTTTGTATGCCTGAGTGAAGTAATTTGAGATGATAGTGCTGTATCAAAAGCTGTGTGATGTAGTTTTTGGTAGGTAGTAAGATAAGGTGTGCCTGGTTGTATGGAATGTCTGTGTTGAATGCGGCCACCTACTCTGAGTAGGCTTTCTTTATCTAAGAATGAATTCAGTTTTCTGAGTGGACTGGATGTGAATGTATAGATTTTTGTGTATGTTGAGTCTGTGTGTTATTTTTGATAGACTGCAACGCATGTATTTCTTTTGAAAAATAATGATTTTGTGTGGTGTGAACTAAAAAGTTGTGTGCAAGTTCCTCTATTACATCTACTTGTAGTAGTAGGACCACTGTGTATTTGTTGATGTAGGTGTGTACAACATGCTGCAGTGTGGTGCATTTAGATGTGGATAAGTGAGTATCAGGGGTGAATGAACCAGAAACTACCGATCCAAATATTGTTTCGATAAGGAAGGGAAGGTAAGGTCTAAGCTGTATGCGCCCCGTTCGCAAAGTAGCATAGAATACCTCGGCATTTAGCAATAAGTCAATTGAACCTGGCATGAAGAATGTTGGATCAGCGAGTGTTTGAGCCTGTCTGTCCGGTATATGCCATCCCTGTGTATATACTTGTGTGTGAGGTAGCGGTACTGAAATACTGTCCATGATCAAGAAAGTTTGGTTGCTATGATAAGTGTTGTAGCGAGATGCAATATTTGTGTTGATACTTACTTGTGTACGTTCTTGACTATTTCCTTCACCTAATATATTCTATGGATAATATAAGTATTTTCAGACTCCTTATGTATTAACTTTCTTTTGTGTGTATGTAGCTAGCTACACATCAAAAATTTTAAGGCACTTTTTTATTTATTCTTTCTTTGCACACAGTCCCCTTGTAAATATCTTAAGTCCATTCCATCCAAAGGTTGTCTGGTAGAGATCGCTCGTTTAGCGATAAGACCGCCCATTGTATGAGGCAAATAGTTTTAAGTATTTTTATGTACCTGTACTTTTAAAATTTGTTGTGTGCAATAAAGCATTTTCTATCTTCTATCTATCTATAAGGCATGACTCTTGATTAACCTTCAGCTGAAGCAGAGCGGCAAGTCTGTGGGTCACAACGTTGACTTCACTCCCTGTGTCCAGAAGAGCACGAGCTGTGATCCACTTGCCCGATGCATGTTGATTCCGTATGAGCGCTGTGGAAAGCAACATTTGATATCTATTAGAATTTGATACCAGCACTGTAGAAGGTGCAGTGAATGTGCAGTGAATGAATGATAGTAAAGAAACAGTGAATCATTTAATTTAAAATTTTATATTATTGTTAAATATGAAATAATAGGAAATACCTACTTAATACCTATTGCATAGCTCTAAACTGTTAGCATTTTTGTACATAGCAATGAATTCACTAAAGTTATCCACCCAGAGAAAATAAAAAATCGGTTGTCTGTAAAGTCGGTTTACTGACGATAGTTGAACGTGATAACGTCATAAGAAAATACTCGCGGACTCGCGGACTCGGACTCGGACTCGGACTCGGACTCGAACCCTCGGACCCGGACCCGGAACCCGACCGAACCCTTACCCTTACCCTCATTTACCCTTACCCTCATTTACCCTTACCTATTACCCGACCCGGGCTCGGACTCAGGTAAATGGAACGACGAAACGACGTAACGACGCATGAGTCATGTTTTTTCGTGCGTGCAGCCGGCTCCATCGATTTATAAGACGTTATCACGTCAAAAACTTGAGAATTATCGAAGGTTATGTGGAAAAAATATTGTATCTCTACTGGACTAATAAGCAGGAAAGTGAAAATAAGAAAAAACTGGTACAAACAGTAGAATCCATAACACCGAAATGCAAAATACTCTACCGAGAATATCGGAAAACCAAAAAATTGCTCAATTTTACTAGACGAGCAAATAAAGCACTCCGGTTTTCCAATGAACACTCTTTTGAGAGGAAAATTGGTAAAATGAATCCTATAGCAAGGAAAGTTCTTTTAATGCAAGTACGACTTTGTGCAAAAGAAATAAAAGGCCGAAGATTTTCATTAGAAGAAAAGCTGATATCGCTTTCAATTATGAAACAGAGCCCGAAAGCTTATAAATTCCTGCAGAGGATATTTATATTACCATCAATGACAACACTGAATAAGACGATTCAAAACCTGAATGTCGAACCCGGCATAAATTCTCAGATATTTGAATCAATCAAAGAAGAGGTATTTATAATTTGTAATAATGTATAATTATTAGAATATACCTTAAATAAAAAAATGCACGAGTCTTCAGTAAAACCATGGCTGGTGCCCTTAACTACACTTCTGAATTTTGTGAGTACATACAAACATTATTCTTCTTTTTGTTGTGAAGAATAGTATTGGTAATTAATCTCATAAATTTATATTTGTTTTAGCTCATTATGCTGATGGAAGGACAGTGAGCAGCACATTGGCGAATACAGCAGAGGTGGTGTCATTCCTGGACGACTTGCTCGACAGTGTAAATGGTGCCAGCATCCTAAATACTAAAAGAAAAGGAAAAAAACAACGTACAGCTGTTACTGCATCATCAGAACAGCATCGCTTTTGGAGAAAGGCTCTTCAAAGCCTTGATCGACTCAAATTCATCAATGGACGCGGACATGAAGTTACTGTGCCAAGCATCAAAAATTGGGTAACAACAATCAAAAGTTTCCAGAGCCTGTGGATTTTTTTTAAAGATAAGGGAATTAATATATTGCGGCCGCGATATTTTAATTCTGACCCAATTGAAAATTACTTTGGCCAGGTTAGGGCATATAACTTTAGAAATGTAAAACCAGATTGCCATACATTTGCAAACACTTTCAAATCACTCTTGGTCACGGGATTCATTAAATTCCACTCGGCGACATTTAACTGTGAGGAGGATACCAGTAAACAGTTGGTGAAAATCAAATCTTTAGTTCGTCACTGACACTGAGTAAACCTGCAAACCTCAAACCTCTTCCTCCTCAAAATGAGTTGGATCTTAGTGAAACCCTGGACCATACAGGCTTATCAGAAAACACGGTAACGGAGGCAAGGCGCGAAAGACTGAGCGTCTATGCGCGAGCATACACTGCTGGGTGGGTCATCCGAAAAATACACAACTTTAACAAGTGTAAAGACTATATTTCCAACCTCACTGTAAGTGAAGAAAATGATACCCATAAGTGGATAACACAAAGGGAGTACAGTTCTTTGCGACGAAGAAACGGACCTACCCAGCTGAGTATGTAGTGAGAAAGTTCGGAAAAATTATTGAAGAGACAACTAATTTCTTAGAAACCCAACCTTACAAATCGAATATTTCAAAAGAAATTGAAAAATAAATTTTAGAAAAGGATGAATTAGATAATAAAGGGTGTGAAATTCATAAATGCTTGGTCAAAAACGCTTTTCTCCAAATTTCTATAAAACTGGCTGTACATAACTACTATAACATACGCTGAGTGACGACCAATTTTTATGTCATTATCTCTTTGTAAATGATCCTTGTGTAATTTTCTGGCATAAAATAAATAATTTGATTGATTGATTGATTGATTGATAACTAGACGAATATCTAAATATATAAAACTCTTTCGTTACTGACTGACTGACTCACTGACTGACTGACAATCAACGCACAGCCTAAACCGTTAGTCCTAGAAGCATGAAACTTGGAGGGTATGTTCCTCTTATAGCGTAGAGGTGTACTAAGAAAGGAAATTGGAAAATTCTTTCCCGAAGAGGAGAAAAAGGGGAAAAAAGGTTTAAAGAAAAATCAACACACAGCCTAAACCATTAGTCCTAGAAGCATGAAACTTGGAAGATGTGTTCCTCTTATAGAGCAAAAGTGCACTAAGAAAGAAAATAGGAAAATAATTTCCCTTAAAGAAAAAAAAGGGAAAAATAGTTTAAAGAAAAATCACAAAAAATTGCTTTACAAAATACGCAAAAAAACAGTAAAAAAAAATCTGCTACCGCAGCTTCTGTCACCAAATTTGAATACACACAAAAGTTTACATAAACTCCACCGTAACCACTAAGACAAAATCGCGGAAAACACCAATCATACCGAAACTAAACACCGCACCGCTTCAAAAAATGGCTAAAGAACATACTCAAAACTATGGTAACCAGCTGGTCATGTCAAATTAAAAAAATCTGATTCGATTATACACCAACACGCATACGAAACCCTAAATTAGTCACTAATACAACATAAAATCACAAAAAATTGCTTTACAAAATACGCAAAAAAAACCATTAAAAAATTTTCTGCTACCGCAGCATCTGTCACCAGGTTTGAATACACACAAAGGTTTACAAAAAAACAATGATAATCACTTAGACAAAATTGCGGGAATCATCTATCATACTTAAGCTAAACACCGCTGAAAAAAATCGGCTACAACAGCACTCGCCTTCAAATTCAAATAAACTCTAAAGTACATGCTCAAAACTATGGTAACCAGCAGTTGGTCACGTCAAATTAAAAAAATTGATTCGATTATACACCAACACGCATACGAAACCCAAAATTAGCCACTAATATAACATAAAATCACAAAAAATTTTAGCTTTACAAAATACGCAAAAAAAAATTTCTGCTACCGCAGCATTTGTCACCAGGTTTTAATACACACAAATGTTTACAAAAAAACCGATGATAACCACCAAGACAAAATTGCGGGAATCATCTATCATACTTAAACTAAACACCGATGAAAAAAAGCAGCTACAACAGAACTCTCCTTCAAATTCAAATACACTCTAAAGTACAAGCTCAAAACTATGGTAACTTGCATTTGATCATGTCAAACTAAAAAAACCAGATTCGATCATACACCAACGAATACGATAGCCCAAATTAGCCACGAAAACGAGCTTTACAAAATACGCAAAAAAAACATTAAAAAAATTTCAGCTACCGCAGCATCTGTCACCAGGTTTGAATACACACAAAGTTTTGCAAAAAAACAATGATAACCACTTAGACAAAATTTCGGGAATCATCTATCATACTTAAACTAAACACCGCTGAAAAAAATCGGCTACAACAGCACTCGCCTTCAAATTCAAATACACTCTAAAGTACATGCTCAAAACTATGGTAACAAGCAGTTGTTCATGTCAAATTAAAAAAATCTAATTCGATTATACACCAAAACGCATACGAAACCCCAAATTAGCCACTAATATAACATAAAATCACAAAAAATAGCTTTATAAAATACGCAAAAAAAAAAACATTAAAAAATTTTCAGCTGCCGCAGTATTTGTCACCAGGTTTTAATACACACTAAATGTTTACAAAAAAACCGATGATAACCACCAAGACAAAATCGCGGGAATCATCTATCATACTTAAACTAAACACCGCTGAAAAAAAACGGCTACAACAGCACTCGCCTTCAAATTCAAATACACTCTAAAGTACAAGCTCAAAACGATGGTAACTTGCATTTGATCATGTCAAACTAAAACAACAAGATTCGATTATACACCAACGAATACGATAGCCCAAATTAGCCCCTAAAACAAAATCACGAAAAAAAGCTTTACAAAATACGCAAAAAAACATTTAAAAAATTCAGCTACCGCAGCATCTGCCACCAGGTTTGAATACACACAAAGGTTTGTTACAAAAAACCCCATGATAACCGCTAAGACAAAATCGCGGGAAGCACCTATCATACCAAAACTAAACACAGCTGAAAAAAATCGGCTACAACAGCATTTACCATCTTTCGAACACACTTTATATAGTTTTGAATGCAAACTCAAAACTAAGGTAACCAGCACTTGGTCATGTAAAACCAACGCATACATAACCCAACTTAGCCACTAAGGCAAATTCACGAAAAATAACTCTCAAAAAATACGCAAAAAACAGTGAAAACATATCAATAGTTGTCCGCTTTCCACCATAAAATAGTTTCTTTTAAACGAACTCAAACTATGACTTTATACTAACCACGCGGACGAAGTCGCGGGCGACAGCTAGTTATTAATAAAATATTCAGAGCGGGTCGTGCGTAAATTTGAGGTTTTTTAAAAAAACATTCATTACTAAATAACTAAGTGACATTTTAAAAATCGCAAAAGGACTAATTGTAGACTATACATTTGAGATTAATTCGAATTTAAGTGTGTTAAAAAAATATACTATTTAACATGACATTCTATTTAACGCTAATGAAAATCGTATGTCAGCGTTAAATAGAATGTCATGTTAAATAGTATATTTTTTTAACACACTTAAATTCGAATTAATCTCAAATGTCTACAATTAGTCCTTTTGCGATTTTTAAAATGTCACTTAGTTATTTAGTTATACTTTTTTTTTTTTTAAATCTCAAATTTTCGCACGACCCGCTCTTAAGAGGAACAGATGTTGTCCGACAAGATGTAACTTGCCACCTATTCAGAAAAAGGCTCTTAATAAATTTAAGAAACGATTGAAAAAGAAATAAACGCATTTTTGACAAAATTATGACTTATTTATTTCTCCTAAAAAAACTATATTTAAATAAATTAAGAAAAGGGATAGGTACGTATTTAGTGAGAGAGATGTCCGTCTGATACGTAGTATCCCTTTATAATTTGTGGACCAGTCGGAGCTTTACAGCAGGCGATACCTTGTTTTCCTGTCCGATTGTCCGATAAGTAATCACGATTTCACTAAACAATTACTGTCACCCTCAGTTTGATATGTATTGTACCATACAGGTTAGTTAATTCTACAGCAAGATACATTATTCATTTTAAGAAAACAAAACAACATTTTTGATTATTAATAGTTATTTGTTATACAAGAGTGCAAAGCTGCTTTTTAACCGTGTGCTCAATTTTGATGACTGAGCAAGCGCAGGATTCTAAAGTTTAACCACGAGCGTAGCGAGTGGTTTAAAAGTTAGAATCCTAAGCGTTGGCGAAGGAATCAAAAGAGCACAAGGTGAAAAATCTTTGCACTCGAGTGCAACACGTAACTTTTCATCCCACCTCAGCGAGGAAATGACTAATGCAAAAAAGAACATGGCGCGACTAAAAGTAACACACCAAGAAGGTTCCGAGTATGAGTTATTAACAAATTTAAAAAGGTTGTATGATAAATTCGGCACCATGCAGGTAGAAGTAAATAGGTTTAATGGTGTTTTGAATTCACAAATACACCAAGAAGGTTACGAGTGCGAGTTTTTAACCAAATAAAAAAGGTTGTATGATTAGTTCGGCACCATGGAGGTAGAAGTAAACAGGTTGTGTATTCACAAACTTATTGAACACGATATTCTAAATTCAAATTTACTTTATCCTCTAGCGGATAAAAACGGCTTTTCCAGTCAGAAATTAAACAGCAAAAACATACTTTCAGAGCTGGTGGGATGAAAAAGAGTTTTGCTAAATACTGTGATTCCGTTTCGTACGTCCTGTCTGATACCATACGAAAAGTAACGTATGAGCCGGACCAAAAAAGTAACGAACATGACCGCATAAAGTTGCGACACACAAGAAGCTAATTGCCCATAATTTAATTGTTGAGGTTGCATCAGTTAGAATAAAACCTCTATGACTGTTGCTAAGACAACGAGTCAATTATTGTTTGACAGGTCTTAGGGACGTGACAAGTCAGTTTGTTAGTTTTTCTGTGAGAATAAAGTATCTCGTAATTTAAAGTTCTATCTCTGTTGAACTCCTCCATTGCTCTGCACGTTGCAATAGTTGTAATAGGTGCCACGGTGGGTGTTTTGCAGGTGCTTTACTGATTAAATGTATTTTTAATCAACGAAAAACTTCAAATTTAAATGATTCGTATCAAATAGACAAAAATAAACAAAAATCGTTTAAATTAAAACAAATATCATAAATTTTCGTCTTCTATGTATGTAGGTACGCCAAAATGGTAGATCGCATTTTTATGAAATTTGGTATAAAGATACCTAACTAATTGTACCCTGTGAAATGTTTCTAGGTACTTTTCATCACACATTATCATTTATTTTTAATAGTTGGGAGCAAAACTAAAACTTGTATTTTTTTGGTTCTAGGTATACTTTGACTAAACTAAAAATAGCTCTTAAAGCCGCAGAAAAAATGCGGGAACGCATTAAAAATGACCCTGAAAAATACACATTAGTAGTTGTAGTATTATTAGTTGTAGTCAAAGAAATACAAATGACAGTAGTGATAGTCAAAGAAATAAAAATGACTCAGGTGTAACTTTTAAACTTAAAATTTAAAGAAAAGGTATGATTGCTTGTCTAGAAAATGCAAAGGCTATGAAAATCGAGTGAACACATTACTAACTGTGCAAGAAAAACTCAGGACACTATCGAATAAAAATAGAATCAGATAAAAAGCTTAAGCAGCTTGAGAATATAATCGAGAAAATGAAGGCACGTGAAGAAATGCTAGAAGTGTCACTGAAAAAAACGTATAAAAACTGCAAGAAACGCTCAGAACAAAGACTTATCAAGTCATTAGTTACTAATGCACAGGCTAAAACTTACGTAGCCCAACTCATCGGTCTGACTGGAAGAGTCAGACCTAAAAAACAAAAGGCAAAGGCAATAGAAAAAAATAATGAAATAATGAACTTTTTCCTCAGAGAGCAGGTGTTTTGTCAGCAGGTGCACAGCAGGAAAAAAAGAATGTAGAACGAAAAATAAGGAAAAACGTCAAATTAGATATTTGCTCGAAACGTTACAGAATCTTTATCAAAAGTACCGAAACGAAGGTGGAAAATTTAAATTTACTTCATTTCATAAACATAAACCATTTTATGTTTATTCACCGCACCTTGGATCCAGAAATACTTGCCTATGCATAAAGCACAATAATATTGAACTGAAATTTAATATTTTGAAAAAACATCTAATACTACAGAACAACTTAAAAGAAATCCTTGCATCACAGTCTTGTGATTTAAAATCATATACTAAGTGTATGTATGGCAAATGCAATGATTGCAAAGAAATAAATCTTAGACACGGTGCCAATGATGAAAAATTAGACCAACATGTTACCTGGCACCAATGGGATCGAATCGACCATTAATACACCAAAAAGGTAGGAACTCAAACTAAAAATGTTAGGTAGGTACCTACCTACTAAAAAGAAAACTAAAAACATCTAAATTTCTGTTTAAACACTTATTACACCATTCAAAAGAGCAGAGTTTTCTGATCCTGGAGGTATGCTTGATCCTATATCTAAATTAATAGCTTTTATAAGATTTCTTTAAAAATGTTAGAATTTTCACAACTTTATTGACACTGATTGTCAAAACATATCTTCTATAATATAGATATAAGATATAGAATCTATATCTTATACCTTTAAACGAGAAAATCTTGTATATATCGTCGGCTTATTGCAAGAAGTCATTAACCGACAAATCCAAAAGTTTGGCAAAAGCAGTTTAAAGTTTTTATTACTTTAAGAGCCCATATCATCAAAACTACGACAGTTATCAATATAATTTAAAAGCCAATATATAGTAATATGTATTTACTTTATAATCAGCTGAAATCAATACAAATTCAACCATTGCATCGCTGATTCGCGTCGCTGACACCGTACAGAGCGGTCGTTATGTTGAGGTTGCTCGTGAGTTGACCCACTTAATTTCCGCGAGTTTGCGAAATTTAATTCGCAATGGCGCAATCACCCAAGCGCTCCGACACTATCCTGGTGCAGGAATTCCTGGCCTTCGTCCAACAAAAACTGGACGTTATGGACCAGGTTTCTCTGGAACAAATTCTTGTGTCCAGCTTCACCGAGGACCAGATTCTGGAAGCGAAGAAGGTGCTTGCCGACACAGCCGTGACCACCATCCGCTTAATAACTAGGCAGAGAGATGGACGCGGCAAAAAGGACCTCCAGGACATTTTCAAGGTGTTCTTAGAAACCGACCCGGATGATGTGCCCACCTACGTAGCACGAGACCTCCACAAGCTGCCTCCCGTGACCTTTGACCATGTCGATGTTACGAGGTTGCTAAAGGACATCATGCTGCTGAGGACCGATGTCACAGATCTAAAGACAAAGTTGGTCAATTCGGAGAAAATTATCACCGAATTGAAGACGCAAGTCGAAGAATTGTGCAATAAAAATACCGAAGCAGTGATTTCGCCCGCGTCAGCACGTAACGTATGTGTGCAGCGTGGTGTCACCCGATCCCAAACGTCACCCGTCAGCAGCGCGACATGTGACACCGATGTACAGGTTATTGACCGGCCGATTGCCCCGGCCGTGCCAACACCGCAGCCTTTGAAGCAAACATCTCTTCCTACTCCGCCAGCTCGTCAACCGGCGAAGAAGAAAAGTTATGCGCAAGCGTCCGGCCAGCCTCAACCATCTCCAGTGCCTTGCGCTGTTTTGAGGCAGAAGGCACAAACGAAGATCCCCGTTGGTACATCAAAAAAAGTCGATAGAGATGGTTTCACCCTGGTGGAGAAAAAACAGAAACCATCACGAAATAAACGTGGTACCGCCAGCGTCATAGCAACAGAAGCCACCCTGCGTGCTGTGGACCCGACCATCCTCCTTTACCTCTCGAGATTGGACCCAAATACTTCAGGTGATGAGGTCCTTCGCTATGTAAAGGAGAGGATACGTTTCTGGATTAAGGACCCGCCACCAATAACGCTACATCTGCAGCGGCTAGAGCCATCAGGAGTGAGAGACACGGCCTTCAAATCGTACGTGCTCCAGGTGCCTGCGAAGCATGGAGACATGTTTCTCACTTCGGATTTCTGGCCGCCAGGAATCGTCTTTCGTCGCTTTAGGGGTGCGCTAACGAAAGAATCCCCTAAGATTTGATTAGTAATTTTATTTTATTTTATGTATGTTAGTCTCTAAGGTATTTATTACTATGGACCCAAAGTGTTTCATTTTTGTAATGTGGGCATTTTATGTTGGTCTGAAATAAACGATATTATTATTATTATTATTGCAGTTTTTTTAGGGTTCCGTAGCCAAATGGCAAAAACGGAACCCTTATAGATTCGTCATGTCTGTCTGTCTGTCCGGCCATGTCACAGCCATTTTTCTCCGAAACCATAAGAGCTAGACTGATGAAACTTGGTGAGTAGATGTATTCTAAGAACCGCATTAAGGTTTTTACACAAAAATAGAAAAAAAACTATAAATTTTGGGGGTCCCCATACTTGAAACTGAAACTCAATTTTTTTTTTCATCGAACCATACTTGGGATAGGTCTTCAAAAATGATGTTGCGGTTTCTAACATCGTTTTTTTCTAAACTGAATAGTTTGCGCGAGAGACACTTCAAAAGTGGAAAAAAGTTGGTCCCCCCCCTCTAACTTCTAAAATAAGAGCATGATAAAACTAAAAAAAAAATATATTGTACATTACTATGCAAACTTCCAACGATATTTGGTTTAAACGAGATCTAGTCAGTAGTTTTTTTTTATACGTCATAAATCGTAAACCGCAATTTACCTTTCGACGAACTACAAAAACCTTTATATTATGTTATTTGATGCTACGGAACCCTTCATGGGCGAGTCCGACTCGCACTTGGCCGCTTTTTTTTTAAAGCTAAAATTGCAAAGGTAATGACTTCTTGCGATAAAAAGTTTTGACTAAACTGGAGTTAAGTATTTCTGCTATAAAAGACAAAATAATCATAAAATAACATCTTTTATTACTAAAAGCTAAACAAATTAACTTGTTTGTCCAAAAACACTTAATAAAATAACTAAAATTAGTAATAATGGCACATGATTCAGTCAAAAACACGTTCCTAAGCTTTTAGCAAATAATACAGCTAGCCAACAGAGTTATAAACACATAAATAGGTTAGAAAAGATAGACTTTGAGCTTTGCCTAAAAACCTACTTGTCTATCTTGAAGTAAATATAGTTATTTGAATGAACAAAATAGTCATAATTACTTAAAAATGTAACATATTACAATCAACTCAGACTTTAATCATTTCTCCATACATAAATAATCAGAAATTAGTATTATTTTAATCCTCATCTTCCCTATTTGAGCAATTAGTCAAAAACACGTTGTAAGGAAAGGAATCAAATAAAATACTGTGCAATGAACAAAAAGGATTTAGAGAAGAAAAAACTATAAACATGGCCCTATATGATTTTCTCCTACGTGTAACAACCAATGTTGATAAAACAACACCAGTCTGCTCAATCTTCTGTGACATGACCCAAGCGTTCGACTATGTTGATCACAGTATCTTGCAGAGAAAACTTGAGTGTTACGGCATTAGAGGCAATGCTCTACAATTGATAAAATCTTATCTGGAAAACCGAGAACAGTTTACACAAATAACTAAAATAGATCATAAAACTAAGCTTGAACAGGTTTATATATCTGAAGAACGTATTATGAAGTATGGTGTTCCACAAGGGAGTGTGTTAGGCCCACTACTATTTATAGCCTACATCAATGATCTACCAAAAGCCACAGTACAGCCCATGTCGTTATTTGCAGATGACAGTACCATTACTATCACATGTAATAATATTACTACATATAAACATGACATCAATTTAGCACTGACATCAATTATAAAATGGTTAGATATTAATAATTTAAAAATTAATATCAATAAAACTAATATAATTCATTTTAGACAACGCGACACTGCTGATTCCATAAAACTTGACATAGAATACAATAACAATATAATTGAAGAAGTAAATACTACAAAACTTCTTGGAATTTATATTGATAAAAAATTAAACTGGAATTAACTTCATCTGTGTTTAATAAACTACCGTTATCACTAAGAAAATTTCCGACTTCGTTTTTTTTAGAGGAAGCTGAGAGCAATACTAGCTGACAAATGTTATTACACTGTAAACAAGGATTTTATAAGTATGTAGATTCATGACTGTAAATCAATTTATGACGGACGACCTACTGACAAACATTACAATTAGTTGATTAGTTTTTTTTTTGTTTTATTAATTTTTTTATTTCATTTCATATCATTTACTTAAATTATTATTGTTATTTTTTTATCATTGACATTTATGACAATGTGGTAGATAAGCTTTTTTTGTTAGTTTTTAAGTAACATTGTTAATTTAAATTTTACATGCCCATAAGGGCAGAATTACAATGGATCTATAAAAATGAACCATTAACAACCCTGTACCTGTAATTCTGTAAATAAATTCACTTTGACTAAGCTTTTAGCAAATAATGCTGCTAACCAGCAAAGAGTTTCATAAATAGGTTAGAAAATATAGACTTTGAGCTTTGCCTAAAAACCTACTTATCTATCTTGAAGTAAATATGGTTATTTGAATGAACAAAATAGTCATAATTACTTAAAAACGTAAATCAACTCAGACTTTAATCATTTCTCCATACATAAATAATCAGAAATTGATATTATTTTAATCCTCATCTTCCGTATTTGAGCATTCATCTTCGGGTAAATAATCTGGACCTTCTTTATCTGGCAAGCTCTCATACCAATGGTGCAGTTCGTGGGGTATTATTTTTTCAGTGCACATTTTCATTAAATCTTTCTTCTTTGCTTTCGTAATAGAAAGCGTTTTGCTATAAGCTTTTTCAAGGATGCGCTATACTCAAATTCTTTTTCAGCTTCAACGTTAAGTTTTCGTTTACGCAAATTTTTTGTCGGGGGGCATGTTCCGGTTTTACCTTTTTCGACACATCCATTTCCTTATAGTCTGATTTGTAGTCGTACCTGTACAGAACAACGTTAGGTTTTTTTTTTATCAAACCTAAAACATACTAAGTATCCATTACTACATAATATATTGATCACACTCAAAAAAATTAAACTGAATGATTCCTATCAATGTTTAGAAATAGATTTCAATACCAAAAACATAAGTCGAATTTTTAGAAATACTGTGGTGTTACTATGTAGGTAACTGGTTAAAACAATTAATTTATTTCCCAAAAAATGACGCTGTGAAAGAAAAGTTACCCCTTCCATTTCGAAGGAGATATAATAAGACAGTGAGTATTATTGACTGCTTCGAAATTAGAATAGAAAAGCCCTCCAACTCTCTACACCAATCTTTGACGTGGTCGCAGTATAAAGGCTGCAATACTATTAAGTATTTGATATCAATAACTCCAGATGGATTGATAAACTTTGTGTCGAACGGGGGGGTTATGGTGGTAGAGCTACTGACACAGACATTTTTTAAAAAAGCAAAATTTTGGAGTTGATGCCAAAAGGAATCGCAGTAATGGCCGACAGAGGTTTTAAAAATATTGCAACCGATGTAGAGATGCATGGCTGTTTTTTAGTGAGACCTCCAAGTGTCAGCACGGGTAAAGCTAGTACGAAGGAGGAAACCATGGAAACAAAACGGATTGCAGCTCTACGAATACATGTCGAAAGGGCTATAGGGCGAATAAGAGAATATAAACTGACTGCACCTCATGCATGTGTCGACACAAACGCTATTGACATGTTAGATGACATCGTTATAATATCTTGTGGATTAGTAAACTTACAAAGCAAATTAGTTTAACTTAATATTTATCTTATATGTGATAATGATAACTAGAATAAAAGAAATTATGTATAAAAACTTCACTGTTATTGTATAATATTTATTTTACTCTCAGTATTAATTATACTATTTTAACTATTCGGATATTCTAGAGCAGTTTTATGAATATATTTTCCTCCCAGAACATAACACACTTTCTGATTAATTCCGCACAATAATCTTTATCATACGTTACTTCATGTATGTCAACTATTTTTGAGGTTTCAAAATCCTCGTGTGCAATACAAAAAAAGCACTTTTCTTTCTGTGCAAAAAACATTTGCAGTTGTATTTGTGCATTATATTTTTGTACCACAACTCCATCTTTAACGTATTTTTCAATATTTCTATTATATAATGGACACTTTATTTCTAATATGCATTCTTCGGCAATGCCGTCTGGAGAAACGCCTAGAACTGGATAATCTTTAGAAAGAATAAGACCAACTCTTCTGAATTTATTATTTTGATCTTAGATACTTCTTTCATGACAGATTCTTCCAACAGTTTACCTGCAAGTAAAAAGATAAATTAATCGAAAGCTATTAACTTAACGCATGTATGAAATGATTTTTTTTTATATATCATAATTTTATTCACATAAAATGTAGGTACTACAAACCTCTTGTGATTGCGATCGTCTCTTTAAACTTATAGGCACCTAAGATTGTTTCGACTAAAACTCCATCGGGTGTACTGCATTTAGCGGATTCGTACGCTTTTGATGCCGTAATAAGAGCATATCTCATTTCATGCCACAATTTAGAGTCTGCTTGTGTTCTTGTAGCATTTTCGATCGCATCGCATTGCTGGGAACGTATATTTTCTTTGCAAAAAGTAATAAATCTGTCTGCATCCTTAACACTGCTTTCTTTTCTAAATTTCAATACACAAGATTGTGTATTGAAACGTTATCTACATCTCTCATCATTATCATTTATTATCATCATCTTTTTAACTACTCCAGCGTTGCGCCAGGATTATTAATAACACCCTATATATCTCCTTGCACGACTTAGTCTACAAGGTTATTCATAATTAACTACACAAACTGACAGGGCCTAATTTTTGGGTCGTAAATATTGGTTTGGCCGAATAAAATTAATTCCTAAGCTGATTTAAGTTTTTGTATCAAAATTTTATTTTTATTTATTTCTGTGCTTCATTTTGCATAACTATTACCACAGAGACCGCCGCCCGACACGATGACGCCACCTGCCACCCGCCACCTGCCGTCATGTCATTGACCTTAGTGATATTTCTAATTTAAAGTTTAGACTTTCCATCACACTTTAATCAGGCTTTGGACTGACCAAAAAGCGTTGACTAGTTACTTACCTATTAATTACCTACTTAAATACCAATCTACCTAGTTAGTTTGCAAAATACTTTGCAACTTAGTTTGCAACCACATCATTTTCATTATTATGTAGATAGGTACCTAGTTGTGTCGTATACGTAGGTAACTAATAACGACTTACATCTAGGCGTGTTTATAAGTCATTGATAGGTACTTACACTTAGTATTTACATGGTTATGAACATGTTCCACATGTCCAACTTGCTCTCGAATGCAAAGACGCACTCTGCGAAAACACTGTTGAACACACACACTCGAACTTCGAACTCCTGCCGTTTCCGTGCTCTTACGAGACCTCATCACTTTCTCGGTAACATAGCACCTCAAATTAGTCTCGCGGTACGTGCCGTGACGTGCGGTGACTTACAGGCGGGAACTCGTACTGACCGGCGCGCACCGCGTGCGGGCCGCGCCCCGCTGACTGGGGGGGGGCTGGCCGGGGCTGAGCCGCGCCCGCGCATTGGGCGCGGACGCGGCTCATAGGTCAAAAAAGGTCACGTAGCTCGCCTTTGTTTGAAATGCACTGTCGGATGTACCAACGAGCCAATAATTCCAAACGTTAATCTACATCGATTTTCTCGGTATTTTCATAACAAAACTTAAAAAAATCATTTCATAAATATTTTTTATTTTAATTGTTGAACCTAATTCCTGAGTATTTGTAGCTAATAATGAATAACCCTGTATAGTTTAATATTTTTTTTTTGTAAGTTATGTTACTACGTGCATAAGGTCGTAATACTTGTTTTGAAATACCGAATGCCGCATCACCAACAATAACGTATGGAAGTGGTTCGGTCGTATTAGGCAATGGTTTAGGGAGAGGAAAACACAACTCTTCGTTTTGTAATTTTAAAAACAAATTGCTGTGTCTGAATATTGAAGAATCGGAGTCTGTTCCACATGAACCGACGTTAATGTATGTAAAACGATAGTCACAATCACATACAGCAAGTAAAACAACAGAAAAGAATTTCTTGTAATTGCAATAAATACTTTCACTATGTTCTGAGTTGATTATTCTCACATGTTTACCATCTATACATCCAACACAGTTTGGAAAGTTTGCTTTTCCGTTAAAATCATTTATGATATGAAGCCATCCCTCTGGCGATGTTGGCAATGAAAGGCATTCTTCATGTAGAATTACCCAAATTGTTTTGCACACCTCCTTAACAATAGAACTGATTGTTGATACCCAAAGACGATAACTGTAATGCAAGTCGGTGAACGTATGACCTGTTGCTAAGTACCTGAAAGGAAGAAGTAATTTGGATTATTTTTTGTTACAGATAAAAATGTACAACAGAGATGGAGAACCGCTCGGGATGCGTACACAAGATCGAAAACCGCAATTATTAATACGAAGTCCGGATCTGGTGGTGGAGATATAAAAAAAAAGTATATCAACTACGATCACATGCGATTCCTCGACAAGAAACACCCCGTCGAAGTTGAGGATCCTGCGTCCCAGCTGTCAATCAGCCAAGAAAACACTCCTGTATCCTGTGATCTGCGCGTTGAGATCCCTTGGAAAGTAGAAAACGACGTAGTATGCCATGCAGTAGATCTTGGTGTCCGCTTGAGGATATGCGATCGAAGACGCGACGCATACTGGGTGATGTCATCAGTGGTGCTATCATCAACCGGAGAGAGAAACTGGCCAGGTAAACGTAGTGCCTCACCATATTCGGCGGCTGATGTCTGAAGATCTTGGCGCATGCCAAGAAGTACCAGTGGAAGAGCTTCTGTCCACTGGAGTAGTGCGGCACATGATTGCTGCCTTGAGTTGCCGGTGTAGACGCTCGACGATCCCATTGGTCGCAGGATGGTAAGGAGTGGTGCGAAAGTGACGCGCACCAACCAAGGCAGTGAGAGACTGGAAGAGGTGGCTCTCAAACTGGCGTCCGCGATCAGTGGTCACGCGAGCAGGGCAACAACATCGACATTCTTTCTTCGTATCGATCCACGTTACACGATCTTCAAATTTATACATCGACGAGCATTATTCTACATCTTCGAGTACTGTTCTACATCCTCAACATTCATGCTGGATGTCTACTACTACGAGTGACTCAGAATTTTACGACAATTGTAAGGAAACAGTCGACACATTTATGATGACCAGCGGTGACGAAATCAAACGCCTCAGAGTGGCAAGGGGACAATGCAAATCATTTATAGCCAGACTAGAGGCATTCTTTGAGGAAAAACAAAGGATTGACTGCGACGAATTGGAATCGAGAAGTCTCCAGCTATATTAGCAATACAAAAGGTTCCAAGAAATACAACTTCAACTGATCTACCACGACGAGAACGACGATGAGTCAGGGTTGCTGGATGATCGCTACTTCCGCCTGTGTGCTGCTATCAAAAAATGTAAGCAGTCAACATCAAATGCAAATGCTAGTAAATTCAGTGCTAGAAAAAAGTGACATTAGTAGTAACAAATTAAATAAACAAAGACAATTATTACAGACCTCTCGAGATTATTACACCTCGGAACGCTGTTCGACAATGGCAGCTTCCGCATCGCCGTCGGTCTTTAACTGGGTGCTGCCACTGTCTAAAGCAGGGGTTCCCAAACTATTTTGGACAAGTGACCCCTTTTCCAAAATGAAACGTTACCTCAGACCCCCATGGCCAAATTACCTACTTTTAAGATCAACCCCCTTATTCATAATGGTCCGCTAACTTAAAACAGCTGCTACAGTGTTATTAACCGACTTCCAATCAAAAAGGAGGAGGTTCTCAATTTGGTTGTATTTTTTTTTTCTTTTAATGTTTGTATGTAACTTCGTCATTTGTAAGCCGATTTGAAAAAATTTTTTTTTATCTGAGAGGTACTGCTTCCAGATTGGTCCCATTTTAATTTTATTAAAATCAGTGTTGCCATTTTTTTTTAAATATTTTTTTTAATGTTTGTAACTGCATGCCTCCGTCATTTATGAACCGATTTAGAAAATTATTTTTATCTGAAAGGCACTGCTTTCAGATTGGTTTCATTTTAATTTTATTAAAATCGGTGCTGCCATTTTTTTTTAAATAATTTTTTAATGTTTGTAGCTGCATGCCTCCGTAATTGATGAACAGATTTAGAAAATTATTTATTTATCTGAAAGGCACTGCTTCCAGATTGGTCTCATTTTAATTTTATTAAAATCGGTGTTGCCATTTTTTTAAAATAATTTTTTAATGTTTGTAACTGCATGCCTCCGTCATTTATAAACCGATTTAGAATTTTTTTTTTATTTGGAAGGTTATTCTTACGTCCAGATTGTCCCAAACGAATTTCATTAAAATCGGTTTAGCCGTTTGGCAATGAAGTCGGTTTTACTAGTTTTTTAAAATTATTTTTCTTTCTGAATTAGGTCAATAGAAAAAGACAGAGTGAGAATTAGCAGTGCTTTAAGTTAGCAGACTATTATAAATAAGGGGCCTATCTTTAGTTTTCTTTCTATTGATACAAAATACCTAGGTGCTAAGGTACAAATTGGAAAACTTTGCACTTGGTTAAGTGATTCGTAAATTCTGTTTCAGCCACTTTACTTCACTTAATTTAGCTATTTTATAACTTTGTGATCTCTTGAAATAAATGAGTACTTATATGAGTTATTATCGTTCAAGCTCCAACGAATTTCAAAACGCAAATGAACTTTCAACCTAAGTGCAAGCTCGTTAAATAGTAAAATATCAGGAACATGTTTGGATTTGCAGCTTGATCATGAATTCGTTCGTTTTAAATCACGTATGCGTCAAATAGAGAGCAAGTCAAAACGCGCCTGAAAGATGTACGCTCGAACTCTTTCATCTTGCACAAACTTGTCCACACTGACTTGCCTAGTTTTTCATCTTGTACGAACTTGATACTTTACATTAGGTACTACAACAATGCTATTTCCTACATAAATATTAATTATTCTTAGTACACGTAACACAACATAAACAATACAGTACCTACCTACCTAAAGTTCTAAATAAGAACGTGTGGTAATTTAATAGGGGGTCGATTTTTAGACCTCGTCGACCCCCAAAATCAGTTTTCGTTTATATCGACCCCTAGGAAACCAATATCGACCCCAAGGGGTCGATATCGACCACTTTGGGAATCCCTGGTCTAAAGTTATCGGAGTCCATGTGGCAGTGACGTCGACAGAAACGGACTCCATGGTCTATACTGCCATCATGCCAGCATGTCGTGCAGGTGAGAAGTTAGATGTAACATTTTATTCCGAAAATTGCACCGGACAAAATAAGAATTAAATGATGACAAGTTTATACTCATCTCCGGTTGCTAATCAGTCTGTTTCAGGAAACCTACTATGTTCCTAGCAGAACTATTAGCCCTAAAAATACAATGCCAGCAAAAGGAAAACTTGTTGATAGATACTATAACCAGTTGAGAACTTTAAGAGGTTCTGGGGTGCTCCCAAAAATAAGAAAAAATTGTTGTCATGAAACAAATGACAATGAAATGATAGAAAGTTTTATCTCAATCAATTGATTTTCTGCTTGTTACACGCTGTGGATCAAATAAATAATTTTGCAAGTTCAAGTAGTGAATGAATGAATTTTAGCTTATTTTTACTGACAGATTTATTGTTTGCACAGAGACTGACTATATCATGATATGGTTAAAATACAACCGCGACCCCTGGCCACTGGTTGAAGAAAAATGGAAAGAATAAACAAACAAACAAACAAATATTAAATATTATAGACAACCCACACAACACTATCTAGCCCCTAAGCAGAGAGAGTAAGGTTGCAATGGATTGCCTGGGCTGATAAATATCTTCTGAAGGTAAGACTTCCACTGTTACTGCTGGAGATGTAGGCCGCAGGGTATGTGAAGAATCTCCTGCTAAGACCTCCAAAAGGTCAGCGTCCATTACATTTTGTAAGCTATCCAATGCCCTGTTGATATCATAAGGTGGATAACATAAAGTACCTGAAACCTCTTCCTCCTCAGATATTTCATCCTCTGATGATGCATACATTTCTTCCAAAGCTCTTTCGATTTCATGTTCGCGAACAATCATCATACTATTCAGCTATATTCACCGTAAATTTGGATAAGACATATATTCATACTTCGCATGCAGTTAACAAATATTGGCAAAGCCCTGATGAACCTGGTGTGACTAAGGCAATTTCTCTCGGGCAAAGATATAATATATTATCGTTCATGCTGATTCAAGAGATGGATTTGTTGACAATTGTTTACTGGCCAATAAAACAAAAAAATTGTCAGCAGACTATCACCATGATATGAATCAAGATAATTTTACCAAGTGGGTAAGAGAGAAACTAATGCCCAATCTGCATCAACCATCAGCCATTGTGCTAGACAACGCATCTTATCAAAAGTGTGCGCCTAAACAAACCTTCAATTGCTAATGAAAAAAAAAGATAATTTGGAGAAATGGCTAGATGACAATGGCATAAAATATACAGAAAATGCATTAAAAAATTTCTTGCTACGTCAGGATCTAAATATGTATTTGATGAAATCAAAAAGTTTCTCATCTAACTCGAACCGTTTTTGAATTTGTAAAATAATTTCTACATAAAAATCCCGGCAATTTGAATAAACTATTTTTATGAAACAACGGGATAATAGTGTTAAAAACCATGATAGTTTCAAAAGTTATAATTTGAATAAAATTTGCTCATCTCTTCTTTTGAAGCTTTCGTCTTCAAATCTTGTAGAATATCATATGCTTCCATACCAACATAAATGTGGTCGTCATTGAGGTGCATTTCTGGTTTAGTTAAATCTATTGTCATAAAGTGGCTTACATCTCCAGGGAGACCCCTGTACTGTTTTTTAATGAAGTTGCCCATAAAACATTGTACCATTTTTCGAATCATCTCTGGCAGCATGTAAAGTTGAGATGAACTTGATTGAAAGAAGGTATTAAACTCATTTGTTACCGAGAAGACATAACTCATGAAGTGCAAAAATGCACCATTGAATGGGTTATTAAGACTGGCCAGTATGGAATCACTTGTATGAGAAGGATCCTGAAAAACTGTCTCTGTAAAAAATAATTTCAAAGCATCATATTGTTCCAGTATCCTGTCGATACAAGCTTGAAGTGACAACCATCTTGTATTAGCTGCAGTTAACAATTTATGATGGTCAAGTTTCAGAAAATCTTGGAACTGTTTCAATGATTCGGTTCGTTTCGGGCTCATGTGAAAATATGCTGGCATATTCCGGCACAAATCTTCTAAATTTTTAGGCAGTGGGAAGCGTGTGATGTTGCAAGGTGGATTAGGTGACATGTGCAATTGTGCACCCTACAACGATAAGATGTGGAATTTCTTTTATGAGTAAGGCTTGAACTGAATTGTGTTTTCCCATCATAACATTTGGAATGATTTGAAATGACGGCTAATAGAGAAGAGTGGAGAACGAAAACCGACCCTACATAAAGTGGGACAAGGACAAGAGAATGATGATGATGATTGTTTTTAGGGTTCCGTAGCCAAATGGCAAAAACGGAACCCTTATAGATTCGTCATGTCTGTCTGTCTGTCTGTCTGTCCGTCCGTCCGTATGTCACAGCCATTTTTCTCCGAAACCGTAAAAGCTAGACTGATGAAACTTGGCGAGTAGATGTATTATGTGAACCGCATTAAGATTTTTACACAAAAATAGAAAAAAAACTATAAATTTTGGGGGTCCGCATACTTGAAACTGAAACTCAACAATTTTTTTTTTCATCAAACCCATACGTGTGGGGTATCTATGAATAGGTCTTCAAAAATGATGTTGAGGTTCCTAATATTGTTTTTTTTAAAACTGAATAGTTTGCGCGAGAGACACTTCCAAAGTGGAAAAAAGTTGGTCCCCCCCCTCTAACTTCTAAAATAAGTGACTGATAAAGCTAAAAAAAATATATGTTGTACATTACTATGGAAACTTCCAACGATATTTGGTTTGAACGAGATCTAGTCAGTAGTTTTTTTTTTATACGTCATAAATCGTAAACCGTAATTTACCTTTCGACGAACTACTAGAACTTCTAGAACTCTATGTTATATTACTTACTGCTACGGAACCCTTCATGGGCGAGTCCGACTCGCACTTGGCCGGTTTTTTATTATCCATTATCAGTTCTTATTGTCTTAATTTTACGGTTCAACTGATTTTCTACTCTATTTTTGAAGTTTTCAACTACTGATTTCACATCTGTTTTATTTTTGAGAAATAAATAAAAACTTTTCGTGAATCAATCAAGGTGACAAAATATCTAGCCCCTCCTATGGCCCACATAGGTCTGAGTGAACCACTTCCGATGGTGCACTTGCTCGGGAACCAGAGCTGGGGAAAGGTAATCTACTTTGTCTTCCTTCAATACAGGGTATACAGGTTGTAATTTTAGTGTCTACCAATTTAATTCCCTCAGCACATGACTCTAGCTTCTTTAAATCTGTATAATTTGAATGACCCATGCGTCTGTGCCATACATTCATACTGTTATTTACTGCTGTGTTGGCCATCACTTGTTCATTATTTGTCAATGTTTTTTAACATGTATGTATCATTTACCAGCTGAGCATTTGCAACCCACTGCCCACTTTGATTAAATATTTTGCAGCCTGCATGGTGAAAGTTTATTTTGCAACCACTCTGTATGATCTTGCTGACAGAAAGCAAATTTGTTGACAACTTAGGAACAAATAAGGCATTCCTTACCATAATTGCATTGTTGCTGCCATCTTCACCAGGCACATTCAGTGTTACGTTACCACAGCTTACCTCATCCAAAATTTTATTGTCGGCTATGCGAATAGTTTTGACTGGTGATGCCTTCTCATCCTCCAGCCAGTCCCGGTGCATTTTTAGATGCATAGATGCGCCAGAGTCCACAAACCAGTTCTTTGTATCATGTGCGTTGTAGCTGAAAAAGCTGCAATGAAACCATTAGTATTATTGTCACTTTTATTATTTTTCTTGAACCAACAGGCGTTGCTGAGATGTCCATTTTTATTGCAATTTTTTGTTTTTTTTGTTTTTATTAATTAATTAATACGGTCTACATCTCGACCACTTACACTAATTAATACTAAAACTAAGATTAAAATAGAATACAAAAAAAAAAAAATCTAAATCAAAACAAAATAAAAAACATAACATACAATAAGGATCAAAATTAACTACAAATATTTGAATTATATACAAATTAAATGCCATAACACAATTAATAATACACCTAAAATTAAGTTCTTTAATAAATTAATGTCAAATGCATGCTCACCCTTCCTTACATCATTCTTTCTCACAGTGTCTCAGACATACCGACACAAGATTATTCCATTCGTCCGAAAACACGTCACAATCAGGATTTTCAGTCAGGAGTTTATTGAGGGTGGTGAGGGTGCGAGGTAGTGGAGAGTTGCACGCGCAACTGTTCTGCTCAAAGGTGGGTCAAAAAGCCTGTGTCTTCTGCATCTAATGTACTTGTTTGGCACGTAGAGGCGAAGTAACTCGTTATGCAAATCAGGAGCATCTATCCTGCAGCGAAAAATTTATAAAACGGTGGTCAGTTGGTCATACGCTCTTCTGGTGCTGAGAAAGTTGTATCCTAAACACCCTAAAAGATATTTAGTAGGGTACAAGAAAGGATAGTACCCTAAGTTTCGTTTGTAGAGGAATCGGAGGAATGCCTTCTGTACCTTTTCTAGGAAGAGAGCGTATGTGACCTCATGCGGATTCCGCACACAGGAGCTGGACTCTAGTTTGCTTCGGACTAGAGTACTGAAAAGTAACCGTACCACATGCTCACTTCGGAAATCTCGGGCATTTCGCAGCACAAAGCCCAGTCTCCTGAACGACTCCTTGGCTACGGTGGCAATGTGGTCATGCAATTGTATCACCGTGGGCCTTTCGCCTTTTTGTCTTTGATATCTTGATTCCCTTTGTAATGTTGATTGTTCTGGTTATGATTCTTTTTATGTTTAGTATAAAAAGCGGAAGACTCGGAAACATTTACTTCTTGCAACAGTTTTGTCTTGATAAAATCCGAAGATATTTTTATACCAGAACTCTCAATGCCCATTATCATGGGTTTATGGTATGGTATCATCATGGTATATCATAGTATCCGGCAGCCTTGCGAGCATTAGTGTGCCGGGTCATTCTTCGTCTACTTGAAATTTGATACCTCTGAGCTTGTGCGCTGTGACCATAATTTTGTTTACATATTTTTCAACTGTAGTGCAGTTACTTAGCGATGTGTTGATAAGATTTTTCAGTAAACACACTTTTCTTTATAGACCAGAATCTTCAAACGCATTTTATTCCACACCTCCTTTGCCGTTTTGGCATCTTGCACATGCACGTAGTTGATGCTATCGACGAGAAAATACATTTTTGACTTAGCTTTTAGATCCTTCGCTGCGTCTATCGCTTTTCCAGCGCTGGGTTCCACACAATTCCATAACTCTTCGTGTTCCAAGTAAGTTCTGACTGCAAACCTCCATGTATCATAATTTTCTCTGCCGGTCAATTTAGCAATTTGCATATTGGTATTCGCCATCCTTGCCAATTAGGATTCTTTCCTTGAGAATCCCTGGATTGGAAGAAGACACGCACAAATACGGTGTGCGCCGGCGACGATTTTACCAACTCTAATTTACTGAAAATAATAGCTGAAACCTAAAAATACTAGCTGGGTGGTTTGGGACGGCCCAAAACCTGATGAAATAAAAACCCGAGAACCACTTTACTGTTAATAATTAGAGATTGACAAAAGCACAATATATTGATGAGAGCCTACAACCATTACGGGAAAGCGAGTGACGTCACAGTCATTTTGGCGGCAGTGTCCAGAGAGTTGTCATCTGTCATGATCCATTGACGTTGACATAATTACGCATCGTACAGCTTGCAGGTGACACAGTGTTGTTTATATTTCAACATTTACAGACAACCGTTTTTAATAAAAATTCAAGTAAGAAGAATATCTCGAAAAATCAGAATATTTTTACAAAGTTCGGTAAATTGTGTTAAAATTATGTAAACATTGACGACGTGACCGTGGCTCCGGTCGCGTTAGCAGTCCCTAAGAGTTATTCGTAGAGTGTGATTAGGATCCGATGGCGCAGTGGTCAGCGCAGCCCCGTACCGAGGGGAAGGTCGCGGGTTCAAATCCCGCTCGGCTCTTAACTTTTGGGACATTATAAATTTTTTTGTGATTTCCTTAAGTGTAGTTAACACTATAAAATTAATAAACAATTATGGTAAAACAATTGTCAAAATCGGTTCAGTAGTTAATCCAGAGATTATCTCTACAACATCACAAACAATATTTATTTATTTATTTATTTATTATAAAATCGATTCAGCAGATTGGTCATAAAGTCGGTTTCTCAAGTTTTTTAAACTTAAAATTATACATCCCCAGTAACACGATTACATTACCACAATCGAGAAATTACGTTTTGATTGGTGTTTAGGGTATCGGCAACCACGCTTTGGATAGCACCGGCTTGCAACATACCTATCGCTCTTATCATTTCTTCTCTGCTTAAATGTCGACGTTCCATGACAACAAATACCACAAGATTCGTTAAAATTAAAAATGACTTAGATAGCACTTACTGATAAAACTTAATTTATCTTAGGCAAAATTAACGTTATTTAATTTAAAGCGGAGTCCCCACTATATCTTTGGTCTTGTGTGTGTGTTCGATTAATATTTAATTTTTATAATTGGAAAAGGGAGCAAAAGAGCTTTAATTCCATAATATAAACTTTTTCTAAAAAGCGAATGGTTATACTCGGAGTTTTAATTCGATTCCAGATTTGACATTAGCTACTGTCATTTTGTGAAATAATGAGACCACATATATTAGTGTAGTGATGAACACAAAAATCGATAAACAATCAGTGTGTGTGCCATTAGTGTGCCAATTAATGACTAAATTATTGATTTTTATTTAAATAAATACATAATTATTCATAATAATTATTTATTACTTAGTAATCGCTGCTCTATTTTATAAAAAGTTTATATTTTTGTTTTTATATTAAAAACAAAACTTATAATAAAAGAGCCTAGATAGTTTTCAGTATTGGCAGCCCGTGCGCGCTCGTGCAGCTATCGCCATTTTGTTTATCGTGTCATTCGGCTTCATTCTCCCAGTCTGACTGCACGAATATCTTATTTCATTGCGAATCGATATTTTGTTATTTTGTTGGGTTTTTGTTAAAGAGTTGTTACGTTGTGTTTGTTGTTACGTTTATAGTTTTTTGTGAACTTTGATTGAATCTATTTGTTTTGGTTTTCCATCAAAATGGATCCTCAGCCAAGTACATCACAAAAAGACGTGGATGTTTTCTTGTCCCCAAGAAAAAAACGTCCACGAAAAGCTTTCACTGTTACTGAAAAAGTAATGATCCGCAACGCCTACAAATACGTGAAAAATGAAATTTCTGCGCAATTGGAGGCCTTTGAAGTTGTGGAAGAAAATGAATGTATGAGCAAAGTTGCTGACATATTGGGAATCACGCTCTGTTTGTAACGTTTTGAAGGAAGTAAATAAAGGTGCACCGCCAACTCCTCCTAAAAAAACTGGACCAAAGCGAAGTTTCAAAGATAAAATTGATGAATTTACATTCTCTGCAATACGAAGAATTGTTCATCAGTTCTTTTACCGAAATGAACCTCCAACCATTGCAAAGGTTAGTCAATCAGTCAGACAGTATTATTTTATACCTACATCTTTTATATATAAGTAATGATTCCAAGCTATTATAAAATTTACTACTTTAGATTTTACAAGTGATGAACGATGATTCAGAAATGCCCAAGATTTCCAAAGACACCCTCAGAAAAATTTTGAAGCATCTTAATTTTGACAGATCACGTTCGATTTTCGCTGAGATCAGTTGTGTCAAGCGCGACCGCGCGTACCAACAGTGCAAAGTGCTAACTAATCAAAACAAAGCTGTCTCCACGAACGGCCGGACCGCGATGACCTTGACAATCATTGCGTAAGGCATGTTTCCGAACAGCTAATCATATTGTTACGGCGACGATACTATTGCCGAAACAATGAATACACCCACTAGAGATAGCAGAGTAACTCTGCAGACAGAAACGGAACGCATGCTATACGATCGTTTTATAGCAACAAGTGACCGTTATCATGCAGAAAAAAAGGAGCGCGAAAAACTTCAACTTCTTGTAAATGACTTGACGAGTCAAATAAAAGTCCTGCAAGAGCAGCTCAAATGTGTTATGGAGCAACTACCCACGACACTATCGACCACAACGATGGAAACATCTTCTGCTGGCGTGGAATACGCCACTGACGAAGAAGAACTTGCGAAGGAAACGGAGTGGATCAGGACAAAATCAAGGAAAAAAAGAAAATTAAACGTCTCACCCACGCTTTCACCGCAAGAAGCCGAGAAAACATCTACAGACAAACCTAAAAAAATTCCCCTTCCACCACCAATTGTAGTGGATGGGGTTACCAATTACCAAACCTTTTATGACTTTCTGTCAGCAAATCAGCCCACAGGCACCTTCACTATGAAATTGATGAGTGGTGGCTGCGTGAAAATTAACTCTTGTAATGAAGAGGCATACAGGGGCATTACAAAGACCTTATTAGATAACGACTGCCTCTGGCACTCGTACGAAAATAAACACGAGAGACCAATAAGAGTGATGGTTAAAAAATTGCCATCCTCTTGCAAACCAGAGAGAATCGTAGAAGACCTGAGGATCAAAGGTTACAAAATTGAAGATGCAGTAAACAAACTGAGCTGGAAAAGTAAAGAGCCACTCAATATGTTTACGCTTACTTTCAACAACCAGGAAGAAATAAAGAAGGTATACGAGATTAAATATATACTCGGATGTATGGTAGAGATCCAACCACTTAGATCTACTAAACTGGTTCCCCAGTGTAAGAGATGCCAAGCTTATGGACATACACACAAGTACTGTGCTAAGGAGGCAAGGTGTGTCAAATGCACGGGAAAGCACTTAACCAAAGACTGCAAAAAAACAGCAGAAGACAAGCCAAAATGTGTTCACTGTGGAGAAGCACACCCGGCTAACTATAGAGGTTGCATAATAGCCAAGGAAATGCAAAAAATGAGAAACAAGGCAGTGATTAAACCATTAGCCGGGCATCAGCAGAAGGTCACTGGACCACTGGTAAGTGCCAAAAATTCGACTATTAACCAGCATAATCACAGCTCAAGGACTATCAGCAACACCAACCAAAACGTATCCTACGCCCAAGCGGCTGCCAAAAGCACAATTTCCGTACAACTTAACGAGCAGGCCAAACAATTAAACGGCAACAAGCTGGACGAAATACTAAAACTCATGAGCACTTTCGATCAGCGTCTACAGAAAATTGAAAATAGCACTAAAACTGCTATACTTAAGGCCAAACAATGATTAGTTCAATTAAAATAATGGCTTGGAACTGCAACGGGCTACAGAAACACCAGAGTGAACTGCAAGTAGTCCTTGATATAGAAAATATAGATGTGTGTCTTATATCAGAAACACACTTTACTAAGCAATCCCATATTAAATTCAAAGGTTATACAGTTTATCATGCACTTCACCCAGATAATAAAGGTAGGGGTGGCAGTGCTGTTATCATAAAGAATAATATCAAACACCATGAAAACAGTAAATACGAAGAGCCTGATATACAATCTGTATCCATCAGTATCAACACCAAGAAGTTCCCTCTCACGGTAGCTGCCATATACTGCCCACCAAGGCACGCAATAAAAAAACATACCTACCTGAACCTTTTACAACCACTGGGAGAAAGGTTCATATTAGGAGGTGATTTTAACGCTAAAAATACCTACTGGGGCTCGAGACTTACCAATACCAAGGGAAAAGAACTAATGAAAGCAATAACAGAAACAAGCAGTGATGTTATATCAACGGGATCCCCAACCTACTGGCCAACCGACCCGCTCAAAATACCCGATTTAATCGACTTTTTTGTGTATAAAAATATATCACATAACTACCTAAAAACAGATCAGAGTTATGACATGAACTCAGACCACTCTGCCATATACCTAGAAATAAAAGACAAAATTGAACTTAAGGAAAGTACACCTAGCTTAGTAAATAAATACACAGACTGGGAGAGTTTTAAAATAGAATTAGAAAATAACATAGACCTCAGGGTACCCTTGAAACATCCAGAGCAGTTGAATTCTGAAGTAAATACATTTGTGACGCTTATACAGAAGACTGCCTGGGAAAACACCCCAGAAATAAAAAAAAGGGTAGCAAAAAACAATTATCCCAAATATATTATAGAACTCATCCACAAAAAAAGAAGACAGAGAAAGCAATGGCACCAATCACGGTCTCCGCAAGATAAAAACAAGCTTAACAGTCTCACAAAACAACTGAAAATGCAAATACAACATTTCAATGATAATACTACCCACTCATATCTTCAAAATCTATCCAATAACCGCAATAGTAGTTATTCACTTTGGAAAGCTACAAAAAACTTAAAACGACCTATAACTCAAATTCCTCCTTTAAAAGAGGATAATGGGAAATGGGTTGTTAGTAATGAACAAAAAGCAAAAAAGTTTGCAGAGCATCTAGAAGACATCTTCAAACCGAATGAAGGTCCAATAAGCTTCAAAACCACAAGTCTTTGTGACGTACGGGACGAAGATCTCGATTTCATAAAACCAGTTTCCCCAAGAGAAGTACTCAGTGAAATTACCAAGAACATCAACCCGAGAAAATCACCAGGATTTGACCTTATTTCGGGTGAAATATTACACAATCTTCCCAGAAAAGCTCTTATTAAACTTACTAATATTATCAATGCTGCACTAAGACTGAAATATGTGCCAGACTTATGGAAAGTAGCTGAGGTAATTATGATAGCAAAACCGGGTAAGCCATGTCATGACGTAAAATCATACAGACCAATCTCCCTGCTACCTATAATATCCAAACTATTCGAAAAGCTATTATTAAAAAGGCTAAAGCCTCTGATAGAAGCTAACAATATCATCCCAGAGCATCAATTTGGATTTAGAGAGAAACACTCAACGATAGATCAAGTACATAGAATCACAAATATAATCGAGAAAACATTAGAAGAAAAAAAAGTGTGTTCCACCATATTTCTTGATGTAGCACAGGCCTTTGATAAAGTTTGGCACGAAGGCCTCATACGCAAATTAAGGCAAATCCTACCCATGCCTTACGCAGAAATATTGCAATCGTACTTAACAAACAGAGTCTTTAGAGTAAAGCATGAAGATGCCTATTCAGAAATAAAACCAATTGAAGCAGGGGTGCCACAAGGAAGTGTATTAGGTCCGGTCCTGTACCTTTTATACACCAGTGACATTCCAGAACTAGAAAATAATACTATAGCAACCTTCGCTGATGACACTGCCATAATGGCTGTAGGAGCCTCTTACGCAGAAGCAGCAGAAAAGGTCCAAGTAGCAGTTAATAAAATCCATGACTGGACAGTACAATGGAGAATCAAATTAAATGAAACAAAATCAGTCCACGTTAACTTCAGCTACAAAAAAGAAAATTACCATCCTATTTTTATTAATAGCAAGCTCATACCATATTAAAATAACGCAAAATACTTAGGCATGACGCTTGACGCAAAGCTACGCTGGAAAGCTCACGTCAAGAAGAAAAAGGAAGAGTTGGAACTAAGATACAAAAGCATGTACTGGTTACTTGGAAGAAACTCTCCAGTGTCCGTACACAACAAAATACTATTGTACAAACAAGTCCTTATGCCAGTATGGACCTATGGTATACAGCTCTGGGGCTGTACCAAAAAGAGCAACATAGAAATAATCCAGCGATTTCAAAACAAAGTACTCAGGGGCATAGTGAACGCTCCCTGGTACATACGCAACGACGATCTCCAAAGGGACCTTAACATTGAGATCGTCGATAAAGTGATAAAAAAACACGCAGAAGCTCATGAACAAAGGCTTCTTCACCATGTGAATGTCGAGGCAATCCAGCTCCTTGACAACACGGACCTAGTGAGAAGGCTCAAAAGGAAAAAACCTTTTGAGTTAGTGTAGTGTATATACAATAGTGAACTGTAGTGTAAGTGTAAACTAGTGCTACGTTTTAAGAACACAAGAACAAAGTGTTTCCCCTTACGTGAATAGAGACAATAAGAAACGTGCTTATGGACACATTCTTAGAATACCAATGTAGAAATTTAAGTCAGCATAAAATTGCTCATTAGCCTACATTATGGCTAGATCGTAATCTTATTAGGATACATTATTTATAATATTATAAGTGTGTAAACTAAGTAAAAAAAAAAAAAAAAAAAAAAAAAAAAAAAATCTTAATTTTAAATTTGTTGCACGGTCACGCAAGAGCACACTTGTTGATCGAAAAGATATAATAACATGGCGCCAGCGTTACTTGCGATCTATATGTCAGTTTCGACGAGAAGGGAGACATATATATTATCAAGATGAAACTTGGGTTAACGCAGGTAAGGCTAACATTTATACACAAGATGAATTTATATACATTTTACATTACATTTAATAGTAATATTGAATGTTCATGTACTATATTTATTTTAAGGTCATACTGTAAAAAAAACTTGGGTGGACAAGAAAGTCACATCATCTCGACAAGCGTTTTTGGAGGGACTGACCACTGGATTAAAAAATCCATCTGGAAAAGGCAAACGTCTCATAATTAGCCATATAGGTAGTGAAGAAGGCTTCCTGGAAGAGGGGCTCATGATTTTTGAAGCAAAGAAAAATTGTGAAGATTACCATGATGAGATGAATGCAGTTTGTTTTGAGGAGTGGTTCGCTGGAGTCTTACCAAAATTAAGACCAAACTCAATTGTGGTGATGGATAATGCACCTTACCACTCCCGAAAATTGGAAACGGCACCAAAAATGAGCTGGAAAAAAGCTGCCATTCAAGATTGGCTTTTAAATAAAAATATTCATTACGAACCAGATATGGTTAAAGCTACGCTTTTAGAACTGATTCCACATAACGAGTCTTTTAATAAGTACGCTGTAGACGAAATGGCAGCACAACATGGGATCACGGTTTTAAGACTGCCCCCTTACCATTGCGAGCTAAACCCTATCGAATTGATATGGGCTCAGGTAAAGGGGCATGTAGCTCAAAATAATAAAACCTTCAAATTGACAGACGTGAGAAATTTATTACAGGAAGGCATTAAAAAAATTACGGCTACCGAATGGTCTAAATGCGTATCCCATGTTGTCAAAGAAGAGCAAAAAATGAGTAGGCTAGATATGTTAATTGACAATATCACAGACACATTTATAATAAATGTTACAGAAAGTGACAGCGAAAGCGATAGCGATGACAGCGACAATTTATAAAATAAATTATTACCGTACATCTATCTCTTTTATTTGTCATGTTCCTTCATGATCACATTTTTTTATTTATTTCACACACAATTATAAAAGAAAAGTCTCAGATCGTTAATTAATCGTCAAAACTAAATTATCGGTTCAGAAATATTTAATTTCCTGATATACTTAGTTTACGAGAGTAAAATTATAAACGAGAAGAATCGGCCTGGAAATATTCCATTCCCATATCGAATAATTTCGCAACGTCACTATTTAGTACTTGTCATAACGTTGCAACACTGAAATTGTCAAATCTGGAATCGAATTAAAATTCCGAGTATAGTAAGCAAATCATTTCGAAATTTAATATCCCAAGACAAGTTTGATGTGTGTACATCTTGCTGCCTAATAAAACAAAATCGACGTATATAAAGTTTTTTACGAATGTAAAAGAAGTATTGCCAAGTTTTAAACCAAAAACCAATGATGATTGACTTCGAAATTTCAGTCAAGATATAAAAGAATGCTTCTTCCACTTTAAACAATGTTTGACGAAGAAAAGCAAAGAATTGAATGCTTATACCCCACACCTGTGAACCAAAAACACGTTAGAATGTGTGCAGCCTTAGGGCGCTTGTACACGCTAAGAAAAAACGCCGGGTCTACCCAAGAATTCGTGTCGTAAGAAGAAAATAACTGTGTACACTGCTCGCAGCGGTGCACGAAAAAAATCTTATCTGCGCAAGACACGACGCGGCGAACGTTGTTGCGTTTTCGTGTGTGGAAAAGACAAAATTCTTGTCTTGCGCAGATAAGATTTTTTTCGTGCACCGCTGCGAGCAGTGTACACAGTAATTTTCTTGTAACGACACGAATTCTTGGGTAGGCCCGGCGTTTTTTCTTAGCGTGTACAAGCGCCCTTAGCCTTTTTACCGCCAGAAGCAGTCACTGGTCACATACAGATATGTCCCAGTCGGTTAAAGCAGAGAATATACAACAGTTCAATAATTATTTTGTTGAGCAGTGGCTAGACAATGACCGCTGGCAAAACATCTGGAATTGTCACGATGAAAGGCATAGAACAAATAACCTAGTGGAAGCCCAGAATGCCCGCTTTAATATAAAGGTGAAAAAGAAACCCGGGATTTTAAAATGTCTATATGGCATAAAAAATGATTCTTTGCATTTTGATACCGTTTCAAAGCATACTGCATGGATGGACGTGGCACATTTAACACAATATCCACTTCACGTTGTGTCAGTCCTTGGTCTATCAATGCAACTGCTTGTGCGGCCTGTTCTACTGTTAAAGGCATATTGGTTAAATCCAAAGCATCTTTGGATATCCAACCATACCTAGCCACAAAACCTCAAAAATGGATTAACTTAAAAAAATAACTTATGAAACCACCAATTTGAAATGTCGTCTACGTCGCTAAAAGGTTCCGTTAGACTAAATCTCAAAAAATCGTCCAGAAGCACACTCAAACTTAATTAATTAGCCTCATGTAAGGGGCAACGCAAATAGAAGACGGCGAGACGAAGGTACGGTACAGACACGGCGCAGATACGGTGCAGGCGCGATATCTGCGCAAACAGACGCGGGGACGGTACGGCACAGAGTATTATTATACAAGGTGCTATTTAGTGGAAATAACATTTAATACACCTCCTTTCGGTTTTTTTTCGAATACTAATTCCCTCCTTTTGTATCATTAAAATTCCTATGTACAGTCGAGAGCACATCAAGTGTAACATTGCGCTACGAAAGCCGCCACTAACAAGTGCAATAAAGGCGTGCTCAAGGTCAAACTGTATAGCTTGATGTGCTGTCGACTGTACTTATGTTTGCAATATGTAACCGCTATGTTTGCTATTTAACTACTTTAAAATACGAATAACATCGAAATACATAAATCAAATCATAATAAGTTAAATTACATCGGATTTTCATTAAAATCATGGATTAAGGCTGATTTACATTGATACAGTAGCTGGCGCCAGCTACTGTATCAATGTAAATCAGCCTTTAAATATCCATATGGACGAAAATTTGAACAGTTTAAAATATATCGCTACGTATCTTTGTTCATACTGTATATAATGCGAGACGCCGCTTGCGCCTACATCTGCTGGCGACGTGGCGGGGGGCGAGGAGCGGCGTGCCTGCGCCGTCCGCTTGCCGCCTTCAGTCACGAACAAAAGATAACGCAAGACGCACGTCGCTTCGTATACAGGATGCGTGACGATATTGAGTTTAATATTGAGTTTTGCGAGTTAATTGAGCAATACCCGAATATCTATGACTACACTAAGACAGGGTACAGTAACAGAAATGTGCAAGACAAAATATGGCAAGAAATAGCAATAAAAGTCGGTGCAACAGGTATGTATTTTATTTAAATTTTAAACATTATATCTAGTCTGAAACGGAATCGGAGATCGTTGTGTTAGATATGTTGTAAGATATTCCCTGATATGGTAGGGATTTTCTCCCATTAATCGCATGTTAATGTTTGCTCCTATCAAATTATTTCTAAACCGTGGATTTGATTTTTTACCATCACATGTGCGAATTACGTTATGCAACACACACATTGCTTTTATAATATTATCAACATATTCTGGTTTGCAGCAAATAGGCGTGTAAAGTCCACCAAACTTTGACGCTAACATACCATAGGCACATTCTACTGACTTACGTGCCCTTGACAACCTGTTATTATAAGCTCTTCTCTCATTAGTCAATTGATTTCGACCATATGGTCTCATAATATTTCTTTTTAGTGGAAAAGCTTCATCTGCCACAAAATAAAAGGGCACATTCTGTGTTTCTCCAGGCAAAGGTGTAGGGTTCGGTAAATCGAGATCGCCTAGATCCATAGCTTGTCCAAAAGAGCTAACTTGTAATACTGTAACGTAATGGTTACATGTTAAAAAAAAAAAAAAAAAAAAAAAAAAAAAAAAAAAAAAAAAAAAACCTTGCATCTAATATATAAAGTACAGAAAATCAAGTAAAAAACACAAATGCAAGTACCTGTAAAGATTCCTTTTTAAAACATAATAATAGTAAGCTAAAAATATTTAACTTAATAGCTACTTTTCATTCATAAAAAATCATTTATAGAAACAGAAAAATGTAATTATTTTGCTACTTTCGTAACAAAGAATAAATTTACAAAAGCAAACACCTACAAAGTTACCTACAACAGAAAAAATAATAATAGGCGAAAAAGAATCATCGTAATAGCTACTTTTCATACATAAACTTAGCAAACTAAGAAATTTCATGTACTTGTTGTACTCATACGTACTCTAAGGTACTTCATGTACTTAGATCGTATTCCAACAATCTCGTTTATGTTGAAGGGAGCAAGAGGTTGTCTGTCTTGCTCGCTCCACAAGGAGCGCCCATTACAAAAAAACTGAACAATTTCTAGCGTTGCCAACTTACGACGATTGCACGATATTTTTCCGGTTGCCACCAAAAGTGTCTCAAACTGCATTATTTTCGTAGGCTTGCATAAATACTCAGTCGCCGAAGCACCGTCATCATACCACAGTTGAGCCTCGCCAAGTCGCGATTACTAGCTACTATATCCTCGTATAGGACATCAAAGTACCTAGGTATTATCGTGCATTGTTCGTATATAAAGTGAACGTGATATCACCCATAGGAATCTATAACTAGCTCAGTCTTCGTAAGTGATAGGAAGCTTATTATCAAATCAGTGAAACCCCCATCTTGGGTAAGTGTGAACAATACGTTTCTCTAATCCACTGTAGGAATAGGTAACTTGTAGCATCTTGTAATAAGTAGGGTTCTATCGCTAATAGCAAACGCTTGCATTTTACCCGCACCGTACTTACGATCTCATGTTTTAATTTCATGTATGTGAATCAGCTTGCCATGTCATGCTTATGTACCTATTATAGCTGCTTGGAGGAATCTTCGTGTTTTCCTCTATGATTTGAAGGGCATCCAAATGCTAGCTACATTTTATTTAACTTGTCATAAAAATACGCCCGTCATATTATCACCCTAATTTTTATGGCGAGGTAGGTAGTTCATAAAAAATATCTGTATAAAATACTTGCCTTGTTATTTAGGATTTATATCAAAATGCATTTCATTTCATTTCATTACTTTTATTGTACATAGGTCACTTATGTGCTTTTATTTCGTTATCTAGTAACAAAACATGTAAACTCGCTCTGCTTATTCTTAGCTAGGCCACCTCACATTATATACATAGGCATTCCCCTAAAGAGCGGTTTTCTTCCTGAGGTGGTCACGCTTAATATTGGACAACAGATATTAATCTGGACGTCATTCCAGGGTTTCACGGCGCTACGCGTTTTACGCTTACGCTACTTCTCACCACCACCACTCCATGCTGCACTGATGAGCTGCTAGCGGAGTGCTACTACTTACCAGCAGCGGCCGCTTCGCTGCCAATCCCCTGCCCGCCTGGCCGAACACCTGCCAACGACACCCTGGACCTGCGCTGATCGACCTTCTCGTCTCCTCACGTCGCGCTAATACCAGGGGAGTGCCGTACTACCCAAACTAAAGTTAAGCGGGCCATAGAATCCACGACCTTGAGTTTTTAAATAAATAATTTTACTGTGTTGACACTTGTTTACATTCATAAACCCGTAGATACGTCACACTGGCGCCCTCTACGTGGTAATTCTATGGCTTAACTTTGGTTTTCGTAGATATTTTGTGTTGGTGTGCATTGTATTACTGTGTAAAACGTTTTTTTCAGCGTCTTGTAACTAGAGTGTGCATAACATTTTTTTTATTTCTACCCTCAACTTTTTATTAGATTTTTTTTTTTTTTTTTTTTTGTTACAACTTAATTTTAAAACTACGTTACGCACAAACTAGTTACAGCTTCATACTTCACTCTTTCATGCTTTTTACTGGATTTACTTTCTCACTTTGTTCATTTTTATTATTTTTTAATTTTTTTTTATTCTGAAAAAACGTTCTTTATTTAATTTTTTTATTGTAACGGAGCAGAGTATTTGCTAAACTTTATTTAGGTCATTTGCGTTTCGTTATTGTTCACACTTATTTACAATGGCATTTCCAGTAAATTTTTTGTCGCTTCAAAAGACTGAGCTAGAATATGAGGTAGCTATTCGTGGTACGACACCTGCGCTTACCGTTCAAGAAATGCGTAAGCAAATAGTTAAATTAGGAGTTTTATTTCCATCGGATGTTATTTTAGATAGTTCTTTGCCAATAGCAGATGATCTATCAGGCGTGTTTGAGGTACTTAATAAAATAGATACTAACTTAGAATCGCCACTTTTAGGTAGCGCAGTTCAGCGTACACAGAACTTACTTAATCACGTATACCATCGTTTAAATCGTATTTCTTCTTGTGATGAGATTACGCAACCTATTTACGATGACTGTGTTAGTCGATATGAGAATTTATTGAAAAAGTTTGATTCACTAAAGGAACGTGCAGTCGACAGTAATTTGACTTTCCCTTCAACGTCAGGAACTCCAGAGCCTTGTAATCCCTCAAATATCACCGTACATTGTGATCGTGGGGTTTCCAGTGAGATTTCTAAATTAAAGTTTGATGGGAAAACTTGTGTACGCTCTTTTATACAGCGCGTGTCAGAATTCTGTACAACTAGAAAAATATCAGATGCTAAAATTACGTCATATGCGACTGAGATTTTTGTTGGGGACGCCTTACATTGGTATAGGAGCATAAAGGATCAGGTTACGGATTGGACGAATCTTGTGGAACTTTTAAAGGCGGATTTTGATAAATCGGATTATGATTATAAATTACTTTCTGAGATTCGTTCCCGAACTCAAGGAGAAACCGAGAACATCACGATATATTTACCTATTATGTCGGGGCTATTTTCTCGTTTGTCAAAAACTTTGTCAGAAGAGGATAAACTAGAAATAATACTCCACAACATCCGTCCACTCTACGCAAACATTATAGCATCTTCTCCAGTAATTAAAGCTATTTCAGATCTTAAAAGTATATGTAAAAACTATGAAAATGTTCAAGCTCGTTTAGCTCATTTCCATGAACCCCCAAAGATTTCTTCAGATACTTTAGCACCTGACTTTGCTTATTCAGGTAGTAAAAATAATGTTGATTCAAAGCAATATAATAACTTTTATCAAAAACAAAATAGACAAAATAACTATTATAGTAGCTATAATAATAAAACCTCGAATAAACCTCAAGCTGACCAGAACGCTAGTGATGGTAGGCAAAACTACGTGCATGCAATTGATGCACCACAAAACAGGTTGCGTTTTTGCCCTAGATGTCGCATCAATACCCACAACTTAAGGCAATGCCAAGCTGACAAAAGTCAGATTGTCTGTTTTGTTTGTGGTCGTAAGGATGTTAAGACTCCTGATTGTCCAGTCTGTCAAAGAAAAACAAACAGTTCAAAAAACTAATACAAAAGAATTGTGTTGGTACGTCAAACATGGAAGTCAATAAAGAAGAATGGAAAGAGTGGCTTCAATTTGTCAGTACATACTTTAACTATTACAAAACCAGCACAATTCTGAATAAATGCAATGATAACCGTCCTTTCATCAATATTACAATAGGTGAGGTTACTATGTGTAGTCTTCTTGACTCTGGCTCAGCCGTGACCATTATAGGTAACAACGCTCATAAAGCATTAATCTCTCAAGGGTTAACGTTAGTAGATGACTGTAGATTAACCGTTCTTGCTGCAGGGGGTCAAAGAATAGGTAGTATTGGTTATATTAACCTACCTATTCATTTTGACAATCAATTTCACATCATTCAAGGCTTTGTAATGCCTGAGGTTCATGATGACCTTATCCTGGGTATTGACTTCTGGCGTGCATTTAAGATTTCCTTACAATACTTACACGCTGTAGCCCTTGATAGTCCTACAAACCATAAGTCCGTTGTACAAAAACCTATCGTACAAAGTTATGACACTCTTAACCATTCGGAGAAATGTCTGGCTGACAACGTCATTGATCAGTTTAAAGCCATTTCAGCTGAACGTAACGGTTTAGGTAAAACTAGTCTCATAACTCATAGGATTGATACAGGAAACGCTCAACCCATACGACAACGTTATTATCGTATATCCCCAGAAAAGCAACGTATTTTGACTGAACAGGTTGATGAAATGTTAGCACTCGATGTCGTCGAACCATGCGAAAGTGCCTGGTCCTCACCAGTTCTTCTAGTCACTAAAAAAACCGGTGAGCCCAGATTTTGTCTAGATAGCCGCAAATTAAATTCAGTAACATCTCGCGATGCATATAACTTACCATACGTCTCTGAAATATTAGATAACCTTCGAGATGCTCGTTTTCTTAGTAGCATAGACTTATCTAAGGCTTTTTGGCAAATAGAAATAGCGCCAGAAGACAGGGACAAGACAGCCTTCTATATTCCTGGTCGCGGAACCCTACGCTTTAAAAGGACAGCTTTCGGGCTTACCAACGCACCAGCTACTCAACAACGACTAGTTGACTTGTTGTTTGGTGAATTTGAACTTCGAGTATTCGCTTATCTTGATGACATCATTATAGTCAGTAATGATTTTAATAGTCATGTCTCACTTTTGCTTAGATTTCTTGAAAAATTAAAACATGCAAACTTGACTATTAATCTTAAAAAATGTAATTTCTTTCGAAGTCAACTTAAATATTTAGGTTATGTTGTTGACAGTTGTGGTTTACGGACTGACCCTGATAAAGTAGAAGCGATTGTTAATTATCCGACACCTACTTGTCGCAAGGATATAAAACGTTTTCTAGGGACAGCAACTTGGTATCGTCGTTTCGTACCCAACTTCAGCACAATTGCAGGCCCCCTTAATAAATTGACCTCGAATAAGAAAGGAGCACCACCATTTAAATGGTCTCCTGAAGCAGACGGTGCTTTCTTAAAGCTCAAGGAATGTTTAGTTTCCGCTCCTGTTCTTTCCTGCCCTGACTACAGTAAACCCTTTGAAGTCCATACGGATGCTAGCAACTACGGAATTGGTGCCATGTTAACACAGATTACCGATGGTAAAGAGCATCCAGTCGCTTACATGAGTAAATCCTTGTCAGTGGCAGAAAGGAACTATAGCGTCACTGAGCGAGAAGCTTTGGCAGTAGTTGTTGCTTTAGAACATTGGAGGTGTTATTTGGAAAATGGTATGATAATCACTGTATATACAGACCACAGCGCTCTTAAATGGTTTTTATCAATTAATAATCCAACAGGTAGGTTAGCGCGTTGGGGAGTACGTTTGTCGGCATTTAATGTAGAATTTAAACATCGCCGTGGTGTTGATAACGTAATTCCAGATGCACTCTCTCGAGCTCTTCCCGTGAGTACCATTAGTACTTCAAATTCTTACAAAAATACTAATGATACATGCTATAAATCACATTATAATGGTTGCCTTACAACGCCTCAGTCTTTTCCAAATTTTAATATTAAAAATAATATTTTGTACAGACTTTGTAAAAATAAACATGAACTAACACAGGAGTCCTCTTGGAAAGAAGTTATTCCACAGGAACTACGTCAAGACATTATTCATGACAACCACAGTGAACCGACAGCAGGTCATCTAGGTATTCATAAAACGTATCGTCGTCTTACGTTACGTTACTTCTGGCCTAGCATGTTTCAAGATGTCGTTGACTTTATTGGCACTTGTACTAAATGTTTATCATATAAGGCTCAAAATCACCAAATCTTGGGTGAAATGGGGCGACCTAAACAATGTTCTCGCCCATTTCAGATGATTTCTATTGATTTAATGGGTCCATTGCCAGTAAGTAGAAAACAAAATAGCTTCATTTTTGTGGTAACCTGCTGTTTTTCAAAGTTTTGTCTTATCTTTCCAATAAAACGAGCCACATCTAACATTATTATTAAAATATTGGAGGACTCAGTTTTCCTCATGCATGGAATTCCACAAACTATTTTAATGGATAACGGCAGTCAATTCATAAGTAAAGAAATAAATTCATTTTTTAGTAGATATCAAATTCCAAATATATTTTTTACACCAAAATATACCCCTCAGGTGAATACTGTCGAACGTTATAATAGAACTATCATCACATGCATTTCTACCTTTGTAGAAGATGACCATAGAACATGGGACATATTTATTCCCAAGGTTCAATTTGCCATAAACAATTCTGTCAATGAGGCCACAGGTTATACTCCATCTTTTCTTGTATTTGGGCGAGAAACGGTAGTTTGCGGATCTCACTATATTGATTCTGATCTAGGCACCGAGATAGTATTTTTACCACGCGATGTCTATGCAGAAAACTTTGGTTGTCTTTCCTCAATTTTTAATAAGGTACAGCTTAAATTGTGGCAGGGTCATGCTAAAAATACATCTCATTATAACCTTCGTCGCAAACCTGCAGAATTCAATGTAGGTGACACAGTTATGAAAAAAACATATTTTCTTAGTAATGCGGATAAAAGATTTAGCAAAAAAACTAGCCCCAAAATACATTAAATGTCGTGTAAAATATAAAAAAACACCTCTTGTTTATATTTTAGAAGACATGTCAGGAAAGGATCTAGGAACATGGCACATAAAGGATTTAAAACTCATAGGTACAAATAAGTAAACAATTACAACTAAGTACAAATTTTAAATTTCATCACTTATATTCACCCTTAACCGCTTGTTTCTGCAGTAGTTGCATGAGTTAGTTGGTTCTGTTCGTAACTAGTAACTCTTAGTAATGATAGGTCGCGTCAGTACTTTAAACCATTACTTTAGGTAGGTACTTACTGATGCTATTTTGTGAGCGATCGTATGGAAGGTTGTGTATGAATGATTGAAAGGAATGAATGGCAGTTTGTGACTACGCTAAGAAATAATTGCGAATTTTATTCTACAGTAATAAAATTCTTAGTAAGCGTCGGGGTAATGTAACGTAATGGTTACATGTTAAAAAAAAAAAAAACCTTGCATCTAATATATAAAGTACAGAAAATCAAGTAAAAAACACAAATGCAAGTACCTGTAAAGATTCCTTTTTAAAACATAATAATAGTAAGCTAAAAATATTTAACTTAATAGCTACTTTTCATTCATAAAAAATCATTTATAGAAACAGAAAAATGTAATTATTTTGCTACTTTCGTGACAAAGAATAAATTTACAAAAGCAAACACCTACAAAGTTACCTACAACAGAAAAAATAATAATAGGCGAAAAAGAATCATCGTAATAGCTACTTTTCATACATAAACTTAGCAAACTAAGAAATTTCATGTACTTGTTGTACTCATACGTACTCTAAGGTACTTCATGTACTTAGATCGTATTCCAACAATCTCGTTTATGTTGAAGGGAGCAAGAGGTTGTCTGTCTTGCTCGCTCCACAAGGAGCGCCCATTACAAAAAAACTGAACAATTTCTAGCGTTGCCAACTTACGACGATTGCACGATATTTTTCCGGTTGCCACCAAAAGTGTCTCAAACTGCATTATTTTCGTAGGCTTGCATAAATACTCAGTCGCCGAAGCACCGTCATCATACCACAGTTGAGCCTCGCCAAGTCGCGATTACTAGCTACTATATCCTCGTATAGGACATCAAAGTACCTAGGTATTATCGTGCATTGTTCGTATATAAAGTGAACGTGATTTCACCCATAGGAATCTATAACTAGCTCAGTCTTCGTAAGTGATAGGAAGCTTATTATCAAATCAGTGAAACCCCCATCTTGGGTAAGTGTGAACAATACGTTTCTCTAATCCACTGTAGGAATAGGTAACTTGTAGCATCTTGTAATAAGTAGGGTTCTATCGCTAATAGCAAACGCTTGCATTTTACCCGCACCGTACTTACGATCTCATGTTTTAATTTCATGTATGTGAATCAGCTTGCCATGTCATGCTTATGTACCTATTATAGCTGCTTGGAGGAATCTTCGTGTTTTCCTCTATGATTTGAAGGGCATCCAAATGCTAGCTACATTTTATTTAACTTGTCATAAAAATACGCCCGTCATATTATCACCCTAATTTTTATGGCGAGGTAGGTAGTTCATAAAAAATATCTGTATAAAATACTTGCCTTGTTATTTAGGATTTATATCAAAATGCATTTCATTTCATTTCATTACTTTTATTGTACATAGGTCACTTATGTGCTTTTATTTCGTTATCTAGTAACAAAACATGTAAACTCGCTCTGCTTATTCTTAGCTAGGCCACCTCACATTATATACATAGGCATTCCCCTAAAGAGCGGTTTTCTTCCTGAGGTGGTCACGCTTAATATTGGACAACAGATATTAATCTGGACGTCATTCCAGGGTTTCACGGCGCTACGCGTTTTACGCTTACGCTACTTCTCACCACCACCACTCCATGCTGCACTGATGAGCTGCTAGCGGAGTGCTACTACTTACCAGCAGCGGCCGCTTCGCTGCCAATCCCCTGCCCGCCTGGCCGAACACCTGCCAACGACACCCTGGACCTGCGCTGATCGACCTTCTCGTCTCCTCACGTCGCGCTAATACCAGGGGAGTGCCGTACTACCCAAACTAAAGTTAAGCGGGCCATAGAATCCACGACCTTGAGTTTTTAAATAAATAATTTTACTGTGTTGACACTTGTTTACATTCATAAACCCGTAGATACGTCACAATACTCGCCCATCACTATTTCGGCCGTATTCACCAACATCTATAGTTAAAAAGAAACCATCTGCATCTACAACTGCTAACAATACAATAGAGAAATATCCCTTATAATTTATGAAAGTCGAACCCGAGTTGATGGGCGCTGTAATTCTAATATGCTTTCCATCTAAACTCCCAACACAATTCGGTAAATTCCAGAGAGTGTAAAACCGTTCAGCAACTTCTACCCATTTTTGTCGTGTAGGTACAGGCATATATTCCGGCTGTAGGCATTCCCACAAAACGCTAGAGGTTTCATGCACAATTTGCCGGACGGTACTGCCTCCTCTCAATACATATCCAGAAAGTGATGTAAACGAACAGCCATCTGAGTAGTATCTGTAACAAAAATAAAATAGCAATAAGTATGTAACATTTGTGTGTTTAGATTGAGGTGCCACTTTTCGCATCGTAAAGTGGCTAATGGAGTTATTTAGTAGTAGTTTAGAAAATTTTGTAGAACGGATATTGGATTTTGTATTAGAATACTTCAAAAGTTAAATGAATATAAAGGTGGCACCTCAATCTAACTGTTTGCATTGAGGTGCCACTCAGAACTGGGAAAATTATGGATGAAATTTTATCAAAATTTTGTATTATTTTGTAGTACTCCAGAATTCTGGAGTACTACGAAATTTTGATGAAAACTCATCCTTAATATTCCCAGTTCTGAGTGGTACCTCAATCCAAACAGATTGAGGTGCCACCTTTATATTCATTTAACTTTTGAAGTATTCTAATACAAAATCCAATATCCGTTCTACAAAATTTTCTAAACTACTACTAAATAACTCCATTAGCCACTTTACGATGCGAAAAGTGGCACCTCAATCTAAACACACATTGTAACTAATCTCCTTAAATATTTTTCAGCCCAAGAATGTAAAGAACGGTGGAAGAATATTCGATGTAGTTACAGCAAAAACAAGAAAAGGCTAGATTTGCCATCTGGATCAGGTGCAAAGACGATTAAAGAGTACTACCTTTCACCACATCTACATTTTTTAGACAATTACTTGAAGTCCCGACCAACCAAAAGCAATCTAAGCAAATATGATTGCACAGACGGTAATGATAGTGAAGAAGTCGATGAGACACTGTTTACTGGTCAACTAGCTTCTGAAAACACAAATTCGGATTCCATCTCCAATCAATCCACGCCAACACCGCCACTGCTACCACTATTAAATAAATCTAGGGCAATCTCTTTAAAAGATGTTAATAAATCAACACATGAATATTTCAGTCAAAGAGCATTACAAATGAAGACCATACATAGAGCTGAGCCTGAAACAGACAGCGATCTAGCTTTTTTTCAAAGCATGCTTCCAGATATGAAATCAATGACACCAGCCCAAAAACGAAGATTTAAAATGGGCTTTCTCAATTTATCAGAGCAAATTTTAAATGACCCAGTACCTAGTTATCCTAGGACACAGCCGTATTATCCACGAACACCTTCTCGAGAGACAGATTATGATCCTAATGAAGGTGCAACCCAGCAGACTCTTACATCCAGAGCTAATACAAGTCCAGCACCTTCGTTTACCTCGACTCAGCAGACAGCTAAACATACTGCAGCAGCTAACAAAAATCCGGAAACTCAGCTGACTTTGATATCCGGAGAGTATATAAATCCAGCACCACCGGCGGCAGTGGCTGTAATTGAACAAATAGCTGGGCCTTCAAGACACCGAACTTATGATGAGAAAGCTTATTATCAACTCAGCATTTCAGAATATCAGCAAACGCGGACACCGGGAGCTTATGAAAGAGCACAATCCTTAGCACCTCCGGCAACTCCAACTACATTATGTTTGCCAATATTTTCACCAATAACTCCAGCTACACCTCACCCGAATCCAGAGACATCTATCCAATCTCATGAAGACGAAATAAGTGATTTTAATGAGAACTATCCAATGCCTTGAACATTATTTATAAATGGCTCTTAGTGCGACAGCTAGCTTGAGTAGTCATGTGCTGTCCCTGTCCGCATGCGCTGATTCTGTATTGTGAGATAAGGACAGCACATGATGACAGCTTGACAGATACTCAAATTAGCTGTAACACTGAGAGCAATTTATAAATACTAATTGTAGCAAAGATGCTAAACCAAAAACATTTTCAATGAATATTATCTTTTGATTTGTCAATAAAAGTTTGATCTGTAAAAAATAGTTTCACTTACCTTAAAGTTATCAGTAGTCTTTCTTCAGGGCTGATTGGTTTTCTCCAATTTGTAACTTGCTTCCGAAGTCCTTCTCTTACTTTTGACAATACGATATGGTAACATTCCAGTGACATTTTATAAACTGTGCGAAAACGATCAGGATATTCATATAATGTTTCCATTATTTTATAGTACCTGTGCTCTTCTGCATTTCTCCACACTGGATGTATCCAATACCTTCTTGGTCTTTGCTGTAAATTAATAATCTGTAGCAAAGCCAGTGCATCTTCATCTTCGTCTGAAGAGGAATACATGTCTTATCCCGTCAATATCACGCTCTATAATGACTTAACTTGCCGTATCGTCCCCGCGTCTGTTTGCGCAGATATCGCGCCTGCACCGTATCTGCGCCGTGTCTGTACCGTACCTTCGTCTCGCCGTCTTCTATTTGCGTTGCCCCTAACGTAGATACATTTTACAGCAACCGTCAAATCAGTGACCGGGCAATTGTAAGAACCATTAATAAATTTGTATACCGTTTTATTGTGTTTCTTTTAAAACCAACAGACGTATCACTGGCGCCCATACGTGTTCTTGGTCACTGATTTTGCTTTCAGGTAGGTTGTGTGTTTTTTTTGTGGTTGTGTGTGTTTTTTATTTTATTTTGTAAAACGTTCTTTCTTTTCAGCTTTTTTATTTTTGGTTGCCGGTAACTAAGGTGTACGTAACGTTTTTTAAGTATTTCGTTTGCAACTTAAAATACAGGGTGCAACAAAATTAGTTGATTTTTGTGTCTATTTTTTTTTATTTAATTTATATATTTTTTACTGACTGTTACCGTTACCAGTGTCATATCGTCGTGTTATTATGTACTTGTGGGTAGTGAATAAAAACTAGTCTTGGTCAACCCATCTTTCATTTTACGACATGGTGACAGCGGTGCCGAGAAATAAATAAATTAAATGTGAAATTGCTTCTGTGGATTGTCAAAAACAGTAAATAAAGTGGTAACAAGGGCGAATAATTGCGATTAAATATGGAACACGCGCGGCCCCCGGCGGAATTGAACCTAGAAGGTGGTCCAGCAATCCGGGCCGAGGCTTGGAAAAAATGGCTGCGACAGTTTGAAGTGTTTCTCAAAGCATCGGGTATTCACAAGGAATCTTCGGATATGAAAGCCAGTTTATTGGTGAATTTGATTGGATCAGAAGGGTACGATGTATACACAACATTTAAATACACCAAGGAAGAAAATAAAGAATCTTTTGACACCTTAGTGTCAAAATTCAACGCCCACTTCGAGACGAAGCCAAATATTACCATGGCGCGTTTTAAATTCTTTACAAGAAACCAGGAAGCAGGCGAGTCCATTGACGAGTACGTGACTGCATTGAAACTTCTAACCCAGTTGTGTGAGTTTGAAAGTCTCGAGGAGGGGTTAGTGCGCGACAGGATTGTGTGTGGGGTTCATGACGGCAAGCTGCGCGATAGGCTTCTCAGGGCCGATGACCTCACATTGGCGCGAGCAGTCAAGATTTGTCAGGCTAATGAAATGTCCACGGAGGAGCAGAGGGAGATAGAAGGAACCAAGACGACCGGAGGGCAGGTGGTAGCAGTCGACGCGATGAACGCGCGAGGCTTCCGCGCTGGCGCGAGCGGTGGCACGCGGGGCGGCGCCGGCGGCGGCGGCGCGGGCGCTCGCTGGCGGGGCAGCGGCCGCGGCGGCGGTGGCGGAGCGCGCCAGCCGCAGCGCAGCCCGTGGCGCGCCAGCCAGACGCAGCGACGAAGCACGGAGCAGGCATCGAGCTCCAGGATGTGTTGTACCGCGTGCGGTATGAACTGTGATGGGTATAAATGTGCAGCAAAAAATGCGATGTGTTTTTGGTGTAATGAGCGAGGTCATTTTAAAAATATGTGTCCGAAATTACGTAAGCGTGTGTTGCAACTTCATACCGCCGGCACGGAGATCGACGACGACGGCGATGACGGTGAGGACAGCGACGGGCTGTACTATGTGTCTGCGCTGTCAGGGATGAAGGATCATAAGGACTCTAAATGGTATGAAACCTTGATATTTACTTGTACAAGTGCCAAAGAAAGTTTTAAGTTAGACTCGGGGTCCGATTTGAATGTTATGTCATTGAGTACGTTTGAGAATCTGGGGCTTCCGATTGATATTTTGAGTTCTGATAATACCAAAGCGCAATCATTTTGTGGGAACTTCATACCTATTGTTGGACATTGTTATTTAGATTGTTCATATAAAAATGTTATTTACAAATTACGTTTTACTGTTGCTGATTTTGATTGCCAAAGTGTACTGGGAAAATATGCATGTGAAGAGTTGGGAATGGTAAAGCGTATACAGTCTATAAATGTAGATAGGTATAGTGATCTATTTAAAGGATTAGGAAGGCTACCCGGTAAATACAGTATTGTTGTAGATAAGTCCGCTCAGCCGTCGATTTGCCCGGTTAGAAAGATACCTATAGGCGTGCGTGATAAACTGTTGCATGGATTGGTGCGGATGGAAAACATAGGCGTGATAAGGAAAGTATCGCATCCGACGCCTTGGGTCAACGCTATCGTGGTGGCGGCCAAGAAGGATGGCACCATCCGCGTGTGCCTCGATCCAAGGCCGCTCAACCGCGTCGTGCGGCGCGCGCACTATCCGCTGCCGACGCTGACGGAGATCGCCACTAAGCTCGAGGGGGCGCAGTTCTTCAGTAAGTTGGACGCCAGGTCTGGGTTCTGGATGGTGCAATTGGACGACGCCAGTGCTGACCTCTGTACTTTTGGGACTCCATTTGGCAGGTACCAATTTCTACGTCTGCCATATGGAATAAACTGTGCCTCGGAGGTATTTCATTCGAAGATTCGCCAGGTCCTAGAGGATCTGGAGGGAGTGGATTCATTCATCGATGACGTCATTGTATGGGGCTGCAGTAAGTCTCAACACGATGAACGATTAAGGAAGCTTTTAGACCGGGCGCGACAAGTGGGAATAAAATTCAATGATAAAAAATGTGAATTCCAAGTAAAAAAGGTAAGCTATTTGGGACATGTTTTTAGCGCGGAAGGTATGTCAATAGATAGGAGCAAAGTAAAGGCAATAGAGGAAATGCCCGTTCCAAATGATAGACCCTCACTTGAAAGATTTTTGGGTATGATTAACTACCTGTCCAAGTTTATACCGAATTACTCGGAAATAGCACTTCCTCTTCGCAATTTATTAAAAAAGGATAGCGAGTGGGTGTGGGAGTGTGCGCAAGTGGAGGCTGCGCGAGCGCTGCAGCGCGCCGTGTGCGCGGCGCCCGTGCTGGCGCTGTACTCGGCGCGCGAGCCCGTGCTGCTGTCGGTGGACGCCAGCTCGCGCGCGCTCGGCGCCGTGCTGCTGCAGGCAGGCCGGCCAGTCGAGTATGCCTCTGCCACGCTCACTGACACGCAAGGTAGGTATGCACAGATTGAGAAGGAGCTTCTGGCCATCGTTTACGGTCTTGAAAGGTTCCATCAGTACGTGTACGGCCGTCGTGACGTCACGGTGGAATCGGACCACAAACCGCTGGAGGCGCTGTTCAAAAAGCCACTGGACTCCATCCCGGCTCGTCTGCAGCGCATGATGTTGCGCATACAAGGCTACCATTTTACAGTGGTATACAAACCGGGTAAGTACATGTACGTAGCTGATGCTTTATCGCGGGCGGCGCTACCGGAGCTGATGACGGAGAAGGTGTCGGAAGAGTTAGAGGAGCAGTCTTGTTTTTTGATAGAGAACGTCCGTTTTAGTGCAAGCAAAATTAATATTATAAAAAATGCGATGATTAACGATGTGGAATGTCAGCTGATTGTGAAATATATACAGGAGGGATGGCCGGATAATAAATATGATGTTGACGAACGTATCAGAAATCAATGGTCCTACAAAGAAACTTTTGAATTTGTCGATGACATTCTCTTTAAGGATAATTTAGTTTACATTCCACAAAGTGTTAGAAGTGAAATGTTGACGCGGTTACACGACGGACATATGGTAATAGATAGGTGCAAGCGACACGCGCGTGAGGTTATGTTCTGGCCGGGCATCTCACGTGACGTGGAAGCCATGGTGCGGCGCTGCCGAACCTGTGCCGAGCGCGCGCCACGTCCTACGCGGGAGCCGCTGATGCCGCATCATGTGCCACCTCTGCCTTGGGCTAAGGTGGGCTCTGACATATTCCAATATAGCGGTAAGTACTTTTTGATTCTCGTGGACTATTTCTCGAATTTTATAGAAGTAAATCCGCTGACTAACATAGGAACAAAAGCGGTGGTGACGGCCATGAGAGATCAGTTTGCAAGGCATGGCGTTCCTCAGGAACTAGTCACAGATAATGGACCAGCGTATGCTTCAAAAGAGTTTGGTGAGTTTCGTAAAAAATGGGGCTTTGAACACATAACGAGTTCACCAAATTATGCACAGTCCAATGGGCAGAGTGAAAGAAGCGTCCAAACTATAAAAAATATTCTAATAAAATCTTTGAACTCGGGAACTGATTTCTATTTAGGTCTTTTAAATTTTAGGGCAACGCCACGCAACGGTATTAGCTCACCGTCCGAGCTTTTGATGGGGCGTCGTCTCAACACGAGACTACCAGCTCATGTAAGTAAGTTGCAGCCTAGCAGAAATAATGAAAATGATTACAATAAAATTTTAAACAATAAGCAAGTAGATAAAGCGTACTATGACAGACGAGCAAAACCACTTCCTGAGCTGTCGCCTGGTCAACCGGTCCTGATAACTGATGAAGGTAAACGCAAACACGCGAAAGTCTTAGGACGCGCTGCTCAGCCTCGGTCATATTTTGTGGCGGACACTTACGGTAGGCAGTTCAGGCGAAACAGGCGACATCTGCTCAAGCTGCAAGCTGATGACAATGCGTCACCAGGCCCCTCAAAGGAACGGGTGAGTGATGAGGAAACCTGGGCAAGCCCTAAAAGCGAAATCAACGACCAGACCATCACCAGTGATGATGAGCATGACGCATCAGTGGTCCACACCACTCCTCCATCGTCACCTGACGCACTAATTCAGCGCCCACGCAGCCCTAGTCGCAGAACGGCGGCTGTCGTAGCACGTAAAAAATTGTTAGAAAAACACAAATAATAATACCTATCCACCATTTGATTATGCATGCGAATTACAACTAAAATAAGAACCAATTATTTACAAAATACTTTTTATTGATACTGTTACCTAGTTAATTCTAGATAATTAGTTAAACTAAGTGTGAAATGTTTAAAGGATAAATAAATAATAAATTATATAAATAATGATATTATGCCCACTCTTACAAATTACATAGGTAAGAGGGAGAGTTTTATAATACATTTACGCATGATAGATTACGTGCATGATTTAATAATTATAATTAACTACCTGAGTTGTTCTAGTAAAATCTGAATTAGAATGTTTAATTAATAATGTAAAAACTAAAACTGTATAAGAAAGATGTCATATCGTCGTGTTATTATGTACTTGTGGGTAGTGAATAAAAACTAGTCTTGGTCAACCCATCTTTCATTTTACGACAACCAGCACCTTCTGTTTTGTTAAATACATTTTTTTTTTTGGTACAGTCGGTACAAAAATTTGGAGACAATTTTTTTCCCTCCCTTTCTTTTTTTAATTGTATGTTTATTTCGTTCGTACACATTAGTTGCATTTAAACGCTTTTTTTTATTTTTATTTTTGGTTGCAATATTTTCATTTTTTCTAATTGAAAAGAAAAACAACCAAAACGTTACTCATTTATTCAAACCTTACTGTAACAGGCGGAGTATTTTGTTGTTTTTTTTTGTTTGTTAGTGACTTATATACGTTGTTCAACTTTTACCGATACTCTTTTTGGCATATTTTTTTTATTTCTAAACCATTTTGTCCATTAAGACCTTCGGTCAAAACATTTTTTTTTTACTTTCGCGCATCCTTCCACCATTTTGGAATATGTATTTGTTGGGTTTCAAGTTCATATCACAACTTGAACCCTGTTGATGTGTGAGTGCGTCAGTAATTTTAATACACAGTTACTGCCGCTATATTGATAGCGAGAAGTATGAAATATGAAGCGTGAAGTATGCAAGATGATGAAAGGTATGAATGTGTAGGCAAATACTCGCTTATTTTCCTTTGAGAAGCTATTTTTTTATTTCATCTATATAAAATCTGCAACTTTCCTTCTTTTGGCGATCGACACTAACTCGCACACACTGGGACCTTTTTTCCTTATAGTGTGCCATATGTGAGCAAGTGTAGATTTTGAAAGAATTGTGAGCTTTAGCTTTTGGACTTGCACATTATTTGTAAGATTTCAAACTTTACGTCTAGAGTTTACCATGCGGATTTTATCCTTTTAAGAAATAATAAAATCCTTCACTAAGCGCGGGGGGGGTATTGTAACGTAGATACATTTTAGACGTATCTAGTTTCTATTTTAATCATAAAATCAGTATTTTAAAGGTACTTTCCTACCTACATATCATTAGGTACCTATGGAAAGTAGCTTCAATTTGAACCAAAATTAAATAATACCAAAGTCTGCCTCGCAGAATTTGCTTTGCTTGCAAATCTGAGCGCGTCGGCTCGGAGGCACTCGGGCGTGTTCGTATAGCGCGGTGCGCGAGCGCCTCTTCACCGCGACAACCGCCATTCCCCGGTCGGTCGCGGTTGCTCCTACACGCTTACGTTTTGAGCGTGTCGTTTGCCGAGCGCCGCCCGACCGGGAATCACTTTGAGGAACATTTATTCCTATTCCTTTTATCTACTTTATCTTTTCTTGCGTAGACATTCACTCTTGTAAGCCATAATGTAGTAAATTCAGTTTAAACCCGTATATCGGTAAGTGTTGAACAACCGTCACAAAAATTTTGTAGGTAGGTTCGTGGCATTTTGCAACGAACTTTTATTTTATGATTCTTTATATCCGTGTAATCTTTCTTCTTTTCAGCTTTAGCTTGCTTTTATTTTCATTAGCTAGGTACCTAATCTTTTTTTAGATATCCTATTTCACATTAACTTCACATTTTGTTCATTTCATGTCATTTTAATTTTTGTAATTTTAAATTTTTTCTTTCTCATTTCATTCATTTCATTTTGTAAACTCCGCTCTGGTTGTGACATCACACACCACCTCGTACTCACCTCACCTCATCATCACGTAATGCTTGCTTCGCACGGTGGTCACAATCAGAGGGTAATGAACCTGGACCTGCTGGTGACACCTACTATGTTACTTTCCAGGGTTCAATGTACGGATTCAAAGTTCGGATTCAAAATTGGGACTTCAATGTACGGATTCAATAATGGGACTTCAAAGTTTCGATTCAAAGTTGGGATTCAATGTACGGATTCAAAGCTTGGACTCAAAGTTTGGACTGCAATATTGAGACTGCAGTATTGGTCGTGTTCCCCGAGTCACCCACCGACGACGTCAACTACGTGTGACCACGAACTCCTTCTGACTCCTTCTGACTCCTTCTCGTACCTCGGCCGCCGAAGCAAGCCGGCCGACGTCTACAAACTTGAGGGGAGTACTTTTCCACCTCCTACTCGAAAGCAACCGTCAAATCAGTGACCGGGCAATTGTAAGAACCATTAATAAATTTGTATACCGTTTTATTGTGTTTCTTTTAAAACCAATAGACGTATCACTCATGAGCTAAGAAAAAACATGTTTGATCTACTTGCATAGGCGACATTCATTAGAAACACTTCAAGTGTTTGTTATGTCACTTATAGTGTGTTATAATTACGGATGGGAATGCAGAAACATCAGACGGGAGAGGCCACCAAACAAGCGATTGCTCATTGCCAAAACCTAAACAATGTAGAAGAAGCTGAGATCATCTGGAAAAAACTGGAGACGGCAATCAACCGTTTCACCTCAGAGTTACACAATTACTTTAGGCTGAGTACAGAACCGTCAGCCGATGACATTTCAATGTTTAGCGAAACTCAGCTTAAGGGTGAGGAAATTTTAATGGAGTTGAACGTAAAACTGGATAAACGGAAGGAACGGAGTCTCGAAGATAATGTTAGCGAGGCAAGCAGAAACAACCCGAGTTTACAATCCAATAAACTTCCAAAGTTAGATCTCCCCAAATACGATGGTGATATACTTGAGTGGCACCAATTTTGGGATCAATTCCGGTCCAACGTTGGTTGCCGAAATTTAAGCGTTGTGGACAAGCTTCTATCTAAAAGCCTTATTAACTGGTAATGCTGAGATGTGTGTCAACGGATTAAAGGTGACAAAGAAAAATTACTTCATCGCTATTACCACCCTAAAGGAGAGGTTTGGGAAGGAAAGCCAAATAATCGATGCACACTACTCTGCACTATATAAAATAAGGATGGCAGATAAAACCCCTGAGGAAAACTTTCCCGACAGATGGCTAACAGCAGTAGTCGGATGGACTCGACCATGACCACCACTCCGTCGCCACCACCCCCCCGCCACCTCCCGTTCCAGTGACCACCGCCCCCACTGGCGCGATTTGCCCTCTACACGAGCACACTGCTATCCCCTTTCCTCTGCTCCCCCTCCCTCCCTCCGCCTGCACCGCTGCATGCGCCTGCACCTACACCTGCACCTGTACATGTCCCTACTCGCAACATCGACTGCAGTGACCAGGCTTCGTCGCCAACGGCATCTGCCTCTCTGCCAGCAGTGTGTGCTGTTTGGGGCATATTACAAAGGACCAAATATCTTGAGGCATTTCAAGACTAAACACCCTAACTTTGCCGGGGGACGCCTCCGAGAATTCCCTGGTTACCCAAGGCACTATCATTTTCATACCTTGGAGCCGCATGCTAGATGCCCACCCGACTAACTCCCGCCTAAACAGTGGCTTACCGGCGTCCCAGGAGTCTCGCTGGTTTTCCTGGGAATAGAGTTTGCGGAAAACACGGTAGAACATTAACTCCTATTCTACGTTTCAATCTCGCCAGGTGAATCGACATATCTATCGGTGTTGTTGGATGATAATACGCTTTACTCACTTATTGTGTTTACTTCCGTGTAATTGACTCTTTGAATCTATAGCGGTATATTATAATAATAAATAAATCTGTGGGTGGGTCTCGGATATTGGTATTGGTATTGTGGGAGCAATTTTTCTTGGCTGACAAACCGGCAACTCGCCGCTTCGGCGCTCGAGTCTTGGTGTACTTCTACTTTCTCTTTCTCTTTCTCTTTTTCTCTCTTGTGTATTATGTAAATAATTTACTTCTTTGATACTCATTTCCTATTACTGATTTACTAGTTTGCCGATATGCATGGGGCGAATCCCGCAACTTCTTTTTTTGCAAGCCCTAACGTGCTCGACCGCGGTCCACTTTTGCAATTTCTCGCCATCCCAGCGGGTTATTGCAAAAACAGCAAGTTCTTTCTTTTTCCTCTTTCGCAACTTACTCATTTTGACACCTTGCGTGGGCCGCAAGTGTTTGCTGATTTGGATAGGGTAGTGGCTAATTCCACAACTTGTCTCCTTTGCGCGGTTCACAAGTGCTTGGATTGCGTTCCTATATTTGGCTGATGATGAAAATATGGTGGTGCGCTCGACTTGCTTGTTAGGGGCGTATTTGCTTTGTGTGTACCCTTTCTTTTTCCGTGTAATAGTCTAGTAAGAATAATAATGGGTATATGCATAATATAGTAGGGATAATAATATTAGGTATAATAGTTATAACATAAGTAAGTATATAATATTAGCTAGTAAGATTCAAATATCCACTTCTTGGCAATTATAATGGTATATTAAACTTATTCTGGTTGCCAAACCGGCGACTGGCCGTTTCGGCCGCTGGTATATGTGTTCGCGTCTCTGCGTACTTTCTCTTGTATAATGAAAATAATTTCCTTCTCTGTTACTAACTGATTCCTATTACTAATTTACCAGCTTGTTTATGATTGGTGCACTTGTTGTCCTGTTTACTTAAATTAACTTGTTTCTTTGTGTAAATATATGAATGTAAATACAAAATAATTCCGGCGGGCTGCTTGCCATTTCAGCAGCTCGCCTCCCTTGCGCGATCTGCAAGCGCTTGGGTGGCGCTCCTTTCTCTGACTGATGGAAATCTTCTGGAGTGTACCTTTTGTTCTTATTTGTTTGTTTATCTGTGTAATCAAAAGCTCAGTAAGATTAATAATAGTTACATATATAATATAATATTAGTATAAAAGCTGTAATGTTGTATACAACATTAATTAGTTTGTAAGACGCGGCTTTGTGTACTTTTTCTTTTGTATAATGTAAATAGGATAATTAGTAGATACCCTAATCTCCTTGCTGGAGTGGCAAGTTGCTCGCCTTCTCGGCGGGTTGCTGGCCATTTCAGCAGCTCGCCTCCCTTGAACGGTCTGCAAGCGCTTGGATGGCGCTCCTTCCTTTGGCTGATGGAAATTCTTTGTTTGTGTACTTTTCTTTTAATCTTTTGGTCTGTTTGTATGTGTTATAAATGCTTAGTATGATTAATAATAATAATATATATGTTAATATAATAATATATGGTAAAAAAAAAACAAGAACATGATAAAAAATAATATGACAATATTAGTCAGTAAGATTCAAATATTTGTATATGTTAATAATCTCTTGTAGCTCAAACGCTGTCTCCTGTAATATAAGTATAAGTTTCATTTAGTTAAGTAAGTTTCAAAACTCTGTCTCTTGTAACATCAATGTGGTGATGGGCGGGTGTACATAGCGCCCGCCCCCCACTAAACACAAATATAACTATTTTATAAAAAAAAAAAAACCCCTGAGGATGCCAGAAGGACACTAAATGAAGTGGAAAGGCATCATAGAATGTTGAATTCAACACTCTAAGAAAAATAAAATGATGACCAAATCTAAATCCATCGAGGAAATGAGAAAGATTCTGGAAACCGTCTGGCATATCCGCGAGGGAAGATGCCAGTAGAGCTCAAGAGAATAATAAAGTAGAAGCATAAACTACTGTACACTTACATATTAAGGATGTCTCACAACCTCAGAAATACAAAGGATTGCAGGAAAATTCTAATAAACCTACACAGTACAATAAATATTCAGAAGAAAGAAACAAAATTCAAACAAAAAGATCACATGAAAGGGCAGGGAATGGAAATGGACCAGAAAAAAAAAATTAAGAAGAAACTGTATATTTTGCGATGGAGCTCATTACAATGACATGTGCCAAATGGTAAAACACTAACTGAGAGGAAGGCTAAACTGAAGGGACGGTGCTATGGTTGTCTTTCTACGAGTCATGCGGTACGGGAATGTAAGGCTAAAGTATACTGCATACATTGTCAACAGCTCTATTATCCTACTAAAAGAGAGTCAACAAATTCATTTCATGTGAAATCCAAAACTTTTACTGTGCTTCAGACCGCTGTAGTGACAGCAAAAAACGCAGGAAACTCCGATGAGATTGACTGTCGTGTGCTACTAGATTCAGGCTAGTATGTGACACAAAACTTGGTAAAAAGGTTAAACCTTCCAGAAAAAAATTTTAGGCTGTCTGTATTCACATTCGCTTCTAATAAACCTCAATAGTTTGATAGTGCAATAGTGAAACTGCAACTCCAGACTCGCACTAAGGAAATTCTAACAATATTTGCGAATGTTGTTTCGACAATATCGGAAGGAGTTGCATAACCCGGAAGAAGCCAATTGCACTGCACACTCAGCAAATTGAAGAATAGAGCGATTCTCGCTGATGATGGATCGTTATCATGGAGAATAGACATCATCGGGCCTCATGAAATAGTTTATGAAAAATATTGCTGAGAATTTAAATGTTAAAGTGGTAGTAATTAGGCCCGACAACTGCGCAGGGCAAAACAAAAACATGCATTTATATGCTTGCTATTTGTGGTTGCTAAAAAATATTTTACATTTAGGGGTCATTGAACATAAGTATTTACTGAAAAGACACACGCACATGGAGGTAGACGGAATTCACTCATTGATCGAAAGACACAAGAACAGGCAAAGGCAATTTTCGATTGCAACTCCATGGGACTGGCAGCAGGTTGCTAAAGCTTGTTCATCAGCTAAACTGCCAATAGATGTTATCAATATGGAAGTTGGAGATTTCAAAAATTTCGCACATTTGCATGACAGCAAAACATCACCTTTTATCATTAGAAAGAAAGGAACTAATGAACAAAATGTACAATGTGATCGAAGACAGTTCGTTCGGCTTGGCTGTTATGATTGTAATCCCTATCACACCAGATCCGGCATTAGCCAGGGATCATCTTTGGGTCCGTTATTGTTTACTCTAATAGTTGATGATCTTGCTAAGACTCTTACACACGCAAGGTGCCTGCTATATGAAGACGACCTGAAGATATACTGTCAAATTTAATCTGTGGACGACGGCAGCGCCATATTATTACATTTTAGGCCTAGGTACTGGAATTTTTATATACACAGTTTCACCCAAGAAACCATTTAAAACGCTGTTTTCACACCAAGATAAGTTACATCTAAATTTAATTGAATTGCAAGTGCAAACAACAATCTCGAAGTTGAATGTCTCAAGACCTCTGAGTATAACCTTTTGCTACAAGCCTTGCTCTGTAACGGATGTTTTTATAATAGTCAATCGTTTTTTAAAAAAACCCATTTACACTGAACTATTGTCCCTCTAACCGGCATGTCCACAACTTCCCAGGCACTTTTGTCATCAAAGGATTGCAGTTCATCCTCTATTGCATACTACCACTGCAAACTTTCGACTAAGCACTTCATGAATAGTAATTTCACCACAGTCATTTGATTCACTTGAAACGCACACACTACCGTAAAAGTCAGGTTTCTTCCTAGTATGCTTAGTTTCGGGCTCCGCCAGGGAATGTTCAACATCAAAACTACTATTTGACGCAACGACGAATTCTTCCTCTTTCTGTTTCAGAGATTCATTCATTTCAGCTGAGCTCCAACTTCCTGTATCATCCGCTGCTTCTGGCTTTACTTCCAAGTCTGGTACTTTCCTTTTTACAACCTCTTTCTCGCTAATCACAATTGGCAGTTCATTTCTTTTTATTCCTTCCTGGATAACACTGCTCTGCTTGTACTTATCGTGTTACTTGCCGGATTGTAAATCCTGTAGACTTTGACATTATCTGGATACATTGTATTGCTTTTTTATCCCATTTCAACCTTTTCTGCTTTGGAATATAGACCAACCTTGCTTCCGAATATACGGATATTACTCACATCTGGTTTGTTTTCTGTCCATATCTCAAAAGGTGTTCTGTTGTTTAATCCTGATGCCACTGATCGATTTCGCAGATATACTGCAGTGTTCACTGCTTCTGCCCAAAACTTTTTTGGTAGATCTGCATCAAACAACAAACATTTTCTCTTTTCTACGACCGTTCTATTAAGCCGTTCACATAAAACATTCTGTTCAGGTGTGTATGGATTGGTTTTCTGATATAAAATACCTGCATTCTGTAAGTATTTATCAAATTCCTTACTGAAAAATTCAAATCCGTTGTCTCTCCTGAAGATCATTATATTTTTTCCCGTCCGATTCTCTACTAATGACTTGTCATTTTTAGAACATGAGAAAACTTCATCCTTTGTTTTTAAAAAGAAAACATTGGCCATTCTACTGTAGTCATCCACAAATAACAGGAAGTACCTGGACCCACCAATCGATTTGGTTTCCATCGGCCCACAGATATCTGCATGTATTATTTAAAGCAAATACTGGCTTCTGTTACCATTATTAGGGAAAGGTTACCGCTCTTGCTTTCCTTCACAGCACACTACGAAATCTGTTTTACTGGCTTGGGGTCTGTCTGAATAAGTTAAACCAATAACTGCTTCATTTCTCATTTTTTCGAGATCACTGCTGTTAATATGAGCAAATTGTCTATACTATTTATTTATTTTATAATTTATAAATATTATACCTAGATTCAAAAGCTTGATTCTCCAAAGGCACATTGCTCAACGAATCAAAGTATCCCAAACAGTGACTATACATACATCTTCTCCAGTGCGACCGATATCACCCGATACAGCTGAACTATTTAATAGAGATAGAGATTTCAGCGCCTCCGGAATGTACCTGGAGGCGCGAGTTAACTCCTTTAATGCCATCCAAAGAAATCGCATAGCTAAATTTATGTCCAGAGTCGGCAAGTGTAAAAAGCAGCCAAGTGCGAGTCGGACTCGCCCATGAAGGGTTCCGTAGCATCAATTAACATAATATAAAGGTTTTTGTAGTTCGTCGAAAGGTAAATTGCGGTTTACGATTTATGACGTATAAAAAAAAAACTACTGACTAGATCTCGTTCAAACCAAATATCGTTGGAAGTTTACATAGTAATGTACAACATATATTTTTTTTGGATTTATCATTCTCTTATTTTAGAAGTTAGAGGGGGGGGGACCAACTTTTTTCTACTTTGGAAGTGTCTCTCGCGCAAACTATTCAGTTTAGAAAAAAACGATATTAGAAACCTCAACATCATTTTTGAAGACCTATCCATAGATACCCCACACGTATGGGTTTGATGAAAAAAAAATTTTGAGTTTCAGTTTCAAGTATAAATAAATAAAATAAAATAAAAATAGCCTTTATTCTATTACATCATTAATACATACAGAAATTCTTAATAGTAATTGATTTATAAAATAGATTCAGATAAATAACAACATAAAATTCAATAATAATTTGATTCAATTTTCAAAATTCAACATAAAAATCTAATTAATATGATGTAAAAGTCGCCTCTCGGGCGTAGGCCTCCCCCATGTCTCTCCATTGCTCTCTGTCTCTAGCCTGTCTCATCCAGTCTGGTCCACTTATCTTGTGGAATATGTCGTCCCAACGTGTCTTAGGGCGTCCTCTTTTCCTTTTACTATTGCGTGGGATCCATTCCAGTACTCTTTTAGTCCATCTCGAATTCTCCATTCGGCAAATATGACCTGCCCAACTCCATTTGAGTGTTCTCATTTTGTTGACGATGTCACTTAGCTTTGTTTTGTCCCTAATGGTTTTGTTGCTGATTCTGTCCGAAAGTTTTATTCCCAGCATACTTCGTTCCATCTTCCTCTGGCACACAGCTAATTTGTTTTCTTCGTGTTTGGTGAGGGACCACGTTTGGCAGCCGTATGTCAAGCACGGTAGAATTATGACTTCGTATACTTTCTTCTTGATTTTTATGTCTGTTTGTCTGTTCTTCATGATTTCTTTTAGGCTCCAGTATTTTTGCCATGATATTGCGATCCGTCTATGAACTTCTTTTTCTGTACAGTTTTCGAAAGAGACAGACTGGCCCAAGTATACGTAATCATTCACGAACTCTATTTTCCCACCGTCTACTATTATGTCTTGTTTGTCTCCGTTGCTTATAATCTTGGTTTTCGATGTGTTTAGTGAAAGACCAACTGTTTTGCTTTCTTTTGTGAGTTCGTTTAGCATAGTTTCCAGATCAGTTGGGGTTTCGGCAAACACCACTATATCGTCTGCGAAGCGCAGGTGGCTCAATTGCTCTCCATCAATTTTTAGTCCTTTGCTTTGCCAGTTTAGATTTCTAAATACTGTTTCTAAGACGGCAGAAAATACTTTCGGTGACAATGGATCACCTTGTCGCACACCTTTCTCAATTGGGAATTCTTCTCCTTCTCTTTCCAATCTTATTTTTGCGCAGTTTTTTGAGTAGATACTGTGCAATAAGTTTATATATTCTTCGTCTACGCCCTGTTCCAGTAATGTTTCCCAAATAGCACTGTACTCGAGACTATCAAAGGCTTTTTTGAAGTCGATGAAGCACATATAGACAGTATTTCCGTACTCGTTGGCTTTTTGAATGACTTGCGTGACCACCTGGATGTGGTCTAGTGTCGCATAGTGTTTTCGAAAGCCTGCCTGTTCCCGGGGTTGGTTTTCATCCAGTGCTTTTGTCATTCTCTGTAACATTATTTTGGAAAAGATTTTATATATGTTAGATATCAGGCTTATCGGTCGGTAATTGCCAAGGTCTCTTTTGTCGCCTTTCTTGTGTATGAGTGTGATTGTTGATCTTGACCACTGTTTGGGTGTGGTTCCTGTATTTAGTACATTATTAAATAGTTTCTGTAGGGGTCCCTGAAGAGATTCTGATAAAGATTTAAGTATTTCGTTCGTAATGCCATCTTCTCCAGGAGTTTTGTCATTTTTTTGTGTTCGTATGGCATACTCCACTTCAGATTTCAGGATGCTCTGTGTCGACGCCTTGCTATATAAATACGTCTTGGGTTGTGGTTTACGTGGGTGTGAAGAATCAGAAGCACTTGATGCATAGAGGTCCCTGTAGAAATCTGTAGCTTCTTTTGTTATTTCTGGTCGTTTGATTAGTATCGTGCCAGTTTTGCTTTTCAGATTTGCAGTCCACTCTGTTTTGTTCCTGAGTTGTTTGTATGCTTTTTTGACACCACCAGTCTTTTCTATATAATTCTCCATCGTTTCTCTTCTTCGTAATTTCTTGTCTTTTGTAATAAGTTTATTTATTTCTTTGCTTATGTTGGTTAGTTTTGATTTCATCTCTTTTGTCCTTTCTTTGCTATACATAGTTTTTCGCTCTTCCATTAATATCTTTACTTCTGGGCTTATAGTTTCTGTTTTGTTCTTATTTAAATCCCTCGGCATCTCTTTTAAAAATGATTTAATCTCTTTTTCGAACTTATTGTACTGTGTTTGTACGTCATTTGAGTTTGTTATCGAATTAATGAGCTTATCTTCCCAGAATTTACCATTTTCTCTAGAAATAGTAGGTAAATTTCGAGCGTAGTTAGAGCTTACTTTTATTACTTTCCTTCTTCTTTTCGATGTCATTTCAAGTTTGCATCGGATCATTCTATGGTCAGTATAGAAATTTAGGCTGCGTATGATATCAAAATTGTGGATATAAGAATCTCTGTTTGTTAATATATAGTCTATTTCATTAAACTGTTTTCCATTCGGTGAGCACCATGTCCATTTTTTATGTATTTTTTTGTGGAACTTAGTGTTTATAAATTTTAGGTTATTTTCTAATGCAAACTCGACACATTTTTGTCCACGTTTGCTTCTTTTCCCATTGGAGTGTTTCCCGTATATTTTGTCTTCACCTTGCTGCATTTGTCCAATTTGGGCATTTAGGTCTCCTAGTACAATAAAGTTCTTTGTATCAGCTGCTTCTATTGCTAAACGTAGTGTGTTGTAAAAAATTTCTATATCTTCTTCGTTGCTTAGCTCAGTAGGAGCGTAGACCTGAATGATAGACCATGGCATATTGTTTGACACCTGTATTTCCAGTACCGCTACTCTATCTGAATAACTCTTTAAACTGATGATATCGTTTTTTAGGTGTTTTTTGATAAGGAAACCAACTCCGTTTCTTCCTTTGGAACTGCTGGTGTGGTATAAAATGAAGTTTGCGTACTCTTCGATAGTTTCTTTAGCTCTTCGTACTTCACTCAGACCAATAATGTCCCAATTTAGTTCCTCGATTGCTTCCTTCAGTTCTGTTAATCTGCTTTCTGCTAGTAGAGTTCTTACGTTAATAGTTGCTATGAATAAATATTTACTTTTGTTTTCTTTTTCCTTTATTGTCTCTTTTTTTGGGGGGTTTTGGTCGTACTCCTCCACGGTGACCAGCCGGCTTGGAGGAGGGGGAGGGAGGGGCTTTTGTATTGCTAATTGCTATTGGTTACTTTCATCTTGCTTGCTTACATTCGACGAAGCCATCGTTGCCGGCGTGGGTAGGCGGACACTCTTGGTCCAATATGATGATATTTTAACCTTTTTATTATTTTGAGTGCTTGTGCTCTGACTACTCTTTTGTTTTTGAGCTTGGTCAGATTGCAGGGGTGATAGCGGCAATTCCCGTTTGTTTGAGTGTATTCCGCTGCGTTCTCTTTCGTTGCCTTGATTGGAAGGCAGCACTACTAACTTGTCGTATTTGATAATTACTTTGTTCCCCTTCTCTTTTTCTTGTTTAGCTTGTTCGTAAAGCGATTTTCTTTTTTCTAGAATTTTTGGAGGGAAATCTTCAGAAATGGCATAATTGGTATTTTGCAAGGTTCTCCATTGCTTCTGGATTTCAATTTTTTTTCCTAAAGTCGTGACAGTCAGTGCTACCGGTCGGGCCTTTTCGCTCTTTCTCCCAATTCGTCTTACGGCTTGGATCTCGAACATTTCACATTTAACATGCATGGTATCATTTAGGAGGCCTAATACTTTTTCCGCCAAATCACCGTAGGAATGTTCTTCCTCTTCGAGGCCATGCAGTATAACATTCCGAATCCTCTGCGTTCTTTCTATTATATCCAACCTCCGTTCTTGTGATGCGTTTTCCGCTTCTAGATTTTGTATTTTTATCATTAGGTTTCCAAATGTTTCGTTCATATTGGCATTTATATTTCTAGTAATGTTCGTTTCCATTTCTTTTAGAGATGTTTTCGTTGCGTTCACATCCGCTTGCAAGGTGAGGAACATTTCTCTAATTTCATCCATCTTTTATTTCGATGCCCCCGCCACCTGTCGGATACTTTGTGTTACTTTCTTTACCTTATGAAGCTCCAAGTTTATTTATTTCCCTCGAAGAACAAAATTTTTGGGCAAAAAGTAAACCCTCTCTTGAAAGGTTCGAACCGGGAGTCGTTGAGTCTGATGTTAGTTAGTCCACTGCTTGCACCACTGAGCTAACCAACCGAGTTTCAAGTATGGGGACCCCCAAATTTATAGTTTTAGAAAAAAACGATATTAGAAACCTCAACATAATTTTTGAAAACCTATCCATAGATACCCCACACGTTTGGGTTCGATGAAAAAAAACTTTTTGAGTTTCAGTTTCAAGTATGGGGACCCCCAAAATTTATAGATTTTTTTCTATTTTTGTGTAAAAACCTTAATGCGGTTTACAGAATACATCTACTCACCAAGTTTCACCAGTCTAGCTTTTAAGGTTTCGGAGAAAAATGGCTGTGACACGGCCGGACAGACAGACAGACAGACAGACAGACAGACATGACGAATCTATAAGGGTTCCGTTTTTGCCATTTGGCTACGGAACCCTAAAAACGCAATCATTGCAAGTCTGTCAGATAGGCTTATGGTGACAGGAGTCTATAGACGGTGGGTGCAATTAGCATCCTAGATATAATATATTATTTAGATACCTACGTTAGGCATGATGCCTACCTATCATATTTTATATTGTTTTATCTTATTTAATCGTGTGTTAGCTTATGCAACTTTCTAGTTTTTAAGACTCTCGACTTTTGCATGTGCAAATTTTATGGATTTCGTGTCTGAATTAAAGATATATTATTATTATTATTATTAATATTTTAACTGATTCCCTTGATAATGATGAATTCAATATTATCCTCAGTAAAAATGCTTCACCAAATTCACCGATTTCTTCCAACATAACAGAACGAAACGAATAGCGATGACTCCTTATTGGACCGATTTGGACCCAGACTTCGTTTGCCAAGATAAAAGCAATTTTTCTTGTGATAAAAACTCTGAAAACTCCGTATCATTAATAACGACAACGGTGGAAGCTTATCAAACGCCGAAAAAAAAACACTGAATGAAACTGAAATTGAAAGTTCCAAGTCTTTCCATGATAAAGGCAGATCATCATTACGAGGACGTTCGAATTCAAGAGGAAGACCAAATTGGTTATGTAGCTATAATAGCAAGCATATAATAGTAATAGTAAGCAAGGTTGCCTGGTAGAGATCGCTGTTAGCGATAAGGCCGCCCACTGTTTTACTGTGAATTTTTATTTTTAATTGTATTCCTATATGTCGCTGGTTAAATGCTAAACTGCCACTTATCAAAAATCTCGGAAATCGTTTTTATTACATAAAAAACATTTAAAATAGCCATTCTATAGTATGAGTAAAAGACACTCTTCATTTTAGCATTAAAAACTACCAAAAAAGCAGATGTGACTGTTTAGCATTTTGGCACTTTGGCGCCAAATCTCAGAGCTAAGCAGCCATTTTGTCAGTTGTGGTCGAGTGGTTAGCAGAAGCGCACGTAAGTTATAAGCTAGAGTGCCGTATCTCAAAAAAATAGGCGTATGTTAACTAAGATTTATGTTCTAAAGTGTCTTATTTTGGAATGTGATCCTTTTGAATATAAATCATAGTCAAGATACAATTATTTTTGTGTGCCAAGGTAACACATTCCAAAATGTGGTACCTTAGCACGATAAATTTTATTTTTATTACATCGTTTGTATGTTCAAAACTGACATTTTTGAAATGCGTTTGTTTTGCACATAAGTTTTACGTGAATTTAATAATATTGCTTGGAGCTTAGGTGACATTTTTGAGATGCGTTTGTTTTGCACATAAGTTTTACGTGAATTTAATATTATTGCTTGGAGCATAGGTGTCATTTTTGAGATACGTTTGTTTTGCACATAAGTTTTAAGTGAATTTAATAATAGTGCTTGGAGCTTAGGTGACATTTTTGAGATGCGTTTGTTTTGCACATAACTTTTACGTGAATTTAATAATATTGCTTGGAGCATAGGTGTCATTTTTGAGATACGTTTGTTTTGCACATAACTTTTACGTGAATTTAATCATATCGCATGGAGCTTAAGTGACATTTCTGAGATACGTTTATGTAGCACATAACTTTTACGTGAACTTATTCATTATTTCTTGGAGCCTAAGTATCATCTTATTTAAATAAATTAAAAAAGTGTTCATTTACAGCGTCTATATTTTTTAAGAAAACTAATTGCTTGTACTTATTACTTTGCTTTATTTATTTTATTTGTACTGCTTTAACTTTCGTGATCATAACACCATAATTATTCGTCTGCCCGTGACCACAGTTATTGCAACATAGCCAAACGTCGGGAAAATTAGTAAAATAATGTAATATTCGCGTTATATACCCGTGTAATAGTTTTAATATATTTTATTTGTATTTTCATAGAATGAATAGCAGAGCAAAAAGAATAGTAAGCATGGTTGCAGATTATGCTCAACCAAGAAACGAAAACATCATACAAGAACAAGAACATGTTGAAATAGACAAGCGATATGAAGAAGATAGGCAGTCAAATGAGACCAATTCCATTGCAGATAGTCAACATAATCTGAGCTTATCGATATTGGACTCCAATAATGAAGATTTTCAACCTGAAAATACTACCGAAAATACTGGAAGAGTTATTGAAGAAAGTAGCTCTGATAGTGATTCAGATAGTGATTCTAGTGCGTCTTCAACCTCAAATAGCAATGACGGTGATTTTTCTTCAGATGACAGCGTGAAGGACCCCAATTTTAAAATAACACTGAAAGTAGCTGTTGACTCAGATTCTGATGAAGACCTAGGTTCCAGAATGCCACCTGCTCAACCACATTTATCTCCACAACCTGAAACTTCCAACGTCACTACTGATAAGTTAATAGAACCAAACAGGAAGAAATTAAAAGCTAAAAGGAATTATAATAGCACACAGCAACTGACCAGTTTTATCCAATCAACTAGCGCGCATGAACTGCCAAAAAGCTCCAGCTTCAACATGCAAACACCTGGAGATGATATGAATTATCTATCCAGCATCGATACGCAGCCACCCAGCGTTGACTCTGAGCCACCTATAGAAAATTGCACGGAAATAAAAAGACAGTCTCGGAAAAAGAAAGCCTATCCAGAGTTATGGGTGAAAAACATTAACAAGTCATTGAAAAATAGTGGTAAATCGTATACATCTATGGCAAAGTCTAGAAAAGTTTTTGAAGCTAAAAAAATAGGACCTACGTGTTCTGAAAAATGTAAATTGAAATGTGACGCGGAATTTTCAAAGGAACAACGGCAAACTATATTTGAAGACTACTGGGAGTCAGGCAACGTAGAAGTGCAGAGACAATTTATCCATAGCAATATGATTGCTATCAAGCCTAAGTATCGATACATGCGTGAGGGCAGCTTACGCAAAAACTTCAACAACGCTTTCTACTTTCCACGAAATGGTCAGAAAATAAGAGTATGCAAAGTATTCTTTCTAAATACTTTAGCTATTTCAGATTCAGTTATTAAAACCGTTGTTAAGAAAATGTTGAATAGTAAGCTGGGATTTGTTCAGTTGAATGACATGAGAGGAAAGCATGAAAGCCATTACAAGATAAATATTGATATCACGGATGCTGTTAAGGAGCATATAAACTCTATTCCAAGGATTGAAAGTCATTATTGTCGTGCTCAATCAAAACGAGAATACATTGAAGGCGGTACCAGCGTCGCAGCACTTCACCGAGACTATGTTGAAGATTGTAAGTCTAAGGGATTACAGCCCGTCTCATACCAAAACTATTACAATATATTCATGACTGATTTTAATATCTCATTTTGGCAGCCAAAAAAAGACCAATGCGAAGATTGTACTGCCTTTGCTAACGCTGACGCTGAAGATAAATTATCTCTACAAGAGCAGTACGACCTACCTACACCTGAAAGAAAAATGTCTAGCTAGAGCGGAAAAAGAAAAAGATAAAGCAAATATCAGTGAAAGTTTTGTGGTTGCAGTCTATGACCTTCAAGCTGTGATTCCTAGTCCACAAGGCGAGGTGTCCAGTTTCTATTATATCTCGAAAGTAAACTTACTTAATTTTACTATAACTGAGCTCGGCACAAAAAATACTACTTGTTTTGTTTGGCACGAAGGAGAAGGTGCTCGAGGCGTAAATGAAATTGGATCTTGCGTGTTCATGTACCTTAAAAGCTTGAACGAAAAGGCAACTGTTGAATTTGACATAGTATTTTACAGTGACAACTGCTGTGGTCAACAAAAAAATAAATATATGTTGGCAATGTACCAGTATGCCGTGAATGTCCTTCCTAAACTCAGAAGTATAACCCACAAATTTTTGATTAAAGGACACACGCAAAACGAAGGAGACTCAGTTCACTCAACTATTCAGCGAAATATTACTCGAGCACTCAAGTCTTCTCCAATTTTTGTCCCTGATCAGTATATTACATTGATTAAAACTGCCAAAAAGAAGGGCACACCTTATACTGTGAAAGAGCTTACTCATGACAGCTTTTTTGACCTTAAATCTTTAGCTACAGGCAACTATACTATTGATACCGATGGAACTAAGGTAAAATGGGCTGACATAAAGATAATGAAAGCAGACAAAGAAAACAAAAACATGTTCTTAATTAAGACTTCTTACGAAAATGAAGTTTACAGATCAGTGTCTACGCAGAAAACGAGGCAAACAAAGTCTAATGGATCTGAGTTAATAAGGAAATTGTATGCCCAAAAACTAAAAGTACCAGAAACAAAAACAGCGGGTATCATCAAGCTGATCAGAAAAAATGTGATACCCAAATATTACGAATCATTTTATGTTAACCTATAAGGAATGTATCAAAATGCATTAGAAAAGACCATAAAAGACTGATCGAGGTTTATCTTATATAGGTTTATCAGTCGAGGAAAAGACTGAGCTTGCAATTTTAAGTGGTTTTAAATAATGCATGTCGTGTTCATTTTATGTAGTAGTCAAAATGTTGATCTCGTCTTATTTTAAGGTACAGTGTGTTAATGGTTTTAGAAGCGTTTATTGTGGTAGCAATGCCTATTGTTTTAAAATGTCTTATTGTGTATTCTATTCATTTAAAAATGTGTTTTGTTAGAACTTTTATATAGAAATTTAATAAAATTAAGGCTGTTTACTGTGCAAGATTTATTTTCATATTTTTACTGGAGTGTTTACTAACTCTACTTTTTTACTCGAGTGTTTTCGAAGGTAACTATTACCTACTCAAAATGTTACACTAGTTTTACATTTAATACATTAAGAGTACAAAGAGTTTCAAAGTATGTTAATGGTTGTAGAAGCATTTATTTTAAAAGGAATATTATTTTTGTTTGTGTTTTTATTAGAAAAAGTTTGTTTTTTAGTATTTTTATAAGACTTTGTTGTTATTGTAACATTTATAATGGATAACATTACTAGTTTGATATTCAAAACTTATAAAAAACTTGATTTTGTGTAATAAACTAATAATAAACCTTAACTTTTTAATGAAATGTGGTCTTTTATTGGTATTTTTTATTTAAATGTGCCTTAATTTTTATATGCTAAAGTAACTTATCTAGTTTTTTAAGACTTTCTGTTATAGTTACGGAAAAACTAAAAATACGCGTAATTTTAAATAGAACTAAAGTTCTATTTAAAATTACGCGTCGATTGGTAGGTAATACTTATACATTAAAAGAAAGACAAGCTCAAAAATTAAAAAAAACAATTTTTGAAACATTAAAATGGCTCTACTGAACAAAATCATATTTTGGAATGTGGCAGTTTAGCATTTAACCAGCGATGTGTCACATTGTGTCATAGTAATCAATAAAGAGTTATCTATCTATCTATAATTTCCGCTATAAGCATAAAGCATTTCGGTTCTAAAAACCGTGCAACTGTGCAAATAAACGGAATAATTCTCATCAGTAGAGCCGTTCACAAGGACAGCGTAGGCAACCGGAAAACTAGGGTCGGTGCAAGCGACGGCGGACGCGTGCACCACCGACATAAACTACCGCCTCAGCCGCGTGGGTAAAAAAATAAGTTTTTTTTTTGGGCTGTGCGTTGATAGATCACTAATCAGTCAGTCAGTCACCTTTGAGTTATATATATTTAGAATTAGTCTGTTCTTTTCTTGGCATATTTTGGATTGCATTTGTTTTGTTTCGGTTTAGTAGTTTTGGTTATAGACTTTGCTTTGTATTTGGCATCTGTTTGTTTTCGTTGGGTTTAAGTATAGGTTTTGTCGGTTAGACTTTTTTAAAATTGATATTGTGGTTAATACAGATGGCGCTATTAATTTCCCTAAAGAATTTTTAAATTCATTGAAACCGCCAGGTTTGCTTTATCATAAGCTTATTCTGCGTATGAGCGTTCCAATTATGTTGTTGCGAATGTATAAACGGGGTGAAAGGGGAAACTGTATACCACGAATCCCATACCGTTCGAATTTAAACGATTACAGTTTCCCCTAAAAGTTTGCTTTGCCATGACAATAAACAAGTCTCAGGGACAAACTCTCAGATTTGCGAGTATTGACTTGAGACAACATTGCTTCTTTCATGGACAGTATTATGTTTCTTGCTCACGAGTAAGTTCATCCAAAGCTTGATAGTTTTAGCGCCTAATGACGATGGGATTAGTTAAATATATTGTGTACAAAAAAGTTTTATAGGCCCTAATTTTTTACACACGCTAAACAAAAGTATAGCCGCAAAAACTATACCTAATTAATAATAATACTTGTTAACGCGAGCGAAGCCGCGGGCAAAAGCTAGTCTCATTATAAATCACATCAATTTAATGCGTATTAACCCTTAAGATTGAACATGAAAAACATCTTAACCAAACTCCCTACGACGACGCGACGTGTGTCACAAGTGGCGGTTCCGATCTGCCTACCTCATATTCTTTATAAAAAATCTGCCTACGGTAAATAACTGTCAATGGTATCAATTGTGTGTGTGTTGCTTTGAAAACGCAGACTAAACATGTTCTTCGAGCAAGCTTTAAAGTGTAGACGCAGGGTCGAGCATGTTTGTTGCCATAGGTGTTGCCATAGCTCGGATTAAGTATGCTCTGCTCATAGAGCATGTAACAGTGTGTGTACTTGCCTATAGGCTACATTCTATTAAAAAATTATGAATCCTTGCGGTAAAAAAATATTGTGAGCTTGTGGCGTTGTAGTGTTTATCTCTGGATGTTCTGAACCGATTTTGAAAATTCTTTTACCAGTAGAAAGCCACGTTATTTGTGCGTGTTAGTATTGGCTACCCGTGCGGAGTTGGGGCGAGCCGCCAGTATACAATAAATGTGGATAAAATTTATTTTAAACCAACTTTTTAAGCAGTTTTTGTTCTTTTGTTGTCCTTCTAATTGAACAATACTTATTTCTTTCCACAGATTTGGAGTATATGGATGGCAAAACTGAAGGGTAAGGCCAGGAAGGTCGGTACCGGCTTCACTGGTACTGGAGGAGGCCCGGCAGGGGCAGAACTCACGGAGGAGGATAAGAAAATCCTCGACATTGTGGGGTCTGCTTCTGTATATGGATTTTGCAGCCTCGAAGTGGTTATTATTTTATGCTGCAGCTTTGCACATGTTTTTGTGTATGCTATACAAGATGAGATTTTATTATACATAGTTGTTTTATTTTCAGGGAATACCTTCACCTGTGCCACCCCCGAATATGATGCCCTCAGTGGATCCAGAAAGCCAGGTTTTACCATCAGTGGATCTAGAAGAGGAATATGCTCAATCCAGGAGCCCACTTGGGAGGGAGGAAGGAGCCCACGCGATATCCCCTCGCAACCAGTCCACCCAAACCCCTCCTCGCGGCCGACCTGAAGGCTCTGGTCACCGGCGTCGCCGGCGCCAGTTACCCAGGCCCGCGAGGCCTTTGCTAAATGATAATTTGTCCGAGGTTTTGAGGGAGAATGGCAGACTAATGGCGGATTGTTAGAGGTGCAATGGCTGCAGCTGTTATTTCTGCACCCATTGAAATACAACATCATGATGACTAATAGTCAATTGACATGTTGCTATAACTTCACTGGGTTTTGATTTATCTAGATACTCTAGATTTTTCAAGAAAATCTAGTTAAATTAAAACCCACTAATTAGAAACAGAGCATTTATTATTGCTGGTCATTATGATGTTGGATAAAAATTGCTGCCATTCTCCACCAACACTGCATCATCTAACATCATCAACATCGAAATTATCATTTAGCTCAGCATTTTATTCTGCCTCCCAAAGTCCCACTAAAATTTCTATTGTTGCCTCATCAGGTTCACTATGACATTGGAGATCTCACGGTTTGGGCTCCTTGCCCAAACCGTAAGTGACTACTTGATAATTCAAATTCAATAAAAATATTGAGACTCGAAACTCCGTTTCAATTCTTCTCCTATTATTTTACTTCAGATTTCATCAATAAAATAATAGAAGAAACAAACAGATACTCTGTCCAAAAGCAACCTGATCGTCCCGAATTGTGTAACTGAATGTGAGGTCCGTAAATAAATGGGAATATTGATATTTATGTCAGTATAAAACTACCCTAATGTTCGCTCCTTTTGGAATAATAAACATGGCTTTCAGGCCATAAAAGAGACCATGCCTGTAAGCAGATTTGAAAATATAAGGCGCATCCTCCACTTCAATGACAATGATACACACAAACCGGTAAACGATCCCAATCATGACCGGCTTCACAAGCTGCGTCCGGTAATAGAGCACCTGAACGAAAGATTTGCGCGTACCCATGGATCAACATCTCTCAATAGATGAGCAAATGTGCGCTACGAAAATAAGCCACTTCATGAAACAGTACTTGCCCTTGAAACCTCACAAGTGGGGATTCAAACTGTTGATGCTTTGCTCGTAGATGGGATATGCCTACAAATTCATTTTTCCGGAAAGGACAATGATCCTTTGTTAGAAAATGAGACAGATGTAGGAGTGGTTGGTAATGTTGTCATAACACTATCTCGAGGAATCCAAAGAAGAGTGAATCATATAGTGTACTTTGACAACTTTTACACCTCTTTGCCTCTTATGTATTATATGGCAAGAGAAGGCATTTGGTGCTTAGGAATAGTGCAAAGAAACCGTCTAGGGAAGAACTGCAAACTACCAACAAAACAACAAGTGATGGCACGGTCAGTAGAAAGAGGATCTTACGAAGAATACGTGACCACGTATGATGGTATTGAAATGTCGTCACTAAGCTGGAAGGACAATAAACAGGTCACTTTTCTGTCTACTTATGTGAGCGCTGAGCCTGTTTCTACAATGGGGAAGAAAACGTAAAGCTAATAACAGGTGGCGCTGGCAACGCATGGCTCTTACAATACATGCAAGCGGCTAAATTGAAGAGACTTCATGTGAATGTGTGGCTGGCAGTGGAATAACTGCCCACAGTAAACATGTGGCCATGGTGCTTTATGCTATCGACCATATGGTACGTGAAAAAATTATCATCAAATACCAAGTGCCCACAGAAAAACTGCAAAAGTTTCATGTACCCAAAAAGGTGTTTAGCTCTACGCCTTTAAAAACATCAAAACTGCCTATGAAGAGAAATATAGACCATATTATGTTTCACGGCTTCATTCTTTGCGATTAATTTTTTACATGTTGTAGATATGCCTCCAGACACCGGCCTTAACACACGATTTTTAAAGTTTTTTTTTTTCTTGTATTTGTTACTTTAGTCATTAAACGACTACTCGACATTAAGTTGTTTTCTTGACTTTGACACTACTCGTTCCGGTTCAGTTGCGCTCTCGTTCGTAAAATATCGCCATTACGTATCTCCCTGCTCTGGCCTTCGCACGTTCATAAGAGCTCTCGAAGAATATTTTGTGCTTTCAACATGGGAAGAAAAAGAGGACACAACAATAATGACGAGCAAGAAATAAGGAATAAAATTGCAAAACTGCAGGAAAAATTTAATAAAAAACCGAACCGTCGTCGTGTTTTTATTGAAACATCTTCATCAGAAGACGAGCTGAACGATAACCGTAAGTACATCATTACATTTTTATGTAGCTTAATAAAAAACTAGTGCGATAATTGTGATGCGTACTGCTATTCACGGGCTGATATTATCACTGTATATTGTCCACTAAGCTATGACGATGATGCGAGCAACTATCTTGGGTTGTCTCTGTCATAATTAAAGTCAATGCTCGTCCAGATATATAATATAATTGTCAGAATGTGATGCGTACTACCATAACCGGGTAGATACTGTTACAAATTTGTGTCTTTACACACTCTTATTATTTCTGACAGCAATCGTGGCTCATGTTGACGTCCACGCCACGCCGTGCACGCCGCCCAGGAGTGAGTCCTCTCCAACATGGCATCTCTTCGCGTCACCGTCGCCACCTCGAGATTCGTCCGAGCCCGCCGCTACCACCTCGACCGCTGATGCTACCGCTGATTCTGAAGCCGTAGCTGAAGCCGAAAAGGATCTTGATCCTGATATTTTAGAACTACTTGGTGACGCTCCAAAAGCTGATGTCGTTTTGGGTCCAGCAGTCCACAAGGACATTGCCATGAGATGGCAAGATATCCTCGGCAAAGGACGACCTAAGGAAATAAAGGAAAAGTTGTTCAAAACCTATCCAGTGCCCAGTAACTGTAACCTGCTATTAGCTCCTGAGCTAAACCCCGAAGTCAAGGCCGTATTGCCTGAACCATGCACCAAAAGAGACATGGCTCTTTTCTCGAAACAAAAGCAACTTGGTACCGCATTAGCTGCATTAGCCGTTACAATGGAAAAGATAATCCATGAAGATGGAAAGCAGAAAATCTTAAAATCCCTTAGTGATGCCTGTCGTATCTTATGCGACAGCCATTTCAGTGAGACTCGCACTCGCCGCAACTTCGTGGTATCGGCAGTCAATACCACTCTAAAAGATACGATGGTTGATTCTCCTAGAGATAAGTACATGTTTGGGGAAAATGTTACAGACTTTTCCTTTCTTCTTGTCGCCTCGCCCATTTGAAATTCATTTCGTATAGCTACAGTCCACTGAATTCGTACATTTTGGTTTCATGCTTCTAGGGCGTGCCAAAAAACTACATTCGATGCAGAAAATACAGGCTTTTTGACGCACCTCCGTTTAGAGCAGTTGTACGTGATAACTCTCTCCTGACTGACAATCCAGATAGTGACGTATTTTCGGACGAATGGTATAATCTTGTGTCGGTATGTCTGAGACACTGATATAGAATGATGCAAGAAATGGTGAGTATGCATTTGGCATTAATTTATATTTTTTTTCGCTCGTAGGACGGTCTGGGGCAACAAGCGTTTGAGTGAGATCTTTTGAGTTTTACTTATTTTTAGCGCATTTTTCGCGTTTTTACAAGTTGATTCGTCAACTTGTAAAAAATAGTGTAATAGTGGTGGATTAGTTAATTGTTAGAATATCTAATTGTGTAAATACTTAAGAGCGGGTCGTGCGAAAATTTGAGATTTGTTTTTAAAACATTCATAACTAAATAACTAAGTGACATTTTAAAAATTGCAAAAGGGCTAATTGTAGACTATACATTTGAGATTAATTCGAATTTAAGTGTGTTAAAAAAATATACTATTTAACATGACATTCTATTTAACATTCTATTATCTTTATTATACGATTTTCATTAGCGTTAAATAGAATGTCATGTTAAATATAGTATATTTTTTTATGTTCTGGTGGCATCAAATCAGTGGGCAAAAACAGAGTTTCCGTAGAATTCCGCTCGGCCGCCGATGCAAACAAGTTCTTAGATAATGCTTCTGTACTTAGCCAATATAAATATGTCGCATCTATCCCGACCTTCAATATAATCCGTATGGGTCTCGTAAGAAATGTGCCCGTCAACATGTCGATGGAAGATTTTGCTAAAAGTTCCAAATGGCTGTGGATATGTAGTGAAGGCACGTCGACTTAATCGTAAGTTAAGCGAAGATGGTAAGGTTCCGTAGGTCCCAACTCAGGCAGTAGTTCTTACCTTTAGAGGTCAAGTCCTACAGGTCAGAGTATTTTCTTTTCATTCTTCACTTACAGTTGAAGTATACAAACTCCCGACCATACAATGTCAAAATTGTTGTCGATTTGGGCATGTCAAAGCTCAATGCCATTGTCTAAAACACGATTATTTTTTAGTCTTTAGAAGACAAAATGCGAGAGGGTTTGTCAGTAGTAACCGAATGAATAGTTTCTAAGGTAGCCAGCTTCTTTCCGCTGGCTCACTTTTGAACCTATTCATTAATAACGGATAGTGGCACCATTATTTTGAACGTATATAGCATACAATGGAATGTTTTATAGTTTGTATAGGTAAATTAACATTTTAAGTTAAGTTTTAATTGTTGTTTTATAATAGGGGGAACTGGAAGTCTTTGCTGTGCTTGTTATTTCATACACACCTAGTACTCATAGTTGAATACAGTTATGCATAGTGAGTCCAAGCGCCAAATGGATTTTTTTGGTTTTTTGACATTTTCGTAATCACTAGGGTTTAATTTAGCCATAGGAAAAACACTCTTGTAATAGCTTCACTTTAAGTGCTAATTTTTGATACCCCGTCCAAGCGCCTTCTATAGCAAACGATGTTTTTTTTTATTTTTGTTGTTCATTATACATTACTAACCCAAACGACGTAGTGTTATGCATCAGTAGTCCACGCGACAGTAGTTTGTTACTTAGAATCGTAAGCTCAAGAACTCAATTCATTGGTCCAATTGTTGCGGAGGCTAGAATAGAAGTATAAAAATAGTCCTGATGATGAAATCTATCCTTGAAGAGCACCTTACATTGCTGAAACTGCCTGAAAAGCCTGTTTCAGAGGTAAAAAACTTAAAGATTTCAAATCACTGTTCCCATAATAAAGATACTTATAAGTATATCATTTTACAAAGATTTGACTGGCCTGCTCCGATGTGAAGGTGAGACCCATTGGCTGATGACACGATTGCAGATATTGAAGGTTTTGATGGCCATTTAGATTTTCATCCAGAACATAGGTATATTGAAGAAGAGTAGATTTAACTTTTGAAACTATCATGGTTTTTAACACTATTTTTATGAAACAACGGGATATTTACCATGATACTGATAACTGAGTTGACTTCCGTACACAGTTGCATGCACCATGATCACGGTTGAACCGTGATCATGGTGCATGCAACTGTGCCGAAATATCGGAAGTCAACTCAGTTATCAGTATCATGGTAAATATCCCGTTGTTTCATAAAAATAGAGTAGATTTAAATTGTATTTACCTACTCCCTCTTACTCGATATGTTCTGGGGTTTGGGTTGGTGTTGAACAATACCATCATCAATCATCTGTATGTCTGATAGTACATACATCTGAGATGGTCCTTATCTTGTTCTAAATTTTGATAAAATTTACGTAATCATAAATTGTTTTATTTCCTGGATATTACATCTGTCCCATTTCAATAGAGATTTTTTATCATTCCTCTATAACACCTCCTAATATAAGATGCTGTACGAAAGTACGGAAATTTAAGGTAAGAAAGTAGTCCAACGGACATAAAATTGTCTCTAGGTCTCGTTTTGCAAAAATAAATCATCAAATTAATAAGTGTCCACGTGCATTTAAGCTAATCTTCTAAAATATATAATTATTTTGTCTCTTTTTGGACTCGTTTTGCAAATTGAGAACATCATATTTATTGAGAGTCCAAGTGCATTTTTTGCTATATCTACCAAAATAAATAACTATTTTGTGTTTTTTTCTTGTAGCATTATTACATTACAAATATAAGTTTCGATATACATAGATTTACTTTCAGACTATACAAATGCAAATCTCCTGCCAATAAAAACAAGTTTATGTAATTTCCCACAAATTTGAAAATGGCGCTTTGGCTCACTATGCTATAAGCATTACCACGTTCAAACGGTCAGGTAGTTAAATTTAGCTAAACTAAAACAAATGAAACCTTCAAATATTAATTAAATCTTACTTTCCTGTAGTCATTTTTAGGTTAGTTATGAAATTAATTGAGCTTAGGAATTATAAAATGGCCAAAATCTATATTCTAATCAGATAGCTAATTTTAAGAATTTTCCACCTCGCCATCTTTGAAGGCCGATTTTAGCCAAAGTAGCCTATTAAGCACTGCTTTTTTTTAATGATTATGACAGCTGAGAGATTGGAAAACTTTTGAGAATTATTTAAAAACCACGGAATCACTTGTAAATTTTTTTAATTTTAAAATGAATATTTAAGTCATAATTCACCAAACGTAATTTTCTGACTTTACACCAACATTTTCTTAGTTTTTATCAAAGTTACGACGCCAATTATTTTATGCATAAAAGAACAAATCATCAAAACTCAGTAGCAAAAAAGAAATCTCAAGAAAGTTTTCAACTTCTTTTTTAAGAATTTTTTAAGTTGTTCAAGTTGGAAAATTTCTAAAATTCGGAAAAAATCATAACTCGAAAACTATAAGAAATCGCGGAACAGACATAGGGGTGATTCGGGTACCCCAAAGGCTGTTCTATCTCTGACCTTACTTTCTGGGACACGCTGTATATATAAAAAATTCCTGTCACAATTTGGAACGCGATAAACTCCGAAACTACTCTAAAATTCTTGGCTTCGTCAAAGCCAAGAATTTTCAGAATAATCCATAAGTGATAGAAAAGGATAGACATAGAGAAGTCCCAGAATGCACATAGATGCTCTAGAATGTTCTTTAAGGTTCTGTAATGTTCTGGAATAATCAAATTTAAAGTCGGTTAGCATCCGGAATGCTCCCACCCAAAAGTTAGTAATCTAGAATTATCTAGAATACTCAAATATACCTATGCAAACGGTTCGATTTACGTTTCTTGGTTTTCCCGAATTGAATACTTATATCTTAATCTTCCAGAATATTCCGTATCGGAAGGTCGCGGGTTCAAATACCGCTCGGCTTTTAACTTTTGGGACATTTTTAAAATCTTCTCAAGGAAATCTTCTAGAATGTTATTTCATCAACATCATCAATTTATATCAGTCCACTGCTGGACGTAGGTTTCTTCCAAGACGTGCCACTGAGCCCGGTCTGCGGCTCATGAACGGCAATGTTCTTTAACAATTAAAAAGAGGAAAGATTTGTATTTTTGTGTGTATGTTTTTAATGAATAAACTCAAAAATCACTGTCGTGATTTTAAAAATTCTTTCACCATTGGAAAGCTATATTCACCATTAGTAACATAGACTATATTTATGTGTTTAAAATATAAATGTCCACCCGTGCGAAGCCGGGACAGGCAGCTAGTTAACTAATATATTTTTGGATTTATTCGGCAAAATGAACGACGAAAAATTAATTGAGTTGGTGAAACTGTATTCTGTTCTATATGATATGAGTTTAGCTCAATACAGGGATCATACTGTGAAAAATAATGCATGGGAAGAAGTAGCCGAACAAATGAATACCAGCGGTAAGTTTTATTAAAATATTATACTTATTACAAAACAAACTTAGGCTACGGTGGTTTTTCATGGTGTTGAAGTAAATGGATGCAATATACATTTTCAAAAGAATGTCGTTAAACAAGCAACATCATTGAATCTTATGGATCATGAAGACACCGCAAAATATATCAAGCAGTGTATGAGCTTGGCGTTTCTGCCAAAAGAAGATATTGAAGATGGACGGCTGTATATAAAGGAAAAAAGCTATGTTTTCCTCATCTCATTAGTGCAGGTAACATATGAAAGAAGCTAGCATATGATATTTTTTTAGTTTTGATGAAGAAGCCGTGACACAGTTTAATGACTATTTTGTCACTCAGTGGATGGAATATCCAAACTTAATTTGGTGCTGCCATAGTGAGCGCCATAGATAGAACGACAAACTGGCTGAAGCTTGGAATGGTAGATTCAACAAATTCATTGCCAGAAACTCTACTAAGTTATTATTTTTGCAAACAATTGCTCAAGACACATGCCATTATGACATAAAACAAGCCAAGTAAGTTTTTGAAATACATAGTTAAAGTAAACTGTAAGTTAGATTACAGCAGTTGTTTTATTTACTTTTTGTTACAGCTTCAAACTCAAAAAAACAAAATATCAATTACAGAAAAAAAGCAAGTATTTACACTGACAACCAAATACAACTATACAAAAAAAAGCAACAGTCTTGGTATTTTTTGATGAACATCTACAAAATAACTTCTTTTTCCAACAAAAAAATTATATTTAAATTCTGTGCTAACAAGTTTGATATTTTGTTTTGATTTATAATTTTTAATATATTTTTTCTATCGAACTGTGCCTTCCATTGTTTAGGGTAGAACTGATATATTCGTAGCAGAGCGGGACTTTTTGTTAAAGGCTAGTTTACACTTTGATTAGTGTGAGTGCAGGTGATTAGTGCGTGTACAGGTGTGTAGTGCGAGTAGTGTCCAATTCACTGCGAGTGTCTTCGGTCCACTTTACCAATTTTTACAACAACAAGCGTCCGACGCTACACACTAAACGCTAAACAGTCCTGTCCAGACGTGTTAAGTGGCAAGCACGCTGCGAGTAAGGGGGAAGGGAGGGCCCGCGGGATGGCTACTCGCAGTCCACTCGCAAAAAAATGGAACACGCTTCTATTCACTTTACTACACAGCCCACTAATCAGTCGCTGTTCACACCTAGTCACTAAGCACCTGCACTTATCACCTGCACTCGCACTAATCAAAGTGTAAACCAGCCTTTAGGTATTTTAAAATCCGAGCATAGCGGGAATCGAGCATAGCGGAACTAACCGTAACATTTAGTTGGTAGATAGGTTTTTGTTCAAAACTCCCACCACCCACTTTTTCAACTACTGAATAACTTATTTTTACAATTGAAACCACAAATTGATCACAACCAGAACTCAATACCTTGCCTAATCCGTAGCTTTAGAAATCACTCCCACCTTCCTCATCCTTTTGCCCAAACCCCAACATTCGTAAACTATAATATGTATATATAATACTAGGAAGTGGCCACCAAAGCCAGCGCATTCTGGAGTCCCCCTCCCCGATAGATGAAGGCTGTTTTGAAGAAGTTGCAAGATCTAAATGATAACTTTTTTAGTATCTACATAGTCATCATAGTGAAGTTATAATTTCTGTACATACTAGATATTTTGAGTATAAGTAGTTATTTTAAGTTTTTGAAAATTAAGAGTTTATTTGAGTTTATTAAGAGTTTTCCTTAAGTTTTGATGCTGAGCAAAGTGCATCTTTATGGTAGTTTTACGTCATACGTTTGCTGTTCAGCGCACTAGTTCGCAGCAAATTGGAGGCAAGCGCCTGTGTCTGGAGCCCCCATGAGAGTACCTATAAACTCCTGCTGGAGAAGGTGCAAAAGGCTTTTCTCAGATACTTATACAAGTTTAATTTCGGATACTACCCATTTATGTACCCCACCAAGTTCCTCCAGGGGTGCTTAGGTTTCAACTCACTCGAGACCCGAAGAGCGAATGATCAGCTTATCACCGCGTGTAAAGTTTTTCGGGGACGGATTGACGCGCCCGATCTCCATAATGAGTTGGCTCGGTTTTACACTCCTGACCGCTACAGCCGGGGTAGGAAACACAAGCTGTTTGCTGTCCCTTGGTGTCGTACAGTTGCACGCGCCCACTCGCCGCTTCCTCGAATTCTCAAAGCGCTTAACAATCTTCTCGAGACCAACACGGACTGCGATTTGTTCGTAGATGTATGGAGCTCAATACTAGCGGCTTGTCTAAAGTATTGTGAATGTGACATATGATTTGATTTTATTATGATTTTGATTTGTTTATTTATTATTTTTGACTTTATTATTTAATTTGTGTTTGTAATTTTGTTTTTATTTTTATTAATTAATTGTATGTAATAATTTGTTAATTAGTGTAATTGGATAACATATCCGTTCTAATTAATTCAATAAATATATAAATATATATAAATTTTTGAATGTTACAAATCAATGAATTAACATGTATTGTTCATAAGAAAACTTATACTTAACTTATTTTTATTTTTTAACTATTATTATTTTTTATTTATTATTATTTTATTCAGATACTAGGTAATGCAACAAAATGTTGTGCTGTGCTGTATTTGTATTGGGACAAAATCTGCTACATTTTGTTGAAAGCCGATTAACTTTTTCTATGGAACTACTGATTTCTTTTATAATGTCAGTGTTGGTCCTCTAATAAAAGTTGTTCATAACGATAGGTACTATATTCTCCTTTCGGCATAGTACAAGAAAGCATTTAACCTTATATATGTGTAGTTTTAAGGGTAATCTGTTGCTCAATATATATATTTTTTTAATTGAGCACAACTCTTAGATGAGTGTATCTTTATATTCACCAATATCATGGATAATTATTTCAGGATTGGGTTGATGAAGAGTGGCAATTTATTCAAGAAATTGGCCCTCTTGAAGACAAAAAACCACTTCAACAATTGCTTGAAATCACAACATTCGGAAAGTCGTTGCTGGATAAAAAGGGTCAGCATCTTACTCCTAAAGATCGAAAAGCATTGGTACAGTTAGTTGTGGAGCACCAACTTCGTATATTACCAAGTGTCAATGACACTATAAGACAAGAAGTGGTGTCCAGCTGGGCTAAAGAAATATGCTCACTATTTAAAGGAGAACACCCTGATATTTATTATGTACCATATTGTGTCACAGAGCGGCAAGCCTCTGGTTTGCTGCACAACCACCTTATTACCCACCGCCGTGTTCTAAAGCCACACAGCCATAAAAGAAGCAGCAACAGCAGCCCCAGCAGTAACAAATCTATGGAAAAACGTGTGCGTCCTCTTCCCCCAAATTTTGAATACCACCATGGTGATGGTGAAGACTGCAACAACGACATAGAATGGCTTGAGGGTTCTTCATCGCCCTTAGATGTAGTTTTAAAAAAATGGCAAGCTACGTATAAGGCGAGGGGAAAAAACCTAAAAGAGAAGACAATAGACGAATATTTCCAGCAGTTTCCTGACTTGAGGTTGCCAGCTGGTCACCAATTGGTAAGTGAAAACTCAATATCAAGTAGGATCGGTAACTTAGCAATTTTTTTATTATGTTTGGATTCTTATTTATTCTTTTGTATGTTTTAGTTGGCAAGTGATTTTGAAAAAAGTTATCATGTGGCATCAGCTACATTTGACGAAAACTTCCCATTCATCAAAAGGCGACTTCTGGAGCTGCTGTTTGTAAAAGTAAATTTGAATTTGTCATTTATTTGAGCTCATTGTATTTATTTTTAACACATGCTTACATAAAATGTTTTATTGGATCCTTTTAATCAAAACTTTGCCGTTTTATGTTCTACGAGTATAACGTTAAAATTTTGATGTTAATATTTTTTTGATGTTAATATTTTTTTTATTTATATTAAATTATTTTTTAAATAAATATTACAATTGTTGATTATTTGCATGTTTATTTTAAATTAGGCAAGCACAAGACGTGATTCTAATGTTATAAACGTATGTTTTGTATAGTAAGCGTAAGCGTTGTATCTATGTAAGTGTTATTTGAAACTTGTCATTTGATTTGAGTTGATTAATTTTAAATATTTTATCAAAACAATAACACGCAATTCTTAAATTGAAATTAGATTTTTACTTGACAAACTTTTTTTCCTTAAATTACGTAGGCTTAGGCTAGCTATTATAATAGTATTATTTTAAAAAGACTTTTCTATCAAACTGTTCCTTCCATTGTTTAGGGTAGAACTGATATATTCGTAGCATAGCGGGACTTTTTGTTAAAGGCTGGTTTACACTTTGATTAGTGTGAGTGCAGGTGATTAGTGCGTGTACAGGTGTGTAGTGCGAGTAGTGTCCAATTCACTGCGAGTGTCTTCGGTCCACTTTACCAATTTTTACAACAACAAGCGTCCGACGCTACACACTTAACGCTTAACACTCCTGTCCAGACGTGTTCAGTGGCAGGCACGCTGCGAGTGAGGGGGAAGGAAGGGCGCGCGGGATGGCTACTCGCAGTCCACTCGCAAAAAAATAGAACACGCTTCTATTCACTTAACTATACAGCCCACTAATCACTTGCACCAATCAGTCGCTGTCCACACCTAGTCACTAAGCACCTGCACTAATCACCTGCACTCGCACTAATCAAAGTGTAAACCAGCCTTTACATTTAGTTGGTGGCTAGGTTTTTGTTCAAAATTGTTCAAAACTCCCACCACCCACTTCTTCAACTATTACTGAATAACTTATTCTTACAATTGAAACCACAAATTGATCACAACCAGAACTCAATACCTTGCCTAATCCGTAGCTTTAGAAATCACTCCCACCTTCCTCATCCTTTTGCCCAAACCCCAACATTCGTAAACTATAATATGTATATATAATACTAGGAAGTGGCAACCAAAGCCAGCGCATTCTGGAGTCCCCCTCCCCGATAGGATGAAGGCTGTTTTGAAGAAGTTGCAAGATCTAAATGATAACATTTTTAGTATCTACATAGTCATCATAGTGAAGTTATAATTTCTGTACATACTAGATATTTTGAGTCCCTCTAGGTCATTGGTTCTTAACCGGTGGTCCGCGGACCACTAGTGGTCCCTGGAGGCATTCCAAGTGGTCCGCGAAGCCATCCTAATAATATGTGGCGTGACGTAATGAGTCGAGTCAAAACAGCGCGAGCCGCGAGCGCAAAGCGCGCGCGGCACGAGTCCGAAGGCGAAACGCGGTGAACGAGGGCGGGGGCGGGGGTTTCGTTCCATTCGTTCCTTGTTTTAGCGGCGCGGCCGCGCATGCTCCGATCGTCCGTCACTTCACTTGCAACGTCGACGATGTAATGAGCGGTAGGGATTTATAACGCGGCCTTGAGAGTGTGACGAGTATTGTACCTACTGAGTACTTGGTTTAATTTTTAAAGTTCGACAGCAAAAAGCAAATATCCTTAGTCTACGAAGGTAGTTATAGTAAATAACTACACCAGATATAAATACTACGTAGGTAAGTAACAACTATTTTATTCTATTCTTATTAGGTATGTACAAAGTTTTTAATATTTTTTATAAAACGGAAAATAATGCAAATAATTCAGTATTTTTGTAGGTTAGGTTAGGTTTTAGTGAGCAATTAAAAACGAGCCTGCATTTTTTGTGTGTAGGTAGGTAGGTTTGTTTGTTCGGGTCTAAACCTTACAACTTAATATAATACCGTCGTATTTGAGTTCATTTGATACGTCTTGAGCAGTAGATACTTTAACCGTCATTCCCACAGCTGGCCATAGACCTCACAAATAAAAGCTTGTCAAAACAACACATTTTTATTATCTTATACCTGTCCATATTATCACTAAAACTTCGTTTTCAGAAAAATGCCTCCAAAAAGAAAATATGACGACGACTATATTAAGCTGGGCTTTACTTCAATACAAATTAATGGAGAAACTAGACCGCAATGCGTTTTATGTGCAACTGTTCTTGCTAACGACGCTTTAAAACCGGCAAAGTTGGAACGTCATTTGAAGACCGTGCATCCGAAGTTTTGTAACAGTTCACGAGAATTGTTTGAAGGCAAACTAACAAAATCTTAAAAAAATGAAACTTGGACCCAGTGGAACAAATTATGCAACATCTGAAAAAACATTATCTGCATCATTTGAAGTTTCAAAATTGATCGCCAAATCGAAAAAAGCACACACAATCGGTGAATCTTTAATAAAGCCCTGTATGCTTAAAGTTGCAGAAGAGCTTTTAGGCGCGGAAGCTCAAAATAAAATTCGTGAAATACCGCTTTCTAATGACACTGTTAAGTCGCGCATTCAAAAAATGTCAATTGATATTGAAGACCAAGTTATTGACAAGATTAAAAACAGCCCTTATTTTGCATTACAATGTGATGAGTCTACCGATGTTTCGCAATGCTGTCAATTACTGGTATTTATTCGATTTTTGGAGGACAATAAAATGTTTAAAGAAGAGTTATTATTTTCTCAAGAACTGAAAACGACGTCGCAAGGTGCAGATGTTATGAATGCAATAAGTCAATATATGGAGAAACATGGACTTATGTGGGAAAGGCTTGCCGGGTTTTGTACTGACGGTGCTCCTGCTATGCTTGGTTCTCGCTCTGGTCTTGCAGCATTGGTAAAAACCAAAAATCCATCCGCAATAACGACGCACTGCGTTATTCACCGTCAAGCATTGGCTGCCAAAACGCTCCCGGAATGCTTTACTATAGCTCTGAAAACAGCTATAAAAGTAGTCAACTTTATTAAAAAGAGCGCACTCAATACTCGTCTATTCAAACAGTTGTGTTCTGACATGAACTCTGAACACGAAACTCTGCTTTTCCACACAGAAGTTCGTTGGCTTTCGAGAGGAAACATGCTGTCGAGGTTGTACGAACTAAGAGAGGAAGTACAAATATTCTTAACTTACAAGGAAAACAAAGAGTTGCTAGATCAGTTCTGTGAGCCCGAATATAAAATAAGTTTTGCTTATTTGGTCGACTTTTTTGCGCAAATAAATAAATTGAACCTTCAACTGCAAGGATCGGGAAATTTGAAGTTGCAAGGCATGAGCAACATATTTGCATATGAAGATAAAATCAGGGCGTTTATTGCTAAAATCGAGCTATGGATTAATAAGGTCGAAAGAAAAAACTTTTCTGCATTCGATACGCTCAACCAAATTATTTACGGACAAGGTGCAGATATTCAAGAAGAAATTCAGAAAAACATTATGGCTCATTTGACAAAATTAAAAAGTGAATTCAATCGCTATTTTCCTGACTGCGGGGACAAAATTATTCAGAAACTGATCCGGAATCCTTTCATTCTCAATGTTTCCGAAGTCTTTGATGAAATTCAAGAAGAAGTGATTGAAATGCAACACGACACGAACTTAAAAGATACATTCGAATCAGGAATAAATCTTGAGGAATTTTGGAGCCAAAAAGCAATTTCTTTTCCAAAGCTTCGAGACATTGCTATGCGTTACCTAACTTTATTTTCATCGACGTATCTATGCGAGCAGGGGTTTTCGACGCTTCTGATGATTAAAAACAAGCAGCGAAATCGGTTGGATGCCACTGCCGACATGCGTTTAGCTTTGAGTAGCACTGAACCAAGAATTCAGAAGTTAGTAAAGAGTATGCAGTCACAAAAATCACATTAAGTAAATTAAAAATTTTTGCTAAATAATAAATAAATGAGTGCTAATTATGAAATTGTGCTTGTTTTCTTTATCAAACAATCCTTAATTTAGGAAAACCAACTGGGTGGTCCGCGGCAAGACAAACATTTGGTAAAATGGTCCCTCATGACTAAAAGGTTGAGAACAACTTAAAATAACTACCTAGAGTCTAGGTAGTTATTTTAAGTTTTTGAAAATTTGGAGTTTATTTGAGTTTATTAAGAGTTTTCCTTAAGTTTTGATGCTGAATGCAAAGTGCATCTTTATGGCAGCTAGACCCGGTAACGCAGGATCTAGGCTGACTTATCTCTTTACCACAATGACTAAAACTCAAACTCTAAAACGACCTCCACTTCTTGACTCGATAAGAAGAAGAATGGTAATTTTTGAATGTTACAAATCAATGAATTAACATAAATTACCAATTTTTCTACTCTTTTCTATTACATAATTTATACATTTTTTTTAATCCTAAGCATGTTATTTATGTTGTGTTGGTGATGTTTTATGAGTTATTTATTTGTTAGTCAAAATTTTCATTTAACTATCTCTGTCCATGTAAACACCTCTTCCAGATCTAACCATGTCTAGTCATGTGTCTGCGGCGATCTCCGCCCAGTTTATTCCTGCAATTGTTTAATATTACACTTTCATGCTTTACACTTTCATATTACACAATATTATGCTTTCACAGTCCCCATACATAGGTTTAAAAACACTTGGTAAGTCCCAACTGTATTACTTCTCCAAACTGTTCAAAATTAGTTTAGTAAATTAAATGCAGTGTATATTGTGGTCTCCGAAAAAGGGGAGGGTAATGGGGGGTGGGTTCCACATGAGGGCCCCGGACTCTCAGGGAAAAAAAACTGACTGAGAGTCCGAGGTCTCACATGTGGTACCCACGGTGAAAGCCGCGTTTTTTTTTGTTTTTGACATTCATTATGACATATTTGAGACAAGACAATTACATTGTTATCAATTTTGATTAGATAACACATAACCTATCAGGTCACACGTTTTTCAACATGCCGGGACCAAATGAAGAAGATATTTTGCGTTATTTAGAAAATAGTGATGTTGAGATGGTCACGGAGAGTGACTCTTCAGATTTGTCTAGTATCCACGAAGATGATCCATTTGCGGGAGACGACGACGTCGATGATCCGGATTACGAACAACCTAGAAACGAAACACCAAGTTCTGATCAAGAAACTATCGACAACATTGCGAGGTACGTATATGATTCTCAGTTGGAATACTCCCAAAACATACCTCCTCTAAATCGCGATGCTGATCGTGGGGTAGAATATATTGACACTATGGATGTAGACGAAGGCGACGACATAAATGTAAATCTTGGTGCTGAAGAAAATGATAATAATGTGTCTACCGAACCTACTAGTGCCAGGAGCCTGTCATCTCGCGGAAATAATTCACTCGAAAAGCTGAAAGCTAGGGACATAGAAAACGGATGGAGGTACGACATTGAACAATTTGAGCGTTTGCAATTTACCACACAAGAAAACATAAGTGTATGTGTCGAAAGTCATCCAACAATTGAATCGCTGTTTCGATTTATTATCGATGATGATTTACTGGACAGCATGGTAGAACAGACGAATATTTATGCGTCCCAAATGCCAGTAACTCATTCTTCCGGCAGAATATCAAGATGGAAGGCGGTTGACCGAGATACAATAAAGGTTTTTTTGGGGATTCTTTTATACACTGGCATTGTGGTAAAGCCCACTTTGGAATGTTACTGGAAAACGGACCCGGTATATTACCACCCACTCACGCATAAACTAGGGATGTCTTACAATCAGTTCGTTCTGATTCTAAGATGCTGGCATTTCGTAGATAATACAGCACCACGTAATCCACAAAATAGGCTTTACAAGATACAGCCAGTTGTTGATAAAATTGTGGAGAATTCACAGAAACTTCTTACTCCTGGTGATTGTATTGTAATCGATGAATCTATGGTGCAGTTCAAAGGTCGCCTTTTGTTCCGCCAGTATAACCCCTCAAAAACAAATAAATACGGTATAAAAATATATAAATTATGTACTGCTGACAACTATAGACCTATCTCCGTTCTTCCAGTTTTATCGAAAATAGTCGAAAAAGTTATCAATAGCCGTTTAGTCAATTTCTTTAACACTTTCAATATTCTATCAAAATCTCAATATGGTTTTCGTCAAGGTACCAGCACCGAAGACGCCATTATGGACCTCACGAACAACATAACTAACCATCTAGATAAAAATAATAAAACTCTGTGTATTTTCCTTGACTTAAAAAAAGCCTTTGATACCGTTTCTGTCCCAACTCTTGTGCGAAAGCTTGAGAAGCTTGGTATTAGAGGTACCTTTCTCACACTACTCACTGACTATCTCCACGACCGAACACAAAGTGTCAAACTTGGCCACGACATTTTTAGTACTGACGAAGCGACTTCCCAGTACGGTGTTCCTCAAGGAAGTGTGCTGGGCCCTACATTATTCCTTGCCTATATCAATGACTTGACAAACCTCCAGTTGACCAGTGGAAAAGTCTTCTCATACGCTGATGATACTGCCATACTGTTTCACGGTAAATCTTGGTTAGAAGTTTATCAACTGGCTGAAACTGGGCTTGGTAAGGTCACCCAATGGCTAAACGTAAATCTTCTATCGCTTAACACCACAAAAACTAACTATATAACTTTTTCTATTCGAGAATCATCCCAACCTGACCCTAACTTAACAATAACTGCCCATACTTGCGAAAATAACAATCTAAATACTCATAGCTGTGTCTGTCAAAAACTAGAGCGCGTTAACTCCACAAAATACTTGGGTATCATGCTAGATAAAAGTCTTTCTTGGTACCCCCAACTTGAATTAGTCTCAAACCGAGCCAGAAAACTGATATGGATCTTCAAACACTTACGACACATTGCAGATTCACAACTAATCACTTACATATATATAACTCTTGTCCAATCAATTCTCCTATATTGCATACCGGTGTGGGGTGGGACTTACAAAACTAAATTTATTAGCATAGAACGTGCACAGAGAATTATCTTAAAAATAATGTTACGCAGGAAATAAAGGTATAATACATGCAAACTGTTTAAAGAGTCAAATGTTTTATCGGTCAGGCAGTTATATACAGGGTGGCCCATTCAAATCGGTCAGTATGGGAAAGTCTGAAACTGTAAGACATACGAAGATTTGTTCTTAGGAACCATGTCACCGATTTCGATAAAAAGAAAAACTGCATTCATACAATTAAAAAAAAAGTGTACCCAACTGGGGAATCGAACCCGGTTGTTTTGAAAAAATAAACTTACACTATTTCTATTCAGATATCGTTTGTGTAGGTCTTGCGCAGTAAATATCTCTAAGAAACATAATGTCTAAAATGAATAAAATGCATTTTTTTCACATACTTTAATTTATCATAGTAGGTGTTCAAAGTGACCACCGTTACAATATTCAGCAAGTTCAGGCATGTAAAATTGTCTCTACGGTTGTTTGTACCTCTCTACTTGTTACATACACCGTGTTATGTATCATGTGGCATTGGCATTGCATTAAACGTTTAAGGAAGTTTTGTTATCTACAGTAATATTATTATCTATTATTGCAACTGCTTACTTCTATTAATCAAACACTAACAATCAATTGAAAAGCCCACTTAAAGTAAGTATGTAGATATTGTAGATACAGAGACGTGTTAAACCTCATTTGAAAATGGAACGTGTCGGTGTGACTGGCCGAATAGCGATACAAAAAAAAAAAAAAAAACTTGAGTGTCAAATGTTTAAGCGGGAACTGAAAATTAAAATCAATGCTTCGGTATTTTTGTGTCGTTCGCTGTGTGGTTGGGAAAATGCGTTTTACAAATTCTGAGCACTTTGATTTATTGGAAGCTTACTTTAAAAACGATAAAAATTGCTCCCGTGCACTACATTGGTACCATATCAAATATCCGACACGTATTTTACCTACCCGTAAGATATTCATCAAAATTGTGCACAATTTGAAGACTTACGGAAGTTTTAAAAAGCCAATTAAAGTAAAACCAAGAAAATGTGATGAAAACATGGAAATGAACATTTTAACCTATTTTGAAGCAACACCAGATGCCTCCACCCGTAATGCAAGTCGTGATATTCCTGAAATTTCACGAACACAAATTCAAAGAACCCTAAAGAAACACAAATACAAGTGCTACAAGAATGGACATTGGGTGCAGGCCTTACATGCAGGAGATGATATCAGACGACTTGAATTTTGCAATTGGATAAAAGAGAGAATGGGCCTAGACAGACATTTTTTAAACTACGTAATATTTTCTGATGAAACTCAATTTTCCAATAACGGAATGTACAATCGTAAGAATCATCACTATTGGAGTCGAGAAAATCCCTTACGAGTGCACGAAGGACGCCGTCAAGTTAGATTCTCATTTAACTGCTGGGTCGGCCTACTTCACAATAAGGTACTCATGTTTAAAATTTATGATGGACATTTAGACAGATTCAAGTACCTTGCAATCTTAGAAGATCTTTTAGAGGCCGTAGGAGAAATGGCAGTAGAAATAAGAGAACAACTTTATTTTCAACAGGATGGAGCACCGGCTCACAATAGTCGTATAGCAAAAGACTTTTTAAATGAAAACTTTCCGCGAAAGTGGATTGGTACGAACGGCCCGATCAAATGGCCGGCGAGGTCGCCCGATTTAACGCCTCTAGATTATTTTTTGTGGGGTTACATTAAAGATGAAGTGTACAAAAATAGCTATAACACCGTTGAAGAACTAAAAGTAGCCATAGAGTCAACTTTAACGCAGATTCACCACATGAAGATACAAAATGCAATAGTAAGATCGTTACCTAGACGTGTTGAATATTGTATTGAAAAAGACGGTGGTCACTTTGAACACCTACTATGATAAATTAAAGTATGTGAAAAAAATGCATTTTATTCATTTTAGACATTATGTTTCTTAGAGATATTTACTGCGCAAGACCTACACAAACGATATCTGAATAGAAATAGTGTAAGTTTATTTTTTCAAAACAACCGGGTTCGATTCCCCAGTTGGGTACACTTTTTTTTTAATTGTATGAATGCAGTTTTTCTTTTTATCGAAATCGGTGACATGGTTCCTAAGAACAAATCTTCGTATGTCTTACAGTTTCAGACTTTCCCATACTGACCGATTTGAATGGGCCACCCTGTATACTGCAATGCATACTAAAAACTCACAAAAACCAGTCTATAGATCCGAAAATACTTAAAAAACGCAGACAAAACACAGTACTTACAAACATAGTAACAAGAACCACAATGGCCTCAAAACAGTTTACGGCTCAATCAATAAAGATTTATAATACTGTGAACAGAAACCTAAATATCTATACTATGTCATTATTCGAATGCAAAAAAAAAGTAACAATGTGGTTAAAAACCCTGAACTATGAACAAACTGAGGATTTGTTCATAGCAGTATCATAGGACAACTAGAAAATACATATACAAATACTTTTTAAGCATTGCTTCTTAACAATAACAGCCATACTTATAAACGCAATTTAGATTTAATCATTGCTTAAAGTTAGCCCTGTCACTGTTTGTCATTACCCAGTGGTAAGAGATGGCAATAGTTGGCGGGAGCAGGCAAGAGGGCTGTTTATCTTTTGACATGTTTTTATAAGTAAGGCCATTAGTATTTATATTTACCTATACAGTTCCTAAATTGAATAATATAACTGAATTTTACTAACCTGCACTTAATTTGCTTGTATTGATCATAAATTTTATTTTACAGTTCCAATAAAGTACTCTAAATATTGTTTATCTGATTCAACCATAATATCATGCATAATTCATACAAACAACCCACTTCATATCTTTAAAATATCATACACCTCGCCACCATAATACCTATTTTGTACACTATTTACCTACCTTTAGACATAAGTATAGCGCATTCATTCGATGTGACTTTCGATCGAGCTGATAGACTAAATCTTACGATTTATATCAGTGTAGGCTCGGATCGGAAGTCTAAATGTTTGAGTGTCTTTTTCTTGTTAAATACTTAGCATTAAAATTAGTTCGATCGTTACCTATTTATGTATAACGTACCTATCACCTAAATTAAATTACAAGGCAATGTTGAGCCACAGAAAAGAGGGGCTCTCTTCTAATACAGGTTTAACAACTTAAAAGAAGAGATCCCAACCCTTTATTTGTCCTACCTGTAATTTTTTCAATAAAAACATTTTGATTTTTGATTTTGATTTTTGATTTGCTGACGGATTCACTTGGAAGTACAAGATTTACTGTGGACAAGACCAGGTTATTGATAACCTAGATAAGCCTGGGAGCACAATAGTGGATTTATGTGGCAGCTTATTAGGGGCTGGTCGCTTGGTTGTAGCTGACAACTTTTACACGAGCGTGCCTTTGGCAAATTATCTATTGAGCAAGCAGACTGATCTGTGTGGTACGCTCAGAAAAAATAGGAAGAACACTCCCGAATTTGTCAAGGCAGCTAAACTCAAAAGAGGTGAAATTGTTGCCAGCCAAAAGGACCATGTCACCGTCCTAAAGTGGAAGGACAAGAGGGATGTCCTCATGATATCCACATGCCACGGCGATAGCACGGGTGTCGTCGGACGAAGAAACCCCAAGCCCAAGCCAAACGCGATTTTGGAGTACAATTCGAAGAAAAAAGGTATTGATTTCTCGGACCAATTGTGTAGTTACCAGTCACCAATACGCAAATCCCTCATCTGGTATAAAAAGATCGCAATAGATCTTATTTTCGGCGTTGCAATCACAAACTGCGTTGTTGTGCATCAAAAACTACATTCCGATGTGTCGAGAAAAGAAAAAATGACCATTCTGAAAGCAAAACTGGAAATTCTTCGGAGTTTGCTGAATATAGAAGCTTCCAACGTCCGCCGTTCCAGTCTGCTCGCACCCGGTTCGTCAATCAGGCAAAAAAAGACAGACCACTATCTCGAAGAGATCGAACGCAAAGACAATCAAAAGATAGTGAGAAGAAGGTGCGTACTATGCTATGATGGCAAAAGAAAAGAAGGTTTGACGGTAGCCCTCGCTAAATCTAAGACCAAAAAGGTTGATCAAGTGTGCAAGCAGTGCCAAAAACCATATTGTCTGCCTTGTTTTGTGAAAGCTCATCTGGAATAGACAACTTTTTGTAACCTAATTTTTGTTAAAAAAAAAATTAAAAAATTGACGGTACAAACTCGTTTTACTTTCTATAGAATATGCTTGACAAGTCCAACCTAAAAAAAAGGCATTTATCGTAAGTCCGGCTAAGTTTTACCAGTACCTAAACGTATACTAGCTGGGTACCGCATGTGGGCCCGGGAGTCGTGTAGCTTTGTCACAGGGTCCCTCATGAGGGACCCTGGACTGTGAAAGTGTTAATATTGTTTTTCCACCTTCCTGGCGGTTTCTCTTGTTTCCATTTACCGGCTGGTCCGCATGAAGTGGGTACATTTCTGTTCCATTTTGTATTGTTCATAAGAAAACTTATACTTAACTTTTTTTTTTAACTTATTATTTTTATATTAGCAAATTACAAATTTTAATTTTCACAATTTGTGAAAATGAAATTTTCAGCTTGCTAAATGGTAAGCTCATTTCCATTTTAATTTTAGGCAAAGGTGTGTGCAGTATATTGAAACTGCACACATCCTTGCCTAAAAATGAAATGAATACAAAATAGACAAGAAATGTAATCACTTCATGAGGACCAGCCGGTCAACGGAAACATTAATTCAAAACATCAGAAAAAACACATTATTGAATTTATGATGTTTTGAGTTAATAATCTTAGTGATGTGATAGTAACATATCTGATTCTATTATAAGCCTTATTATATTTTAATTTAAAGAAAAAAGATAATACATACCTACCAATAAATATACTTAATTTTTTCATAATTGTTGTATTTATTATTTAACAAGTCCACTGCTGGCTTTCTCTCATACGTTTCCAAAAAGTACGAAATATACAAAAAAAAATATAGTTTAAAAAACTAAAAAAAAACGCTTTTATAACTAATTGAACTAAAAAGTTAAAAATAAAACTGTAATAATCAATTGAAAAATGTATATAATTGTACAAAAAAGCGTGGGGTAAAAGGTATACATTCCATTGCAAAAAGAAATATAATGGCAGCAGCGGAAGTATTATGTACAGTACAGTGTACCTAATTTACCATAATTTTTACATGCCAGACTGATATAACTTATTTCTTATTTGTTACCCACAAATTTTCATTATAAAATAAAATTTCCGTGTAGAAGACAATAATACACTGGGTTGGCTTATACAACGACTTCAAGAGTTTCCCTGGCACAACTCAAATTTCATAGGGAGTTTCTCAACTTACAAAGATATGGCTGTGGGGTACTACAGGACTGCCCAGACAAAAAAACGGTCAAGGGTGCCTAGCAAACGGGTTGCTGCAGTCCTAAATGCAATAGAAAGAGGAGCCACAAAAACCTGGGCTGGTCCAATGTAAGTTTAAAGTCAGAACAAATTAGAAGCCGCCGGACCACTTGTACCTTTATGGCCGGTTTACATTATTCCAGTCCAGCGATCCCGTTTAGTACTGGATTGCTTACTGGAAAAATGTAAACCGGCACTGGAATGAACTGAATCTAGTAAGCATTCCAGTCCAGTAACTGGATTCCTGATCTACGAGGGCAGGCTGATAAGTCCGCGGCCTAAGGTACTTAAAGAACGAAAAGTCAAGTTTTATATCTTTTAATTCTCAATATAATCTCCCTCAAGGGATATGCACTTCTCACATCTGGCGTATAACGCCTTTAAACCACCAAAAAAATATTCCTTGTCTATGCCTTCAAAATGTGTATTTTCGGCGGCTAGCATTTCATTGTCATCTGAAAATCTCCGGCCCCTTAAGTCCTTTTTCAAATTGGAAAAAAGGAAAAAGTCGCTAGGAGCTAGGTCTAAACTGTAGGGAGGATGGTCTATTTCAGAAAAGCCGGTGTCTTGTAGGGCCCGCCTCGCAATGCGCGCCTTATGAACGGGCGCGTTGTCTTGCAAAACGAGCACTCCACGCGCTAACTTCCAGCGTCTCTTCTGAAAAATGGCCTGACGGACCTGAGCCAATAAATTTGCATAATACTGACAATTTATTGTAGTTCCCTTAGGTAGGTAATTAATTAGCAAAATGCTTTCGCTATTCCAGAAAAAGCTTTGACGCTGACTTTTCCACCTTAAATTTCTTCGGTGCCCTTTCTCCTTTTTTCATCCATTGCATGGATTCTTTTTTGGACTCCGGATCATACTGGCGAACCCATTTTTCATCAACGGTCACGATACGATCGCAAATTGCGTCCAAATTTTCGCCGTCTAAATCCAAAAAATCCATGAAAGCCTGGAGACGTCGCTATTTGTTGTGCGCCTAAGCATTTTTGGTACCCAACGCGCACAATTTTTTTTCATGCTTAAATGTTGATGTAAAATTTCTCCAAACCATTCTTTGCTAATCTGCAACTCTTCTGCTATCTGCCACAATTGAACTCTTCGATCGGCCAGTACCAATTTTTCGACTTTTTAACATTTTCTTCGGTCACTACCGTTATTGGACGTCCCGGGCGGGGGTCGTCTTCGCAGCTTTCTCGTTCTTATTGAAATAAACGTACCCATTTTTAACCATCGTGTATGAAGGCCCAGAATCCTGCAGAATAGATGAGATGTCTTCAAAAATGTTTTTTGTCGATTTTCCCTTTTTTACAAGGTACTTTATTACGGCACGGTGTTCCAAATTGCGAGAATTCGTAGATTCGGCTGACATGATGTTGTTTGATGCTCTACAAAATATTGAGTTATGACTTTAAAAATTAATTAGAGGGTTGTTTCAAATACCATTGAACCTTGCAATAAGTGATTTCAATAATAAGGCGATAGGTAATATTTAAGTACCTTAGGCCGCGAACTTATCAGCCTCCCCTCGTACTTTTGAATCCAGTGCGATCAATCCAGTGCAACTGGAATAATGTAGACGGCCAATCCAGTGCCATTCCAGTGCTGATGAAGTACACACGTGTTGGTTGTTTTTGTGGACTTTTTTGCGAAGAAAAAGGATTTAACACTGGTGAAGAAGTTATCTGAAGACGAAACTGTAAAGTTTGTCACTATATACAGAGAAAATTCGTGTTTATGGGACATAACATTTTTTTTTTTTTCTAATCTATATCGTCCCACTGCTGGGCAAAGGTCTCCCCCAAATCTTTCCAACTGTCTCTATCCGTTGCTTTATCCCACAATCCTCGCTCGAAAGCGTCGAGATCGTCCCTCCAACGCTTTCTTGGCCGACCCTGACCTTCTAAAGAACAAATACTCAAAAATATTCTAGTCATCTTTCTTTAGAAGAATTACAAAAATCTTATAATTTTATCATTCATACTGCCCAGTTGGAAATGTTTCCTGATGAATTTCTTGTTTTGAAATCAGGCAACTCTTTGCCAAAGAAAAACCGATTAATATCATTGACCCCTTTCATTGATTCCAATGATATCTTGAAAGTTGGTGGCAGGCTTGATAATTCCCCATTTAGCTACGACATAAAACATCCAATATTGTTGTGTAGCAAACATCACATAACAAAAATAATCTTTCACATGCAACACTTAAAACTTTTACATGCTGGACCACAGTTGTTATTGTCCAACATTCGTCATACTTATTGGCCTTTAGGAGGAAGAAACCTATCTAAATCTGTTACTAAAAGTTGTATTAAATGTTTTAGATTTAAAGCCAATATAAGCCTAACGTTTTTGATGATGTTGTATTTGTGTTATCGGACAGATCTAATATAGTGGTCGAATCTACATTTAATAGTCTACTACCTGAGTTAGGTACCCAACAAATCATCAGTTGATATGTATGATACAGATACAATTTTCTTACTTATAATATCTTTAATAAAATGAGCACGTTTATTGATGTGCTTTGATCGCTTACTATTTTCAAAACTTTCAATCATTCTAATAGCACTCTGATTGTCTATCAATAAGTTAGTCATGATGGTCTTTTGTGATAAAGTCAAGTCAGTCACAATGCCTTTTAAGTATATAAGCTCACTTACCGCTATAGATCCAGCTACATATTCAGCAAACACTCATTGACGAAACATGTCCTAGAACTGCGCCTAATGAAATACGGTCAACTATTGAAAATATCATCAACGATAAAGCGATCATTATCCGCAATTACATTATGGAAGAATTAAGACAAAGGCTGATTTGCTTAAAAATAGATTTTGCTACCCACACAGAGCGTTCTTTTATAAGCACAGTTTATAAAAGACGGAAAACTCATAGTTAGAACGCTGTTAACCGAAGAAGTACTAATAAATGGAGCAGTAACTAAATACGTATGCTTTAAAGATAAACTTTAAACCGTTTTTATTACCTATCGTCTTGAATATAAGCAAATATACTGCATCATTAAAAACGGTCAAAACTTTATGAAACTTACTAAAGGCGAGGCCTCCTCTTACATACTGGATGCAACTGCTGAAACAGAGGATGTGTACGAGAAGGTGAATTTTGATACATTGAAATATGATATGAACCTTGTAGCACTTGGAGATTTCGATCCAAGGGCAATGCCATGTGCAGTTCACACACTGCAATGGTCTATACGAGATATGATCGAGATCAATGAAAATGTTCAAACCGTAGTTGAGCGGGTGCGAAGAATGATAACGAAACCGTCAATTAGGGACAAAATGAAAGATGCGCCACTGCCACCTGTTCCAGACGTGCCTGGGGATTGGAAATCTACCGCATGTTAATTGATTACATAACATAACTGTGTATGCCACCCCAACACCGGAATTGAAGTTGATGGAGGTGGCCGCTGGTGCAACTGCTCCAGTACACGGAAAAAGTGCCGTGCTTCCAATCAGATCAGTCGACCCGTCACAGGTGGCATTCCAGATCCCTCAAGGGCAAAGAATCCCTAAGGGCTTGTACACAAACAAAAATCTGCGAGCTCCCTCTACGCATCGCAAGAACTTGCAAATTGATTCGCATCACGCATTCCTGCGATGTTGCGTCACACTTGTTGACGCCATTTTAGTTCGCTCAGGGATAGCGTGTGGGCAAGACGTGTACTTTAAAAATGACAGACTACGACGTTGATTTTTTAATATCACTGATTGAGGAGCGCCTTGTTTTTTGGGTAGTAATGAAGATTATAAAAACAAATTCATCAAACAAGATAACGATAAAGGAAGGACGTGTGTAAAAGTTTATTTCCAAATTTCGAGGAAAAAGAAAACAATGAAAAAACTAAACTTGGTAAGTACACAAATACATTTATTAAGTATAACTTCTTTTTACTTTTTACTAAAACTACCTACAAATCAAACATTCTATTCATATAAGCACAAAAAATATTCTTTATATTGTTTACATATTTAGGCGTCGACAGCGAGTTACTTTAATGTTTTACGATGTGATCCTTTTGTACCTGTTGTATTGACTTATTACCAAGAACGCGAGAAACAATGCAAGTCGCATTGTATATTCTTATTTTTTTTGTAGTTACCAGCTTAATGCTCCAACTTTACTAGTAAAGTAATCCGAATATTCGTTTCTAATTATATTTGCACTTACCACCTGACTACCTACATTCAACCCTTGTTGAAATGGTTGTAGTTCGGAATCATCTATGATCATTTCAATAGGGGTGTCTAATTCATCACGGTTAATACAAAGTTATGTAGTATGCAACAAGCCTTAACAATATCTATTGCAAAATCATATGAAACGTTAGTGGGCCGGTGAAATATTCGCCACTTATTGGCCAGTATGCCGAAAGTACACTCGACATATCTTCTTGCCCTACTCTAACGGTAGTTGAATACTCTTTGTTTAACAGACAAATGCTTGCCAGAATAAACGGCGGTACACAGGCTAACCTAGCGTACACAGGCTAACCTAGGTACACCTTTTCCAATGTATGTGACGCTGTTTCTAATGCTTTTAAAATCTTATGGGCATTAGATCTGCCATACTCAAAAGACTGTGTCCCGATTTGGATGTTTATCCAAAGAAGCATTTTCGTTATGAAAATATGCAAATATGATACGGAAGGCACTCCTATGCTAGATTTACTTGCTTCTGTTTCCAACAGACATGACGGTGCAGTGCGCAATATGTAGAGAGTCTTTGAGTAATTAAAGTCAATTTAAATTTCACTTTAAATTTTTTCACCCAGGCTGTGTCTATTTATGTCCAATTACTGGTTGTGGAAGAAGTTATCAACTTTACCACTCATTTAGACGCCATTATTTGAAATACCATTCTGAGGCCTATGAACCCGAAGCCAGTTCATTGAATGTAGACACGAGACTTTAAATAATATTACAAAACTCACTGATCATGACACTTCAAAAAGTATAGAGCATTTTATGCATGGTTCATTTTGGAGAGAAAGAAATAATTTAGAAAAAATTGTCATGCCAATGTTCTTGCACATCGATGATTTCGAAACTTTAAATCCTTTAGGCAATCATAGTGATATACATAAACTGGGGGCTACCTAAATTTCTCTTCCTTGCCTGCCTTACCGATTCGCCTCTGAGTTAAACAACATTTTTTTGATCTTACTTTATCATTCAAATGGCAGAGTCGAATTTGGGAATCAAATAATATTCCAACCTTTAATTGACCTGCCAGACTTCATAGGAACTGTCTATTTTGAATTGGCACTTATTTTGGGTGATAATTTAGGATTGCAGTGTTTTAGGCTTTGTTGGATACTTGATCTAGGACTCTGGTACTTTATCTAGGACGCTCAGTATTTGCAACACGAGAGCTCCCTTCTCTAAGAATTTCGTTGACATCAATGTTTTTCTACTGGTCGGTCAATTCGTTTGCTTTTTCATATTATTTTTTCTCGAAATAAATTAAGGAAATACTCATGTATACTAATATTATAAAGAGGAAAGATTTGTACCTATTTTTGTATGTTTGTAATGAATAGGCTCAAAAAGTACTGGGCCGATTTAAAAAATTATTTCACCAATAAAATGCTACATTCTTCCAATTTGACATAGGCTACATTTCATTTTGAAAAAAATTAGAGATCCTTGGTAAAATTTGAACAATGTAACCGAAGGTGTAGAAAAATGAGTCTTAAAATGTCTTTCGTCGAATGCGCTGCCGAAACTATTAGCGATAGAACAAAATAATGTACAACAATATTGTCTACCCCGTGCGAAGCCGGGACGGGCTGCTAGTTTGTCATAAAATGGTGAAAACGACCTGGTTTAATGATGGAGCCAAGGTCTGTCCAACGGAACTCTTCAATCAATTAGCCAATTGAGTTAAAACTTGTTTACCATGCAAAGTTAGTAGGGATTGATAGTTAGAGGTAAGGCCAAACTGTGAATTTCTGATTAGCATCTACCTATGTTACTTAAATTTTCGGAACATTTGGACTGCATCACGAGATCTCAGTTCGGGGCGAACTACTAGTTATTTTAAAAAAGCTCAAAAGTTGTTTTCAATATTAGTCAAAGAATTTCGCGTAAGTATTCGTAAAAAGAATAGGGGTGCGACAGAACTTATGACCCGACTGAAATGAGTTGTATTACATACTAAACTGCATTTTATTCAAACAAATTTTAGCAGGAAAATATTGTTGACCCAACGCCTAAAACCGTATTTGACATTAAATGGGAAAAAGATGAATTGGAATCAAAGTTACCGACGATTAAAGAAGTAAATAAATTATCTAATTACCCCGATTGACCGACCTGAGATAATATCCTTCCTATCCTTAAATATCATCATGGGCCTCTAACCTCTTCTTGTTGAACAATCTTACTGCTCCTATAACGGTTTTGGACGACTATTCAATAATCAATTCTATTATTAAAGATGATTCACCTACATGATTTTATTATTGGTCATGAGTCATTTTTAATTATTTTTATGTTCCAGTTCCAAAAATGTTGCCCTCGGATTATCCTCTGACGAAGAGATGACACAACCCTCTATAAGTTGTGGTCGTGATGAGCAATTGAAGTTTTCTAAAAAACGATCCAACAGCAGACAGAGCGACACTTCGCCGCCACCACACAGCAAGAAGCGCAAGCACGTCATCTATCCAGTCGTGCCTATCAAGCACTCAATGTATGAACTGTTCGGCTCAGAAAGTGAGGACGAAGAAACTGAAAAGTGAGTTGATAAACGAGGTAATTATTCAATGCATTCATATTTTACACAGGATATCCGAAAGCATTCAGCCAACAAATACATCGAACATAACAAGGAAAAATGTAAGTAATGGCTCTATTAAATTTGAACGAAACCGGGGGATGGGAAAAAGGGCACTCCCTCCCACTTGGAAAATATATAAATAAACTATATCTTATTTACGATTGATAACCACCAATATCAAAATTTTACGCCTCAAAACCGCAAAAAATACTAGATCTAAAGTATACTTCGTACAAATACCAAACCGATTTGACAACATAAACATGGAGCAAGTGAACCTCCTACAATCCAAAAGAAATTATGGTGGATGAAACTAATTTTTCTTCTTTCTTTCATTATTTTATGGAGCCAAGGTCTGAACAACGGAACTCTTCAATCAATTAAACAGGGCTTCATCACAGTGGAAAGAAAGAAGAAGCCCGGTTGTCGGAACAAGTACGGTACCGCACTGACTGGACCGAGCTCCACGCTTCGTCCGGAGATTCCCACGACCCTGATGTACGTCTCCCGCGTGCACTACTCCGTCAAGGCTGAGGATGTGGCGGACTATTTGCGCGCGCAGAGCAAATTCTGCCTCAGGGTCGAAAAATTAGAGCCACGCCACAGGGTCAATTTCAACTCCTTCGTGGTGAGAGTGCCGACCGAATATCTGTCGACATTCATGAAGGAAGATCTGTGGCCTAAGGGAATCCTCTATCGCCGTTTCCGGGCTCGGCGCCCACGTTGCAGTCACTACGTGTTAGTTAAATGATACATATAATATAATATATATATTAGTTTTAAGGTATTTATACTATGGGCCCCGTATTTTTATGTACTTACTATGTTGCCTGAAATAAATAATGGTCGCATCACGAGATCTCAGTTCGGGGCGAACTACTGGTAATTTTAAAAAAGCTCAAAAGTTGTTTTCAATATTAGTCAAAGAATTTCGCGTAAGTATTCGTAAAAAGAATAGGGGTGCAACAGAACTTATGACCCGACTGAAATGAGTTGTATTACATACTAAACTGCATTTTATTCAAACAAATTTTAGCAGGAAAATATTGTTGTCCCAACGCCTAAAACCGTATTTGACATTAAATGGGAAAAAGATGAATTGGAATCAAAGTTACCGACGAATAAAGAAGTAAATAAATTATCTAATTCGATTGACCGACCTGAGATAATATCCTTCCTATCCTTAAATATCATCATGGGCCTCTAACCTCTTCTTGTTGAGCAATCTTACTTCTCCTATAACGGTTTTGGACGACTATTCAATAATCAATATTATTATTAAAGATGATTCACCTACATGATTTTATTATTGGTCATGAGTCATTTTTAATTATTCTTATGTTTCAGTTCCAAAAATGTTGCCCTCGGATTATCCTCTGACGAAGAGATGACACAACCCTCTATAAGTTGTGGTCGTGATGAGCAATCGAAGTTTTCTAAAAAACGATCCAACAGCAGACAGAGCGACACTTCGCCGCCACCACACAGCAAGAAGCGCAAGCACGTCATCTATCCAGTCGTGCCTATCAAGCACTCAATGTATGAACTGTTCGGTTCAGAAAGTGAGGACGAAGAAACTGAAAAGTGAGTTGATAAACGAGGTAATTATTCAATGTCAACGCTACACCAGATTCTATAGCACTAATGACATCGTAGCAGCTGCGATGTTTGCAGCTATGGAAACAGATGGAAGACAACAAGTTTGATTTTTATTTTTGTCTATTTTTTACCCTTTGTTTGAAATTAATAAAAAAGTAATAAATTCACCCAAGTTTTATTTTTAGTATGTAAGAAAAAAGTACGTACCTTTAAATAATTTTCCAAATAAGTAAATATTGCATCCATGACTTCCGGTATGACTGATGAATCATCACTACTCTGTAAAAAGCCTGCAAATAACGGTAGCTCGCGCCAGTTACCAAATAGCATCAGGCTATTTGTATTGTCTTCTCTCATGACTGTATCTTCCCTTTGGATATATGGAAGATACAGTCATGAGAGATAATGGAGTAATATTTCCTAACAATGTGTCAAAATGTTGTACATCCATTCTTAAAAGCATTCTGAATTCATCAGGATCTTCTACCTCTAATTCATTAAAAACAGTGTTTGTGGCGCCAAAACTAGATCTTCTCAACATCCATGGCCTTGTCCAAATGCGGCGTTGCTCCTTTTCCAGCAGTTCATTTAATTCTTCTACTAATAGTGGAATAAGTAACTTTGTGTATTTTCTAATTATCTTTTTACGATCCATCATATCAGAATTGTAGTCTCAATAAACTGAACTGACTGTGCTTATTTCAAAACGTGTGTGACTCGCTTACTACACTGTCTCGGCTGAGAAACATTTTACTGTCTCGCTGGTTTGCTCGGTATAGCCTGATTACACCTACCGAATAGAGTGGCGAGACAGTGCCCTCGGCCGAGCGCTCGGCATTTGTAAACACATATTCCAGTGCTCGGCCGAGCGCTCGGTCTAGCAACAGGCCGAGAGAGTCTCTCGGACCCTGTTCTAATTACTAGGCCGAGTACCCAGCCCCCCGCTTCTTCGCACTGTCTCGCTCGCCTCGCTCACTCGGTGGATCTGAACACGCGCACTCGGCGACCACTCGCCACTCGATGCGTACACGTCGCTTTTTCCTGCGAATGTTTGTTTGCACGTGTTGCAAACGTAAAAAATGTCTGGGAAATGGGGTTTTGACACCACAGTGAAGTTTATACAACTGTATAAATTGCATCTGTCATTGTTTTTCTGTAAGATTTGAGCCACTGTATGGTTTTAATAAATATGTTTTTATGGAAAGGCATCATCTCCAACAAAAACACCACCTTTTGGCAACAAGTTACTCTCAAGGTATTACGTAATCTACTGTTTTTAAAAATCCCTGCATCTGAGTTTCTTTCATTTGCTCCAATATTCACATTACGAAAACAGTAGTCATGGTCAACAACAGCCATCAGAACAACACTGTTAGAACCCTTACAATTGAAGTATTCACTCCCACAATTAGGAGGTGCTTCAATTGAACATTTACATCTAAACGATAACACCCAACAGCCACAAAAGTCAAGTAAGAACTATGACAAACTTTACAAAGTTCGCCCGTTGTTGGATCGTATAAATCACGCTTGTCAAAAGATTGCCAAAGACTCCTCGCCTCAAAGTATTGATGAATCAATGATTTTGTTTAAAGGGCGGTCTTCCATGAAGCAGTAGTACATGCCTCTCAAACCCATCAAAAGGGGTTATAAAGTATGGTGCCGCTGTGACAGTAATACTGGCTACTTATACGAATTCTACACTGGGAAATCAGAAGTTGGAACAGAAGAAGGACTAGGATTCAAAGTTGTGAAAATGTTGACATAGAAACTGATAGACAAAGCATTGCAGGAATTTCATATCATAGCGGCACTTGATAATTTCTTCTGTGACTACCGTATAATGCAATATCTTTATGAGAATGGCATCTTTGCTACAGGAACCGTACGAAAGAACAGAAAAGAGCTGCCCAAACTAGTAAAATCTATACCGAAACTACAAAAAAAGCAGTACAAATGGAGAGTCAAGAGCAATGTATCTTGCATGATTTGGAAAGATACTAAAGATGTCCTCTTGTTGAGTAATGCATTTCATCCTAAGTCTGGAAAAACAACTGTTTTACGAACTCAAAAAGATGGCACTAAAAATAGTATATTTCATTACAAGTGCGGGAAGGCTGTCATTGCAAAGAGTTCCGACAAATGTCTACCCGAGCCGAAGGCGAGGGTTGACAGTCGGAACAAGTTGCAATGACGGTTCCGCACGTGTACTGAACGACTATTTTTAATACAGTTGCGAAAAAATTAAGCAATTTAATAAAATAATAAAAATATCATTTGCTTTTTTCTCTTCTTTCCACGCAATAAGTTCGTCGTATGTATGCATGTAGCGACTTTTTGACTTTTCCGGTAAAATGTTCTCCGAAGCATTTTGTGCAATTATACTGAGTTCCGGTGGTGTTAATTCAAAAAAACTAGGGTCGAAATTACTCATTTTGTGCAACAAACAAATAAACTCGCAAAGAAAATTTCTGAAAAATGGCGCCAACCGTAGATATATTTTTTTTCTTTTCGCTCCTTTCGAAGCAGGCTATAGTACCATACGGCCTAGGCTTACGTTTTGTTTTTTCCCTTGATTTGGGTTTTTTAAAATTTACGTCTTTCGTAATTTTTCTATAGGTGGAATTTATATCAATAATTGAGCCAACCGTAGAATATAAGCAGAGTTTTTTTTTTCTTCACCCATTCTGGAAGGCAAAGGGAACTATACCCATACAGCCAAGTCTTCAGTAGATTTTTTTTATTGATATGAATTGAAAATGAAATTTAATGAGATGAAATGAAATGAAACCTAACATAATTCATTCAATCAAATCATTAAATCTGTTAATGACACAAATTAGTAGCTTCTTTTTAGAAATAATACGTATTTGCATGAATCATAAAAACTTCGATGAATTTTTTTAGTAAAAACTTCATGGTTTTTTCTTTTTAGACATTATTTTGACAGTTGGGAAAGAAAAAGCACTAGTGCGGGAAAGGTAAAAAAAAAAGCACGCGTGTGTAATAGCCCACATCCCGAACGCTATACGTCCCTGCAATACGCCACTTTTTGAGCAACTGTATTAAAAAGCAATTGACTGCCTTTTAGCTCTAAAGGTTTACACGAAAAGAATGGGAGGGGTAGATCGCTTCGACCAGATGAAAAGTACCTACTCAGTTGGCAGACGGAGCAAGAGATAGTGGGTCCGCATCTTCTATTTTCTTTTAGATGCAAGTATAACAAACGCATACTTTTTGTATCGCCAAAATAGAATTGTGATAAAACTTACCAATTTTGAATTCCGAGTATCTGTAGGTAGAGGACTGGTCAGTGGATTCTCGAACAGAAAACGACGTTATGGTCTGGTGAACTACGTCTCCAGAAAAAAAACCTGTCTATCGAAGAACCGCCAAAAGTCCTTGCATGTTATTGCCGAAGAAATTCGCTACACCAATGTTGGGGACCACATGCCTCCGGAATTGCCGAGCTATAAACGTTGCAGAATGTGCAGCACTAACGAAAAGGACCAACTGCATATTACCAAGCTTTACTGCGTTTCACAAGCAGTAAGTAAAACCACATCAATCCGCTTCAATCAGACTCGGTGCCCATGATATCTGCCACACACACAGTATTGAATAGGAGTTGTTGGAACTTTTACCGAGTTTCTCATATTGGGTTCGATGTGTTTACCTTTTAGTAATTGATGTGTTGTTGTTTTCAGGAGGAGTTTTGGATACCCCCCGAGATTTGGTTACCCCGAGTCTGGCTACCCTGTCCTGTTCTGGATAATCTGTTCCAGACAACCTACCCGGTCTTGTTTGGATGTTTGGTTTGGTTACATTTTGGTTGGCGATCATAATTATTTGATGAACCGTGTAAGCTTTTATATTCCTGACCGGTTGTTGCTGAGTGCGGCATAGTATTTACCTAGTGTTGTTCGTGGTGTCGGGTATTGGAGCCTAAGGCCTGAAACTGCGTAAAGCGGGCGCCTGCGCGGTTTCATACAAAAGTGCTTCGTGGCGGGGACCTGCGCGGGCGTATTTTTTTCTTATGGTCCAAATTGAGAGCTCGAGCATATGGCCGCATGACATAGCTAGACAACCCAAATGCTTCATCTCCTAAAACAACGTAGAGTATAGGTACGGTTGCTGCAGTATTGGTTGATTTATTGTTGTGTAGCACGGGTAACGCTTTAGCAGGAGGTATATCCAATAAGTTGTCATTCATTTGTTGGAACAAGCGGCTTTGGGTGAAAATTGCAGAATCAGATTCTTTACCCTGTACCCCCACATTAATGTAGGTAAATTCATAATTTGCGTTACACATTGCAAGTAGAACAATTTATAATTGTAGTAAAGTGAACCGCGAGGAGGTCTTATAATACGTATTATGTTTCCCGTCTATTGCACCAATACAATTGGGAAAATGAGCTTGCGTCAAAAAACCATCTGCTATCTCTTCCCATCGCGCACGGGAAAACAATGGCATGCAGTCTTCCTTCAACCTTTCATTATAATTTGACAGACTCCTTTCACTATTTTTCTGATTGTGGTTATTCCTGCCTGATACGCCAGATGTAGGTCCACGAAAGTATGTCCGCTTGTTAAGTACCTGTAATTTTTTTAAATGTTTCAGTCATAAAAGTTCAATCACGATGGAAAACTGCAGGGGACACATATATGAAAGTGAAAGCAAGTAAAAAAAACTGATATCAGGTTCAGGTGCTAAAACAGGCAAGAAATACATTTATTTTGAAATGTTAACCTTTTTAGATTCGAACTCAAGTTATGAAGCAGATGAATCTATAGAAAATCAGAGTGAAGATCAAGACTCATCAACAAATGCAAATAATAACATCTCAGTACCCAGCACCAGTACCGGAAATTCAAATCATGAACGTGCAAATAATAATACAGAGCCAGAATCATCACGAAAACGTAAACGCCAATCATCACCAACTCTTTTTGAAAAAGAATTGTTGCAGTGTGTAAAACAAAACAATGTTGATGCTGATGACAAAGACTTGAATTTTTTTAAATCTTTATCCAACAGTCAAAAAATTTAATACATTTAAAAAAATATTATTTCGAACCAAAGTCTTAGAAGCTTTGATTGACATCGAAAAAGAAACAGTTATTACTCTGGATGATTTACCATCAATTAATATGGGTTTATCACAACGCACTGTTGTGGCCTGACCCTATGGAAATTGAACCGCCGTTTATTTAATTCTACTATTCAATTGTTTTTGTTGTTGCAAAGTTGCGTCATTAATGATTATAACAGTGACCATTCCATTGCATCGGAATGCTGCCCAAGAGCATGTGTGACACTTCATGCTATAATGGAAGTGGAACAACTCTGTCGAGAAGTCTACCAGCCAGCAAGTTCCAGGTTCTAGCAACATTCCTAAGATACTCCCATTATACAAGAAACAGAAACTGCTAAGAAACTTGTGTATTTTGTATGCATTCAATAGCGAACCCGTTAAACCTATAAGCTTATTCTCCTTCTCCTCTGTCTCACACGACAAATATTTTTCAGATCATGGCGGGTTTATAAACAAGAATTTTGGATTGAATGTGTTGAAAAACGAATGTTTCACAATATTAAATGACTTTCTAAAAGAAAATGAGCTGCGGGTATCTTCAGACGTGGAAAATAATATACATGAGCATTTGACAAGCATTACAAAATCTTTGCATGAGTATCTTCCGGAGCAGTTGCAGGACATGAACTGGGTGCAGAATCCGTTTGTAAATCACACCAAACCTTCGATGCTGTCGGTGTCGGCGCCGAACGCACCGCAGGCAGAACGCATCGCGTTCTGCGGACCAATGAGGAGCCATCACGTGACAAGCGACTTGGTGTCAAAGGACTCGCAACATATAACCTCTCTAACTATTTTTCTCTATCAACCTGTATTACATTTTTCAAGCAGAAATTATACCACATCATCAAGCAATCCATTTTATTCAATCTTTGTTCCCTACTGAACAAAATTTGGCGACCGTAACAGCACAAGAACCTGTAATCTTCGGATATTTTTCATACCAACTACAGTCTCATCACCATTGAGGACATCGGTCCTCGCTGGGACTGCCTACGGAGGAGAACAACGGGCAATCGTAGAGCATCGGAGGTGCCTACGTTCTGGACCCACCTAAATAAGCTGTGCATAAAGCTTTAAAGCCAGGAACCCTGCCTTGTTGCCTACCATCCTAAACGTGAGCCCGTTCCTATCACTCTTCCTAGGTCTTTCCTCTTCTATCTGTGTTTGTACAAAGTGCTCTGACGTTGATTCCAGCAGCGCCAGTGAGCGGGCGGGGTCAACGGACTGGCGCGCGCTTTTCTCCTGTGGTCACTTGGGTGCCTACACTGCTCAGCTGATCGCCGGCTTCGCTGACTAGAAACCGGTCCTCTACTGCGCGCCGGACTACGAAACGAGGAGCGTAGCGTATACAATTTTACTATTTTATATTGATATTTTTGACACTTTCTCGCAATGACTTCCGATGTAAAGTATAAAGAGTTAAATGCTAAGCGTGGTAACATTAAGGGCCGCTTAACCAAGTTCAAAATGTATTTAGACTCATTAGTAACCTTTGACAGTATTTCACCGGTGGAAGTTAGTAAGCTTGCGATGAAGTTATCAAGAATAGAAGCGTTGTTCATTGAGTTCGACGGGTTGCAGAGCCAAATAGAGGTACTTGACGTGGCTAATCAAGATTTAGAATTAACCACTCGTGATTTAGTTGAACAAGAATTTGATAATTGTATTTGCGTTGCGCAAGATTTCATACAAATGCACGGCTCACCCCCCAAGCAGACAGCAGATAATCTCTCTAGCTGTTCTCACTCCAATGGTTGCAATCATCATCAACACGAGCATGATGGTTGTAATACTTTAGGTTTCAAGCTACCTACCATAAACATACCAAAATTTGATGGTACCTATTACAGATGGTTAGAGTTCAAAGAAATTTATGCTTCCTTGATTCATGACAATCCTAAAATTAAAAACATTCACAAATTCCATTACCTCAGTTCTTACTTGGAGGGTGAAGCTGCTCGAGTTCTCAGTAACTTGGAAGCAACCGACATAAACTATAAAGAAGCTTGGTCACTCCTCTGCAACCGGTATGACAACAAAAGGCAATTAATAAACAACCATTGGAAATCCCTTTTGTCTATAGAAACAGTTCGAGAAACTGACAAATCTCTGAGGTATATTATTGATCATGTTACTAAAAACTTACGTGCCCTATGCACGCTAGGACTACCTACTGACAAGTGGGACGTCCTAATTATTCATCTTCTGGCAGCAAAGTTAGACAACAGTACTATCTTCAAATGGGAAGAGCACCGTAATACTATAGCTGATATACCTACACTAGATGATTTCTTCTCATTTTTGAAAAATCGTGCAGACGTTATTGAAACTGTTAATAAAACTAAAACAGAAAAACTAGCAGCCTCTAATAAGATAAGCCCAGCCCCTTATAGGACACAGACTAAATCGTTTGTTGCTACTTCTAAGCAATCTTCTTCTTCTTCTTCTTTCCGGGACCCATCTGAGTGCGCTGTTTGCTCAGGCAAGCATCGCGTTTACGAGTGCGCCACATTCAAGGCAAAGGCACCCGAGGATAGGAATTTCACTGTGGCTTCACTAAAATTGTGTCCTAATTGCCTGAGAGCAGGCCACGACATTCAGGCTTGTAGGCTCCCCGGCTCGTGTAGGTTATGCAAACAAAAACATAATTCGTTACTGCATGTGCCTGCTTCAGATTCTTCTGTCCCTAGCACACCTAAATCTGTAGTCATGTCCGCTTTGTCATCACCAGAAGTTCTATTATGTACCGCTAAGGTAAGACTAACTAATCCTAATACAAGTGAATCTATTAGCGTTCGAGCTTTACTTGACAGCGGGAGCCAATCGTCCTTTATCACTGAGAGTGTAAAGCAAAGACTCAACTTGACTCCTCAGCCATCCAATGTCAGTATTGTTGCTATAGGAAATAACACTCTAAATCTAAACCCAGAGCGCTGCTCTCTAAACCTTCATTCTCAAACAACTTCTTTTGAAGTTTCAATGTTTTGTCTTGTATTGAAAACTATAACTGATGACTTACCCAAGCATCCTTTCAATATTAGTTCACTCAACCTAAATGACTTTGCTCTTGCAGACCCCAGCTTTAATGAACCATCCCCTATTGATATGCTTATCGGCTCGGACCTGTTTTGGGATTTGATAGGCTCCAAACAGCAGTCCTTAGGGTCCAACAACCCCCATCTTCGGAGCTCTAAGCTAGGATGGCTCATCGCAGGTCCTGCGCCTACTCATAGTCGACCTCCGCCTACTAAGTCCCTAAGCTGTAATTTTCTTCAAAAGACTGAGAATCTTACCGACATCCAGGTGGAGCTCTCTAAATTTTGGGAACTTGAAAAGGTCCCTACCATTCAACCTCTATCTGAGGAACAGCAGCTTTGTGAAAGGCACTATCTCTCCACTACTTGCCGCGAAAGCGATGGTCGTTTTTGTGTAGGTATTCCACTAAAGGACGAACCAGATTGTCTAGGCGAATCCTATTTCATAGCAAAAAAAAGGTTCTTCAATCTTGAATCTCGATTTAGAAAAAATGCAGATTTGAAGCGAATGTACTCTGACTTCATTCATGAGTATGCTGACCTTGGCCACCTTTCCGAGTCTATGGAGACTAAGCCCCCTAATTCTTATTTTCTTCCTCACCATGCAGTGATGAGAGAGAAGAGTGAGTCTACTAAACTTAGAGTAGTGTTTAATGCTTCGGAACCCACTACTTCAGGCCTATCGGTCAATGACCTCCAAATGGTAGGCCCCCCTATTCAGGATTCATTGTTTAACATTCTTCTACGCTTCCGTCAGTATCGCTACGTGATCTCAGGAGATATAGAGAAAATGTATCGCCAAGTTAATGTGAGAGAATCAAACCGTGACCTCCAGCTCATACTGTGGCGCGATAATGAAGATGAAGATCTGCGTACTCTTAAGCTCAATACGATAACCTATGGCTTTGCAAGCTCGAGTTTTCTTAGTACTAGATGCATTTGGCAGATCGGTGAAGAATGTAGCGATTCTAGAATTAAAACTATTATACAAAGAGATTTTTATTGTGATGATCTTTTGACCGGAGCTGACACTGCTGAAGAGCTACGCTACATTCAGCACTCGGTTTCAGATGAGTTAGCTAAAGGCTGTTTCCCACTTAGGAAATATCGCTCTAATTTACCTAGTCTGTTCTCGTCTGATTCGACGAATCCTGAAGATTCAAACTTAATTATCAGCAATGCTTCTAGCACCCTAGGCATTGGTTGGTCTTCCAAGTCAGATCACATTGACTTCCCAATCACCTATGCACCCGACACCACTTTCACTAAACGAAGTATTTTGTCGACAACGTTTAAAATATTTGATCCACTTGGTCTCTTATCTCTGTGCACTATCAGCGCAAAAATACTACTCCAAAAACTTTGGGCCGAAAAAATAGATTGGGATGAACCTGTTCCCGACTCTATCCAAGGTTCTTGGATAAAATTCAGTCAGCAGATTGGTACCTTAGCAACTCTTAAAGTCCCAAGACAAGTTCTAGCCAACAACGCAACCGACGTTGAACTTCACTGTTTTTGTGACGCTTCACAGCTAGCCTACGGAAGCTGTATCTACCTCAGATCTCGGGATAAGGATGGCAACGTACATGTCAATTTACTTTGTGCCAAGGCTCGAGTAGCTCCCATCAAAGCTTGCACTATTCCTCGATTAGAGCTCTGTGGTGCTTTGTTAGGTGCTGAATTGAGTTCCGCTGTCAAAAAAGCTCTAAGATTAGAACTAAAACCCTGCGTCTTCTGGACTGACTCAAGTGTTGTGCTAGGCTGGCTAAGATCTCCTGATAAAACAAAAACTTTTGTAGCAAATAGAGTAGCCGCTATAAATGAACTAACCGACCCTAAAGCTTGGCGCCATGTTCCCACTTCTGCTAATCCCGCAGACCTTGCATCACGAGGTGTAGAACCCCAAGAGGTCCCTGACTCAACGTTATGGTGGCATGGACCATCGTTTCTTAAGCAACCTGAATCCGATTGGCCTTCCCTTTCTTTCGAAAAGGTAGTAGACCTACCTGAACTGAAAGCGATGCCCGCTTTAGTGGCGGAGGATGCAATGGTGGTCCCATTCATAAAGTTTCAAAATTATTCTAAATTAGCTACTCTACAAAGAATATATGCCTGGGTCTTTAGGTTTCTCTATAATTGTAAGAACTCGACTGACAAGGCTACGGGAACCCTACAAGTTGATGAATTAGAAAAATCCATTACTGTTCTCACTAAGATAGCTCAAAATGAATCTTTCCCAAAGGAAATAAGTTCTATAATTTCAAAGAAACCTCTTAAAACAAGTACTCATCTCTGCTCGTTGAACCCGTTTATTGATGATGCCGGTCTACTTAGAGTTGGAGGGCGTATTGATACTTCTGCCTACCCCTATGAAAAAAGGCATCCAATCGTTCTGAAATCGGATCACTATTTAACAAAGCTTATTTTTCAAGCAAAACATACGCAACTATTTCATGCTGGACCGCAGCATCTACTAGCTTCTGTCCGTGAGCACTACTGGCCTATCGGAGGTCGCAAGCTCGCTAGAGATGTATCAAGAAACTGTAGATATATCCGCCACTTTGCTCAATCTTTGTTCCCTACTGAACAGTCGGTGTCAGAATATAAGAATTTGATTGATATTAAATTTTCATCAACGCTAAAACAAAAGTTCGAAGAAGGAACTTTTGATTTAAACGCCTTTTGGATTGGACTCAAAGATGAATACCCAGAAATAGTTAATAGAGCCATCACATTACTGTTACCGTTTGTGACGACTTACCGATGCGAGACTGGTTTTTCCGCATATGCTTACACCAAAAGCAAGTACAGAAATAGACTGGATGCAGCTCCAGGTCTTCGCATTCAACTGTCGGACATTAAGCCTAATTTTAATGCTATTTTAAGAAAATATGTTAAAAAAAATTCATTCATCACATTAAATTCACAAACGTGTTTTTATGTTTTTTTTTTTAATTTTTTATGTACCTACTTACATATTCACAGTAGATATGGGCGCCGCCGTATGACTGAATTATCAAAAACTACAGTGAATAAACTTTCCATAGTCGTTTTTTAATTAGTCCAACTTTAATTAGTATCTATGCTTTGATTATCTGTGTCTTACTTGAAAAAAATTTACGAGGCTATTTAAGTGTCCCTTTAGAAAACTGTTTTTTTTTTGTACCTGATGACCTGATCTGGACAAGGTATTTACTGTAGTGTATAGGACTGACATTTTCCTGTCGTCCACCTGAAACGATATTAAGAAGCCGGCCGGCTTAAGGAAGATGTTCCGTTTGGGTGCCAATAATGTACAACCAAGGATTGTACAGCCGAGGAAAACACAGCCCGGAATTGATGTACAATTTGGTTGCGAAATCCACGGCTGGCAAGCAGATGCTGTGGATCAAATTTGTTTCATAAATCAGAACTACGATTTGTTAGAAAAAGGCAAAATATAAATTTCCTGGTAATTTCTTGTGTGTTTGACCACCATATGCCTAATTAATAATAAAAACCTATAAATAATTGAAAAATAGTATTTTATTAGAAAATCTTAAAATAACCTTAAAAAACCGGTTTTTTTAAATAACTAATCGGTATAGACCGGTGTTAAAAATTGTAATCGGTTCACATCACTAGTTGCCTGTTCTTCTACGCTTGGTCGCGTGGAACTGGCACCTAGACTCACCTAGCTTTAAGACGTTTCAAAGTGATTCTTGCATCGTACTGAATAAAAATTATTGACTATAGCGAATTTCTTGACATGTAGGTGACTGTCGTAAAGGAGATGGCTGATCCACCTACAAAAAGAAAAAGATATGGAACCCAAAAGACATGAAGACCGCGTAAGCAGCTGTAAGTAGTGGCAGCAAGAAAACAACCGCGGCTAGAAATTTCAATGTTCCCGAATCTTCTTTTAGAGATCGTATAAGATTAGGAAAAGATTATCCGTCCATGGGTCGAAAAACCACATTTACTGAAGAAGAAGAAAAAGAAATATGCGAGTACATAAAAGTTATCAGCCAAGAAGTTTTACGGAATAACTCAGCAACAGTTACGGAAATCGGTTTATGATTTCGCGGTGGCAAAGAACATAAAAACAATTTTTCGACAGAGAAGGGCATGGCTGGAAAATGTTTTATAAATGCTTTTTTGAAAAGGAATCCTGGAATTTCCTTGAGACTTCCAGAGCCCACGAGTTTGAACAGAGTGCTGGGATTTAATAAAGCAGAAATTGATATATTCTTTAGTAATCTTGAGACACTGATGGCGAAGTACAGCTTTCCAGCAAATCGCATTTTTAATGTAGATGAAACAGGTATTACCTCAGTCCAAAAACCAGGCAAAATCTACACCCCGGCAGAACGAAGCCAAAACGTGACGGTGGTCTGCGCTTTCGGTGCCAGGCATATACATCCCGCCGATGTTCATTTACCGTCGACTGAGGTTCACAGTTTCTTCGAGAACTGGTGGGCCACCACCAGAGGCAATCTACCACTGCTCCAAGTCCGGTTGGATAAACGAAGAGCTTTTTTCAAAAGGCTTCAACACTTCGCCCGACACTGTGGTGCTCATACACAAAATCCAACATTGCTGGTGCTTGACAACCACAGCAACCGCCAATCACTAAGCGCCTACGATGATTGATAGATTTTCCTTAGATGGATTTTCATTTAGTGTATTTACCACATCAGTAACATTGCGAAAATTATTTACAAAAAATGGAAACACACTGCCACAGTCACCACACACCATAAAGAAAATGGTCATTATCACATACCACTGGAAAGTTTTTTTTTTTTTTAATTAATAATTAATAATAATTATCCTGGACTGAAATTTGATAGGCAACTCATATAGAATATATTTATTGGCATGTTTAATTAAATATAAAATACGTTTCATTAAATAACCAGCTCGGTGAAGGTCCTTCTATAGCGGGATCCTATACTATAAGCATATTTTATGTTGAGTATAACTAGTTTTTATTATATATATAATAGGCATGACGACTAGTTTTCAAAATCTCTTCTATCATATTCAGAAGTATCTATTATGTCTAAAATATATCATATTTCTGTAGAAAAATAAGGTTTTTGTGCAATAAAAGTACATTTAAATTTAAATTTTCAAATTCACGCCAAAACGCTGGCTGGTGTCATGGCGTCTGTTATTACGTCACGGTTAAGTATATCAACAGTAAACATTGGTGCTTTTGTACTAAAAAGGTAGTGACTGCTCTCGGAAAAAAGACCTCACCTTACCACCAATTATGTTTTGCACACGGCATACAATTGGCAGGAATAGTGACGAAAAAATGGCGCCCAAAATCAGTTTTTTGATAATAACTCCTTTCCGGCGCATTTTACAGGAAAAACATATCTATAGAAAATAAAAGTATAGAAAATTTCCTTAAATTTATATTCTAATCTTTTTTTCCCTAAAATGAATAGTTTCGGCGTACGTAGGAGCGCCGTAAAGTGTAATGACGAAAAGTTTCCAATCCTTTTTCTTTCACTTCAATAACTTCACTTTCTTGTAGTATATCACCACAAATAAAGCCGTTTACTTCATTAGTCTATCGTGCCTGAAATAAACAACTTTTATTATTAGAAGCCATGGCTCTATAAATGCAAACGACACTGTGAAATGATAAACGTATACTGATGACTCAGACTAAATATTTCTATTGAGCTCAGCTGGGTCCGGATGTTTCTTAAAAGGGGAAGAAGGGACTTGACACAGAAGAGACGCATTCCTACCTGCGGAGACATGACAGACTATAGTAAGCTGGGTTTTCATTCTATAGAACAATATTTAGTCTGAGTCATCAGTATACGTTTATCATTTCACAGTGTCGTTTGTATTTATAGAGCCATGGCTCGTCATTACACTTTACGACGCCTCCTACGCCGAAACTATTCATTTTAGGGAAAAAAAGATCAGAACATAAATTTAAGGAAATTTTCTTTACTTTTATTTTGTATAGATATGTTTTTCCTGTAAAATGCGCCGGAAAGGAGTTATTATCAAAAAACGGATTTTGGGCACCATTTTTTCAATATGGTGGCGCGAGCGGCAAACATACGAGGTGGCAAAGTTGAAATTTTGAAAGAGCATATCGAAATCTTTAAAATTGCCAATTTTCAAAACTCCCGGAAAACTTTCCAGGTAACCTCTATTTTTTCGACCAAATGACTGGAGTAAGATGTTACCGGAACTATTGACATCACCAACATAAATGAAGATTTGTCCAATATTTTGCCAAATGATGAATTTTTAAAGTTCCAGGAGTTCCGACATTTGTGAATAGTACAGTACCTAATATATTTGCACCATCTAGTTCAATTGAAGACTTGTGCACTACTACCACAAGTTTATTGCCCCCATGACAACGACAGTATTTCGTCTCTGCATTTATCAGGAAGTTATTTGGACGTTGGTTTTGTAGTATCACTGGATGATATTCTAATACTACCAGTTCAAATCAGTACACCGAAAACATCAGTCAATGAACAATGTCAAGCCTTTTCAACCACCCAATGTTTGCCACAAAGTAAGCTAACCGCAATTCCACAGACACTCCAACCCCGACAAACTACCAGAACTTCTGTAGAAGTACAGGAACATAGAGAGGCTTTTAAAAAGCATTTATACATACCGAATCTTCCCAGCAAATCGAAAATGACTAGTGAACGCACTCTATCCGCAATTTCTTCTGAAGCTTGGTGAAAATTTTACGAAGAGAAAGAAAAATAAAAAATGAAAAAACAGAAATTAGTAAACAAAGACGAGAAAATTTGAAAGCAAAAAGAATGGAAAAAGATCGATTGAAAAAAGAAAAAGCTTCACGACGAAAGGGTTTCCGCCAAAATTGCCCCAGTCCCGGCGCAAAAGAATTGTATCTCAGATTTTAGATAATCATTAGTAGAAACAATATTAGTTGTCGCTATTTCCTGATTTCGTGGCTAACATGTGTTTTTTACCCAGAGAAGTTTCATAGGCGCTACATGCAAAAATGACACTTTTTAGGAAAACTTCATGTTACTTTGCTAATTGACATTGAATTGGCAAAAAATTAATAAAACACATAATATAAACACATTATCACATATGTAATATAATGTACCTATACCTATTATGCCAGTTTTTTGAAAAACTTCATTTTACTGTACTAATTCACTCGTTAACAACATAAACAAGTGGATAATTGCAAAAAATGAATAAAATAGGTACATATGCGTACACACTGATATGTATAGTCTGCATCATACTTATATACATTTTGTAGTTATCTTTATTTTATAAGAAAAAGAATACTGCCTTTAGTAATCGGGGTTTAACTTTTCTCTGTTATATTATTAATATTACAATAGGTTTTCATTATCGTTTCTCAGAATTCAATAAGGGCTTGTGACGTGAGTGAGCGCGCTCTCGCTCCCACTCAATTTGTTAAAGGGAGAAACATAGTCACCCCGATTACTAAAGGCAGCTTTTAAAGGCGATTATTTTCCTTATAAAATAAATATAACTACAAAATGTATATAAGTATGATGCAGGCTATACATATCAGTGCGTACGCATTTTTTTTTAATTTTTTTTTTATAATACGGACAATACATATATACGTATTATATTCATTTTTAGGGTTCCGTAGCCAAGTGGCAAAAACGGAACCCTTATGGATTCGTCATGTCTGTCTGTCTGTCTGTCTGTCTGTCTGTCCGTCCGTATGTCACAGCCATTTTTCTCCGAAACTGTAAGAGCTAGACTGATGAAACTTGGTGAGTAGATGTATTCTGTGAACCGCATTAAGAATTTAACATAAAAATAAAAAATAAACTATAAATTTCAGGGGTCCCCATACTTGAAACTGAAACTCAAAATTTTTTTTTTCATCGAACCCATACGTGTGTGGTATCTATGAATAGGTCTTCAAAAATGATGTTGAGGTTTCTAATATCGTTTTTTTCTAAACTGAATTGTTTGCGCGAGAGACACTTCCAAAGTGGAAAAAAGTTGGTCCCCCCCCCTCTAACTTCTAAAGTAAGAGAATGATAATACTAAAAAAAATATATGTTGTACATTACTATGTAAACTTCCAACGATTTTTGGTTTGAACGAGATCTAGTCAGTAGTTTTTTTTTTATACGTCATAAACCGTAAACCGCAATTTACCTTTCGACGAACTACAAGAACCTTGTTATGTTACATCAAGTAACATAATATAAAGGTTCTTGTAGTTCGTCGTGCTACGGAACCCTTCATGGGCGAGTCCAACTCGCACTTGGCTGCTTTTTTGCAATTATCCACACGTGTGTGTCGTAAATGAGTGAATTAATCAGTAAAATAAAGTTTTTCAAAAAATGAAATAATAGGTATAGGTACATTATATTACATAAGTGATAATGTGTTTATATTATGTGTTTTATTAATTTTTTGCCAATTCAATGTCAACTAGCACAGTTACACGAAGTTTTTCCTAAAAAGTGTCATTTTTGCATGAAGCGTCTATGAAACTTCTCTGGGTAAAAAACACATGTTAGCCACGAAATCAGGAAATAGCGACACCTGATATTGTTTCTACTAATAATTATCTAAAATCTGAGATACAATTCTTTTGCGCCGGGACTGGGGTTTTTTTCTATGGGATTTGGCGGAAACCCTTTGTTAAAACCAATGAAATCTAATAAAACGAACGAAAAGACAAAAGTGAATTGCACCATGTGCGATGACATTTTAATAAGCGACACAGAAGAAGATTCGGAAAAGAATGTTGGATGTGACTTTTGCACTAAATGGTATCATTTAAGGGGGTACGATTTCCATATCATCATTCCCCAGTTAGTAGCAGTACTAATATGGGTGAACAAGCTTTAGGGCCTATTGCCCAACATTTAAACTAGTGTCCTCGACAATGGGAAGTCCAGGCACTTTAAATGTCGTACACCAAAATATGCAAGGGCTTCCCAGCAAAGTTTTAGAATTAGAACTATTTATGAATTGTTTCAGTGTAGACATCATGTGTATTACAGAACACTGGATAGTAGAACTAGAGTTACTCCCTTTTTATGAAAAATATAGTATTGTAAGCTCTTTTAAACGAAAGAACGCTATGCGAGGTGGTTCTTTAATTATTGTAAGCAATCAATTGAAATGCAAGGAGCGTAAAGACATTGCAAATCTCAGTATCGAGAGGACTGTAACAGTCCTCTCGATACTGAGATTTGCAATCTGCCACACACGACAGCTCAACAGTTGAGCTGTCGTGTGTGGAGCTGGAGCGGCACATAGTTGTGAGCGTTTACCGTCCCCCAGACGCGGATTTCACCTTGTATGAATCCACTATGGAAGATGTACTGCGTAAAATCTTTAACTGTAATAAAACCGTAATAATCTGTGGAGATTTTAATGTAGATATCCCGGTTCACCCTCTTTCTGAGAGGCTGTTAAATTTGTTTAAATGTTTTGACCTACACTGCTTGTTTCAAGATCCAACAAGGGTGACACTAACAACAGCCACCTGTCTTGACAATATTTTTAGCAGTCATGAGCCAGTTAGTAAATCGGTAGTTAGGCATTTTAGTTCAGATCACTACGGTCATAGCGCTAGATTTGCTTATAAAATTATAGATAAACACGAGATTTTCACCCACCGGCCTATCACAGAGAGCCGTATTAAAAAGTTTCAAACCAATATTGAACTGAAAGTGTCCCTCATGCCTTGTCTGACTGACCCGAATGACCTTTTCACCAACTTGTCAAATTTAATCAATGAAGAACATAAGGATACCTTTAAATTTAAAACATGTAAAGCTAGTATTAGTGTCGCGTTCGCTGACTGGGCCACCCCAGGTATTTACAAAAGTAGGAATACATTATATGAGCTATATGCTGCTAGGGAATCAATGCTTAATGACCCAGCATTTATTTTACATATTAAAAACTACTCTAAAGCATTTAAAAGAGCTTGTCACGCAGCAAAATCATTGCATATCAAAAGAAAAATTGAAAAATCCACAAATAAAATTAAAGCTACCTGGAAAATAGTCAATAATGAGACTGGCAAATCAAAACTCCGTAATAAAAAAATTCATTTGAAAGTAAACAATAATCTTTTGACAAATAATTTTGAAGTAGCCAACGCGTTTGATAGTTTCTTTTCCAGTATCCCTAAAGTAGTGACATCATCTTTAAATTCCTCGGCATCTGGTGCGATGGCATTGTTAGAGTCTAGTGTTAAAAAATGTAATAATATCTTTAGTTTTAAATACATTAATGCTGACAAAATCGTGAAGACATTTAAATCATTAAACATTAAAAATACTGAAGATTTATGGGGAATGTCTACAAAATTACTCAGCGCTATTATAACTGATATTGCACCATGCCTAGCGTATATTTTTAATAGGTGTGTTGATGAGGGTGTTTTTCCTGTTTTAATGAAACCTAGTAAGCTCATTCCCCTGTTCAAATCTGGAAATGCAAGTGAACCTGCTAACTATAGACCTATCTCAGTATTGCCCACGCTAAGTAAAATCTTTGAGAAAGTTATTCTTACTCAGTTGTTATCACATTTTAACCTAAATGGGATACTTCATAGCCACCAGTTTGGATTTACGAAAGGTCGATCAACGACTGATGCCGGTATTCTACTCTTAAAGCACATATATGATGCCTGGGAAAACTCGCAAGACGCGATTGGGGTATTCTGCGATCTTTCCAAAGCTTTTGACTGTGTAAATCATGCTACATTAATATCTAAACTTAAACATTACGGCATTCTAAATCGCTCTATTGACCTAATACAATCATACTTGACTGATAGAGTCCTTAAAGTTGATGTGGGCGGTGAGAGATCTTCTGGGTCTATTATTGACATGGGGGTGCCACAAGGTTCGATATTAGGTCCTTTCTTGTTTCTAGTGTACGTAAATGACCTCCCTTTTTTGGTTAAAAAACTATGTGAAATAGTACTATTTGCTGACGATACCTCATTAATTTTTAAAGTCGATAGATTGAAGACTAATTACGATGACGTTAACGCATCTCTGTCGCAAATACTTAACTGGTTTAACGTTAATAATCTTTTACTGAATGCTAAGAAAACCAAGTGTATTAAATTTATCTTACCAAATGTGACTCTCCGGCCAACTAATATTATACTTAATGGAGAGTCACTTAACCTTGTAGATTCTACTATTTTCTTAGGACTTAATATTGACAAAAAATTGCAGTGGGGGCCACAAATCAAAGCACTTGCAGCTAGACTAAGTTCGGCTGCATATGCAGTTCGGACTATAAGATGGCTTACTGATGAAGCTACAGCTAGGCTAGTTTATTTCAGCTACTTCCATAGTGTTATGTCTTACGGTATCCTTCTCTGGGGGAAAGCAGCTGATATTCAAACTATATTTGTTTTACAAAAAAGGGCCATACGTGCCATATATAAAATGAAATCTCGAGACTCATTGAGAGAGCGATTTAAGGAAATTAATATCCTCACAGTAATTTCACAATATATATATGAAAACTTATTGTACACTCACAAACACATCTGTAGCTTTCAGAAAAATTGTGATTCACATAATATTAACACTAGAAATAAAAATAAACTTTATATTCCCAAATTTCGCCTGCAGAAGGTAAATGGGTCTTTTATGGGGAACACTGTACGCTTTTATAATAAACTTCCGGAAAATGCAACTAAGCTTCCTATTCGGAAGTTTAAAGCCTATGTTAAGAATAATTTAATAAAGAAAGCGTACTATACTCTAGATAGCTATATGAATGATAAAACTGCGTGGCCCAATGTCCCGGTCACTCTACCCATAGGAAGCTAACATGTCGATTTGCAATGTCTGTACCTACTATTTCGTATCTTATTTTTATATAAGCTGTGTATACTATAGTATAACTTTGAAGCGTAGCGTGTGCTGTCTTTGAAACTTTTGCTTTTGTATTATTGCATTGCATACGTCTGACTAAGTGAAGTGGCACCACACTGGAACTTCACTGCTATTATTTTAGACTATTTTTGATTTGTAAAAGGATCATATAAAAAAACAGTAGGAACCGAGACGTAGTTTGTTGCCTGTTCTTCTACGCTTGGTCGCGTGGAACTGGCACCTAGACTCACCTAGCTATAAGACGTTTCAAAGTGATTCTTGCATCGTAATGAATAAAAAATTATTGAGTTTGAGTTTGAGTTTGATACAAACTACCTTTAAACGAGAAAATCTATATATATTTAGGATCTCGGAAACTGAGCCAACGATTTTCATGAAATTATGCATACAGGGGTTTTCGGGGACGATAAAACGATCTAGCTAGGATTCATTTTTAGAAAATGTCCCCTTAATCGTAAAGTAAATAATCAACTTTATTATAAAATCATAACTCCTAGCGCCATCTGTTGATTAAGTCATGAGTTAGTGGGACAGCGAACGCCATCTATTGACGAGTAGTGAAGTTTATTATTATGTCGGTAAGATCGAAAAATATTAATATTTAATCAGTATGTAAGTAATTCGTATTTAAATATAATACACAACAACAGTTTACCAAAAAAAAAATACCGAGCGAAGCTCGGGCACCAACTGCTAGTACTTACATAGTTGTTAAAAATATTGCTATTATAATAGAAAATTGTTATATGCGTATTTATAAGCTTCAAAACTTCTATAATAATGGTGACTGATTAATTTGATATTTTAGTTTAAGCCTTGAAGAATTCTAAAATAAAGATTTGTGTTTCTTAAAGTGTACATCAAAGTCATCAATTACAGTGACAGTTAAGTTTATAGTGATTATTAATACAAACTTAACAAAACTTAACTTATTTCATAGAGTTTAAAAGATGCTTAACTCAGTGTGTGACAATTTTTTTTAAAATTCAATTTCTTGTAAGTCGTTATAATGTGCTTAGTTATATGTACCGATAGAAGGATAATAAAGTAAACATAGTTGATAAAAAAAGGTGTTTTATTTAGCACTCTAGACTGACTGACAATGTGTTCCAAAGTGGTTTATTTATTTTGTGTAAACTGAGATATTTTTATTTATTTTCTGGTAGGCTTGTAGATATAAGGAAAAAGTTTAGGCGAGGGTGGGTCGAGTTGAAGAAGAAAGTGCAAACAAGCTCAGATTCAGACCTCATCCATCAAGCGAAAAATGACATCCTTGAGCTTCTAGAACACACACAGGTGGTATACAAAGACACCGTGCGTGTTCTAGACCTCAACTGGGATCTCTTGGGGGTAGGATTACTCCCCGCTTTCTTTGAACCTCTTCTCATAAAATCAGCTGATCCCAGACTATCCACAAAAGATGGACTATCCGGAGTATTATGGGGATTGAAAAATGGGAAATTGAGGGGAGACTCTGTCAAGATAACCGAAATGGCGGAAATATCATCAATGGTATCAGCTGACATGAAACTGTGTAGTTCAGAGGTGAGAACTTTTAGGGAGTCCCAAGACATTGCAGAAAAACAATGGGGGACCCAATCTGCTCTTATCTCGAAATATATATCTAAGCTCGAGACCATGTCCAAGGAACTCATCCTCAAAATGGAGGAGCCAAAACCGAAGGCTCGACCTTCCCCCCAAGAGCGGACCACACACGCCAAAAGACATCCGGATGGTTTTGTCATGGCGATCGTGGATGACTGTATTGTCAAAGTGACCCATCCTGAGGAAGGGGGAGTAAAAAAGATTGACCGAATCCTGGCCCAAATCAGACAACTATATGGGTCCAAAACACTCCCATTCAATAGGCTGGTATCTGTATCTCCTTCCCACGTGGTGGAAGTTTTTAAGACCAATATCCGACTTTATGAAAAAGACATTGCAAAAGCAATGACAGCCACATATTCCGACTTAGACCCCTCTCATAAATCTTAATGATCTGCTCAAATAGGTCTTAATTTTAAGCCTCAAACCCAACGAATTTTGTGTAGAGCTGAGCTATTATATTTTGTAATACATATATATCTTTAAGATAATTTAGATAAAATAGATATCGCCATCTCGCTCTATAGAGCACAACCAAATCAAGAATTAGTATAAGAGTAGTTTCTAAGATTGACAATTTATAGGACCCCATTGAAACTATCATTCCATTCCATATATTAATAACATTAAAAAACACGTTTAATTTATTACTGTAGATTTTAAACTCGTTTTATAGCTATTTCAATGCAGTGGCCGAAAACAGAATACCCCGGGGCCGAAAATTGAAATTTTTGGCCGAAAACCGAAATTTAGCCATTTTTACGGATTTATATAAAAATAAGAACAACTAATGCTTTCTAGCATCAAACAATATATTTAAAAAAAACTTCTTCTTCTTCTTCTTAATGAATGGCGTCTGTCCTTTTCGGATAAATTTTGCCATTGTCGAGTAGTTTAATGAGATGAGAATGATAATATATTACATAAATAAAATACTTTTCCGTCGAGTCAGTCAAAGTCGAATCGGCCCTACCCTAATTATTGTCTTTGGAAACAAGATGGTCGTTATTTCCAAATCCATCTGAAACATTTTCGATCAAATCAGGATATCACATAATACACTTTAATTCCAACTGCTAACACTTTGAGCTAAGACCTCAAGCAATGTTGGTCAAAATACCACCGAAATTACACAACAGAACTCAAAATAACACCAGAAAAACAATTAAAATCAAGAAGCTATGTGCCATCCCGAAATGACAGAAAACGAATCTAAAAATAAAAAAAAACTTAATTATGTAGGCTATCATTTGATATCATTTGGATGGATGTACTGAGGTTGTAATATTTTTTTCTGATGTCCTGAAGTTTATGGAAGCACTAAGAGGCCGTTATCCGGCACAATGACCTCATTTCAACCATTGTGCATTGTGCTGATTTCAAAAATTCTTTCACTATTGAAAAGCTATATTCACCTTAAGTAACATAGGCTATAAGTACTAAAAAGCAGCCAAGTGCGAGTCGGACTCGCCCATGAAGGGTTCCGTAGCACGACGAACTACAAGAACCTTTATATTATGTTACTTGATGTAACATAATAAGGTTCTTGTAGTTCGTCGAAAGGTAAATTGCGGTTTACGGTTTATGACGTATAAAAAAAAAACTACTGACTAGATCTCGTTCAAACCAAAAATCGTTGGAAGTTTACATAGTAATGTACACCATATATTTCTTTTAGTATTATCATTCTCTTACTTTAGAAGTTAGAGGGGGGGGGACCAACTTTTTTCCACTCAAACTCAAAACTCAAACTCAATAATTTTTTATTCATTACGATGCAAGAATCACTTTGAAACGTCTTATAGCTAGGTGAGTCTAGGTGCCAGTTCCACGCGACCAAGCGTAGAAGAACAGGCAACAAACTACGTCTCGGTTCCTACTGTTTTTTTATATGATCCTTTTACAAATCAAAAATAGTCTAAAATAATAGCAGTGAAGTTCCAGTGTGGTGCCACTTCACTTAGTCAGACGTATGCAATGCAATAATACAAAAGCAAAAGTTTCAAAGACAGCACACGCTACGCTTCAAAGTTATACTATAGTATCTACACAGCTTATATAAAAATAAGATACGAAATAGTAGGTACAGACATTGCAAATCGACATGTTAGCTTCCTATGGGTAGAGTGACCGGGACATTGGGCCACGCAGTTTTATCATTCATATAGCTATCTAGAGTATAGTACGCTTTCTTTATTAAATTATTCTTAACATAGGCTTTAAACTTCCGAATAGGAAGCTTAGTTGCATTTTCCGGAAGTTTATTATAAAAGCGTACAGTGTTCCCCATAAAAGACCCATTTACCTTCTGCAGGCGAAATTTGGGAATATAAAGTTTATTTTTATTTCTAGTGTTAATATTATGTGAATCACAATTTTTCTGAAAGCTACAGATGTGTTTGTGAGTGTACAATAAGTTTTCATATATATATTGTGAAATTACTGTGAGGATATTAATTTCCTTAAATCGCTCTCTCAATGAGTCTCGAGATTTCATTTTATATATGGCACGTATGGCCCTTTTTTGTAAAACAAATATAGTTTGAATATCAGCTGCTTTCCCCCAGAGAAGGATACCGTAAGACATAACACTATGGAAGTAGCTGAAATAAACTAGCCTAGCTGTAGCTTCATCAGTAAGCCATCTTATAGTCCGAACTGCATATGCAGCCGAACTTAGTCTAGCTGCAAGTGCTTTGATTTGTGGCCCCCACTGCAATTTTTTGTCAATATTAAGTCCTAAGAAAATAGTAGAATCTACAAGGTTAAGTGACTCTCCATTAAGTATAATATTAGTTGGCCGGAGAGTCACATTTGGTAAGATAAATTTAATACACTTGGTTTTCTTAGCATTCAGTAAAAGATTATTAACGTTAAACCAGTTAAGTATTTGCGACAGAGATGCGTTAACGTCATCGTAATTAGTCTTCAATCTATCGACTTTAAAAATTAATGAGGTATCGTCAGCAAATAGTACTATTTCACATAGTTTTTTAACCAAAAAAGGGAGGTCATTTACGTACACTAGAAACAAGAAAGGACCTAATATCGAACCTTGTGGCACCCCCATGTCAATAATAGACCCAGAAGATCTCTCACCGCCCACATCAACTTTAAGGACTCTATCAGTCAAGTATGATTGTATTAGGTCAATAGAGCGATTTAGAATGCCGTAATGTTTAAGTTTAGATATTAATGTAGCATGATTTACACAGTCAAAAGCTTTGGAAAGATCGCAGAATACCCCAATCGCGTCTTGCGAGTTTTCCCAGGCATCATATATGTGCTTTAAGAGTAGAATACCGGCATCAGTCGTTGATCGACCTTTCGTAAATCCAAACTGGTGGCTATGAAGTATCCCATTTAGGTTAAAATGTGATAACAACTGAGTAAGAATAACTTTCTCAAAGATTTTACTTAGCGTGGGCAATACTGACACTTTGGAAGTGTCTCTCGCGCAAACAATTCAGTTTAGAAAAAAACGATATTAGAAACCTCAACATCATTTTTGAAGACCTATTCATAGATACCCCACACGTATGGGTTCGATGAAAAAAAAATTTTTGAGTTTCAGTTTCAAGTATGGGGACCCCTGAAATTTATAGTTTTTTTTTTATTTTTATGTTAAATTCTTAATGCGGTTCACAGAATACATCTACTCACCAAGTTTCATCAGTCTAGCTCTTACAGTTTCGGAGAAAAATGGCTGTGACATACGGACGGACAGACAGACAGACAGACAGACAGACAGACATGACGAATCTATAAGGGTTCCGTTTTTGCCATTTGGCTACGGAACCCTAAAAAAAAGGGTTTCAAAAAAATGTCCACTCGTGCGAAGCCGGGACAGGCAGCTAGTATCTATGAAAGAAAAACAATAGTTAGTATCACAAAGTGCCAACAGTACTATGGAAATTTTTTTTTTGTAATTATAATACAAAGATCCCGAATCATTGGGTTTCGTAATCCTTATATGCTTGCCATCTATGGTGCCTATGCAATTGGGGAAATTAGCATATTTTTCAAAATTTTTAGCTGTGTTTTTCCATATAACTTCGCTGGGTTTAGGCGTGACGTTTTTTGCGACATTTTTCCACAGAGCTTCACATACTTCACGGACAATTCTTGTAATTGTAGATTTGCCAAGACGAAAGTTGTAATGCAGTTCTCCAAAGGAACAACCAGTACCTAGATATCTGAAACAATATTATTATCTTGATCTGTATCGTTTTGGACAAAGTCGGCCGATTCGGCTAGTTACAATATAATGAGTGTCTATAATTATCTGACCGCTTCTGTATTTATAAGTTTACAATTTTGTCAAAGATAGTGATTTCTGTTCCAGGTGTAACATTACATAAATAACTGTTTATTGATTTTATAGTGTTTACTACACTTAAGGAAATCACAAAGATTTTTATAATGTCCCAAAAGTTAAGGTTAAGGTTCGCGGGTTCAAATCCCGCTCGGCTCTTAACTTTTGGGACATTATAAAAATCTTTGTGATTACATAAATAAGTTTAAAAAACTAGAGAAACCGACTTCATTGCCAAACGGCTAAACCGATTTTAATGAAATTTGTTTGGGACAATCTGGACGTAAGAATAACCTTCCAAATAAAAAAATAATTTTCTAAATCGGTTCATAAATGACGGAGGCATGCAGTTAAAAATATTAAAAAAATATTTTAAAAAAATGGCAACACCGATTTTAATAAAATTAAAATGGGACCAATCTGGAAGCAGTACCTTTCAGATAAAAAAATATTTTTTCAAATCGGCTCACAAATGACGAAGTTATGCGGTAACAAACATAAAAATAAAAAAAATAAAAACAACCGAATTAATAACCTCCTCCGTTTTGATTGGAAGTCGGTTAAAAAAAGTGGAAGAACATACGTGATGCTTATAATAAGGAATTCAAGAAATATTTGCAAATCAATTCCTTCTGGTTCCGTTCTGGTGCATGTAAAGGTTCAAAATACATGTATTTTAACCGACTTTCTTTTCTTCAGAAGACATTAGAAAACAAAGAAACGACCACAAACATAGATGAAGCCAAATATGACGGAATTCAAAACATTGACCAAAACCAAGATAATTTTCTAAATGCACGCGACATGCAACCAGTACGCAATAAAAGATTGTCCTCTTGACTATGTGGCCAGTGTCTGGTATGCCAATATTTAGTGACGAATTTGTGACGCAGATTGGTATAGGTTTCAGAATTTGTGACGGTCTGGTTCTTGAGTTATTGGCCAAAACATGTGGACCACCGTTCAGTAATCAGGACTGTGTGGCCACTTGTTTTCTTGAATAACTTTGTATCTAATGCATCATATGGATCAAATTATTTTTATGGGTTAAAATTTTCTCCGTCACTAAATATTGGCAAGCAAATGAGCCTCCTACTGCCTACTCTTTAGATAAGAAGATAAATAAAATATTTTCGAGTTTTTGAGGTTATATTTAACCTCAAAAACAGATGATGTAAAAAAAAATTAGAAGAGATAGGAGCCTAGCTGCTATGCCAATCTTGGAGATGCCAATAGATAAATAAGGATTTGTGACGCATTTTGGTGTGGCTTTCATAATTTGTGACGGTCTATTTCTTGAGAAATCTAAGAAAACATGTGGAGGAGATATCTGAAGGAGGTGACCATGTAGTTTGGCTTTATTGAGACATTCTTGAGGATTATAAGGATAAGAACCGTCATTGTCGTAAGAAAGTCACTTTCTCATGTAAACAAATAGTTGAGTATGTTCGTACTTGCAAAGTCACATACCTACCTTGCAAACAAGATCGGAAGTAGGTACATCCGATTTTAAGCAGATGCCTTTCCTGCTATAAGGTCGGTTTTCACAATTCCATCTATCGACCTTTAATTGTTACTTGTCATTATGTGTTACCAATGTGATTGCGTTAGCTGTCCGTTCTTCGTACACGATTGTTCCTTGGTCCAACAGTTGACCGACGACCTCCACCGCAAGCTTAGCACCTACGACAGTCTCGCCGCCGAAAATCGTGCGCTGCGTCAACGCCATCTTCTTCGTTTTCGTGTCTTTAATAGTATACGAACTGATCCTGCCATGGATCGTCGACAAGATTGTCACCCGCTACGCTGGAGAGCGTTGGGCCTCTGTAATGGCTTTGTGCGTTGCATTCTCGCCGACAGGAATACTTCGTTTACTTGGAATGTTGGTCGCGCTGGTGTACGATATTGTGAGAACTCGGAACCAACGCCATCACTATACCAGTTTGTTTCCAACTCCTGCTACTCGTCTGGCAATGGCTCAGTCACAAGACTTCGAGACTATGCCCCTGACTCAAGCATCGGCTTTGCTTCGATGCGCGAGCGACGACTCTTTTCGATCTATAGAGAGCAGCCCGCAGTGAAACCAATTGATGAAATAACTATGATGACTCTGGCTATGTTTGATAAGGACCAGATTATGCAAACTCTATCGGCTATTTGTGGTAAAACGGTTTTAGCGACGAACTACCGCACTACTTTTCTTCAAGTAGGTACAGGAACTAGTAAGGCGAGCCCAAAAAACATACGATTGGACTGAGACTGCAAAACACATACGTCTCGTTCACTAACCATGTTTATGGTACCTACCTATAAGCGATGTTGGCTAGATCGGTACGTACCGATGCTACGCTGAATGAAGAATATACATTTTCATTGCTCATACTCTGAAAGTAGGTCTGAAGTTGCCTGAGGGGCCTAATTGAAAGTAAAACTTTCAGCCCTAGGGAGAATCGCTTTCTACTGACAGCTGTCAAATTATAAAAAAAAACAAGATCTATTTTATTCAACCATGTTCCAACTTTCTAAAGTCTTTCTAACTACAAGGAGGTTGTTTAACCAAATTCCAACTTTTTATTCAGCAAGTAGGTTGGAAACCCATTACGACGGTATGAAGTTTAAAAAGTCTAATTAGAGCGCAATGTAAAATTTAAATTTAAATAACATAAAGATAGTATTAAATAAATAATATATCTTCTAAATTACTTTATTAATATATGATCCATGTCAACAATATTTATAAAAAATATGATAAAAATTAGAACTGTCTACTATTCTCGTGTGTTGATCCCTTAAACGGCTTAATTATTATATTCGTACTCGTACGTTCAACTATTTCTTTAAAATAACATAGATTTGAGCAAACAATTTACCATTTTTTAAATTATGAAAATGAAAATTTTGGCTGAATAATGCTGGCGAACCGAAGCCGAAGGCCCGCCAGAGAAAAATAAAAAAAAAACCGGGAAGGCGGCAATTCAATCTTCATTTTCACAAATTTTTCTTTCATGTTTTTATTTTTACTTTCCTTGTATTCGTAATGAAAAGCACAGTGTTTACCTCGGATGAAAGTCTTTTAAGTCCCTCAAGCTCCATTGGCGCCCTCGCTACGCTCTGGCGCCAAACCCGTCTCGGGACTCAAAAAACGTGACTTTCAACACTCGGGTAACAATGTACTATTGTTTCTACAACGCATCATAGATGGCGGTTGTGAGCCGTAGCATTAGTAGAGTTTAAACAGGAATTTATATAATATAATTATATACAATAGGAGTGGGTAATAGTTATAGCTTTTTGAGAGTGAAACATAATATTCTGTAATGTCGCCCGGTCTTCTTTGCAATCCGGGGAAGACCGGGCGACATTACAGAATACAGAGACAAAGAATTGATACCACAAAAAAAAAGCATCCCAATACGGCTGGTCACCGCGGGAGAGCAAGACCGAAACCCTCCATCCAGTTCACAAAAATAAAAACTCGGACACAGGGAAACAGAAGGCAAATAAGAAAGAGTAAAGTATCAGACCGCAAGCGCTGAAAAGAACTGGAGGAGGCCTTTACCCGAAAGGGGTCCTAACTAAGCGAAAATTAAATAAGGATAAGATAAATATATAATAATAATGAATATAAATAATAATTATGTAAAATGTATAAAAATGTGAAAAGTTAAATTAAATATAAAATATATTATATTTGATAAGTACAATTCACTAAAAATATTGTATGCATGAATACCGTAAACAGAACTGTAAACTTTTATTGATGTTATGGAATAAACAGGCTTTTTTATTTTATTTTATTTATTTAATGTCGCCCGGTGTAATGTCGGGTTCTGTAATCAATTCAAATGAAGATCCTGAAGTTTTCTGCCAAAAAGATTTTTGTGCCCAAGACCGACGGTTTTTTGTATCCGAAATTTTGTTACTGTTATATTAATCCTCCCCCACTCCAGTGCTGCAGTAGAAATATTTTTTTCAACAATCAATTGGATAAATCTAAAACGCGGAACAATCTAAGTACTGAGTCAACAAAGGGACTGCTTTGAACCAAGCATTGTTAAATAAAATGAACGTAAATAATTTATATGTATGAAAGTAATTCAATAAAAAAGTAAATTCAATATCCACACACACATGTTACGGAACCCTATTTGTGCATAATTAGGGTTCCATACCCAAAGAGTAAAAACGGCAACTTTATTACTAAAGACTTCACTGTCCGTCCGTCTGTCTGTCTGTCTATCTGTCGTCTGTCACCAGGCTGTATGGGGCATATTACACTATCACTTATCTCGGATCATAGATCTATGAGTCAATGATATTGGATAATGTTTTTGCCATATTACTACATACTTTTATTGCAATGGTTCTTCGTTTTCCTTCCATTACATATCCTGTCACCCCCTGTTGGAGACAACATATATTTATTTAGTTGAATTATTCCTTAATCTGGCACAGCCAACATAGGTACTATTTCCTGGCTGAACCCTACCAATACTACGGCTCACAACCGCCATCTATGATGCGTTGTAGAAACAAATGTATATTCTTCATTCAGCGTAGCATCGGTACGTACCGATCTAGCCAACATCGCTTATTTTTATAGGTAGGTACCATAAACATGGTTAGTGAACGAGACGTATGTGTTTTGCAGTCTCGGTCTAATCGTATGTTTTTTGGACTCGCCTTACTAGTTCGTGTACCTACTTCCGATCTTGCTAGCAAGCTAGGTATGTGATTTTGCAAGTACGGACATACTCAACTATTTGTTTACATGAGAAAGTGACTTTCTTACGATAACAACGGTTCTTCTTATCCTTATAATCCTCAAGAATGTCTCAATAAAGCCAAACTACATGGTCACCTCCTTCAGATATCGTAACCTCCACATGTTTTCTTAGATTTCTCAAGAAATAGACCGTCACAAATTATGAAAACCACACCAAAATCCTCATTTATCTATTGACATAGCAGCTAGGCTCTTATCTCTTCTAATTTTTTACATCAACGGTTTTTGAAGTTAAATATAACCTCGAAAACCCAAAAATATGTTTTTTAGCTTCTTAACTCTTTAGTTAAGAAGATAAATAAAATATTTTTGGCAAGCAAACGAGCCTCCTAGACTCTTTAGTCTAGGAGGCTCATTTGCTTGCCAATATTTAGTGACGGAGAACATTTTAACACATAAAAATATTTGATCCTTATGATGTATTAGATACAAAGTTATTCAAGAAAACAAGTGGTCCACATGTTTTGGCCAATAACTCAAGAAGCAGACCGTCACAAATTCTGAAACCTATACCAATCTGCGTCACAAATTCGTCACTAAATATTGGCATACCAGACAGGCCTTACCCAGTCTGGCCACATAGTCAAGAGGTCAATGCCAAAGAACTTCATTTGCGAAAAGCAGAATCTGCGATGAAAAATTTAAAACTTGACATGCAAAATGCAAAGCAGGATAACGATACTACCGTCATAATCTTTGACTTAATGAAGACTTTCCCAACACCAGTAATTTCAACTGGTATTTGCTACTACAAGCGTCAGTTGTGGACCTACTGTTTAGGCATTGACAATGCTGGTACAGACAAAATATTTATGTATTTCTGGGATGAATTGACAGCATCCAGGGGACCACAAGAAATAGGTTTATGCCTTCTAAAATTTATCAGACAACATGTACATACAAAGAGCCTAATCATGTACTCTGACCAGTGTGACGGGCAAAACCGCAACATAAAAGTTGCAGCGTTATCTATGCATATTGTTTCTAGTCCTCAATTTACAGTGGAAAATAGACCACAAATTTACGGTCAGCGGACATTCTTTTTCATCTTGCGACCGGGCTTTTGGCTTGGTAGAAAAACAAAATAAGTATTTCCCAGACATATACGTTTCCGAACATTGGAACAATGTGATACTAGCAGCAAGAAAAAAAAAACCTTTCAAAATTGTGGAAATGAAACGAGACGACTTTATATCCACCAAAATCTTGAAAACAAAAAATCAATCAAAAAGAAAAGAGATCAAAAGAGAGAAAAAGGGGTCAATATGAAAAGAGCTTTTATATTGCAAAAGCGAGCCATCCGTACCATGGTTCGAATACCTCAACAGGAATCGTGTAGGGAACACTTTAGGATGCTAAATATTTTAACACTCCCCAGCCTCTACATATATATTAGTAGTTCTCTCAGATGTTGTTAAGCACTCACATCAATATGAAACGATGGAGCAGCGAAATATCCGACTGACTGCAAGACTTAAAAATCTCGAGGTACCTATTCGTCCAAGGCTTACCATTACTAAACATTGCTGTAGATATCAAGCAGTAAAACTATTTAACGCATTGCCTACAAATTTTAAAATCATCGATAGACCAAATTTATTTCTAGTCAAACTGAGAATGTTTTTGTTGAAAGGGTGTTTCTACTCATTAAAAGACTTTATGTGTAATACTGACATAAAAGTTGATTAGTTTTAATTATTTATTGACTCGTAATTTATTGCTTAATTTTAATTTTGACATGTCTACTATTTAATTTGATTTTTGTTTTTTTTTGTATTTACTGTGTTTGAATTATTATGTATTTATTGCTACTGTTATTTATATGTTTTTCAGACACGATTGTAAAACTGTTATTGAAATAAACTGAAACTGAAACTAATATCACAAACAGGAAGATCGGCGTTGATCGAAGTAAAGTTGAATGGTAAAATACAGTGGATTTTGTATCATAAAATCCATCCATTCTCGATGTTCTTCAAATACTCCAATGAGCCAGAAGTTCTTTTCACGGAGGTCAATTTCAGCAAGAGGTCATCCCAAAATACTTCCAGAGGGAATAAAAATCAGCCCTGAGAAAAAAAAAGACCTATGCTTTTTGGAATATGTTCCACCCATCTATCACCCTTTCTATCAACAACTCAAAGTCTCCTCCAATGCGGGAAATGAAAAAGATGGTGCAATTAGTGATTCTTCGACTGAGTAACTGACTGGCTAATTTAATACTTTGATAAGTTATACCTCTGCAAAAAAATGTACAGATAACAAAAATATTGATTATTTTTTATAGTTCATCTAAATTTTATCAATAACTTATATCATATACTTTACAAATTTTAAAAACAGTGTCTATATATTTTTTTAAAATTTTAAATTACATTTACTTAAAATTTCACCTAACTATTTTAGCACATTGTAGTTTGTGTTTGGGCCGCTCTGGTTCTGGTGGCCTCATTTCGTGCCCAGCGAAGTTACAGACAGACGCACCAGATGTTGATGATGAAATAAATAACTAAAAAATATCATTTTCATTACTCATACTCTGAAAGTAGGTCTGAAGTTGCCTGAGGGGCCTAATTGAAAGTAAAACTTTCAGCCCTAGGGAGAATCGCTTTCTACTGACAGCTGTCAAATTATAAAAAAAAACAAGTTCTATTTTATTCAACCATGTTCCAACTTTCTAAAGTCTTTCTAACTGCAAGAAGGTTGTTTAACCAAATTCCAACTTTTTATTCAGCAAGTAGGTTGGAAACCCATTACAACGGTAAGAAGTTTAAAAAGTCTAATTATATTAGAGCGCAATGTAAAATTTAAATTTTAATAACATAAAGATAGTATTAAATAAATAATATATCTTCTAAATTACTTGATTAATATATAGCTTCAACTATTTATTAAAAATAACATAGATTTGAGCAAACAATTTACCATTTTTTAAATTATGAAAATGAAAATAATGGCTGAATAATTCTGGCGAGCCGTAGCCGAAGGCCCGCCAGAGAAAAAGAAAAAAAAACCGGGAAGGCGGCAATTCAATCTTCATTTTCACTAATTTTTCTTTCATGTTTTTATTTTTAACCGACTTCCAATCAAAAAGGAGGAGGTTCTCAATTCGGTTGTATGTTTTTTTTTTTTTTTTTTTTTTTTTTTTATTTTTTTTTTTAATGTTTGTTACCGCATAACTTCGTCATTTGTGAGCCGATTTGAAAAAATATTTTTTATCTGAAAGGTACTGCTTCCAGATTGGTCCCATTTTAATTTTATTAAAATCGGTGTTGCCATTTTTTTTTAATAATTTGTTTAATGTTTGTAACAGCATGCCTTCATTTATGAATGCCGTCATTTATGAACCGATTTAGAAAATTATTTTTTTATTTGGAAGGTTATTCTTACGTCCAGATTGTCCCAAACAAATTTCATTAAAATCGGTTTAGCCGTTTGGCAATGAAGTCGGTTTCTCAAGTTTTTTAAACTTATAATTATTACTATCCTTGTATTCGTAATGTAAAGCACAGTGTTTACCTCGGGTGAAAGTCTTTTAAGTCCCTCAAGCTCCATTGGCGCCCTCGCTACGCTCTGGCGCCAAACCCGTCTCGGGACTCAAAAAACGTGACTTTCAACACTCAGGTAACAATGTACTATTACAGCCTGATGCTGACAGCGAAATTGATTAATAGGATTTGAATGTGCCATCCATCTTTCGGCGTCAAGCTTTGGTCTCGCGATCGTAAGGCCTCATTCGCACGAGAGCTTTTTTAACGTCCGTTAAAAAAGCGTTCAAATCTTAGAGCATTAAACCAGACCGGAGGCGACACTCATAGGTGTACCCCTCTGCCAAAGGTACGAGAGCGGCGATCATACTTGTTATATAAAACTAGTTGCCGCGCGTCGGCCGCCAGTTGTCAGATTGCAATGAGCGCAGAATAAGCTCCGGTGAAAATGCCGAGTTGCAGTGTTTTTTGGTGCAAAAATAGGTCACAAACTTCTAACCTACAAAAGGATAATATTACATTTCATCTGTAAGTATTATTTTGTCCAAATTCTATTTAAAAATGCACATAATTAGCAAAAATAGAAAAATATTCATCTGTACTAAGGTGTTGCCAGTAAGTTATACAGTGTTAATATTCTGGAGCAAATTTCGTAGTCGAGTTAATACTAAAACTGAATATTTTATTTTACAATCCATATTAAATATTGCCTATTGTAATGAACCAATAATGACTGTTATAGATTCGTGTGATTTTTAGGGAAATACTGCAATATCACCGCATTTATATGGGTACATTTCAAAAAAGCAAAGATTTTTAGAAAATACTTTTATTAGTTAATTTATTATGCATGTTTTAGATTATTATTACACTTTTTAGTGCTTTTCAGTTGAATTATATTTTTGGTCGACACTTACCAAAAAATATCATTTTCAACTTAATCTAGCAGCACCTCAACAATATTAGTGATGGGACTGCACAATCACAAATATCGATATCGATATAAAAAATAATTTAAGTTTAAAAAACTTGAGAAACCGACTTCATTGTCAAACGGCTAAACCGATTTTAATCAAATTTGTTTGGGACAATCTGGACGTAAGAATAACCTTCCAAATAAAAAAATAATTTTCTAAATCGGTTCATAAATAACGGAGGCATGCAGTTACAAACATTAAAAAAATTATTTAAAAAAAAATGGCAACACCGATTTTAATAAAATTAAAATGGGACCAATCTGGAAGCAGTACCTTTCAGATCAAAAAATAATTTTTCAAATCGGCTCACAAATGACGAAGTTATGCGGTAACAAACATTAAAAAAAAAAATAAAAAAAAAAATAAAAAAAAAAATAAAAAAAATAAAAAAAAAAAACATACAACCGAATTGAGAACCTCCTCCTTTTTGATTGGAAGTCGGTTAATAAAAGAAAACTGAAAATTATATCTAATGAAAAGATATCAGATACTTACGATGAAAAAAGTTACTTTCTTTTTAAAATTTTAGAGGATGCAACAACTGATAATATGCATTGTCCTGGTCCAAGCGGTTTACAAACTATCAAAACTCGGCGAACATCGTATTACAAAAACTATCATGATACTCTGAAAGATTTAATGGACGACGATGCTGATGATGAATAATAATAAACAAATATACAAATATATAACTTTTTTATGTAAAAGGTAGACAAACGGGCTTACGGCCCACCTGATGGTTTAGCTATAATTTGTGTTCAATAGAGAATTTGTTATACTTTCAAGTTAGACCCTGTCATAATTCTTGATACAGTCGAAAGATTAAAGCTTTCAGTAGTAAAAAACTTCTGCTTCGTTCCTCTACGATTAGTTTGTGGCCAAGATGAAAATAAGATATTATGGGAAAACCCAACACCATCTTCTCCACGATATTGCCGGCCAATTAGGTTCCGTTTCGTGAAAGAGAGTATTGATATAACGGAAGATGAAATTAATTATGTCAAAAGCTCTGCTAATTCCCTAATCGCATCAGAGGTTGATTTAAATGGGAACAAGTTTTTAATAAAACATGTGTTCATGATGACAATGATAGACGGAAAGGTCTGCAATGCTGCCAGTGGCACAAAATCCACAAGCCGGTGCTACATATGCGGTGCAACTTCTAAGGATTTCAACCAATTAGATGTTGAAAAAGAAATTAGTCCTGAAGCTATCAAGTTTGGGCTTTCGGTTCTACATGCGAGAATTCGTTTTTTCGAAAGTATTATCCACTTAGCATATAAATTGCCTGTAAAAAAATACAGAGAGAGGAAAACTGAAGACGAGAAAAAAATCGAAAACGAAAGGAAACTGGAAATCCAAGCCAGATTTCGCAAAGAAACTGGATTGCTAGTGGATATGCTAAAGGCAAACTTTGGCAACACGAATGACGGCAACACGAGTAGAAGATTTTTTGAAGATCCACAATTGGCTTCCGATATAACGGGCATCAGTCATGACCTAATATATAGATTGAAAGTAATTCTTGAAACGATTTCGAGTGGACATGAAATTGATCCAGAAAAATTCGACAAGTACGCATTAGATACCGCTCGCTTATATGTCAATTTATACCCTTGGCACCCCATGCCACCAACAATGCATAAAATTTTGATCCATGGTGCAGTTGTTATAAAAAATGCATTGTTGCCTATCGGGCAGCTTTCAGAAGAGGCCGCGGAAGCGCGGAATAAGCATTTTAAGTCATACCGCCAAAATTTCGCTCGAAAATTTTCAAGAAAATTGTAACCGAGACATTTTTAATCGGCTTCTTTTAAGTTCGGACCCTCTCCTAAGTAGCATGAGAAGCGTAAAAAGTAGAAATGTTAATTCCTTCTTGCCAGAAACAATTGCTTTACTTTTGCCTGCGAATCCGAATGAACCTGGGGCATGATTCTCGGGCCGACAGGGATTTTCAATGTCCCTAAAAGATCTCGGCCTATTGATCTCTGACAAACTTATGCTATCCCGAGTGAAAAATGTCTGTCTATACTCAAAAAGCCAATTCTCAGTGAAATACGACATCTATCTCTGTTGATGGCATATTTTTCAACACGAGATGCGTTACGTTACACGCTTATCCAATAATCGAACGATTAATCGATCGGTCATTTACTATTATCCTAGTGTTTTGTTCAATTATTTATCAAATGATATTTCAATTTGTTACTACAACTGAATTGCGTTTATACAAAGCTAAAATGTTGGGAACAATTGAGTTTATAAGTCAAAATTTCAAAATTCAAGTTTATGATATCAAACTGACTAATAATGGAACGTAATTCGGCGCATACTTCATCAGTGTTGCTATTTAATTCTATCTAACGATAAAACGCTAGATCTAGCAGTTGGAGGACTTACTCGTAACTAATATTTATTTTTAGCCTCGAAGTAGAATAGTTGTTAATAGCAACAAAGTTGTCTATAACACGTAATTCAAACTGTGCAAACTAAAATAAATAATAAATAAATAAATAATGCGGACAATCCACACAACACTTTCTAGCCCCAAACTAAGCAGAGCTTGTATTATGGGAACCAGATAGCGGATACATTACTTAAATACTTTTTTTTTGTAAATACGATTTATGACATATAAAAAAAAACGACTGACTAGATCTCGTTCAAACCAAATATCGTTGGAAATTGGCATAGTAATGTACTACATATATATTTTTTATGTAGGTAGTAGGTAAGTATTAAAAATTATTAGTATGACAAATTATGATAAATGCAACTAAACCCTTGCTTCAGGGCTGAAATAAACTTTCAGGGAATACTTTTTTTTTACTATAATTACATGTAGGACTTTTCTAGAAATTAAATATTATTATGTTCTGCCTGCGCACCCACGATGCAAAAAAAATATTGCTAATTTTTTTTTAAAAGTAGGTACCTAAAAAAATATTTTAAAAATGTTTTTTATACTACGAACCGTTGCGTTTTTATATTTTTTCTGCTCAGATTGAATATAATATCACATATTAAACATAAGATATATATATATATATATATATTTATACACAAGCGGATAATGTAACGTTGAACTGGCAGCACTGGGACACTGACAGGACAGACGCAAGAGCGTTGAAAACAAAAATTGTAATATCAATAACTTAGATTTCTCAAAATTACAACATTCAAGAAAATTCAACATGCAAGATAACTGGAAAGGTTCAGGAAAACTGTCGCTGCTGTCGAAAATGTAAGTACCTATCTTGAAAAATTAAGTCTTCTTTCTAAAATAAAGTGTAAGCTTCAATGCGGGAGCGGATAATGAGTTATGTGAAGATTTATTGCCCGCCCCACCGTTACATCTTATACTAATGAAATTCCTTTCTTATAGAAAAATGGAAAAACCTCAACGGTTCTACCCAACTCTCCAACAAAAAATAAGGTTGCGAGAGTTGGTGGACTGCTATCCAGCGTTAAAGTTAGGCAAGTTTTCTTCAGCGTTTACGCGAAAAGATTCCCAGAAGTTATGGAGCATTATTACAGAACAATTAAATAGCATGACCGGGGCAAATAAAGAGTGGCAGGGGTGGAGAAAAGTGAGTGACTATCATCATACCTATTAACATACTAAATAGGGAGTAACAGTGGATCACTTTTTTTTTAAGCTCCACAAATCCCAAGTTTATGCCTAAATAATGGTAAAACTTTAGCAAGGTATGGCTGGAAACGGGAGGAGGGGGGGGAGGGGGGGTGAGGGGGGGTGTCCCCCTGCCCCCTGGTACCACCGGCATTACACGGAAATGAGAAAAACCGATTAATGTAACCTAACCTCAAAACACTTTACAGTCGCTTAAAAGGCGTAGTAAAGTTAAAATTTGGGTTGGCTTTAGTATTGTTAGGGAGGAGGAAAGACGGGGGAGGGGTCCTCTCTACACTGACATGCACCATTCTTGAAATTAAGTAGATATAAAAAAAAAAAAAAAAAACCTAACAACCTACTGTTACTTTTGTGACTTAAGTCGGGATGCCCCAAGTTTGAATCTGTAATGGCTCAGCCACGATGGCTCATTCACGATTTGTATATACACTCTAGGGGTAGGGACCTCAAGACTACGTGGAGTCGGGGTGCTCTGTGTCGGTTTTGTCACACATTTCCAACCTAACTGACTCAAGTCGAGATGCTCTGTATCGCCAAAGTCAAGAAAAACAACGAAACACGAAACGCGGGAGCACATTCACGCAACTCGGAATGCCCAGAACAAACGAATGACACTGACACTTTTTTTTTTACGTTCCGTTTTGCCATTGCTGTTCGTCATTTTGCACCATAGACAATATGTGGAACAGATTTTGGTTGCCAATCAGCCATTTTAACGTTCCGTTTCGCTATAAAACTGTTTTAATGTTAGAAACTTATTTCACGAATTTCTCGTAAAATATGCAACTCCGTGTTATAATAGTGATAGCGTTATAATCAGGGACCCAAACCAATTCAACATTGACCCTTTTTCCCCTCCTCCGCCAGCAATACCTTGCTAAAGCCGACCCATTATTAATTATCTAATTTTAAAAAACAAATAAACAAATATCAATTTACAAATCTTTCCTCTTTTTTTATAATAAGTATGTTGTGTATCATTTTCATCCTACAGTTTCATAAAATGTTGAATATTTGCTTACTTACAGACTTATCAGGATATGAAACAGAATGTTAAAAAAAAACACACATTAAACCGAAGGGCAGCAAATGTCACCGGTGGCGGCCCACCACTTACAGACTCCACGGACCCATGTGAATCAATGGTTTCAAATGACGCACTTAATGGGTTTGGTGTTGAGTCTGTTGTGGTGTTCGAAGGTACCAGCATTAACATATTAGTCGGAAACCATATTTACATGATAACATAATTATATTATCATACTGAATTTGTAATTCAGACGTAACATTGTTTTCTTTGTTGTAGATATAACTAGTAGCCAGAATCAAGGACCCAAACAAGAAATAGATGGTAAATTAAATACATTTTTCATTATAATACCTTGAGACTACTAAGATCCTTTAATATTAATGTTATATTATTTTCTTTCTTGTAGAAACAGCAGTTGAAGACGAGGCAATAGTAGTAATTGGTAAGTCAAAGATTTCATTTTTTATCTAGACACTATTAGGATGTTTCCATATTCATAATGTAATATTGTTTTCTTTCTTGTAGAAATAGCTGATGAAGAAGAAGAAATAGTCATTGGTAAGTCAAAGATTTCATATTTTATCTTGTAACTGCTAGGATGTTTCCATATTCATAAAATCTAATATTGTTTTCTCTGTTATAGAACAAACTGATGGCAAAGAAAATGCAGATGATTCTAAAAATGATACTGCAGTACCTAAAACAAAAAGAGGTAATTGCTCGTCCCTCCATCTTCGCCGTGGTCTGCCACGAAGTACTTGCTTACTTATTAAAAACTACATTCCACATAAAACTTGTCTGGAGTATAAGTCAAGGTTGCGAAACTGAAATGTTTGGGACTAGCACAGAATCGAGGATGGGGAAACCCAGCAGTGGGTGAAGTTATACAATGGATGATGATGTTAAGGGGAGGAGAGAAGCAACTAAGTTGGAGTAGCACCACGCTCTTGCAAAGTGATCTTTGTGCTACAACTCGATAAATATATTTTTGAATTTGAATTCGAGTGGATCCTAGTGGACCTAGGTACACAAGGATACGCAACAGACTATACACTGCTAACTCTTATGTCCTTGCATTAAGCGTCATTTTTCTTTGTTTTTAGGTAACTTGAGCTGTACCCTACTGTACTTGTCTATTATTATAACAAACTGTTTTCGTTTTGATTCCAGATAGACGCACTGCACCACAGCAGCGTCTCGATGAGGGTTTGGCGTTGGCCTCCGGTTTATTGCAAAGCAAAAAAATGAAAATAGAAGAAACACAAAAATTCAGAGCAGATGTTCTAAATGAATTTAGGGTGCTCAACGATACTCTAAAACAGCTCCTAGAAATTAATAAATCAAAGTAACCTAAGTCAATTACACAATTATTGACATTGACATCAGAACCAGATGGGTTTGATGAAGGTCTTTTTAAACCCTGTAAATTTAACCTTATAAGGCTGATTGATTGAGACTTATTTGATTATCACTATTGTGTGTTAATTCCTTATTCCTATTTTATAATTAGGGTGTTGATCTCTTTAAATATGTTACATAATTATGTTGATTATTGTTGATTTTCTTTGTGTGTGTAAGTTCTAGTTATAGATATAATTGTGATATGTTCAAATATTTACCAATGTTGATTAATGTTTAAAATGAAACTTACTGTGGTTCCTAATTTAGTAAAAGAGAAAAGCAGACTCAATTAAAATAATTATTTATTATATGATTGCGTTTATGTCTTCCCATAATTAGTTGTCGGTTGATACGGTTTTGTGGAAGGTCCGGTACCTCTTGGAGAATCATCCCCAATTGGTCCTGGGTTATTGCCTCATCTGGGGGCAGCGGCACGTTTGCTTTTATGCACATATTGTGAAGCACCACACACGCATTAATAATTTTGTTTGCTTTTTCGGGCTTATAATGCAATACACGGTCTTTAAGAAGGCAACGAAATCTTTGTTTTAATACACCATTACACCTTTCGATAGTTGCACGTAGCCTTTTAAAATTGTTGTTATATCTTTCCTCTGCTGTGTTTGGGTCTGGCTGTGGTATTATTGGTGTCATCATCCATGGTCTTAGCGCATACCCGCTGTCACCTGTAATATAATCATAAAAAACATATAAAAATACAAGAACCTACCCATCCGTAATTTACATGTTTAATTACCTAGTTATAATGTTACAGTTTATTGAACTAAATGGTTACAATGCTATTTTGTAGTTTGTATTTGCAGTAACCATTACCCACCTATCAGATGATAATGCCCGTGCCCTTGATTGTGCAGTTGTTCCATGAGTAAACTAACATTCGAATTATTAACCCTCTGCAACTGAGGTGGTAGTATGTCAGACACCGTCAATCATAAAATTCGTTGTCATTTCGCAATATCGCGTGATGTAGCTCTGTCTCGCTCGGTACCTTCCTGTATTGGTCCGCGGCATCGAGTAGTATGGCGGGAGCGGTCGCGCGATCTACACTTTTGGTGCTACGAGCATTTGGTGTCTCTCAGACGTAAGTACAGCAATAAGATCTGATTCTGATAGACGTTACCTCATAAAGATTGACTGTAGTTCCATAGTGTCCAACATTCGTAACCTCAGTAAAAATATGTAAACTGCCATAGTGTGTCTCCTACGTAACCTCATTTTATAATTTTTCTTGCAATTATATTTATTCTTCAAGTATGTTTTTTACTTTTAGATGTCGAATCCAGGGAATATTGATAACAGACCCTCCAAACGAAGTTTTAATGGAAGGCCAATTCTAATTCGAACTCCTACTCACAACATCCTACACGTTTCTCGACCGACTGAACCACTGATCTTTCAAACTTTTATGGGTCTTTGGTCAAAACTGTTTGATTCCGACATGATGCCCCAGCAGATTGAAAAGGCAGACAAGATTCAGCTGCTGTGCTTGCAAAAAAGCTATTTGCTTGCAATGCTCGGCTAAAATTTGCAAAGACTGTATAAAATTAGGGTTGACTTTGAGACTGATTTGTGCCTAAACCTATCATAGGATATTGTTGATTTTATTTTTCATAGCTTATTATTGTAATGTTAAAAATAATTATGTTTGCTAAAAGATAGAAAAAGCACTAAGTTTTTTTAAAAATAATATTTTGTACCTGTATGTCACCAAATGTGTAAAATGTTGATCTCATTAAAAATGATTCGTATTAGTCAATGCATTGTTTTATTAATATTAATATTATTTTCAATTGATAGTATAAGAACAACTACTACATTTAAAATATGCATATATATAATAAATCGCCAAAATATAGGCAATTAAGGCTAGTATAGCGGACGTCTGATAGACAACACGTCAGTCAAATGTTAACAATAAAGTCACCTCAGTTGCAGAGGGTTAAATATGTAGGAATCATGGCTGCTTCCGGGGTACTTTGCATTAACATTTAGCACCTTCAAATCAACATCACATATCTGGAATGTTAAGTTGATTCTTTATTTTGATTATGGATACAAAAGAGTTGGGTAAACTTTGAGGTGTCAACCAAATTACATACCAATTGCACATTTATAGAGTGATAGTTTTTCCTATTTACAAAGGCCCTTTCATCATAGATGTCCTTGGACGGAGGGACTATTGCTACATGGGTCCCGTCTATAACACCCACTACTCCTGGGAGTCTACACTTTGAATAAAATCTGAAAAAATAACAATATAGGTATTTAGGTCGGAATGCTATAATTTTTTTTATCTCCCACCGGCACCGGTGTGATGAAAGCTCATACTCATACCTAAAAACAGCATCAAAATCGGTTCAGCCATTACAAAAACACGTCATAAATTATGGAACGATGAACGGTCTTTATTATTTGTTTTATTACACCAAACATACATTTTAAGTAGATATTATCTTGATTGTGGAAATGACCACTTGCATAATTAGTAGGTAGTGTGAATAAAACTAACCCTTGCACAATACCATTAAGCTCTGCGTAGGTTGTTGGGAAGTGTACCCATTTATTAAATATTCTTGGATTGTTAAGTGCCTCAACTACTTCCTGAATACTTCTGGAGACTGATGGTTGTGATAGATCCATTAGGTAGTCAGCGCCGACTAAGTGCTGGTAGCTCCCTGTCCCCAGGAAGCATAATGTGGTTAAGACCTAGAAAGGAAATGTATTTGTCATTTTTCAAATCCAATTCTAAATGATACTAACTTCCAATCTTCATTGTTATTGTTTAACTAATCTTATCTTACTAGCTTACTGCGAAACTCGGAAACGTGGTCATACTTACGCAACCCAAATATGAAACGTATTCCGAAGTTTTGCAGGCGCTCAAGTTTACTGAGTAAATAAATAAATAGCATCATCTGTACCACGGATTCTTCACTTTTGGATTCGGAGCTGGCTGATAGGTTATGTTACAGACTTACTTACCTTAGATTTACCAGAAATATTTTTCTGCTCAAAGTACGGCTCAATTTCTTGGATGAGCTCTCGAGTCAATGCTTTATTCAGCCTAAAATGCTTCATGAAAGCAAGATCCGAGAGCTCAAAGGCATTGCACAAACCCGCCTCATTTCTTTGCTTTCTATAAAGAACACTTGTTGAGGCTTCGACGATGAGATCGTCTATAAAATTCTCGAGGAAATTATGGTCCATTCTCTCGCTGAAAGTTATTAAATACAAATTTTGAATAATTATTAATATGTTGTGTCAACAACAGTCAAACGAATGAAAACTTCAAGAGATCTCGAATACTGCGTTCTAACTCGGCTAGTCCGGACTAGACGTTGCGTCTCGCATGAACTTCGACCGAGAAAATTGAAGGAAGAAATCGTGAGAATACGCCAAGATGGTTGTCACGACTTTTTGACCGACCTATGACGACATCTCCACCGAAAAATAATCCCGGTCGGCGCGAGAATGATGCCCCTGATCATTCTTCAGAGAGTGAAGACGAAAATTTGTCTGTAACATCATAGTTTTTTTAATAAATATGACTTGATGTAATATTCAAACTGTTGTTTTATTTAATAATATCGTTTAGAACCAATATTGAGCATAAAATAATTTTGGCCGCGTAGATCTTTCAAATACCCGTATGTGCGTCGCCCATAGACACCAACAAGTCCAAGGACGTTGTTGTTGCGTTGCCTGCCCTGAAGGAATTTTTTAATATTTTTCTTGAAGCCATTCATGTCATAATTAAGGGGAAAAACCTCTGTTATGCTAACTGACTGACTCTTATTTACGTGACAGTATTCGATACTGACTGAGTAACTATAGCTGTGCTATTGTTAAAAAGTGTAACTGATTGATTTAGTACTTACCTAGTTTTAAATGTTGATTACTGAAAAGTTAATTACCTACCTACCTACCTATTTGAAGTTTTATTATACTAACTTTTCGGTTAGTATAATACTTCATTGTTTATTTTTAAATCCCAGTCTGGGAATCAGCGTTGCCATAAGTACGGTAATTACCGTTTCATACGGTAATTAGGCCTCCAAATTGGACAATGTACGGTATACGGTCATGTGGTTACTACCTTACGCTAAAATACGGTAATTTCATCACAATATCCAAAAAAAAGTATCTTTCACAGGACTTGTTGGGATTGTTGCCAAGTGCCAACTGTCAATGTCAACTGTGTAAAGCTGTCAGTGGCTTGATTGTGTGTGCAGGATTAAATTGTCTATGGCGGTGCGGCGGCGGCGGAAATTCGAGAAATTCCCGTTTTGTAACACCTACGCAATATCGCGCTATCCTGCTCTCACTCGCACTATGTGACTTATTCTAAAACCAATCACTTCTTAGTTAGTTACTTCAGTCAATTTATCTGAGAAGTATTTTATTTATATTTAAACAGTGCAGTGTAGTGTAGACATTAATAAATAGGATGTCTTCAGATTCAGAAGAAGCTACGGGGCAATCAACACCCAAAAAAATTAAGAAAGCAAAACATAGAGCACAAAAATATAGATCGCAATGGGAATCAGAAAGTGAATTTAAAGAGTGGATTGGTCCCGACAAAAACAATATCTACAAAGCCTATTGCCGGGTATGTGATGTCAAAATTTCATGCGAAACATCAACTTTAAAGAAACATATGTGTTCTGTGGTTCATTCTCGGAAAATTCAAAATAAAAAAGCATCCAAACCGATACATTCTTTTTTCAAAAATAGTGATGCCAGCTCTAATCATTCAGATTTAGTTGGTGAACTAGAATTGAAATTATGTGCATTTATGGCCGAACATAATATTTCATTTAAAGCCATGGACCATTTAAGCGGTGAAAACTGGGTTACCAGATTCGAAAATTGCTTCGGATATTAAATTAAAAAGAACGAAATGCACCAGTCTTGTTAAAAATGTGATTGGTGAATGTCATAAAAAAGACTTAGAAACTCTACTTAAATCCAATAAATTCAGCGTGTTGGTTGACGAGTCAACTGATATATCATCAGTTAAAACTATGTGCATTGTTGTACGGCTCTATGATCCACAAGTAAATAAAATTATGAGCTATCTGTGGGAACTACGACCCCTATTTGAGAAGGATGATTTTGACGCAGCTCATCAAGGCGCAACAGGAGAAGCCATCTATAATGCAATAATCCAAAGTTTCCAGAACCGAAATGTGCCTTTAAACAATATTATTGGATATGCATCTGATGGTGCTAGCGTGATGATGGGTCAGCATAATTCAGTAGCTAGTCGTTTTTTGATTAACAATCCCGGAATCACAATTTTTAAATGTATCTGCCACTCACTACATCTGTGTGCTAGCGAAGCTTGTAAAAAACTGCCGAGACGCTGTGAGGACTTAGCAAGGAATGTTTATGGATATTTCAAGCAGAGCTCAAAACGCCAAGCTGAACTCGTTGAATTTCAGGCATTCAAATACCAAAGTACACAAAATGTTGCATCCCTCCCAAACGCGATGGCTGTCTCTGTTAGCTGTCGTTAACCGTTTATTGGAGCAGTGGGAATCACTACAACTTTTCTTCTCTAAAAAATGGTTGGATGAACGAATTGTTTCAGCAGAACTAATATTCAAAGACTTGCACGACCCGTTTATCAAACTGTATTTCTTCTTTTTGCAATGGGTGTTGCCTAAATTTGTCAAACTGAATGAATATTTTCAAAAAAGTGGCGTTGTAATTACAGAATTAGACGGAAAAATGAGGGTGATGTATTTAGAACTTCTCTTATGCTACATGAAGAGAGATTATGTGGTTCAAAATGACTTAGAAGCTATTGACCCTACCAAAGAGGAGTACCAATTAATTTTAATAATCAAATGTATTTAGGGGTGCAAGTGATGAAAGAAATAGCTCGAGAGAACATTCAGGCGAGACCAGATTTGATTGCCGATTTTCAAGCAAGAGCCAAAGATTTTATTAAAACTGGATGCTGCCAAATTAAGAATAGATATGATTTTTCGAACAAACTATTGCAAAAAATATCAATTTTGTCGCCGAAAAACGCCATGTCTCAAGTTCAAAGGATATCTGAACCTTCTTTACTGCCCATAATGTTAGAGGTTCCCTGCATCATGCTAGGTAAGACAAATTAAGAAAAACAGGCTATTGATGATGAATGGCGTCTTTTACCAAATACATTTTTTTCTGACGATACGTTTCATAATGCAGATTCAATGTCACCGGACGAATTTTGGGACAAAATACTACATATTTCAGAACCATTGTTTTTAAATTTGGTGAAATTTGTTCTTGAAGTTCTTTCTTTACCACACGCAAATGCCGATTCGGAGAGAATCTTTAGCGCCGTTAATTTATTAAAAACAAAATCTCGAAACCGTCTCATAACATCCACTATCAATGGGACGCTTTTGGCAAAACAATGCATTCGTAGAAAACCGAATGAAAGTTGCGTAAATTTCAAGCCAACACCCGAAATGAATACAAAAATTAAAAACTCGTCTTCATACTACAAGCCGGATGAAGCGAATGAAGATGCCGTGAGAAACGCCGTAGATTTGTTTGGAAGAGAAGAGTAGAAGTAGTGTTTTATATTTAAATAAATGTTTTATTCAGAGAGTACGGTATTTTTCTGTCACAAACGGTAATTTTCCCGCTTGTGTACGGTTGGACCAAATTTAGGTAGTGGCAACCCGAAGATGGATACAACCTCTGATGAAGCAGCTAAAATCATTGCGCTATTGCAATCAGGACTGCGACAGGTTGACGTTGCTCGACAGTTGAACCTCGGCCGATTTTCAGTTCGACGAGTATACCAACGATTCCGCGAGACTGGTGGGTATACCCGAAGACGTGGATCCGGAAGAAAACGCTGGACATCAGAACAAGACGACCGCTTCATTGTGTCGACGTCGTTGCGCCACCGCTTCAGCAATGCTGTTGAGGTGCGACAAGAGCTCCAATCAGCTCGCAGAACGTCTGTTAGTGTCTCTACGATTAGAAGAAGATTGAAAGAAAAGGAATTGAGAGCTCACAGACCTGCTAGGGGCCCAAAACTGACCGTGCAGCATCGAAGAGAGCGGTTGCAATTTGCTCGGGAGCATGTCAACTGGACGCTTGACCATTGGAGGGCCGTTCTCTTCACCGATGAGACACGAGTATGTCTTTTCTGCAACGACAGACGCAGAAGAGTTTACCGAAGAAGAGGAGAGCGTTTTGCCCAGGCTTGTATAGAAGAATCCGTCTCATACGGAGGTGGTTCCTGTATGTTCTGGGGTGGCATATCCGTCGAAGGGAAAACGGAGCTTGTGTGCGTCTCTCGGACTGGCGATGGTCGTGGGCAAGGGTCGCTGAATGCTGGGCGGTACATAACGGAGATCCATGACCATGTGGTCCCGTATGCCGGTTTTGTTGGCGATGGGTTCATGTTAATGCATGATAACGCCCGTTGCCACACTGCGTTTACTGTGCGAGAGTACTTGGAAGAGGTTGAGATCCCTGTTATGCAGTGGCCAGCACGAAGCCCAGACCTGAACCCGATTGAGCATCTCTGGGACGATGTAAAGAGGCACGTACGAGCACGAGATCCTGCTCCCACCACTCTCCAAGAGCTCCAAGATGCCGTGACGGAAGAATGGGAGAACATACCCCAAGAGAGAGTGGAGACCCTCGTGAGGTTCATGAAGGATCGGATGGAAGCTGTGATCAAAGCAAGGGGCGGAAACACTAGATTTTAAGGACTTTGTTGTAATTTTTTTAAATGTTTTTAATTTGATTTTTTGTAACTTAGTCATTATTGGAGTTTTTTTTTATTAAAAGACGTAAAACACGTACACGTGTTTTTTTATTTCTAATAAGCAATTAAATTACCTTTCCAATGATATCCTACAATCATACCCTTACTATTGACAAAATTTGAGTAAAAGTATTTTAAAGTTGCTTCTTTAAAAGGTGCGATTTTTGTGACGCCGAGTGTATATAATTGGAAACACCAGCAACGTAAATACCGGGAGAAAATAGGAGAACTGGGTCAAACGAAGCGTTAATCTTATGTGACTTCAGCGAAAATTACGAATGCAAATCGTCTGAAGAGGTACAAGCAACCCATTTCGGAGCGTCCAAACAACAGATCACCTTACATTGTGGCATGATTTACTGGGCTTCTGGTTTACAGTCGTTTTGTACTGTTTCGGATAATAAATGCCATGAACCAGGTGCTATTTGGGCTCACCTGTTACCCGTTATTCAGTTAATACGCACAATACGCCCTGAAACCAAACGCCTTAATTTTTTTCCGATGGACCAAGTTCACAGTATAGGCAGAAAAAAAAACTTTCATCTCTTAAATTTTTATACTTCAGAACTTGGCTTAGACCTTTGTACCTGGAATTTTTCTGAAAGTGGTCATGGCAAGGGAGTAGCTGATGGGATAGGAGGATCAGTGAAAAGGACTTTGGACAAACAAGTTGCCTACGGCCGGGATGTTACAAATGGCAGACAAGCCTATGACCTACTTACATCTGTATCCAAAACAATAAAATTATTTTATATTGAGGACACGGAAATTGCAGTCATACAAAGCAGTCTTCCTGTTGCCATTAAAGCAGTGCCTGGAACGTTGCAAATACACCAGGTATTGTGTTTTGCGAACTCGTCGCGATTATTACATAGAGCATTAAGTTGTTTTTGCAAAATTGAAAAAGATGAAGTATGTGAATGTTTTCATTTGAAAGAACACCCTCTCCATAATTGTACATCAAACAAAAGAAGCAATGCTATAATTCCTATACCATAACCAGCAAGATTACAGATACAGAACCAGCAAGGTTACATATAACTGATTCGTTATCACTTGACTTGCCTCGAAGCCCAGAAGGCTTAGATGAGGACTGCCATGATGCGAATGCCGATACATATGCAGAATTGGTTGAGACAGATGTATTCGAAATTACCAATTCTGCTTTTGACCGCGTCTGATACAGAATTGCCATGCTATGATTTAACTGATGAAAATTATGATCAAGCAAGTACGTCGAAGGAAACATTCACTAAGTCTACCTTACCTAACATAGAAGAAGAAATGCACGGTGTACGTTCAACAAATTCCAAAAGAATATTACGTGAAAATATGATGTCACATAAGAGACCGCCTTCCACAACAAATCGGATTGAAACCAGTTATATTAAAAGAAGAAAAAAATATGATTACAATACAAACTCTCCTATTAAGACACTAAAATCTCACGGAATCCAGTGCTTTGCATGTAAGAAAGAAGAAGTAATCAAGTCGGTTTCTACAACAAAATGTTTGGGGTGCTATAATTGGTTTTGTGCTACGTGCAATGAAGGCAATAATAATATTGACTTTATATGTCGCAAATGTTTTGGTGACGATTATTTATTGTAAGTTATATAATTATGGATCTCATTTTTCTTGTCAGTGTGTCATAGTCTTAAGAATTCTTTTCCGTTACACGAACAGTCTATTCCGTGACTGTCCCGTTTAGAATTTTCTTTATGTTTAAATTATTTTCACAAAGTGCTATGTGATTGTTATATAAGATTTAGTTTTTTGATACTACATTGTTCGTTTTGATAATATATATTTTAATAATAGTGCCTAAACTATGTCATAGTTAAGAAAGTTACATGAATGTTCCTAACTTGTCCAAAGAGTAACGTAATTGAAATAAAAAAGACGATTACTTAGTTTTTTTATAACTTAGATATTATATTCGTATGTTGACGAAACATGCTTAGTTGATGACCCAGGTTCAGTAAAAGTTCTGACTAGAAGAGGGACGAAGTATCCCGAGACCATTAAAAACTCTTCTAAGGCAGCAACGTCGATTATGCTCTGCGGTAACGCAGCTGGCGAATTAGCCCCAGTATACGTAGTATATAAAGCTGAGAATTATGTGGGGGACGTGGGCAGAAAATGGTCCTCCACAAGCAAGATACAATCGTACCAAATCTGGTTGGTTTGACGCACGTTGTTTTGAGGATTGGTTTGAATACACGATGCTGCCTATACTTAAAAAACAAACCGGTAAAAAAGTTTTGATTGGAGACAATCTCAGCTCGCACATAAGCCCGCACGTTATTTCTTTATGTGAAGCAAACAATATTGCGTTTATTGCTCTGCCTCCAAATGCTACGCACTTACTTCAACCACTGGACGTAGCATATTTTCGCCCTATGAAAATAGCATGGAGGAAGATATTAAACGAATGGAAAAATAATACACGTAATAGTAAAAGCTCCAGTGTCTCGAAAGACCAGTTCCCGATTCTCTTAAAACAAATGTTCCAAGAAATAGAAGCCAACACTCCGCAAAATTTAAAATCTGGTTTCAGAAAGTGTGGTTTGTTCCCCTTTAACCGAGATCCTGTATTGCAAAGAATGCCAAATCAGCAGCTGGAGGCTACTGTCCCAGTTCGTGAATTATTAGGGGAGAGCTTTCTGGAGAATTTAAGATCTACAAGAGTGCAAGTCACTGAAACAAGGGCTTATCGAAGAAGGAGACGCGTAAACGTTCCACCGGGTAAAAGTATTACAGCTGCTGATTTAGTAGAGGAAGAAACAACAGGTCGAGATATCATTTTGTCTCCGCTTTCGGATTCTGATCAATCTTCAGAATTTGTTATGGAGGCATCGGGAACATCAAGAAACATCGAAAATGTAGATTCCAACCAGGAGACAGAAATAGTAGCCCCTACTATCTCCCCATCATCTCCCCATCATCTACACAACGCAAAAAAGAAAGTATAACTGGGACTATCCTCTCATGTTCAATCCAAACGGATCAGTCAATGGCAGATACAAAACATGGGGAGCAATCTCATGGCACTTTGACAGCAGTAAGAAACATCGAGCCGCAACCAGGTACATCTTTTGGGGGACCACGAAAACGTAAGCCTAGGAAATCTCTGCCGAGACTTAAAAAATCAGCAAAAGGACCTGCTAAATTAAAAGGCAAACATGTTGTTAACTCGAAGAAAAAGAAAATATATGTAGTTTCAGACGATGACAGTACAAGTGCGTCGTCAAATATATCATTCCAAGAAAGTGATTGCAGTACTAACTGGTGCGATGACGAAGAGTTACAGGGAGAAAATGAGAAAGAAAATAATAGCAGATAGAGAACAGTTTGAAAGAAAATCAGAAAGACAGTAACAAATCATTAAATGTTGAGGAAGGGAGTAACGTTCTTGTTAAATATGATGGAAACGTTTATCCTGGAAAAAGTTACCTGAATCGGCTCTTGCGTCTGCCATGCAAAAAGCTGGGCATAACATATGGAAATGGCCCTCGAAGCCTGATACAATTTGGTACGACAACTCAGAGATAATTCAGGCAATAAACGAACCAGTTCTGATATCAAAAAGAGGTTTGTACAGAGTTACCGAATTGGTAGAGTTAGAATATTTTTTTTCTACCATAAATAATTTTTTTTTTTTGTATGGCAACTCATATTTTTTAGGGTTCCGTAGCCAAATGGCAAAAACGGAACCCTTATAGATTCGTCATGTCTGTCTGTCTGTCCGTCCGTATGTCACAGCCATTTTTCTCCGAAACCGTAAGAGCTAGACTGATGAAACTTGGCGAGTAGATGTATTCTGTGAACCGCATTAAGATTTTTACACAAAAATAGAAAAAAAAACTATAAATTTTGGGGGTCCCCATACTTGAAACTGAAACTCAAAATTTTTTTTTTCATCAAACCCATACGTGTGGGGTATCTATGAATAGGTCTTCAAAAATGATGTTGAGGTTTCTAATATTGTTTTTTTTCTAAACTGAATAGTTTGCGCGAGAGACACTTCCAAAGTGGAAAAAAGTTGGTCCCCCCCCCTCTAACTTCTAAAATAAGTGACTGATAAAGCTTAAAAAAAAATATATGTTGTACATTACTATGGAAACTTCCAACGATATTTAGTTTGAACGAGATCTAGTCAGTAGTTTTTTTTATATACGTCATAAATCGTAAACCGCAATTTACCTTTCGACGAACTACTAGAACTTCAACTCTATGTTATATTACTTACTGCTACGGAACCCTTCATGGGCGAGTCCGACTCGCACTTGGCCGCTTTTTTTTATTTGTCTAATAGGATACTAGATGCACATTTTTTGATTAGCTATAGGTGACATTGTGCCATTCCTAGTTTTATAAGAGATATAAAGAGAAATGTAGCGTGGCACATTTTCACCCCAACTAAGCAGGTGAGAATGTGTCAACAATAATGTTTTATTAGACTAAGTATTATTGTTTCTTAATTTTTGTTATTCAGAACTCATAAATAAATATATTACCAATATGGTTTTATTTATTAATACTGAAATACCTGTTTTTTTTTGTTGTTAAAATGAAAAAACCTCTAAATGTGGCACATAGTCACCCGAAGACGGTAGCTAATGAGGGGTTATCTTAGAACAACTCAAGCTTTATAAAACGAGGAGAACAAATAATTTATTTCAAGAATGGATGAGAACATGTTGTGCCAGCCCCACACAAAGTGGGATAAGGGCAGGAAGTAGCTTTTTTTATGCGACAAAGTAGGCAAACAAGCTTACGGCCCTTCTGATGGTGTACCAATACCAGAGGAAATATATTGACAACGATTTATTTTTCCACTTCATCATTCATATTAGGCCACAATTTGGATTACAGATATGTGCCTTGGAAATGCTCGAATCGGCAGGTTACTTAGCGAAGGTGCCAATATCAAGGGCCACGAGAGGAGCTCAGCTGAGAACTGCAGAAGTCAACGGACCCAGGGTGGAGACGATGATTAGGTGGCCGTGACAATAAACGGCAGATTAAAGAAGAATCGACAAAATAAAACATCTGTAGAGTTTGTTATCGCAGAAAATGCAAACATATGATTTCGCCAATCTTCCAATGTGCATGTTTCAACAACAATTCCAACATTCAACTTTACAAGGCTAGGACTTGTAAGACAGGTTCCAAAGGATTTGTCTATCGACGAATATTCAGAGGCCGTTTTGCCCCTAGCCCTAGTTGGCAGCGGCGCGGCGTAAAGAAATATTTGTAAAAATATTTTTTAAACAATTTACCAAATCTTTTACTTTATCTCCTGAATACCAACCACCATACAGATCTTGAATTCAATGACGTTCCACACATAATACGTATGAGCTTTTTAAAGCGTTCGGGACATAATTATTAATGAACATATAAAATAAAACAGGGCATATAAAAAGCGCGTAAAAGTCGCCTTCAACAATTATGAAAAAAAAAAAAAAAATTACAACCCCTTATCCGTGACTATCATAAATCATTTATTTTGTTTCAATGGTACATAAAAGATCACAAAACCAATAAAAGTGGCACGTCCCATAGCTGGGATGAAAGTACTTCTAAGTTTGTATCTACAATTTAAGTACATAGACAACACCTAGTGGAGCATAGACAAAATCAAATGGTGCATTTTAATTGTCATACTCATATACCATACAATACAGCAAGAACTCATTTTCCAATCTACAGTACCCGAAGTCGGAGTTTGGCTACCACATTACCACGTAGATGAAAAAATCACACGAATTTCTAAGGCCCTACTTCACGATGCTAGAGTATGTTAACCTACTTAACGAATATAAATCACATTATTATTTAATTTTTACATGACACGAAGAAAGTATATTTACAACTAACTCCGCTCAGAGATCGTGAAACAGCGCAACTCTTTTATCACAATTTAGACCGAGTTTAGTAAAAAATACATTTAGCGAAGTTAGCATTTCGCGTCTGACCCACAAAAAATGGTTCACTGATAAAAACGGGTAGACTAAGAAACTAATAAAACTATATCACTTTTGAACGTATGTACATATCATGTTTTGAACACATACGGGCCCGTATTCACTTTCAAGCATAGATTATTTGACAGTACTCCATTGAAAAATGTCAAAAACCTATGTTTGAGGCTAGACTCGGACTCAAGTACTGTTTCTGAAAACGGGCCTAATAATATGAACAACCTGTTCCCCCGTTCCCAGTTCAACCCAACTCAGTGATCATAGCGCACCGAAATATCGGTAGTCAAAACTCACAAAACTAAATCATGGGAAATATCCCGTTGTTCATAAAATAAGTATTAAAACTATATTCTCCAAACTTCCAAAAGAACTCAAAATGATTAAAACAGGGTGTCAAAGTTGTATGAAAATATCTCCACATGCGGAGTTCCACCAGTATATTTTATTCTGTCGAATTCAAAATTCATTTAATCAGTTGTATCACAAGGATCACTTTGAAACGTCTTAAAACTAAGTGAGTACATTATCTACATCTATTTATCTATTTACATCCTGTATAGTATTCATTATTCTGGTTACAAGTACAAGCTTAGCTTAGTTTAGGGCTAGATAGCACTAACATATCCACCAATAATTAATATCTAATAATTATTTTGGTAAGTAATACATATTTATTTTACAATATTCACAGCTCAGTTGGTACTAGAGTCCGTGCAAGATAACTTCACGCGTGACAGATGACGGAAAATGTAAAAAAAACTAACTGGAAATATAGCAAGTTCGATTTTCCCATTCATGTTTGAGATCGGAAGTTACATTCCCAGCCCATTATATTCTTGTTTTCCGCCATCTGTCACGCGCCTTGCGGTAGCTCTGATTTCTGCTCTGAAGGCAATCCTATCCAGATTCGATCCCCACCGAGAACAAACATTTGGTGTGATGAACAGTGTGTATTTACAAAAAATATAATGTATAATTATTGTTCATAGTTATTCTGGGATTTGATCACATGTAGTACTCGTACTTTCCGGCATATACAGGGTTATTCATTATTAGCTGCAAATACTCAGGAATTAGGTTCAACAAATAAAATAAAAAATATTTATGAAATATTTTTTTTTAAGTTTTGTTATGAAAACCCCGAGAAAATCGATAAAGGAATCATTGGCGCCTGACCTATTTTGTCTTTTGATCCGCGCCCGCGCGCCGTGAGCGACACTCTGCGTTCGTTTGCGATACAAAAACTTAAAAAAATTTTTGATCAAAATTTAAAAAAATAATTTCATAAATATTTTTTATTTTATTTGTTGAACCTAATTCCTGAGTATTTGCAGCTAATAATGAATTACCCTGTATAGCGTGTCAAAAGCACAGATGACAACCTGTAAAAAAACAACTGAATGTTCTGGCAACATTCTATAAACCAATAGATGCTATTTTTATGAAACAACGGGATATTTACCATGATTAAATTTTGATGAGTTGACTTCCGATATTTCGGCACAGTTCCATGCACCATGATCACGGTTGAACTCACAGTTCAGTCAACTCATCAAAATTTAATCATGGTAAATATCCCGTTGTTTCATAAAAATAGTGTTAAAAACCATGATAGTTTCAAAAGTTATAACAAATAGATGGTAAGAATTTGTTGTTATTTTACGTCTAGTTTGGTATAAGCTGGCTGGTATCAGTTTCTATACAGTGCATTTCGACCCTACAAGGTTTTTTACAAGGGGAATGGTATATTTCGTGTATAGTTTTATAACACGGTCTATTCTTATTTTGCCGGCCAGTCGGCCATTTTTAGTGATTACAAATCGAAAATTACAAATGGCAAAGCAATCTGACGGCAACTTTGGGGCTAGCTAAAAGGTTTAGGCTTGCTCCTAATAACCTACATGTAATCAATAACATATTGTGTGACAATATGTACCTCCCCGCTGGGGAGGTTATGTTTAGCTCAAGGAATCAGATTATTGGCACAATAATGCATGCATTTAGCAATTTTGCGTGGCAATTTTGCACTCTTTCCGTGGGAGAGAGATTTAAAGAAGATCTATAAAAGACTTCAGCATTGATCTACATTTTTCAGATAAAGAATCTGAACAAGAACGGGATCCAATCCAGTTTGAATGCCCGGAGGCTGAGATCTTAGATACGGATATCCCAGTTGCAGAAGAGATTCCAGATGCGGAAGAGATCCCAGATGCAAAGATTGAGTCTCCAGAAGAGGACGCTCTTATAGCCGAGGCCTTGGGAGAGCCAACCCAGGACTCTGGCTACAGTGAGGATATACACCCACAATTATCATTGGCGATGGAGGCCATTTGCGAAAAGGGATTCTCAAAGGCAGAGAAAGAGAAAATTGTGGATTTAAATATCCCAAGTAATTGCAAGTTATTAGAGGCACCCAAACTTAACATAGAGCTGTCTGGTATTCTGACACCAGCGGCTAAGAGCCGAGATAAGCTGTTGCAGGAACGTCAACAAGAGCTGGGTCAGTCAGCTGCGAAAATAGCTGAAGCTATAGAGTCTAGAATTTTTTTTTCTAAAAGTGAAGTTATAAAGAAACTAGGAGAATCCGCCCGTGTGATATGCAATATCCTCTTTCAATATACAGACATCCGCAGAAAGCTCATAAATCCATTCTTGGACAGAAACTTAACAGAATCTTTGAAAGAGAACCGTCGCGTCGGAGTGAAAACTTGTACTCAAACTTGGAGGACTCAGTGAAAGCTTTCCCTACTATTAAGAGAGCCGTGAATGTTATTAAGCCAAAAATGCGTCAAATAAACTATCAGGCAACCAGTCTAACAAAAGAGAGACAAAAAACTACCAGCAGCCCCGCCGTCAGCAGTACCAAAACCACAGCCAGGGCAAACGAGGGGCATATCACCAGCGCCCTCAGTATCATCAGCAGCGTCAGGCGTACAAGCCCCCAGACAGCCGCCCTCAGGCAGGCCCATCCAACAGGGGCCGTGCCAAATATCCTGAGAGGTATGTTTTGCTGGTAGATTGCAATATTTTAGTATGTGTTGGAAAAGAATAACTCAGGACCCCACCAGGGAATTTTTAGGCTTTGAAATAAAGTCTCATGACCTCGAGCCCCACATTAATGAATACCACCGAAGAGGTGATGTTTGGTGATAAGAAAGATCCTATTTGGTGTATCGACAGTGGATGCACGGGACATATTTATGTGCAATGAGAAGAGTATGGTCCAGGGGCTTCAACCGGTAAACTCAGAGCTGAATTTGTCAACTAATGAGAGCACTCGTATTATTGGAGCATGAAAAGTTAGCATCACAGTGGGCACAGGCAACAAAGAGCGCCGTATAGACATTGACAAAGTGTTCTACGTATCAGACTTGCGAACCAATTTATTGTCAGTGGCAAAAATTACGGTTCGAGGTTCGTTTCAAAAAGAATGATGTTATTGTGATCGATGATAAAAACTATGTTCACATACGTGCAGATTGAGTTGGTAATTTATATCATGTTCGAATGAGCCAAAATGATGCTAGCAATATTGAGCAGGTAAAGAAACCCATAGACATATGGCATGAACGTCTAGGACACCTCAATGAACGTGATTTAAAAGAAATGGCAAAAAGTGGTCTAGTAAATGGCCCTGTCTTTCAACGATGGTGGAAAAACTGTCAGAATGCGAAATCTGCATAAGTGAAAAATAGACTTGCATGCCGTTTCCCAAAGCCAGTGCTTATCGCACAAGCAAACTTATAGAGATTGTACACACTGATATAATATGCGGGCCTATGAGGTAGGAGTCTTTTAGCGGGACGAGTTCAACACACGAGGCGTCAAAAGTGAAAATCCAGCTTTACTCGTTACAAATAAAATCACATCCATACTTATTTGTGGCATGTAAACAAAAGCTGTACTCAGACAGAGATATAAGCCCCTAAGCTTTGCGCAATCTAAGCGTTCTGCGGTAACGATCAGAACGCTGTCAAATATAGCCATAGACATTTATTTACATACAGTCAACCAGTAAAAAACAAGGACCTTAAAAGAAAAATACAAATACATACATTGATACTGGAGAAGTTTGTCGTGTTTCTGTGTGCTAGCAACAGGCAGCAATATTTGTCAGTGTTTCACTGATCGTCACCGCAGAACGATTAGATGTGCGCTAGGTTTTTAGTTTAAACAATCCTACGTATAACTACCTGCAGATTTAGTTCAGTCGTTGGCACTGGGGGTTGTTCTTTTTTGCTTACGAAAAAGCTTGGACAACCTCCTTCCCTGATCATTGTCATACTTTTTGCGGGCGGCTTTTACTTCTTCGAGAAGGTTGTATATAGATTTGCTTCTGGGATTCAAATGCTGGGCTTCAGTAAGATCTGAGATAGCTGCATCGTAGTTCTTAAGGGCGAAATTCGCGATACCGCGCCGGAACCACGCCTTGTCGTTGCCAGGGTGCACGCGTAGATACTGCGAAGGAAACATAGCTTAATAATCTAACTAAATACTACTTCGTGCCTAGTAAAATTACAATGTGAATTCAGTGGTAAGTTGGTGGATGGAAAGGGCTCAGAATCGTTCTGCCTGGAAATGTGTAGGAGAGGCCTATGTCTAGCAGTGGACTTCTTCAGGCTGATGATGATGAAGACGACCCTACCAGAATAAAGAAACGAACCTACTAAAAAGAAATCTACATAATATATATTTGCAAAAAAAAGTTGTATATCAGCTATCCGGTTCCCATAGTACAAGCTCTGCATAATTTGTATTGTGCAGATATTATTATAGCTCAGCGACAAAATCATATAAATAAACACTCGCTTCTCGCTTGTCGCCGGCGGTGGGACAAGTGCCTTAATGATTGGCCGCGCCATTCAATTCTTTAAGGGTTCGACCACATCTAGGCGATCTGCGATGGCGATCAGTGAAACGCTTTCATAATATTTGACAGCGTTTCGCCATCGCCATCGCCTAGATGTGTTTAGGCCTTAAAACGTGCGGTATCATGGTGTCAAGTTCATTAAAGAAAATTATTCGTGGTGCACTATAAATCCTTTCACGACATTGATTTGAAAGAAAGATTAGCAAGCAAGAACGAACTAACCGCCATATAAAACATGATTAAAGGAACTTACCATCGTAAGATTTTGTTCACTCGCTTTAAAATTGCCCATTTTCTGGAAACACGCTGGCAGGTTCATACGGCATAGATTTTCAATCTTCGACAGTTGAATACTTACTAGAAAAAATAATATAAGTTTAAAAAACTTGAGAAAAGTAATTATACATAGGTATTGTATTGTTTAGACTAAACTTCTATTTATTGGAATGTGTTTTTGTATTTTGCATTTGGGCGCTTTGGCGCTAGTTATTAGCCCAAAATGTATTTGCGAAATAAAATAAAAATAAATAAATAAGAATAAATAAATATTAAAACACATTAGATTAATATAAATATATTATGTGCGGGTAGGTGAAGACGGTCAGAAAGTGTACCTATTTGTATTTATTTATTTTAATTCTGGCGGTTGATACCTTAGACAATTTAACCTAAGGACTTGCCTTGCATCTATTCAGCCTAACAAATTTTTCTGCCATATTTTGAGGGGGACGAGGAAAGCACACACTGAAACGAAAGCGACACACATTCAAACGATCGTTACACACACAACAATTACTTGTGTTGTTATGAACGCACACAAATACAAATCTTTTACACTAGTTCAAGTTTACTGTATATACAGGTGACACACATTCAAAATACAGAGAACCACAACAGTGATGCCGTATCATCATTTTATTTTACCCTATGTTAAGTATGAAAGAATGTAAGGCTTCCGAAGTCAGTAAGATTTATTTATTAAATATTCATTCTGAATATTATTTTAGATTTCATGGTACTAATGGTCGTCGGGTATTTATGTTCAAGACAAACAATATAAAAATTATAGGCCTATCTCGTTGTTACCTATTGTTTCTAAAGTTTTTGAAAAACTTATCAGAGATAGGTTAGTATCACATTTAAAAATTAACTCTATATGAACGACAGTTTGGCTACCAGGTGAATGTAGGTACGGTAGATGCTATCGACTATTTGGTGAACGATGTTGTTACAAATCTTAATAATAAAACGAAAGTAGCAGGCTTGTTTTTAGATCTTTTTTCTGCTTTCGATACTATAAATCATAAATTACTGATTGCTAAGCTAGAACATTACGGTATCAGAGGTGACGTACTTAATCTGTTTAAGTATATACCTTACGAATATAAAACAATTCGTAGAGATAAGAAGCATTTTTGGTAAACAAGAAGTTGTTACAGAATCCGGGGCAGTTACCAATATTTTTTGGCATGTTCCTTAATGATCTTATAGATATCAGGCCATTTAATTATATTATTATTTACGTATTGACATTAAAATAATAGACAGTCTACATTTATTCAAAACTAGACTAAAGCTGCTTTTGTTGAAAGGGTGTTTTTATTCTACTGATGATTTTATAAATATGAAGTGACATTGCTAGTATTATTTGATAACAATTTCTTTGATAATTATTTAATTTATGATATGACTCATATTATTTTTGCTTATTATGTACTATTTTTCAGACACAAATGTATAATTGTTAATGAATGAATATCACAGGCAGACTAGTTCATTTCGTTCAATTGATCTGGTCTGGACAACACTAAAACTACAGCCAGCTCTCTAGGATGCCATGAGGGACAAATCCTTTATTATATGTTACTCATTACTTGCACTAAGAACATATTTTTACCCCAAATCTCGACAAACTACATCTTGATTAAGTTGGCAGCATTACTACTCAAAACTGACATTTACATAGAGATTGATAAATTTTCTGAGCTTAGAATCAAAGATATCGATGTTTTTATTTGGCCTAAATAAACTTATCATTTTAGAACCAATATGGGGTCAACCTCAGAATAAGAGCGAATAAGCTGGAAACTCGTATACACCGTCATAAAGGTGTTCTAAAAGTTCTTTCAAAAATAACATGAAATTCTATGATGACTACGTTAGTTTCTCAAGGTAAAAGGTCACAAAAACTATCCATCTTATAAAAGGTGGGATGAATAAATGTTTGGAACTAAATTTGTGTCAAATGCTATGCTTTTGGATGTCCTAATACGCAAATTGGCAAATTTTATCATCCGCACTTGATGTGCGGGCTGGTTTTTCCACAAGGTATAAAGTTAAAAGTTTTTTAAGTTCCTAAATTGTTCAACAGCTACATTGTTAAATTAAACATGTAGGCTACGTAATGTTATGTATAAAATAACACGTTACAACTTCAACACAATCCGTTGGTGCACGACTGGATTTGAACCCACAATCAATCAGAAAGCTAAGATAAATCTACTCGCTAGAACACCCGTGCTTTTATCGATATCGATAAAAAACTGTGTGTAAACATTTATCCACCTCTATCACTAGTCTCGCTACCGGAGGGCGGGGTTTTGATGTCTCGGGCCTGTCAGGTCTGGAAAAATTCAAAGCCAAATCGACTTAATAATCTAAATCTGTAAGGTCAAAAATTCATTTTTGAAATGCCAACTAGTCTCGTAGGGAGTTCTAGGTAGTCTCGTTACCATTTTAAATTTTTGCTAGTGACTAAAATTGCTTGGCAATTAGAGATTATTTCGCAATTATAGCCTATTTCATTTTGTGATAAGGTTGAAAATTAAATGCGGATAATTGACGGCAGGAAACTCGAGGCGATTCGATCTTTTTCGTATAATCGTATACTGAATCGATGTTCTAGAGCTAAACGCCGCACAACAATTTTACATTATTTTAATAGAAAAAAGCATTAACTATGCAATAAAATAATTACATATGAAATGTTACACCATCCTTTTACAAGCTTGATGTGTTGGACTTCCTATTACACACTGCAACTGCATATGTTGGCATTTTTAGAAGAGGTCCTTTCACCGCGATACCGATACTGACACTGATAAAGATCGATTACGAAGTGGTTTTTATAAACGTGCTAGATATGTCAGATTCATTAGTCTTGTACCTTTTGGCAGAGGGGAAGATCCATGCAAGGCAGGTCCTGATCTAAATTGTCTAAGGTTGATACCAATTACAATAATTAAATACATTTTAATTAAAGAAAGAAAAATAAAAATAAACAAGGCATAAACCTTGGTCCAATTATTTACAAGCTCAGCTTAATTTGGGGCTAGATAGTGTTGTGTGGATTTTTTTTTTTTTATTACTCACATTCCTGTCCGCCATTAGTTATTCGATCCTCGTGAATGGAGCCCACGTGTGTTATGTACCGGAGACACTTGTTGTACTTCCTGAGGGCAGCTTCGTAATGACCTTGGGCGAAGTAGCGGTTACCGGCTGTCTTCACCGCTACGATATGGTGCAGCCAATCGGAATTCTATAAAATAAATACTCACTTTGGTATTTTTATATACACTACTAATATGTAATTACAAAAAAAAAATACCGATATTGGCTGCTGATACTGAACACATCCACGAAAAAAAAAATATTTTTATATAACCACAATTTTTAGTCAAATATTGAGAAATGATTACAAGCAAAAATCATTTCATTCATAAACGCTAAATACCAAGCGGAACCGAACAGCGTAAATTTTTTTCTCTCTAGTACTACGTTACTAATGTGTCCATAATTTTATGCAGGATTTCTGAAAATTTTAACATTTAATAACTTTGTCATTTTATCGAAACTAAAAATTCTGATTGCACATTCATAATGTTCTACCCGTACTACATTACCCTATTTTTTTTTGGTAGTTACAAAATAGTGTTGTATTATACTACTAACAAAGCATTGGCCCAAAGTGATGGTACTATCTCGCCGAACTCGTATGCAACATCACAGAACAAAGTAGAACGGCCATCTCAGCCATGTTACCGGAAATTCAACAGTATTTTCGGGAGTCGTAAAGTGAATAAATTATAGTTTAAAAAACTAAAAAAAAACGCTTTTATAACTAATTGAACTAAAAAGTTAAAAATAAAACTGTAATAATCAATTGAAAATTTATATTATTGTACAAAAGCGTGGGGTGCTTTTTATAATAACTTCAGATATAATAAACTATTGATAAAATATTTACAACAATCAAAATCAAGCCCCCCACGCTTTTTGTACAATAATATAAATTTTCAATTGATTATTACAGTTTTATTTTTAACTTTTTAGTTCAATTAGTTATAAAAGCGTTTTTTTTTAGTTTTTTAAACTATAATTTATTTTATACTTTTTAGTTTTTTTTTTTTTATATTATTGCATTGTCATCGACCTTTGACAGATGTGCAAAGTTTGAATCAAATCTGATCGTTCAAAGTAGGTTTTTTTTTAAATTTGTTTTTATTTCTTTTCATTTTTTTTATTTTTTTATTCATATTATTGCATTGTCATCGACCTTTGACAGGTGTGCAAAGTTTGAATCAAATCTGATCGTTCAAAGTAGGTTTTTTAAAAAAAAAAATTATTTCTTTTCATTTTTTTTTATTTTTTTTTTCATATTATTGCATTGTCATCGACCTTTGACAGGTGTGCAAAGTTTGAATCAAATCTGATCGTTCAAAGTAGGACAAAATCGAGCTCAAAGGGGTCGGTTACATACATACATACATACATACATACATACATACATACATACAGGTGAAGCTAATAAAAGCGTTATAAAAATGCCTTGCAGCAGCGCAAGAACTTTTTTCCGAACAAGTTAAGCGACAAGATAAAAGATAGAAATACTTTCTTAACATCTGCCTTTCTTCCCTTTTCTTAGAATCCCCATATTATGATATTTTAAATATAATAGTGGAATAGAAAAACTGGCGACATCGGCTCCCATACAAACAGCGCATGATCGCATTTCTACTGTATTCTGTATACATCATAAATAAATAAATAAATATTTCAGACAATCCACACAACACTATCTGGCCCCAAACTAAGCAGAGCTTGTACTATGGGAACCAGATAGCTGATATATACTTTTTTTTTGTAAATTAACTTAGAATACAATATAACACCCAGAAAGAGGACAAACATCTGCGTTCACCACACAAATATTTGTTCATAATGTATTGAGTATGAATAGTTACAGGGCGGTCTGGACATATTCCTTCAAACAAGTTCAAGTTTTTAATGGGAATTTCAGAGTCCCCCAATTGCCTGGAATGTGATGTGGAAGAAGATGTGCATCATGTGCTGATGGAATGTGTGCGGAATGAAATCTTACGGCAGAGTTGGTTTTATGTATACATACAGTGTAGGTATTTGTAACAGCATATTGACTTTTCCGCTATCCAAAGAAGCCAATATGTTGTTAAACTTTATTTGCGGGTAGTTTGATAATAATTGTTGTTGTTTTTTCGTATAATTAAGGTGTTTATTTGTGCATTATCCTATGGGGGTGACATAGTCACTGTTTGACAAAACCCCTTTTACTTAAATAAACATTGAATAAAAAAAAATGAATAGTTACAGGTATGGGCCGCTGACAGTCGGCGGGGTACTCCGGAAGCGTATCGCCCGAGCCGTCGTTACAGCACAATCCCCAGTCTTCATCCAGTATCTCGCCGCACTCGTATATCAAACACTCCTGTAACAAGAAACTTAATTATATCTATGCTTCATTAAGTTCTGAAGGGCAAGTCCCATTTCATGTTTTCGTTTCACCTATTTGTCTCTCTCTATTTTAGGGAGAAAAGATGAGACAGCAAAAATACGTTACGTAGCTACAACGAGTTGTTGCCTCGTCAATTTTCCATACAAAAGCTTTTTGACAGCGATATTTGACAGCGTTTCACTGATCGCTACCGCCAGCGAACTAGGTGTGTTCAAGCCTTAATATAGCGAAGTATGTATAATGCATTATATTTTTTTTTTATTGATTTTATAGTGTTTACTACACTTAGGAAATCACAAATGTACCTATTGTAGTTAACCTATCTTTAATGTATTATTTGTAGTTTACCGTTGTTCGTAGTGTCGAACCCTGGCCCCGTCTGAAAACCAGCGCCGACCATTACCCACTTGGGTTTTATGCAGCATTAAGCTGAGACGGGACCCTTTGCCCCACACAACACAGCTTGGATAGGTATTAGTGTAGCTACCTAACTACCTGTCCAAGCAAATTTATGTTTATTTCTATGTTTTTGTTGTTTTTTTTCTTCGTACTGATACCTATACCTACTAATCTGTAATACGTGTTTGTGGGTCAAATAAATAAGTTTTCTTTCTTTCTTTCTTTAAAATATTTTTTTTTTATCTGAAAAGTAATATTTCTACTATATTGGTCCCATAGAAATATCAAAATCGGCTGATCGCCATCGCCTAGATGGCGCAGGCCTTAACAGACAGCCAATGTTTGAGTTGAGTTAAGCCACATACCACAGTAGGAACTCCAGTCTCAGGATGCCCAAGTCTCTGTATTTCCTCCACGACGCCGATTCCAGCCATCACCTCGCCAAACACTACGTTCCTGCCATCTGCAAGATTAAAAACTATCGTGAAACAAACCATCCACCACCTGTGGACAGCTATTCTCAATATTAAATCTATCCATAGGCCTACTAAAAGATGGAAAAGTCTATCCGATTTTTTAATCCAAAATGAAATTACAGATAAACAGAATTTTCTTCTCATAAGGGCAATGTTTTTTAATTTTTTAAATTATTTTTCACATTGATTGAAATATATCAATCTCTTTTTTAGGCTTGTCACAGAAAAGGACTAATTCAATGAATAGCGCAATTCCGTACATATGGGACAAATAAGATTAAATTTGGGACCCGTGCGTCATAAGCATAAGGGATTGGACGCCTGTAGAAGTTGGAACCTAAATGTGCTGTGCAGAATGTCTATGAATTATTTTTTGTTGGACTTTTGCCACATGTCTGAGCCTTATTGTGTCACAAAGCAGTGTGGTGAAAGGATTTTAAGTGCACCTCAACGAGGATCTTTTCATGCACTTGACATGCTTACGGAATTTTTGGGGTTCTTCAATATTCCTGTCTCAGCTTCACTGTTTGAGTGTACTGGCATAGCGCTTTTTGAGTAGATATGTCACAGGTATCATACCTAGATGCGGGCAGGGCACTGTGGTGATGCAGAATTGTGATCCATTGGTGTCCTTCTCCCCTTTGTTGGCCATGCTCAGTACTCCAGCTTCATGCTGAAATTGTAGCTAAGTTAGAGTATCTAGTCACCCCATAACTGATACTGATATGTTGAACACAATGATATTGATTGATGAGAGTTAAAAGAAAAAACGAATATGTACAAGTAACTGAAAAACTACAACCTGCAATTTTGCATATACCTCTATTATTTTATTGCAAAAATAAAGCACATACCTCTATAATATCAAAATAAAAGAAACTTAGGAACCAACATCTGCTTTAATTATGCAAAGTTCCTTAAAAAAATAGAATTTAAGTATATTGACATCCTTCAGGTCTGATGTGAACTTACTTTTAGGGTAAAGTTCTCATCGGGAAATGTGGGCCCGTAGATACTCTCCCCACCGGAGCCATTTAGATTTGCTACATCCCCACCTTGGATCATGAACTGGGACATGGCTGAAACACAAATATTAATTAATATTTGCAAACATTGCACTGGGCCGTTATTCGCTATTGCCAAACCACGCGCGTTACGTGAACACGTTAAGACATCGTCGGATTTTATTAGTATTAATAATTATAAATTGTTCGGGCAGTACCTGTATTAATAGACTCAGTCTTTACATATTTTTTTAATAAACTCAGTACTAACCTTTATGAAATATAACACCTTTGTAATGTAAAGGTTGTCCACATAGTCCAAATCCCTTTTCACCCGTGCAGAGAGCTCTGAAGTTTTCAGCCGTTTTCGGCACGACATCTCTTCTTAGTTTTATTACGATTCGGCCCGCTGAATAAAACAATGTCAATATTAGGAGCATCCAAATACCAAACTCTCAAAACTCACAGATTCTGATAGAGTCCGACGCTCTTGCAGTGGAGATGAACAGTTATTTTAATAAAAGCTACCTATTTTATTTTGGATTCTTCCAATGCATTTTTAACAAGAGTTAAAATTCAACTACTGCTTTCCTGACAAACGTCATGCTACGCCGTTCTACTTTTACTCGAAAGACAAAGGTTGCAGTACCTACTTATTCAAACCTCATTTCTAGCAGATTCGTATGGCTCGAAAGTAAAGCACTCCCACCACCGACTGATAAAAGGTAATAGGAACTAGCGACCGCCCGCGGCATCGCCCACGTGGTAGTTTTTTTCCCCCGTTCCTGTCATATTTCGGGATAAAATCGTAACTTTCACATTTTGTACATTGAACGTGCTTACTCCACGCTGTTTTGGGCTATACTTATATAACTCAGGTTTAGACTTACAAGATATCCTTACCCTTGACTGCGGCGATGTAAATGTCCAAATAAACAAGAGGATTTTTTCCTTCCACTGTCATTTTGTCATGCGTTTTCCTGCCCCGATAGCTCGCTTATTTGCTACTTGCTATGTTGTGTTGTGGTGCGGTGTGCGCACTGCGTGCAATTTTCCAAATAGCAGGTAGGTCCAAGGGTAGGTCAGATAGGTGCATCGATCGATTGATAAATCAAGATCAATCTGTGAATCTGACTCTGACTCCACCAAGTAATCCTAACTCCTAAGCCTTCCACATCTTCCAACAGCACACAGACGACGTGCTACTCTTTGTCACACTCACTCAACACAAATTCACTTTCGAAAACGGAACGCTTTTGATCACATTTGATTGAATAAACATGGCATAGAATTGTTATGACATGACATGGCTTCCGTGATGGCGGGCTGGGGCTGCTTGCTGGCAGTGTTGCCAACGACGCCGGGACTGATATCGCCATTTTTCACAGCTCAGGTAGCCTAATGTAGCCCAATTTAGGATTCTTTCGCCTAAAAGGGCCGAAATATAAAATATAATAAATTTGTAGTTTAAATTGAACTTTAACTTTATTTATACTACCTACTAACCTTTAAAAAGATTCTGGTTCGTGATCGTCTGCCAGCAACGATAAAGCACCGTTTTTAGCAGCGTGTTTTCTATGAATGATACAGCATTTTTATCATTCATAGAAAACATCCAGAACACCCGGAATAAATATCTGTAAATCGTACAAACATTTGTCCCAAGGCGAGAATCGAACCCGCAACCTTTGCCTTTGCCCACCGCACCACCAAGGTCTTCACAGACAGTTCTATTTTTATTTTATTTTATTTTTATTTTATTTATTTAGGGCATCCAACAGAGAAATCACATAGTATAAATGAACAATCTTAAATGTATAGTAATCAGTGCGTTGTGTCTCTCTAATTACAGGACGCCACAGCGCGCGCAAAATATACAACTAGTAGTTCCTAGAGATCATTTAATGTCATAGAAGTGCTGCTTACGACAGAAGGACAAGGCCCTTCATCGCGATAATGCTTCACATATTTTCCGTGCTTTCCCATGTTTTTATCAAGGAAATAATATTTTACACGGACACGGACACAGTTTGTACACGGACAGGATCAGTTCCAAAGCGAACAAAACTAAAGACAGTGACAAAACATTTTCCTGAACTACGTAGTTAGCATAATCTAAATAATTGCGGTAGTCACTAACAGCAATACAAGTACATTTCACTTTATTGCCTCCTAAATTTGGTTTCATAATTGCTAGGACAAATTCTGGGTATTCCCCGCCCCGTAACTAAACAACCAACCATACAAGAATGACTGTAGGGTGACTATGATTTTTATTAAAAGCAATTCATTTGCGATTCGGATAATCTAAATGGCTTGTCCCTGAAGTAGCCTAACAGGCGACCAGTCGCCTTTATGATTTTTTCGTCGCTGATTTTAGTCCTGAGTAGCCTAAATGGCGATAAATCGCCTACGTTGACCACACTGCTGGCTGGCTTTACTTCACTTCACCACTTTCACCACCACACCAATGAGTGAGTACGAAGTTTAGCACGTTCCGTTCATAGCACGTTTGTTTGACCCACCTCGTTCGTTCTTCGTTCCTTCGTTTCATTCCAGGGAACAGTGCTGCCAACAAGACTAACCTAAAACTTGCTAGGCGGCTGTCAAAATTTTGCCAAAATTATGCAAAAGGCTGCTGATAGGATACAAATTTTCGATGTCAACTAAAACAATTATGGCCTTACTTATAAAAAATGTACAAAAGATAAACAGTGCTTAAAGGATTGCCATCTCTTACCACTGGGTAATGACAAATAGTGACAGGGCTAACTTTAAGCAATGATTAAATTTAAATTGCGTTTATAGGTATAGATGTAAGTTTTAGCATTTATCTCGCACTTAAAGTACTTTAATTAAGACAATCCTTGAATTCCTCTGCTCATAAGCCCCTAATAGTTTTTCTGTGGGTTTTGCACTTAGGCTGTTCTGTTGTTGAGTGTTGGTGTTGGCTGTTGATCACTGTTGGCCACAGAACACATATTATATCCAGTAACTATATTTATATAAACAAAGAAACTTACAAAAACAACAAATATTTACAAAATACACAAGATAGGTACAGTTTAGCTATCTGCAGACCATTACAAACAATCTAGAGATAGCTCAACTGATCCAAATTATATCCTAACGTTGGCTTGGCCCAAATGTGCTGCTTGTTATCATAGACGGATTCGTTTTCTATCATTTCAGGAAGTCACATAGCTTTTTGATTTAAATTGTTTTTCTGGTGTTATTTTGAGTTCTGTTGTGTAATTTCGGTGGTATTTTAACCAACATTACTTGAGGTCTTAGCTCAAAGTGTTAGCAGTTTGAATTAAAGTGTATTATGTGATATTCCGATTTGATCGAAAATGTTTCAGATGGTTTTGGGAAAAAACGGCCATCTTTTTTTCCAATGCCAAAGGTAGGGCTGACCTGTGACAGAAGCCTGACGACTGACGACATGACGGAAAAGTATTTTATCTATGTAATATATTATCATCATTCTCACTAAACTACTCGACACTGGCAAAATTGATTTGAAAAGGACAGGTGCCATTCATTAAGAAAAAGAAGAAAAAAATGGCCGACCTTATTTTCACGAAAAAAGAAGAAGCAGATTTCTATGGTATATGTGTGCGTATATGTATGTATATCTACATTTGTGTGCATAAATCTTATATTTCATCTGTCAAAACTGACATCTCAAATGTCAAATGTCAAGAGGTCAATGTCATGCTTGCTTCTGCTTGCTACTGTTTTACAATTCTTGCTGGGCTATTTCGAGATACGAGCTCTATTTACGAAATAAAATCCACCGGAATAATATATAAGACAGAAATGTGATGGCTGTAACAGCATCAGTAATTAATGATCTGTCTTATTATTATCATCTGAAGAGTATTTACCATTTCCTACAGCACAGACGACTCCAATGCCTCCAGCAGCGTTGGGAACCAACAGCTCGTAGGCATCTCCTACGCATAGTTAGAACTGGGCAGTCATCACTAATGAGAAGAACTTTTAATTCTTCAGGGCTGGACACCTCTGCCGCTTGCCAGACACCTCGAGGGCTTTCATCTTCAGTGGGCTGAAGATGTGTTCTAAACTTAGCGCTAGAAAGTGGTAGACCATGACCAGACTTTATTGGGTGTGTGATGAGTGTTTAAAACCCTGCCAAAAGCGTGTGAAGTCAGATTGTGAATGAAGTAACTAGGTAGATGTGTGTGATGAAGTAACTACCTACTAAAGACATTATCTACAATGTTGTATCAATAGCGTTAAAGATTTCATATGAATTATGTTCTATTTTCTTCAAGAATTATTATTCTGAATTGATTATTGTTATTATTCTGACACACTGATTCATTTTAATTTAACTTTATCAGTCTCCGACAAAGTATGTGAGCCACTTTTTTACATACCCTATGATCTAGATAGATAGATAGATAGATAACTTTTTTATTTGGCTCAAAAAACACAACTAAAGAAAATAAAACCACAGAAAGAGAAGAACATTGAGTAAAGGTACCGCTACACAAGAAATCATAAGAGAAAATAAAACATAGAACACATAGGTACAGAAACACATAGAAAGAAATAGGTATACACCTAATCCTAGTTCTATTGCTGAAAAGGGTGCCGTCAGTATCCAACTGGGTATACTTATAAGTATTTGTATAAGAGCCAAAATGGTCCTCACTCAGCTTAAATGCTACTTCGCCTCCAAAAAGTGGATGAGGAAGCTGGGATCTAATAATTGTACCATATTTCTTGCAAATAAATATATTATTTCATTTCATTCCATTTGTACCACCTGTCGAACTACTCAGTACTTACTAAACTACAGATGCAGAGTTATTGGTGAAAGAGACTCATTTCCTGTAGTTTTAATTTGATCGAACTAGGTATAATGTTATTCGGGGATAATTCAGCATTATAGTGGCAAAATAAATTTATCAGTCCAGTCCAGTAGTTTTTGAGTTTATTCATTACAAAAATACAAATCTGTACAATTTATAATAATGATAATGATGATGATCCACAGTAGCCCAAACAAGAGATGAATGGAGAGAAGGAAGGGAGGCCTTTGCCCTGCAGTGGGACACAACAGGCTTTTAATAATAATAATAATGATGATGATAAGTTACGTACCTATAGGTAAGTATGTACCTATAATAACTAAGTAAGTACATACCTAGGTAGGTACTTGTTTGCTGAGAAGTCCCATTTTAACACAGAATGCCTACCTACTTAAATGATTATAATGATTACCAGCTCCTCTGAATCCACCATCAGGTAAGCTCGTTGGCAGAGAGCACTGGTGGTCTAGTGGTAGCGGACCCAGCTTCCGATCCGCCTAAGGTCGTGGGTTCAAATCCAGTCATGTACCAATTAGTTTTTCTGTAGAAAAATTTATGTGCACTATGCCAGTAAAACATCGTAAGGAAACCGGCGTGTTGTAGAACCCACAAAAGTTCGAGCAACACGGTCGTTTCAAGCGCTACGCAAAAAGGGCCCATTAGAGGCCTTGCGGAAACCAGCCCGCACATCAAGGTGTGGATGATGAATTTGCCGAAGCTCGTTGCTGTTGGCATCAGTGCCTTGCCTTGCCTACCTTATTCATAATTCCTAACTAAATGCAGTAGATCTACAAAATCATTTATTTATTTATATAATCATTCACTTAAAATAACATTACAGATTGAATCCAATGCGTTATCTAAGGCTTATCATGTAGGTAAATAAAACAAACATTCCACAGGATGGATGTTAGCAATGACCACTACTACGTGGGCAAAGCCTGTAGGAGTGAGGCATATATATCGGAACAGGTAAAAATAACAGGTATTTTAAAACAACAGCTTGGAACTGTTGTCTAAACCACTGAAAACCTGTTCCAGTTCCATTCCACAACAGCCCGAATCTGCCGAAACATGCGTCTCTTTATTCTAGCTTAGGGAGATTACTTTTGTTAGAAGGAGACGCCACGCACGGAACATGTGAGGCATATATATCGGAACAGATAACAAAATAACAGGTGTTTTAAAATAACAGCTTGGAACTGTTGTCTAAACCAACCAATGAGATCCTGTTCCCTGCCTGTTCCAGTTCCATTCCACAACAGCCCGAATCTGCCGAAACATGCGTCTCTTTATTCTAGCTTATGGAGATTACTTTTGTTAGAAGGAGACGCCACGCACGGAACATGCTCTTCTCTATTCTAGCTTACGCATCTTACCTTTGTTAGAACGAGATAGCCTGTTACAAGCAGAGAACAGGTGTTGCGTTCGGAAAATACTATGTTGCATGCAAGACAACCAGCTGTTATTTTGGAACAGGTTTTTGGAACTGTTGTTTTACTGGAACTGGAACAGGCGGAACAGGTTTCTTATTTTACCTGTTCCAACCCACTCCTAAAAGCCTGCCGCAGGCGGCCGCTAGTTCATAAAATCTATAATAGGTATGTACCTTTAGCTACTACAGTCACGAAAAACGCCTTGGTATGCTTGCTACTAACTATTATCTATTCTGTGACGTTACCGTGTCATAGTAACTACTAGCGTATCTGTAATTCGAAAATATCTTAGAGTCACGAAATCTAACATCATCATCACCCTATCTCTGCCGTGAGGAACACCAGTTTTTATTTTTTTACATAGTTGCATCCAGTAGAAGCCAAAGGTAGGGGAATATTTGTCTTCCATAAAAAAAATGTTTGCTAATTGTTTGCTTAGTGCATCATCAACTTATTATTATAAAATGATGAAACCTTTTAAAAATCGATGTAAAATGAGTGCAGTGAGATTTAACGTAAATAAGCTTACAAAGAAAGAAGAAGTAGAAAAATAGTCGAATATTACAAAAAACTTTAGCCCTAAAAGTTAAAAGAAAAATTCAATTTCGTAAATACAAGAGCGCCGGAAAAAAATATCATAGACAAAGTACTTGAAAAGTTTGTCTGCTGGTATGTCAATGTCAGTGATGCAATAGTGTACGTCACAGCAGCAAAAAAAAAAAGGTTGAAGTTGTTGTCCATTTACATTTTATTTTATTTCCATGAATTTAAACTAGTTAAATCTAAGTAAGTTGTACACAAATTAAAACTTATTTAATTTTTCTGCTACTGTTTTTGTCATGTATCATTGTCGTTTTCATTTACACGGCTTATTCAACGGCTTGCAAAATATTATCTCTGTATCCTCAGACTGGTTTTTACGACTAAAGATTTCGTATTTTCAGCAGTACCATGTCATGTTCCGGCATTTATATACTGGATGTAAAAGGTAAAGTCCTCATATCGAGGAACTACCGCGGAGATGTCGACCTGGCCATCATCGATAAGTTCATGCCATTACTCATGGACAAAGAGGAAGAAGGAATGTTGACTCCTTTACTGCAAACAAGCGAGTGCACCTTTGCCTACATAAAGACCAACAACTTGTACATAGTGTCGACGACGAAGAAAAACGCAAATATAGCCCTAGTATTTGTATTTTTGTACAAAATAGTCGAAGTCATGACTGAGTACTTCAAAGAGCTGGAAGAGGAAAGTATTCGAGACAATTTCGTAGTAATCTACGAGCTGATGGACGAGCTACTTGATTTTGGCTACCCCCAGACCACAGACAGCAAGATCCTACAAGAGTACATCACTCAAGAAGGTCATAAGCTGGAAATGCAGCCACGCATCCCCATGGCTGTAACTAATGCAGTATCTTGGAGGTCCGAGGGGATAAAGTACAGGAAAAACGAAGTTTTCCTAGATGTTATTGAATCAGTGAACCTACTGGCCAATTCTAATGGTAATGTTTTGAGAAGTGAGATTGTAGGAGCTATTAAAATGAGAGTCTACTTATCTGGTATGCCTGAGCTACGCTTAGGGCTGAATGATAAGGTCCTTTTTGAGAGCACAGGCAGGGGAAAATCCAAGTCTGTTGAATTGGAGGATGTCAAGTTCCATCAGTGTGTGAGGCTATCCCGATTTGAAAATGACAGAACTATTTCATTCATTCCTCCTGATGGAGAGTTTGAGCTTATGTCCTACAGATTAAACACTCATGTAAAACCACTCATTTGGATTGAGTCAGTCATTGAACGCCATGCCCATTCCCGAGTTGAGTACATGATCAAGGCAAAGTCTCAGTTCAAGAGGCGCTCGACTGCTAATAATGTGGAAATAATCATTCCTGTCCCAGCTGATGCCGACTCTCCCAAGTTCAAGACCACAATTGGAAGTGTGAAGTACACTCCAGAACAAAATGCTATTACTTGGTCTATCAAGTCATTCCCGGGAGGTAAGGAGTACCTCATGCGCGCCCACTTTGGTCTGCCATCTGTTGAGTGCGAGGATTTGGATGGAAAACCACCTATTCAAGTGAAGTTTGAGATTCCCTACTTTACTACTTCCGGCATTCAAGTCCGTTACTTGAAGATCATTGAGAAGAGTGGATACCAAGCCTTACCCTGGGTGCGGTACATCACCCAGAATGGAGATTACCAGCTGAGAACCAACTGAGCTATAACATTCCTTAGAATTAAGTGCACTTTATGTATTATTATGAATATTTTGCAAGTTATTAATTATTTAATTAGAAAAAGTAATGAATATAATCATAGTATTATGTATTTGACTATGTACCAATAAATTAATTTTCCTTTATTTATTTACTTTCTCAAATTAAAATATGGCAAATAATGAATAAATACAAGAGAATTGTTTAGGACATCCACGAGTACAAAAAACATCTGCTATCTATCCTATTCCCACGAAATCTAACATCATCATCACCCTATCCCACACTAACTATCCATTCTCTTGGAGGAATTAGAAATGGAGGCGTCAACGTTTAAATCCACGAACAATATTTTCTGCCAAAATTGACGGGGGACGAGGTAAACACGCATGGCACACGCGCATAGCAAAATCCTATTCATGTAAACACACACATTGACAATCCCGCACACGATCTTAAAATTTGCACACAGATAAAAAATATAACGTAGTTACGCAGTGTCAAGACTCACATTAGGATAATCTCTAGTGATGGGCATTCAGTAAGACCGGTAAATTGAACGATGAATAAAATAATGAATGAAATGGGTTTTTAGGTACAGGTAATAGTGAGTGTTGTGAATAAGTTATGCACAACATGTTTCACGTTTTGTAACAGTCAGAAAATAAAAGAACTGAATTTAGTTGTTATGTTTTATTAATGGTTATAAGTTTGAATCAATAGTTCTTAACATGTTATAGCATAGTACACATAAGTTTAGTCTTTTACTGAATAATTGAAAAATATATATAAAGTAAATAAATAAATAAATAAATATTGTGGACAATTCACACGACACTACCCAGCCCCAAACTAAGCAGAGCTTGTAATATGGGAACCAGATGGCTGATATAATACTTGAATACAAGTGAAATCACATTACATCGTCAGCCTTCACACCACAGCGAAGTTTGTAGTTCTGCCTTCTGCGCCGGAGGCGTTGGTTCGATTCCCACCGAGAACAAATATTTGTGTGGTGAACGCAGATGTTTGTTTGCCCGAGTTTGAGAACTTTGTGTAAAATGTTCCGAGCAAATCACACTCGTTCTTGTTGCATGCCAAGTTGTTTTTTGGCCAAAAAATTTTGTCCATTCTTCAAGGAACAGGGTTTTTTGGAAACCTGCACAGGACGTAAAAGAAATATAAAATAGGCAAAAAAAATGTTTTCACTACGCCCACGACTTTATTTTTGAGGATGATGTCATGTCCTATTTTATACATTGATGAGTAGAGGGTTTGATGACTGGTACCTAGGATACCCATATTGTGGGATTCGTGAATAAATGTAATCCGATATTTCGTGGCGGCAGCCATCTTGGACCGATTTTCATCAAAAATAGCTAAGAACACTCCCGACTATTCACCTTTCAAACAAACAAAAAACTAAATTAAAATCGGTTGATTCGTTCGGGAACTACGATGGGACAGCCAGACACACACACACACACAGACACCGCAAACTCATTACATCCCGTCGTATGTCGGGATTTAAAAAGCACCAAATACGTAATTAGACAACACATTATGTGATAATAATTTAACGTTTATTTTATCATTCATTCATTCATCAATTTCATTCAACTTTTCCCAACACTATGCCTTCTACCAAGGTATAATCTTTGACAATACTGTCGTAATACTGTCGCTAATCTGTCGCAACCGGTATTTCTTTTGAACTAAAATTCTACAAAATTACAAACACAATTGACAAAATAATACTCCCTTGTGGTAGGAAATACCATGTTCCCGGAAGTTTGATGTCTCTGATCGTCTTTTACAAGAAACTACCATGCAATTCACCATTTTCGCGGAGCTCCACTTCGCGACATGAAACGACACACAATGGCTGCGGTTGCGAGTGAAACAGTTTTATTAAAAGGATATGATCGAGATCGGTATATGACCGGCAGAGGGGAAAGCCCTGCCTTGACATCTCCATTTCTAATTCCTCCAAGATCCATTCTGTAAAAATAAAGTTTGCTATGGATCAAAACGGTGAAAACTTTAATTCAAACTCGATTTTAAATATGCAGTGAGTTCTAACGTAATTATGCTCTAAAATAATTGCAAACTGGGAAGAAAGATAGTTGAATAACATATAAAAACTTTAGCCCAGAAAGAAAGTTGAAATGAAAACTTGAAAAAAACATTTTGTGGCGGTTTCCTTGTTTGTTTATTTACATTATTTGCGAATGTTTTCAAGAATGCCGTTAGTTTCAGCAAATATCAAGAAAAAAAGCATTCATGAAATTTACAGGAGATGCTATTGTGATTTATTCCCTTCTAGTGAATTTAAAATAATACGGCGCAAGAGTTGTAAAGATAACCTCAAAGAGGAAGAAAATTTTGAAGAAATTGGGGAAAATAGATCTAAGGAATTTAGAGTTAACGAAGTGAACATACAAATGATATCACGTAATATTTACGATCAGTTATTCAAGAGCAGCAGCCCTCCAATTGATCCAAATATTGTTAAAAGGTTTGTTACGAACAGTAGACATTACAGAATAGTGTTTATACACAGTAGAATGAAGATATCCGCTGTTTTCTACTACAAATTATATAATTTTATATGATTTTTTTTCTAATCTATGTTAATTATTGTGTTTAGATGTTGTGATAGCCTTCTGAAGCTAGGTATTGATTACAAAAAGTGTACTCATATACCAGATGTGACAATAACATTGCCCAAATTGGAAGGAAAGGATGTAGTCGAACACTTCTACAATGTGGCTGAGAAGCAGTGCTCTTCGTATCGGGAATTATTAAAAAAATTGGCAGAATGTAATTTACCACCATTGCCAAAGGTAAGCTCTAATCCAGCGTAATTGTATGTACTTAATTAATAAATAAAATAAATAATGCTGCACAATTACAACATTATCTAGCCCCAAGCTAAGCAAAGCTTGTGTCATGGGTGCTAGATAACTGATATACATAATGCAATACATTACATGTATGTTTTTTATTTTAGATAGAAAACGACCAGAACACCCAGAACAAATACCTGCAAATTGTACAAATATTTGTCCAAGGCGGGAATCGAACCCGCAACCTCTTGCGTCGCAGGTGGACATTCGCCCACCGCACCACAGAGGTCGTCACTTCGTCGTACTTAGTAGGTTTTTTTTGTTATGCCATAGCTGGCAGACAAGTAGGCTAGCCACCTGATGGAAAAATAGTCAGCGTCGCCCATAGACTCATTAGAGCCTTGGTGGTCGCGCATGGTTCGGTTTCAGAGGAAATAAAATATGATCTACTGAGAATGGTTCTTACTTACAGAGCTAACAGGTTCTTACTTACAGCAATGGTCTAAAACAGAAGGTTGGACTAGATACACAGGCGACAAAGCAGTACCAGTTCCTTATCCCCCTGACGATGCACTGGTTTTTGATGTAGAAGTGCTCATGTCAGCTGGCAGGCGGCCCACCCTGGCCTGTGCTGTGTCTCCACACGCATGGTGAGATTATGGTTATTTTTGTTCAGACAAGCAATGCTTTGTTAAAATGACTGGCTTCTCAGCTCAGTTGGCAGTAGCTCTGCCTTCTGCGCCGTAGGTCGTGGGTTCGATCCCCACCGAGAACAAACATTTGAGTGGTCAACATAGATGTTTGTTCTCTGTCTGGGTGTTATATTGTATTCTATGTATGTATTTACAAAAAAATATTTACGCATTATATCTATCTGGTTTCCATAATACAAGCTCTGCTTAGTTTGGGGCTAGATAGTGTTGTGTGAATTGCCCTTAATATTTATTTATTTAAATAAATGTATCTAGTAAAGTTACTACTACGCACTTATAAAGTGTGCGCCACGACTTTAGTCTCACGGCAAAAGAGGGAACTAAACTTCTTTACGTACAAAAATAGTATATTCAACCTAGTTGCTATAAAACTATGCGATAGCAGCGCCGCGTCTAACGGTCTTCAATGGTGGCGCGTACTCTACCCTTCAAATTTTGGGCTCTGCAATTCATAAATAACTGCTTGTTGCTCTATATGGTTGAAATATATTTTTTAATCAAAAATAATTGATGAATCAATCTTTTGGCCCACCAGGCCCTTGTTTAATAAAGCTAATACTTTGTGATATATATGTCGAATTGTCAGCTTTATTAAACAGGACCCTAGTGTGGAGCAGTGAAAGCCTACCTCATGAGGATTACAGTTTTAACGAATAAGTTAATTTCGACTTCAGGTATGGCTGGGTAAGCAAACCCGTGGCCAACAATGAGCCTCACAGGACCTATGACCACCTGGACTACCACCAGCTTATACCCTTGGAGACGGATGGAGAGCATCCTGGGGACACCACCACTCCAAGACTAGTTGTAGGGCACAATGTGTCATTTGACAGAGCAAAGATCAAAGAGCAATACTGGTTGGAACGTACAGGTAATGGGTGATTCTACTTTAAGCTCATCGTCAGCTGGAGAAAATTTACTGTGCACCCCGTTTTTATAACGCTTTTATTAGCTTCACCTGTATGTAAGTTTGTATGTAAGCTTGTATGTAACCGACCCCTTTGATCCCGATTTTGTCCTACTTTTAACGATCTTGTCACGTTAATCTGATTTTAGTACGATAGCCACACGAACACACACGCACGTGTATAACGCAACATTTTTGTATGGCTATGTAGTAGGTAGAGAGAACGTGGCTTTTGTATGGGATTTGGTCGAGTGTCCGGGGTGTGGCGTTAGTCAACCCCCCCTGGCAAATTTATCATCTGCACTTGGTGAAGGCTGGTTTTCCGCAAGTAGGCCGCTAGCGGGACCTATTTGCGTGACGCTTAACACGTGTTACTCGAACTTTTTAGGTTCTACGACACGCCGGTTTCCTCACGATGTTTTCCTTCAACGTTTTGCGAGTACTGGCATAGTGCACATACATTTTTCAACTGAATACCTCATTGGTACACGACTGGGCTTGAACCCACGATCTTAGGATCGGAAGGCGGGGCCGCTACCACTAGACCACCAGTGCTCTCTAAGTCCGCTCCCGAGGTGAGGGCTTGATACGCGTAGAGCGGGCGACTGTGGTTGTTTTTGTTTTTGAGTAGTTGAGAGTCCCATTTTAAATAAGGGCTAACTTTGCCCTCTCTAGCTAAATTTAGGCTAGGCCTACCACAAGTCCTGTCTAGCTCTGTTTCTGGCTCTGGTTTGAGTCTGTGAGTGCTCACCAGTGTGTTAAACTGTGTACGTTTTGGCGTAGGATTTATACAGTCAACACTCGTACAGACTCAAAACCAGAGCCAGACAGAGCTTGTGGTAGGCCTAATGGACTGGCTTTTTAAATTCGTTGATAATCGTTACCCCCATAATCAGCCCTGTGTGATAAAAAATTGAAGTCACAGACAAAGACTTCAATTTTATATCACACAGGGCTCACACAGACTCAAAACCAGAGCCAGACAGAGCTTGTGGTAGGCCTAATGGACTGGCTTTTGATATTCGTTGATTATTGTTACCCCCTTAATCAGCCCTGTATAGTATTATCTTATCTGTGGCCCTGTGTGATATAAAATTGAAGTCTTTGCCTGTGTGTGTTTGTAGGTGTGCGTTTTATGGACACAATGTCAATGCATACATGTGTGAGTGGAGTCACCAGCTACCAGCGAACGGTCCTGAAGTCCAAGAATAAAGAACCACATCCATCTGACGACGATTGGAAGGAAATCAGCTCGTTAAATAACTTAAGTGAGGTAACATGCATTTACTAAAAACATGTAAAGTTATGCATAAAGATCTTTATAATGTCCCAAATTTTAAGTAATTGGTAAGTAGTTGACTGTACCGTCAAACCTGTAGATGGAGCCACGGTCGCGTTAGTGCCGAACAGTCCTTAAGAGTTATTCGTCGAGTGTGATTATGATCCGATGGCGATAAGGGAAGGTCGCGGTTCAAATCACGCTCGGCTCATAAAATTTTGGCACATTATAAAAATCTTTGTGATTTCCTTAAGTGTAGTAAACACTAGAAAATCAATAAAAAGTTGTACATGCTAATCTATATAATATTAAAGAAAGTCGTGTTAGTTACACTATTTAGAACTCTAGAACGGCTGAACCGATTTGGCTTAAAATTGGTGGGGAGGTATTATACAGCCTGAGTTTGAATTCGTATGTTATCCCGAAAGGTGGTGATAGGGACCATGGTTTTGCACAAGCTATGAAAACCTTTCTGTGAAATACGAAATCTAAATCTTCCATACAAAAAAATTATCAAATGAAATGCTTAAACAAAATGTTTTGTGTGAAAACCCTACATCTTGGGCGGGGCCGGCGCTAATTTGATTGGATTTTGGCCATTGCAGGCATCCAATCACATTTTTCGCTAGCCAATAATGACACTTGTGGCGGTAATAAATTTTTATTGCTTTTTGACTTGCCAATGGCAGATTTTGGGTGTCAAATAAGACATAGTTCAACAGAGGTCAAGTTATCAGCTGGTTATAGGGTTGCTTAGCAAGCTTGCTTAGCAACAAAATCATGGCGTAAACTTTATACACCATTTGTTGAATGAAAAAGTCCTGATTCAGAAAAGTCATAGATCTAATGCTGTTTACATTCAGGAGTAGCATAACCCCCTTTCGGGATAACATACGAATTCAAACTCATGCTGTATAAGCTATCTGGTTCCCATAGTACAAGCTCGGCTTCATTTGGGGCTAGATAGTGTTCAGTGGAATGTCAAGTATTATATCAGCTATCTGGCTCCCAACAAGCTCTGCTTAGTTTAGGGCTAGATAGTGTTGTTTGTCTGCAATATTTATATATTATATTTTTAATAGGTACACAATCTGTACTGCGGTTCGCCGATAGATAAAGCGACTCGCGACGTTTTTGTCGACGGCGATCTGGAAGACATCCACACACACTTCCAATCGCTGATGCATTACTGTGCGGGTGACGTCACGGCCACTCACCGCGTCTTAAGGGAACTACTTCCTCTGTTCTTGGAGAGATTTCCGCATCCGGCCACACTTTCCGGAATGCTTGAGCTTGGTAATTTTAAAAAAGTTGTGGGCAATCCACGCAACACTCTTCTTCTTCTTCAATTTAAGAGCTTATATAGCTCTTGTCGGGGTTTTGATGCAGTTTTCTCCAATTAAGTCTTTCGAATGCAGCCTCCTTGACTTCCTTATACGACATGACAGCAACTTTTTCTTTTATCTGGCTCTTGTAACTTATTCTTGGCCTTAAAAATTTTACTCCCAGACAGAGACACTCCCATGTGTGTTTAGCACACAAATATTTTGTTCTCCCTGGGGATCGAACCCTCGACCGAAGAAGGCAGAGCTAAAAAAATAATTTAATAGACAATCCCCACAACACTATCTAGCCCCAAACTGACTGGCATCTCAGCTCAGTTGGTAGTAGCTCTTCTTTCTGCGCCGTAGGTCGTGGGTTCGATCCTCAACGACAATAAAATAGTTGTGTGATGAATACTGAATATAATAGATGTTCTCTGTCTGGGAGATACATTTTTAAGCAGAGATAGGCCCATGCCTAGTAGTACTTCCACGGACGAGCCAATCACAAAGAGCTCTACTACTATTTTTTTTATTTATTTATTTTTTGTAATATGATAACATTCAAGAAAAAGACTCAAAAATAATTACTTTGTTTCAGGTTCAGCATACCTGCCAGTTAATTCAAACTGGCCACAGTACATAGATTCAGCTGAAACAGTCTTCGAAGACCTAAAACTAGAATCTAGACAGCTTTTATCGCTAAAAGCCGACGATGCTTGCAAGTTAATGGCCAACGAAGCATACAAAGAAGACCTTTGGATGTGGGACCAAGATTGGTCGACGCAAACCTTGAAATTAAAAAAACAAAAGAAAAAAAACGACATTCCATCTTTGAAATTCGTACTGGCCAGTAATAGCGATAACGTAAATAAGGATTCAAATTTGGAACCGGCCAATAAGGAAATAGAAACGAAAGAGTTTGCGATCCTATGCGATGAGTACATTGATGCGATAGAAAGCGCGAAAGTACCGGTGATAACTAAAGAGGTTGAGGAGTTGAGCAAAAAGTTCGCATATCTCTATGAGTTGGGCGATTTGTTGCCGGTGAAAAGGCCGTATTTGGCCGGATATCCAGCGTGGTACAGAAAGCTTTGTACTAAGCCTGGGAAGGACCCTGATTGGGCGCCAGGTGCCAATGGAATCACTACCAGTATGCAAGTTAGAATTTTTAAATGTATATTTTAATTGACCTATAAAGCTTAGCAGTAGAGCTCTTTGTGTGTGGCTCGTCCGGGGAAGTACTACCACCATGCCTATTTCTGCCGTGAAGCAGCATTGCTGTGTTTCGGTTTGAGATTGTGGGTGCCGGTGAAATGACTGGCACGTGGGGCTGAACATCTGTATGCCTCAAGTTGATGGACGCAGTTCCTGACGTGCGTGACCGAGGCAATGCTTTGTTATAAGCGATGGTTACCACTTAACATCAGGTGGGCCATATGCTTGTACTAATAAAAATTGTATTTCAATAAAAAATATATATTTCAGATAACACCAAAGCTTCTCCGCCTATCCTGGGAGGGTTATCCCCTCCACCACATAAAATCCGAAGGGTGGGGGTTTCTCGTGCCCTTTAGCAGGCGGCATGGGGGTTCGGAAGAGCCCACGCTGCCTTTAGACCAGCTGTTGGAAGCGTGCCCTATGAAGCATTGCAAGGAAGCGGTGAATACCGACAGTTATGTACTACCTAAAACAGTTGAGGTAATATCATCTTTTTCAATAGAAAAGGGTATTATAAATTTATATTTTGGACAATCCACAGAATACTATTTAGCCCCAAACTAAGCAGAGGTTGTAGTATTGCAACCAGATAGATGATATAATACTTATATAATATACATATTTTTTTGTAAATACATACTTAGAATACAAAATAACACACAGAGTACAAACTTCTTTGCTCACCACACAAATATTTTGTTCTCGGTGGGGATCGAACCCACGACCTACGGCGCAGAAGGCAGAGCTGAGAGGCCAGTCAAAAGCAAGGCAGTAAGAAGCAGTAGGTACCTTGGCTAAGTTTAAGTGAGTTTAGTTTTATTTAGGTATTTGGGTTAGATAGTGTTGTGTGAACTGTCAACAATATTTATTATATTAATTTATTTGAATAACTAATAATATTTATTTGTTGTAATATCCTCAGGAAGATTTAGGAAGACGAGCATATTACGCGAGGAAGAAAATAGACGAACAAGCTGCGGCCAATCAATATCACGGATTAGGTGTGTGGTGTGGCCTGCAGTTACAAGGTACCACTACCCTCTTTATAGTATGCATATTATAACATGCTAAATACAATTACATCTAAATAAACTTATTTATTTATGAAAGAAAGAAAGAAAAGCATTTTTTTTGACCTTTGAAAGAAAGAAAAGCATAAGAACACACACACAAGAAACAGTAGGTATTCTTGTGTGTTCTTGACACACAAGAATACCTACCTACTGAAAATCTATATTTATAAAAGAAAGTCGTGTTAGTTACACTATTTATAACTCAAGAACGGCTGAACCGATTTGGCAGAAAATTAGTGGGGAGGTAGCTTAGAACCGGGAAAAAGACATAGAATACTTTTTATCCCGAAAAAGCAACGGGAACGGGTGTCATGCGAACGGGCGAGCGAAGCCGCGGGCGGCCACTAGTAAATCATAAAAATGAGAACAGAAACAGAAAATAATCATTATAGGCAGGTAGGCAGCTGTCATACAATATGACATTTAATTATGTAACAATATTATAGGCCCCTGCAATATTTATGACGACACATGATATATACAGGGTGTCCCATAAGTCAACGTCCAACCGAAAACGGGTGATGCGCCAAGTCATGACAGTTATCAGAAAAATATATAAAAAAATATTTGTTATGTAACTTTCGAGTTATGAGTATTTAAAAAAATCAGATAAAACTCACACCCTGTGATGATCTTTTAAGTCCTGTGACTACAAATATCAATTTTTCATGAAACTTTTTTCTGCAACGTAAGCATGAATAATCCTTCTGTAAATTACAATTCAAAATTAAGCCATAACTGCCTCAGTTTTCAATGAAATTGTGGAGTTTTGGCCAACGTTTCATTTCAGATAATTACATCACCCAACTTTAACCGTCTGTACCGCAAAAAAAATGTACTACACTATCATGGCATGTAACTTTAAAAATTGGCGCATTTATCCAGGATTCTAAAATGGTATAATACTTGCTAGAGTACTCCTTAGTTTTGGAAATAAAAAATGTTTTTTCAACTAAACCGGATTTCCAATCAATTTTATTTCAATAGATAAAATGTTTGTACCCTTTAAATGATGGACTTAATATGCCTACGCTGTGTTTTTAAGTGACTCACAATTCACAGGTACAATTAAATACCATTTCGACAATGCAAGTAAACAGATAGATCCACCATCTTGTCGAAAGAGTAATAACCATGGGTTTTCAAGTAATTTGTTAGTTTTAGGTAAAAGTTTGAAATAAAATTCAATCATAGGATTACTTAAATCGTGGTTTTAATCTAAAGTTTGCCTTCGCCCGTCGCCGGTCTTATTACATGGTTTTTGACGTGATAACGTCTTATAATTCGATGGAGCCGGCTGCTCGTACGAAAAAACATGACTCATGCGGCGTTACCTCGCTCTGAGGCGTTCCATTTAATACTTGAAGTGCAAGTGAGAGCGCGGAACGAGCGACAAAGAGGCACAATCGGCCTCCGCGTTCGGCAGCGTTCGACATCGGTCTCTCTCCTACTTGAGTGAGCGATGCGTCCGCGTGGACAGCTGTATGACGTTGTCACGTTCAACTGTCGTCAGTTTACAGACAGCTTTACAGACTTTACAGACAGCTGATTTTTTTTAAGGAAATGTAGAGCTTGCATTACTGCTGAAGGCTAACAGTTTGAACATTTGCTGTAAATCCTTGATGTAGTTAAATTAAAATCACGATTGAAGAAATCCTGTGATTGAATTTAATTTCAAACTTTCACCTAAAACTAACAAATTACTTGAACACCCATAGTTATTACTCTTTCGACAAGATGGTGGCCCTATCTGTTTACTTGCATTGTCGAAATGGTATTTACTTGTACCTGTAAATTGTGAGCGATTTAAAAACGCAGCGAAGGCATTTAAGTCCATAATTTAAAGGGTACAAACATTTTATCTCATGAAATAAAATTGATTGGAAATCCGGTTTAGTTGAAAAAACATTTTTTATTTCCAAAACTAAGGAGTACTCTAGCAAGTATTATACCATTTTGGAATCCTGGATAAATGCGCCAATTTTTAAAGTTACATGCCACGATAGTGTAGTACATTTTTTTTGCGTTACAGACGGTTAAAGTTAGGTGATGTAATTATCTGAAATGAAACGTTGGCCGAAACTCCACGATTTCATTAAAAACTGAGGCAGTTATGGCTTAATTTTGAATTGTAATTTACAGAAGGGTTATTCATACTTACGTTGCAGAAAAAAGTTTAATGAAAAGTTAATATTTGTAGTCACAGGACTTAAAAGATCATCACAGGGTGTCAGTTTTTCCTGTTTTTTTAAAATACTCATAACTCAAAAGTTACTTAGCAAATATTTTTTTTTATATTTTTCTGATAACTGTCATGACTTGGCGCATCACCCGTTTTCGGCTGGACGTTGACTTATGGGACACCCTGTATAACAAAGCGACACATATCGATACTAGATGGCTCGTAGGTCACGCACGTCAGGAACGTGCCCTACGATACACTGCCCTACGTCCATCGACTTGAGGCATACAGATGTTCAGCCTCACGTGCCAGTAATTTCAACGGCACCCACACCCTTTAAACCGAAACACAGCAATGCTGCTTCACGGCAGAAATAGGCATGGTGGTAGTACTTCCTCGGACTAGCCACACACAAAGAGCTCTACTACTAAAACTAAACTATAAACGCAAGCGAAACCGCAGATTGATTATAGTTATACTTTCAGGGTGTTGCCACTTTCTACGTCTACCACACAAAGACGGGCCGAAGTATAAAGTAGGGAACCCTTTAGCGAAGGACTTTCTGGACATGTTCAGTCAGAATGTACTCACAGCGCAAGGAAATGATGCTGAAAAGGTAATTTTAATACATTTAATAATCCTAGATCATTCCAGAACGTTATAGAACATTCCAGAGCGTTTAGGAACATTCTATTCTTATATAAAACGATGATTTCTAGATTAATCCTTATGTGATAGAAAAGGATAGACATATTTTCCCTACGTGTTAGAAAAGGACAGACATAGATTTCGAAACTTTTGCGTCCCACAAAAATCTAATTATAAAGAGTGTTTGTTTCAAGTTTTTTTTATTGCAATCGAAGCTCCGTGATCATGGAATAAAATCACAAAACAAAATCATGATAATACACCGTCGTTTAAAGGCCTACGAACATCTAGGCGACTGTGATGGTGATCAGCTGAAACGCTGTTACATTTGAGAGCGTTTCACCTGATCGCCATCGCCATCGCCTAGATGTGCGCAGGCCTTAAGGAAGTCAAGGAGGCCGCATTCGAAAGAATTGGAGAAAACTGCAATAAAACCCAACAAGAGCTAAGCTCTTAAATTTAAGAAGAGAGAAGAATAAATATCTCGCTGGTGATAAAAATTTATATAGAACTAGTGGCCGCCCACGGCTTCGCTCGCCCCGTTGCTTTTTTTTAAAGTTTTTCCTCATTTTCTCCGCTCAGGGAAATAATTTTCCAATTTCCTTTCTTAGTGCACCCCTATGCTATAAGAGGAACATACCCTCCAAGTTTCATGCTTCTAGGACTTACGGTTTAGGCTGTGCGTTGATTGTCAGTCAGTTAGTCAGTAACGTAAGAGTTTTATATATTTAGATTAAAAACTATGATAGTATCAAAAGTCATTCGTTGTACTCGAAACCATTATTATATTTTCTATTCTATGTATTTACAAAAACAAATGTCCGCATTATTTATTTTATTTAATTTTCTCCCTACTGCAGGTGTTATCGTTCGGTCGCATGATGTCGTATTGGCGTAACAACAGGGAGCGAATAATGTCGCAGCAAGTCGTGTGGTTGCCGCACGACAAACGGCCCGCCGCCGCACGGCAATGCGGTGCGATATTACCGCAAGTGGTCGTATGCGGGACGCTTACTAGGCGGTGAGTCTTTTATTTACATCAGTAGGTACCCCAAGTCCCAGTGCATTTACAACATTTCGTTACCAAATGTTTTTTTAGTTTCGCCTATTCGTCTCTGTCTATTGTATTTAGAAAAGATGAGACAACAACTCTAACTACGTAAAGTATTTTTGCTGTATCATATTTTCTTCATACAACAGAGAGAGACAAATAGGCGAAAGGAAAACAACATTTGGTAACGAAATGTGGTTGCAAAACTCCGACTTCGGGCACAGATCGACCATCCTTTAGCCACAATCTCACCTGATGGTAAGCGACGATGTAGCAGGATGGTCTAGATTCTAGACCATTCAGTGAATAGGTGTCTTCTAGACTACACCTACGCCTACACCTATTCATTCTTTGAAAAACCTAACTATTCTTATACCTTTTCTTTCTTTATTATACCTATGTTGATTTTAAATTTATATAATTTAATTTAAATTGTTCATAGCATGCCATATAAAATTACGTTGATTCAACCACAGTTTTTAACATCGTTCCTTCATGTAATTTACCAAATAAATATACTTTGACTTTAGCCCTGCCTTCTGCGCTATAGGACTAATATTTTCTCATAAACTCAGTAGTACTATCCTATAAACTCAGTAGTACTAACTGAGTTTATAGGGTAGAACTATTATCTACTGATGCTCAGTTGATAATAGTTCTACCTTCCGCACTGATATTGTTTGGTTGACCTGCCTTCTGCATTGTAAGAATCTTCCTCTTGCCTTTATCTCACTTTATGTGGAGTCGGCACTACATTTCCTCTTTTTTTCCATCATCAGCCGTCATCTCTGTATCCACATCTTATCCATGTCATCTTTCACTCTGTTCATCCTTCTCCCTTTTATCTGCGTTGTAAGAATATTTTGTTTATTGATATGTATGACGAAGTATGCGAGCCACTTTTTCTTACATGACGATTGAATTGTACCATGTTTCTTGCAAATAAATATTTCATTTCATTTCATATTTCATTTCATTTCATTGTGTTCGTTCCAGTGCGAGCGAGCCTACTTGGATGACGGCGAGTAACGCGCACGAGGAACGAATAGGCTCCGAGTTACGCGCCATGGTACAGGCCCCCGTGGGATACAAGTTTGTGGGCGCCGATGTCGACTCACAGGTAACTATTGGTTATTTATTTAATGTCAGATTCACCTCATGTTGTTCAATTCATTTTTAAAAAGCCTTATGGACTTAGGCTCGAACACACCTAGTTCGCTGGCAGTAGCGAACAGTGAAACGCTGTCAAATATCGCTGTCAGATTTAAGATTTGACAGCGATATTTGACAGCGTTTCACTGTTCGCTACCGCCAGCGAACTAGGTGTGCGCAGGCCATAAAGGCTCGAACACACCTAGTTCGCTGGCGGTAGCGATCAGTGAAACGCTGTCAAATATCGCTGTCAGATTTGAAATTTGACAGCGATATTTGACAGCGTTTCACTGATCGCTACCGCCAGCGAACTAGGTGTGCGCAGGCCATTAAGGAACTTATAGTTACGTCAAAGATGACAATAAAGAATAACAATTAATAAATATCAATAAGACAAACAGTGACAGGGCTAACTTTAAGCAATGATTAAATTTAAATTGCGTTTATAAGTATGGCTGTAGGTTTCAAATGTCAAAAATGAAGCCGATGTTGATTACGAATTGATTAGGCAATAAGGTGAGATTGCAGTCAAGCTAGCCTATAAATTGTAAAAACTATAAAAATAAAAATAAATTGTCCGTGGGGTTCCGGCAAAGAATAGGACCTCTCCATCACCTCCCGTGGATGTCGTAAAAGGCGACTATGGGAACACAACACTAACACTGCGGTCACCAATCCGTCTGCGAAGCGTGGTGACTAAGGCAAACCCCCCACCCCATGCTTCCTGGAAATGTGTAGGGGAGGCCTATGTCCAGCAGTGGACTTCTTCAGGCTGATGATGATGATGATGATAAAAATAAAAACTATTATTCAGGAGTTATGGATAGCAGCGTTGCTAGGGGACAGCACGAGCGGGCTGTGCGGCGGCACGCCCTTCGGCTGGGCCGTGCTGGCGGGAGACAAGCGCTCTCACTCCGACCTGCACTCGCTGACGGCGGTGCAGGCCAGCGTGCAGCGCTCGCATGCCAAGGTCATCAACTACGCCAGGATATACGGTAAAACTCAACTAAATACATTTATTTTACATACATAGGTAGCGACAAATAACTTTAGCGCTGACTGTTTTTGCGCAGAAGTCAAAAATAAGGTACTTACCTGAGGGAGGCTAGCGGGATGAAGGGCGGGCGTGCGTAGCGCTGATTAGCTCTCCAGTCGCACTCCGCTCTCATACCAATAGGACACTCTGCACGCAGCCACACATCCATGTCCATCCATGTGCGCATGTCGCGCACACTACCACGCATGCGCAGCTATACCCTCCGCGTATCGCTCAGCGCTAAAGTTATGTGCCGCTTATTATACATAAGTGTAGACCATTGATTCCCAACGTGGTCCAGGTGGACCCCCAGGGGTCCACGGTGCGTGGAACTGGCACCTAGACCCGCCTAACTTAAAGACGTTTCAAAGTGATTCTTGAAATTCAACTGAATAAAGACTATTTTGATTTGATTGATTGGTAGACTTGACGGGGGTCTACGATGGCGTGATAAAAAAATGGGGGTTACCATTAGTAAGCGAGGGTCCACGAAAATGGATCTGGTTTCGATAGTGAAGAACTAAAATGTTGGCTTGGCTTCACCTATCAATGTAGGCAGATAATATTTTAACTAACAGTTTTCAATAGTAGGAACTCAGCCGCAACGCAAATGTTAATTATTAGATCTTAACTCCATATTTTTTGTCGACTGGGAGTATAGTAAAAAAACCCATGACCTTAGGATCGGAAGGCGGGGCCGCTACCACTAAACCACCAGTGCTTTCTAATTTATTATAATAAATCGTATATTTCAGGGGCCGGTCAAAACTTCGCAGAACGTCTACTGAAACAATTCAACCCAACAATGACGATATCGGAAGCCAAGAGCAAAGCTGCAAAAATGTTCGCGACCACTAAAGGAAAGCGCTTCTATACCTTGAAGAAGGAATACATGGACGGGTTTATGGACGAGGAATTAGATGATAAGGTACCTACTGGGAAATTCTACTTTTTAACCGACTTCAAATACCAAAAAAAGGAGCTACTCAATTCGTTTGATTTTTTTTAATGATTGTTATAGCATAATTTCGTCATTTATGAGGCGATTTGACGAAACATTATTTTCCTCTCAGCTTACTTGTTAGTAGTAATGTATTTACAAAAAAAAAATATAAGTATTATATCAGCTACCTGGTTCCCATAGTACAAGCTCTGCTTAGTTTGGGGCTAGATGTGTGAAAGTGGTGTGTGGGCTGTCCGCATTATTTATTATTTTTATTTATACTTCTGTTATAAAGAGGAAAGATTTGTATTTTTGTATGTATGTAATACTTAAATAAACTTAAAAACTACTGTGCTGATTTCAAAAATTATTTCACCATTGAAAAGCTACATTCACCCCGAGTAACATAGGCTATAGGTATATCGATAAATTAATAGCAATGTTTGTTTAAGGTGGTAGATATGACGAGTTACCAAGCCATGCGGTTGGCTAAGCTGAGCGGCAAACGAGTGGAGGACATGTTTGAACGGCCGCGGTGGGTCGGCGGTACGGAGTCAGACATGTTCAACAAACTAGAAGAAATCGCTGGTAAGTAAATAAATATTATGGACGTTCCACAGAACACTATCTAACCCCAAACTAAGCTGGACTTCTTCTTAATTAATGGCATCTGTCCATTTTGGATCAAATTTGCCAGTGTCGAGTAGTGAGTATCATGGATAAAATACTTTTTAGTCAAGTCGAGTCAGTCATAGACAAGTCGGCCTTAGTTGGCTTTGTAAAAACATGGAGGACAGTTTTTTCAAATCCATCAGAAACGTTTTCGACCAAATCAGGATATCACTTATTACACTTTCATTCCAACTGCTAACACTTTAAGATAAGACCTCAAGTAATGTTGGTTAAAATACCACAGAAATTACACAACAGAACTTAAAATAACACCAGACAAACAATTAAAATGAAATAGCTATGTGACTTCACAAAATGACAGAAAACGAATCTAAACAGGGCGATGGGAAACATAAAGTTGACATAATACTTGCTGACATTTATAAAAAAACAGACCTACGGGCATCAGTATGTTTTTTAAAAATATGTACATACTTAGGCCCGTATTCTGAAACAGTGCTCGAGTCTAAGTCGAGCCTCAAGCATAGATTTTATGACAGTTCTATATTGAAAAGTGACAAAAATCTGTGCTGTAGAGGAAGGAAAAATAGGTGATGATGATGACTTTCCTCAGATTCAGCCGCTCCATCGACGGCGTTCCTGTCGGGTCGTCTGTCGCGCGCCTTAGAGCACGCGGCGGGCCGCTGGGCCGGCACTCGTCTGAACTGGGCTGTGCAAAGCGCGGCCGCTGACTTCCTGCATCTGATGCTGGTCAGCATGGCTCATCTGGCGCCGAAAGCCAGGTAAATACTGTGAGCTGGTTTTGGGAATAGGACATCCCTACTGAGACCGGGCGATCTTTCACGTTGTTCATCAGCTAATGGCATAAAACATAAATGTCTCCAGGTTTTGCCTGAGCTTCCACGACGAAGTGCGATACTTGGTTCCGGACGAACATCGATACGACGCGGCGTTGGCGCTGCAAATCACCAATCTACTCACAAGAGCTTTCTGTTCGCAAAGGTAACATCTGCTTTTTGTGTCTCTGTTCTATACTGCTCAACCGATTTTTATCAATTAAAAAAAAAACAGCTTTTAAAAAACCTGATCTCAAAAAAAACCTTAAAGATTTTCTTAATCGGACATACATGACGCGGTAGCAATCACAATGAAAATCCTGGAAGAAATCGCTTTCAGCGACAAGGCCGTCCATTATGATTGTATGAACTTTATTATTTTACGCCTAGATTTGTGATGAGTATTTTAGTGTTTTCTATTATAAAACCGAATTGAGAGGATCTATTTTAATTAATAAATTCAAGCGTGGCTGCAGTATTCCATTGATTAACTAAAAAATATAGGTACACAAGACTAATGTAATCTATGTTAGTGTGTGCACCCTACGCAGCACCCGCAAATCCTGCAAAGTGAAATAAGGTGTATTATACACAATAAAATACCACAAAAATAAAAACTTAACAAAGATTTCGGCACCATTTATAAATCGGTTAAAATGTACTTTGATTTGTTGCAGAGTGGGCATGAACGATCTTCCGCAATCGGTGGCTTTCTTCACGTCCGTGGAGGTAGACCAAGTGCTGAGGAAGGAATCTACACAGAACTGCGCCACGCCTTCCAACCCGCACGGATTGCTGAAGGGATATGGGATAGCTGATGGAGAGTCACTGGATATATTCAACGTGCTAGAGAAATGTAGGGAAAATAAAAGACTGATCTGAATTTTAGTAGTTTTATTTGATTTGAAAACAGAGCCAGGGTAATTAGCATGCTGGAGACCCTTTGGGAAAGCTCAAGGAAGTTTTTTTTCGATCTAAGCCTTGCGCACATAATTATATGCAATCTGCGATGACGCTCAGTGTCTAGCTGCAATGTGGAATTTCGGTGGTATTAATTGAGGTCTTAGCACAAAGTGTGAGCTGTTGGAATGAAAGTGTATGATAATCCTGTTTTAACGAAAATGTTTCCGATGGTTTTGAAGAAACGCCACCATTTTCTTCAAACAAATCCAATGATGGCCAACTTGTCTATTGTCTGGCATTGGAAAAAAATACTAAATGGACTGATAGATTAGGTAAATAAAAAGAAGAAAAACTCTATTGGTGGCAAGGATGTTATATTTACTAGGGATGGATAAATAAATTTCAAAGCGTGTCCGTTTTTTGTTAGTGTTCAGTTGTAGATATGTGTTAGTGTGCGTGACTAGAGAAGTAACGACAATAACTAACCTATCGATGAATTACGACGATTTGACGACCTCTGTGGTGCAGTGGGCGAATGTCCACCTACGACGCAAGAGGTTGCGGGTTCGATTCCCGCCTTAGAACAAATATTTGTACGATCTGCAGGTATTTATTCCGAGTGTTCTGGTCTTTTCTATATAAAAATAAAAAATACCTATACATGTAATGTATTGTATTATGTAGGTATATCAGTTATCTAGCACCCATAACACAAGTTCTGCTTATTCTAGGGCTAGATAATGTTTTGTGACTTGTCCAGCATTATTTATTGAATACCGAAATCAATGAAAAAGGCGTCATAATTGGATATAAACTTTTTGATTTGTTCAACTAAATTACAATAATTTATTTCAATACACAATGAGGGATTTTCACGGTATGAAAATTTATGAAACGGTTTAAACTTTTAAAATTCTCACTGCTCGCTTGGGTGTTGTAGAAAGGTCTTGTGTTTCCACACCACTTTCTTGCATTTTTTTCCGTCCTGGGGCATTTTGGGAAACTAAAAAAAATTATAAATGAGATAAATAAACGAGGCCGTTAATTACTATTTCAGCCGAGCATTGTATACTTAGTACTATTCTCTAATTTGCGAGGAAACAAAAAACAAATTAATTCTAGAATCAGAAGTTTACTTCTTCAGCTATGTCTCTCAATCGAGTTTTAAATCTTATTCAGCACCCAACGACTAAGTACCTACTTAGTATTTATTAAACAAAATAAAATTGTGATAAACCTAAGAGAACATAACATCCACAGCGCAGAGTAGATAGGTAGGTATCAGATTTTCATTCCCGCCAATTTGACTGTGCGCGGTTTTTTTTAGCATTTAAAAAAAATATTGTGTACAAAAAAAAACGAAACGAAAGATGTTTCACATTATTATGATTCCACAACATTACAACAGTCACTTCATAATCCTAATATCAAGATATCAAGCTAACTTACCTTAAAACCTCGGCCTGCCTCCATATTTTCTATACCCATGCAGAGTCCATGTGATACCTAATTACACCTAAAAACGATGCATGCAGAAACTTAACCATGTGTAAAGCAATAAATGTATTGAGTATTGAGTACTTAGTAGTCATGATCCCCCAGTAGGATTACACTAGGATACCCGTATCGTGGGTATCAGGAACTACGAGTGACCCGCTACAAATATTTGCAGATCTTACAAACATTTATCCCGCAGTAAACTCATTCAAAGCATTGAGTTATATGCATAAAAAACGGAAACTAAAATATTATCGATATAGCCAAATTGGCTGGTGTAGTCTTGGAGGAATTAGAAATGGAGGCGTCAACGTTTAAATCCACGAACAATATTTTCTGCCAAAATTGACGGGGGACGAGGTAAACACGCATGGCACACGCGCATAGCAAAATCCTATTCATGTAAACACACACATTGACAATTCCGCACACGATCTTAAAATTTGCACACAGATAAAAAATATAACGTAGTTACGCAGTGTCAAGACTCACATTATGATAACCTCTAGTGATGGGCATTCAGTAAGACCGGTAAATTGAACGATGAATAAAATAATGAATGAAATGGGTTTTTAGGTAAAGGTAATTTAAATAAGTTATGCACAATAGGTTTCACATTTTGTAACAGTCAGAAAATAAAAGAACTGAATTTAGTTGTTATGTTTTATTAATGGTTATAAGTTTGAATCAATAGTTCGTAACATGTTATAGCATAGTACACATACGTTTAGTCTTTTACTGAATAATTGAAAAAAATATATAAAGTGAAATCACATTACATCGTCAGCCTTCACATCACAGCGAAGTTTGTAGTTCTGCCTTCTGTGCCGGAGGTGTTGGTTCGATTCCCACCGAGAACAAATTTTGATTTTCATCAAAAATAGCTAAGAACACTCCCGACTATTCACCTTTAAAACAAACAAAAAACCAAATTATAATCGGTTGATTCGTTCGGGAACTACGATGGGACAGGCAGACACACACACAGACACCGCAAACTCATAACATCCCGTCGTTTTTACGTCGGGGGTTTAAAAAACACCAAATACGTAATTAGACAACACATTATGTGATAATAATTTAACGTTTATTTTATCATTCATTCATTCATCAATTTCATTCAACTTTTCCCAACACTATGCCTTCTACCAAGGTTTATTCTTTGACAATGGTGTCGTTAAACTGTCGCTAATCTGTCGCAACCGGTATTTCTTTTGAACTTAAATTCTACAAAATTACAAACACAATTGACAAAATAATACTCACTTGTGGTAGGAAATACCATGTTCCCGGAAGTTTGATGTCTCTGATCGTCTTTTAAAAGAAACTACCATGCAATTCACCATTTTCACGGAGCTCCACTTCGCGACATGAAACGACACACAATGGCTGCGGTTGCGAGTAAAACAGTTTTATTTAAAGGATATGATCGAGATCGTTATATGATCGGCAGAGGGGAAAGCCCTGCCTTGACATCTCCATTTCTAATTCCTCCAAGGGTGTAGTACATCACTAGCACAGATGCCTAAATCAATACATTTTATTTTACAATAATTAATGGTTTTACACTTAGTTTTCATCAATAACACTTATGAATATATGACTAACATGAAATAAAATTTAATTATTACTGTTTTTCTGGTAAAAAATCTCGCTCTTTTAGCATGTAAAAAGATGAAATATATTGACTAAGACTTACGTATTAAATGACTATTCCGGGTCTTTTACACCTCCTTTTGTTGTTCTGGAAGAACAATACACAGCAGAACAACACATTTTTTCACTAGGTGAATTGATTTTGTAGAAACGCTTTATTTTTAACACAATTTATTGAGTTTTCTCAGCACAACAAGACAATGTTTTGTCCAACATGTCGGAAATCAACAGACACGATTTACACAGGAGTAAGGTGTTGCCAAACTTACATCTACTTTCTCTTCTACTCGTAGCTACGTTCCGTGGGATAGACAAAGATAAGATCACTGGTGTAATACACAGCTAAGTAAGAGCGGCAACGCCTTATCGCGGATTCCATTGTGATTCCTGTTCCCTGATTGGTGGCGTGGGCCCGGAAGAGGCGTGGGCTGGGCTTGGAGGAATTAGAAATGGAGGCGTCAACGTTTAAATCCACGAACAATATTTTCTGCCAAAATTGACGGGGGACGAGGTAAACACGCATGGCACACGCGCATAGCAAAATCCTATTGATGTAAACACACACATTGACAATCTCGCACACGATCTTAAAATTTGCACACAGATAAAAAATATAACGTAGTTACGCAGTGTCAAGACTCACATTAGGATAATCTCTAGTGATGGGCATTCAGTAAGACCGGTAAATTGAACGATGAATAAAATTAAGAATGAAATGGGTTTTTAGGTAAAGGTAATTTAAATAAGTTATGCACAACAGGTATCACATTTTGTAACAGTCAGAAAATAAAATAACTGAATTTAGTTGTTATGTTTTATTAATAGTTATAAGTTTGAATCAATAGTTCTTAACATGTTATAGCATAGTACACATAAGTTTAGTCTTTTATTGAATAATTGAAAAAAAAAAAAAAGTGAAATCACATTACATCGTCAGCCTTCACATCACAGCGAAGTTTGTAGTTCTGCCTTCTGCGCCGGAGGCGTTGGTTCGATTCCCACCGAGAACAAATATTTGTGTGGTGAACGCAGATGTTTGTTTGCCCAAGTTTGAGAACTTTCTGCAAAATGTTCCGAGCAAATCACACTCGTTCTTGTTGCATGCCAAGTTGTTTTTTGGCCAAAAAATTTTGTCCACTCTTCAAGCAACAGGGTTTTTTGGAAACCTGCACAGGACATAAAATAAATATAAAATAGGCAAAAAAATGTTTTCACTACGCCCACGACTTTATTTTTGAGTATGATGTCATGTCCTATTTTATACATTGATGAGTAGAGGGTTTGATGACTGGTACCTAGGATACCCATATTGTGGGATTTGTGCATTAATGTAATCCGATATATCGTGGCGGCAGCCATCTTGTACCGATTTTCATCAAAAACAGTTACTCCCGACTATTCACCTTTCAAACAAACAAAAAACTAAATTAAAATCGGTTGATTCGTTCGGGAACTACAATGGGACAGACAGACACACACACAGACACCGCAAACTCATAACATCCCGTCGTTTTTACGTCGGGGGTTTAAAAAACACTTAATACGTAATTAGACAACACATTATGTGATAATAATTTAACGTTTATTTTATCATTCATTCATTCATCAATTTCATTCAACTTTTCCCAACACTATGCCTTCTACCAAGGTATAATCTTTGACAATGGTGTCGTAATACTGTCGCTAATCTGTCGCAACCGGTATTTCTTTTGAACTTAAATTCTACAAAATTACAAACACAATTGACAAAATAATACTCCCTTGTGGTAGGAAATACCATGTTCCCGTAAGTTTGATGTCTCTGATCGTCTTTTACAAGAAACTACCATGCAATTCACCATTTTCACGGAGCTCCACTTCGCGACATGAAACGACACACAATGGCTGCGGTTGCGAGTAAAACAGTTTTATTAAAAGGATATGATCGAGATCGTTATATGATCGGCAGAGGGGAAAGCCCTGCCTTGACATCTCCATTTCTAATTCCTCCAAGGGGCTGGGTAAAGAAAGAGTTACATTCTTTATGGTTTTCAATCAGGGTACGGTACTTATGCTAGAGGCCCTTACCTTTTTAACTATAAGTCATTCAGTTAAAAAGTCACTGTCATGTCAACTTATGTTGACATGACAGTGACCTAAAAAACTAACTTGAACCAAAAAGCGGAAACGTGCGTATTTGTTTTGGATAAAAAATTAGTAGAAAATTGCTGGTTTTATACTATTTCTTACGCAAAAACCTATCGCTAACCATTGAAAGTACATCATATTCATGCTAGCATTAATTTTCTCTCAATCTCATTATGTCTAAAGTAACCAAGAGAAAACATGTTATGAACGAAGCACTGTGGGACGACTATGAACTCCCAAAAGAGAACCAAACTATTGTAAAAGTACTGAAAAGTAAAGGAAATAACTTACATGAGGTGAGTTCTATGATTTACTAATAGTTTATGTAAGTTACTATGAATTACTCTGTAAAAAGAGCGCTCATTCGATCAAGTCCTTTAAAATTCAAGTTTTCACTTTCATCTATTACTTCTATGTTTATAACCATCACTGCTATTGTTGCTTGTACGTACATGGCAAATGACTGACGTTTCCAAGATCCGCCGGCTGTGTTGTATAAAGAAAGGTACCTTATAGCCCTATAAATATACAATGGTATAGTCAAAAGTTTTAAAGAATTATCATCTACCAGTACCCCTATCGCGAGAGAGCACTGGTGGTCTAGTGGTAGTGGCCCCGCCTTCCGATCCGAAGGTCGTGGGCTCGAATCCACTCGTGTACCAATCAGTTTTTCTGTCGAAAAATTTATGTGCACTATGCCAGTACTCTCAAAACGGTGAAGGAAAACATCGTGAGGAAACCGGCGTGTTGTAGAACCTAAAAAAATTTCGAGCAACACGTGTCAAGGGTCACGCAAAAAGGGCCCACCAGCGGCCTCTTTGCGGAAAAACCTGCCCGCACATCAAGTGCGCATGATAAACTTGCCGAACTTGCCCCTATCGCGAGTGGATCGTACGCTTTTCCATGCAAAATATGGCAGTCATGGCGACAGACATCATATAAAACTTGTGAGGTCTATAGAGTGTTGTGATATCTAATCAAATATATTATTCCACCGTTTTACAGGTGGTTACATCTACCGGAGAAGAATTTCTAGTCTCAATGCCACCAAAGTTCAGGAAAAACATATGGGTGAAACGAAACGACTACATCCTAGTTGAGCCCATTGCAGAAGGTGATAAAGTCAAGGCAGAAATTGTTAAAATAATGAACAAGGACTCCATAAAATACTACAAAGAGAATGACAGATGGCCGAAACAGTTTGAGGATGATAAAGAAATTAAGAATGATGATGATGATTTGTTTGTGAACACTAATAGACAAGTGATAACTCATTATGAGAGTGATAGTGACTCTAGTGATAGTAATAGTGACAGCAATAGCAAAACATAGTGATGTCGTGAAGCTATCCATTTTATTATTGTATACTGTACGCAGGAATTACAGAGCTTTAAGCTTGTTTGCAGGAATTACAGAGCTCTAAGCTTGTTTACAGGAATTACAGAGCTTGAAGTCTCTTGAGTCAGCATTGTTAAATGATGACATCCAGTAATGCAAAAAGTAATATTTCTATTGTACCTTTTACACACCATTTCAAATAAAAACTTTAAGCTTACAGTTGTATTTCTGTTATTATCTGCTTGTACTGTCTACAGATGTCCATTACAAAAGATTAAATGAATTATTTCAAATAAATTGATTAAGTATTTTTGTATTTTTTATCTAAAGAAAATAAGATAAGCTTATTTTTAATTTTGAGTCTTTGCACTAAGCTTTGGCCTCTCAATTCTTTAAAGTTATGCAAGGAAGCTACTATAGCCAGCTGTAGTAAAGGAGTCAAAAAGAAAGGAGGAGACCCACTGGACAGTAGGCTGGCAGTAAAAGAAGGTGTTGGGTGATATTGGGCTGAGATGATGTTGGGAATGTGTAGAAACTTACACGGCAAGTAGTCTCAAACTGTCTGAAAGTAAAAACTCAAAGGATTCCTTTGGCTAATGATAAAAGCGCTCAAAGTCTGCCTCTGAGCTGTGGTTGGAGGTTTATTTAAGAAAAGTGACTCCATCTTCAAGCGAATAAAACTCAAATTACATTGACACACATTTTACGATCGAGTGAGTGACATTATAAAGTTTACGAAGTAAGTTTAAGTTATAAATTTAAAGTTATTCCTGCGATTCTAAAGCATGTTGAAAATCATTTTTTGTTTTTCAGCACTAGAATCTTTAAGAAGTAATATAAAAGTAAAATTACTTTATGAAACCTTTCAAATCGATCAATGGTGTGGTGTAAATTATCTACAAGGTATTACACGACAAATATTAAAAACCAAGTTTATGACATGACATTTGACAGTAACGTAATTACTATCCCCGATCCCCGTAAATATTCATTTTAGTCGAGGTTGATGGACGGCTGTCGATATTTTTCTCATTCAATTTTTACTATCATTGTTTTGATTCTACTATCTAATCAAGCTTATCTTATCAATAATTGATTTAAAATTATAAAATGATTGCCCAGATAAAAGATCTGATAACTATCGCGTTATAGTACAGTGTGCAGCGTGACTGAAACGAATTTCATTTTTGCGAATGTTTTGTTAGCCCCGATGGAGGATTATAAGTTTTTGTTCAAAGTTGTGTTGGTAGGGAATGCTGGTGTTGGGAAAACATGCCTGGTGAGACGTTTTACCCAGGGCCTGTTCCCTCCGGGGCAAGGTGCTACTATTGGAGTGGATTTCATGATCAAAACTGTCGAAGTTGATGGCGAAAAAGTGAAGGTGGGTGGGCTAAAAAACAATAATTTTTGGCAAATTTATTGCATCACTCTTCATAAATGGACATGTTTTCGTTCAATCCGTGTTATATACTTGTTGTAATAATTAACTACGAGACCATACAAGGATGTCCATCTGCTAACAACAGTTGCTAATAAATTTTCCCTTTGTGTTTTTACCTATTTGCAAAACATTGCTGTAAATCATTATAAAGAAACCATTTGTTAATTCTGTTCTGAAATTATTTCATTTAAAACAGTAACATTTGGATTTAGGTACAGTCTACAGTACAATAAAATATTTATAGCATTTCACTCAATGCTATCTTTTCCAACACTATCCCCTTACAAGCATTTCTTAAAAGATAATCAGTGTTTTAGGAACTGCCATCTCTTCATCATCATCATTTCAGCCCAGTATCACCCACTGCTGGGTATAGGCCTCCTTCATATTTTGCCAGCCTCCCCTGTCCTGCGCGTCTCTTGTCCAGGTGTTTCCTGCCATCTCTTACTACTACTATTATTAATAGTGATTTTAGAATTACCTGATGTTACTGTCATGATGAGTTTACTGTCATGATGATGTTACTATCATGGTGAAGTTACTGTCATGATGATGTTACTGTTTTAAATTAAATATTTTCAGAACGGAATGAATCAACAAAAGTTTTTAAAATAATGATTTACAGCAAGCGGTAATGTGTTACAATTAAGTAAGGCTATTTATATATACTCCATTTGTTTTAGCTGCAAATATGGGACACAGCAGGTCAGGAAAGGTTCCGATCTATAACCCAGAGTTATTACCGATCTGCCCACGCCCTAATCCTGGTTTATGACATATCTTGCCAGCCTACGTTCGACTGTCTACCCGACTGGCTGAGGGAAATAGAAGAGTATGCTAATAATAAGGTGCTTAGGATATTAGTTGGTGAGTTAATTTAAACTGGTATTGCTTCATGGTGGATTGTTCAAGATTCTTGGGCCTGTATTCAGAAACAATGCCGAGTCTGGCCGAGCCTCAATCATAAATTTTTGTCATTTTTCAGCATAGAAATGTCAAAAAATTGCCAGAGCCTTGACTCAGACTCTAGCACTATTTCTGAATAGGGGCTTTAGACTCATAGGTGCTATTTATACAGAAGTAAAATGGCACAGCCAACTGCCCCCTTTTCCTATCAACTATTTAAGAGTACTGGTGGTTCAAATCTAGTGGTGCACCAATGATTTTTTCTGTCCAAATATTTACGTGCACTCTGTGAGTACTCTCAAACGTTGAAGGAAAACACCGTGAAGAAACTAGAATCTAAAATAATGACGTTCAAAAAACATGTGTCAAGCGTCACATAAACAAGCTTGGGGAAACCAGACTTTCACCAAGTGGTAGGCAAGACTCATATCTCTTCATAACGCCAAATTCGATTTAGATCCACGCTTATTAGGTATACCAATAAACATTTGAATTACCAGGTAACAAAACAGACAGGGAAGACCGAGAGATCCCGAGACATATCGGCGAGGATTTCGCCGGCCGCCACGGCATGTACTTTCTGGAGACTTCGGCCAAGGAGGCGGAAAATGTAGAACGGCTATTCATGGAGATTGCCGTGGAATTGATGGAGGTAAGGTTTTATTGGCAATAAGGTTCAAAAATGTCAGAGAACTTTAAGATGACAGAATGAGAGGCGGGACGAACTTGACTCTCATCTTATGCTGCCTTCCTACGGTGCGCGGTTCTGCAGATCATCACGCACAGCCGACGTCAACGCACAGCAACGCACACAGAAAAGGCTCCTGTGCTACCGCGCACCTCGGCGCACGAGACCGTTCCCATGGTGTGTCGTGCGAGCTGATCCGCCTCCGTGCGCGATATAACACACCGGTGGGAAGGAGCTACTAGATCATGGCCTGTCATTGCGTTAAGTCGCGAAGAGTGGAAAGAGGGAAGAGGAGCATTTGCCCGGCAGTGCAAAAATCTTGGCACTCCGGGAATGCGGCCAGAAGTAAAACTTGAACTATTACCCTGATCCCCCGCCAGTCGAGACTCCCCTAATATTAGCGATGTTTGTCGATTTGAGCCGAAGAAGTTTTGATGACGTGACAGGGTCGAGAGTTTAGCAAAGAATTGTCTCGTAGGTCACGCACGTCAGGAACGTGCCCTACGATGTGCTGCCCTGCGTCCATCAACCACACATGAAGACTAAACGAGATAATGATTTTTAAATACTCCTAATAGATATTTGTTATGTTTCAGCAAGCGAAATGCAAGGAATTGCCCAAATATGACGGCAGTCTGGGGCCAATCAACGGTAAGACTACTTCGGTTGGTGATAGTTCGTGCTGTTCCCGCTAACAATGGCTACGAATTTAACACTATGGATCCCCAAAAACCCGTGTACTATGGTAAATAGGGTTTTGAGTTTTTCTCTCAACGAATTTGCAGAGGGAAAATACGAGAGAGCTCATGATCGTTATATCAAACTTAAGATATCACTAAGGTAGGAAATAATGGGAAAACTTCATTCAGAGACACATCAAACCAAAACTATTAATCCATTAAAACGCAGGGATCACTTTGAACATCTTAATGAAACTAGGCGCCAGTTCCTCTCGATCAGATCCAAGAAAATAGATCTTCTTATTGTGTCACTTGTTCTCTCGAAACAAGTGTGGTGAAAGGATTGTTAGTGAGGCTCCTTTCGTGCACTTGCCGCATGTTTTCGAACTTTTTAGGTTCTACGACAACATGCTGGTTTCCTCACGATGTTTCCCTTCACCGTTTGAGAGTACCTACTGGCATAGTGCACATAACTTTTGCATATAATAACTCATTGGTGCACGACTGGATTTGAACCCACGACATTAAGATCGAGGGGGCGGGGCTCTCGGAAAAAAAGAGACAAATAAGTAAAAGTTTAAGAAGAGCAAACGGCGAGTTTTAGATGCAAACAAACGCGTGGCTGAAGTACATGGCTTGTTTCTAACCTAAAATACTTAAGATAAAATATGTAAACCATCTCTTGACATAAATATTGTCAGGAAAGTGGGCAAATCGCCAAATAATCTTCTGTAGAGACTTAAATAGTAAAAAAAAAAAAAAAAACCTATGTTATTCAGTTCAAATTCGTATTGTCAGGTAAACAATGTGTTCATATTTCATATCTTTGCTTACTGTTCGTATGCGGGGCGCTCACTAGTATTTTCTCTCTGGGTGCACTTTGGTATTTTTATAAAGGATCATTACAAATCAAAGTTAGTGAATTTTGTTAGAATTGTGAAGTTGTACATTTTTATTACAGTAGGGTAGATTGAGGTCGCTAAAAGTTTTATTAATTTGTTATATCAATAAGATATTATTAGCAAATAGAGTAGGTAGATACCTATGTTATTGATGTTATATTATTTTTGTGCTCTATTTTTTCAGTATTCTATTAAAATGAATATTTTTTAAATATAATTTAATACAAGTATTTGCAACTTTTTATGTTTTAACAAAAGTGTTATTGGTATTATTGAAAGTATACCTATAGTATGATACCTGCATAGGTACCATAATAACTTAGCAGTAATAACAGTTTATTTTATGAAAACAAGTTTGACTTAAATGGCATGAACCCAAAATTTACATCCCAGCTATGGAGAATGAGTGACATTTATTATTTTTTAAGATCTATCATGTCATTGTATACACTTAATTGCGGGATTGCGGAAAATAAATGATTATAATTATGATTATAGATATTGTGATAGCTACATGAATAAAAAAACCTTAAAACGGTTTAGTGCGCAATTTTAAACTAATTAAAGCGGGTAACCTAAGTTGTTGTCACGAAACAATGCTAATACATTTTTGTTTCATTAACGCTGTAAAGTTTAAAGTACAGTCGGCTGCACTAAAATGTATGTAGGGGGTATCAGAATGCTGAAAAAATTGTTTGCAAGTAAACCAGTCGACTGATTTCATGATTGAGTTTTTGCTTTGTAAAATCCTTCGCAGTTCTGCCGCATTCTGTTGAAAGTGCGAGATTGTGTACGTTCTGTGCAGCTAACTGTACTTCCTTCTTGTTTTCGAGAGTGGCAGGTGCAATTAGTTCATATTATTATATTTTATACAACTGTTATGTATGTACTGCTTCTATTATTATAGTCCATAGGTTTTATAGTTATATAATTTGATGATAGCTTATCGTATCGCTTATTTGCCGGTGGTCGGGCAAGCACCTTAAAGAGATTGGGCACCAACATCAGCAGTTTGTGTCAGAACGTAGGTAATTATTTATATAATTTATAAATTTGATGGTTAATATTATTATTTTGATAAATTAGAAAAAAGGAACATTCTAAGAAAAATGATTCCCTAAGATATCCAAGATGGCGGTATAGTTAGACATAGTATTGGTAGGATTCAAAAAAAGAAAAAAGAAGCATTCTTATTTTTTCCGCTACTGTCTACGCAACTAAACTAATTTTTGTTACCGTTCAACGCAATCTAGGAATAGATTAGGAATCTTTTTAAGAATACCCTTTGGTATACACAAAAACACTGAAATATATTATGACGTGTAATGAACGTTGTATTTTAAAAGAATAGCTAAATATTGCCAGTTGTACTTTATTGCCATTAAAAGTTGTTTAATGTTCAGAAAAAGTTGTTTATTGTTGATTGTATATTTTGCTTAGTTGTAAGGTGCACATGATCTCTTTATAAAAATACCATATTTTTTAATTAGTAAAAACATTCCATTCGCTTGTAAGTGCTAACATGTTGGTACAATGTTAAAAGAGTTTCAGAAGTATATGGCGAATTTTAATTGTCAAATACTAACCATATTTATTTCTAATTAGCACACTTTTAAAATTACTTATTTTTGAACCAAGCCCTGTGATATAAATATAATTATATCAATAATACGTATGATTATATAAATAGACTCGGTTGATTTAATGTCAAATAAACGGTTCATTTATATTTGACTTCAATATTTAAGAATGGTCTTTTCAGTCAGTATTGACAATTAATAAAATAATTTTATATTTAAAAGTCTGTAGGATATAAACCTAGTGCAGAATTATGCGCGACCGTATTCAAAAACTTTAAAGAGGGCAATACAATAAAAGTCCAGGCTAACTAAGGCGCGGACCACACATAGATGGCGTCATAGTGGTGATAAAAAGCATGGAAGTTAAGCGCAATTTAGTATACCAAAGGTACTAAATTGCGCTTATTTTCATGCATTTTGTCCGCCCGTACACGCATTCGACGCCATTTTTATTTGGCCCGTGCCGTAGAGTCTACGGCGTAGACTACTGAAAATATTACGTAAGGATAATCTGCTAGCCTTGTACCAACATAGAATTATACAGCTGTTGCAATTATTTTATTAGAAATTTAAAATTCTAGTGTTAAATACGTCGCGTTGTGTTTTGGTATCGTTAGAATTAGATATTTTGTAGTTAAAATATTGTAATGTTGCTAAAAACTATTAATAATTGAAATTTCAATTTCCAAAAGGAAAGGGGGGGGGGAGAAAGTGGGTGTACCTACACTACATCACAATGAAGGAGCCGAATGCCCATGTTTACCCACCTGGGGCCAGTTGCTTATAAATTTGTGTAACAACTAATTTGTTTTCCTTACGATATTTAATTTTAGGTTTCGGTCTCATAATAAAACAGGAAGAAAAAAACTATTACTTACTGACTTTATGGCCTGTGCCCATCTAGGCGACGATGGCGATCAGCTGAAACGCTTTCATATATCGCTGTCATATTTGACAGCAGCGTTTCATCTGATCGAAATCACCATCGCCTAGATGTGGGCAAGCCTTTAGATGCCACATAATTTTTTTTATGGTAAATTATATTTTTCTTTATTTGCCGATGGAGTTGAGACATAAAATATATATTTGCAAAGATGTATTATTATGTGAGATAATAGTTAAGCATAACATTAGCTCGTACTGGCAGCTAGGTAAGTTTTGGTTCAGATACATAATTTTTTTGTACCTGGATACCTTAACTTCCGCGGCTGACTGTATGTTTTTAGATTACTGCACACTATTGTCGAAAAGATCTTCCATTCTTAAGTTATTATAATATTTGTATTTATTTACAAAATACAAATTTTACTTAATGTTGAATACATTGAAGCCGTATTCACAAACAACAGGCATTTAGCATAGACTAGAAAAACTAGAGATAAATGTAGTTTAATAAATTTAATAAATAGTATTAAAGTTGAAGCGACAATTATTATTGTTTGTGAATACAGGCACACGTTGAATCAATCAAATTATCAGAAATACTTCTGAAATCACACTACTACTACTAGTACTACTACTCTGCTAGTGTTTTAGCAATATGTTAATGTTATAAGAGTAAACTGTATGTACCTATCTAAATATTTATTTTCTCTGTGCAAGGTGTCTATTTTTTGATTTTTTTATGTAAGAAAATATTTTTGTTATTTTTTATACTTCAGGAGTGACAGACTCCTAAGCACTTAACTTTATCGCACTTTGACGTGGGACATGATTTATTACTTAGTTTAACAAATTATAGAAATATTGTTTATTATGTGCAATAGTTTAACAGATTGAGAATTATTCTTAAAAGTTTTTATTTATTGATATCAGCCGTATTACAAAAAAAATATGATATGTAAAGTAAAGTATTCAAATTTCTGTTGGTATGAACAAATTGCATTTATCAGGTACTGATAAATATTTATGTGTTTATCCATACTTGGTTATTACTGCATATGAATTGCAGTAATAACCAAGTATAGTATAACAAATCTTTATTTTTTTTTGGGTATAATAATATGATAAATCGATTTGGAATCTTTGATAGATGGATATATTGTTATGTGGCTGATATATTTATTGGATCTGAGAATATTTAATTTTACTAACTTTAAATAAATGAACTTAAATATTTTATTAAAATTCATTCTCACCAAAGAAATCGATTATTATAATACTCGCAATAAATAATATCACTTTGGATTACATACTATGTTGATTTGTTTTATTTTTCACATACCTACTTATAAATATAATATTATCTACCTATGCCAGAAAAATATACATAGACCACTCGCTTTTGAACTGCATTTGCCTTGCCATGGCAGAGAGAAAATGTGCATATTTTGACTAAAGCTAGTATTGTTGTTGCTGACTGTGTGTACCTACATTGGTAGGTAGGTAGGTACCCATCGGCCTACTTCTTGGAGGACTAATTCCTCCAAGGCCTACTTAGATAATAGTAGCATGGTCGAACTATATTATTCGTCCATGATACATCTCATGTCATACTATATGTAAATAACAGTCCTACTCATTGTAGGATAGATTCCGGCAAGGCCTACTCCAGAAAATGTGGGCACGTGCGATTGAGAGACAAAATGAATCATTTTTTTTACTCTATTCTAATCATGCAGGAAGTGAGCGTTTCATTTTCTTTGCTAGATTTCTAAAGATAGATGCATGCGATGCGTGTAATGAAACGTTAAGTTGTAGTGTTGTCCATACCGGTTATTTTCAATGTATAATAATCGAGTTCAACAATCGCCCATGTACAAGTAGGTTTTTTTTAGAGCCTCTGAGGTCACGGCTTGATAGAAAATATAAGTATTGTGGACAATCCACACAACACTATCTAGCTAGCACCAAATTAAGCAGAGCTTGTGTTAGGGGAGCCGGATAGCAATTTATGATGTAGGTACCTACTGATACACTTTTTTTTGTAAATACTCACTTAGACAGTTATGCAATGTAACACCCAGACAGAGAACAAACATCGGTTTTCACCACATAAATATTTGTTCGACAAATATTTGGGAACAAAGCCACGACCTTTGGCGCAGAAGGCAGAGCTACTACTACAAGGAATCTAATACTCTGTCTGTACTAATAACTGAGTCAAAAATCACAGGCCTTGAATGCACAGAACTCATTTTGTCAGAAAAGAAAGGTTTTTTTGTGCGTCTACTCCTTTTTCTCTTTCTCAGCGTGACGACCAATAATGCTTAGACTAGAAACAATATTACGGTGTTAAAGAAATTGAGCACGTTCATCAACGAAAAGCATCTCTTGTAAATAAGAATCGAGTTTACTTTCAACAAAACACTTTTAATCGAGTCCAGATAATCGCCAGTTTGTAAAAAATATCGATCGATCTACTTTACCGCCGCGGCGCCCCCCACCCCTCCCTATGTCGCTTTGAAATGGCCGACGTTTAGGGGGAGTGTCTTTGTAAATTATAATTTTCTCGGTAGTTTTACGAGTAAAGGTGAGTAAATTGCCTTAAAATTGTATGATAGGAATAACTGTAATCAGTGTTTAATTTTTCTGAAAACTTGAGTGCCGCGTATCTTGCAAACGAATGCATTTCCGGTCTCGTACCCGGCCAAGTAATTCAAAACAATGGACTTGCATACGTTTTTAGCATTTTTCGTTGTTATCTATTAGTTTTGTTGCTTACATTTATTTGTACGGACAAACCGCTTGTTGGTTCATCGATTCTGTATCAAAAAACAGTTTCTCAGTTGGAAAACAGGACAAAAACTTGGTTTGATAGTATGCTTTCCCATTTACCTATTCCTGGTCTTAGTAAGATAAACCTTACATAAAAGGACGTAATAATTTATTCAGCTGCAACATTCATTTCAGGATAAACACCGTTCTACATTCCAAATCTAAAAGACTGATTTTTATACATCCACAACCATGGCTTGGCGTTTCAAAGCCTCGAAGTACAAAAACGCGGCACCTATTGTGCCTAAGCCAGAAGTATGTATCAGGGACATCTGTGTGGGCTCATACCAGACATACGGCAACAATATTTGCGCATCGGCAGCTTTTATGGCGTTTAACTGGGAGCATGTAGGATCTAGCATGGCAGTGTTGCCGCTGGATGACTGCGGTAGAAAGAGTAAGACAATGCCACTGCTGCACGCACACTCTGATACCATCACTGATATGGAGTTCTCACCATTCCATGATGGATTGCTGCTAACAGGATCTCAGGACTCTCTTGTAAGTTTTTCCTATTTAATTGACTCGTTTTTTCACACTGTTAAAATGCATTATCCTCCAGATTGGTAGCTACAATTTTGGAAGGATTTATTTTTATAAACAATCAGATAGGTATTTATAATGGTTTGTGAATTTTGATTCCCAATATAAACTATAGTTTAAAACCATGATTGTTTCAAATGTTATATTTGTGAGGTTGAAGAATTTATAATCATAATATGTAAAAATAACTACTACTAATAAGTCACAACAAGATTGAACATATACATTCTGTTATAATGGTACTCATTCGGACAAATATATTAGATTTATAAGTCATGTTAATAGATACTGGTCCAGATGTGCCTTCAAGCATAAAAGTTTTTGCAGTCATTATCAGTGTTTGATGCGAATTTCTTTCGAATTAGCATTTAAATTGCTGCTCATGATACTCCAAAGTTTGGTGATCTTTTTAAGCTAACAGGTTTTTTTTAAATTACCTTTTAGCATAAAAATAGACTGCCCAGACACAAACAACATTTTATTAGTATTATTTATTTATAGGTGAGCATCCGCTAATGTGTCTCTAATAATGTGTTCGCTAACAGTGCTGAGTTATAGTCATTTGATTTTATTGATATTGTCATTGTTCTTTTTGTTCACTATTTAAGCACTGATTTACTAGTTCATAGCCGGTTGTCGAGTTTGTTTTTGAAGCCATTAACCGAGTCAGCGCAAACAATGTTCTTTAGCAGCTTGTTCCAGTTTGGACCCGGTTACTAAAAAAGTAGTGCTACATGTGTGTTGATAGGGGCACGGACTAATTCAAGATGGTGGCCACATGATGCCCTGTCTTCTTTCCTTATAAGAATATCCTCTATGTTAGGCAGGCTGTACTGTAGAAGCATATTAATATACCAAGCTTAAATATCTGATAATCGTTGGGGAATAAAGGTTCTCAAATAAACCAAAAACCGAAAGCCAAAATGAAAGATCATTTTGTCTTTTTGACGTGACAACGTCTTATTATTCGATGGCGCCGGCTGCACGAAAAAACATGACTCATGCGGCGTTACCTCGCTCTGAGGCGTTCCATTTAAGGCTTGAAGTGCATCAACCGAGAGCGCGGAACGAGCTTCAAAGAGGCACGCACGGCCTCCGCGTTCGGCAGCGTTCGACATCTGTCTCTCTCCTACTTGAGTGAGCGATGCGTCCGCGTGGACAGCTGTATGACGTTGTCATGTTCGACTATCGTCAGTAAACCGACTTTACAGACAACCGATTTTTTTTATACCACTTGCTGATGAAGCAAGCATTATGGTCCCATCTGATGTTAAGCGGTAACTATCACCTATAACAAAGCAATGCCTCATAGGTCACACACACCAGGCATGTTTAACTATCTATAATAAAAAAAACAAATGGGTTAACTACTTAACCATGTATGACAACTAAAAGGTGATGGCATGCAAGTGTAAAGGGTCTGAATCGGTGGACGAAGTGCATAGATAAAAAGTGGAAAACTACTGATAAAATACTTATCTTTTGTTTGGTTGTTACCATATTTGGACATTGTTGCTGTTGCCCAATAAATGCTGATAGTTTAGCTAGTTATGACTAGCGGTCGAGGACTAACCGCATGCAGGAGCGGGTTTGATTCCCGTCGAACAAATTGCTTTATCTACGAGTTATGTGTCTAGGTTAATTGTGAAATGAAATAATTAGTGAGGAAATGAAATTGTTACGGAGGTGCGTGGAGTGGCGAGATGCCGTGGGGATAAAAAACACTTTTTATAGGAAGATAGAAGAAAACCGGCCGAGTGCGCGCGGACAAGCTAGTTGTCAGTACCGAGGTTAAAATCCAACTATTTTGTAGCTGTCCGCGCGCAGGCGGGGGGTAGTCTTCGGTTTATTTCAACGAACAAAGTAAGTACATTTATATTTTTTCAAATCTACCTACACTTATAATTTAATAATTTTTTATGTTTTGGTTTCAGGTTCGCGAGGTGCGTCGTTTACACTCTCCGCCCAGTGTCACGTTAGGGACACTAATTAGCAACGGGAAGCAGCGCCAAGCGAGTAACTGGTCGGACCAACACTCCAGACTTCGTCTTTATTTCTACAGTGCGTATACGGTCGTCCGATCCAGGCAACACTCTCTCTACGATACCCTTCGGCCAAGTGTTTCTCGGGAGGTTAGGGTCGACTATAAGCACTAGGTCTCCTGGCTTCAAGTTAACTCTTTCTTCGTACCATTTCTGTCTAGGCAAATCCTGGATCTGTTGACATTTTCCTTTCTATGGTTTTCAATCGACGATAAGCATTTGAAAATGAATTTTCCATCTTAGAATTTTCATCTTTCCACGGTAAGCCGACTTCCCATTTTCCATCAATTAATTTTGCAGATTTTTCTACGATTTCTATGGCTTTCATTTCGTCTTTATTTTGTCTCGGCTTATTGTGAACACCAATGCTTTCGAACATAAAAGATTTTCGAACCATTTCATGTAAGCGCTCGTCATTCTCAGAGTCCGTGTGTATCAAACCGTATTGGCGATAACAATAACTGCATTCATTCGTATTTACATTTTCGATTGTGTGGTCCGATGAGGTGTCAGCTGTGATCCCACAGGCGCCTGTGTGCGTGTCCACCAGTGGGGAAGTGTTGGCGGCAGCGCAGGTGCAGGCGTGGCGGGGTAGGCAGCTGGAGACTGAGGCAAGGGCGCGCCTCGGTTGATTCACCGTTATCATTGCACACTCTGATACTGAACTTGAACTTTTACGTTTTAATGGGCACACACCGTGCACACACCAACCTAGTGGTGTTAGTGTGGCACAAGGTTCATTTTTACTTCGCATTATTGTCTTTATTGGTGCGATAAGATGATAATTGTCCTGACCAATTAATAATTTTGGCTTCACATTCACACTACATGACATGTTAAAGTTCACGTTATTTAAATAGGCATAGTCTTTTATTTTTATGTTGGATAATTTTTGTAGCGGTAAATTTAGTTCATTTATTTTTCTGGCACTGAGGTCGAATGAGTCATTGTTAATGTTTGTTATTTTAAACTTTATTTTTTCACTTTCACACATAAGTTCCGAGTCCCACGCGCCACGAACACAAAGGGTTTGTTTTTGTCCATGTAAATCGACACTATTGGCGATATCAGCTGATATCAAGGATACCGTGGCGCCATCGTCCAGCAATGCATGAGTACGGATCACACCTTTCGGTCCGTGGATGTTTACGGGTACCACTTTCAAAAACACACACGATGTTGAGTCGTCCTTAGCATGAGTCACAGTCTCGTTATTCACTAAGCAGTCACTATTTAATTGTTCTACTTTTTTATCACTGGTTATCGCACTATTGTCATTATTGGTAAGTACTTTTTCACTTTCAGTTTTTTCACTATTTACACTTTCACTTTTCAGGGCTTTGCGCTTCCAGTGTAAAAGACGGTGATGCGGTAGTCCACATTCCTCGATGGGGCAGGAAGCTGCAGAGCAGGTGTCTCTGTTGTGATTAGTAAGTAGGCATTTATGACACAAGTTGTTGACTCGTATGAAGCGCCATCGATCCTTTGTCAAAGCTCGTTTGAATCGTGCACACTCAGGCAGCTTGTGTCGGCTAGTCTTACAGAACTTACAGCTGATCGTTTCGTCGCGCTTAGCGCCGAGTAGAACTGAGTGCGATTTTCGCTCTTCGGGCTTCTTACGGTAATCTGATAGACTTTGTGAGTGCGTCAAACCGGCGGCTGATATTTTATTCGCTTCGCTGTATAAGAATTCGGCTAGCATTTCTAACTTAGCTTTTTCTATGTTGCAGTTCAAGCTGTAATAGTCGGCCCACTTGTTGACGAGTGGACTAGGACACTTGGCGAGCACCGAAGATACCAGCTCAGGACTTCTTAGGTAATCAGTTTGTTTCACTGCTTTTACTGCGGCCACGAAATTTTTGATTTTTATTGAAAATGACACAATTTCGTGGTGGTAGTTTTGCGATAGTGGTGGTATTTTTTTCAGTTGAAATGTAATTTTGTGTATTATTGTTTCAGGTCTGCCGTAGCGGAGTTCGAGCGCTTCAATGATGGTTTGCGGAGCCGTGGTCCCGATGAGGAGTGAAGAAACTGTTTCTTTTGCTTCTCCCTTTAAGGACTTGCGTAATCTCCACACATTTTCAGCATCACTGTACTTACATATTTTTGTAGATTCATCGTAAGCAAGTTTGTACGCCAGCCACTCGAGAGGATCTCCGTAGAACTGAGGTAAGTCTTTTGAACCAGCAAATCTTGATATTATTTGTTTATTTTGCAGGTTAGACTGGTGGATAGCACTAACGAGGTTTTGTATCTCGGCTCCGCCGCCAACACCGCCGCCCGCGCCGCCGCCCGCGTCGCCGCCGCTGGCGCCGGCCCGCGCGCCGTCGCGGTCAGCGTCCGCGCCACTGTTTTTTAAATTCTCAGCTAAGTGACTTTTATCGAGCCACTGTTGCACTTTTCCGATTGAGTCTATTTCAGTAGGCTGGTACAGAGAACTTCGACGACTTTTGGACGCGCTTTCTAAGGCCGCTATATCCGCGGCTAACTTATGTTCGATTAAAGATTTTTCGATGTCAGCCCTCGCTTTGGCGGCTTCAAACTCAAGTAATCTCATTCGTGCTTCTATTGACTTAGATGTCGAGTTGGAGTGCGGCTTGGAAGAAACGGGTTGCAAACTGTGGGCGCTTTTTAGGCAATCGCCTTCAGTTTTAGGTCGCGTGATGACACTAAATGCCGTTTCAGGGTTTCCCTTTTTCACTATTTCCGACTGGACATCGCGCTTCGGGTCTTCCTTCATTTTCAGTTCTTCCTTTTTCCACGCACTACGTGTCCGCACCGTTGTAAGATGGCGGCTGCGTTGCGGTGGGGTTTTATACATTTAAGCGACTTCTACACAATGTTCCACGTATAATCCGGCTCGTAAGGACTTTGTTACGGAGGTGCGTGGAGTGGCGAGATGCCGTGGGGATAAAAAACACTTTTTATAGGAAGATAGAAGAAAACCGGCCGAGTGCGCGCGGACAAGCTAGTTGTCAGTACCGAGGTTAAAATCCAACTATTTTGTAGCTGTCCGCGCGCAGGCGGGGGGTAGTCTTCGGTTTATTTCAACGAACAAAGTAAGTACATTTATATTTTTTCAAATCTACCTACACTTATAATTTAATAATTTTTTATGTTTTGGTTTCAGGTTCGCGAGGTGCGTCGTTTACAGAAATGATATGATTTATTTTGCTTGCTATCATCAAAAATGACAATATTTGCGAGTTTTTGATAATATGAACATTTTGATCATCACCCGCGCTAATTATTTCATGCATTAATACTAAGCCCATATGCAGAAACAATGCTTGAGTCTGAGTCGAGCCTCAAGCGTAGATTTTTGTCATTTTGCAATGGAGAACTGTCAAAACATCTTTGCTTGAGAGTGCTTGAGTGTGCTTGAGTCTCTATTCAGACTCAAGCACTGTATCTGAATACGGGCCTTAGACCCGTACACAGTGACAATTCTTGAGTCTGAGTTGAGCCTCAGCCTCAAGTTGTTTTTTTGACAGTTCTCCATTGAAAAGTGTCAAAAATCTATGCTTGAGATGGCAAGTTTATCATGCGCACTTGATGTGCGGGCAGGTTTTTCCGCAAGTAGGCCGCTGGTGGGTCCTTTTTGCGTGACCCTTGACACGCGTTGCTCGAACTTTTTTAGGTTCTACAACACGCCGGTTTCCTCACGATGTTTTCCTTCACCGTTTTGAGAGTACTGGCATAGTGCACATAATTTTTTTCGACAGAAAAATTCATTGGTACACGAGTGGATTTGAACCCACGCCCTTGGGATCGGAAGGCGGGGCTACTACCACTAGACCACCAGTGCTCTTGGGAAACATCCATAAAAATAATAAACTAAGCCCATAGGCAGAAACAATGCTTGAGTCTGAGTCGAGCCTCAAGCGTAGATTTTTGATGGAGAACTATTTATCTTCTGGAGAATTTATTTATCTTCTTTCTGTATCCCTACCCCTCAATGTTACGACGCCATTTTATTCATCCCCAGGTAAAAGTATGGCACATTCCCTCTGATGGCCTGAAGGAGTCTCTCTCCACTCCTGAGTGCTCTCTGTACCACAAGCAGAGACGCGTGGAGAATGTAGGCTTCCATCCCGTGGCTGATGGACTGATTCATGTGGCTTCGGGGCATGAGCTGGCTTTGTGGGACTTAACAACGCAGAAGGAAGCTTTTGGTATGTATTCATGACACATTTGCGATGTTCAGTGATTGTTTCATTTCTATTTACTTTACTTATTACTTTGAAGTGTAGTGTGTGCTGTCTTTGAAACTTTTGCTTTTATTGCCTATGTCTCACTCAGTGGAGTGGCACCACACTGGAACTTCACTGCTATTATTGTTATATTTATTTTAGGATCATACAAATAAACAGTAGGAACCAAGCTGTAGTTGGTTGTCTGTTCTTTTACGCTTGGAACTGGCACCTAAACTCACCTAGCTTTAAGACGTTTCAAAGTGATCCTTGTGATACTATTAAATGATTGCCTTCACAGCTCAGTTGGTAGTAGCTCCGCCTTCTGCGCTGGAGGGCGTGGGTTCGATCCCCACCGATAACGACATATAACACCCAGACAGAGAACAAACATCTGTGTTCACCACACAAATATTTGTTCTCTGTCTGGGTGTTATATTGTATTATATGTATGTATTTACAAAAAAAAGTATTTAAGTATTATATCAGCTATCTGGTTTCCATAGTACAAGCTCGGCTTAGTTTGGGGCTAGATAGAGTTGTGTGGATTGTCAACATTATTAAAAAAAAAAAAACATATTTGATTTGATACTTATACATAATGCGATCATAGCTTAATGGCTGTAGGAAATGACAACCAGTATTAATTGAGCCATCTCTTCAGTAAACAAAGACCACCCGGAAGTGATCCAGTCCACATCGTGGAAGCGAGATGGAAAGCTCCTCGCCACCCAGTGCAAAGACAAGAAGCTGCGTGTTCTGGACCCCAGGGTGGGCACTCCGGTTCTGGACGTCGCCAACAGCCATCAGAACATCAAGGATAGCAGGGTCGTGTGGCTTGGAGACCAGGACAGGATATTGACTACTGGCAAGTATTATAAATTGATTTAATAGTGTCACACTAATGGAAATACCTAATTTTTACATTTTAAAACTTCTTCTTATCGTGTCACTGATTCTTTCGAACCAAGTGTGGTGAAAGGATTTTAAGTGCGTCTCGAAGAGGCTCCTTTCGTGCACTAGACACATATTTTCGAACTTTTGAGGTTCTACGATATGCCGGTTTCCTCACGATATTTTCCTTCACCGTTTGAGAGCACTGGCATAGTGTACATACATTTTTGGGCAGAAAACTCATTGGTGGACTGGATTCGAACCCACGACCTTAGTATCGGAAGGCAGGGCCGCTACCACCAGGCCACCAGCGCTCTACTTTTAAAACTTAAAAAACCTTTGATCATTACAATTATTTCCCGTGCGAAGCCGGAGCGGGTCGCTAGTTGTGTTATTATTTAAACCGCATCAAAATCCGTCGTGTGGCTTAGTAGGAGTTTGCGGAAATACAGAGACGCGAAAAGCGACTTCATTTTATACAATGTAGTGTTAGCCGGTTTTGGGAATAGGGCATCACTACGGAGACCGGGCAACGAGACACATCACTAGTCGGGATATAAATATGGTGTCGGAATGCTAAGATCATTGTATTCCGTCATATAAAGATAAACACAAATATCTGTATGCCTTCAGTTGATGAACACAGGGCAGTGCATCGTAGGGCGCGTTCCTGACGTGCGTGACCTACGAGGCATTGCTTTGTTATAGGCGATGGTTACCACTTAACATCAGGTGGGCCATATGCTTGTTCCATCAGATAGTTACGTAAAAAAAAAAAAGATTTCTAACTGTATTCAATGCATAGGTATTGCCTTATTAGAAAGGATTTAAAAAAATGATTTTGGTCTTCTAATTTCTTATTGTCGTTCTCCAGGCTTCGACTCAGCTCGTCTCAGGCAGATAATGATTCGCGACGTTCGTAACCTTGCACAAACGCAGAAGACCTTAGAGCTCGACTGTTCTACTGGAGTGCTGATGCCGCTGTACGATGCTGACACCAATATGCTGTTCCTGGCCGGCAAGGGAGACACCACCATACTTTATATGGAGCTGACTGATCGGGAGCCTTATTTGATTGAGGGGCTTCGGCATTCTGGTAAGATATTTTTGTTATATAAACTACTAGTGGCCGCCTGCGGCTACGCCCGCCCCGATCCCGTTAATTTTTCGGGATTAAAAGCACATAGGCTTTTCCAAACCATAATCTATATCGGTGCCAAATTTCATCATCAAATCCGTTCAGTCGTTTTATAGTTATTGAGTAACAAACATCCATCCTTACAAACTTTCATATCTATAATACGAGTATTATAGTGTGATGTAATTGAAAGAGAGAATTAAGAGAAAGATAAGTGGAAGTCTTTGGAGGAGACCTTTGCCCAGCAGTGGAACCAAATAAGTAAATTAAAAAAAATGTATAGAACAATCGTCGTGGATTAAAGGGTTTCGAATAATAAAGAAAGCACTGATGGTCTAGTAGTAGGCATCGCCTTCCGATCCAAAGGTCGTGGGGTCAAATCCAGACGGGAACAATCGTTTTTTTTTTGTCCTTAAATGTATGTGCACTATTTACACTTGTCACTTGATTTGACTATCTGTACTCTCAAACGGTGAAGAAAAACATCGTGAAGAAACCGGCATGTCGTAGAACCAAAAAAAATTGAAAACTTAGTGAAGAACTTAGAAATTCAAACAAACACCATATATTATTGCACCCTTTCCAGGCGAACAGACCAAGGGCGCGTGCCTAGTCCCGAAGCGTGCCCTACGTGTGATGGAAGGCGAAGTGAACCGCGTGCTGCAGCTAGCTAGCTCCACTGTGGTGCCTATCATGTACCAGGTGCCTAGGAAGGTAAGGACTTAGATAGATAGATAGAAAGTTCTTTATTGTATTATGTATCTTACGAACTTATCTTACTTACGAGATTATCTTACAAACTAATAAATAGAGAATTGAAGACAAATATGATTAAATAAATCTACTATTTAAAAATAAGTCGGGTTTTCCTTCCTGACGCTATAACTCCAGAACGCACGTTTTGCATTCGTTTTAAAGGTCTCGGGCTCTGTAAGGTTTATAGCAAAGAAAATTCAGGAAAAATTCAGGACAAACCAACATCTGGTTGCGAAACGGAGTTCGCCGGGTTTGCTAGTCTATATATAAAAAAATAAAATCGTGTTAGTTACTCTATTTCTAGTACTTATGAGTCTTCTAGGCTTGGTCGCGTGGAACTGGCACCTAGACTCACCTAGCTTTATGACGTGCAAAGTGATACTTGAGATTCTACTAAATAAATTTTTCTTCCGAAAAAGTAACGGGAGCGAAGCCGCGAGTTGCCGCTAGTGTACAATAATGTGTAATATCCAGACAACCTTACTTATTGCTCACCACACTATTACCAGTGATACGATAAGAAGAAGAAGAATCGTGAACCGTATCTTTTCCTTGACTTGATATAACCTGTTATTTCCAGAGCTACCGCGATTACCACGCAGATCTATACCCTGACACAGCGGGCGCGGTCACCTATCTAAGTGCACCGATGTGGCTCGCCAAACAAGACCATCCACTACCCAATATCTCTCTCAACCCTAACGCCAATAACTCTACTCAGGTGAGATATTAGAGCTAATTCACTGTTTGTATAGGTAGCGGCACATAACTTTAGCGCTGACCGTTATTGCGCAGAAGTCAAAAATAAGGTACCTGAGGGGGACTAGCGGGATAAGGGTGGGCGTGCGTAGCGCTGATTGGCTCTCCAGTCGCACTCCGCTCTCTGTACCAATAAGACACTCTGCACACATCCACACATCCAGTGTGCGCGACAAGCGCACACTACGACGCATGCGCAGCTATCCCCTCCGCGTATCCCTCAGCGCTAAAGTTATGTGCCGCTAGTTATACCTCCAAAGCAAATGCATGCAAATTTAGAATTAATATATTTTTTTGATTACTCATTATTTATCAATTATTATGTTACATGGTGAGGTCTTAAAGTTAACAATGGTGAATACATAATAGGCCCTTAAGTTTAGGGCATAGCATTATTTCTTATATGATACCAGAGTCCGCGTAAGATAACTATGCGCTTGACAAATAGCCGAAAATGTAAAACAAACTGTCTTGAAATAATCTCTCAATCACATATGAACCTGCATTCGATTTCATCATTCATATTTGTGATCGAATGAATATTTCCATTTTATTCATGTTTTCTGACATATGTCACATGCAGACTCATCTTGCGCAGACTCTGAGGGCTGATTTTTCCTGGATTTTTCCATCTTTATAGTAAAGCTATCTGTCATATAAAATATTTCTTTCAAAAACAAGGATTGTAATTTTTTTTGTCAAATAGTTTATTTAATTGATGGAATAATCTGTCCTAAATCAAATCGACATACCATTAGTTTAAGTTTTAATTTATAAGTTTTTTATAGGGTTGACTTGTTTGAATGATTTTTATTCATAGGGTGTGTTTGTGGCCTTCTTTTATTTTTTTTATTTTGCTGTTTTTTTTTGTTTTTGTGGAGTTTTTTTTTGTGTTGCTGTGTAGTTTAGATTAGTTAGTGGGTGAACGTGGTTTATTTACAAGTAAGTAATTTAACATTTTATTTTAGCTATTTGTATTTTATAGCTAGTTTTCAGTTAAATCTAACTTTGGTTTTGATTGTTATGCCTGTTTCAGATTAGGCTTAGTTTTTTGCATGAATATTAGTTTTTTAATATGTATGATTTTTATATCAAGAATCTAAAATTATTCCAGATCCATCGCGGGAACTTGGAAGACGTGGTAAAGACCATTCTCGCTATGACCCCGCCGAAGAAAAGCGATACCAAACAGCTAATAACAATCCAACCAGCCGAAGAAAAACCGAAAACAATCGAAACTCCTATCGAAAACGACGACCGCATTGACTTTGTCAACGTAAAAGACCTTATCAAAGGTATGGAGAAGCAGAAAGATCCAAAAGAAAAGGAAACCAACGGCTTTCACAAGAAGACAGACCACGACAGTGAAAACGAAGATGAAAACGATTCTGACAAAACAGAAGGCAAAGAGAATGGAACGGAAAAGGTTGTAACCAAAGAAAATGGGACAGAAAACAGAAAAATTGAGAAAAATGATAGCTCTGATTCTTCGGAATCAAACTTGTCTCGAAGCAGTAGTACCGTAGGGTCTCAAATGACTGCACCAAAGCCTTTGCCTCGTTCGTCGATATCGGAAGGCGGGGCTACTGATGATAGTGAGGCGCCCAAACCTAAACCTAGAACGACCAGTCATTCGTCTGGGTATAAGGTATTTTAAAATTTAGTTTTCAAAGTTTTTGACTATAGCGGCGTTAATAATTTGAGTAGCTTAGATGTGAACAGCATTTAATAACTTATCAATAAGTTTTGCTTTTATTAGTTGTTTGAATTGGTTTGGACAAGGAAAAAAAAATACTTTTGAGAGCTGTTTTTTTTTGGTTGTTTTATTTATGCTCTCTTTTTTATTTATGTTTCTTTTGCATTTCAAACCGTAGCGACTTGTGCTTTAAAAAACTTTTCCATATTTTTTTGGTAAGTGTGTGTGATTTTTTAGTTTTGGATAACAATAGTTGGTAGTATACCGTCTATTTGGCAAACATAAACTACGGTTGTAGGCAATAAATATTGCACACCGGCTTTTCTGCTTTTGTAGAGCGCTATCTCTTTCTGACGCATATTACGCTCATGAAGCCGAAATAAGCCGATGTGCAATATTTGTTGCCTACACAAAATCTTGACTGCAATGAGATCTCAAGGGATGGTGTCTACCGTGCCTAGCCGTGCTAGTCGTGTGCCTGCTTATGACCCTGAAACCCGTGAAGAAAGTTCACGTTTGCACACTGACCTTTTGAATTATATAAAAATACCGAAGTTATTTTAAAATCGCGAGCTACTATCTTGTGTGCAATCGGATATGCATAATTGTTCGCGATTTTAGATAAATAAGTTCAGTGATTTTATAAATTTAAAGGGTCAAAATGTGCTGGCAAGAAGTACATCGATGGTCGAAGGTTGTCTTCGCCTTAATTGATAAGGCGAAGACAGCCGTTGATGTACTTCTTCAGCGGGGTCAAAGAGAGAATGGTCTTCACCACTTCCAAGTTTCTGCCATGGATCTGAAATATTTTTAGATTTTTGATATCAAAATCGTACAGGATTAAAAATAAGTATTAATGTTTTATTTCCAGCCTCGTCTTGGGCCCAAGCCGTTCTCGACATCCCAAGGCAGCGATGAATTCTCGTTCGATAAAGTGTTCTCTGTGCCGTCCGTGCCTGGACTGCCTAAATCTGAATCAGGTATTTTTATATTCTTTTTAGTAGGTAGGGCTCCTCCAGGTAGTACGACCATCATACACAGCCTTCGCAGCTCAGTTGATAGCAGTTTTGCCTTCTGTGCTGGATGGCATGGGTTCGATCCCCACCGAGAACAAATATATGTTTTTTCTCTGTCTAGGTGTTATATTGTATTCTAAGTATGTACAACGCCGTCAACCACGGCTTTCGATCGTGCCTGGCTCGGCCATTTATCACATAAAAGAGAAAAACGTCACCAACGCGCAGCAGACCCTATAACATCTCCGGGTTCTTTCATCTGCGCTAAATGCGGGCGTGCCTGCCACTCTCGTATCGGTCTTCATAGCCATGAACGGAAGTGTTCCACTTCTGGTTCATGTGCAATAACCTGATTGACGCCACCTAAATCATCTGTTATAGATGGTACAGGCCAATGATGATGAAGTATGTACACTCGCGGTCTGAAAATGTTTACCCCCTTAGGGTTGGTAATTGCATGCACAAATCTATGCCACAAAGTCGATGATATTATATAACGGTCTATATTTTTTTAAGGAAACTAATTGAATTGTTTTGTAGGGACATCTATAACGGGAATAGCGACGACGCCCGTGTCATCGACCCCGCTTGTGAGAGATGCTTCAGAAGAGAAGGACAAGTCTTTGTCTCCTACCAGTGACGTCGATGGACCCAATAAAGGTATGCGTACGGTACGGTACGGTAATTGTTTTTGTAGCAAATATTAAAAGCTAACGAAACTGCTAACTCAAGGTTTGCACATACTAGGTTATGTGCAAAGCTTGAGTTAGCAGTTTAGTCATAATTATAATAATTGTTGTTAAGAACTTTCTAGGGTTAGCTTTTAATTTTTGCTGCAAAAACAATTCATTTTTTTTATTTTTGACTGGCCTCTAGCTCAGCTCTGCCTTCTGTGGTCGTGGGTTCGATCCCCACCGAGAACAAATATTTGTGTGGTGAACATATACAACGTGTACCAAAATATGTGTACTATCCTGAAGGGGGGTGAATTTCCACCCCCCGGGGAACAACTTTTGTTCAACGACTTTTCGAACTTCGATTGGTATCTCTGAAAAAAACTGCAACAAAGTTTCAACATGAACAGCTGACTTTATACAAAGTGACAACCCTAAACTCAGCTACAGAGGTAGTAGGTAGTAGTAATAGACCTACAGAGGTAGTAGGTCAAGGGGTCAAGGGGTTACAAGGATAGGGTTGTCAATTTATTTAGGCATTATGAAATTAAATATTTTTGTATGAGAAACTGAAAATAGGAATTTTTAATTTTCTCCCCCCCACAACTGATCACCATTGTGGTCTGAAACCCCCCACCTTCGCATAGTACACATATTTAGATACACCTTGTATAAGTATTATATCAGCTATCTGGTTCCCAAGCTCTGCTTAGTTTGGGGCTAGATAGTGTTGGGTGGTTTGTCTACAATACAATATTTATTTCTAGATTTCGTATATATTTTCCCTATATCTACATTTTTGAATGAATAATTTTCTGTGGTTGTTGAAATCTTCAGTCTGTGTGTGTTGTTTATAGGTGTTTATTTGTTGAACAGATGAGTACACGAACGGCAAATCGGACACGAGTTTGGAGGAAGAGGTGAACTCCTCGGATTCCGGCTACCGTCCTAAGACCCCCAGCACGGCCGAGAGACGGAAGGTCTTCGAGAGCACTGAGTAAGTTATACTTCTTCTTCTTGACGTCTCACTTATAGTGAGAGCTTGGAGCGGACTGGATGAAGTGCTTTAGATGTATCTACAGCACTTCAGCCAGTCCGCTCCGAGCTTACGCGGGGAATTACGCGTAGAGCGAGCGATGTCTATGTTTTTGGATGAAACAACCTGCCTGCGCCCGTTTGAAAATACACTCTGGGTTGTCCGGGGAAGTACTTCCACCATGCCTATTTCTGCCGTGAAGCAGCATTGCTGTGTTTCGGTTTTAAGGGTGTGGGTGTCGGTGAAATTACTGGCACGTGAGACTGAACATCAGTATGCCTCAAATTGATGGACGCAGGTAAGTGCATCGTAGGGCACGTTCCCGACGTGCGTGACCTACGAGGCAATGCTTTGTTATAGTCGATGGTTACCACTTAACATCAGGTGGGCTTGATCCATCTCATTTATTTGAGACCATTCTCTAATTTGCTGTAAAAAATAACCTAATTGAGAATTCTTTTAAAAAAACAAATTAATCTATGTTCGTACAAACAAAACATACAAAATCAATGCATCCCATGTTTTTTCTTAGTAATACCATGGACAAATTATATAAACTAGCAGTTGGTAACCGAGCTTCGCTCGGATTTTTTTTCGTTAATTTGTATTTTTAAGAAATCATAAGAGTCACATTTATCATCTTTACTGGTTTATTCTTACAGAACAACGCCATCTGCTAGACATGCTTGCAGTTAGTTGCTCACAATCGTCAATAGATGGCAGGAGCAGTCACATATTCAGTTTATGTTTAATTATTGAATTCGGATAGAAATAATCATTTTCTTAAAATGAATCCTAGCTAGATCGTTTTATCGTCCCCGAAAACCCCTGTATACTTAATTTCATGAAAATCGTTGGCTCAGTTTCCGAGATCCTAAATATATATATATATATATATATATATATATACAGTGGTGGTCACATAATTAAAGACACTGGAAGCATATTGAAAAAACTAACCTATTTCTCTGTACAGATTTTAACAGACTGCCATTGTAACTTGCTGCACAATTAATTTTTATTTGTGTTGTTACTGTGTAATGTTTAAACGGAACATTTACAATAAAACTTGCCTTTTATTCGGTAAAACTTGAATGTAAGCAGTGTAAATAAAAAATAAGGTTAGTAAGATCTGGTCATATAATTAAAGACACTTCATTTCTTAACAAGAAATTTTAAAAAATTGAGTTATCATTGAAGTTATCTCAGTACGTAAGGTTTCTAACACATTTCTATAAAGCATTCCGATGCGTATTAACCCTTGGTCGCATGTCCTTTTGCAACAAAAACAGCACGACATCTCTTAGCCATGGAAGCGATCAATTTTGTACAAGCTTGTACCGGAATTAGTTACCACACTTCTGTAAAAGCTGTGTAAAGTTGATCGACGTTTGATGTACGCTTTGCCACCACTGTCCTCGTCATCTGGTACCACAAGTTTCCGATCTGATTTAAATCCAAACTGTATGGGGGCCAATCCAAAACTGTCACAAACTGTCTCCGTAAGAAATTTTTTACTACTTTTGTGGTGTGTTTCGGATTATTATCCTGTTGAAAAGTCCAAATAATCGGTAAATTTTGCTCAGCATAGGGCAGAATGGTTTCTTCTAAAATATTTTTGTACTGGCATTTATCTATATTGCTTTCTATCTTCCTGACAGGTCCGACACCAAGTCATGAAAAACAACCCCACACTTTGATATTTCCCCCGCCATGTTTCACTACTTTCTTGGTGTACTTCGGATCCATTTCTTTGGTCGGGGGGGCGTCTAACATATTGTTTTCCGTCAGAATTAATCATATTAATTTTTGTTTCATCCAAAAAAAGCACATTTTTCCACTCTTGTTCAGTCCAATGTTCATATTTCTTGGCAAACGCTAACCTTGCCTTAACATTTTGCTTTTTCAAAAGTGGTACCTTCCGAGACACTCTTCCGTACACGTTTGCCTCTTATAGTCTCCGTCTAATAGTCCTTGCAGACACACCCGCCGACCCTCCTGCCCCATATATTTCCGAGCGTATCAGTTCTGATCCTTTGACCGGTTCTTTTTTTGCCAACAACATCATCGTAGAGTCTTCCCGCCGAGTAATTTTTCTAGGTCTCGATTTTCTGGGTACGTTTTTGGTCGTATTGAACTTCTTGCTTTATAGCATTCATAACCATGTCTTTAGAACAGCTCAAATGGTTTGCGATTCTTCTGTATGACCAACCTTTGCTATGAAAGTTCAAGATTATCTTTCTAGTGGATGAATCGCAACTTTTTGTTTTTTCCCATATCGATTGGTATAAAACGTATTAATTTGAATACAAAAAGTAAACTGCTATAATTAATGTCGACGTTTCATGCAAATACACGGCAAAACAATGAAAAACCGAGTGTAGTTCTTTTTTATTTTTTGAAATTCAGAACACAGCGTGCACTGTCTTTAATTAGCTGGCCAGCTACAGGTGTGTTAAAAAAGTTGGTATTAGATTCGGATAGTGAGCAGTGTCTAAACTACTAAGCAACGCCACTTTTTTTGTTCCCTATATTAAGAATACAACGCCACGTATGATTTAGTAACAATTACATTAAATTTAATACCTACTTTGGCTAATGTTAGTGCCAAAATCAAGATTATTGTGATCATTGAGGGGTGTCTTTAATTATGTGTCCACCACTGTATATGTATATACAAGATTTTCTCGTTTAAAGGTATAAGATTTACTGCATGATAAATTTACGTAATACTGCATGATACAAAGTTTTGGTTTGATTGTACATTAATTGAACTTAAAATAATTAAATTAAAGATCAAATTACTATTCTATATACCATATAATATTTTCTTGCTGGAGATTAAAAATTAAACTTTGAACATGATTTGTATTTGCAGCGTGAACCCGTCCGTGGCAGATCTCCGTCGCACTTACTGCATGCGATCTGTCAGTGTGGCGGTCGAGTCCGATACACCGCCCTCGCCAGCGCCCTTGAGGTAAACAAATACGCTTTTTCTAGTCAATCTGGTCGTCTGCACTTCATATCGGTGGGATATGCGGATAAGAATTAACGTTTCGAAAACATGTGTCAAAATCCTTTCACCACACTAGGTTTGAAAAAAACAGTGACACTATAAGAAGAAGAAGCTATCTGGTACCCATAGTACAAGCTCTGTTTAATTTGGGGCTAGTTTAAAACACCCGAGATCGGGAATCGCAGTTTCTCTCGAGTGATACATAGTGCTTTATACTACACCTACAAGGAAAATAAATTCTACGAAAACTGAATCCTCAAACAAACACACAAATTGGAAATGGCGTCTGCAATTTTCACATGTTCTTTTTTCAAATTGTTTATCCTGCCGCCGCCGCAGGGTCGCACTGCCAGCCCGACACCATCCAACACACAGCTAGTGGCCAGTGTCATTTTGCGAACTTTGAGATAAAAACTCACTGTAAAAACTTTTTGGCTTTTGACATTTAGGTTACCGGCGCATAGTCTTACCCAAAATTAAGAAAGAAAAACCACGTAAGAAATGGATTTTCATACATTTTTCTCTTCCGCTCAGATGCGTTTTCTCCCCGCATATTTGTTCGATATGCAATGACGTACTTTCTATCGTAAATTTGATAAAGTATCAAGGTACTTTCCAAGCAGGTGTAGTATAAAATTTATTTAAAATTGATCGAATCTACTTTGGACGCTGACTGTAAATCATACTAATATTATCAAGAGGAAAGATTGGTAGGTATGTTTTTTTTTATTACTTGTGGCCGCCCGCGGCTTCGCTCGCCCGTTCCCGTAATACCCCGTTCCCGTTGCTTTTTCGGGATAAAAAGTATCCTATGTCCTTCTCCCGGTTCTAAGCTACCTCCCCACTAATTTTCTGCCAAATCGGTTTCGCCGTTCTTGAGTTATAAATAGTGTAACTAACACGACTTTTTTTTATAAATATAGATAAAGTAAACTTGCCTTATATTCCAGACGCAGGGATTCGTTAAAGTCTCGCAAGAGTCCGGAACGTGAAGACAAGCGCGCGTCGGTGCCTAACGTCACTACTAAGAGAACTTCTACTGTCTTTGGTAAGTACAAGAAATATCCAGAAAAGAAAAGGGCAAAATAAATCATCTACAATAGATGCAAAGGCCTGTTTTACTTTTTTTTTACGGTTGTAAACCAACTTCTCGCGATCTCAATACTTTCATTTCCATTTTTATACATTTTTAGGGTTCCGTAGCCAAATAGCAAAAACGGAACCCTCATAGATTCGTCATGTCTGTCTGTCTGTCTGTCCGTCCGTATGTCACAGCCTTTTTCTCCGAAATTATAAGAGCTAGGCTGATGAAACATGGCGAGTAGATGTATTCTGTGAACCGGTTTTAACACAAAAGTAGAAAAAAAACAAAAAATTGGGGGGTCCCCCCATACTTGAAACTGAAAGTAAAAAATTTTTTTTTTCATCAAACCCATACGTGTGGGGTATCTATGAATAGGTCTTCAAAAATGATGTTGAGGTTTCTAATATAGTTTTTTTCTAAACTGAATAGTTTGCGCGAGAGACACTTCCAAAGTGGAAAACAGTTGGTCCCCCCCCTCTAACTTCTAAAATAAGAGAATGATAAAACTAAAAAAAATATATGTTGTACATTACTATGCAAACTTTCAACGATATTTGGTTTGAACGAGATCTAGCCAGTAGTTTTTTTAAATCGTAAACCGTAATTTACATTTCGACGAACTACAAGGACCTTTATATTATGTTACTTGATGCTACGGAACCCTTCATGGGCGAGTCCGACTCGCACTTGGCTGCTTTTACTTTTTATTTTAGTGTTGTAAACCTCTCGCGATCTCAATATTTTCATAATAAATGAACGGTCTTATCGCTCACGCGAATTTACTCGTGCTAAAATGGCAGTTCTTCTGCAGGAAAAGTATCAAAATTCCGTCATCTGAAAGGAACGCCCGGACACAAGTCGACTCACGTTGAAAATATCAAGAATATTAGTCGACAGATATCCGGTGAATGCAACGGGTTCTATGGTAAGTTTTATGTTCCTACTTATAAGTACACTATTATTTTAGTGGCAGAGAAGAGAGGTAACCTGGCCTAATCACATGAACATTGACTTGTCAGTAGTTTTAGTTCCAGGGGAACTCAACCCACGACCTCTCAGCTCAGTTGATAGCTCTGACTTTGCGCCGTTGGTCGTGGGTTCGATCCCCACCGAGAGCAAATATTTGTGTGGTGAATACAGATGTTTGTTCTCTGTTTGGGTGTTATATTGTATTCTAAGTACACATGTATTTACAAAAAAATGTATAAGTATGTATAATGTATAAGTATTCTTGAAAATCGTTGGCGCAGTTTCCGAAATCCTAGATATAATATATATACAAGATTTTCTCGTTTAAAGGTATAAGATAAGATGAATATATCTTGTTCCAGCCAACGGCGTCCGCGCCGCCGTTCCCCTGTCGGGCGGCGGCGGCCGGCTCGGCATAGTGGAGCTGCCGGTGGGCGCGTCCCCCCGCGCGCGCGCTCCCCCCCCGCACCCCGCGGGCACGCACCCCGCCGCGCTGCTGCACCCCGCGCCGCTGCAGGACTGGGCCTGGGACCCCTTCCGCGACGACAGGCTGATCGTCGCCTGCGATGATGGACTGGTGCGCGAGTGGATTATACCAGAGAATGGTGAGCTTATATGAAACTGAGGGCCTTTTGTGGCCTGTATTCGTATCGGATATAGGAATGATAGGAAGAACCTTAACACTATCATAGACTTCAGTTCAACCGTGATCATGGTGCATGCAACTGTGCCGAAATATCGGGAGTTAAAACTCACAAAATTTAATCATGGTAAATATCCCGTTCTTGGTACTGGTCAATGAAGAAGCTACTGAAGGGCAACCTTCCCATGACACTCAAACACAAACTCATGGACATGTGCATCCTTCCCGTTCTTACATATGGCTGGCAGACTTGGTCTTTGACAAATATTCAGAAATCCAAACTCAAGGTTTGCCAACGGGCAATGGAGCGCAGCATCTTAGGAATTAAACGAACAGATCGCGTCCGAAACACTATCCTGCGCTCCAAAACAAAAATTACAGACGTGGGCGATAAAGCCGCTAAACTAAAATGGGACTGGGCCGGCCACGTCTGCCGCATGCCGGATGACCTGTGGGCCAAAACCACTACCGAGTAGTGCCCTGACACAGCGAGGCGACGTCGCGGCAGGCCTCGCATGAGATGGAGGGACGAGCTGGACGCTTTTTAGCGGGACTGGCAACTTAAAGCAGAAGATCGTAGTGACTGGCGTAAATGGGGGGAGGCCTTTGCCCAACAGTGGGACACTACAGGCTAGTAGTAATAGTAGTAAACATCCCGTTGTGTCATAAAAATAAAAGAATCTAGAAGTTGTTTTAGTGGTGGAGGATGGATCATACTGAGACTAGCCTCTTGGCTCAGTTGGTAGTAGTTCGGCCTTGTGCGCCGTAGGCCTTAAATTTGATCCCCACTGAAAACAAATATTTGTGTGATGAAAGAAAATGTTTGTTGTCGTTCTGGGTGTTATATTATATTCTAATTTGTAAATTGTAATACTTTTCCAGGTCTAACAGAATCCACCAACGAGCCCCACCGCTCATTCTCAGCACACCCTGACAAGATATACCTCGTTCGTTTCCACCCCACTGCATCTAACTTACTGACCACAGCGGCCCATGACCTTACCATCAAGATATGGGACCTGACAGAGGAAACTCCAACGGCTAAGATCACTCTTACCGGTCATACGGAACAGATATTTGCGATTGATTGGTCGCCGTGTGGGGAGTATTTGGCTACTGTATGCAAAGATGGACTTGTTAGGGTAAGTTTGTATAAAATTAGGCTCATCATAAGTTATTTGAATGTCTTCTACTATTTAACTACTATTTAAGAGTGCCATGAACCATTTTCGAGTGTCCAACCGCTCCTGTATTAGTATTTGATTATATTGTATGCTTGTTGTGTAGTAGCTACCTAAAACTAATTGAATTGTTCGTTAATTGTTGTAGGTCCCTATAATATCTTAGGTTAAGCATGGTATACTCTAAAAAAAACATATTTCAGATAAAAGATAAACGAACTTTTGGTGAAATAAATAATTGATATTTTTTTTATACAACTTGCTGATTGAACAAACAAATGGCCCACTTGATGTTAAGCGGTAACCATCGCCTATAACAAAGCATTGTCTCGTATGTCACTCACGTCGGGACACTACCAACTTGAGGTATACAGATGTTTAGTTTCACATGCCAGTAATTACACCGGCACCCACACCCTTCAAACAGCAATGCTACTTAAGAGCGGGTCGTGCGAAAATTTGAGATGCGTTTTTAAAAATTCATAACTATAACTAAGTGACATTTTAAAAATCGCAAAAGGACTAATTGTAGACTATACATTTGAGATTAATTCGAATTTAAGTGTGTTAGAAAAATATACTATTTAACATGACATTCTATTTAACGCTAATGAAAATCGTATGTCAGAATCGTTGATTGTTGTTATTGTAGATATACAAGCCGCGTTCGTCCCCGGAGCCTCTCCGCTGCGGCTCGGGCCCGGCCGGCAGTCGCGGCGCGCGCCTCGTGTGGGCATTAGCTGCTACGCATCTCATAGTGACCGGCTTTGACAAGTGAGTGCTACGTTGTACACATAAACAAGCCTACTACATTTTTACTGTATATGTCTTGATTGTTCGTTTTTTTTTGTAACTCGCTTATTGCTCTAAATTCCTCGGTGAACAACCAACCGAGAGGGTTAAATTTAAAATCAGTGCTGGATGTACTTCCAGCGATAGCTGAATGAGACCCTTTGTGCTCGTATTTTTAGTTTATGTTAAGTATGATAATGTAGTTCCTAGGTTTATAACGAGACAATAAACGGTTTTTTATTTTTGTTTTATTTTATTTATTTTTTAATCTTAATTATGTTCACGTACACATCTATTATCGCTTCCACTCCAAATATTGCTATGCCCTGAACATTAGGGCCTATTATGTATTCACCATTTTTTAACTTTAAGACCTCACCATGTAACATAATAATTGCAATAAATAATTTGAGCATGAGTATTATTCCCTAACTATTGTTGGGAAGAGATTTAACCAATGAATCCACCCAGAACTCTGATAATAATTATAAAAAAGAGACTCCTAATTACGCAGTTACGCATTATAATAAAGAAAGCACTAATTCTACGCAGTTATCCGCCATTTTTGTATTCTCATGACTAGTGATGTGTTTCGTTGCCCGGTCTCAGAAGCGGTGTCTTATTCCTAAAATTGGCTTTCGTTATTTTTCCTTAAAAGATTGCATGAAGTCGTCTAGTGCTAATTTTACGACGCACGAACACAAGATCACGTATCAAGCGTTTTGAAAGCATAATGAGTGATTCGAGAGTGACATGAGCCATGCAAGAGTAGATAATGAGTCATTTGGTCCTTCAAACGGCGGATCTTTCAGTTCCTTAAAGGCCGGCAGCGCATCAGCACCACCTCTGGTGTTGCAGGTGTCTATGGGCGACGGTGACTACTTTCCATCAGGTGGCCCGTCTTTGTTAAAGAGGTTTTATTACACATAAGATGGCTGTCCACATGTTTTATATTTTTCATATAAATGTCATGTTTAAATAATTATGTCAAGATAAATATTCTTCTGAAATATATCAAGTGAGCAAGATCGGTTTTTACTTTAATAGTCTGCTCGTCTGCCAGCTATGGCATAAAAAAAAAATTGAGAGTGGAATGGATTATATTGAGTTATGTTAACGTACTAACTGATTTGCAGAGTGTCGGAACGCCAGATTCTGCTTTACAAAGCGTCAGATCTGTCCGCGCCGGTGTGCACGGTCGGGCTAGACGTGTCTCCGGCGATCCTACACGCACATATCGACCATGATTCGGCTACCATTTTCCTCACTGGACGGGTAAGATTTATATATATTTTTTTCACCAGTCACCTAACCGCTAAGTTAAGAGATGTTTACCGAGCATAGACAACGCCTCCTGATCAAATGGTCTAAGTAGCAAAACGTCCAACAGAGCAAAAGGTCTAATGAGCAGTAAGACTAATTAGCAAAAAGACCAAGTAGCAAATCGTCCAACTACCAGATGGTCTATATAGCAGAATGTCTAATTAGCACGTCAGTTTTTAAATGTGTACACTCATGAAAGAAAGTAAAAGAACATAATATGAAAATTAAATTAAATTTATTTCAAACTCCTGATTCCACCAATCAGCTTTTAATCTTTGCGGCCAGGTTTGCGGCCTATCTGTTGGGAACAGGAGTTGTCTATGTTCGGTTATTTGGTTCGGTACTTTATGATTACTTTGAAGCGTAGCGTGTGCTGTCTTTGAAACTTTTGCTTTTGTATTATTGCATACGACTCACTACGTGAAGTGGCACCACACTAAAACTTCACTGCTATTATTTTAGATTTGTAAAAGGATCATATAAAAAAAGAACTGGCACCTAGACTCACCTAGCTTTAAGACGTTTCAAAGTGATTCTTGCAATCCAACTGAATAAATATATAAGGTTGCCTGGGGTTCTTTAGTGGAAAACAAAATGAATTGAATTGCAGACATTATTTAAATATAAATAAATTTGCTTTGATCGTTTGTAGGGCGATTCAACGATCTACGCGTACGAAGTGACTTGCGAGCCTCCGTACTTGAACCCATTGTCGCACCATCGCTCGCCCTCGCTACACCAAGGCATCGCGTACTTGCAGAAAAACTTATGCGCTGTCGATAAAGTAAGTTTGAACCTAGATTCTGAACCTAATGTCAACCATCATTACTTGTCGTTGTTGTTTACGTAGGTAAGTCTAATATCCTTAAGTATTTGTGTTATAACTACATATGTTTTATTTAATTATTTATATGCTTTATTAGGTATATTAAATTTTAGATAAACTAGGATATTACTTTTATACCGTTTTTCTAATTTTCGCTAATCATCTCCATCAAAAGGTTGTCTGAAACAGATCGCTCTTAACGATAAGGTCGTCTTTTGTACCTTTAATAGTAATATTTATTTTAATGTCTTTTGCGTACGATAAAGTATTCATATATCTATCTTTACGATCTTTTTGTAGTAAAACCATAGAGTATTAGTATAATTTCATAGAAAACTTTGTAACCAAAGATTTTCTTTCCAGGTGGAGTTTGCACGAGCGCTTCGTTTGACAAATGGAAACATTGAGCCTTTATCCTTCACCGTGCCCAGAATAAAGGTACCTAATACATACAATAAAACAAAGTTGGGGAATAAAGGTTCTTGAATGGTGACCACGAACCGGAAGACGAAACGTAGGGCACCCGCCCACCAGATGAACCAACGACATTGTTAAGATCGTGGGAAGTCGATGGATGGAAAGGGCTCAGAATCGTTTTTCCTGGAAATGTGTAGGGAAGGCCTAAGACCAGCAGTAGGCTCCTTCAAGCTGATGATGATGATGATACAATAAAACTGACTTTACTCAGAAGAATCATAAAGATTTTTTTAATATGCTAATATTATAATGAAGAAAGATTTGTATGTTTGTAACGAATAAACTTAAAAACTTGCTTGGCAAATTGGCAAATTCATCATCCGCGCTTGGTGTGCGGACTGGTTTCCGCAAGTAGGCCGCTGGCGGGCCCTTTTTCCGTGACGCTTGACACGTGTTGTTCGAATTTTTTTAGGTTTCCTCACGATGTTTTCCTTCACCTTTTGAGAGTACTGGCACAGTGCACATACATTTTTCGATAGAAAAACTCATTGGTACACGACTGGATTTGAACCCAAAGGCGGGGTCGCTACTGTATCGCTCAGCGCTAAAGTTATGTGCCGCTAGTTATTTTTACTGGTAAAATTAAGTAAATCATGATTTTTAATTTCAGAGCGAGTTATTCCAAGACGATCTATTCCCGGCGACCCTGGTCACTTGGGAGCCCTGGCAGTCTGGCTCAGACTGGCTAGCTGGCAAGCCGTGCAATGCTCGCACTGCCAGCTTGCAGCCACCCGGCATGGAACCTTGTGAGTGGCTTGATCTCTTGTGATTCTGCCAGTTTTTGGCAGAACTGGCGATCTGGCCATTCCTGGTCAAGACTGGCTAGCATCGCCATATAAAATAAGCCAAAAATAAGTTACATGACGTCGATGTCGGTGGATGGAAAGGGCTCAGAATCGTTCTTTCTGGAAATGTGTAGGGGAGGCCTATGTCCAGCAGTGGACTTCTTCAGGCTGATAATGATGATGAAGTTACATGACCCAGAAAAGCAGGTTTCTGTCATGTCGAATAAGGAAGTACGGACCAAATAGATTGAATAGAAATACATTAAAACCTCAAAACCTTAGCTCTTAAAAATAAAAAGTGTCACTTTATTTGTTTTATAGTGTAGTAGGATAGATTCCGACAACCGTTGGGGAATAAAGGTTCTTGAATGGCGACCACGAACCGGAAGATTAAACGAACGATGACCGGTGGGGATCGAACCAACGACCTAGGGCACAGAGAGCAGAGCTACTACCAACTGAGCTGAGAGTCTCAATGATGATTCTACCTGGCTAAGGACTTGTTTATTCAATGTGTGTAACAGTATTGTTTTGTTTGCAGTATCGGCGCACACGCAATCTCCAGTAACCCGCGAGTCGAGCGCTAAGACCGCACAGAAACCCAAACCAGATCTCATCGAGTCACATGTGCCATTGAGCACGAAGGAAAAACAAGACAATGTAAGTAGCTCTCTCTCCTTCTCTAAGAAACCCAAACCAGATCTCATCGAGTCACTTGTGCCATTGACCACGAAGGAGAAACAAGACAATGTAAGTAGGTCTCTCTCTCCTTCTCTAACAAACCTAAACCAGATCTCATTGAGACACATGTGCCATTGAGCAAGAAGGAGAAACAAGACAATGTAAGTATCCTACTCTCTCCTTCTCTAACAAACCCAAACCCTATCTTATCGAGTCACATGTGCCATTGAGCACGAAGGAGAAACAAAACAATGTAAGTAACTCTCTCTCTCCTTTTCTAACAAGCCTAAACCAGATCTCATCGAGTCACATGTGCCATTGAGCACGAATGAGAAATAACACAATGTCAAAGAGAAAAGAGAGATGAAGATACAAGGTCAAAATGTGAAAAGTTGATTCACGGCGTCCATCGTCTTAAATAGATTTTGTAGTATTAAATAAAGTTTCAATAAGAAAAGCTATATTATGATTTATGTTTTATTTCAGATACTTAAGTCAATGAGCGCCAAAGTGCAGATAAACCTCAAACTCGAGCAAGACAACATGGAGGGCGTGGACGAAGCCGAATGGGAACAGTAAGCGTGCAATACATTTAGGCCCCTAGTGTAGTCAGTCGGCTTGACGATCTTGAACCTTATAGCTATTAGATACGGCTGAAACTTGAATGTATTTTGAATTATTGTTTGAAATTTTAATTTTAGATTTATGATCTCGTTTTTGAATCGCAGATTTTTCCATCAACATAATAATGCTATTGGTTGAATAAAATATGACAGTTTTTATTGGTTTTATAGTGTTTACTAAACTTAATTAAATCACAAAGATTTATATAATGTCCCAAAAGTTAAGAGCCGAGCGGGATTTGAAACCTGTGACCTTTCTCTTTGTTCAAATCCCGCTCGGCTTTTAACTTTTGGGACATTATAAAAATATGTCTATCCTTGTTTTCTATAAGCATTAAAAAGAGATGGATGAATTTTTATCTGACAGATAAATACAATTTTCAGAAAGACAGTTTTAAGTAATATACAGCCGTATTACAGTAGTATAAAGTTCAAAATCGCCAGCTGCTTTGTATTAGATTAGTACCGAGACTTGAGTCTTTGAGCGATATTTGACATGACATACTCGAATACTATGCTCAACGATGGACTTAGATATTGTATACCACTTTACCTGACATTGTTACTATTGAGAAATCAATCGATACTTTCACATATCGATTATATCGATGTTTATAAAAAAATAAGCTTCGCGCTTACAAGTATCAAAACATCTTTGTCAGATATAAATATGTGCCCGTTTTCACTTAACTGTCAATACAAGAGTGGCGTCACGGCAGTTGGTAGTAACTCTGCCTTCTGCGTAGGCCGTGGGTTCGATCCCCGCCGAGAACAAATATTTGTGTGGTGAACACAGATGTTTGGTTCTGTCATATTGTATTCTAGTGTATTTACAAAAAAAGTATTCTAGTGTTATATCAGCTATCCAGTTTCCATAGTACAAGATCTGCTTAGTTTAGGGCTAGATAGTGTTTATTATTTTATCTACGTAAGAAAGGTGTAAGTGTAAACGGACATATAATACCCCTTGACATGTAATATTTCATACCCATTCCTGAACTGACTTCAAAGTATTTTATAGATCTTTTCTTGTAAAACTATAACTACGCAGTGTTTTGAATATGTATTGTATTAGGAAAGGTGGACATCTAAAACCACCTACAAAGCCTACATTACGGTGAACATTCCACACATTATCTATTTAGCCCCAAACTGAGCAAAGCCTGTACTATGAAATAGCAAAGTACGATTGTATTTACTTATCTGAGGTCCGAGTATTGGAAGGTTGGCAAAAGTTTTGACAGACTTGAATATACATATAGATAGTACAAGTTTTGCTCAGTTTGGGGCTATCTTTCTAGATATGGTATGGAATGTTCACCAATATATTTTTGTTTTTGGGTCAAAACTTTTGAACGAAATAAAATTCTACCAACTTAAGATTATGACCTTTTGGCCAATTAACATTTTTTTAGGTGAAGAAAGTCACCCAAAGTGGTTACAGTGGCCCCTTTCTAATCACAATACTATTCTAAAACACGTTGTATAGCATTTTAATATCTTAGCAAATAATAATAGTCGCGGTTAGAATGTAGGATAACGAAATTTTTATCGGCACTGTATGCTATAGAATTTGATATCTATATATTTAGAAATAGGGTTGATTTTTGCATAGCAGATAGTTTACAATTCTCCAAAAAAACCGAAAGAACATATGGCCCAACTGATTTTAAGTGGTGACCATCGCCTATAATAAAGCATTGCCTCGTAGGTCACGCACGTTACAATTTTATAAAAAAAAGTTTGTTATTCAAATCAAATCATTTATTTTACATGAATGGTGTATGTACATACATACATAAGATCTTTAATATAGAATAAATATAAAAGTAAGTAGCACACTTTCCCCACTGCATAGCTGAGTGGGATGCAAAAATTGTGGGTTCATAAAATTAAAGTCATGAAATTTCAGAAACAGTGCTTGACAGTTCTCCATTGAAAAATCAAGCACACTCAATCACTGTTTCTGATTACGGACCATAAAGTATTAATTTATAGGAAACTTTGATGATGAGGTTTTTGAGATTATAATATTAGACGTCCCCTGACTACCATCTATAAGAAGATTTCAATACAAGGGCAATGCGAGTCGTTACTTATATATTTTTGACGTGACAACGTCTTATAATTCGATGGAGCCGGCTGCACGCACGAAAAAACATGACTCATGCGGCGTTACCTCGCTCTGAGGCGTTCCATTTAAAGCTTGAAGTGCAAGCGAGAGCGCGGAACGAGCGACAAAAAGGCACGCACGGCCTCCGCGTTCAGCAGCGATCGACATCTGTCTCTCTCCTACTTGAGTGAGCGATGCGTCCGCGTGGACAGCTGTATGACGTTGTCACGTTCAACTATCGTCAGTAAACCGACTTTACAGGCAACCGATTTTTCTAATTTAAAATACTATCTGCTATGCAAAAATACCTGAACAAATAATGAACGTTGTGATCTCAACGACCAAATCAAATGACGATGCTCACTTATGATGCTCACATTATTATGCATTTTGTTCGACACGTGTTTTTGAGGCGTATTTCATAGTACAGTCAACGACAAAATTCTAATACTCCCAACCAGCTTAACAGCTTGAAATATATTTAGGTGATTTTTGCATTTTTCCAATTTTATACATTTTTAAATTATGGGTGTACTTTATTTTGACGCTGACTGTACGTACATAGAACGTTTATTTGTTATTTTCGTACCCATAAAAAGTACTGCAAAAAGTAAGCAAGTGCCAAAAATAATGTTTGGACGTCACTCTGACTACTCCCTTTGCTCAAGACTTGATTAATTAATCTAGAAGATTTCTTTTTTGAGAATATTTAAAGTTATGAAAAAAAAAAAACTTTTTATAGTGACGAGCCGATTTAATAATATATTTTATTTTGTAATTATATTTTATTAACTTCTAAATATGTATGTTGTTAAATAATATCAATAAATAATAATATTAATAAAAAATGATCTCTATTTAGCTCTCAAATGTTTTCAAAAACAACAAAATGACTTTGACATTGACATTGAATTAACAAAGACACGCGAATGACAATATAATTAACAACAATGAACGCCGCTGCAATGTCATGTTTGCTATACATCTATTAATGTAAAAACTAGACCTCGCGCAACATAGCTCTGCGCGTGACATATGGCAAAAAATATGAAAAACATGGACTGGATAATTTCCGATCACAAACATGAATGGGTTAATCGAACTTCCATTACGGTTAACGCATTTGATATTATAAGATTATTTCAAGTTGCCAATACGCCTCAAAACACCGACACGCAACATTCCTACATATTGCCATAATGAAATGCATTTATTTACTTGTGATTATGTATTTTATATATTTATAGATAAAATAATTGTAAGTGGGTTCAGCTGTCTATAACATATGGTAGTGTAATAAGTAATGATATTTGCGTATAGAAGCGAAACTCTTTCGGTTCGTCACACATACTTGTAAACACGGAAATTGACGGTTTCATCGTCCTATTTTGTTCAAGCTCCAACGGTGTTTGAAATTTTATGTCGTAGAAAACAATTAAAAAACTTTTAAGGAGATATTCTTTATTGATTTTTATAGTGTTTACTACACTTACGGAAAATAACAAGATTTTTTTAATGTCCCATTAGTCGAAAGTTCTCAAGTTAATGGACGCAGGGCAGTGCATCGTAGGATACGTTACTAACGTGCGTGACCTACGAGGCAATACTTTGTTATAGTCCTAATCACACACGACGAATAACTTCTAGAGATTCCTAATACCGAATTAACGCGACCGTCGCTTCATCTACACTACAAGCTTGACATTAACAATCTAAAATGTCTCAAAACTTTTTGCTACGGCCACATTTTTGTATTAAAGTGGCCGAAGAAAGAAAGAATTTCGCTTCTATACCCTTATTATTTAATACGATACGATGAACTCAGCTTAGTAACAGTAATATATTTGTAAGAAGGATAGGGTATTGTACGTATAGGGAAATGAAATCAATATTATTTCAATATAACGCATTTAAATTCTTTAGCCGTCATTGCAAAAGACCATGTTGTGGGTATCTAGAGTCTGTGCAACATAAGTATGTGCGTGACAGATGGTAGAAAACATGAATAAAATGAGCTGAAAATTTTATCTTCCGATCAAACATGAATGGGAAAATTGAAAGTTCTTAGTTTTTTTAAATCAGTTTTTTTTTACTTTTCCGCCGTCTCTCACGCGCAAAGCTATCTCACGCGGACTCTATTAGTAACTACGGATACCATAATATCTAGACTTTGAATAAATATTAGCAGATCATGCTATTTACCCTGTCATTCCTTATCCCTGACACTAACGGCTCTATATTCTTGTCACTGTCTATTTCATGTCAATAAAAAGAGACAACGATAGACTTATCTGTCGTTTTAGTAATCCTGATTATCATTACTGCAGACTTAGTGAGTTGTGACGTCAGAAACCTATCGGTCCCAAAAAAATTGTATAGAAGTGATCACACTATTGCAGACAGCGTGGGTCCACGCATTATATCACTGTCTCTGTCTGTTCCATAATAAATGAGAGGGACAACCGATATAGCAACACAGAAGGCTGCAGTAATGACATAATAAAGCCCTCAGTGATCAATATGAATTAAACCATATTACTTTTGCAATGACGTGCTTCAAATATCTTTGTTTTAAAAACCTCGAGTTTAGTGTCGCTAGATGATGTCATAGTCTATCGTATTTGCTCAATGCACCAAAGAGTTTCCAGTTATTTAAAAAAAAAAACATTTGTAAGGACTTGTGTATGCATTTATTTTAAAAAGTTTGTTTCTAATGTAGCTGGGTAATAAGCAAGCTATATAGGACGACTAAGTAAAAAGTCATCTGTTCTTAAAGCTAGGTGCCAGTTCCAGCCTAGAAGAAAATAAATTAAATAAATCATTAAAAATAAATTTATTATAAAGCTTGCCTATTACTCTGGTTCAATAAATTGAAACAAAAATAACAAACTGTAGTATTGTTTGAATCTCTTGATGAACCGTGAATATTTGAGCAATAAACGAAGTTTCTTTATCTCCCTCACTCATTATAATACGGAGCAGGATAGAAAGCTTTCTATTTACTTAATATTACTTATTCACTAGTCAAAAAATAATCCTTAAAAGCAATTTATGGCCAACTTCATCAACACATTAACGAGCCGTTTGTAACCGGTTAAACATTCGTTTAAAGAATATGGGTGACAGTCAATGTTTGAAAAAAATATGGCGTTACATAGTAAGTGTGAGACATTGCTTATAGTTCGCTCTGTCACTGTTTGTGATTACCAAGTGGTAAAAGATGGCAGTAGCTTGTATACTAATTATCTTCTAAGAAACAGTTGTAAAGCCATTATTGGCTAGGTTAAACAACAGTTTGATGACTTGTAAATGTGTTGGTGAAATTGAGCCTAAGGGTCTCTACACATTAACTATATTATGTAACTTAACTGACAGATACAGAATAATCTTTTGCATAGAAAATGCACGAGACGTATAAAACGACATTTAGAAAAAAAGAAAGAAAATACTTTTATTTTGGACACACAACACACAGCACAAACAGAGCACATAACACAAAAAGAAAGAAAACAGAATAGTAAACAGAACAAAGAGTAAATACAAATATTTATGTGGAGCACAAATCCGTCTGTGCGCGTGTCCTTATGCGCGTACATTTGTTTTGTGTCTGTGTAAGAACCGCACACAGATGCGCGTGGACAAATACATTGTGTGTATGTCTGTGTTAAAACTATTTGGATCGCGGCTTTTGTATTGGATTTAGTCGAGTGTCGAGTGTCTTTACTGTTACTGTACTAAATTAATAAATAAAATAATGAGGAAATAAAGATTGTGTTGCATCTGTCAAGGATTATTATAAAATGTAGTAGAGGCCCTATGTATATCAAAATGTATTAATTTATCGGTATTTTTTATAGATAAGATTATGTATTTTAGTTTTAGTGGACTTGCTTTATTATAGTGGCATTTATGAACTACCCTCTGGTACAGAACTTCAGTTTGACCCATGGAACAAATTTAGTTGAAACGCAGTAAAATGTTTAGATTGCGTTGATTTGTATGTGAATTTATACAATATTACTTTAAATTAAAATACTTTACTTTTGTATACCTTTATGCTTATGTGTACTACTATTGTGTACTTTGATATAATATTTTCATGACTTGCTTTTATATAATTGTGAAAATGTACCAGAAAAGGGCTTATAATGTAATCTTTGGTTATTACATGCACAATAATTTTAGACGGTATTTTGTAATAACTTTTCTTAATATACTATGAAATATCACCAAAACGCACTTTTCTTTACTACAATTAACATCATGTTCTGCACAACACATTGAGAAAAACTAAGAAAGGACCAGTTTTAAGGCTGACTGGTTATACAATACAATACAATGATAATCTTAGCCGAAATACCAAGTGCTATGACAATAATTTGTTTCAAAACCTTCCAGTGCTGTCCCCAATTTTTCTAAAAAAATATAAATCTCGTGCCAATTTCTTTTAGACTTTTGATAAAATGCCATTATTTTAATATTTTTGAACACTATTGTAGTAAACAAAAAAATATCATGGTTATTAACAAATAAAATTTGCTGAAATTGTTTTGTGACCCAAATAAGACTTTTTGGCCGTTAGGTCACGCTGTGGCACAACGAGAACTGATGGGTGGTTTCTAAGGCAACTTACGTGTTAGGGATTTTAGTAATTCGTTGACCGATCTACCATTTCAACAACAAATAAAATTTGCTTAAATTGCTTTGTGACACAAATAAGATTTTTTGGCCGTTAGGTCACGCTGTGGCACAACGAGAACTAATGGGCTGTTTTTATGGCAATTTACCCTTGTGTTTGGGAATTTAGTAATTCGTAGTAACTACCTCCAACTTCAACAGAAAATATAACTTGTGTGAGTGCGTGTATTTTTGAATTTTGTAAGCGTACCAGATACATACCCTAGTAATAAGGTCCAATAATTGGGACATATTTTTATTATTTTGCAATTTTTTATTAAACTCTTGCTAAATTAATTTCGTGTTTTTATTTTCTACCCTTAACAATCTAATTCCTTATGTCAATGCAGACCTAGGCTATATTTATTTGTTTAAAAAATTTATGTCCACCCGTGTGAAGCCGGAACCGGCAGCTCGTTGTTTATAAAGTACTCGCTAGCCACTAATTATTAGATACAAAGTAGCCGCATCAGAACGCGAGCCACAAGGCTGACCTTTGGCCAGTGAACTTGACCGTCGCTATATTGAGGTCAATTGGAGATCTCGCATAGCGTTTGATTGGGTAAGACTTCCCGCAAATCTATAGGAATTTTATAACGATTAGTTCCGTAGCAAGCCATGCTGAATAACGACTTTGAAATTAAAAACAAGGAAGAGAAGTACAGATTTTGTTTTTAAAGGGTAGATCGTGGGTTCAAATCCCACTCGGCTTCATTGCTTGGTTTCATCAGCTAGTTGTATAAAAAAATATGATAAGGTAACCGTGTGGCCAGGAGATTGGGAGCCCGGCTGGTTTGACAATATTTAGTAATGAATTAGTGACGCAGATTTGTACAGGGTTCAGAATTTGTGACGATTTCTTGAATAACATTCATCTAAATACCTAATATTTTTGTGTTAAAATTTTCTCCGTCGCAGAATATTGACAAGCAAATGAGCTTCCTAGAAATATTTATAGGTACTTGATAATATTATGGATCCATAAATGATAGGTTGTTACGAAATTCAGAGAAACATTTACCTAATGGCGTACCTAACCTACCTGCTAGGTACAGTGAATAGACACGTGGCGACGACGTGTTGTGGAAAGCTTTATTTACTTTCAAATTCAAGGCACACTTCCTTTCTAAATTCTAAACCCTGAAAAATCCGCAATCAGCTTCCCTCTATTCAAGTTTCGCACAAATTGGGGCCATTCATCTATCGATGGTGACAAAGGCACGAAGCTTGGGTTACCTTTGGAAACATTTTCTAACCACAAGAAAAACAAAGAGTAAAGAGTTGCTCAGGCATTTCTGAAGATTTAGGCCCGTATTCCGAAACAGTGCTTGAGTCTGAGTCGAGCCTCAAGCGTAGATTTTATGACAGTTCTCCATTGAAAAGTGACAAAAATCTGTGCTTGGGGCTCAACTCAGACTCAAGCACTGTTTCGGAATACGGGCCTTAGAATCACAAAGGGTATTTTAGAAAAAAAAAAGACGGGTTGCACTCCGGGAGTGCCGGCAGAAGTGAAAACTTGATTATTAAGTTCGAGCAAAAAGGGCCCACTAGAGGCCTTGCGGAAACCAGCCCGCACATCAAGTGTGGATGGTGAATTTGCCGAAGCTCGTCGTTGGCATCAGTGCCTTGCCTACCTTATTCATAATACCTAAATAAATACAGTAGATCTATAAAATCATGTACCAATGACCACGACTACCTGCCGCGGGCGGCCGCTAGTTCATAAAATCTATAATAGGTATGTACCTATACCTACTACAGTCACGAAAAACGCCTTGGTATGCTTGCTACTAACTATTATCTATTCTGGCGAGCGAAGCGGCAACGTCGCACACCGGGTACGGCGCGGTCAGTCGAGCGGAACGGCAACGTCCTCTCCATCCGTCTTACGCTTTTTCGATCAGGTCACGTGATCCTGACGCGAGTTTAAGATTTTATACCCATTACAGAAAGTGCTCAACGCCGCTAAAGAAGTTTTCACTTCAAAAACAACCGGAGAACCTCCTCTTTTTTTTTTATTCAGTCTTTTAGGTTTATTTTATAAGTCAGTTAGAAATCACAATCATCAAAGTTGTATGCAACCGCAGTGTCGCCAATCGATTACCTAGAATCGGTAGAATGGTAGAGACGGACCGTAGTTTTAAAAATAAACAAGTAGAATTTAAAACAATTGTTAGAAGTAAGTATCACAGTGGCGGGAAAAAATGGCGGAGTAGAGAAAAATTATAGAAAAAGTTCATAATAATATAGTTTTACCCCATCTCATAGTACTCAACCAACCACCACACACAGAAAATAGTTGAACGGCCTTGTGGCCGGAAAAGTGTTGCCAAAATTGGTTAAAAAATCCTTGGCCAAAATGCATGAGCATGGGCTCCTTTCTCCATACAAAGGCTGTTTTTACGGGAGTAGTAAAATTAAGAATGCCTTGTCTCGCAATAATTACCTACTTTCCCAACAAAAAGTTAAAACCAAGAAATACTTTACTTTTTTTACCTCTTCCTTCCTTCCTCTTTCATATAGAATCCTCTAATTTAGTGATACCTATTTAAAATGTAAAACTGGCGCATGATCGAATTTTGCAGTATTTTGTATTCTGTGTGTGCATTCTGTGTAACATTAAAGATCAGCAAATATATCATTTTTTTTTTAAATAGATTGCTAAGCATTTGGCTGCCATCACACCTAATGGAAAGTGAGGATTTTAGTCCAAACAAGTTTTAATATAGGTAGGTACATAAAACAAAAGTCTTATTTACGAAAACTAGTTCAACAGTCGTTGGTGATGATGATGATGATTTATTTTATGCTAAGTCCACTGAAAGTAAATAGTTTAATCTTTCCTTTACGGGTCTTTTTTTTATAGCGTTAGTATAAGTTTTGTTTTTGGTTTATTTACGTCTCTTACCCATATTAGGTAAGTACCTAATACAACAAAAGTAAAACCGCGGGCTACAAGCTAGTAAGCGATCGATGAGGTATTCGCATTTCGGACCCGCGATTTGATTCCTTGTGGAATGTCGATGCTATGTAACCCTTTTATAATCGATTTCCTCTTTATAATATTAGTTTAGGCAGATGTTCAACCACAACGGGAATTTGAAGAAGGCCCTAAGAAGAGTACCTAACCTTAATATGTAGGTAGGTACAGTCAAAGCCAAATGAAAATGGTGATCGAAAACCAATACTTAGTCTTTATGAATGAAAACAAAAAGATTAACTAAAGCCTTGAGCACACTAACTTAAGCGTAATATCGTTGTCATATTTGACAGCGTTTCACTGATCGCCACCGCAGAACGCTTAGATAGGCGCAAAGTCAGTTTAAATTAGAGGTTAGGTATTTTAAGTGGGTAACTTACTCGTTATTATTTCAACATAGTGAAAGCTAAATGAAAGCACAATTAATTAAATCTATACATTTAATTCAAACGACACGTCACACGAATATGGGTCGGAGGCCAAGACTCTCGAACCAGTACCTACCAAAGGAACAGGGAGTTCTTATAAGTAATACACACACACATAGAAAATGCCATACCACTGCTCATTGACAACATTTTAACTCTATCAATAGGAGTTAGACGTGATTTTATGTATGTACCATACATAAAATCACGTCTGACTCCTATGATCTTGACATACCTCATTCGCTTCATTCACTCGCATAACATTCTTCATGTATGACGTCGGTTTTGGGTACTCCTGACCTGGCCTTTTCTCTAAAACGCCTGCTATCTGATATGCGCAGAGTTTTTCCCCTTCCAGCAGTCCCATCACGCTCGCCTGATGCATCAGTTTTGTTAATCTGCTTTCATCCATTCTCTTTACTTTAGTACCCAAACCATCTTAGCATGCCTTTCTATCTCTCATCACTACGTCTTTCTTTTATAAGTTATATTTCAAATTATTGTTGCAATTTCACACGTCAATATTTTCTGTCAATAGTTCTGTTGACAGAACTACTGGGATTTTCCCCCCATTAGTTTTGTGACTTAAAAAACTGCTTTACACCTGACTTTTATCTCTACTTCAATCTGAGGAGGTAGGTAGGTAGGTACTGTGATGAGTGATGAGTCACAGAGTATTCTGTAGATGAAGCTAATCTCATCTCAAAGTTACTATCCCCATCGATGTTCGGCCATCTGCATTCGATAATATATATTCCACGCCGTTCTGCTCTGCCCCCCCTCTGCCCCCCTTGCCTCCCTGCCCCCGACACACGGCATGGCTTCGGATAAAGCCGACACAGTTGTTTGTTACACCTAAACAATTAACCGACGAATTTGGTATTTCATTTGAATAGGAAATGGGGACGAATGGATGCGGTCACACAGAGCTGGCTTCAGGTGTTTTTTAAATAGATAAATAATAATTTGGAATTAAGGATATCGAATGGCGACCACGAACCGGAAAACGAAACGTAGGCCCACCCTATGGACCGTCGACATCGAACGATTGCCTACAACAAAGCTGGCATTCCACTGCCTCTCTCACTCAGTTGGTAGTAGTTCTGCCTCCTGTGCCGTAGGTCGGCGTTCGCCCCACCGAGAACAAATATTTGTGTGGTGAACACAGATGTATGTTCTCTGTGTGGGTGTTATATTGTAGTCTAAGTCAGTATTAAAAAAAAGTATGTGTATAAGTACATAATACTATAGTATCAGCTATCAGAGCGTCGATTTCAGCAACACGGCTCGATTTGATCACTGAATCCGCGTTCGCTTTTCAAATTTTTCAAAAGAAAAAAATGATTACACATCAATTTACGCGATAGCTTGAGTGAATTACGTTGCTGGATCCGACGCCCTGGTTCCCATCGTACAAACTCTGCTTAGTTTGGGGCTAGATAGTGTTGTATTGATTGTTCTAAATATTTATTTATTATATTTTATCTCTATCTTTGCTCGAGTCATGCTAGTTTGGAGTTATTCAATTTAAAACTGATGTTATGTAAAATTGAGCCTTCTACAAATTAATCTTGTTACTCTATCCTCGAAGGTATTGTATGGCTAAAGTTTGAAGTTAGTAGAACATAATAACTAGGTATATTCTATGTTCTATGAACTAATAAACTATATTTCCTAGAAGTTACTGAATCTCTAAATTGGTCGAAGGTAACCCGCAGGCAAATTTCAAATTTCAAAGTCTCTTAACTCATCTTCATAGGTATATCTTACTAGTTACTAACACACCCTTAACCCCCTACTATACTATCCCCCTTACTATATTATTTCACCGTTAGTAGGTACCTACGTATTGTTTGTTTTAATAAAGGTGTAAGGTTTTATGGTTGTAGTATGGCTCTTTGTGAATGGTTCATCCGGGTGCGTACTACCACCATGCCTAATTCTGCCGTGAAGCAGCATCGCTGTGTTTCGGTTTGAAGGGTGTGGGTGCCGGTGAAATTACTGGCACGAGAGGCTGAACATCTGTATGCCTCAAGTTGATGGACGCAGGGAAGTGCATCGTAGGGCACGTTCCTGTCGTGCGTGACCTACGAGGCAATGCTTTGTTCTAGGCGATGGTTACCACTTAACGTCAGGTGGGCTATATGCTTGTTCTATTAGCAAGAAGTACAAAAAAAAATCTAAAAGGGCCTGACTGAAACTAAACAAACAGAAACTACAACGCCAATAAAGTACTTTTCATCCCACCTGCTCTGAAAGTGTGTTTTTGCTGTTTAATTTCTGACTGGAAAAGCCGTTTTTATCCGCTAGAGGATAAAGTAAATTTGAATTTAGAATATCGTGTTCAATAAGTTTGTGAATACACAACCTATTTACTTCTACCTCCATGGTGCCGAACTTATCATACAACCTTTTTTATTTTGTTAAAAACTCGCACTCGTAACCTTCTTGGTGTATTTGTGAGTTCAAAACACCATTAAACCTATTTACTTCTACCTGCATGGTGTCGAATTTATCATACAACCTTTTTAAATTAGTTAATAACTCATACTCGGACCTTCTTGGTGTGTTACTTTTAGTCGCGCCATGTTCGTTTTTGCATTTAGTCATTTCCTCGCTGAGGTGGGATGAAAAGTTACGTGTTGCACTCGAGTGCAAAGATTTTTCACCTTGTGCTCTTTTGATTCCTTCGCCAACGCTTAGGATTCTAACTTTTAAACCACTCGCTACGCTCGTGGTTAAACTTTAGAATCCTGCGCTTGCTCAGTCATCAAAATTGAGCACGCGGTTAAAAAGCAGCTTTGCACTCTTGTATAACAAATAACTATTACTGCTAAGATTATCCTAGTAGGTATCTTAGCTTAACTTACCTACATTAATACCTAAGTACTACCTACTCCTTACTCCAGCCCTGCACACTTAATTTAGCTCTAAAATATGAACCTATTGCCGCCGTGTGGTAAGTAGCGCCAGGTAGAACTATACCTAGGTAGGTTCGCTATGATGATTGCATTTCCCATTTTACGGCAGCAGTTACTACCTAGGTTTATGCCACAGACTAAATATTTGATTGAATTATAGAGTGATAAATTTTTATAGATCTGTGATCTTTTTATGACTGAACGGCGGTTAAACCGGTATTGAAAGGTTTAAATTTTAAAGAGAATTTTTCTATTTTCGAGTTTTCTCAATTTTTCCACTTTATAGTACTACTTAAAACAAAGACGAGAAAATATTTTACGGATTTTTTATTAGGCGGATAGCTCTCTTTTGAAATGAATTAGCTTAAGTTAAAGTTATTATAATCAGATTTGCAATGTGACACGCACTTCGCCCCTTCTTCTTCTTGTCGTGTCACTGGTTGTCCAAACCAAGTGTGGTGAAAGGATTTCAAGAGGCCCTAAAGGAGGTTTTTTTGTGCACTTGACACATATTTTCGAACTTTTTAGGTTATACGACAAACCGGACTTTGCCCCCAGGATGATTGTACTTTGAGAATGTATAGTACCTACCTATTAAGTAGTATATTTTTATCGCCTTCTTCTTCAACTTCCACGAGACAGACCACCCGCCCGTTGGTCGGATGACATTGTCAGAGTAGTTGGGCAGCAATGGCGGAGACTGGCACAGGACCGAAGAGAGTGGCGTATTAGACCTCGGCCTCGAATTTAGCGGGCAGCGGGGCAGCAGCGGCAGGATTCTGCGTAAAATCAAATGGAACCCCCCCGCCCCGCCCCGCTGCCGGGCCGCCGCCGCCGCGCAACCGCGCTGCCGCCCCGCTGCCCGCTAAATTCGAGGCAGAGGCCTTAGGGAGGCCTATACCCAGCAGTGGTGCTTATAGGCTGAATAGATAGATAGATTCTTCTTCAACGTCACGGGCAAAAGCTTTATTGAAAAGAACGATCGCATGACAACTTGTAATCATCATAATTTTCCCTAAGTAAATAGAATTTGTGTTTACGTGTTCATGTTTTCGCAAAATTGGATTCTAATTAGAAACAAAACAGTTGCTGTAATAACAAAAACAGACGAAAATAAATTAGCTTTCCGTACTCAAATCTACATTAATCTAAAAAGAAAGCATGTAAGTAAGCCTGTTTGTTAGGATTAGATGCTTAAACCTAGCCAAGGTATATTCTATGTTGCCGCCGTTGATTTACTCGCACACGACTTACTACTATAGGAATAAATAAAATCACTGAAATTATTTATCACACATCGCTTCCTAACTAAACTAAACTTATTTTGTGTGCAATCCAATTGCACACAGTTAAGCATAATATATATTTTTTCGTTTTCCGATACATATTTTGCCAAACTCATTCATGAACTTAAAAGCTGGGACACAAAATAGTTGCTCGCGATTTTAGATTAATACTTTCAGTAAAAAAAATATAAATTAAAAAATAAAAATAACAAAGACGTTGTAAAAACTAATTATTTAATTTATAATGTGCTGTGGTTACAATTGCAGTTGTTTTATTTGAAATTGTTTTAATTGGACCTGGGAACTCTACTATGGTGCCGTGGTCCAACTGCAAAGATAGTTGGACCACGGCCCTTACTAAAGGCCCGTAGTCCAACTAGTTGGACAGCTCAGTTGGACCACTGCCCCGAAACGGTGAATAATATGGCCATCTATGAATCCGCCATACGTTGCATCTATAAAACCTTATTTCTAAGGAAAATGAAGCCAAGCTAAATAAAGTAGCGTGCAAAACCTAGTAAAATAGAAACGCAGGATGGTATTATGGGAATAAGCGGCCGCAATACTGTTTAATCATATTAACTGAGGGTATAATCACCATATCTTGTTGGAAGAAAACGCGCGGGCTAATGAATTTCAGGCTTCGTGGTGTGGCCATGAAGTTACCGACTTTAAACCTTCCAAGAATAGAAAAATAGTATATTTCATTACAAGTGCGGGAAGGCTGTCATTGCAAAGAGTTCCGACAAATGTCTACCCGAGCCGAAGGCGAGGGTTGACAGTCGGAACAAGTTGCAATGACGGTTCCGCACGTGTACTGAACGACTATTTTTAATACAGTTGCGAAAAAATTAAGCAATTTAATAAAATAATAAAAATACCATTTGCTTTTTTCTCTTCTCTCCACGCAATAAGTTCGTCGTATGTATGCATGTAGCGACTTTTTGACTTTTCCGGTAAAATGTTCTCCGAAGCATTTTGTGCAATTATACTGAGTTCTGGTGGTGTTAATTCAAAAAAACTAGGGTCGAAATTACTCATTTTGTGCAACAAACAAATAAACTCGCAAAGAAAATTTCTGAAAAATGGCGCCAACCGTAAAATATAAGAAGAGATTTTTTTTTTCTTCACCCATTCTGGAAGGCAAAGGGAACTATACCCATACAACCAAGTCTTCAGTAGATTTTTTTTATTGATATGAATTGAAAATGAAATTTAATGAGATGAAATGAAATGAAACCTAACATAACTCATTCAATCAAATCATTAAATCTGTTAATGAAACAAATTAGTAGCTTCTTTTTAGAAATAATACGTATTTGCATGAATCATAAAACTTCGATGAATTTTTTTAGTAAAAACTTCATGGTTGGTTTTTCTTTTTAGACATTATTTTGACAGTTGGGAAAGAAAAAGCACTAGTGCGGGAATGGTAAAAAAAAAGCACGCGTGTGTAATAGACCACATCCCGAACGCTATACGTCCCTGCAATACGCCACTTTTTGAGCAACTGTATTAAAATAGTATATTTCATTACAAGTGCGGGAAGGCTGTCATTGCAAAGAGTTCCGACAGATGTCTACCCGAGCCGAAGGCGAGGGTTGACAGTCGGAACAAGTTGCAATGACGGTTCCGCACGTGTACTGAACGACTATTTTTAATACAGTTGCGAAAAAATTAAGCAATTTAATAAAATAATAAAAATACCATTTGCTTTTTTCTCTTCTCTCCACGCAATAAGTTCGTCGTATGTATGCATGTAGCGACTTTTTGACTTTTCCGGTAAAATGTTCTCCGAAGCATTTTGTGCAATTATACTGAGTTCCGGTGGTGTTAATTCAAAAAAACTAGGGTCGAAATTACTCATTTAGTGCAACAAACAAAGACAATTTCTGAAAAATGGCGCCAACCGTAGAATATAAGCAGAGATTTTTTTTTTCTTCACCCATTCTGGAAGGCAAAGGGAACTATACCCATACAGCTAAGTCTTCAGTAGTTTTTTTTTATTGATATGAATTGAAAATGAAATTTAATGAGATTAAATGAAATGAAACCTAACATAACTCATTCAATCAAACCATTAAATCTGTTTTTAATGAAACAAATTAATTAATGAAACAAATTAGTAGCTTCTTTTTAGAAATAATACGTATTTGCATGAATCATAAAAACTTCGATGAATTTTTTTAGTAAAAACTTCATGGTTGGTTTTTCTTTTTAGACATTATTTTGACAGTTGGGAAAGAAAAAGCACTAGTGCGGGAAAGGTAAAAAAAAAGCACGCGTGTGTAATAGCCCACATCCCGAACGCTATACGTCCCTGCAATACGCCACTTTTTGAGCAACTGTATTAAAAAAATATTATTCTACTAGTTAGTAGCTTTGTACTCGGTACACATAGGACAAGTAATAAAAACTTGCCGTACAAAGTCTACGAAGCTTGATGAACTAGAAAAATGTAGCTGAACCGATTTATTATAATAAATTCTCGATCAAGTTTACATTCGGACTAACGTCGTAAGCAAAAGCGTTTTTGCTTCTCTGTGGGACTAACAACTAAAGGCAATGCCGATTGCAATCAGTAAAACGCTGCCATATTTGACAGCGTGTCACTGATCGTTAAGATGTAGACAAGGCAACACGTTGGTTTTCTCGCCTGAAGGCTAGAGTAGAGGCTTAACAACCACATCATCATCATTCGAAGAACCGATACCAGCAGTCAGCCGCTGCTGGAAAGATTTGATTATTATCACCGGGGTGTGTGTCTCTCATAGTCACCACCAGGTCATGTACACTTGGTAAGCAGGTTGATGACAGCAGAGGAAGATGCTGTTGTCCATACTCTTATGCTTTCCCAGAAGGCCTGCACACATCTAGCGCGATGGCTATGGTGATCAGGGAAACGCTCTCAAATATTGCTCTCATATTTGACAGCGTTTTACTGATCGCCATTGTTGTTCCCGCCTGAATGCTTGAATAGAGGCTAAACGACCACTTCATCATCATTCGAACCAATACCAGCAGTGAAGACTGAAGACCACTGCTGGACTTTAAAGATTTGCTTATCACCCTGAAGGGTTCTTTCTTAATCACCACCAGGTCACCATACTTGGCAAGCAGCTTGATAACTGCAGAAAAGGATACTGTCCATACCCTTAAGGTCTACGCACATCTAGCGCAATGGCGATGAGTCAAACACTGTCAAATATTGCTGTCATATTTTACAGCGTTTCACTGATCGCCATCGCGTTAGTTGTAGGTACACAAAACTAGATGTGCTTTCCCTTCTTCTTCTTATCGTGTCACTGATTCTTTCGAACTAGATTAGATTCGATTAGAAAATGCTTTATTGCACAAAAAATAGTACATAGGCGAACTTAATGCTAATTAGCATTTTCTTCCAGTTAACCATGGCCGAACTAAGTGTGGTGAAAGGATTTTAAGAGGCTCCCTCTTGTTGCTTGCTTTCTCTTAGTTGCCTCATTTGACATGCACGAGAGGCGATACAGACACCACCATAGAATCTAACTCTCTAAGCTAGCTGAGTAAAGCAAGTTGCGTGGCCCAACGTCACAAACATCAACGTGTCGGCTCCCTCGGTAGGCCATTTAAACTCCCTTTTGATGTGCGACCCACTTTCAAGTTTTTTGCATTTTTCATCGCATCCCATCTGGCGTGCGATGTGCGCGGTAACGCATCTATGTGCCACTATGTCGCACTATGACTATGTCACGATATGCAGGGTTATTGGTAATTATAAGAAACCAGTTAAGAGCTCCTTCTGTACATCAAAACAAACAACTTTTGTTCTACGACTTTAAATAATTCGTTATTTTTTTCCATACAAAACTAAAAATAACAAACTTGTCACTCTAAATAATTATAACTCTATGCCCCGTGGCGTGACGCGCGGCAATCTGAATGAAAGGGGCGTGCGGTGCGGGGTCGCGATGCTACTACGGTGTTACAAAAACATAAAATATTTTTTTTGGGAAGTGTATCGATTGATGTAGTGATTTTTGGCAAAAGTCGTAGAACAAAATTAAATATTGTTTGTTGACGTAAAGAAGGAGCCCTTAACTGGTTTCTTATATAATAATATAATATAAGCTTTATTTACCTTCCACATTTCATAGTTTACTAAATTTACTTATCTTTAAACTAAATTAAATACTATTAACTTATACACATTTGTTTTCCTTGTTTCTTGCCTGTGTGAGGTCTGCTATCAGACCTCAGCACAGGCATCGGTTTCTTATATAATTACCAATAACCCTGTATATGTGGCACTACGTGATGCGAAAAACAGACACACACATGCATATTATACCCCCATTAAAAAAAAGCAAACAGGACAGCTTAGTCGGCCTAATCCATAGGAAAGACATGATCAATACGTGCAGAAAAATTCATTGGCTTTGGCCCACGACTGGTTTTTAGCACACTTTTGACCGGAAGGCGAGGTCGCTACTACTAGAGCAAAAATGGTCGGATTTTTTTTTTCATATTTATGTGATTACTTTTAGTTTTTCTCTAATCTATTATAGTTAAAATATCAATATATCGATGATCCAATGGCATAAAAATATTCCAACTAAATGGTCTTCAAATTGAATAGCTGTGTGGAAGATCGACAATGCCAAGGAGTTTATACTTTTAGACGAGCTCTTTCGTCAGAAACCCAGGTTTTTGCTTCGGAGAGGTTCTAGCCTCGGGTCAAATAGGTACTTGAATGTTATTTGTTCGCGCCAACACCGTTTGTTGTCAGCCGGGCTCCAATCGGGAGATTAAAGCCATTGGGAGAGCAAATACTTTAGATACGCCTTTTCAAGTTTCACGATAAAAGGGTTGTAGGGAAGTTTTTACCCAATTTCTTGAGAAACCATTAGTTAAGGAACTTTACTGTTTAATTTTACAAACAGGTCACGATTTCATACATCATCTACATTTTAGTCAGTTTTTGTAAGTGTGTGGATGTCCTGCGGCTGAAATGGTGATGATCATTCAGTCACGGCCTTCATGTGCCTTCATTTAAATTCCATCTATTCGAAAAGAGGCCCAATGTTCCTCGGTTAGTACGCACAGAATACTTAGACAATCTAGATAGATTGGCTAAGACAGAATAAGTCAATCCGGCGCATATAAGTAAGTGTCGAAATGGCTTTTGAATTTAGAATACTACTAAATAAAAAAGGTTGAAAACAATTCGCTTCGATAAAGTCCTGGCCGGTTATGAAAAAAAGCGAGCTAGCCGTGACAAAAAAAAAATTCGCGGAACTTTTTATTGTTTTTTTCTTTATTACTTTTCAAAATACTACAGATAATTTAGTTATAATTCACACAAATAGAATAAAAATAAGTTATATCAGTGCAAATGAAAATTTAACACTAGAAAGTGTAAAATTAACCGAAACTGTCATAAACAATTTATTACCGAATAAATCGATAGAAATATAATAATAACCTCAAGCGACGTTCTTTGAATCCCTGGCTACGTTCAGGATTTTAATCTCCTTCACTTCTTTCTGGATTTAAGAATACGCTCTCACCCTAAATACATTATTTTGTTCCCATCACAATCTACTATTGTAGAATAAATAATGTGAGGTCTATTATATCCAAAAGGCGTCAAAAGTATGTGGAAACTTTACAATCGACTATACCATTATTTTTACCACAACTATCGTCTTATTTCTGTTTTGTGCTGTTTCTACTTGAATACATCTCGAGTACATTATTGAAGCTCAAAGTCGCGCAACGAGCTATGGAGAGAGCTATGCTGGGAGTTTCACTACGTGATAGAATCAGGAATGAGGATATCCGTAGCAGAACCAAAGTCACCGACATAGCTCGTAGAGTTAGTAAGTTGAAGTGGCAATGGGCATGGCCATATAGCTCGAAGAACCGACGACCGTTGGGGAATAAAGGTTCTCGAATGGCGACCACGAACCGGCCGGAAGGCGAAGCGTCGGGCGACCACCCACCAGATGGACCGACGACATTGTTAAGATCGCGGGAAGTCGATGGATTGAAAGGGCTCAGAATTGTTCTTCCTGGAAATGTGTAGGGGAGGCCTATGTCCAGCAGTGGACTTCTTCAGGCTGATGATGATGATGACATTATTGATAACAATCGTATGACATAACCGCTATCATTACTACCATGCACTACGGTCCTTACGACGTCCTGTGTGTGGTGGGCGGCCAGTGTGGTAACAGTACGGTGCGTCATTTGGCATTCCATCCATATTAGTATGGGAGCTGACAGTCAGATTGCATATTGACTTGATACAAAGATGGGACTTGAAAAAAATATAATTACCGCTTCCGTCTCGTACTGATTTAGATCAGTTGAGCTATCTCTAGATTGTTTGTAACGGTCTGCAGATAGCTCAACTGTTTCTTGTGTATTTTGTACATTTTGTAAATATTTGTTTAATTGTAAGTTTCGTTGTGTAAATAAAGACTGAAAATAAAAAAAAAATACGGGTTTATAAAATTGGTATAAAATTTGACTTTTGGCAGCAGGACTAAAAAGTTACGTTGATTCCAAATCAATCAGAAAAAGTACGGAAAATTTATCGAAAGCACACCGCGGACGCACGACCAAATACCTACCATACAAAATGTCGTTCTATACACGCGTGTGTGTGCGCGTGACGCGTGCCTGCTCAAATCAGGCTAACCGCATTTACAATGAAAAAAAGATGGCTTTTTCCTAAGTGTTTCAGTAGGTATACTTTTGACAATTTATTGTTTCTTTTATTTGTTTATTGATTTAGAATTAGCATAACTCTGTGGTCTTGCTGCCTATAATACGGTTTTATCTTTGGGTCCGGCTACCATAGGTTTAATCTTTGTAAGTTGACTGGTAATTTGACTGATGGCTCCCGCACTATATTCACGCACAGGCCATTAGCACCCACATTGTCTAAACTAGGTGGAATTGTTTTAAAGACTTGATACTTTTAGGCTATCAGCCCTTTTCCTAGCAGCGTCGTCAAATTACACAATTAACATCTTTGAAATAAAGTTCAAAGTCGCGTGCGCTCTGCTGTAGTGCTTACGACCACGACCTTCAGCATCCGCCTTAAGAACCACGATCATAAATAAAATAAAATAAAAAAGCCTTTATTTCTAATATGTTATATCTACTTATTTACAAACTCGTTTTCTTACAAACTATTTAAACACTTTACTTACTAATTTTCGATTACATTTAGTTTATATCTAACATTAAGTCGCCACAGCGGCGTAGGCCTCTCCTAAATCCCTCCACGACCACGACCATACGAATTCATAAATGAGACTATATAGGTTATCTAATACCTAACTATATACCTACTCTCATATTTATGAGTAATGGCCTGCGCACACCTAGTTCGCTGGCGGTAGCGAACAGTGAAACGCTGTCAAATATCGCTGCCAAATCTCAAATCTGACCGCCAGCGAACTAGGTGTGTTCGGGCCATTAATAAATATGAGAATCATTACATAACCTCTAATGATTTTTCACAAATAAGCGCAGATAAAAAACCGTTTCAAAACTATTCAAATTTGGAAAACAAAAGCGTTTTATGAATGTTGGTGAAAGAAACAAAAGGCGGAAGACAAAGTTGAGACCAACTTTAGGTCAAAAACCGCCAAGACTTAGGCCCGTATTCCGAAACAGCACTTGAGTCTGAGTCGAGCCTCAAGCATAGATTTTTGACACTTTTCAATGGAGAACTGTCATAAAATCTATGCTTGAGGCTCGACTCAGACTCAAGCGCTGTTTCGGAATACGGGCCTTAAAGCCTGCGCACACCTAGGTCGCTTGCGATGACGATCAGTGAAACACTGTCAAATTTGACAGCGTTTCATTGATCGCCATCGCCAGCGACCTAGGTGTGCGCAGGCCCTTAAGCGTACAACCTATAATAAATTCATAGTCACACAATTTATACTAAGGTATTTTTTTCAACATTGTAGGTTACAAATATTTATTTGTCGAGGTTTTTTCCTAAATATTTTTATTTATAACTAAAGCCACGTTTTCTTACAATCTATTTTAAGCTTGAATAAGTCGACATTCCTTGATATTATTATACATTTTCCTTTATATTTTGTATCACATCCTTTATATTTTGGGTTGGGCTGCTAGCATTCCCAACCCAATTTCAGAATAGTGGGGTTTCTAGTAGTTCCCTTGAAGACGTTCATTTTTTTTCTATTTGTATCGAATAATTTCAGCATACTTTAACTTTAGTAGCAATATTCATAAATCTAAAACGAACTTATCTTTAGTTCTAAAACATGTGTCAAATTAGGGAGCCTCGTTGAGTCACACTTTTATTTTTATTTACAATGTTATTACCGAATACAGTATGGTGAAGTCTAATAATTAATATAACGAGCCGGTATGACCGAGCTTCGCTCGGGATTTAATTTTTTTGTAAATCGTATTATTAAAAAAAATTGTATTATTATTTGCCAATAGATGTCAGGAAGAGTCATAATCTTTAGTGGCTTATTTTTACTTACCAACGCCATCTGCTGGAATAGCTTGCAGTTAGTTGCTCACAATCGCCAATAGATGGCAGGAACAATCATATATTTAGTTTCTATTAGATTATTGCAAAAAACCATTTCTCGTCATTTTCTGAAAATAAATCCTAGCTAGATCGATTTATCTCCCCCGAATACCCCTGTATACTAAATTTCATCAACATCGTTGGCGCCGTTTCCGAGATCCTGAATATATTATATATACAAGATTTTCTCGTTTAAAGGTATAAGATTAAACGTAATAATAAGTCCATTAAAAAAATGATTTTTTAGGTTTCATTAGTATCCTCATTAATCTACAGTAATTTCAAAGCACAATTATATTATAATCGTCCATAGATGAGTAAAAATCAGTTTGTATCGAAATCGAACCACCTTAAAAGTAATCATACAAAACACAATTCGGGCTTACAGCGTCAAAGCCCCCAAACGGTATGTGCAGTGTTTTGATAAAAGCTATTCACAAAATGACAATGAAATGAACATTGACCTCTGAAACCATTCGGAATCTCAATGAGCCAGTTATTACGCACCATAGAGTTCCAAACTTCCGGAAGAGCGGTTCGAAATTCGAAACAAAAGATTAAATTTCGAACACATCAATGAGCTTACTACTACAAGTTTCAAACATTTTTATTTCGATTGTTAGTATAAAAAATAAACGAAAACTGATAACTGTGAAAATATTGGCTATATAAGTACTGTGTCCAATATCCCTATTAAAATAAGTTTCATTCCGTGAAATCCTCGCTTCGCCATCGACAGTAATATGTGGTTATTCAGTATTTAACGGTTAATAGTCAGTGGGTGCTATACATTCAGCCGACCGATACCATCCCATTCGCGCGCTTTTGTTCACAATTTAAAAATAAAGTATTTTACGCGCTCGTGAATAAGGAAGGAGGTTTTACAGACTCAAAGCAAAAAGGTTTCAAGCGCGAGTATTTTGTGGAAACCAAAAGCATTTCTGGCGTTTCTCTTTACGGGGTAACCATAGACAACACACATTTTTCGTCATCAGGAATACAGTGAAATGGATTGCATTCTACCTGTGAAATGCGGGAATAGGAAATAGTGGTTTTGAATATGGAACTTGGATTGAAACTGAGTAAATTTTGAGGTGAGTTGAATTTAGTTGCTTGTATTGCAAGTTTTATCTATTGGTTTAGTTTTCGGTTGTTTTAATCGTCAGCAAACCGTATTCAGGGAAAAGCTTAGCTAGGAATCTGAGAATAAGTTGGGTACGATCAAGCTCAATGTCGCTTAAATAATATCCAACGCTTATTTCCAATTATTAATTATTGACTTCTTCTTTTTATCGTGTAACTAGTTCGTTTGAACTAGTGTGGTGGAAGGATTTTAGGTACGCCTCACAGAGGTTTAGGCCAGTCGACTCACTCGGTTATTTGGATGACTTCTCAGCTGGCAACGAATCAGCAGAGAGCCATGTGCGGGTTCAATTCCCGCTGGGACAAATTCGTGGTGCATGGTACTCGGAGTTATGACACAACGTCACAATAAGTTTGCATGAGGATTGCGTAGGTAGTAGATAATTGTATTTTTTATTTAGCCCGGCAGCAAAGTTAAAGAAGTCCTAGTAGGTTAAAATTTCACATTCTTAGTAATATTTATTCCTATAAAAAAAAGTGAAAGCAAAATTACTCATTAGCCTACTTGGCTAGATTGTAGTGTAATTAGGGTACCGCATTGAAGGGGTATACTAATTTAGTGAAAAAAAAAAGAATAAAATTTAGTTCGGCAGCCAAGTAAAAGATTCCTAGTAGGTTAAAAATAGCAGTAGTAGAGCAGAGTAATGCAACAATAATGTTTTGAAGACATATGAATGCACTACGAAACAGAATTTTTATAAAACTGGTTCTTAAGTGATCCTTTTGTAACTTTCTTAAAGCTAGGTGAGTCTAGGAGTCAGTTCCACGCGACCAAGCCTAGACGAACAGACAACAAACTACGGCTTGGTTCCTTCCATTTTTTTGTATGATGGACAATGGACTGCTATAGTTTGATGCCGTGGGTTTCCTCACGATGTTTTCTTTCACCTTTCACCGTTTGATTACACGTGCACTAACTCACGTGCTCATAAAGTATTCAAAGATAATGAGGCGTTTATCGATCTCATGTGACCTACTTTACTATATTGGTCACGCAAACGGACAATAGATACTTAACGAAGTCATAGACATTATTAACAGACTTCAAATAAGGAATAGTTATTTTTGATACAAGAGTGCAAAGCTGCTTTTTAACCGCGTGCTCAATTTTGATGACCGAGCAAGCGCAGGATTCTAAATTTTAACCAAATCTTTGCACTCGAGTGCAACACGTGACTTTTCATCCCACCTCAGCGAGAAAATGACTAAATGCAAAAAAGAACATGGCGCGACTAAAAGTAACACACTAATAAGGTTCCGAGTATGAGTTTTAACAAGTTAGAAAGGTTGTATGATAAATTCGGCACCATGTAGGTAGAAGTAAATAAGTTGTGTATTCACAAACTTAGTGAACACAATATTCTAAATTCAAATTTACTTTATCTTCTAGCGAATAAAAACGGCTTTTCCAGTCAGATATTGAACAGAAAAAACACACTTTTCGAGCTGGTGGGATGAAAAGGTTTTTTATGTTTGTTATAGAATATTTTCATCATTGATGAACCAAAAATTTTTTTCTGAAGTTTGTACTTCCAGATTGATCCTAGGTATAGAAAAACCATTATTTATTAAATAGAAAAATCATCAAAATCGGTTCAGCAGTTAGGCCATGAGGTCGGTTTCGCAAGTTTTTTAAACTTTTGTTTATTAAATAATGACCATCACTTGAAATCACTAAAATAAGGCGAGAGATTGTAAGTGTGCTTCTTCTGCTTTTCGTGTCACAGGTCGGCAAGTTTCGGCAAGTTTATCATGCGCACTTGATGTGCGGGCAGGTTTTTCCGCAAGTAGGCCGCTGGTGGGCCCTTTTTGCGTGACCCTTGACACGTGCTGCTCGAACTTTTTTAGGTTCTACAACACGCCGGTTTCCTCACGATGTTTTCCTTCACCGTTTTGAGAGTACTGGCATAGTGCACATACATTTTTCGATAGAAAAACTCATTGGTACACGAATGGATTTGAACCCACGACCTTCGGATCGGAAGGCGGGGCCGCTACCACTAGACCACCAGTGCTTTCCGTCTCTCGTGTCACAGGTTCTTTAGAACCAAGTGTGGTAGAAGGATTTTATATGTGACTAAAAGAGGCTCTTTTCGTGCACTTGACGCACATGTTTTATTACCACATGACGGTTTCCTCACGTTGTTATCCTTCTTTTTTTTGTTTCAGATAACACCATGTTTTTTCTTCTCTTGGCGTGCGTGGCCACAGCATCATCACTAGAAGTGGAAATAACCACCGAGTGCCCTACATGCATCCTGGTCAACACAACATGCTACAACGTCAGCCACATCCTAGATCTTGAAGCTCCATTCAGAAAAGAAGTCGTGATCCACAAATTAGGAGTCCATAGATCTGTAAACCGACTATACTACTCTTTTGAACCAGCTATCAAAGATGTTGAATATTACAAAGTAGCATTCGTGAATCTGGACAGACACAATGATAGCGGAGTGATATCTTCCCAGAATCTGATATTTAACTTCGGGACTTTTGATATTGATCAGGATAACGGGTTGGTCTATCTTGGCGGTAGCGACGGCGTGTATGTTTTAGACACGAACCATAATAGTCTGACTCCATACAGTAGCCGCGGGGATCTTATACAAAGCCTGTTCTACAAAAACTATGTGTATTTCGTCGTAGACACCCAAATGGGTATAACTGCCAAAAAGGGAGAGCTGTTTCATAATTATCTGGAATACATACCGGTTAAACTCTTCGTGATAAATAAGTATGATGTTATAGTATTCCTAAACAGGTTCGGTCTTCACGTAGGGAAGGGTGAGACTGTGTATCGTTTGTCTATAAATGCATTTTTCAGAGGACTTACCATGGATTTGGACGGTAATGTCTTTGCTTGGTGGATTGATGGTATATACCGGGTTGTAATTGATTCCAAGCAGTTACATTACTCTAAGTTGGTGAAGCATGTTGATATAACTTCTATAGGTGCTATGACGTTTGACAATGAGAACAACATCATGTTTACTGTCGATGAGGGTCTGTATAAAATGAAGAAAGCTGAGAGTGGTTGCGGAGTTATACTGATTTAAAAATAAAGGAAAAATTATAGTGACCGCATAATATTTTAAGCATAAAGGGACGACAAAAATATAGGGGGAAACATAGATTACGCACAATACAAAAGGGATTTGATTCTTCTTCTTTATCATATCGTGTTCTAGTTTTTCAAATCAGCAGGGCTACCACGAGCTCCATATGGTTATGGCTATGGCTGTCAATTTGTGTATAGATAGGCTGACCCACTCATTCATTTTCTTCTTGGGTTTGAATGTGTTGACACTGTTAACACAATTTTGACAGCCATAACAATATGAAGCTCATGGTAGGCCAGCAGTTTGGTGAAAAAATCTATAGTGCGCTTCTAAAATATTTTTTTTTGTTTAACATTACAAAATAAGCCTATGAAATGCAGACATTTTTTCCAAAGGAAACGGTGTGTATATCTGTAGATTGTAGAGTCCTTCCTTCCTATCGTGTCACTGATTCTTTCAAACCAAGTGTGGTGAAAGGATTTTAAGTGCACCTCAAAGAGGCTCCTTTCGTGCACTGTAGAGTGGTATGTGGAGTGAGAAATGCAAAAAAACCAACGGTAAGACCACTGTGACGAAATCCACTAGTTATATTTTAAGTTTTTTTTACATAATTTAGACCATCCTTTGGCTACAACCTCACCTAATAGTAAACGACGATGTAGCTGACGATGGGGTGGATGGTCTAGAAGACGCCTTTATTCACTCTTTCCTTGAAGTGGGTCAGTTTGTAGTGGTCAGGAAAAACGGCCGACGGCAATGAGTTCCATTCCCTGGAGGTTCGCGTAATGTAGGTGGAGCCAAAACGCTAAGTGCGAGTGTGGTATGCTAACCAGGTATGGATGGTACTGAGCCGTGCGTCTGCCAGTCCTGTGGTGGAAGAGAGATGGAGGTATGAGACCAAGCAGTTCCTGACTACATTCCCCAAAATGCAACCTATATATAGAATATCGATAGGCAAGGAACTTTGCGACGATGTGTTAGACTCTGTTTCTCACCGAAATATAAAAAAAAATATCAAGTTTCAAAGAACTTAGTGCACTAAATAAAGGCAATTCTTAGTTTAAGCATACCTGCGTTATACTTAATGCGTTGCTGTGTTAATAAAATTATTTCACGAATACAAGTTGTTTGATTTCATATTTACTTTCATTATAAAAATTACTAAAATGTTAAGAAAGAAAGAAAGAAAATACATTTATGGTTAGGTGTGGACACCTATTAGTGTAGAAATAGGCCCCGACTCAGCTTTTATTTTAGGATCAAAACATGTTTTTTGCTTTCGATAAATAAGTTCAGTATCAGCTCTTCGTCCAGCCGTGGACTGATTATAGGTTGATGATGATGATGATGATGGTTATGAAATTCAGTATTTTTTTCTTTCTATATTCTTCTAGCGGCAGGCCTCGCATGAGACGGAGGGACGAGCTGGATGCTTATGAGCGGGACTGGAAACTGGATCGTAGTAACTGGCGGAAAGGGGGCAGGTCTTTTCCCATCAGTGGGACACTACGGGCTCTTCTTCTTGTCGTGTCACTGATTCTTACGAACCAAGTGTGGTGAAAGGATTTTAAGTGCGCCTCAACACTCCTTTCGTGCATTTGACACATATTTTCGATTTTTTTAGGTTCTACGATATGCCGGTTTCCTCACGATGTTTTCCTTCACCGTTTGAGAGCACTGGCATAGTGTACATACATTTTTGGGCTGACAAACTGATTGGTACACGACTGGAACCCACGACCTTAGGATCGGAAGACGGGATTGCTACCACGAGGCCACCAGCGCTCTACTACGGGCTAGTAATAGGTACTTAATAGTAATAGTAATATTTATCTATATTTATAAAAGAAAGTCGTGTTAGTTACACTATTTATAACTCAAGAACGGCTGAACCGATTTGGCAGAAAATTAGTGGGGAGGTAGCTTAGAACCGGGAGAAGGACATAGGATAATTTTTATCCCGAAAACCGGGAACGGGGCGTTATGCGAACGGGCGAGCGAAGCCGCGGGCGGCCACTAGTTTATCATAAAAAAACATTTGTTAGATCATATATGATCTAACAAATACCCAACTAAATAGTTACTATAGCATTGACGAGGCCTTGGCTGATATATTTTGTGATATGACTGTATGACATCTTCTCATTTAGGTATGTATACCTATGCAATTGTATTCTTAGGATGTTTATTTTTTTGTTGCCTGTTTAAAAAAAATATGATAATAATTTGTATGACGTATCTAAGAACATGGTGTATGTGGAAAGATAAATAAATGAAACTGAAACTGAAATAATACTAGAGATACGTTATCTTATCCGTTGATTCCCATGCATTAGACAATTACGAAGTATCTATAAAAAGAACCACATCACCAATGAAGCTAGTTTATCTACTAAAACAATTATAGGAACAAGGACAAGGCTAACAAATAGATTGATAGAAGTGTTTTTCATTGGAGATTAGGATACCCTTGGATGCTACTATAGTGGAGCTCAACTATACTGTATTACTACGTTTCAGTTTTAGTTTCAGAGTAAAAATGCTGAACAGTAGGCCTACCACAAGCTCTGTCTGGCTCTGTCTCTGGCTCTGGTTTTGAGTCTTGTGTAAAGTGACAGATGAAGAAATCATAAGAATCACTTTGAAATGCCTAAAGCTATATTAATGTAACCTAGGTTACATGTATGTACCCGTAGGCCTACCATGAACTCTGTCCGGCTCTGTCTTTGGCTCTGGTTTTGAGTCTATGTGAGTGCTCACCAGTGCATACTGTGTGTGTGACGTTTTGACGTTCATTTAGTCAACACTCACACAGAATCAAAACCAGAACCAGAGAGAGATCCAGACAGAGCTCATGGTAGGCCTACTGGTCTAGGTCCACGCAATTAAGCCCTAATAGAAAGAGCATGAAAATGAATACGACTAATTCGATGATATTTATGTGATCCTTTTTACGAAATGAATCTACATAATAATGTGTGTAGTGCCAATGAGGCACAATCTATATATAGGGCCGATATGAAAATGTTCGTCGATTTTCAACTTGTTCAACGTATCACGATCACATACTACCTTTTGAAACTGAATAGACAGAATACACCGAAGAGTTAACGTCACAAATTATGTCAAAATGTGTTCATGATCAAGGCACTGGCGCAAGCGAAAACCGACTCTAAGGTGACGAACATTTTCATACCGCGACTGTACTACCTATGTTCATTATTTTTCTTATGAATCAATGTAGCAAATCCCACACATTTCGCTCGTAAAAAGACGTTAGCTACTTTCAAGCAATCTTTACAGTAAAGATCATCCTTACTGATTATAACGATAAAAATGTTGGCGCGAAGCCTTTATACTTTTTCCTCTTCATTGGCGCCAGTAATTTTTTTACAGGATATAAATTGGGGTAATATTTTGCGAGAATTGAGACGTTGAATGATGCTTAGACCTTTACCTTTGATGGCAGGCGCGGTCGTTAGTCATGGTGATTAAACTTATCTCTTAAATTAAGGAATGGATAGGGAACTTGTAAGTTTGATGGTGTACACACGGGCATAACTAGGTTTTTTTATAGATCTAGTGAGGTGCAAGTTAATTGTACCTGTAGGCCTACCATGAGCTCTGTCTGGCTCTGTCTCTGGTTCTGGTTTTGAGTCTTGAGTCGTCACACACACGTATAATACTCCGGTGAGCACTCACACAGACTCAAAACCTCACAATGACGTTTCGACGAAGGATTTATTTAGTCAACACTCACATAGACTCAAAACTAGAGCCAGACACAGAGCCAGACAGAGCTTGGGCGTAGGCCTACTGATTTGTTTGTGCTGTGTCTATAAGTGTGAGTCCAAAATAAATTATTTATCTGTATTTTTTTCTAAAATCTAGAAAAGTTTCAAAACCAAATATAATTTTTTGATTCCTTTTAAAACACGCGTTCAATAAACCTAATTGAATAACAAGATGCGTACACTCAAACGCGTGACGTCTTTTGAACCTATCAAATAAATGTTAGAGCCAATCGTTTTACACGACTTTCGATTTTCCATTCATCGAGCTTTGCTATTAAAAGCTAATCATTATCCCGAGACGTGAGGGGCTATAATCGCGTACACGAGAGCACAATGCTTTGAAGGCGAATAGGGACGTGTGTAGTTCCAGATTTATACGTAGGGTCTTTCAAAAGCGATGGTCGCAGTTGAAATTTTATTTTTATTTTATTTGTACTGTAGTAGAGCTCTTTGTAAAGGGCCCGGGGAAGTACTACCAACATGCCTATATCTGCCTTGAAACAGCATTGCTGTGTTTCGGTTTGAAGGGTGTGGGTGCACGTGAGGCTAAACATCTGTGTGCCTCAAGTTGATGAACACAGGGCAGTACATTGTAGGGCACGTTTTAGACGTGCGTGTTCTACAGCTTCTTGTTATAGGCGATGGTTACCACTTAACATCAGGTCATAAGCTTGTACAGAAATTGTGCAGCAGTGCGAAATTAAATAAAACTCATTAATTATTTAAATACTTTTATTTATTTTATTGTAAGTATTTTGTAAATAAAAAACATCATTTTGTATTACAAAATCCCACAACTGAATAGATATTTCATCAAATACCAAATTAAGCCTCTAGCTAGACACATGAGTAGATACGAATTTCTAATTATAAATGCTAAATTAGAAATTATGTGCCCAATCACGCACGACTGCCTCGAGTATACATTTAGTATTGTATCCAGTTATGCTCACAAAGCTGTAGGCATATGTCATAAGTCATAAGTAATTTATTGATAATGATTATTATAAGTCAACATGGGAAATAGAAAGAAAATTACTTAAATAAAACAAATAGAAAAATATAAATTTGGCTACAATCTAGGGTAGATTTCATTTACATTATACATAGGTAGGTAATTACAAAATAAGATAGAATATTAATATAATGTTAGGCAGGATCGTAGTAGAGCTTTTTGTGAAGGGCTCGTCCAGGGAAGTACTACCACCATGCCTATTTCTGCCGTGAAGCAGCATTGCTGTGTTTCGGTTTGACGGGTGAGGGTACCGGTGAAATTTGTAGCACGTGTGGCTGAACATCTGTACGCCTCAAGTCGATGGACGCAGGGCAGTGCATCTTAGGGCACGTTCTTTACGTGCGTGACCTACGAGGCCATGCTTTGTAAATCACTTAAATTCAAGTGGGTCATATGCTTGTTCCATTAGCTAGATGTTTAAAATAAAAGCTCAAGATACACAGGGGGTTTTCTCTCCAAGAACGATCTACTCTAAAGGTCCATTCAAACTGTAGCGGCAGCTCCATTGTAAGGGCCACAATAGACGCTCGCGGATCATGCGAGTCACGCGCCGCGCGAAACGAATTCGTTTGTAGCGAAAAAGTTGCGAGGGTTCATTGGCGAAAGAATCGGTTTGGAGAAGGCTGTTTGAGATTTAGCCCTTTAGGTATTTTAGCTGTGACTTATAATTAGATATTTCTACAAAGACTGAGTTTTCAAGGTTAGTAAATGACTGATGGGAATGTTGGTTGCTTCCTATTTCTGGAATTATAAGTACTTAGTTATTGTGAACAGTCCACACAATCCACGAGCCTCAAATTAAGCAGAGCTTAATAACAATTTTGACTGGCCTCTCAGCTCAGTTGGCAGTAGCTCTGCTTTCTGCGCCGTAATAGGTCGTGGGTTCGATCCCTACCGAAAACAAATATTTGTGTGGTGAACACAGATGTTTGTTCTCTGTCTGGGTAGATTAGGTCTAAGTAGATTGTACTCTAAGTATGCATTACAAAAAATATCTAAGTAAGTATCATATCAGCTTCACATAGTACAAGCTCTGCTTAATTTGGGACTAGAAGTTGTCCACAATATTATTATTTCTTCTTCTTATTCAAGAGCAACGCTCTTGTCGGCGTAATGTATGCATTTTTCTCCAGGTATTTCTTTTGAGGGCAACCTCCTTGACCTCCTTATACGACATTACGGCGATCTTTGCTTTAATTTGGCTCATGTAGCTTATCCTTGGTCTTCCTCTTCCTCTCTTTCCTTCTACCTTTCCTTCGATAATATTTCTGATAAAGGTGTCATGTCGTACAAGATGGCCAATCATCTTTCCTCTTCTGTTCTCAACAACTCCTATTAGGGCTCTTTCCTCGTCGACTCTATTTAATACTTCTACGTTCGTTACTTTTTCTGTCCAGCTGATCCGTTCCACAATATTTATTTATTGTTTATTTATTTACATATTATGAGACACAATCTACCGCATACAGAGTTGCATAACTTCATGTTAGGGTCCCAAAATCAGCGTTTGAACGTTTACAAAAGTTGGTGAATGCGAGTGTTGTGAGTTCGGCCGACTTCTCAATGGTTCCATTCATAGCATAATGCTGGACTTATTACTTCTCTGACTTCATTTCCACCATTTTTCAGAAACTTTCAAGTTTTTCATCTAAGATCTTGTTGCTGAAGAAACGGCTAACAGCACAACGTAAATAAATCAAGTACATACATTCTCACATGAAATCACGCATAATTCCCAAGGGGGTAGGCAGAAATCACGGATTTCCATTTGCTACGATCCTGACACACCTCTTTCGCTTCATTCACTCGCATAACATTCTTCAAATGAAAGTAGATAAAGTCGTGGTTTTTTCATAAAGGGGTAGGCAAGACCACGGATTTTTGTGACACCATGCCCAGACACCAAAAGCCAGTATCCAACCAAGCCTAAAAGTAAGTAAACATGCCTTTGCATCTATTCTAGATGATGTATAGATATAGCGTCAAGGTTAACTGGTGATTACTCAAGCCCTACTTTCGGGACGCTATAGTACCTGGGACAGGATTTAAGATGTAATAGGCCTGCCCCGCACCTATACCATTCTGACAGCTTAGTCGGCCTAATCCACTGGAAAAACTTGGCCAATAGTGCAAAGCTGACTAAACCATCAATGGGTTTCCGCAAGATGTTTTTCCTTCACGGTTTCAGAGCACTAGCAGTCTGTGCATACTTTTTCCGGACAAAAAAAGCCATAGGACTGGATTTGAGCCCACGACCTTAGGATCGGAAGGCGGGGAAGCACGAGGCCACGAGTGCACTGAAACCTGAAATAAAGCTGTGTTCCGATCGGCACATAACGGCTACAGCTATTCAGAAAATAGGGGTTTCGGAGTGTTTTTATAATTCTACTAAAACTTGGCACCATTACTAAAACAAGCGCGTTTTGCTAATGGCCGCCGTTTTACAAGATTTCTCTGAAAAACTGAGGCTGAAGGCTTTTCAAAATATCTGAAGGTATAAGCAGTTTTTGTTGAAATAGGTTTCGCAATATTACGCCATTGATGGATCCTACAGATGGCCTCCAATAACAAAGTATTGCTTTGAAGTTCAGGCACGTTAGTATTAGAGCTCTTTGTGTGGGGCTCGTCCGGGGAAGTACTACCACCATGCCTTTTTCTGACGTGAAGCAGCATTGCATTAGACAGCAGCATAAACATGATGAGGTTTTTAGTGCTAACTGCCAAGGAGCCAAGGATGAGGAGGGGCAGGAGAAGGGTTTTTTACCGTCGTCCATATTTCCGTATGCTTTGCTGGGAGTTTCACTACGTGATAGAATCAGAAATGAGGATATCCTTACAAGAACCAAGGTCACCGACATAGCTCGTAGAAATAGTAAATTGAAGTGGCAATGGGTCATATAGCTCGAAGAACCGACAACCGTTCTTGAATGGTGCCCACGAACTGGAAGACGAAACGTAGGGCGCCTGCCCAACAGATGGACCAACGACATTATTAGGACCGCGGGAAGTCGGCGGATGGAAAGGCCTCAGAATCGTTCTTTCTGGAATTGTGTAGGGGAGGAATTGTGGAGGGGGATAATGAATAAAAAAAAGATACGTTTCATTCTGTGATACCGAGCAAGCAGGCCTATAGCTATAAGGTTGAATCTCAAGTTGTTTACCTCCGATTCGCCCCATCAAAATTCCCTCCACATACCTTCTGACGTCACATTATGCATTAATCTTCAATTCAAGCAAATGATTAATTACTTTATAAGATCCTCCATAACACGTTAAAGAGGCATTTGACAAATTAGTAGTATTGTTCTCAAAAACATTAATTATGATGTTCATCTTGTATCATGTGTTCGATTCCTACACAGAATAAAATATATTGTGGTGAACGCAGATTTTTGTTCTCTCCATGGGTGTTGTGCATAAAAAGTGTATACCTACAAAATGGTTTTTTGAGAAGGGCGGTGTTGGTCAAGTCCGAATTCACGGGAGTTTGGGAAAACTCGTGAAAGGAGTCATGCCCTCCATTTATAAGAAAACAGTAGGTAACTATGCAGTTTTCAAAAATCTTATACTTTTGACGGAAATAAAAAACTGACCCGAAAGATTAAAAAAAAATACACCCCTGTATTATTGGTGATAAGAATCAATCTTTGCAAATAAAATTAAATGTTTAACTAAAAGTGAATGCAATTCTCGCTTGAAATGAATGGATCGCTACCGCAGAACGCTTAAAGCCTTGCGCACATCTAAGTGATCAGCGATGGCGATCTGATTCCTCTTCCCTGTGGCGATCAGTCAAACGCTGTCAAACATGACAGCGATATTTGAAACTGATCGTAATCGCAGAACGCTTAGATGAACTTAAGGCTTTAAGGGCCTGAAATGCTTTATAATAACTCAAGACAAATACTTTGGCACGATCAGTCACAAAAAATACTTAGACCTTTTTATTCTAAAACGAGTCTAATTTACACAAAAAATAATCTAGACCCTAATAAAACCTCTCAGTGAACCTGTCCTACGTTATTAAGTAGCTTGTTGAGATATCTCCTCTTCGTGAAGGAATGTTCGAGAAATGTGGAGGAATGTCTTACAGCAGTCTTCAGTTTTGTTTCACTAAAAGCGGCGGGAGTTATATGACGGTCAAAAAATTAAAACATAACTGGCTCAAACACCTAAAACTAACTTGAACTAGTGATTTATTAAAGTTTAAAGTACATAATATAGAATAATCCCTATTCATACCAACTTAGTATTAGTATACATCTTCTTCTATCTTATAAATAAATAAAACTTGTAGGTAACTGACTGACTGACAATCAACGGAAAGCCTAAACTAATAGTCCTAGGAAAATGAAACTTGAAGGGTAGATTTCTGGTATAGTACACAAAGAAAGGGATTCCCCTAACTCAATCCCTAAAGGGATGCAGCCACAGAATACAGATTGTTTTGTGGATGCAGCAAGGGTTGAAGTTTGTATGGAAAAAGCTTAGCGCGAGCGAAATCCTGCGGGATTCCACTAATTCTAACTTGTACATTTTCCTGATACAAATACAAATACAAAAAAGTTTATTGCCAAATAAGACATAACACATAAAAATCAAACATATTATATAAATTTTACAGTTTGACAATAGGAGTAGGCTCAGCACTAATTCTGTGCAACATACATAGATAATGCACAGGGCTGGTTTTCAGCATATCCCAATGTTCGACGTTGTAGGTGGTAGTCGAACCAGAAATAAATAAGTAGCGGGATTTAAAAACAAAGAAATAACATGTTCTATGCAGAAAAAAAGGAAATAGCAATTAAAAAAAAAACAAAAACACATAAAAATAAGAAATCTTTGCCACCGTGTGCTATGCGTATATTGTGTGAGAGTGTGTGTGTATGGGTGAGTCGGTCGGTGATGTCGTTCGCCGTTTTTTAGGATATCCAGAGCCCTAGATTTAGAACCGTAAATCCTAATTTAGACAAACGAGCGCACTAGGCTCTGGATAAATGTTGCCATTAAAATTTTATAAGGTGATATTTTTCACTTACTTAGATATATTTTATTTAAGTTCTCGAATTTGGTAATCACTAGCATTGCTGCGTAATTTATTTTATTTTCGAAAAAAAATTATTTCCACAGGTATGGTATGGAATGGTTTATAGATTTCAAAAATTCTTTCACCATTAGAAAGTTACATTAGGCCTGCATAACATAGGCTACCCGCCCCGGCTTCGCATGGGTGGGTAGCCTATGTTGGCTGGTATATTTTTAAGAAATGATATTGTGAGGTGGCGAAATATCGTTGGATAAAAAAGATTTAAAATAATTTGTCCTGAAAAGATATATGGAGGTCAGTGTGGTTGCTTTCTGGTTTTCTGATTGCCTAAAATATATTTACATAGTCAGAAACTTTGTTTTACATCTCTAAAGATCTTCGTTCAAATTACTATTGTTATTATTTTAAGTAAAGAGGCCTTTGCATCTACTGAAGATGATTTATATAGCGTCAGGAGCAACTGGCGATTACACAAGCCCTATTTGCGGGACGCTATAGTGCCTGGGACAGGATTTTAGATGGAATCGGCCTAATCCACAGGAAATACATGGTTCACGGCAATGGCAGGATAGAAAGTAAAAAAAAACAACTATTAAATAATATCATGAGGTTGGTAGATAACTAAATAATGAAAAGTAAATAATATTTTAGAAATTAAATTACTGTATTATACATTTATGGAAAATAATTTCAGTTGATGTGATTTTTTCCCTCAGAGATAAACTGAAAACCTCAATTATATGTATTTATAATAGCTCTTACATTAATTATAGCTATTACATTAATAGAAAATTTAATAGATTCATTTGTTATGTCTACGCCTGTAAAAGCAATTTGAAGAATATAAATTTAGTTTCTATTGCTTTCACAATTTATTTTATTTAAAAAGTTATATCTGAACGAAATTCTTTTAACAAAATGAATCTTATAATTGTGTGATTGCAGAAAAGAAAAAACATCTTGGAAAGAGATGCGGGATCGATTACAGCACGGACAAATACTTGCATACTAGTATTGTTGTGGATCACTACATAATAAATGAATGTCTTTGTCTATGAATGTCTACTTTTACTCAAAAGAAGCTGTACCTACTACTTAGGGTCAATTTCACGGATGCATAATCGACCAATCAACTATTGGACACAATGACATGGTTTATCTCGAATTTCACAAGCAAAAATTATGAGATAAACAGTTGTCAAATATTTGATTGGTCGATTAGTAAACCGTGGAACCCAGGGCCCTGTTTAATAAAACTGACAATTCGACATTTAAGTCAAAAAGCGACAAAATTGTGGAATTGTCGTGCTTAAGCTGTTTTATAAAAGTGACAAATATGTTACAAACAGGTGGTATTACGACACATTTGTCAAAAATCGACAATTATGTCATGAAACTACAGTCAAATCATTTCTGACATTTGTCGGGTTGTCGCGACAATTTTGTCGACTTCTGACATAGTTTTGTTTTACGGAGCTAAACAAACACCTTCAAAATACGATTTTGCGACAGAGGGTAAAGCTCCTGTCAGAATCGTCAGACAATTCTACAAATATGTCAATATTTCGCGACAATTTTATGTTTTATAAAGAAGATTTGACAAGTTTTCAACGACAAATTGTCACCTGTCACTTGTCGTTTCAAAAAAAATATTATACAGAAAAAGGCCGAATTGTCGTGACAATGTGACATATTTGTAAATTTACTACCATCAAAATTTTGTCGCCTGTCGGTTTTATTAAACAGAATAATTGTCGAATTGTCACTTTTTGACATATGTCGGACTCGTCGAATTGTCAGCTTTATTAAACAGGGCCCGGGCCTTAGTTAACTTCTTAAATGAATCAATAATAGATTATTTTGCTGACAGAAGTAGGTACCTTCATTTAGTTATTCAAAGAGTAAATGGTGCTTCGGTGAACCAGCTACAGTTTAACTTAGCTAACACCTTCAGTAAACAGCAGGATGAGTAACTTTAGACTCGGTAATGCTGGAAGGTAATTGTCGGACGCGACTAATAGGTCGCGATCACTGGCGACGATGGAGCAGGATGGTTTATAAAACACCTACTCACTGTCGCCTTGAAGAGGGAGAGTCCAGATTGTAATGGTCAGGAAAGGCAGCCGACGGCAATCAGTTCCATTCCCTGGAGGTTCGCATAATGAAGACGGAGCCAAAACGCTTAGTGCTATGGGTGGTATGCCAACCAGGTATTGATGGTACTGAGCCGTGCGTCTGCTCGTCCTATGGTGGAAGGGAGATTGTGGTATGTGATCATAAAATTGGTCAAGCTGTGTTGAAAGGAAAAGTCTTAATATTAAGATGCTGTGTGTTTTTGAAGCTGTGCAAAAGCGAGGCGGGGCTACTAGTCAGCCTACATTTGTTACGTAACGCTGAACAGCGCTGAACTCACGAACATCTGTCAAAATCTGTCAGATGCGAGTGCGACAGAGAGATAAATAACAGCGTAAGTACTACGAGTAAGTACTGACGGTCAGAAAATTTAGACAAAAAATGTGTTCAACAAACTAAAAAAAGCAGCCAAGTGCGAGTCGGACTCGCCCATGAAGGGTTCCGTAGCATCAAGTAACATAATATACAGAAAATAAACAGGAAACAGGTTCTTGTAGTTCGTCGAAAGGAAAATTGCGGTTTACGATTTATGACGTATAAAAAAAAAACTACGGGCTAGATCTCGTTCAAACCAAATATCGTTGAAAGTTTGCATAGTAATGTACAACATATATTTTTTTAAGTTTTATCATTCCCTTATTTTAGAAGTTAGAGGGGGGGGGACCAACTTTTTTCAACTTTGGAAGTGTCTCTCGCGCAAACTATTCAGTTTAGAAAAAAACGATATTAGAAACCTCAACATCATTTTTGATGACCTTTTCATAGATACCCCACACGTATGGGTTCGACGAAAAAAATTTTTTTGAGTTGCAGTTTGAAGTATGGGGACCCCCAAAATTTATAGTTTTTTTTTCTATTTTTGTGTAAAAATCTTAATGCGGTTTACAGAATACATCTACTCGCCAAGTTTCATCAGTGTAGCTTTTATGGTTTCGGAGAAAAATGGCTGTGACACGGTCGGACAGACAGACAGACAGACAGACAGACAGACAGACAGACAGACATGACGAATCTATAAGGGTTCCGTTTTTGCCATTTGGCTACGGAACCCTAAAAAGTAGATCTTATCCAGACCCGTCTTTCAGAGAACAACCGGCCTGGAAAAGACGTGTCTGAACTCAGGCGCGCAGCCTTTACACATAAATATCGAGTACTAGCGGCCGCCCGTGGCTTCGCTCGCCCCGTTCCCGTTCATTTTCATATTTATTCACCTTTTAAACCTTCTCTGGATTTTTACAAATAGTTCAAGACCAAAATAAGCTAAATCGGTCAAGCCGTTCCCGAGTTTTAGCGAGACTAACGCAGCAATTCATTTTTATATTTTAGGAAAGAAGATTTCGTGCGCGACTAACAACTGCGACTATAAGCCGCGACTTAGAATAAGTTGTCAACTTAATGATAATCAAACAGACAGTTGCAAGTGTTTGAGTGCGAGACGTGAACTAGCAAGTTACTAAGAGAGTGTTGCAGTTTGAAATTGTGAATTATTTACAGTGATCATGGCACTAATTATTTCAAAACCAGTGTGGTGAAAGGATTTCAAGTGCTCAATGAGGCTCTTTTCTTGCTCGGCTAATGTTTTCAATCTTTGCTGCTTTCAAACTTTCCATACGAGGTTTTCCTTCGCCATTCGAGAGTACTGGCATAATGCATATATTTATGTACATTTTAGGATAGAAAAACTTATTGGTGCTCGACTGGATTTGAACCTTAGGATCGGAAGGTGCCTGTATTAAGCATTATCTGTACCCGAAGTCGGAGTTTTGCTACCACATTTCGTCTACCAAAATGGTGTTTTCGTGTCTTTCTCTTTTGTATAGAAAATTGATGAAACAACAACTGGTTTCGATCGTTTCTTACGCAACTTATTTTTGCTGTTTCATCTTTTCTCCATACAAAAGAGAGAGACAAGTAGGCGAAACGAAAACAACATTTCGTACACTGAGAAAAATGGATTTCTGGCCTAAGATGAATTCCACCTTTGACGGCTGAATTGTAATGACGCGAGGCGATTTTGAAACGCTTACGGTTAATTTGACTTTACTATTCGTTTGCGATAAACTGGTACGTCTCATATGATAAACACGAACCGTCGCAAATGACTTACCGTAAGGTAGTCTTGGAATCCAACTTAACACTGTTAATACAGCAGTAATGGACTATTGAAAGCGTTTTAAATTTACGACGTTGAATATGTGGTGAATATCACCGTAATTAAGGCAAAATTTGACTTAAGTTAAGGTGATATATGCTTTAATAAAAACAAAACAAACTTAAACCTAAGTCATAAACAAACTTTCGAAAGTGGCATAAATAATCTTAAGCATGACAATATTCACCTTACAATAAGGCAGAATATACTTTGGTCAGAAAAAATTGAACGTAAACTCAAAGTCTTTCAGCGGCGTATGAATTCGGCAACATGAAGGTATAATGTGGCCACATTTGCCCTTTTATAAGGCGAAATATTCTCAGGGTACGACGAATTAAATGGTAACATAAGGTCATATAACGGCATACATATTTGACCAATTTAACCGTAAATTTAGCAATATTTACCTTATCATAAGGCGATATAATGCTCAAGTATCAACTGATTGAACGGTAACATTACGTCATAGAACGACGTGCATACTTGATCAATATAACCGTAAATTTGGTGATATTAGTCTTATCATCAGGCGAAATACGATCAAGTTACGACTAATCAAACGGTGAATGACGTCATAAAACTATTTACTTATTCGGTTAATTAAATCGTAGATAAGACAACAATCACCTTATGGTAGGGCGGATGATACTTTAGTTACTATTTAATCAAACGTTTAAAAAGTCTAATAACGCCATACATATTTGGCCAATTTAACCGTAAATTTGGCAATATTTACCGTATCATAAGGCAAAATACGATCGAGTTAAGACTAACCAAACGGTGAAATAACTTCATTTAACGACTTTCATATTCAGTAAATGAAATCGTAGATATAACAATATTCACCTTAAGATAGGGTGGATGATACTTGACATATTATATAGTCAAACTTTAAAAAGCCTAATAACGGCATACATATTTGGCTAATATAACCGTAAATTTAGCAATATTTGCCTTAACATAAACGCTCAATAATGCTCAAGTTATGACTGATCAAATGGTGAAATAACGTCATCTAGCGACTTACTTATTCTGTGAACGAAACCGTAGATATGGCAATGTTCGACGGATAATACTTTCGTAAATATTTATACAAACGTTTAAAACCTACATAAGTACGATCCTAGGTAATTTGGCGAGGTTCAACTTCTTAGTTATCCTACCATAATAATATTAGGTATTGTATCGGTAGGTAAAATAGAATGAGTATATTTTTATTGACGCACAAACAGACGACGTATCTGTACAGCACACAGTAAATAAACAAAGCATTTACAAATCTAACCCTAAACCTGCCTAGCTAAATATCAACCCAACCCATACAAGGTACCTAATAAGCATAAGCAAGCATATAGGTAGGTACATAGAAGTGGCAAGATAGTTAGTGCTGCCGATTTATTTCTCTGAGCAACCCTGGCCGTGGGTCAAATGGATCTCAAATGGGGGCACATTTTAGTTAAGAAGGTAGGTAGGCAGATTTGTACATTACCTACCTAAATACTTAAGTAGGTACTCTACCCACTTATGTGTTTCATTGTGTTTTACTAGGGAGGTTTCTATTGAATCATAGCGCTGTTTAATAAACCATTCCTATTAATAGCTGTTCCATTGAAAAAAATTTGCTACGCTCTATGACTCCTTGTTGCTATTCAAAGGCAGAACCCTTGCTTCTACACATAAGCCCTGTTCTCCTGTAGGTAGGTATCTACTTAGATCAAGTGAAGAACCCAAACCAGTGTCTACAAAAATTTGATACCTATTTAGGTAATATAGGTCTCAGCTACCTGTTTCCCATATTACCAAGCTTTGCTTAGTTTACGGCTAGATTGTGTTGCGTGGAATGTCCGCAAATATTTGTAGATAATTTGGTGGAAGAAAAGTCTATTTTACTCAGTTTTATTATTTTAACGACTTTCAGTCAATTGGTGGGTTAAGTTTAAAAAAACTCTCTAGTTACTGCGAGATACACCTTTGTAAGGCACTTGTCGTAGGTACAACGAAAATCTCAATAATGCTGCCAGCTACAAGGCAAATAACCTTGGTTCGTATAACTGTATGAGAGAGAGTATATAAACTTGAAAACCCAACGTCAAAACTGCTGAACCGATTATGATGAAATTTCTATGGGACTAATCTGAAAGTAAAGTTAAGATATAATTTTTCAAATTAGTTTACGAGTTACGTGGTAACAAAAAAAAAAACAAATAAATCAAATATCCGTGAAAACACCCATTTAGAATCTTTCCCTGAGTTTACTCACTTTTTGGTTGGAACCCTGACGAACGAGATTCAATACCTACCTACTTTTGCTTTGTGCTGTGTGCTAACTACACGAACTATGCTTGGAGCATAGGCCAATCGACACACACATGACACAGGCAGTTAGTAATGCAGTACAGTTTTGACTTAAAGACTACGTATAGCATATTTTTGATTGGCCTCTCGGCTCAGTTGGTAGGATCTCTGTCTTCTGCGCTGTAGGTCGTGGGTTCGATCCCCACCGAGAACAAATATTTGTGGTGAACACAGTTGTTTTTTCTCTGTTGGGGCATTATATTGTATTCTATGTATTTACATAAAAAATGTGTGTAAGTATTATATCAGCCATCTGGTTCCCATAGTACAAGCTCTGCTTAGTTTGGGACTAGATAGTGTTGAGTAGATTGTCTTGAATATCTATTTATTTTTATTTTGTTATTTTTAACACCCACCACTAGCATAATCTGCAGTAGTCGAGTTGGCAGCACTGCCCACGAGGCCACGAGCACGTACGTAACGACTTGTTTCATTCGTCAGTTTGGTTTGACTTTGGACGGAGTGTTTGGTTTAATTCTAAGTCATTCAAAGTTTATTTTGCAGGTTTTTTTTATTATCCCTCATTTTCTGAACGCTGCTGGCTGTGTCAGTGTATGGAAGCACAGACAAACAGATGTAGAGAGGTCCAAGACAGACCTATCAGCAGCAACCAACCAGTCAAAAATCTTCGTGCTTTGAACGTGGCAGACTCTGAATCTGAATCCCACAGATTTATTAACAAAATGGGGCACACACCTGATTGATACTTCATTTCGATGTAAGTAGAGTACCTGTATCAAACTCAGTTATTCCATAATGTTTTTGAACCTAATCATGTTTTGTATTTGATAAGTTTAGGTACCTACTCCCTAGATTCTGGTTGTGTTGGAAACATGAACGAAATATGATTTATAAAAATATGTCCAAGTACATATTCATGTTTTCATTTTTGAACTTTTGCATTTAATTTTGTATATTGGTACAAAGGAGTTTTTAAACTTAGGAAAATTAATTGTTTATTTTTTTCAGATAAGGTGTACTTTACATAATACGCAAAGAGGACGGGCTACTTAACAGGCTGGCTGGCTTTGGCTTCCTGGATTCCAAACAAAGAAAATAATTGGCGCATTTGTTATTGGACTCTGGGCTAGAAGTAAATCCAAACACCAAACATCATTGGAGTGATTTCAACATGGCCACGCGGTATTGGAGAACCATTTAAAAAGGATTATAGCTGTAAGTACTTGTCATTTGCTATCAGTGATTCAAACGATCTCTCTGACTTAGAACCTGCAATGCCAGGCCGACCTGTCCTTTAATAAACCTGTGGTCATAGTTTGGTTAGATAAACATAATACCTACTTGTACTAATTACCATCATAGAATGCTCTACTTTGTTTGCGATAACTATTTCGTAAAAAATACATTATTTCATTTCAGGTATTGTAATCCAGTTGAGGAGGCTTCACTTGCAATAACGGTTGCCGAGGAAGGAGCTACGCCATGAGAGGAGCTAGCCTGTGGGCAATTACAGCAAATGCGTGCCTACAAAAGCTTTACAACGAAAAGGGCATTCTCCAAGACGATTTTATCTTGTTTTAAGTATTTAAAAAGTTAATTACTTATCTAAATTGATTTTTTAATACAGATTTATAGATTTTTATTGAATGGTTTTATTGCAATACCACTATTATTTATATAAGATGCAAAAGCTATCGGCTTATTTATTAGGCTAGGTTGAGGTTAAACTGTTGGGTTGAGAAAATACTAGTCTATCTAGTACATATCTTTGGTAACCAAAGATAATCAGTTATTATTGAAGTGCTTTATAAATTTTTGTTCTATTAATTTCAGAAGCTTACAAAGACTGGGAGAACAGCTTTCTGAGGCAGCAGGCTACGCTGTTCACTGAAGGCATGTTTGGCTGATCTATTATCATAAAGTTCATGTGAAGGATATTGACCCGCGTTACCTAAGAGTGAACTTTGAGCGGCCCAATGCCCTTAATATGAACTTAATGATAGTAAAGCAAGTCAATCATGCCCTTAGGGAACAGCGTTACTAGCCGTTAAAAGGCTTTTTTCCGGTCTTCATAAAACGTTTCTGCTCGTAAAGAAAGCAAAAATTACCATACGATACGGCTAGCCTAATCGTATGAAACATTCTAAAATAACTTTTTGAAGGCAAATACGACTAAGTAAATGTTGAAAACGCTTTATGCTTAGGTTAAACCCATAGTAAGTAAAGACGTAAAACACCTTACTAGAAGAAAATTACGACTTAAAAAAACATCAATATCGGTTAATGAACAGGTTAAACTACAGTAAGGTAAGACGTACGACGTCTTACTAGAAGTCTATTATGCCTTAGTAAACAGCTTGAACTACAGTAAGGTAAGACGTACGACGCCTTACAAAAAGTCGATTACGACTTAGTAACCTTTGAAATCGCTTAATGAACAGATTAAACTACAGTAAGATAAGACGTACAACGCCTTGCTAGAAGTCGATTACGACTTAGTAAACGTTGACAACGCTTAGTGGACAGGTTAAACCCACAGTAAGAAAAGACTTAAAACGCCTTTCTAGAAGCGAATTACGATTTATGAAACGTTCAAAACTTTTAGCGGATCGGTTAAATCGCAGCGAATAAAGGTATAAAACACCTTACTAAAAGTCTATTATGACTTAGGAAGCAGTCAATAAATATTCAAAACACTTTGTGAACAAATTAAACCTCAGTAGGAAAAGGCGTAAAACGCCTTACTAGAAGTTAATTGGGGCGTAATGATACGTCGGATATTACTCTAGGAAAGATTTACGTGTGTGACCCGAGCACCTTCTTTACCTTTTATATCGCCTTACCGGAAGTTAAATCCCATCGTCAGTTCGTCGATCCTATCTCACTTACCACGTTAATAGCTTTTTATTTAAGGCTAATCTGTAAAGAAATACGTCTAAAACACACATTAGAGAGTATAATGCTGCTTATTTGTTGCGCCTCACGCTTAAGGCGTAAAACGCCTCCAACCTAGGAAGGCGTTTTTCGTCCAAGTACGCTTGGTCGTTTTTTCGCCTTCATTACGAATAAATCCATCTTAATTACGAACTTTTCAGCCTTACATTTTTCTCAGTGTAGACGTAAATGTTGTAAATGAAGTGGGACTTGCCCTTCAGGGCTATATAAAATACGGCTGGAAATGCCAGTTTTTATCTCTTTTGTTTGTAAGCAAACAAAACAAGAGCGACGTATTGTAATGTTGAGTGTGCTTACAATAATGGAAACACTTACCCCCCTCATTTATAATACCGGACTCTTTTTAACGGCTCCATAAAAGTCTCTTGTCCCTGTCACTTTCATGTCAATAAATAGAGATCGCAACAGACTTATCGGTCTGCTAATAGGACCATTATGAATAGACCCGTTAAATACCTACAAGTCTTACTCAGAGCCCTTTGTAATGCTTAGCACAAACGAGAGATAGACATGGTGATTAAATTTTAATTAATCTTCATAATTACAGTGGAAAATCTCGACGAAACAGACAACTGAAATCAGATTAATTTAATTACTGAAATTTAATTTAATTACTGTTAACCTCAATTTTTGGTTCTTAACAGTTATAACTCACACTACACACGAATACAAGATGGCGTCGGTTATCTCACTTCTCATTCGCACACTATTGTCAACACCAATGGCAGAGTGAGAGGTAACGAGTTTCTATTCTACATCGGCATTCTTGAGTAGCGTTCTCCAAGGTATTGTGGCAGCTAAGGGATTTTACAGAATATCAGCGTTTACTGAATAATGGGCAATATGCTGAGCTAAAGACCCATGTGCCTCTATGGCGTACGAGATATTGGCATCATGGTCATAACATCCATTATGTTCTGTTAGATTATGTTTTTACTATTATAATTACTTAAATATAACTTATTTTTACCTCTTTTCATCCATTCATGTTTATATTTTGTGTGCTAAGAGCAAATAAATGATTGTTTATGTTTTTTATTGTATAGTGTTTACTACACTTATAGTAGTACTTATTCGTCGAGTGTGATTAGGATCCGATGGCGCAGCGGTCAGCGCAGCCCCGTACTTACCAAGGGGAGGGTCGCGGGTTCAAATCCCGCTCGGCTCTTAAGTTTTGGGACATTATAAAAATCTTTGTGATGTCTATGTCTCTGCTATCGTATTTTAAAAATACGATACAGTCATAGAGTACACAAAATACCAAGCTTAGGCCGAATTTCAGGTATGCGCACATCTAGGCGATGGCGATGGCGATCAGTGAATATCGCTGTCATATTTGACACGGCAGATCGCTTGCGCAGAATATGTGCACAAGGCTTTCACGGCTCAACCGATAAAATATTAGACAGTTGTTTATGTCCAATATTTGATTGAACAAGATTCAAGATTCAATAAGCGTTTATTCAATACGATACAAGAATCACTTTGAAACGTCTTAAAGCTAGGTGAGTCTAGGTACCAGTTCCACGCGACCAAGCCTAGAAGAACAGGCAACAAACTACGTCTCGGTTCCTACCGTTTTTTTATTTATGATCCTTTTACAAATCAAAAATAGTCTAAAATAATAGCAGTGAAGTTCCAGTGTGGTGCCACTTCACTTAGACAGAAATATATTTAAACAAAGATTACTTTATAGCAATAAGACCTAACCTTCATTGTTATTATTAGTTATCCGTGTTTCAGTTTGTAAGAACTTGAATTCATTTATTCAATATTTTGCTAAATCAAATAAGAAATTAATAAATTTATTTTGTAAAATAGAATTCGCTATTTCTTTTGTAACTGCAAGCCCCGCTGTGATGAATACTGGTTTTGACAATAAAACCGGTTAAAGCTTGTTGCTTATTATAAAATAAACATAATGGGCTTCCTTCTCTCTGCCTTCTGCGCCGTAGGTCGTGGGTTTGATCCCCACCGAGAACAAGTATTTGTGTGGTGAACACTGATATTTTTTTTCTCTAGTCTGGGTGCTATATTGTATTCCAAGAAAAAAATGTAAGTATTCAAGTTTAATATCAGCTATCTGGTTCCCATAGTAACTAAGCTCTGCTTAGTTTGGCGCTGGGTAGTGTTGTGTGAATTGTCCACAATATTTAAATTTATATAAAAATATAGATAAGCCATTTTAAATATATATTAAACTAGTGGCCGCCCGCGGCTTCGCTCGCCCGTTCCCGTAACACCCCGTTCCCGTTGCTTTTTCGGGATAAAAAGTATCCTTTGTCCTTCTCCCGGTTCTAAGCTACCTCCCCACTAATTTTCTGCCAAATCGGTTCCGCCGTTCTTGAGTTATAAATAGTGTAACTAACACGACTTTCTTTTATAAATATAGACATAGAACAATTAGGCTTTTTTATTATTTATTTTATTGATGTCCAACTGTAGACTTCCCCAGGCTAATGATGATGAAGTATAACAGACGGGCCCGTCGGCACGTCATAGTAAATTTATCGTTTCAATTCGCACGGCACACAGCCTACTAATTTATGACCATGTAAAGCTTACTGCCGATAATATTCTACCTTAATTGAGAATAAATAAGGTATAAATAAATGTTCGCGTTTAACTAATTAACGGGCGCTTCAGTTTAATGCATACCTACACAACGTAACAGTATCATATTTACTTTTATGCGCAAAGTGAACATAATATTGTATGGGAATAAATATTGATAATGGCTATTTTAAACAGCGCCTGTACGAAACTGTAAAAACTCGATACGTTTTTTTGCAATAAATAAAATATATATATATTTTTTGCATATAACAATATCTATTTCTGTACTATTTGTTTAAAGATCAAAATAAATAAATTTGGATTTTTTAATATTTTTTAAGGGCACAAAGAAGATTTTTTTTATACTTATAACCACTCTGTGCTTTCAAAATCAACTACGGTGAATGTTCAAAATATAACACCCAGACAGAGAACCAACATCTGTGTTCAAACACAAATATTTGTTCTCGGTGGGATCGAACCCACGATCTACGGTGCAGAAGGCTTAGCTACCAACTGAGCTTAGAGGCCAGGCAAAGTTATTTACACAAATAAACTTACATTCATTCAAAGTATATATTCACAAAATGAATAAACTAAACTATTGAATTTAAATTAAATAGGTGTTCCTTTTACTTTCTCAAATAAAAACTCCATTGATGCAACTTAAATACCCAAACTCTGTCGCTACTACCGACCACCAGGGCCACTGTGTAACCCTCCCTCATATTACGTAACTCGCGATCGGCACTCGACGAGTATTTAATTTTTTATTGTTTTTGTGTGCCGATGATAATATTATAAGGTACGTAGTACTTATATCTCGATGATTATAAGAGTTATTACTGAATCACTTTCAAAAGTCTTAGAGATGTGAGTCTTATTTATGTATGTGTGATTTCTCTGTTGGATGCCCTATATATGTAGATGCCAGTTCCAGATGCCCTAAAAAAAAACAAAAAATAGATGCCAGTTCTATACTTGTTGCAAGCCTATCGCGAGTTAGGTAATGAGAGGGGAGTGTTTATTGTCGTCGCGTTCACACGTCTCTCATCATCAGCATAATGAAAAAACTTTAGGGTGTGAGATACCCCTGGGCATGAAGTCCAATTACTGAAAAATGCGAGGGAGGACGCGAGTGTGACAACATTAAAATTAATAATAATCATTTACTCTTGATAACAAACCGGACTAATAATGATTTTATTTTATTTTTTATTTTGTTATACAAGGTGTATCTAAATATGTGTACTATGCGAAGGTGGGGGGTTTCAGACCACAATGGTGATCAGTTGTGGAGGGGAGATAATTAAAAATTCCTATTTTCAGTTTCCCATACAAAAATATTTAATTTCATAATGCCTAAATAAATTGACAACCCTATCCTTGTAACCCCTTGACCCCTTGACCTACTACCTCTGTAGGTCTACTACTACTACCTACTACCTCTGTAGCTGAGTTTAGGGTTGTCACTTTGTATAAAGTCAGCTGTTAATGTTGAAACTTCGTTGCAGTTTTTTTCAGAGATACCAATCGAAGTTCGAAAAGTCGTTGAACAAAAGTTGTTCCCCGGGGGGTGGAAATTCACCCCCCTTCTGGATAGTACACATATTTTGATACACGTTGTATTTGGAAAACACACAATACAATAATAAGTATAGGTAATACATTTAAAGTAACACATAGACCAGTGAAGTTTCCACTGTTAAATAAATCATAAAAAGCGTGTGAACATAAAACTTTTTAAAATACAATACAACACCCAGACAGAGAAAAACGTCTGTGTTCACCAAACAATTAGTTCTCAGTGGGAATCGAACCCATGACCTACATTTTCATTTCAATTGTTTCTAAGGTGTTATTTTGAGTTCTTTTGTGTAATTTCGGTGGTATTTTAACCAATATTACTTGAGGTCTTAGCTCAAAGTGTTAGCAGTTGGAATTAAAGTGTAATATGTAATGTGATATTTTGATTTGATCGAAAATGTTTCTGATTGGTTTTGAAAAAAACGACCATCATTTGTTTTCAAAGCCAAGTATAGGGCCGACTTGTCTATGACTGACTTGCTTCACGAAAAAGTATTTTATTTATGTAATATATCCTCACTCGACACTGGCAAAATTGATCCAAAATGGGCAGATGCCATTAAATAAGAAGAAGAAGAAGACTTATCGGTCTGCCAAGATAAGGGACTGCTATAGGACCTTATATACTTTATACTATTGTGCATTATTATGAAAAAGCCTTGGAAAGTATTTTCTCAAAATTATTGGATTTATGTGTATTTTATGCTGGCTTACAGTAAGCTTGCTATATTAAATAAACTACTATGAGATATCCTTTAAATCCCATGAATTGAAAGATTATGCAAAGTTCCATCTCTATACAAAATAACGGCTGTAAAATAGATGCACAGTTTGGATAGCAACAACAACTTTAGGATAAATGTCCTAATATAATAATTATTGATACTTTTACCAAAGGTGACATAGCAGAAGCAACTCAGGTCTGCGAGCGTAAGGATGTAGGTTCAAATCCAGTATTCGATTATAGAATGTTTTTTTAAACTGGGTAAATAATTGGTATTAGAAGCTAGAATAAGTTTTTTAATATATCAATAACAATTTTACAATCGTGTCTGAAAAACTTATGAATAACAGTAGAAATAAATACCTCATAATAATCCAAACAGAGCAAATAAGAAAAAAAAACAAAAATCAAATTAAATAGTAGGCATGCCAAAATTAAGCAATAAATTAGGCTTAGAACGCTATAGATGGCTATAGTAAACTGACTTTGAAAATAATGAAGGATCTTAAAAAAAGGAATATTTGACTATAAATAAATAGGCCAATATACTTTAGAAACTTGTTAAGAGATGTCGCTACTGTGACGGTCATTCATATAAATAATGTCCCGTCCTTGTCGCTCGCGCACGATAACACATCTACCTATCCTTTGCGTTAAAAAATATTTATCATAAATCCTTATTACGCACTATTGTATAACAGACAATGGCGAGCATAGTACAAAAAGCTTCCAAAATAAAATGAAAGATGCAAAAAGTTGGTTATCTTTGTAAGTTTTTGAGTTATGTTATCAGAAAGCAACAAATCCTAGATCGCGCTAACGATATTTTTTCCCGCGGACGAGTATGACGTTATTTTGTCCCTGGTTCTCTGGGGGAGTCCGTGTCTACACAGTAAAACAGCTGTGGCAGGTGGGCTGTTCTAAACCACCTGTCAATGAGGGATCGACAACTTGCACCCAGGGTTCGGCAGTTGTTCGCATCAAATTCGATACCACGGCTCAAGCGGAAGCAGTCGTAGGTACATCAAGGCGGGGGCCCCAGCGCCCAGGGCACGAATGCCCATCAGGCTGAAAGTATGCCACGAGAAGTCAAGACTCGCAAGAGTTCTAAGCAACGAGGACACAAGGTCCTCAACTACACTGTGTAGACGATTCGACTTCCCTTTTGCAAATATGTATGTGTATTAAAACAATCCAATCACAGTAAGTTTACCAAACATTATAATTAAAAGCTCAGTCCGTTTGGTTACACTATTTATAAATTTATAACTCAAGAACGGCTGAACCGATTTGGCTGAGAGGTAGCTCAGTACTAGGAGACGGACATAGAATAGTTTTTATCCCGAAAAAAGTAACGGGAACGGGGCAAGCGATGACGCGGGCGGCCACTAGTTGTATATTAAAAAAATATACCTAGAAAGCTAAAACTTTTAAGTGACGTAATTATTATCTTCTTTTCTAGATGGTAGACAATTCTTTATTTTATTTAATGTTATGATCAAATTATATCATGTATAATTTCTTTTGTTTTTTCATTCTATTTATATAACTAATCCTCTAAAGAAAAAGTAATGCATACCGCACTTTGGGTTCGTTCATTTATGTTGGCCCCGTCGTTTGAAAATGTCATTACCATAGAGTCAGCTTTCTATACCTTGATTTATTCGCACGCGCCCCCACGCATGATATATGACGCAATTTATAATTTATATATTCTGTATTTTATATTATACGAGCTGGGTTAACCAGGCTTCGTCCTTTATCGTTATAAAAATAATCGGTGTAATATGGTATGTAAGCGCAATGTGATACCCAGGCATGCACGGTAGACGTACATGCAGGTTTCTTGATATTTGAGAATCTTGAAACATTAGAAAATAAACCTTTAACCTAAGTAAACCTTGCAAATTATTTCTGAATTTGATAATAAGTAAATTATTTTCGCGCGTTGTCTAAAATGAATGCAAATTATTTATTTAGCGTTAGCCTAAATTTGAGATACTGACTTTTGCTAACTAGACGTTCTGCTATGCAGACCATCTGATAGTTGGACGTTTTGCTACATGGACATTTTGCTAATTAGACTTACTGCTCATTAGACCTTTTGCTCTGTTGTACATTTAGCTACTTAGACCATCTGATCAGGAGGCAATATTATTATGTGTCCTCCGGGTCCCACTGCTGGGCAAAGGCCTCCCCCCATTCCCGCAAGACATCGCGATCCTTGGCTATGCTTGTCCAGTCCGTCACAGGAAACCATCAAGCTCGTCTCGTCATCTCCGTTTTGGTCTGCCGCGTCGTTTTCTAGCTGGGTCAGGATGCCAATCGGTGGTTATCTTTGCCCACAGCTCACCTGGCAAGCGGCAGGGATGAACAGTCTATATGTATTAAAAAAAATGAAGAAATGGTGCATTTTTGAGATCCCTAACCCAGCCGAAGAAAAAAGTTTGGACATCTTCTACGACATGACAGCTACCTAAAGAACATCATTGAAGGAAAGGTTGAAAGAAAACGGGGGGGCGTAGGTAAGTAACATGAGCCAGATAAAAGAAAAAGTCGCTGTCATGTCGCTTAGGGAATTCAAAGAGGCCGCATTCGAAAGACTTAATTGGAGAAAACTGCATCAAAACCCCGACAAGAGCTAAGCTCTTAAATTTAAGAAGAAGAACCTAGTAGACAGATGGGCTGAAATAATCTAAAAAACAACATACCTAACGATAAGGCTTATCGCAACAATATCGCATTACGCACGTGTGTGCACGCCTTAAATCTGCGTGGGTTTCGTAATATTATATTCTGTTTTGTTTGATTTATGAGCGGGGTTGTTAGATCAGCACAATCTCTACGTGACGTATGCTGATCTGGTAAAACACGTCTTTTTAGACAGTTGAGTAAAAAATGTAATAAGATTTTTACTGATAAATGTAAATGTTTTCCGAATGCAATCTACATGTACAGGCAGCTGCATTAAAATGTATAAAATGCGAAACGCCTCAAAAATTAACTTGCACGGATAAAAAAATGATATTTGTTATACCTACATTTACAAGAGTGCAAATAGGTTGCTTTTTAACCACGTGCTCAATTTTGATGACCGAGCAAGCGAAGGATTCTATAATTAGAATCGCCAGCCGCTTTTCACCACACTGGTTTGAAAGAATCAGCGACATGATAAGAAGGCTGACTGTGATCTTTTTAGAATCTACTTGATTATTAATATCGGTCTGCTTCTACTGTACTTATTACAGGGAACTCTTTTACAATACTACTGTGTGGTTCGCTTCTACGGTATTACTGTATTTTTGAATCAATTCAAAAAACTATACCTATGGTCTGCAATGTTTTTCATGCATAATAAGGCAATAAATATACTGAATACTGATTTTAACACCTACATAACGCCTAAGTATCTACTGTAGTATCGAGCTTAAATAGTTCGTAGTAACGTCACCAAGCAAGCCCGCAACTGACCGCATAGTGCCGCATTAAAACCCCATTACAGAGGCCTAACACAAGCTCTGTCTGGCTCTGTCTCTGGCTCTGGTTTTGAGTCTGTGTGAGTGCTCACCAGGAGCTTAATTTTCGGGTCGACCGAGATTTTCAATGTCCCTTAAATATACATTGGCATTGCACAACCCCGCACTTTTTCTACGTTTTCCGTATATCGTAGCTGTCGAGGCTTTTACGATGAGGTTGATGAATTACTCAAGAAAATCTGCCATGCTCTCTTCGAAAAGAAGCAATAAAATAAAATTGCAACATGATCCGAGATGAGCCGAGCTCCTGTGTTATACTGTGTGTATGATGTTTCGACGTAGGATTATTTAGTCAACACTCACTCACAGACTCAAAACCAGAGCCAGAGACAGAGCCAGACAGAGCTTGTGGTAGGCCTACAGAGTCGAGCCGATATGTTATAGTGCACACTGCATGAGCATGGCTTCATTCGTACCCGAGTACCGATGTTGTAACGATATGTACTTGGGACACCGACCCGGGTATTTTTTTTATACAACTTTTTTTCTTAGTCGTTTCACTCTTGACAAAGTGGTCGTGGTCTGCCTTCTGCGCCGTAGGTCGTGGGTTCGATCCTCACCGAGAACAAACATTTGTGTGGTGGTTTGGGCGGCTGTCTGGGTTATATATTGTATTATAAGTATTTTTTTAAGTATGTATGTATTACCAAAAAAAGTATATAAGTTTTTATATCAGCTATCTGTTTTTCATAGTACAAGCTCTGGTTAATTTGGGGCTAGATAGTGTTGTGTGAATTGTCCACAATATTTATTATTATTTATTATTATTATTATATATTATGCAATGTCTTGCATTCATTAACTAGCTATCTGTAGTTTTTATATTGACTGTGTTATGATGTGTTTTATGGTGACTGTCTTTTTGTGGATACATTTCTTGAAACCTGAATAAAGTTAAACATATTGACATAAACTAAACTTCCATTATTTACTTTAAATAATTCGTTATTTCTCCCCGCATCGTGGTTACTGATGTAAATAGGGGTTCCGAAGTTCCAAAGGCATTCAATTTGCTACAAATTGTGATTCAATTTTTTCCAATTTTCATTTTGTTACGTTGTTGGAACGTTTACGTTTTGTATAGAAAGTGATGTTTTAGCATAATTCATTTTACTTCAGCTTCTCTTAGAAGAGTGAAATTAAATTAACGTGCAATTAGTCAGGTAAAGTATTTAAATGTTAACTATCACTGTCATATTTGATTGCGTTGCACTGATCGCCACCGCAGAACGCTTAAAGGCCTGCACACGTAGCGTGATGGCGATGAAACGCTGTCAAATAAGACAGCGATATTTGACAGCGTTTCAGCTGATCGCTATCACCATCGCCTAGATGTGCGCAGGCCTTAAATGTGCGCTAGAATAACTGCTAGTCACTACCTTCGGTATGCGAGCTGCAAGTGGGGAGTTTCACATCTGAATAGTATAAAGGTCACTGAACGCGCCTTCCACCACACTGCGATGAGCCAACTTTGTTTATCGGTCTTTTGTTTCTTGCATTTCATAGCAAGTAGGTAGATAAGTTATTCTAATATTTTAATCAAAGCTAACTTTTACTTTATTAGACTTTTTAACAGAAAATTAAGAAGAGTTGATTTTATACTCTCCAATAAAAAATCAAATTGTTCGACTTTGAAAGAAAAACAAAGTTTTGGTCGGTGTTTCTAAAAAAAAGATGGCTTTACTATTATTATTATTATTTATTATTGAACTCTTTATTGCACAAAACTTAATGCTATGTACAAAAGGTGGGCTTAATGCTTTAAGCATTTTCTACCTGCCAACCTTAGAGGTAGGAATGGCGTTGGCGTGCTTACATAAAAAAAGGAAAGCTTAGGTATTAAAATTAACAACAAGGTACAATACTTATTAGTTAAAGTCCGATGAGATCTGCTCATTGATGATTTACTATTGATGGTCGTCAGAACATTAAAAAAAAAAAGTTTCTCTACTACAATACCGAGGCACGGTAGGCATGCATGATGGCTATTGACAGTGAGCGAGTTTTGTAGGTCACTCTCTGTTACAAGGAACTTTTTTTACTATCCCTCCATCGCTACAACAAACCATTGCCTCGTAGATCACGCACGTCAGGAACGTGTCCTACGATGCACTGCCCTGATGCGTTCTTGACTTGAGGCATACAGATGTTCAGCCTCACGTGCCAGTAATTTCACCGGCACCCACACCCTTCAAACCGAAACACAGCAATGCTGCTTCACGGAAGAAATAAGCATGGTGCTTAATTAGAGCTTGATGATGATGGATCCAAATAAAAACGACCTACTTAGGTTTTGACAGAAGGTAGATTTACCTGCTAATGATATTTTGTGTGTGTACCTATTATTTTTGATTTTCTCTTTGTGTATTGTATTTTATGTGATATGGGTCTATGTATTATTGTACAAAATATCGTGATTGAAATACAAATTTTATATTAATTTATTTATTTATTTAATAAGGTCGATACGGTTACCGCTTTTTGGAAATTCTTTAACATTTGATTACGTTAGCGAAACTAAATCATTTGGTTTGAATTTTTCATTATCAATTTGAAAAAGTAAAAGTTTGGAAGCCGGGGTGTGAGTTGAATAATTTTACATCTTTAAAGACTAGTGAAGTGTCCGAGACTTCGTTTGCTTGGTGTTATTGCCTTCTTCACTATAGTTTGGGAAAGAGTAAGTTCTGGTACCTATGAAGTATATCATTTTGAAGAAGCAGAAGAGGGTTAGTGGTTACCGGTATTGCCTACGTCACACTATGTTGGAGTTGGCACCTTACTCAAACTTCACTGCTAATTTTGTTTTGTTTTGTTTAAGGATCATACAAAAGAACGGTGGGAACCAAGCCGTAGTTTGTTGCCTGTTCTTCCAGGCTTGGTCGCGTGACAAACAAGCATACGGCCCACCCAACCCACTTTATGGAAAGCGGTTACCGTAGCCTACGGACGCTTGCAATACCAGAGGCATCACAAGCGCATTGCCGATCCTTTAACCCCCGAATACTGAAACGCAACTCAGATTTAAGCACGTCTCAAGCGACGAATATTTGACAGTTTTCAATGAAAATCTGTCAAATATTCGTCGCTTGAGACGTGCTTAAATCTGAGTTGCGTTTCAGTATTCGGGGGTAAAACTTTTAAAACGTCCTTTTTGATGAACCCCATGCTATAGTCCTTAGGAAAACTTCAGCAGGGATCATTCTCAGCCTGAGTGTTCGCGGGAGGAAGTTCCTCTGAAACCGAACGGTGCGCGACCACCTCGGCTCTAAGGTGTGAGGATGAACTACCTGCCTATGGTCAGCAGAACGAGGCTGTTGGCATGATGTCAAACAGTTCTGCAGAGCATAAAGATTCTCGAATGAAACCACGAACCGGATGACGTAACGTAGGGCGCCCACCCACCAGATGGACCGTCGACATTGTACGCGGGAAGTCGATGGATGGAAAAGGTACAGAATTGTTCTTCCTGGAAATGTTTAGGGGAGGCCTATGTCCAGCAGTGGACTTCTTCAGGCTGATAATGATGAACCACGAACCGGCAGACAAACGTAGGATCCCCCGAGCACTGACGAAAAGTTGGTGGACGGAGGCAGCTCAGAATCATTCTTCCTGGGAAACAGGAGAGGCCTATGTTCAGCAGTGGACTTCTTCAGGCTGACGATGATGATGGAGTCCGCCAACAAACAGATTAGTACCAAACTCATTAAGCTCAAAATTATGCATCCACCTCAAAAGTCAAACACAAAAGTAAATCCACAGAATTGCAAAATTAATATTCGTGTTGTTTAAATTGATTCTGAAAGTTCAGGTGGGAATTTCAGTGGGAATAATTAATTTGATATTACCCGCGTTAAGGAGTTTCTGGATTTATAATGTTAATTGTTGTATATATAATTGTGCTTTGAATTCTGTGGTTGCTTTTGGTGAAATTATACCTCCAGCTCTGCCTTAGGCGCTGGAGGGCATGGGTTCAATCCCCACCGAGAACAAATATTTGAGTGGTGAACACAGATGTTTTGGTTTTTGTCTGGGTGTGTTATTTTTGTATTAAAAAATAATGTATTATATCTCACTTGATTTCTATCGTACAAGCTTTGCTTAGTTTAGTGCTAGATATTGTTGCGTGGGTATGTACAATCCACACAATGAAAAATAAAATGAAGGGTAGTATGACGGCAAGGTGGGGTGACGCTGACGATCTGTGAAGTGTGCTGGCCTCGTAAGAGTAGTATTGTTCTGTGGTGCTGGGACTGAAGGAGAGGGGCTGAAAACCAGATCATCACGCACCGCGCACGACGACGCCGGCAACGCACACAGAAAAGGCTCCTGTGCTACCGCGCACCTCGGCGCACAAGACCGTTCCCATGGTGTGTCGTCCGAACTGGTGCGGGCTGGTGCGCGATATCACGCACCAGTGGGAAGGGGCTATTGGACAGATACAGATTGGTGATGATGAAACGTATGCACCTTAATATTACGAGCTTATTTGGTTATGCACGCAAACCTAAGAGGGCTTATACTGAGTTTTCTCGACCATTTGTCGTTGTCTACGCAAAATGGCTTATTTTTAGCGTATTAGTCAGATGAGCTAGTGTTTTACTTATCATTCGTAAGCAATAAGTAACAACATTAGTTCTCGGAATCCTACCAGGGGCGCTCATCAAAACACACAGACACAAAATCAGGGTTTAACGTCTACGCTAGCGAAAAGTCATTTTAATAACGTAAAATTGATGTTAAAGAGTCAAAATAAGCCTATTGTATTCACCCTAAGACCACCTAACTCAACGTATTTTCATATCTTAATTAAACGCTGGCGCCGTTGTATTACCGCATCGACCGGTCCTAATCCCCGCTAATCGATCGAATATGAATCACCGTAAAACAAACAAATACTCCCGATTTGCCGGCGGATCCCTAAATGCGGGGATTTGCGACCGTGGCGAGTCCCGTATCGCTGATAATGGTTGCAAATTTGCGAGGCTCCGGCTAAGCTCAGACACAGTGTAAAAATCGTAGCAAGACAAGTCAGAAGGAAAGGAAAAGGTTTATTTTGAGGGAATCACAAAGGCGACTCTCCATACAAACGTAGTCCCCTATTTCCTCCCTGGATAATGCCTCTAGAGTAACCATTTTGTCTCATAAAATCCAGATCTGCTATATACGTGCTCGTATGTTTTCCTTTTTTCAGAAACTTATTCATAAAGAAAATATGACCCTCACTAAGATTTATATGAAATATGAATTGGAGGTGATATTTTCTTGCCTGTGTGATTCCCTCTTAACGATGCGCGCTGAACTCCGTGAAAAAACTTCTCGCTCGCACGCTTTTTAACAAGATAGGTGCTCTTAGTTCTTGATAAATAAATTCAGTGATTTTATATCTTTCAATCTAAATTTGCGTAAAAAATTCCGCTAACCACACCACATCATTTTTCCGCTAGCCACATCATTTTTTGTTAGCAAAACCGTGCGAGAGAGAGGCAATTATGAATGAATGAGACGGACAAACAGAGCTAATAAATCCTCAGACTTACAATATCCCCCGCCTTAAAAATACCCAATTATCAATATGTAAAACTTAAAACTTAAACATGGTTTAGTAAAAGTAGCTTCTACAGTATTGCTACACCCTACAGGGTAAATTATGTATCGATTCAAAAACTAGTTTTAAAATCTGACACTGTTAAATTTACATACATAATAAGGCAATAAATATACTGAATACTGAATACATGCATAGTTCTTAGGTGTAAGTCAGAACCATATGGACCCTGCACAGGGTAAAGCTACATTCCCTTTAATTTGGACGCTTATTTGAAAATACAGCTATAGTTATTCTGTCATTTAGCTGCACTGTGTCTCAGATCTGGCGTTGTGAGTATTTGGAGCAGAGCAGGTCTTCTTGTATGTTTGAACAGGAAATGCAGGTGGTCGTGATTTACTGTTGAAACTGGACCGATAAATTCAAATTCTAAACTATATTTAATCAGTTGTATCACAAGGATCACTGAAATGTCTTAAAGCTAGGATCTAGGTGCCAGTTCTACGCGAGCTTAAAACGTTCAAAATGAACGTAAATATTCACAGTTTATAGAAATATATATTTTGATATCATTTATCCGCTAGAGGATAAAGTAAATTTGAATTTAGAATATCGTGTTCACTAAGTTTGTCAATACACAACCTATTTACTTCTACCTCCATGGTGCCGAATTTATCATACAACGTTTTTTAGTTTGTTAAAAATTCGCACTCGAAACCTTCTTGATGTTTTTGTGAGTTGAAAACATCATTGAACCTATTTACTTCTACCTCCATGGTGCCGAAGTTATCATACAACATTTATAAATTTGTTAAAAACTCATACTCGGAACCTTCTTGCTGTGTTACTTTTAGTCGCGCCATGTTCTTTTTTGCATTAGTCATTTCCTCGCTGAGGTGGGATGAACAGTTACGTGTTGCACTCGAGTGCAAAGATTTTTCACCTTGTGCTCTTTTGATTCCTTCGCCAACGCTTAGGATTCTAACTTTTAAACCACTCGCTGCACTCGTGGTTAAATTTTAGAATCATTCGCTTGCTCAGTCATCAAAATTGAGCACGCGGTTACAAAGCAGCTTTAAACTCTTGTATAACAAATAACTATTGAAAGTGTAAGATTGGGCTCTCCTGGCCTTTGCTTTTGCACTGTAGACCTTGGCATTAAAGAAATAATAATACAGTAGCAAGAGTTTTTCTTACAGGAACAAAACTTTTCAAATTAACGGTACAGGTTTACTTATTACGAAGGTTTACTCGCGACAGACCCCAGGACAAAAAACATATGACTTCACAGAACAAAAACAACGCTCCACAGACTATAAAAAACAAACGGGCATTACGAAATTGGATGTAATGGGAGAAAATGCGAAAGCAAAAACGCGAACGTGAATCCGTTGGAAAAAACTGGCGAAGAGTGAGTCGGGTACTTGTGATTCTGGGATTTGTATTCAATTTTGAACCTGTTATTTGTTGATACATACACTGATAAAATACGGGTGTTAGTAACATTAAATAAAATAATATGTACCACTATCTAATACCTGAAAATAAACATTTGGCAAAGCATGGTTGACTTGCTAACATAACGTTGTCAGGCGCTTCATTTACTGATTTGATAAAGCAGGTAGTCCAATAGAATACTTCTAGAAAGATAGAATGAACAAGAAAAATAACTATATTTACGTAGCAATCAGAGTTATATTAAAGTTGAAAGTACGGAACTCTAACAGCAAAAGAAACACAAGTAAATTGCTACATAAATTACACAGAAGAATCTGTAATTCAGTGGTGGAGTGTTGTGGGAAAATGCTCCCTTAATCACAATTAACGGTTGGTGTTGAGATTGAAAAAATAACAACGTTAGAGGTGAATTTACTTTTAGAAATAAATAATGAATACGAGAATTAAGACTATGAACACCGTAAAACATTAAAAATTGCCAGCAATAGGCATGAAGACAGTAATCAAGTATCGCCAAAATATTTATCTGATCTAATGAAAAAGGATTCAAAGATTTTGAAAACTGTATTTATTATCTTATTTATGTCGAGGTTAATAATTTATTTGTTAAAATAAATCTACAAAATACAACAATCCGCCATGATGGCGGACCGGTGTGTTCTGTCTAGGCTCTCCAAGTTAGCAAAAGCGCACAGAACTGCCAATAGCCACTGTCGGGTTGGGCAATCGTAATTAATGGCACGTTCCAGCGCGTCGGATTACTGCGCTTGCTGGGATGTGCTGGGATCACATTTATCAGACCAACTTGTAATACCTACCTATCCTATCAGGTTTATTGAGAAGCAAATTCGAAATCAAAACGCCAAACGTATTTATTTGAAACTGTCTAGACATCGATAGATAGGGAAATACACTCGGAAATTGTTATACAAACTTCAACATTTGGAACCGTGTCACAATTTTATGACGCCTGTTTGTAGGTACTTATTTTATTTTCTTATCAGTGAAACCAGTGAAACGCTGTATCGCTGTCATATTTGACAGCGTTTCACTGATCGCCATGACAGTCAGCCTCCGGAACACGCAGGACCATGGCGACCACTACCTCGTGAGCTATTACTTGACGCCCCGACCTCACAGATCGCCGATGGTGAAGAAGAGTGAAGAAAAAGAGTTCTGTCGCCCTTCGCTGCCACCAATGGTTAGACAAGACGGTTCGCTTGCCCACACCGCCGTAGAGAAAGCCAATCTGTTTGCTTCTATGTTTGCGGAGAATTCGCGTCTAAGCACTGCAGGTGAAGTACCTCCTACCGTTCCCCGATGTGCGACTTCAATGCCAAAAGTCCAAATACATCAAAAGGAGGTACTTAAAACACTACGTGCCTTGGATGTGAATAAGGCTAGCGGGCCTGATGGAATACCAGCAATTGTCCTAAAGCTTTGTGCCCCTGAGTTGTCTCCGGTTCTGACACGCCTGTTCCGCCTCTCTCTTAGGACTGGTCAAGTCCCGCAGACATGGAAGCTTGCAAACGTTCAACCAGTGCCCAAAAAAGGTAGTCGTGCTGACCCTGCTAACTACAGGCCCATCTCGGTCACCTCTCTTTTGTGCAAAACAATGGAGAGGGTACTCAATAACAAGCTCCTAACATACCTAGAAGCAAACGACCTCCTCAGTGATCAGCAGTACGGTTTCCGACGCAAGCGGTCTACTGGGGATCTTCTGGCGTATGTTACCCACATCTGGAGCGAGGCCATCGAAGGTCATGGAGAAGCTCTCGCTGTATCACTGGACATCTCCAAGGCCTTTGACAGGGTGTGGCATGACAGCCTCATTAATAAGCTTGCCTCGTTTGGACTTCCTCCGTGCTTGCGTGGGTGGATATCCGACTTCCTGAGGGAACGGTCGATTCGAGTAGTCATTGATGGCTGCTCGTCGGACCAATTGGCAGTAAATGCCGGGGTACCTCAGGGATCGGTTCTTTCTGCAACTTTATTTCTGCTACACATCAATGACTTGCTTCAACCCGGTATCGTGGGGTATGCTGATGATAGCACAGTTGTAGAAAGATACACTTCCGATGCCCGTGCAAGCGCGACTACCATAGAGACCCTAAGACAGGCCATGGTGGAACGAGTGAACCATACCCTGGTTGGAGTTTCTGACTGGGGTGTTGCTAATCTCGTTTCGTTCAACACCACTAAAACTCAGGCATGTCTCTTCTCTGCCAAAAAGAGACCATTCCTCCATACGCCATCGTTCCGGGATGTATCGGTACCGGTATCAGACCACATGGACCTCTTAGGTGTGAAGTTATCTTCCAACTTGAACTTCGGCTCTTATATAGAATCTAAGGCTAAAGTTGCAGCTAAAAAACTTGGCATCCTCTCTAAGGTTAGACGGTACTTCACGCCGGATCGGCTTCTGCTTCTGTATCAAGCTCAAGTCCGATCATGCATGGAGTACTGTTGTCACCTATGGGACGGTTCTGCTAAGTATCAGCTCGAGGCCTTGGATTCTATTGAGCGGCGTGCCAGGAGGCTCATAAGCAACGACGAGCTATTTGACTCCAAGCTGTACAGCCTGGAACACCGTCGTCGAGTGGCTTGTCTATCAGTATTCTACCGCATACATTTCGGGGAGTGCTCTCAAGAACTGCACGACCTTATACCCCCATCACCCTTTTACCTCCGGACTTCTAGACGCACGGATAAGTGCCACTCCTTTATGGTGGATATCCCACACACGCGTACAAAGCGTTTTGATTCCACTTTTATAGTAAGAACTGCCAAAGAGTGGAACTCTCTACCGGCGTCAGTATTTCCGGAACGCTATAATTTGGGAGTTTTCAAGACAAGAGTGAACAGGTGGATTATGGCTAAGCATGCTCCATCTTAGGCTGCATCCTCACTTTCCATCAGGTGTGATGGCAGCCAAATGCTTAGCTATCTATTATAAAAAAAAAAAAAAAAAAAAAAAAAAAAGAAAGCACGTACAGCCAAGACGAGGCAGATCTACACACGCACGCCACTGTCTTGGCCAACGAAAAGCATAAGGAGCCGCCTGGAAAGGAAGGCACAAATGGCTGAGCCCCGCGACCCAGGGGTCGTTGTCCCTGCGAGTAGCAGCCAGGGCGATGGGTCACACACCCGAGGCCCTTACCTGCAACTCCCATGAAGAGCGAGTTGTAGAAGACCGGATGATGATGATGATGATGATCGCCATCGCAGTACGCTTAGATGTGTGCTGTGTGTGGGTGTGTGTGGGTGTGTGTGCTACTTTACCTAGTTTAATATTATACGTGCGGGTAAGCCGCTCAGGGCAGGGCAGGAATTTAAAATGGCAACCCAATATTTTTTAGTATTTTTAACGGTTGTAAAGACTATGTTTTAGAATAATAATTCTGTATAACTTAATTAAACGATAGGCTACTTTATAACAATAATAAAAAACTGCTAAAAGCGAAAATGCCAAACGCGCCTTAAATAACTTTAAAAAACAAAATAAATGTACATAGGTTTCTATAACTACACCTGCTAGTACATGACGAACAAAAGTTATGCTGTGTTCTGTTTCGTTGTGGAACAGTCGTGTGCCAACTTTGTGGTAGACTGTATTCACTGTATACCTGTCACTGATTCGAGACCGCACGATTTAGGTTACATATTTTTCATATAAGTACTACTTGCTGATGGTCCACCTGATGCTCAGTGGCAACCAGCTCTTCGTCATCAGCCTGAATAATCCCACTGCTGGACAAATGTAGTGAAGACTCTGGACAAAGCATTGCCACGCCCCACCGCGCGCCGGTCACAATCTGCTGTTTTGGGCAGCAATGTCACTGATGTTTTGGAAAACAAACAGTAGTTACAATGATAACATTTTAAGTAATACATAAACCAGCGAAGTTTCTATCGTTAAAAAATTCTGAAAAAGTGTGTGAACCGACACAGGTACAATTTAATTGCCATAGACCTCCCCCATACATTTCCCGAAAGAAATATTTTGAGCCATTTCCTTACATCGATTTTCCGAAAATATTTAGTGTAGGTCAAGATGTTTTATGCACCTAGACTCACCTAGATTTAAGACTTTTCACTGACTGAATTGAATTAGAATTTGTTCGTGGTAATTTATAATGAGCCGAATCGCATGTTGTTGAATCGGGGGCTGGTATTGCTACGCCAATAAATTCTCGATTTAGGCAGTCGATAACTTAGGCCTTTAGAGTTGAAATTTCAATATGGGGGTACGTTTGCGGACTCCCGTTAGCCCGTTTTATACCCCTGTGACGACACAAATGGGCTATCGTGTCACATGAGCTAAGATTAGGTACCCAATTTGTACGCTTATTACATATTTCACGATAACTTGGCCTACCACAAGCTCTGTCTGTCTCTGGCTCTAGTTTTGAGTCTGTGTGAGTGTACTAAATAAATCCTACGTCGAAACGTTAATCGAAAGCATGCGGTCAAATATCATTTTTCTAGTTCAAAAAGTGATTTCTTCTGGGTCGTAGGTCGTCACTATAGTTTTTTTTTACGAGATGATTCTTGTTTCTATGAGATATTTCTACAATTAATACATAAAAATAATCCCTATTTCCCTTGGTCACGCCATCACGCCGTGAACGGCTGGATCAATTTGGCTGAAAATTGGTGGGGAGGTAGCTTAGAACCAGAAGACGAACCGAAGAGGAGGAAAAAGTAGCGGGACTGGGGCGAGCGAAGCCGCGGGCGGCTGCTAGTGTGTTAAAAATATTTATCATTAAATATTTAAATAAATTATAATATTCAAATTATAATCTTTTACATCATACATGCTCAGTAAATAGGATTTTCTTTAGCGCAAAGAGGCTGTGTAAGTAGGCGTGTGCAGCCCAGTGCATTGTAAATGCGTTCCATTTTCAAATCACTTATACCGTCACACTATGCTTGATACGTAATGGTTCATTACAGTTCAAGAGCTATGCAAACCTCCTTGGTGATGGTTCATTACAGTTCAAGAGCTATGCAGACCTCCTTGGTGAAACAATCTCTTTTCTTACAAAATGATATGAAAACTTTTTACTGAAAAGATATAGTAGCTCACAGATAGGTATGTGCATAAGTCTACGACTGTTTTAGCAGATACCTACCGGTACAAATATTTTACTATTAATTTTAATAAAATTAATAGTATAATTATAATAATACTTACATTATTATTGTAATTTTATTTTTCTCAAATTAAAATTACATTTTGTCATACCCATATAAATGTTGTGTTATTGTTGTATTGTAAGCCTATTTCTGCCGAAAAGCAGTATTGCTGTGTTTCGAGTTGAAGCGTATAGGTGCCGGTGAAATCACAGACACGTGAGGCTGGACATCCGTATGCCTCAAGTTGATGGTCGTAGGGCAGTACATTGTAGGGCACGTTCCTGACGTGCTTGACCTACGAGAAAATGCTTTGCTATAGGCAATGGTTACCACTTAACATCAGGTGGGCCATATGTTTGTTCCATCAGCTAGTTAAAAATTTACCTCGCATGAATGATGTAAAGTAGAATGCTTACCTCGGGCATAAGTAGCTATTGCACCCTCGAACTATATTTGGCCTCGCTCGCTTTGCTCGCTCGGGCATCTAAATATCTCGGGTACACTCGATCCATTAGCGCCCTTTGCGAGCTGCGCTCGCACGGGCGCCAAAAAGGATCTTGTTCTGCAAAAGCTCACTTACTGCCCTTGTATAACAATCTACTAATAGGCATCCCGCTATACAGGCTAGTCCTAGTGCGGGGTCTATTGTATATCTTGATTTGTTAATCTTTAGCCCTACCACAAGCGCTGTCTGGTTCTGTCTCTGGCTCTGGTTTTGAGTCCTAAATAATTTTGTATTTTTTTAATTTTGAGTACCTATCACAGTTGAAACTTTCATTGGGCACGGCAGACACCTTTTCAGATCTCATAGCATCCTTCAAGTCGCTAAAGGGGGTAGTAGAGACTGAAACATGCTCGAAGTTAATTCCCAAAGTAGGCCAACTAAGTTATTGGTTGCCCAGGCCGGCCAAAGTTAGGTCTACCTGATTCCCAATAGGAACATATCAAGTCTTCGTAAAATAGGGACTTTGTGAGCCAACAAATACTTCCGGAGAATTTTGGACCATGTATCTTGTATATAGAGTTTAAAGTTGAGTGCTTGAATGTTTTGATGGCTGAGAGAATTTGTGGGAAAACTATTCAGTGTGGAGTTGGTGCAGTAGTTGAGCTAATTTATTTAGATCAAAACATGTAGATTCTAAAAAGCTTGTTATTGAGCTTTAATGATGACTCAAGTGGCTTAATCACAGAACACATGTCATATACTCAAGAAGAACTCTAGAGTCCATATAAAAAGAAGGGACAAAAAATGGGGTTATAAAATATGTATATGGGCAATTATATTTTGCCAATAGATGGCGTTAGATTGAAAATTGAGGAGTAACAGGCTGGTACGGGCATGTCATGAATAGGAGAGTGATGAGTATGACTGTAGATGGATGTGTGAGTAGAGGTAGGCCAAAGAAAAGATGGACGAACAGTGTGAAAGATGACATGGTAAGAAAGAAGTAAATACAGAGATGACGGCTGATAGAAGAGAATGAAAGAGGAAAACATGCTGTGCCGACCCCACATAAAGTGGGATAAGGGCAGAAAGAAGAAGATGACGTTCGATACATTTTATAAATTCTTAATTATTTTGAGTATTTACTTGAAAGTCGGTTCTTTTTATTTCTATAAGTACTCAATTATTTTAATAGCAATAAAAGTTATCATTTCTTGAAAGTCCTTAATATCGAAAAATTGGGTTCTAAAAATTAATAAAACTAACGCTTTTATACAAACGGGGTTCACTCAAAGTAAATCGTTTTCTTTATTTAATGAAAAATGTAAGCATAGTCGGATAAGCCGCAAGGCTAGGAAATAAAACTAAGCGAAGTGAAACTTATTGATACTGGTGGCCATTGTAAAGTGAGATTAAATCCAAATATGAAAATATAGATAAACCAGCCTAAAATGCACGCCCTTCCACCACGTTTTTTTGACGTTGACTGCAAGAACTTCAAAGTGATCCTTTTGATGTAAAATTATCAATCAAGTCCTAATATTCTTGTGGTGGAAGGTTAATAAAGTGTTAGAGTCTGTTCAGAAAGAGAGCCGTCGCAGCCAAATTGTGAACTAACGTTTCGATTTTTATATGGCAGCTCATCCCTTTCTTTTTGTCAGCATTTTTCATCATAAAAATTAAATAAAGGAATAGTACACTAGTTGTGATAGGATCAAAACGAAATAGACGCGCTATTGTATTGCCCACTAAACTAAAAAGGTGATAAAGCATAGCAGCGCCCTCTAATCCCACGACGGCTCTCTTTATGAACAGACTCTATCAATCTGCCTATTATGAGTTTCGCTTCTATGCGCTTGAATTCTTTAAAGCTATCCACAAGCTTTTATAGCTAGAATTCCTTTCAAGTTTCCGACTTTGTGAGCGAAAAATGAAACAAAATCAATAGAGTGTTTTAGCGGAGTTAATAAAATGACAAGGGTGCATTTGCAAATTGAAAGTTTTTCTTTGAAATATTGAAATATTCAAAGATTACGAATTTCGCGACAAACACACGACAGGCACCTCACCCAGCTTTAAGACGTTACAAAGTAATACTACTGATTAAATACATTTTTGACTTTGACTTTGGCAAGTATTTTTTTCCGCCGTTAGTCACGCGCAAAGTTATCTTTACGCGGTCTTTAGTTGAGTTGCCCTATACATATAGTCACAGATTTAATAATAGTTACTATTACTATTACTACTAGCCCCTAGTGTCCCACTGTTGAGCAAAGGCACTACGATCTTCTGCTTTAAGTTGCCAGTCCCGCTCATAAGAATCCAGCTCGTCCCTCCATCTTATGCGAGGCGATAATCTTAATAATAGTAGCTTTTTATTTTTCCTAACCGTATGTGAATTTATAGAGTGGGTAGGTAGGTATAGTGATTTATGTCTTTGCTAACGGCCGAGAACCACCGAGGGTGCATTTACGCAGAAAATAGTGGCCAACGCTCTGTAGGCCTACCATTGAGCTCTGTCTGGCTCTGTCTCTGGTTCTGGTTTTGAGTCTGTGTGAGTGTTGACTCAATAAATCCTATGTCAAAACGTCACACACACAGTATAATGCACTGGTGAGCACTCACACAGACTCAAAACTAGAGCCAGAGACAAGGTCAGACAGAGTTGATGGTAATAGGCCTACAGGGTAGTACATATATATCGCTTCAGATTATAGTATGTATATTATAGATATGTAACTATAGATAGTGCAATCCACGAAGGCGCGCCCCACTATTCCTCCTAACCGTTTATAGTATATGTGTGCAAGCTTCCGTCAATGTTTGAGTGTTATCGGTACACACTAATTACCTATGAGTGCACACGCACACTACAATGAATAGACTACGGTTCGCGACTGCCGCTCGGAGCTTCGCGAATTGCACTATCTATATATCAGTATATGTATATCAAGTTCTGATAGTATTATTATCATTCCGGTTCTATAACAGTATAACATCTCATTAGCGATTCTACGTAAACCAGTATTTAGCTAGCACTCGACACTCGGGTATCGAATAAGCTCGTTCACAGCTGCATGCGATTATTTCCTATTCAACACCAGATAGATGACTGTGTCCATGATTTCGACTGGGAATATTTCTGTTGCAAAAGTAAAACATAATTTTTTTCTTCAGGTAAATCATTTTGAAGTCTTTGAGAAAGGTGGAACTAGGCACCAGCAGCTTTATTGTCTAATTTAAAATCCGTTATGAATCAACAATTCACAAAACATTATCTAGCCCCAAATTAAGCAGAGCTTGTACTATGGGAACCAGATAGCTGATATAATACTTATATGTAAGTATACATTTTTTTTGTAAATACATACGTAGAATACAATATAACACCCAGACAGAGAACAAACATCTATACGTTTACCACACAAATATTTGTTCTCGATGGGGATCGAACCCACGACCTACAGCGCAGAAGGCAGGGTTACTACCAACTGAGCTCAGAGGCCAGTCAGATTATCAGTAGGCTTTAAGCCAATTGTCACTGTAGTCGACCCAGTCAGTTTAATTTGTGGTATTGTCTAATGGGCTGCGCACATCTAGGCGATGGCAATCAGCTGAAACGTTGTCAAATAGAACAGCGATATTTGACAGCGTTTAAGCTGATCGCCATCTCCAACGCCTAGATGTATGCAGGCCTTTACCATGCACGCGGCTGTATAAACTAAACGACAGAATAATGGCGGCGATCATTAATCAAAGTTCGTAACTTCCATACTTTGTCTAATTATAACAGTGATTACGTCACACGTCGTCAGTAGGATTTGTGGCGACGGATCACCCTGTACTGGTAATGCGCAAGATTAATGTGAGTGATGTTATATTCATTAGATATCGTACATAATCCGGGGTTATTGCTGGTTTTAGAGGATGGGGAAGTAAGTTTTGTTTATTTTTGACAGCTTTGGTACGGTTTATGTTCTTTAGAGCTCTTTGGAAATTAGTTCTTTAGGGTTCTATTTGCAACAGAACCTACTACCAGCTGGCTTACCATGATCTTCATATGGTTATGGTTATGGCTGTCAAAATTGTGTCAACAGTGTCAACACATCCAAACCCAAGAAGAAAATGAATGTGTGGGTCAGCCTATCTATACACAATTTGACAACCATAGCCATAACCATATGGAGCTCGTGGTAGCCCTGCAGTATCTTATAGTTTTGACGGAAATAGACCCCAATGATTAAAAAAAATTACGCCCTGCATTATTTAACCAATGGATTCTGTTGCTGATAAGGAGCAATCTTTGCAAATACAATCTGCACTAAAATGAATGGAAATAGCAAATTTTCACTACTAAAGGTTTTTGAAGAAAAACTGTTGTTATGGTTTTCTTTTATAAATCGAGAGCATGACTCTTTTCACGACTTTTCCCTAACTCTCGTGGTTTCGGACTTGGCCATCACTGCCCTTCTCAAAAAAAACCCCCTGTAATAACTAGGTTTAATAGATCTAAGGAACCAATATGACAGAGCCAGACAGATCTGACTCTGTCTCTGGCTCTGGCTTTAGGTCTGTGTGAGTGAAACGTCACACACACAGTATATCCAGTACCTATATTATACTGTGAGTGTGACGTTTTGACGTAAAATTTATTTGGCCAACACTCACACAGACTCAAATCCAGAGCCAGAGACAGAGCCAGAAACAGCTCGTGGTAGGCTATCTGAAGTCATTCTCAAAACCATGGTCACCGTAGCATCATTGGTGAATACTGCATCGATATTTATTCATTCGAATAAATCGTTCAGCAAGAGAGCACTACGCATTCATATCATGATCGTATTATGTGCTTAATTGAAGTATATTTAACCAATTACCCCCTATTCTATTTCCAAGCGTTTTTCAAAAAAAAAACAGCGCTTATGCAATTAAAAATAATGTAATTAAATATATTATTTTATTTATTTGTAAACAATATTTGTAAATAAATATTTATTTGTAAATAACATACAAGTAAAATTAAGGCGAAATACATAGTACATGTAACATAAAATTAGGTGTAGACATTGAAGGCCGAGACTAGAATACATTGGTCACAAAATCTGATAGCAAATAATAACTTTTTTTAACTTTTTTAATTATGGACAATCCACACAACACTAAAACCAAATTAAGCAGAGCTTGTACTATGGGAGCCAGATAGCTGATATGATACTCATGTATTTTTTTGTAAATACAACACCCAGACAGAGAAAAACATTCTGCGCTCACCACTCAAATATTTGTTCTAGGCGGAGATCGAACCCACGATCTAAGGCTCAGAAAGCAGAGCTACCACCAACTGAGCTGAGAGGCCAGTCATTTAGAAACTAAAAAGTTCGAAAACCGGTGTCAAGTGCACGAAAAGAGCCTCTTGGCACACACTTAAAATCCACCACGCTGGGTCAAAAGAACCAGTGACACGACAAGAAGAAGAAGCAACTGTCATCTCTTCATCATCATCATCATCATTAGCCTGCAGAAGTCCACTGCATGGACTTATGCCTACCCTACACTTTTCCAGGAAGAACGATTCTGAGCCCTTTCCATCCATCGACTTCCCGCGATCTTAACAATATCGTCGGTCCATCTGGTGGGTGGGCGCCCTACGTTTCGTCTTCCGGTTCGTGGTCGCCATTCCTTAACTTTTATTCCCCAACGGTTGTCGGTTCTTCAAGCTATATGACCTGCCCATTGCCATTTCAACTTACTAATTCTACGAGCTATGTCGATGACCTTGGTTCTTCTACGGATATCCTCATTTCTGATTCTATCATGTAGTGAAACTGAAACCCAGCATAGCTCTCTGTGGGAGGCGATAATGTACATCATGTTATTGTACACACTGTTATTACGATGCCAGTTAAGCCACATGCACACTGGAGCAATTCAAACATGATCATTTAATTTTTTGTTCTGGCACTGGATACTTAAACCTTGCCCTTCATACTTTATAGGGCGGATCCGACTTGGATAGGTTAGGTTATGCTAGAACACAAAAATTACGCACAAGGCGAGCGAGCAGAGCGAGCGTGCCGCTGCCGGGCCGCCGCAGTGCCAGAGAATGTTATTTCCCAATAACCTCAAAGGGGCTGCCTGTTTAGTACAATTATTCATCGCTAGATAAAAATAACAATAATCGAAATATTAATCTGCAACAGTGTACATAGGCCTGTACAATTTTCCAGTGGAAAAAACTGGCATCGTTTTAACAGTGCGTACATTAAAGGGCCGGCGGAGGGTGAATTTTCATACAAACGTAATACCAAAATTATTACTAGTATAAGCAGATTTTCACTATATTATTGTAATAACTGTATTCGTATAGTATTTATCAAGGTTCCTGAATAATTTTGATTTTAAATTACGTACCTCAAATGAAATAAACACAAATCGCATTTTACACATTTTTTTCATTGCAAAATGTGATTGGCGTTAATTTCATTTGAGGTAAGTAATTTAAAATAAAAACTGTTCAGGAACCTAGATAAATACTATACAAATACAATTATTACAATAATATAGTGAAAATCTGCTTAAATTAGTAATCATTTTGGTATTACGTTTGTATGAAAAGTTGCCCTCCGCCGGCCCCTTAACTGGCCGTACATTAACCGGACTCCTCTCTGTCATCTCTTACCGGTGACTAACTTCAAGAATGTCTCATTACTAAAAGCCTGCGTACATCTAGGCGATGGCTGTTGATGGGATTGTTTTACGGTTATTTTTCAAGTTCTCACACAAAAACCAGATTTATTTATGTTTCATACCATAGTTCAGGAGTGCGTGTAAGCAAACGATACGCCCTATAATTGAACGATAAAAACCTAAGCCGAGACGACATTAAACGTGAAAGCCTATAAAATTTTACTGCTTTTCTACACAGATTGATGTTACAACTATAGGCTGAAATGTTAATGTTCCTACAATACTTAAAGATCTCGAAATAACTTTCAAACAGGATCTAACAACCTAGTTCTAACAGATGTTAGAACTTCTTATCTTAGAAACTAACGCTCATTTACTGGGGGCCAATTCTAGACTTTTAGAGATTTACGCTCGAAATAGAGATTTGAAATGTCGCGAAAGCAGTGTCATATCACCAAATTTGTCGAAGATAATATCGAACCGCGCTAAAATGCGTATTCTAGCCACCGTTAGACTTTTACGTTAGACTTTTACTTTAGAGATGTCAGAAAGAAGGTTCATTCTTAGAACTTCCACAGACTATCCCGTTGTTGTTCATGTTTATCTACGTTCCGTTTCTATCGATAGAATAGTTCGATAGCACTAACTTTTATTGTCTTCAAATAAACACATTTCCTATTAAACGGCGTTTATAATGCGTTCTTGTTGTTGTATATAATAGATTCATTTTCATTAGATAGTAATCAATGGACTTTTCGCACAAAATGTTAGTTACAATAATTAATTCCAGAAACACACGGAACGTTATGTAGGTACCATAAAACTGTAAACTTTGTTGTTTGTAGTCTATAGTCAGTTGTCTATTAAGTGTTGTAGATATGTTATTCAGGATCATTACACTCAAGAGAAGGACTCCGATGACTTTTTTATTCAAAGGTTAACAACTAGATGGCCATTCAATGCAAAAAGAATATTTCTCTCGAAGCTTGAACCCCGGATACAAGTATAGACGTTGACTGTCTGATTGACTGCTCTTTTAACTGCGCCATTGAATAATTACTAAGTACCTACGAGCTAAATTCAATCACTCCTTACTTATTGTAGGTTTATGAGAAAGCATTATTCGCGTTCTCGCTCCCAACTTGTATCCCCTACAAACAAGTAAACATCATTGACTTTTTATCAAAAAGTAAGATTAAGTGGTATGGTCTTGGTACTCTAGCCTGCTCCAAGGACCAAAAGAAAAAAAAAGCCCAAAGTCACCCAAAGTATAATAGAGATGTCAATGTCGACTACTACTCACCACTCGACACATATCTATCGGCCTTCGCTCGATAAATGTCTTAGTGATATTGCTGGAATACGATATCTATTGAAAATGTCATGTCTATTTAAATTTGACAGTTCTTGTGATATATATCTACCGTGACAAAAAAGTCACTGGTCTAGAATTGCCCCCCTGGTCTTAGCCTATAAGCCTGTAGCCATCTCTATTTGTTGGCATGAAAAAGACAGTGACAAGAGATGAAGAGTTATTTTGTTTACTTTTCTTTTATTCTTTTGTTTTTGAAGTTCAGTTTATTTATTTTCATCTCGATTTAAGATTTAACGTCAACACTTGTTTTGTTAGTGTTTAATAAATATTGTTTGCTTTTGTTGTTTTTCAAATCGTATTTTATTTTATTTCATCTGCTATTCATATACCTACATATTATATACTTCACTTCATCACTTCAACACTATATGGGCTCTTTCTGGTAGCAACGGAGAGTAGTGTCACGGAAGACCAGCTCTACTTTAGCATTTGTCTTGGGGCATTCAATTTTAATGTCATGTTCCTTTTTATTGTTGACACTTGTTTATACTATTGCTATGTGACGATAAATAAATAACTGTTGATTGGATTTGGTTTTGAAGAGACTTTAAGCGAGGCTCTCTATTTTTTTTGCAAATTATGGCTGTGGTCATCATGTGGTGGTCATCGAAGGAAAGGTAGAAGGAAAGAGAGGAAAGGGAAGACCAAGGATACGCTACATGAGCCAAATAAAAGCGAAGATCGCCGTCATGTCGTATAAGGAGGTCAATGAGGTTGCCCTCAGAATAAATGCCTGGAGAAGCATTGCTCTTAGAATATAATAAAAAAGAATAGAATAGAAAATTCTTTATTGCACACCTTAAAACTAACAATGGAAAAAAAAGTAACAATAATTAAACACATGATAATGTACAATGGGCGGTCTTATCGCTGAAGCGTGATTTCTTACAGACAACCTTTGGATGGAGAGAAGCGTATAATAAGATGGTTATGGTCTTAATTAAGAATAAGATGGCTGTGGTTTGGTGTCGGCATATTCTCGTTCATAATTAGCACGATTCAAGTTAGTTAGTCAAGGTTAAACAAAATTAAGATTATCCAGCGAAAATTTTAGGCAACTTTTGTCAATTATTTGAAAAATTTATTCTAAAAATTAAGCTTTGGACTTAAGTACATACTTATGCTAAAACTAAGTACAAACTTAGAAGAACTAAGCACCAGACAACTTTAATTTGACTTCTGATTAAATTTTATAAAGGTTTGGTGTTCTTAGATATAGGCAACGTTTTATTACGGCTTTATCAAGATTAGGTGATAAACTACCTAATTTGACATGTTGAACCTTTTTGTAATTTTTTTTTAAATGTAAAATTTGTGTGTAAGTGTAATTTACCTATTGATTAATAATTAGTTCTGAGACCGTCCTAATTAATTAAATAAATAAACAAATAGGTACACGTAGTGAAAGTTAAAAAAAACACTGAGCTTGTTCATGAAAAATATTTTTATATCGTTTGCGAGTGATAAGATCACTCACCGTAGTCTGCCCCTTAACCTTAAAATTTACTATTTTTTATTACTCATTGGTATAACATGTACAATTAAACCTTGACTTTGATCCGGATACCACAAAAAGCTTAAAGCCTTATTACGAAAGCAATCTGCCGGTCGTCTTATTTTAGAAAATAAGGCCAAGCACAAGGCGCTATAACCGCTCTGGTGCCTCCAAAATTACAGGCACAATAATCTGTGACCTAGAAATTACAGTTCCACAACTGTCTTGACACGGCACGATATAACCCATAGAGATAAGAAATTATACAAAATGATGCTCGTAGATGTAGAAATTGTAGCATAACATTATCATTATCAGTCTAAATACCACGCTGCGACAAATACTGATAGAGACCTAATTGACCGTGTGTAATTTTGTTACCATACCTATTTCACATCAAACTCCACCCCCTCTTTTGTTTATGTTCAGTTCTGACCATCCCAAGGTTGCCTGGTAGAGAACGCTGTTAGTGATAAGGCCACCCATTCTATTACTATGACTGTTTATTTTAAGGTAAAATTTTATCCTACTTACTTAATGTTGTAATCAATAAAGAGTTAGGTCTATTTTATTATTAATTTGTTTTTGTGGTCAACAATTATATATTTTCTATCTTTCTTGCATTCGTCGATCATCGCTTCTACTAAAATAAAACCCAATTCCCTAAAAGCTGCTAGTTATATCTAAAATCATGTATTTCAACTATGTACCTAAAACTAATCAAATTATTGAAGATTTATGAAAATACTGCTGTTAAGCATGAGTAGTTTCAAGTTCCCAGTTCGCAGTTTGAAATAAGAAAACAGGCTCGATATTTTTTTCAATATCCTCTTGGAACAAGCACCTGATGTTATCCATCGCCTAGAAAAGCAATAAATTCTCATCTATATCTGCGCAACCAAATGGTTTCAATACTCTATGGCACGCAGAATAACGGCGCTCGACAGTAAAACGCATTAATGATTGTTTTAGGGTTCCTCAATAAAGTTTACTGCGGCCCGCGCGGAACACAAGGTGCTCGTAACATGTTTGTAAGCTGAGTGGAATAATTTCTGATATCTTAATACCACTTCTGTTGTTTATCTTTCACGTAGGTACTTTACTGATTTAACTAACCTTCCTAACGCAAGAACGAAGTGTCGCCGCGGTTGTTCGATTCCGATACAAACTGTTTTTTTTTTTTTTTTTTTTTTATGTAAGCCGCTGATGGAACAAGCATATGGCCCACCTGATGTTAAGTGGTAACCATCGCCTATAACAAAGCACTGCCTCGTAGGTCACGCACGTCAGGAACGTGCCCTACGACGCACTGTCCTGCGTCCATCAACTTGAGGCATACAGATATTCAGCCTCACGTGCCACTAATTACACCGGCACCCACACCCTTCAAACCGAAACACAGCAATGCTGCTTCACGGCAGAAATAGGCATGGTGGTAGTACTTCCCCGGACGAGCCCTTCACAAAGAGCTCTACTACTACTAATACTAAACTCTACTACTACGAATTTACACAACTATGGGCAAACAAAGTATAAATGTACACTGAAATAGCTGTAGTAGAATTTTACAGAGGTCTTTATTGCCGGCCAGTTCTATAAAGTTGGAGAAAACTGTAGGATAACAGAAATATAAATAAAAACCAAAAAAGTAATTTTTTCGTCATTCTTTCTAGCGGGTACTAGCTTTTAGCATAGAGTCAATTTTGTACATCACTGTTTCAAAATAGACGTAAAAGTCTGTTAGTTCTTTTTCTGAAGCCTCGACTGCCACAACCAACGGCTGACACTCCAACTTTGTATAACTGGCCGGTGATAAGGACCACTGTAAAAGCCTATTACAGCTATTTCAGTGTACATTAATACATTATTCGCCCATAGTTGTGTAAATTAAGTTTGTACGGAAATCATACCCCCTTAAGGGCGTTCATAGAACTAACTCGCTACTGAGCTCCTTACTAAGCAGTTTTTTAGTGTGTAACTCTTATCAGTGTGTAAATAAAGGAGGTAGAAGAAAACTAAAAAACAGCATGAATTTCTATTCTAACAGGTCGTCTTTTTTCTGGATGTTTAAAAAAAAAATATCGTCGTATTTACTCTATAAAATCACGAAAGGAAACAAAAAAGGAGATATAAGATAAGAAAAACGCCATTTTTCCTTCAAAGCCATTGACGACCGACTTGTCTATTGACTGACTTGACTAAAACCTTTTTTATTTATGTAATATAATCCTGGCAAACTGGTAAAATGCAAAAAATTATACAAAATGGACAGATGCCATCAATTAAGAAGAAGAAGGAGACATAGAGCATCTATTATCACACACTATTGAGAATCTCTTATGTCTAAAGGCCCGTTCACACACACTTCCACATATCGTCTTTATCTGAGAATGCGATGGGTTAATTTATTTGCCGGCGCTTCGTAGGTGCTCTACGGAAAGCCTAAGAGCCAGCTGGTATTTTCATCTGACTTACAAATTTTTATATACTTTCCAAATTCAATGTGTTTTTATAGGTAATGTATTTTTTTATAAGCAAACATAGCCGTTCTAATCAGGTTGGCTATTCATGATGCTGCTTGTAAGAAAATATAGTTATGGGCCAATTTATTTATACGTGGTAAGTAATACTTAGCTAAAAATACCAGAAATGAGTAAGATGAAGTAGTTCTGTTTGTTTAATGTCTAATATAAGACGAAATCATAGCTAAAAAATACTGATATTTTAAATGCATGAACAAAACAATTAATCTATTTACGAATCATGTAGTCTATTATGTTTTAATTGAGATTTCACTAATGTATTTTTTTGTCGGTCTCTCCGACTACATCCTACAAAATACGTAGACGCTAAGAAATACGTAGAACATCTACGAGATACGTAGAGGCGCTACGAATTACGTAGAGGTGCTACGTATCGTAATTTCAGAGAAAATGATGATTGTTTTACTTTGACAGTACATTTTCATGAGCTTGTATTTTTTGCCTGAATTATTACGACACCCGGCAGAGAATGACTTTTATATCGTGCTAGGGAATATTGTTTGAACTGGGTTACCTTTTTTTATGTGTCTCTTTATTCCGGGTTCTATCTTGCCTTGTAAAATGAGACGATATAGAGTCGTGACTTTTATCCAAGGCTATCTAGTCAGATGGTAAACTCAGGCATGGTAGACATCCCTTCAGGTCCGACTGACGATCGAAGTTTTAGTAGTTGTTCTTCTAGAATCTAGACGGATTCTGCTGGTTGAGATTCGTCTCGCTTAGAAGCGATTCAAAGTTATTCTTGTGCTACAATAAGTCTAAATGGCTAATAGACAAATTGTAGCACAAGCACTAATGTTTTTAAGCCTCGCTGGCTTTTGGCGTGATTGAATGAAGCCATGCGAACATCTAATCGTTCTGCGTTGGCGAACTATGAAACACTGTCAAATATCGCTGTTATATTGAACAGCGTTTCGCTGATCGCCATCGTCATCAAGCTAGCTGTGTTCAGGCCTCTAAATGTGCTCGAGACTTTCATGAATTTTGAAGTAATCAAAATAAAGCCTTCCGAGAGGAAACTAATCTATCCTCTCGCCTGCAATAGTTTTCAATTAAAAACTGTCTATTTCCAGCACAAAATTAAACTTTAAAATTGAGTAAAAACCTTCAGCAGGTGACAGCGGGCGGTACTAATTACCGCGAAAATTATCTCCCCCTACTTTTTCTCTCTCATCCCTCTTCACCCCTTCACCCCTTTTCACCCCCTTACCCGTCTTCAACCCCGCAAATGGCGGGGCTAAAACGTAGATGCTGTTTACAAGACGGAAATTTTTGTAAGTCAGTTTATATTTTAGCGAGTATAGAGTTAAATATAGAGTTAAATGTTTGTTGTGGGAACAAATGGATTATATATGGGTTTTGCTATATTATGAGTAACCTGGGATTTGAGTGTCTACCGTGCCTGAGGAAAACAATGAGATATTCTGTTCAAAATTGTGAATTGAACAAGATTTATTTAGATAGATAGATATAGATAAACCAGTCTAAAAATGCACGCCCCTCCACCGTTTAATTGACGTTGACCCACAGCAAAGTACTTGAAATTGATCCTTGTGATGTAAGTGATAAAGAACAATTTACTTTGACTGACTGAAGTAGTGGGACGTGCAGTTTAAGATTGGTTGATCTCTACAACTTTATTGTACACAAGGATACATCACAGTAATTAAGCGTAAACAAAAAAAGTATGATGGGCGGCTTTATCGCTGTAATTTTGCAGGTTTGAGGGGTGTTAATTTTGAAAATAATTGAAAGTATGAACGATATTAAATTTGTACAGCGATTACGTATAATAACTATAAGCTTGTAAAAGCGTAGATTTTTTCGTTCAAGAGGCCTACCACAAGCTCTGTTTGGCTCTGTCTCTGGTTTTGAGTCTGTGTGAGTGCTCACCAGTGTGTTAAACTGTGTGTGTGATGTTTCGACGTTGCATTTATTTAGTCAACACTCACACAGACTCAAAACCAGAGCCAGAGACAAAGCCAGACAGAGCTTGTGGCCTTTAGTTGTAAGAAATAGTAATTTTAGATATTCTAATTGATAGTACATAAAAAACATTCCATCCTTCAACCAAACCTTCCAACATAAACACAAAAACAACTTTCCAAAGTTGAATGAAAAAATAAACTTCGCAACTCAAGACAAAGCGGCTAATAAATAAAAATAACACTCATTCACAAATTAAATGAGAAGCTTTGAAAGAGAATAAAGTTGGCAAATCCTCGTGAAATTCGCTTATCCACGCTAAGCTTTGAATAGCGACTGCCCCTGTTTATTTTTTCATAAGTTTCGCGAATAGCTTTTCGCGACAAGAGTTTTAAATAGTTTCTGATTTGTTTTACTGTCTTTTTTGTGGAGTTTTGACATTCGTGTCGCAAATATTGCTATGGAAAGGTTAGAATTAGGTGCCTATTCTAGACTTGGTCGCGTCGAACTGGTACCTAGACTCACCTAGCTTTGAGGGGAAGACTGCCATAGATCATACACAATTTTATCATCATCTTCCTGCCCTTATCTTACATTAGGGTCCGTGTTTTAAGGTCAGAGTTTTTCAATGAAAAGCTGTCAAAAAATCTATGCTTGAAAGTGCTTGAGGCTACTTGAGACTAAGGCCCGTATTCTGAAACAGTGCTTAGGTCTAAGTCGAGCCTCAAGCACAGATTTTTGACACTTTTCAATGGAGAACTGTCATAAAATCTATGCTTGAGGCTCGACTCAGACTCAAGCGCTGTTTCGGAATACGGGCCTTAGACTCTAGCACTGTTTCTGAATACGAGCCTAAGTGGGGTCAGCAGAACAGGTTTTCTTCTTCCACTCTATCTTTCGTCATCTTAGTGCTCACTCTTTTCTTGCTCAAGGTTATCTTCTACACATTCATCCATCTTTCTCTGGGTTTGATTGATCGATTAACAATCCGTAAAACCAGCCCTTAGCCATGTTTGGTAGAAATGCGTGCCTCAATGCAGTTCTTAAGTTTAGGAAAATGAGCTTTTTATTTATTTTTTATTTAGATATGTGCAGTAAGCGGTAACAGCAAGCGTTAAAGCGCCCAAATGCAAGGCATAATTACAAAATACATATTACAATAATAAGGAGAAGTTAGTCTAATAATAAAAACAATTTTTAACATATATAGTCAAAATAATATCAAAATAGCTAAATGCCAAGGATACAAAAACATAATTTCCCACTTTGGCGTACCTATGCCAAAGTTTGTACACATCCAAAAAGGATGATTTCCTTGCATTTCCCAAAAAAAACCATTCAGCCCGGGGCGTTCTGAAACCACTGAATATGCTGATAAAATTCTGATCACGGCATTAGTCTGAAATATGTACACCCAATAGACTTGCTTTTATTAAACCATATCTTTGCAAACATAAATTGCTTATACATGTTTGTCATTAGAGTTGGGTTTGAGGATAAAACATCGATAAAAACGTAATTACTCAGATTAAAATAAATAAATTATGTTGTGGACAATACACACAAAACTATCTAGGCCCAAATTATCCAGAGCTTGTACTATGGGATAGCTGATAAATTAATACATTACATAATTATTTTTTTATAAATACATACTTATAATTGAATATACACCCAGACAGAGAACAAACATTTGTGTTCACCACACAAATATTTATTCTCTGTGGGGATCGAACCCACGCCCTCCAGTGCAGAAGGCAGAGCTACTACCAACTGAACTGTGTAGCCAGTCAAAGATTGGCGTTAAACGGCCACTAAGCGCTTCAGTTCTTTAAATTGTCGCTTGATTTTTTGCCATCACTTTGTATTAAGCCTGTAGTGACAGAGACAACAATATTTTCTTAAGACGAAGACAACCGTTGATTTACTTCTCACTTGCATATTTTTACTCTTAGAAGATATAAAATTACTGAATTTAACAGTTGAAAAACGCGAGCAACTTTTTTTATTGGACACAAGAATTACTTGCTTTTTTTGATAAATAAGTTCAGTTTTTTTATACGTTTCTAAAGTTAAAAGTGTGCGAGTGAGAAGTTGTTCTACTAGTTGTTTCACTGGGCAAATATCCTTTTGTTCATAAAAATAGTGTTAAAAACTATGATAATTTCAAAAGTTATGTCTTTTCACATTTTCAGCGTCTTAAACAGCTGGTTTTTAACTGTGTCACGATGTTAAAAACATCGATAGTCGATGATTTTATGTTGTTTTTATCGACACGTCCCCTCCCTAGCCGGTATTAAAGCCGAAGGGACGAAGGAAGCAGCTCACATTAAAACGGCACATTCCGTGTTTTATTCGTTTATGATAAGGACGTATGTGCCCATAGGATGCATTTATTCGGGAATACAGGAAACTTACGGCATTTAAGCCGAATACAGGCGTGAAATTGTTATTAGGGTATCTCACTTCTGAAAGAGAGAAAACAAACGGTTATGTTTTGGTGTCCGTTTGTTAAGTCTTAGGCTTAAAAGAGTGTCTTTAGCTAGGTCTAACTGAGCTAGTTTCTCGAATTTAGGGAATCAAAGAATTTAGGTTGTAGATCATAAATCCCTATGAAAAATTTAAAAATAAAATAAATATAAATATTGTGGGCAATCCATACAACACTATCTAGCCCCAAATTAAGCAGAGCTTGTACTATAGGAACCAGATCGCTGATATAATACTTAGATACTTTTTTTTGTAAATAAATAAATTATGAATACCTACAATGTAACACCCAGACAGAGAACAAACATCTGGACTGTGTTCACCACACAAATATTTGTTCTCGGTGGATATCAAACCCACGACCTACGTGCAGCAGGCAAAGCTACTACCAACAATATTAACAACAAAACTATCGACAATTGATTGCAACAAAAAACTAGGGGTATAATTTTTGCGGGATGACTGACTTTAAGCAAAAGAGCATAAACAATTTGAGAACTTTTAATTTCTATAATAAAATGTCAAGTCAGAAGTCTTTAAAAAGAAAAGTAATAAAAAAGAACCCAGGTTGCGAATCTGTTTTGCACTTGCTGCCTTTTTTCTTATCCACCTTTATTTTGTCGTCACCTTTTCGTTTTTAACCCGACTGTTCAGAAAGAGGGTTATAATTTGCGTGCTTATTGTTTATTTGGTTTTTATCCAGAGTTCGCAATGTGTCGTTTTTATCTCTCGTTGGCAACACTACTACGTTTTTTCAGTTATTAAAACAGGCGCATGATATGTTTCAAAATACTTCTAATAATTATCCTTTTTACAATAAAATTTTGAGTTACTCAAAAATGTTTTAAAATGGAACGGTAGGAACCTAGCCGTCGTTTGTTGCCTGTTCTTCTAGGCTTGGTCGCGTTAAACTGGCACCTAGCTTTAAGACGTTTAATAGTGATCCTAGTGATACAACTGAGTGAACATATTTCGACTTTGAATTTTATCAAATTATATCTACCATCTTGAAAGCATAAAAAATACCACCTTCCAGATAAAAACATCACATTTTAATGCACATAAAATCTAAGCAAAACCCACGGCCACATTACACTCCAGTGCATTTTATGGTTTGTTCCTTTTAGAAGTCGTGAAGATACGCCACGATGCGATTAACAAACGACTATTCAACTTCTGGACAAAAGAGAATAAGTCAATGACAATTCTTTCGTCTTCTGAAAGAAAAAGGATTGGAACTTTTCGTCATTACACTTTACGGCGCTCCTACGCCGAAACTATTCATTTTAGGGAAAAAAGATTATTACATAAATTGTTTGAAATTTTCTCTTCTTTTAATATATATAGATATGTTTTTCCTATAAAATGCGCCGGAAAGCAGTTATTATCAAAAAACTGATTTTGGGCACCATTTTTTAAATATGGCGAGCGTCAAACATACGATTTGGCAAAGTTGAAATTTGGAAAGAGCATGTCAAAATCTATAAAATTACCGATTTTCAAAACTCCCGGAAGACTTTCCAAGTTAAAATACCAAATGACTGACCTATAGATAATGGTAGAGGATAAAATATGCCAAACCGGCCCCGACTCAGCTTTTTGCTGCCTATAACAGGCAATTTGGTTTTGACTTTATTTTTGCTGTCCAGTGTGTGTATGTTCCAATGATTACCCCGACAAAAAGGATCATTTTAAAACACAATAGCTATATGGCTTATCGCCTGCATATGAAGTAGAAGTATTTGAATACGTTCTCAGTTCTCGTGAAAACGGCGTCTGCGAGCTTACAAACGATTATGTTGATATAACTAATTAATTCTTAAGGACAATTACAATATTATTTTATATTATTTACTGTTCTTCTTCTTCTTTTTATCGTGTCACTGATTCTTTCAAACCAAGTGTGGTGAAAGGATTTTAAGTGCGCCTCAGCGAGGCTCCTTTCGTGCATTATTATTTACTGTAGTAGTAGAAAGTCTTTGTGTGTGACTCGTCCGGGGAAGTACTACCACCACGCCTATTTCTGCCGTGAAGCAGCATTGCTGTGTTTCGGTTTGAAGGGTGTGGGTGCCGGTGAAATTACTGGCACGTGAGGCTGAACATCTGTATGATTCAAGTTGATGGATGCAGGGTAGTGCATTCGTAGTAGGGCACTTTTCTGACGTGCGTGACCAACGAGGCAATGTTTGTTATAAGCGATGGTTATCACTTAACATCAGGTGGGCCAATTTTATGCTTGTTCCATACAAAAATAAAACTAATAATAATACTATGGATTAGATCGGTTTAGCTATCTCTATAGATTATATTTTCAGTGGTCTTCAAATCTCACTGAACTGTTAATCTTATGTGTGAGCATTTAATAAATATTTATATTAAAAAAATATCTTTAAAATAAATTCAAATAAAAAAAAAGTTTGGTCTCAGTCTGAAATCCTCTTAGTTCATGTGAACATTAGTTTTACCATGAACCTTATTTATCGAACCCACATCTCATGTTTCAGTCGGTCAGTCGACTACGCTACATTTTCAAAATAATTCTAAGCTTTTAGCTTTTAGTTTGCGACAGTGCGATGTTGATTTGAAAGCTATACTTCACTCACCGCAATAAAACAATAACAGAGTAACTACGGACAGAGACTGCGAAAGAGCTTTCGGATAGAGCCATCAGCTACGGTATTGAAGAACTCACTTGTAACTCACGTGAGGTGATCTACAATAGCAAAATGGCATCAAAACTGCATCAAAACTGCATCGCGCGGGAAGGGAATGTTCTCTCTGGTAATACCAAACACGAATCATTGGAGGTTCTTCGAGAGGTCAAAAAACGAAAGTGGATAAGGTGAGTAAAGTGGATATCTTCTATTAAAAATTAACTATACCGAATATTTCGGTTTAATAATTCATAGAAAAAAAATGAAAAGGAGGCAAATAGTCAATAAATCTTTGTAAGCACACACAGCTTGCACACAGTTGGTATCATTGTTGAGATATGGTTAACAAATGCCAATGTATACAAAAAAAACCAAAGGGAAGTTAAAGAAAATTATTTTCATAATAGAAACATATTGAACAGATTATGACTTTTTATATCTGTCATGACATGAAGTCTAGTTAGATAACACTACAACTGACATAATCTGTCAGTAACCCTAACATCTACTGTACTAGATCAAACATCTAAATGGACACTCTTAACTCATTTCCTCTGGCTAAAGAATCCCACCATTGATTGGCATTTTTATCTAGACTGATGGGATCTAGCTAGGAAATGCCACTAACAGACAAAAAAATATCCGCGGGAAGGAACGACATCTTAAGTTTATAAAAAAAAAAAAAATGTGTTTATTCAGATGTCATTGATCCATAGGTACCTACTTACAGCTAACACATACAAAATAATAAAATAAACAGCAATCAGCATAAAATACACAGAAATTATGACAAAATTGTGACAAATAGTCGCAGCAGCCAAAAGAGAAGAAGTGAAGTGAAAGAATCCCGCTGCTGACAGATATAGAAGTCACATGGCATAGTTCACGTGATATATCGAGCACGTCCCGCTGTAATGGCAGACATTACGACTATGCGACCGGCCGATGGATTTTCTATATTACTACCTTTTTCTATATTACTGTGTGCTTGGAGGATGGAATTTTATCTGTGGAGCCACAGATCTCATCCATTTGGCAAAAGGACTACTATTATTATGGTGGCATTTTTGTTTTTGCGAAGGTATAAAAAAGAATACATTTAACATTTATACACACAAATATAATAGTAATATACAAACCACACAGCACTATCAAGCCAGGAACCAGCTCCGCAGATCTCATAGGTTTGGCAAAAGGACTACTAGCATTTTGCTGGCATTTTTTTTTTGCGAAAGCACAACGAAGGAGAAAATTTAAAAAAAATATGAATGAACCCACATAAATGTGACGGATGTCTATCTATTAATAAAATTTATTGTGTTGACACATATTCTTTCGCTTTAAAAAAAAGCAAGTAAATAAATGACGTTTCAGTCCCATACATATACATATTTCTATAATTACCGGGAGTTTATATTTTCGAGGTTACACTCGCTTGGCCAATCAATAATATAAATAAGTAAAAACCAGTTTTCCAATATCCGTGCTCTGCATAAATCACATTTCCTTTCTGAAAAACTCATAAATAATGTAATAATAAGCCTTTCATTAATTAGCTCAGTCATCTGTATTCAATAGGCTTTCGAAGCTTCGGAAAGTTTTTGAATCGCGTTTTTTGTCAAGCGGTACAAGAGAAAGCTTTTATGAAACTTGGAGGGGTAAAAACGATATAGACCCTTAAAGAGGTGTAGGGTTTAATTTATTTAAAAATGCCTGACGCGCACTTGGATGAACGCGTTGGATTTCATTATCCTACTACTTATTAGAAAAAAAAACATTTATTTGTAACTGTGAAACGGGATACATACACGGTTCATATAAAAAAATGTATAACAAAAGAGGTAAGGTAAACACAAAAACGTGATAAGAAGGTAAAAAAATATGCATCGCCGCCGTACCGGTGCCGTCTGGTTCGTTACAAATAGGCTTCCTAATAGGATGGGGTGGAGGGATCCTAGCCCAAGGGGGTAGAAAAGTAGCCTTGTAAATAGCTGGCTGTACATAGTTGACTCTAGACTCACCTGAGTATAGATAGTGCAATTCACGAAGACGCGCCCCTCGCGGGGTGCGGGGAGTTTGCTCCGAGCGGCAGTCGCGAACCGTAGTCTATTCATTGTAGTGTGCGTGTGCACTCATAGGTAATTAGTGTGTACCGATAACACTCAAACATTGACGGAAGCTTGCACACATATACTATAAACGGTTAGGAGGAATAGTGGGGCGCGTCTTCGTGGATTGCACTATCTATAGTTAACAGGTTTTATTTATTTATAGGTATGCGTTTGACCGATATCTCTCTCACCTGCTGTTAAGTGATGATGCGGTCGTCGGAGAAAAACTTGTGTGATGGTGAATGGTGAAGTGATTTAAGTCTTAATTCTAGTTTGTTTCAAAATGAAACGGTTTGTTTCGTTTTACAAAAATACCGTTCAAACTAGCGTTCGTTATTTTATTACTCTACGGAAAACGTTACTCGTACTTGTTCGTACAAGTTGGATAATGTAAGAGGAAGTAGTTTAAGTCGAAATTCGGGAATGTTGCGGAAAAAGAGGCTTACGACTCGCCCGGGGATACATGGGAATTATGGAGTGTTCATGATGTTTCTTGACAAACACTACTCCATTATCATCATCAGCCCGAGAAGTCCACTGCTGGACATTGGCTTTCCGCAGAGTACAGAAGGCAGTAGAAAAGCGATCATACGCCGTTTGTATGGTAGCCGCTATTGCCCGTTTTTTTCACAATTTTATTAAAAAATCAGAAAAAATGTAGTATTGAATTAGTTTGCGGGAAGTTCCAGAAAATTCTCGCGTTGTGCCAGAATTCCCGTAACAATACTGTTACAAAAGTCCACTTCGCTTCCCTTTGGCCGCATTGTATACATTGAATCTCAGGTTATACCAACTGGGACATCTTACAACAGGTTTCAATAAACTCCTGCAGGTTCACAAGCTTATGTGTGTCCAAACAATGTATTTTAACAAAGTAATTTTAAATTTGGAACACCTCTTGCACTCATTGTGAATGTGTACGTGTAATTTTAAATTTGGAACACCTCTTGCACTCATTGTGAATGTGTGCGTAGTAATTTTAAATTTGGAACAGGCGTTACACCTACAACAGGCGTTTTACAACTTACAGGCGTTGTGTATAATGCGTGCGCCTTTATCGATTTCGAAATCGATATCGTCGGCCGGCCTAGTGTTTTTCTTCAACAGCTATCTGTTTTTTTAGTGCTGGCAAGTGTAGGCAGCATATTAAAGTAATGTTTTCACTTTCAAAAGTTATCTAACTTTACATCGGAGAGCAATCCGTCTTTTTCTCGCTTCGCTCACTTCACACGAGCTACTTGTTTTATTCTCTGCTTACATTCACTGTGCTTTGAAGATTTGTATTTACTTTGCGATTTACTCCAATAAAAGTCTTATCCTACTGATATAATGCGAAAGTTACGATTTGTATGTAATATAGGGAAAATGAGCCCTAAATTTGTCAAAAACAAAGACTGAAATATTTTTATTCGACGAATAGCATTATTACTCCATGCTTGTTCTTCTTCTTTTTATCGTGTCACTAGGTCAATGAAACCAGTGTGGTAAAGGGATTATAAGTGCACTTCAAAGAGGTTCCTTTCGGGCATTTTACAAATGTTTTCCATACTTAGTAAAACAACCCTTAGTAAAATTATATATTAAAGCCTGCGCACACCTAGGTCGCTGGCGATGGCAATCAATGAAACGCTGTCAAATATCGCTGTAAAATTTGACAGCGTTTCACTGATCGCGATCGCCGGCGACCTAGGTGTGCGCAGCCCTTTAAAGTTAGGATTAGAGCTCTTATTGTATACTTTAATCAAATGTTGAAGTATCTTATAGTACACACAATGCACAAAGCAACGTAAGGTCATCTGTGAAACTACAGGGTTCAGAGGGCTTATTCTGAGTTTCAACATAATTTTGTGGTTAGCTTAACGTAAAATGACTTGTTCGCGTAGTCGTTAGCCCAGATTCAGCCGATGCGACATGGCTTTAGTAACTGTATCATCGACATGAAAGAAGAAGAAGCCCTGATTTTATATGGAGATAAGCGCCCCTGGTGGCATTGCGAGAACTAATGTTTTAACGTAGCTTTCGTAAGTAATAAAATTAGTTCTCGCAATCTCGTCGTAGGTGCTCATCGTTTTTCCATATAAAATCGGGGCTTACGACTACGCTAGCGACAGATCATAATAGTATTAATGTAAAAAGTTTTATTATCATTTTATAAAAAAAGAGATTATTTCACCAAGGAGGTTTGCCTAACTTGTTATGTAATGAACTTTATCATAATATCGAGCATAGTGTGACGGTAAAGTGATTTGAAAATGGAACGCATTTACACACATTACATTGAGTAGCAAATGCCTACTTACAAAGTCTCTTTGCACAGCAGTAAATCCTACTTACTTAGCATGTATGGTGTAAAAAGATTGATTCAACAAGGAGTTTTGTATATTAGCTTGATATGTAATGAACTATAACATATCAACAGATCAAGCATAGTGTGACGGTAAAGTGATTTGAAAATGGAACGCATTTACAATGCATTGAGTAGCAAATGTCTACTTACAGTCTCTTTGCACAGCAGTAAATCCTACTTACTGAGCATGTATGATGTTTAAACTGAGAATAAGCCCTCAGAGTTTGTAGGGTGACGAACTCCGTACGTCCGTTGCCCCGTGACGTCACATGTCACGTCATATTGCAACAGTATTGTGTTCACTGAAACATGAATTTAATTAAACTGTTGTATGTTATGCATTGTTTTTTTTGTATAACTAGTTTATAAGTATCTGAATAAAAGGCTTTTATTATTATTATTATTATTATTATGTTATGCATTGTATTATATTATTATTCATAAAAGTGCTGGAAGTTATCAGCAAAAGTAAGCCAAACTCTTCCAAACCCCTATGCTTACGTAATCATGCTTCCCATGCTTACGTAATCATTGGTACCTATATGCATTTTTCTTTTAATGATCATGACCTCACCCACCATGTCATCAAAAATAGTAATTAGCAACTCAAAGACCCCCCGCTCCCCTCCAGCGCTTACGTAATACTTGAACGCCCCCCAAATCGTGGAATCTAAATAATCCTTTCACAACACTGGTTTGTAAGAATCATATCAGTGACGATAAGAAGAAGAAGAAAGTGATTCTTGTGATACAACTGAATTCAATTGCCGCTTCATGCATGTCTTGGCTTAAAATAAGCGTAAAAAGACTTTTCCGCGTCGCATCGACGAGTGCTATTGATGTATATTTATTACTGGCATTGTGAGAAACGGTTGAGCACCCCTGTAGGCCGACCACAAGTTCTGTCTCTGTCTCTGGTTTGGCAAATTCGGCAAATTTTTATCATCCGCACTTGATGTGTGCTGGTTTTTCCGCAAGTAGGCCGCTGGCGGGCCTTTTTTGCGTGACCCTTGACACGCGTTACTCGAACTTTTTTAGGTTCTATAACACGCCGGTTTCCTCACGGTGTTTTCCTTCACCATTTTTTAAGAGTACTGGCATAGTGCACATACATTTTTCGATAGAAAAACTCATTGGTACATGACTGGATTTGAACCCACGACCTTCGGATCGGAAGGTGGGGCCGCTACCACTAGACCATCAGTGCTCTCTCTCTTTCTCTGCTTTTGAGTCTGTGTGAGTGCTTACCAGTGTATTATACTGTGTGTGTGACGTTTTACGTAGGATTTATTTAGTCAACTCACATCAGACTCAAAACCAGATCCAGAGACAGAGCCAGACAGAGCTTGTAGTAGACCTACTGAATAACGGCACCGACAATTGACGTGTCAATGAAGAATTTCGATATATTACTCTTTGATTTAATGCTTTTGTTTGCGATTTAAGCCCATTTTTGTACGGTTTATTCCAGAATTTCCTCGTGACAAGCTCTGCACACAAGATTTCTTGACTAGTGTCCAAAATACTCCTCAAAAAGAGAAAAAGAAAAAAGGGGATTTCTGGAATCTTCTTATTGTAAAATAAAAAACTCTTTTTCACATTAAATTAAAACGCCTTTTTAAATAAATCAATAAATAAATATTGTGGAAATTTCACACAACACTATCTAGCCCCAAACTAAGCAGAGCTTGTACGATGGGAACCAGATAACTGATAAAATACTTGTATACTTTTTTTTGTAAATACATACTTAGAAAACAATATAACTCTCAGACAGAGAACAAACATATGCGTTCACCACACAAATATTTATTCGCGGTGGGGATCGAACTCACGACCTGCGGCGCAGAAGGCAGAGCTACTACCAACTGAGCTGAGAGGCCAGTCAGATCTATCTATCTATCACGACCCGTGGGTTCCCCAAACACCAGTTTAATTTTATAACCCTCAAAATGTATCACTTTTGGGACAAAATATACCGATAACAGTTTGCATGTAAAATGTGTTATGGCGTAGATTTTTTTTATTTATAGTACGATCCTGTACGCCCCTGTGTACCTTTCAATAAATTTTCTATAAGGGTGTCGCGAAAGGTTTTATTGGGCGCTTTAGAAAATACCGTGACTTTGCTCTTAGTATGAAACCATTTTCTCCACTGGCACTTTTATGCCAAGAAAATACTGTCAAGGCTATAAAACTATGTCTAGTATTCTTTTATCCAGACTGTGACTGTGTTTTGGTGCAATAATACTGCAGCGGGCAGCAAAAGAGGCATTCTTTTTCAATGAACAGCATTTAATTTGCAAGCCAGTTCGAAATTTTAATAAAACCTTTGATAAGTTACCTCCCTGGTTGCCATGTTTCAAAGTAAAAGATCATTCCATTTTTAAATTACACTACAAATGAGTTTACTATGGTAATCTATCTGACCTGAGGATTTTCATACAACTTTTCCTGGCCGCTGCCCGCATGTCCAAGCAGCACAGCAATTTCGATTTATCTCGAAGAAGATTGTCAAAATAATGCTAACATGAGCGTGTTTGAGAAAAATATTTAAATAAAAGAGAATGATACAGATTCAATACATTTTGGCAGGTTCAAAACGCATACGCAACGAGTTATTCGACATGGCATTGTGCCACTAACTTTATGCAAAGAGGAACAAAGCGGTGCATTTCATTTCGCTTCACTGACAGTTCTATCTTTTGTTTCACAATTTTATGATGGTGGCGCTCTTCTTACATAAACAGTAGTGGGTGGTACTGTATGAACAGGAGATTCGTTTTCTGTCATTTTGGGAAGTCACATAGCTATTCATTTTAATTGTTTTTATGTTGTTATATTGAGTGCTGTTGATGCGTAATTTCGGTGGTATTTTAACCAACATTACTTGAGGTCTTAGCTCAAAGTGTTAGCAGTTGGAATGAAAGTGTATTATGTGATGTTCTGTATTATGTGTATTACTTATGTGAAAATGTTTCAGATGGTTTTGGAAAAAACGGCCATCATTTGTTTTCAAAGCCAATTAGGATCGACTTGTCTATTGACTGACTTGACTTGACTAAAAACTATTTTATAATTATGTAATTATATCCTCACTCGACACTGGCAAAATTGATCCAAAATGGACAGATACCATTAAATGAAGAAGAACAAAATTGGCTGTATTAACAGTCAGGCAGTATCGTATCTATTTTATGTAATAACATACTTACAAAAATACTGGTTGCCGCTTTTTTGATGAATTGAGGAAAATCTCGGCGTATCTAGCGACGGTGGTGTGGCAACGACCAATTAGTTTGAATGAAAAGGAGTATAATATTTCTCTTTTTGAGCTTTTGGTGCTTTTTGTAAGTGAATTCAGAGATGACGGCTGACAGAGAGAACGAAAGAGAGCATGGGCTGACCTCATACAGTGGGATAAGGGTAGAAAGAAGAAGAAGGTGCTTTGTTCCCATATTTTTTTCCTCTGATCAGGTGGGTTGGTACCACCTGATGTCGGCGTTGGAGCAGAATAGTCTAGAAGATCAGATTCAGATTGTAATAACCTCTTATAAGTAGGGACCAAAGTGTTTTTGTGTACGTCATTATGTTATTATTTAAATTTAAGAGGTATTTCTGTACGTAGAATTAATATGAGCTGCCGCCTGCGGCTTTGCTCGCGCTGCGGCAATTGCTAATATGAATATTTAAGGCGCTTTCGGTTCCGAAGGTCCGTTATTCTTTCTGTGAATTTTGTGGATAAAAAGTAGCACAGGTTATAAACATATTATATACTACTCAGAACTATTCAGAGCACACAGACTCAAAACCAGAGCCAGACAGAGCTTGTGGTAGGCCTACTGGACTTGAAAATAAAGCATTAATAATATGACCAGGCGTACCAGCCATACAATCCCTAATGCTGTATTCAAATCACAGCTTAAACAACATAATGTGACCAGAATTTACCGTGAAACTTCCCCCATTCAGCCGGACCAAACCGAATTCAAAAGTTTATAATAAATCGTTCTTGAATTTTGTTGTTGGCAACTCTCGTAAATAAATATTAAATTTCCTGTAAATGGGAATGTCCAAGGCTCAAAGGGAAGGCTCTGAAGCCTTCGGGGTGGATGACCTCGTTTGTTTCATTATTATAACGCTCGTCTAAACCTTTTTTTGGGTTCCGTAGCCAAATGGCAAAAACGGAACCCATAATAGATTTGTCATATCTGTCTGTCAGTCAGTATGTCACTTTTCCGAAACTATAAAAGCTATACTGATGAAACTTGGTAAGTAGATATATTATGTGAACCGCATTAAGATTGTCACATAAAAATAGCAAAAAAACATAAATTTTAAAACTATAACTCAACATTTTTTTTTTCATCAAACCTGTACGTGTGTGTCTAATATTGTTTTTTTCTAAACTGAATAGTTTGCGCGAGAGACACTTCCAAAGTGGTAAAATGTGTGTCCCGCCCCTGTAACTTCTAAAATAAGAGAATGATAAAACTTAAAAAAATGATGTACCTACTATGCAAATTTCCACCGTAACTTGGTTTGAACGAGATCTAGTAAGTATTTTTTTTGTATACGTTATAAATCGTAAGCCGCAATTTATCTTTCGACGAACTACAAGAACTTTTATATTATGTTACTTGTTGCTACGGAACCCTTCATGGGCAAGTCCGACTCGCACTTGGCAGCTTTTTCTTTGTATTTTACAGTCCACACAACACTACTAATATTGTTCTTCTACTACTATTATTATATCTTCTACTTCTAATAATTATTGAACCTAACACGCTTCCGTACTTACAAGTTTACTTATGTATTAAAAACCAGTAAGGCAAACGTAGGTATCGGTAGTGAGTGGTCTTCGCCTTAAACTTAAAGCTATATTATGTAAGCGTAGTGCCGATTATAAATTAAAATTTCACGGAATAAATACGCACATTGTTTGTGCTGCCTGGACCCTTGTCAAAGCGTCTCCACCAGTCCTACCACAAGCTCTGTCTGGCTCTGGTTTTGAGTCTGTGTGACTCACCAGTGTATAACACTGTATTTGACGTTTCGATGTAGGATTTATTTATCAACACTCACAAAGACTCAAAACCAGAGCCACACAGAGTTTGTGGTAGGCCTATAGCTTCTGTGTCTGTAGTAAGGGCTCGTGTACATGCCACCGGTTTTTTGGCATTTTGTTAACAGAGACATGCCCTTGTTCTTGTCAGTTAAAAAAGACCCTTACTTTTTTAACGATTGTTCGTTTAATTTATTAACATACAAGGGAATGCCCTGGAATTAAGTAGGTCTTAAAAAGTCGAGTTAATTCTGAAAACGTTACAACACTTATTTAACAATTTTTCTTCTTTTTTTATTTCTATTTTTTTGAATTCGAGTTTTTTTCTCTATTTATAACTCAAGAACGGCTTAACCGATTTGGCTGAAAATTGGTGGGGAGGTAGCTTTGAACCAGGAAACTGCCATAGGATACATTTTATTCCGAAAAAAAGACGAGCAAAGACGCGGGCGGCCGCTAGTTGTAGATTAAATAAACTCTGCACCACACAAAAATTGCTGTTATTCCTTGATCAATCTTAATTTTTCTTAAAAATTACACAAAACCGAATTAAATTGAACGTACAGAAGTGAAAGTTTTTTATAAAAAATAAAAAATAAAGAAAACTATGCCACAACATAGCTATAGTTTATTTTTATTCTTTGTATTTTGTTTGTTTTTTTTGCTTTACAGTTCATAATTTCAATGTGCACACGCCTCAACGCCAAAATTAATTTTGTTTACGCAAAATTTTATGAGAAATTTTCAGTCAAGAGGTCCCGACAGCCTTCATTCTTATGAAATGGTCGCCGTCATTACTATGGCCGCTATGTAGCTGTAACAGTAAAAACTGTCTGACGTAAAAGTGGAATAAAAGTGGAAAAATTGAACAGTTGGCTATAGTTACGCACTCTCGCTAGTCACCTCCTGAGGTTTGCAGTGGCGAGGGTATGATTCTCTGATTGACACTGCAGCTGTCAATGTCAGACTGGCAAATTGGGCCAATCAATGGTTCGCTCCCCTCTCGCCACTCGCATACCGTAGATGGTGACTAGCAGTTGTGCGTAAACTACAGTGTACACTCACCGAGTGTTCACTAAAAACGTGCCTTACGTGTTATTGTAAAGCCTCCTCGCACTGTCCACTGAGTTACTATGAGAAAGTCACTGACAAAGAAAAAAACTAAGGCCGAGATTCATAGACCGAACTTTGACTTTACTTTGATGGAAAGTTCAACTTTCAACCAAAATTATATTTCATAGTTCTGTCAAGCTCTTCTTTATTCAAAATATTGATAGGAAACTTCGATAAACAAAGCTTACTTTGCGAAGACTGCTTTGCTGTAAAGCAAAGTGCGGTCTATGAATCTCAGCCTAAGAACGGTGAAGTGACTGAGAAAGTTACTCTGAGTATCTTATGTTGCTCGACTGACAGACTGAGATGGTTGAAGCTCCGTTATGTCATTTACGGCCGTAGTCTAACGGCAGCCGCTTTATTAAAACCCAACGCCGAGTTACGGTATACTTTTAACGCTAAATTAACGGCGTTCCGGATTTCACGGCTCCTCAACCGTTATGCACTCCTGGCGTTTTGAGGCAGACTTTTTTAAACGTTGTGGGTAAATATCTTGAATGTTCTCCAGGAAGGTCCTCGAGTCTTACCCCTTTACATCTTTTTTTTATACAATTTGCTGATGGAACAAGCATATGACCCATCTGATGTTAAGTGGTACTCATCATCAAAGCAATACCTCGTAGGTCACGCAAGTCAGGAACGAGCCCTACGAAGCACTTCCCTGCGTCACTATCCAATTTACTTTAACATCGCTGCTAGGAACTCAAGGTCTTTTCCCTCTTTTATAAGGAGTTGGACTGGCTAGGGTGAGGTTAACACGGAGACCAGCAAGGCATCAGTGCGAGGAGTCTTAGTCCTGCATTGACAGGCCTCCACTAGGGCGGGATGCCTTAAATATTCCAGGACATCCCTAAGAGGTGGACCAACGTGTTAGCTTAAGGCGAGCAAGACATCCCTCTGCCTCAAAAGGGGTGGACGCTCGCTAAAGGCGAGCAGTCACAGACGGGTCGCAGGCGAATCTGACCGGCTGACGTGTTTGCTCAAAGCAAGCAGTCACAGTCAGCCGAATCTGACCAGGAACCCATACCCCTGTCAAGATGCAGATGCGTTGTCGAACGAATGGTTTGATGGTGAACCGATGCCTTGCGGCGGTGCAGCGCATTAGCATTGCTATTCAGCGTTGCAATGCCGCCAGCGTCTTGGGGACGCTTCCGTCTGGTAATGATTTGGATCTGTTGAGCCATCTCTCGATCGATTGTAAAGGTCTGCAGATGGCTCCACTGTTTTTTGTCTATATACTATCTATATCTTCTATACTAATATTATAAAGAGGAAAGATTTGTATTCTTGTATGTTTAGTGACTATATTCAAGTAAGTATAAGTATTTTTTTTGTATACGTTATAAATCGTAAGCCGCAATTTATCTTTCGACGAACTACAAGAACTTTTATATTATGTTACTTGTTGCTACGGAACCCTTCATGGGCAAGTCCGACTCGCACTTGGCAGCTTTTTCTTTGTATTTTACAGTCCACACAACACTACTAATATTGTTCTTCTACTACTATTATTATATCTTCTACTTCTAATAATTATTGAACCTAACACGCTTCCGTACTTACAAGTTTACTTATGTATTAAAAACCAGTAAGGCAAACGTAGGTATCGGTAGTGAGTGGTCTTCGCCTTAAACTTAAAGCTATATTATGTAAGCGTAGTGCCGATTATAAATTAAAATTTCACGGAATAAATACGCACATTGTTTGTGCTGCCTGGACCCTTGTCAAAGCGTCTCCACCAGTCCTACCACAAGCTCTGTCTGGCTCTGGTTTTGAGTCTGTGTGACTCACCAGTGTATAACACTGTATTTGACGTTTCGATGTAGGATTTATTTATCAACACTCACAAAGACTCAAAACCAGAGCCACACAGAGTTTGTGGTAGGCCTATAGCTTCTGTGTCTGTAGTAAGGGCTCGTGTACATGCCACCGGTTTTTTGGCATTTTGTTAACAGAGACATGCCCTTGTTCTTGTCAGTTAAAAAAGACCCTTACTTTTTTAACGATTGTTCGTTTAATTTATTAACATACAAGGGAATGCCCTGGAATTAAGTAGGTCTTAAAAAGTCGAGTTAATTCTGAAAACGTTACAACACTTATTTAACAATTTTTCTTCTTTTTTTATTTCTATTTTTTTGAATTCGAGTTTTTTTCTCTATTTATAACTCAAGAACGGCTTAACCGATTTGGCTGAAAATTGGTGGGGAGGTAGCTTTGAACCAGGAAACTGCCATAGGATACATTTTATTCCGAAAAAAAGACGAGCAAAGACGCGGGCGGCCGCTAGTTGTAGATTAAATAAACTCTGCACCACACAAAAATTGCTGTTATTCCTTGATCAATCTTAATTTTTCTTAAAAATTACACAAAACCGAATTAAATTGAACGTACAGAAGTGAAAGTTTTTTATAAAAAATAAAAAATAAAGAAAACTATGCCACAACATAGCTATAGTTTATTTTTATTCTTTGTATTTTGTTTGTTTTTTTTGCTTTACAGTTCATAATTTCAATGTGCACACGCCTCAACGCCAAAATTAATTTTGTTTACGCAAAATTTTATGAGAAATTTTCAGTCAAGAGGTCCCGACAGCCTTCATTCTTATGAAATGGTCGCCGTCATTACTATGGCCGCTATGTAGCTGTAACAGTAAAAACTGTCTGACGTAAAAGTGGAATAAAAGTGGAAAAATTGAACAGTTGGCTATAGTTACGCACTCTCGCTAGTCACCTCCTGAGGTTTGCAGTGGCGAGGGTATGATTCTCTGATTGACACTGCAGCTGTCAATGTCAGACTGGCAAATTGGGCCAATCAATGGTTCGCTCCCCTCTCGCCACTCGCATACCGTAGATGGTGACTAGCAGTTGTGCGTAAACTACAGTGTACACTCACCGAGTGTTCACTAAAAACGTGCCTTACGTGTTATTGTAAAGCCTCCTCGCACTGTCCACTGAGTTACTATGAGAAAGTCACTGACAAAGAAAAAAACTAAGGCCGAGATTCATAGACCGAACTTTGACTTTACTTTGATGGAAAGTTCAACTTTCAACCAAAATTATATTTCATAGTTCTGTCAAGCTCTTCTTTATTCAAAATATTGATAGGAAACTTCGATAAACAAAGCTTACTTTGCGAAGACTGCTTTGCTGTAAAGCAAAGTGCGGTCTATGAATCTCAGCCTAAGAACGGTGAAGTGACTGAGAAAGTTACTCTGAGTATCTTATGTTGCTCGACTGACAGACTGAGATGGTTGAAGCTCCGTTATGTCATTTACGGCCGTAGTCTAACGGCAGCCGCTTTATTAAAACCCAACGCCGAGTTACGGTATACTTTTAACGCTAAATTAACGGCGTTCCGGATTTCACGGCTCCTCAACCGTTATGCACTCCTGGCGTTTTGAGGCAGACTTTTTTAAACGTTGTGGGTAAATATCTTGAATGTTCTCCAGGAAGGTCCTCGAGTCTTACCCCTTTACATCTTTTTTTTATACAATTTGCTGATGGAACAAGCATATGACCCATCTGATGTTAAGTGGTACTCATCATCAAAGCAATACCTCGTAGGTCACGCAAGTCAGGAACGAGCCCTACGAAGCACTTCCCTGCGTCACTATCCAATTTACTTTAACATCGCTGCTAGGAACTCAAGGTCTTTTCCCTCTTTTATAAGGAGTTGGACTGGCTAGGGTGAGGTTAACACGGAGACCAGCAAGGCATCAGTGCGAGGAGTCTTAGTCCTGCATTGACAGGCCTCCACTAGGGCGGGATGCCTTAAATATTCCAGGACATCCCTAAGAGGTGGACCAACGTGTTAGCTTAAGGCGAGCAAGACATCCCTCTGCCTCAAAAGGGGTGGACGCTCGCTAAAGGCGAGCAGTCACAGACGGGTCGCAGGCGAATCTGACCGGCTGACGTGTTTGCTCAAGGCAAGCAGTCACAGTCAGCCGAATCTGACCAGGAACCCATACCCCTGTCAAGATGCAGATGCGTTGTCGAACGAATGGTTTGATGGTGAACCGATGCCTTGCGGCGGTGCAGCGCATTAGCATTGCTATTCAGCGTTGCAATGCCGCCAGCGTCTTGGGGACGCTTCCGTCTGGTAATGATTTGGATCTGTTGAGCCATCTCTCGATCGATTGTAAAGGTCTGCAGATGGCTCCACTGTTTTTTGTCTATATACTATCTATATCTTCTATACTAATATTATAAAGAGGAAAGATTTGTATTCTTGTATGTTTAGTGACTATATTCAAAAACTACTGTGCCGATTTCAAAAATTATTTCTCTATTGGAAAGCTGCATTCACCCTGAGTAACATATGTAGGTTATATTTATGTGTTTAAAAAATAAATATCCCCCGTGCGAAGCCGGAATAAGCGGCTAGTGTATTATATTTTGTAAATATTTGTTTAATTGTAAGTTTCTTTGTGTAAATAAAACTATTGGTAATTTAAAACAACCAAGCAAGCCACACAATTCCCGTCAGGGTATTTGAAACCATGAATCAATTCGAGCTGGGTAAAACCTTGAGGAATTTTTAATTGCAAAGTGTGACTGGATTTATCGCCTGTCCGAGAAGAGTTTAATCTCATAGTGCAGTGCACCATTTAACTTGCCTTTACTCAATAGTTGTAAGTAATTAAGGGGGGTATTCTTAAAACCGAGGCAGAATTTACCACGGTTTGACCGAGAAAATCTCACAATGGAGATGACGTCGATCTGACGTCTCTGACGCCAAAAACTCGTGACAATCACAGCGGCTGGGAGTTTTTGGCCGAGATTGACGTCGCGTTTTCCATGAGATAATATCTATCCCTAATATCTATAGATAATATTGATTGGCTTCACAATTTGGTAGTAGGTATGCTTCCTGAGTGGATTTGAGTGTGGTGGCTGTGGATTCGATCCCCACTCAAGACAAAACAGGTTATACATGACATCGCGTTAAGCACCTCTATAGAGCTGCTAAGAAATCTTTTGCTTCGATCCAAAACCTGACTGGCAAAAATACCAAACCGAAACCGAAATAAAATCTGACTTGAGACATTTCGCGGTAGTTTGCGCGGATGTATGCAAATACATGCAAACTGTCTCAAGTCAGATTGTCAGTTTATGGTTTTGCAACCATAAATTGAAATTAATCGCCACCGCCTACGCCATCGTACAACCTGTTCTAAGCTTTACAGATATAATATGACTAATATCACTATCACTGTTTTTTCTCAACCTTACGATCAGGAAAAAATATCGAATGCTTTCAGATTAAGTACCTCTCCTAACGAATTCAAGCCACGCGGCGTAGTTAATTGCAAAGTAGAGTCTGCTCAGCAACAAGTGCGTAGCTCATGGGTTTTTGTTTCAGTTACAATTTCCTAACAGTAATTCAATAATATATAAATTAAGTTAAATGAATACTTAATTCACCGAGGAGAATTAAATACCCTAGGTGAAGAAAGTCTATGGCGCAAAATTTACCGAAAGGCATCACTAGTGTAATTTCTGTGGGAGATAGTAATCTTTTTTTACTGGTTAAAAGAATCACGCTGACCCAATTTTGCCCAAAATGGCCGCCGTAAATATGTCGTTTTCGTTTTACCGTTCGGTAATTAATCTTGTGTGAGAAATGGTAGATGCAAGCGATGCCGATGCCTGATAAATAGATTCTCTAGTTTACCGGCTCCTGTACGAGGATACTGATAGGTGCCTACTCCTGGATGTGGCTTAAGAGATCCATCCTGAGGGGGTTAGTTTGTTGCCTGTTCTTCTAGGCTTGGTCGCGTGGAACTGGCACCTAAGACTCACCTAGCTTTAAGACGTTTCAAAATGATCCCTGCGGTCCTATTGAATAAATACACTTTTGATTTGATTTGATTTGGTCAAGGGTTGCAGGGTACCAAGTGGAACCTTTCATCAGTGGCTAGAATAGAGCTGAGTTGAGTGGGGTAAGTATCTAAATTAAACCAATAACTAAGTCAAAAAAACTGGTTTTGGGGAGGCCTTTGCCCAGCAGTGGGACAATTTAGGTTAACTAAACAAAGTTCAGTGATTTTATATCTTTCTTAAGACCAAAATTTGAGTGAGAAGTGCCTACGTCGACGGTGGTCGACGCCTTAATAATGCGGTAGTGAACCATTGAGCGAGAACTCAAATCATGCCGAAATCGGTGCTATGTTTCTTTTTCAAGATTATAAATAGCTTTTTATCCTATAGAAAGAGAATTGAATGAGAGAAACTACAAAATAGAATATAAAATCCTTTTCATTGCTCATACTCTGAAAGTAGGTCTGAAGTTGCCTGAGGGGCCTAATTGAAAGTAAAACTTTCAGCCCTAGGGAGAATCGCTTTCTACTGACAGCTGTCAAATTATAAAAAAAAACTAGTTCTATTTTATTCAACCATGTTCCAACTTTCTAAAGTCTTTCTAACTGCAAGGAGGTTGTTCAACCAAATTCCAACTTTTTATTCAGCAAGTAGGTTGGAAACCCATTACAACGGTATGAAGTTTAAAAAGTCTAATTAGAGCGCAATGTAAAATTTAAATAACATAAAGATAGTATTAAATAAATAATATATCTTCTAAATTACTTTATTAATATATCATCCATGTCAACAATATTTATAAAAAATATGATAAAAATCCCTTATACGGCTTAATTATTATATTCGTACTCGTACGTTCAACTATTTCTTTAAAATAACATAGATTTGAGCAAACAATTTACCATTTTTTAAATTATGAAAATGAAAATTTTGGCTCAATAATGCTGGCGAACCGAAGCCGAAGGCCCGCCAAAGAAAAATAAAAAAAAAACCGGGAAGGCGGCAATTCAATCTTCATTTTCACAAATTTTTCTTTCATGTTTTTATTTTTACTTTCCTTGTATTCGTAATGAAAAGCACAGTGTTTACCTCGGATGAAAGTCTTTTAAGTCCCTCAAGCTCCATTGGCGCCCTCGCTACGCTCTGGCGCCAAACCCGTCTCGGGACTCAAAAAACGTGACTTTCAACACTCGGGTAACAATGTACTATTATTGCACACCTTACAACTAACATTACAAAAGTAACAATAATTTTAAAATTGAATAATGTACAATGGGCGGTCTTATCGCTGAAAAGCGATCTCTTCCAGATATACAGATTTGGACGTTAGATCTGTGTACTTCCAATTTTTCCCTCTAAGTATGCGGGTCGTTGCGTAAAACGACCCAATGTCAATTTGTGTGAATGATTACAATCACGGCAACAAGCTGGTTGAATGTGGTTCCTACTCCACAGTTAAAATGCAGACTTATTCAAAATAAATAAATTATAGTTAAAAAAACACGCTTTTATAGCTAATCGAGCTAAAAATTTGAAATTATTTTTTAAATACAGAGTTTAGATTACAGTAGTAGAAGATTGAACTATTGTTCAATCTTCTACTACTGTAATCTAAACTCTGATCATAACTAATTACTTCCAAATAAAATTTAAGTTATTAAGAGAATAATTTAAATTAGAGTCAAAAGTAAAATACATATTATTTATTTATGTACTAGATTCTATGTGCGTCTAGTAGACTTCATTAGGCCGAATGAACATAATTATGATATTAATATGTATGTAGACGATACATAATTAATCTATCGATAAAACCGTTAGTAAAAAGCAACGGTTGGAACTGGCAGCTTAAACCCAAGCACTTCGATGGCCGAAAGTAATTGAGGAAGTCGACTACACAAGCCTCTATTCCACCTAACCCTAACCGATAAAGGATATCCTCGATAAACATTCACTGTACAGCCACTAGTGAAGCGGAGACAAGCCCTTAGGCTGCCTTTCCACCAGTAGGTCTGCCACAAGCTCTGTCTGGCTCTGTCTCTGAGGCCCGTATTCTGAAACAGTGCTTAGGTCTAAGTCGAGCCTCAAGCACAGATTTTGACACTTTTCAATGGAGAACTGTCATAAAATCTATGCTTGAGGCTCGACTCAGACTCAAGCGCTGTTTCGGAATACGGGCCTGACTCTGGTTTTCAGTCTGCGTGAGTGCTCACCTGTGTATTATACTGTGTGTGACGTTTCGACGTAGGATTTATTTAGTCAACACTCACACAGACTCAAAACTAGAGCCAGAGACAGAGCCAAAGACAGAGCTTGTGGTATAGGCCAACAGATGTGCGAGGAATGTTTCATAAGAACATCGAGGTATTAGAATCTGATTGAACGTCCTTGCATTAAAAACGGTCAAAGAAGGCGCACAAAAGTACGTGTGGTCGCCAAAAATGTATACTTTTATCCCATGGAAATTTTGACAAAATCAGTTTAGCCGTTTAGTTTTAATTCTTTTTATAAATGTTTGTTATAGAATAACTTCGTCATTAATGAGCTGATTTGAAAAAATATTTTTTTATCTAAAAGTAATATTTCCATATTAGTACCATATAAATTTCATAAAAATCAGTTTAGCCGTTTTGTTTTAATGTTGTTTACTGCATACCTCCGTCATTTATGAACCGATTTAGTAAAATCTTATTTTATCAAAAGTTTCTTCTTCTGAAAGTTTTTCTAGTTTTGAAGTCGGATTTTCAAGTTTAATTAAACTTGACGCAAAAACAAAGACTGACCCTTTTTTATTCGACACAGTGTTATTCCGTAGATGGAAAAATCAGCCCTCAATCAATTTCTATATGCTTTTATGTATCTGAGTCCTGAAGAACTTTTGGTACTAATACCAAAAGTTCTTCAGGACTCAGATGATGATACTGTTTGGTAATAGCTCTACCTTCTACGCTGGAGGGCGTGGGTTTGATCCCCACCCAGAACAAATATTTGTGTGGTGAACACAGATATTTGTTTTCTGTCTGGGTGTTAAATTGTATTCCATGTACGTATTTACAAAAAAAATGTATAGATCCCGGTAGACGTACTGAGCGTTAGATCTTTGAACTCTGTTATTCCACTTGACAAAGAGACGTCACTTAAGGCTGGTTTACACTTTGATTAGTGCGAGTGCAGGTGCAGGTGATTAGTGCAGGTGCTTAGTGACTAGGTGTGGACAGCGACTGATTAGTGCAAGTGATTAGTGGGCTGTGTAGTAAAGTGAATAGAAGCGTGTTCTATTTTTTTGCGAGTGGACTGCGAGTAGCCGTCCCGCGCGCCCTCCCTTCCCCCTCACTCGCAGCGTGCCTTCCACTAAACACGTCTGGACAGGAGTGCTTAGCGTTTAGTGTGTAGCGTCGGACGCTTGTTGTTGTAAAAATTGGTAAAGTGGACCGAAGACACTCGCAGTGAATTGGACACTACTCGCACTAATCACCTGCACTCACACTAATCGAAGTGTAAACCAGCCTTTAGATCTTTGAACTCTGCTATTCCACTTGACAAAGAGACGTCACTTACATAAATCATTTACCGGACCAGCTCAACCTGTCGGACAAGGCTTGTTGAGTATTCATTGCGGGCTGGCTAGTACGCGTATTGTGCTCGCTCGGCACAAAGCGTCAATGGACGCGTTTCAATGGAGAACAGATTTGATTTAGGGCTGGGCAAATATGGGATTGGCATATGTCACAATAGGTGAATGTGATACAATAGATAGCCAGGTGGAATGAGGTGAAATGAGAGTATTTAAATATATAAATAATGCGGACAGTCCACGCAACACTATCTCACCATTCTCACCCCAAACTAAGCTGTGCTTGTACTATGGGAACCAAATAGCTGATATATTACTTATATGCATTTTTTTTCGTAAATACATACTTAGATTATAATACAACACCCGGAAGATAAAGATAAGATAAGATAAAAGATATTTATTGTCTATGAACCTAGGTACAAGTGTTAGTAAATAAAATCTAGGTTAGTCCCACTAGGTCAGCCTAAAGGCATATAAACATTTGTACACAAAAATAAAACATTCGAAAATAAAAACTATGTAATCCAAATAAAAATTAAAACTCATCATAAAAATATGAAAAATGTCAAAACGTAGGTACACCAATTTCATAAGATAAAAATTTCAGTAATTATTGCATGCAAACTTGTCATTTAAAAAGTCATCGATCTTATAATAGACAACACCCAGACACAGAACAAACATCTGTGTTCTTCACACAAATATTTGTTCTCACGACCTACGGCGCAGAAGGCAAAGCTACTACCAACTGAGCTCAGAGGCCAGTCAAATAGAGGATACGCTTCGTCGTACGTAATTAACATTTGAATGCCAAGTATATCAAAACTCAGCATCGTCTTAAGTTCCTCGGCCACAAAGGGAACCGGAAGTGACCCGCCTGACCGCGTTTCCGCCAAAATGGTGGCGAATCCTGTGTCTTGCTATTGAAATGTTTTGATTACGTTGTGGAGATGACAATAGAATAAATCTCTATTATTATATTACTTATTAGCTTTGTTGCCAGAATAGAATATTTATTTTAAGAAAAGGCTTCTTTGGCTTTATACATAAGGACTATTTTACGACAGCAATGCTTCTTCTTATCGTGTCACTGGTTCTTTCTGGTGTGGTGAAAGGATTTATAAGTGTGCCTCAACGAGGCTCCATTATAATCTTTATTTTAATCTTTGTTTATTTCACTTTTTCTTATTGATTTGTTTATCACACAATTGATTTTATTTTAGTTTAATTTTATTTACACATTTTGAAAATGTTATTTCTCTAGGTCATAATAATTATAGGTAGTAACGTTGATTCATACATCTTATATACTTTATAATTCAGCAAATAAATATACTTTGAATTTAGTTTTAAAAACCGAAAGAGTAATGCAAATAAGTACAAAAAAACTTTAATGAATTGGTCTAAAAAAGTATACGCGGTGAAATTTTAATCAAAATTTATTTACCGTGACCGACATTATGCGGCTATTTCTGTTTTCTAGAAGATTCGTTGTTCAAACCTTAGACTGCTACTATTTTAAAGCATAAAATTAAACAGAATATATAAATATTATTATAATACAGAAATAAATAAATATTCATTTTATTATTTATTTTCATATTAAAACTAAGGTTTATATAAACTATGCCTATCACTTTATAATTGTGAACAATTCATACAACATTATCTAGCTTCAAACTAAGCAGAGCTTGTACTATGGGAACCAGTGTGTCTACCGGGAACCAATCGTATGATCGGTGTGCGGTGCCTGACGCCTATCGCCGATCGTATCGCCCACCTCTGCCACCATTTTGTATGGAGAAACCAAAAGCGCCTCTAGCGGATTCTTTAGGAAGCATGAATAGCGATTGCGAGACGGTGACGTGTCCACGTCAGCTGGTGTACGGTTGGTTCCCGGTCGACAAACCGATAGCTGAAATAGTACTCGTACCCTTTTTTTGTTGTAAAAACGTACTTAGAATACAATAAAAAAATCTAAAAATAAAATAAAAACCTTTGAACTTTCTTTAATTAAAAAATCTCTTAATTATATTAAAAGCAAAACTAAAAACTCACCCCGGGATTACGAGTAATAAATTAATGTCAAGCTTTATTCTAAATTGCCAACTTACTAATGGACACTTAAAACAAAATTAAGTTTAAGTTAGTTTAAACAAGTCTTAGCTTTATAAATCAAATAAAAGTACAATCGCCCTCAAGAAGTTTTTTTTGTTTATTTTAAGTTTTTTTTTGTCTATAATAATAGACAATCCATACAACACTATCTAACCCCAAACTAAGCAGAGCTTGTAAGATGGCCTTATAGCTCGTAGAACCGACAGGCGTTGGGGAATAAAAGTTCCGATCCAAATAAAATAACAAGAAATATTATGGACATTCCATACAACACTATCAAGCCCCCAATTAAGCAGAGCTTGTACTATGGGGACTAGATAGCTTATTATACTAATCTATATTATATTATATAATATAAGAAGATTGCGATGACATTGTTAAGATCGCTGAATTTGCCGAAAGTGTAGTATAGAAGTGCTAACAACTGTACATCGTAGGTGAATGAACTAACTCATATACTAAAGGCTCCTTTCGTGCACTTGACACATTTCGAACTTTGTAGGTTCTAGGTTATGCCGGTTTCCTCACGATGTTTTTCTTCAGCACTGGCATAGTGTACATAACTTTTTGGGCAGAAAAACTCATTGGTACACGACTGGATTTGAACCCACGACCTTAGGATCGGAAGGCGGGGCCGCTACCACTAGACCACCAGCGCTCTTATTGCATGTTTAGGTGAAAAAAAATTATACAAAATCTCTGCCACAATCAGAAGCATAAGGCATGATATCCCTCAGACCTCTTGGTATAAAGTACTGAGGGTTTTTTGAGGTTCTAAAAGGTAATTAGAGCATCGACCAAATATTACATTTGTCATCAAACAGAAGTCACTAAAACTATATTTTATCAAAACAATACCTTATCCTGCATGACTATACAGAATGATGCAAACTCGTGGTCATCGGTTTAATGCAGTAGCAAGCACCATGTACTTATTTGCATATAAACAAGATGTTCGTCCGCTTCATACAGGGTGTAACGAGACTACTTCTGAAAATATAAATTAGTAATTCAGACTCTTTCTATAAACAAGTTAACTTACAATTACTAATACAAGTATTTACAAAACAAAAAAATATACAAGACCAGTTGAGCTATATGCAGACAAACAATCAAGAGATAGCTCAACTGATCCAAATTAGTGTCAGATGGAAGCGTCCCCAACTCAGTGGCAACATTGCCACGCTGAATAGCAATGTTTGTAAATATTGTAATTTTTTAAAGACTATTTTGCTTGAGTTTTGATTATTTAAGGTATTCACTACGCATTTAACATTATACTTATATGGCAGTATCAGGATCTCTTTAAGTAAGATTTTTGTAAGCATAACAGAATATATCATTTTAGATAAAAGCAGATATATATATATACAAATATATATATATCTGTATGTAATATGTATATATATTTGAAAATCAAACTTACAGGTCATAATATACTCATTAAAGTATTTCACATTACTTTCTAACAAACAGCCAATAAAGTATGCACATTTTAAGTAAACTGACTGAAAACTAAGGGGTCCCAAGTATTTACTTAGGACCTTAGTTTTCAGAAGTTGTCTTTTTACACCTTGTTTAATAATCATATTAATAAACCACCCTGTATGCTGTCCGTTTATTAGGAAGAAGATTGGAAGCGTTATTAAAGCAGACAAGAGATAGCTCTAGAGTTATTAGAGCAGGTATTTTCTTTCCAATAACACATGCGAGTGTTATAAAAACAAAAAAATTGAGAACCTCCCCCTTTTTCATTTTCGGTTAAAAATAAATGCGAACAGTAAGTAAGTGTGTATTATATAATTTGTAAATGTGTATTTTTTTCTCAGATGGTTGAAATATGTATGGCTTATTTGTTTTAGGTTTTTAGTTTGCTTTTGTAATATATTTAACCGACTTCAAATAAAAATGAGGAGGGTTTCAGTCCTGTTATTTTTTTTTTCTCCTTAATAAAAGAAAAAAAGAAAGCAGAACATATAACTTTAACACATTGCCTTGTATCTTTTTGATCGTTCTGAGGTATTTCCAGCAGTGGACTTCTTAAGGTTGATGTATGCGTGACTTTGACACGAAATGGTCTAAGGGATATCCACCGTGCCTGTTAATCAGCCAAAAAGGTCTACCGTGCCTGTTTATCAGCTAATAACTTCGACTCTGACAAGGTCATACTCAAACTAACAATGGACCCCATTACTTTGTGTGAAGTGAATCGCTATAGGCGATTTAACTTGCTTAAGCTCAACGGATTTGTCGGCTGACTGCCCATGGTTACTCCAGCACTGGAATTAGCTGGTAATGTAAAATGAACTTTAATATCCTCGCATTAAGGGTTATAGTATGACTACTGAGTGAAAAGAAACGTGATTCAAGAAGTCTACTTTTCTTCTTTGTTTCATGTGAAAGGATTAAGGGAAGAACTAATTGGTACATGACTGGGTTTCATGGTGAGGTAGGGTCACTAACAGTAGGCCACCAGTGCCCTCACTTCACCCCTCTTGCACAAAAAGACCATCACTAATTGTAGCGTATCAGAGCAAAAAAAAAAAAGCAGCCAAGTGCGAGTCGGACTCGCCCATGAAGGGTTCCGTAGCATCAATTAACATAATATAAAGGTTTTTGTAGTTCGTCGAAAGGTAAATTGCGGTTTACGATTTATGACGAATAAAAAAAAAACTACTGACTAGATCTCGTTCAAACCAAATATCGTTGGAAGTTTGCATAGTAATGTACAACATATATTCTTTTTGGATTTATCATTCTCTTATTTTAGAAGTTAGAGGGGGGGGGACCAACTTTTTTCCACTTTGGAAGTGTCTCTCGCGCAAACTATTCAGTTTAGAAAAAAACGATATTAGAAACCTCAGCATCATTTTTGAAGACCTATCCATAGATACGCCACACGTATGGGTTCGATGAAAAAAAAATTTTTGAGTTTCAGTTTCAAGTATGGGGACCCCCAAAATTTATAGTTTTTTTTTCTATTTTTGTGTAAAACCTTAATGCGGTTTACATAATACATCTACTCACCAAGTTTCATCAGTCTAGCTCTTATGGTTTCGGAGAAAAATGGCTGTGACACTGCCGGACAGACAGACAGACAGACAGACATGACGAATCTATAAGGGTTCCGTTTTTGCCATTTGGCTACGGAACCCTAAAAATAACAATTCTTCCTCCCGGGAAAAATATTTTTTAAAATTTTGGTCTGTGAAATGTCAATGAGTAGAATAATCATGAATAGAGACTCAACATTTCCTGTTTCATAAAAAAAATAACAACATTCTATTTTTGAAAATGTAACTAAAATCGGCAATCTCTTTGGTACGAGTAGAATGCATGCATGGCTCTGCGGCTACAGAAGAAATTAAAAAATTAGACATTGGCACGAAATCTGTAGAATTTTTCTCAAGTACCTCTGTATTGAATTATTTTATTTTCTCGCAATCGTATTGAAAAGAAGATTGTAAAACACGCTAAATATCATTAAAACTCGGTTTGTATTTACTTCCTCGTTTTTAAATACGAGGAAGTAAATACAAACCAAGGAGCAAAAGGTCAATTCTACTGTTCATAACACTCAGTCACCAACATACAAAAGAAGAATAAAATTAAATACTTGTGTTTAAATATGACAGAGTGAATTCTTCGAAGTCCACATCTTATTTATTCCATGTTCCACTCGATTTCTACTTGGCTGTGCAAAAACCAATGCTTTGTCTTCTCTTAATGGGTGAAAAGGATGGCTAGATGGATCACAGGGAAGGAGCGAAAGAGACCCAATTTGTCGATGGCATGGTATAATCTAGACGTGATAGGATTATCAACAGAATTTTAGAGTCAATCGTAATTGATTTGGGGAAAAAGATTTATCTGTAGTTTTAAATTCGCTTTGTGTCTTTAGGCTACTTTTTTTCCTTCGCTTCGCTCGCCAGATTAAGAAGCTGATTAGGTATCTTGCGAAAGGTTTGCGACAGGTTTTATTTGTGTCATATTTTCTGTCAAACGCTTATAAAAACTAGTAGAAACTGGTTTGAGTGTTGTAGTGAGCGACAGCAATCATATTATTGTAATCGTTGTTATTAAAAACACATTCTAACTGAGTGCTTTCTTTGCGTGAAAGGATTTTGAGTTACGTTACGAACAATCGAACTGCTATCGCTGTCGCTACTGTTTTCAATGATAAGCATGCACCTGCATTATTATAGTTGATAAGTCAATTATTCTGTATCTCTGACCTCACCTTGCTCAGGGAAGCGTTAATATAACATACTACAGTTTGTAATTGTTAGGAGAACTCCGTTTGTGAATTTCTGTAGTAATAAACTATTATGGAGCAGCCATCTTACCTCATCATCATTAGTGATTTTGTTTAATATGATAAAATGATCAAAAATTAAAATATAATAATAATAATAATATCTTTTATTTCAGACAACTATAAAATGTACATTACAAAAATGAAACACCTTAGGTCCATAGTTAATAAATACCTTAGAGACTAACATACATAAAATAAAATAAAATAACTTATTAAATCTTAAATCTTAGGGGCTTTTTTCGTTAGCGCACCTCTAAAGCGACGATAGATGACTCCTGGCTCCCAGAAATATGTACATATTGCCCGTCACTTTCATATAAAAGTTGGAATAAAGAAAACCACTGCTGGATCTATGCTCCCCTATGACCTATGACCTATGGCTTCACCCATCTCTTTTTCAGGAAAAACAATAATAACTCTGAGCCTTTTCACAGTTTTACAGGAAGAACATTAATAACTCTAAACCATTTCCATCCACCGACTACCCGCGATCACCACTGAAAAAAAAAGATTAAAATATCCCGTTATAAAATATTTTTCTCTTGACTAACACCCAAATAACTAGGATTTCGAAAAGTTTTCTCAATAATAGGCAAAGTTTGGTCCATCGTATTTTGAGCTCCATATTATTGAAGATATTTTTACGTTATCATTGATAAAAGAGTCTAAATATACATTTTCCAAGCGGGCGAAATTTTTACCTTGGGTAACTAAAATTAAAATAGAAAAAGAAAAGAAAGAAAGAAAACTCATTTATTTGACCCACAAACACATTGAACAAATTAGTAGGTAACAAAGAAAACTTTAAACTAAAAGGAAAACACTGGGGGTAGAAGACCAAAATAAAATAAATTTGCTTGGACAGGTAGTTAGGTAGGTACACTACCTATCCAAACTTAAATAAACTTTATGCTACACGTATTATTTAGAGTTGGTTAGTCTCGGTCTCTTATTTCAGCTGAAAATATGTCATGTTTCGTAGCAATGTGCTACGAGCGCTTATGCGTAGCATTGAAGTGCTACGTAGCTGTGGGCTATCAAACAGAGCGTAGCAAACATGCATGGTATGTCTAAATAGCATGATTCAAGTTATGTGGCTTAGTGCAGTTTTGACAAAGGTAAGCCAACGAATTCAACTCAGATTAACAGCATTCGGAGTCTCTGATCGTTCGGGAAATTACGTCAAAACGTCTCGTCAATCCACAGAGCCTCAAGAAGAAAGTCTTTAATCTCTAATCAAAATTATATGAAACTCACGTAAAATCACGCCTCTTTCCCATAAGGGTCGGCAGATATCACACTACTCGCTACGATCCTGCCATACCTCTTTCTTAAGATTCTTAAGAACTAGTGTGCTGAAAGGATTCTAAGTGCGAAAACATGTTTCAAGTCACCATGTTTTTTAACTTTTTAGGTTCTACGACATTCCGGTTTCCTCACAATGTTCCTTCACTGCCATTTTGTTTCTTTGGCTGTTACCCTTAAAACCTTAAAGTGTCAGAGTCTAAAATAAATGTAGCGATTCACGACCCACCCTCAACCACGATGATATCTTGACAACACCTGAAACAAATAGCTCCTGAGGGAGGGTGCTTGTATTTTGGATGTAACAGGTTAGAAAATATCGGGGTTTAGTTTATGTACGGTACAGTATTTTTAGTACAAGCTGTTATAAGTTAAAAAAGAAAGAAAAGTTTCACCGCGACCCATGGTTAACTAACCCATGAATAAAGGGGGAGTTAGATGCATGTCCACGTATTGCATTTCATAGATAGATAGATAGAACATTCTTTATTGTACGCCTTACAAACTAACAAAAAGAGAATTTAACACATAAATACTAATAATAATTTATTGTTCTACTTAGTTTAGGTTTAACATAAATACTATTCAATAAATGTACAATGGGTGGTATTATCACTCTAAAGCCATTTCTTCCAGACAACCTTTGGATGGAGAGGAACTTAAAACTATGGAAGATTGGCTGGGTGCACTTGAAAACATAATTTATTCAAACATCTATGTGGGGCGTACCTTTTGTTGCAATCAAAACCTCGTTGCATCTGTCAATAATTATAAGATTTTGAACATTGCATTTTTGTCCTGGCTAATTAAAACAGTGAGAAAAAAATGTTTTATTCTTAATTTGAATTAAAATTCCGAGCCAACCAGAAACCGCCAATAACAATGGATTTGTGAACTGGAAAACTACTTGTTAAAATACACAATGAGCTTAACTTTATTAAATCATTCAAAAGCGTGCATTTTTGATGTGTTAATAATTCGGTATAAGCAGCGGTCGGTTTTTGGGGTAATACCTTTCAAAACGTATTCCAACTGAAAATAAACCTTACAGATTGTTAAATAGAAGTGAAATTCGGTTGGCGATTTTTTTTAATATCCCCAATTTATCGACGTAAATTTACCGTGAAAATATTTCCAACGCGATTGGTCATATGTGTATTTCAATTTGTTCTTTCTCTGAATTTAAGAATAACATTATGGTTTTTGAAGTATTTACAGTAATATATTCGTTCAAAAATTACCCAAAAGATTTGAATAGAGTTCGTTGGAAATATTATGTTCAGCTTTGAAACGCGTTTCTTTGACCAAACATCAAAGGGTTGAAATATCAAAATCTCGCATAATATACAAGTTACCAATAATGGGGCACTTTTTGCTGAAATTTGTTTATGGTTTATTTTATTGTGTGAGCAACAAAAATCTGAACATGATAGCCATTTTATGTTTTCCAGTCAAGGCTTTTGACATACGCGTTTAACAATTTTACCCAAAACCAATGACAAACTTTTCATTGAAATCCTAGAAATGATGGTTTTTATCCGAATTTCAGCTGAAATAAACAAACAAAACTCTGCCTCGATAATGGAATACATGTTGCTGTATATCTACCGTTTTGAGAGTACTAGTATTACTATTTTTGACAGAAAAACTTATTGGTACACGACTGGATTTGAACCTACGAACTTAGGATTTGAAGGCGGGCCACTAGACCACTGCTCAGCCCGACTGTACCCCAAAAAGTCGGAACCCCTAAATCTCGCAGTGTTGATAAAAAACCTACCGATAACAGGTTGTATACTGCCCCCACAGCATTCGTACACGCGACAACCTATATTTTACAAATTTAAGTACACCTGTAAGCCTACCACAAGCTCTGTCTGGCTCTGTCTCTGGCTCTGGTTTTGAGTATGTGTGAGAGCTGTTTAAATAAATCCTACGTCGAAACGTCACACCTAAAGTATAATACATTCAAAACCAGACCCAGAGACAGAGCCAGACAGAGCTTTTGGTAGGTCTACTGTTTGTTAGATAAAAAAAGACTGGTGGAATGGTGGCATTTCTTTTAGAATAATTTAGATAGCCGGAATTAATTGTGGCAGGTGTAAGGTTAAACGTAGACCGGTGAATAAATTTTAGATTGTTTGGATATGCCTCTGACTACTGCCCTAAGACTTTAAAGCCAAAGTTAAAACTTATAACACCATCACATACATATACACACATACTCATACACACACCCAAAAGTAAGGTCTCCTGAACCGTGTTTTTAGTAGGTACCTAGTGTTAACCAGTTTTGGGAATAGGACATCTCTATTCGGATCAAGCAAGAAGTTACGTCTCTGGTCTCTACCAGATCATCCAGATCCAGATAGCCATATCTCTCCTTCCTCTCCTTCTTTTTCTCTAAAAAGAAGGAGAGGAAGGAGAGATATGGCGTCGTTATGGAGAATTGTAGCTATAATCAATGAAGAGTTTTCGTCGTATTACTAGTTAGGTTAGATATTTAGTTTTCTTCTATCATTTTGTAACGGTGCATAAGTATTTGAATAGTTGTGTACTGTCGAGGAAATGGGTGTCTTTATCCATGGCGGAAGGCCCTGGAGACTTGTATTACAGGCTATTATAAGCCTATCGCATACACACACCCAAAAGTAAGGTCTCCTGAACCGTGTTTTTAGTAGGTACCTAGTGTTAACCAGTTTTGGGAATAGGACATCTCTATTCGGATCAAGCAAGAAGTTACGTCTCTGGTAGAGAAAAAGAAGGAGAGGAAGGAGAGATATGGCGTCGTTATGGAGAATTGTAGCTATAATCAATGAAGAGTTTTCGTCGTATTACTAGTTAGGTTAGATATTTAGTTTTCTTCTATCATTTTGTAACGGTGCATAAGTATTTGAATAGTTGTGTACTGTCGAGGAAATGGGTGTCTTTATCCATGGCGGAAGGCCCTGGAGACTTGTATTACAGGCTATTATAAGCCTATCTCAAGCTCCAGTCTCTTGCAAAGTCAGTAGACACATCCCAACTAATTACTTTTCCTAATAAATCTTCACCATATATTGTGTTCACTACCTACTCTGTAATAAAAAAATAAATGCTTTTATTATTATTATTATACAGGGTTATTCATTATTAGCTGCAAATACTCAGGAATTAGGTTCAACAAATAAAATAAAAAATATTTATAAAATGATTTTTTTAAAATTTTGATTCAAGTTTTTGTATCAAAATTTTATTTTTATTAATTTCTTTACGGCTATTGCATAATGATTGCCATGGAGAACAGGACGATGACCCACCCAGGCGGTGACTGAACGCAGAGTGTCGCTCACGGCGCGCGGGTCAAAGATCAAAATAGGTCAGGCGCCAATGATTCCTTTATCGATTTTCTCGGGATTTTCATAACAAAACTTAAAAAAAATCATTTCATAAATAGTTTTTATTTTATTTGTTGAACCTAATTCCTGAGTATTTGCAGCTAATAATGAATAACCCTGTATTTTATTCAGTTGTATTTGTATCACAAGGATCACTTTGAAACGTCTCAAAGATAGGTGAGCCTTGGCACCAGATCGACGTGACCAAGATGATGATGATGGTGATGTAGTGGCAGAATGGTCTAGAAGACACCTATGCAGTGTAGAGATTTAGATTGCAATAGCCTCGTTAGTGGGGGCAAAATATTATTGTTTACGTTATTATTTAAATTTTGTGAAGAGGTATTTTAAACGTAGAACTAATATGAGGTGTAGTACTTCCCTGGACGAGCCACACACAAATAGCTCTACTTCTTCTTCTTTTTATCGTGTCACTTATTCTTTTGAACCAAGTGTGGTGAAAGGATTTTAAATGCGCCTCAAAGAGGCTCCTTTCGTGCACTGGACACATATTTTTGAACTTTTTAGGTTCTACGATAATTATGTCAGTTTCCTTACGATTTTTTCCTTCACCGTTTGAGAGCACTGGCATAGTGTACATACATTTTTGGGCAGAAAACTCAATCGGAACTTAGAATCATAACTCAATCGGAAATTGCATACGTCTGACTAAGTGAAGTGGCACCACACTGGAACTTCACTGCTATTATTTTAGATTATTTTTGATTTGTAAAAGGATCATATAAAAAAATGGTAGGAACCGAGACGTAGTTTGTTGCCTGTTCTTCTACGCTTGGTCGCGTGGAACTGGCACCTAGACTCACCTAGCTTTAAGACGTTTCAAAGTGATTCTTGTAATTGAACTGAATAAAGACAAATTTGATTTGATTTGATTTGAAATCGGAAGGCGGGGCCGCTACCCCTTGGCTATCATTTATTTGGACTGGCCTCTCAGCTCAGTTGGTAGTAGCTCTGCCTTCTGCGCCGTAGGTCGTGGGTTCGATCCCCACCGAGAACAAATATTTGTGTGGTGAACGTAGATATTTCTTCTCTGTCTGGGTGTTTTATTGTATTCTAAGTATGTATTTACAAAAAAAATATATAAGTATTATATTAGCCATCTGGTTCCCATCGCACAAGCTCTGCTTAGTTTGGGGCTAGATAGTGTTGTGAGTATTGTTCCAAATATTTATTATTTATTTATTTATTTTATCAGAGCTCAACTACATGCGAAGACCGCAAGGAGTAATTCGTATTACACATTGCGGTCTTAGCTACCTATGACAAGTTGATCAATGAACTCAAGACACAGGTTCGGTATTATTACCCATGTAAATAATTCTGGCAACACATATCAGCTCATGCCACATTTGTCGGGTAATTTCCCCCGAGAGCACATCCAATCAGAATGGTGTTACGCTGCATGGATGCTGCGTTACATTGTCAAATTGAATTTAGTTTGTAACTGATTAATTTGCAGGTATATTCTCGGGAGGTATGTCTTAGAGCCGAAAAAATATCTTGCTGCTATAAAGGCCTGCGCACATCTAGCACGATGGCGATGGCAATCAGTGAAACGCTATCAAATATGACAGCGATATTTGGCAGCTTTGTTGCGCATTTTTAAACATTCTGCTGATCAACAACAACAACAAACAAATGTTATGGATACACTAGACAACACTATCTAGCCCCCAACTAAGCAGAGTGCTATGGAAACCAGATAGCTGATATAGTACTTAAATATATTTTACTCAAAAAAGTCTGTAATGTGCTCATTATTTTGACAACCTTCTTCGAGCAAGTTCGCTCTTGCAGGTGCTACTCGAAAAGGCGCCAGCAAAACTGTATGAAAATTCATTACTGTCGTATTATGCCACCAGCAAATTCCTTTTTAATACAGTTGCTCAAAAAGTGGCGTATTGCAGGGACGTATAGCGTTCGGGATGTGGGCTATTACACACGCGTGCTTTTTTTTTACCATTCCCGCACTAGTGCTTTTTCTTTCCCAACTGTCAAAATAATGTCTAAAAAGAAAAACCAACCATGAAGTTTTTACTAAAAAAATTCATCGAAGTTTTTATGATTCATGCAAATACGTATTATTTCTAAAAAGAAGCTACTAATTTGTTTCATTAACAGATTTAATGATTTGATTGAATGAGTTATGTTAGGTTTCATTTCATTTCATCTCATTAAATTTCATTTTCAATTCATATCAATAAAAAAAATCTACTGAAGACTTGGCTGTATGGGTATAGTTCCCTTTGCCTTCCAGAATGGGTGAAGAAAAAAAAAATCTCTGCTTATATTTTACGGTTGGCGCTTGGCGCCATTTTTCAGAAATTTTCTTTGCGAGTTTATTTGTTTGTTGCACAAAATGAGTAATTTCGACCCTAGTTTTTTTGAATTAACACCACCGGAACTCAGTATAATTGCACAAAATGCTTCGGAGAACATTTTACCGGAAAAGTCAAAAAGTCGCACATGCATACAATATACATACGACGAACTTATTGCGTGGAGAGAAGAGAAAAAAGCAAATGGTATTTTTATTATTTTATTAATTTGCTTAATTTTTTCGCAACTGTATTAAAAATAGTCGTTCAGTACACGTGCGGAACCGTCATTGCAACTTGTTCCGACTGTCAACCCTCGCCTTCGGCTCGGGTAGACATTTGTCGGAACTCTTTGCAATGACAGCCTTCCCGCACTTGTAATGAAATATACTATTGTAAATCCATTACAGTCGCCTATGATCTCAGAAAGAAGTCGGATGCAAAAAGGTTTCACTATGAATTCGAAGTTCTTTTTTCAAAAACAGACAATTCAAAAAAGTTTATAATCATTATTGGGCTGTATAGGTAGGCATAACGTTAGCTTCGTTGCCAAATAAAAAAAAAACCGCGACGCGGTAAAAGTTTTTGTAATTTTTTATGGTTTTCCTAAGATTAGGTTCACCTACGGTTTTCTCTAGTTTTTCATCAATTTGCGTGATATTGAAAGTAAAATCAGTTTAAAATAAGTTTGACACACAGATACTCAAAATGAAGCATAATTAGTTTATTGAATTTGAATTGCCACTGAAGTCAACGGAATCTTGTCTACGAAATAAATGTAAGCTAAATTTTATCTAAATTACTCTCATTTTTTGAGTAAAGCACTATACAAGCCTTGCTCTGCAATTGAGTGTGCTGCTGGCTACGCTATAGTGGCCTCGAGCTCAGCTTCACTAAGTTCTCGGCCTTCAAGCTTGGTCATCATGGCAGCCTTTGCTGGACGCGCTTAAAGGCCTCGACCTTCGGTCTCGGCCTTTATTTAGCTTGTCCATCAAAGGCTGGGCATGATGACCGCGCTGTGACGGCCTGGACCTGCGTTACTCTGCGCTCACGGCCACCAACAGGCAGCAGCCAGCAACACACTCATTACAGTGCGCGGCTGTAATGTACTATTTTTGTTATTATACATTTTTAGAATACAAAATAACACCCTGATAGAAAAACAGGAGACAGAAACCACTAGAAACACACAACACCGGACACCAGACCAGTGAAGGTTCAGTGAAATGCTGTCAAATATGGCAGCGATTATGACAGCGTTTCACTGATTGCCATCGCAGAACGTTTCAATCTGCGCAAGGCTTTACACATTTGGATTGATAATTTAGCAAAAGCAGTCGTTTTTCTAACCCCGGCTTGAGACGGGTGTAATTTAGAAAAAGAAGGTGAAAAATTATGCCTTTGAATTTTTCCACACGTGGGAAGTCGAGGCAGGTCAAATAGGTACCTCGCCAAACGTAGTTTCAATGACTTCAAAATGAATACAAAACAATAAGAAAAACAAAGCAAAACCCAGTATAATAATAAGCCTTACAATTTTTTGCAGACAGAGAGATTAAAAGCGATATTAAAAATAAATTATAGTTTAAAAAACTAAAAAAAAAGCTTTTATAACTAAGTAGTTGAACTAAAAAGTTAAAAATAAAATTGTAATAATCATTAGAAAATTTATATTATTATACAAAAGCGTGGGGTGCTTTTTATAATAACTTCAGATATAATAAACTATTGATAAAATATTTACAACAATCAAAATCAAGCCCCCCACGCTTTTTGTACAATAATATAAATTTTCAATTGATTATTACAGTTTTATTTTTAACTTTTTAGTTCAATTACTTAGTTATAAAAGCGTTTCCTTTTAGTTTTTTAAACTATAATTTTTTTTTTACTTTTTTTTTTTTTCATATATTTTTTTTCATATTATTGCATTGTCATCGACCTTTGACAGGTGTGCAAAGTTTGCATCAAATCTGATCGTTCAAAGTAGGTTTTTTTTTTTTATTTCTTTTCATTTTTTTTTTCATATTATTGCATTGTCATCGACCTTTGACAGGTGTGCAAAGTTTGAATCAAATCTGATCGTTCAAAGTAGGTTTTTATTTAATTTTTTTTATTTCTTTTCATTTTTTTTATTTTTTTTTTCATATTATTGCATTGTCATCGACCTTTGACAGGTGTGCAAAGTTTGAATCAAATCTGATCGTTCAAAGTAGGACAAAATCGAGCTCAAAGGGGTCGGTTACATACATAGACATACAGGTGAAACTAATAAAAGCGTTATAAAAACCATTGTCAGTTTTTTTTTTAATATCTAGCTGATAGAACAAGCATATGGCCTACCTGATGTTAATTCATAACCGTCGCTTATAACAAAGCATTGCCTCGTAGGTCACGCACGTCACGAACGTGCTCTACGATGCATTGCCCAGCGCCCATCAACTAGAGGCATACAGATGTTCAGCCTCACGTGCCAGTAAAAGAGTGGAAGCGTCCCGAAGTTTGAAAAAATAAATAATATGCTAGCTTGCGAACCAAGTCGCGAGTAAACGTTAGTAGTTAATATTACTAATCGCTCGAGGCGTACACTGCTCAGCTAATATTGAAGATTTACAAATTTGAATATTCATATCACAGTGTATATCTGCAATATTTACAGACGAGGCATTATCACGTCACAATCAACAACTCCAACCTTGAGGCTATAATCCTAGGACCAGCGTCCCGCGGCGATGAGCGGGTACCAACATTGTTATTAATACACGCCTAACATGGACTATACACATGCTCTGGACTATACATTGGCTCTGGGATAGTCCAGAGCCTGTTTATAGGCACACAGGACGCAGGTTCTGGTCTATACACAGCCCCTGGACTATACATAATATGTTAGTAATTAGGTGACCTCATGATGAGCATAGCTAATGCCGTGGATTTAGCCATAGTGACTTTCAAACTATTAATGAAAATAAAGGTTGCTTCGGGAATAAATAGTTTTCTTTCTTTTCTTGAAAACTTCGATTGTAACAGCGATAAAGCGTTTTCAGACGTTGATGACAAAAATGGTGAATTTCATAATTTTTGTCGTCAATCGAGAAAAAAGTCTCGTTTCAACGAGTTGCCTTACGTTTGCTAGTGTGCCTATAAATCTTAATCAAGATCTTGTCCAATGAGGGATCAGTTTGACTTTCGTAAACTTACAGGGCCGTGATACACGGGGTTAGAGCGGGGCTGGCCGGTGCGTTTTAGTTTTGAATGGAAACCATCCGTCTGCGTCACTTTACATTTCGAGAGAGTGGTCTCATTAGAATTGTTTATATTGTAAAAAAAATGGTCTAGAAATTGGTAGGCCCGTGGTCCGTGGGTGAATCCCCGTGCGTCATGTATGTCCTTATTAGGCCGTTATATAAGCCAGACTTATTGGGTCGGGTTAAATCATCCCCCAGTTTTAATAAACTTACATTTTCGTATTAATTTTGAATTAAATTGTGAAAAAAAATAATTATAAAGTGTTAAGGAGCTACAAAATTCTGCAGAAAACAAACAGTATTTATATTCTAATTGGTTATTAAAAAAAAAACAACTAAAGGGCCATTAAACACAAGCTCAGCTTAATTTGGGGCTAGATAGTGTTGTGTGGATTGTCCAAAATATTTATTTATTTATTTATTAATCAGTTTTGCATAGTGAGACTATTGGACTTACTTTCTTCATGTATGTATCTGATTGCTTATTATTTATGTATTAAATAAAAAATAAATGTATTATTTATTTATTCACTCAAATTCAAATTCAAATAGTTTATTGCACTTATGTTGTTTGATATTATAGGTGATATAGTAAATTAGTTTCAAACATAAACTCTTTTTATTATATCAAAGAGTTTTTAAACTATAAATAAATAATTTTGTATTCTTAGTGTTATAATTAAATGGTATGTATGATATTATGTTATTATTTTCTTTAATACTTAATTAATTCATGTTTAATTTTTAGTGACATTTTTTTTAACTTAGCTTTGACATACCAACATAATACTTAATTATTTATTGACATACCTACCATCCAATTTTTATTTTTGATTTTATTATGTACTTACCAAATTATTTTATTTCTTTTTTGCATGCCGAGTTAAACGGTGAAGTGTGTGAACTCAATTAGTTATAAGATCTGTACTCAACCATACTTCAAGCAAACAATAAATCATTTCATTTCATTTCATTTCATCATTTCATTTCATTTCATTTCATTAGGCCACCTATACTATTTTTTCCCGCTTTGGTGACGTTATCACATTACTTACAGAACTATACATTTTTTAACTTGGGTACCTATTTATGTTAGGTACAACATCGAGATTATTCACTCTTGTTTTGAAGAGGACTAGATTGTCGTTGGTAAATTTTTGATTATTATAAAAACTGTATCATAATTTTTTTTATCATACTTCATTTTAAAATATTCCGCCCCATTTTACACGGTGTACGAACGGAATGAATAAAAACACAGCAGTCTCAGCTACCAATAATGAATGCCGAAGTACTACAGCCTACAGGAGCGCATTGCTAGTACTCGAACTTTGCAAATTATGAACTGGGACAAGATACAAGCGATTAGCGGATAATATGAATGATTTTTCTCTATAAGAAATGGAATTTTATACTCTGTTCAGTTGCTGAAGTTGCTTCAGGCAATGCAGTACAGGTGGCAAAATACTACTCAAGAATTGTCTAGTGTGTACGATAGAAGAAGAAGTTGCTTCAGTTCCAGCTGAGAATTTGTCCAACTGAAAATCTGACCGGTTGCTCCAGAGGCATTTGTGAGTTTTGAAAACCAAAACCAATTATCATGTATGGTCTAACAGCTTTAAAGACTTTTTGTGCACCGCCGTCTATCCGATTTTTATCTATCCTTTCCATCTATAGGTTGTCTAGAAGAGATTGCTTTTAGCGATAACGCCGCCCATTGCACTCATTCTTTTTAATACGTAGTTTCTTTATTTATTTTCTTGTGTACAATAAAGAGTTAATTAAAGAGTTAATCTATCTATCATGTTCAAAATCACTATTAGTTTCAAAAGTTCATGATGCACACAATGCTAGTGCTCTCAAAAGGTGAAGGAAAACATCATATTGACCATGTCTTTCCTGAGAATTAGGCCGACTTGTCAGGATAGGTGTTGGCAAGGCTACTCCATCTAAAAACCAATATTGAGGACAAACTACACAACACTATCAAGCCCCAAATTAAGAAGAGCTTGAACTATGGGAACCAGATAACTGATATAATACTTTTTTTGTGTAAATTCATACTTAGATTGCAGTATAACACCCAGACAGAAAACAAACATCTGCGTTCACGACACAAATATTTTTTCACGGTGGAGATTGAACCCACGACCTACGGCGCAGAAGGCTATTTACCAGCTGAACTGAGAAGCCAGAAGTTGTTTTCATTCATTCCTTATCTTCTACCGGTCATGTCTTTTACCACGTTCATTCCGCCGCCAGCAAACGCTACCGAAGTTTTCCATCGATTGCTGATATTAATTTTCAAAAAACTTTATATCACTCGGAAGTTGGTTATTTATTTTCAGGATTGATTCACCGAAGAAAGGCAATGTGAAGTTCCTGAATAAGAAATATCATGTTTTTCTTTGATTCTATTGAAAATAATACCAATACCTGACTGCTACAATCTGGGCATCTTCAAGGCAAGAGTGAATATGTGTCTTTTAGACCATCTCATTCCATCGTCGCTTAGCATCTGAGGCCTTATTCTGAATTTCGACATCATTTATTTAATTTTATTCATCATCATCATTATCAGCCTGAAGAAGTCCACTGCTGGACATAGGCCTCTCCTACACATGGAAATGTGATGGAATGTGAGGAAGAACGATTCTGAGCCCTTTCCATCCATTGACTTCACAATGTCGTTTAATTAATTATTTAATTATTTTTTTTTTACGCAAAATGACTCATCGGTAACGTTTTGACATTTTACGTTAAGCTAACGATAAAGTTAGAATAAGCATACATGTAAATAAAAAATACGTTGTCAAATTAATCAATGTTCTTGTGGCTACTAAAATCATTTTAACTTGGATTATATTGAGTTCTATCTATACCAGGGTCACTACGATCAGTAATGGAACTATTAACATTATACAAACAGTAGTAGTTCTCAGGTTGACCATCGTCAACCTAAGAAGTCTACTGCTGGATAAAGAATCTTCCCTTATGAATTTCCAGGAAGAAAGAAGGAAAGAAAACACATTTATTTGACATATTATATACATAGGTATAGAAGTAACCTGTATAAAAACAAAGCCCAACAATACAAAGTACAAATTACACAAAGAAACTTACAATAAACAAAATATTTACAAAATGTACAAAATACACAAGAAACAGTTGAGCTTTCTGCAGATCGTTACAAACGATCTAGAGATAGCTCAACTGATCCAAATCAGTGCCAGACGGAAGCGTCCCCAAGACGCTGGCGGCATTGCCACGCTGAATAGCAATTCTTATACGCTGCGCCAGATACCCACCAGCTCTTGGGTCACGCGTCGCTTCGATCAGTAATATAGAAGTTAACAATATATAATAAGATAATTATGCCAAATCGGCACCGACTCAGCTTTTTGCTGCCTGACATGGTGAAATTGATTCTAGTCTTGGAAGATTGGAAGAGCGATTCTAAGCCTTCCCCAACCACCGACTTCTCGCAATCTTAACAATGTCGTCGGTCCATCGCCATCGGGTGGGTGGACCATCCTACTCTTCGTCTTCCAGTTCAAAAACAGAGTGCTTAAGAATAAACTGGCACAGAGAAGGCGAACTTGGGAAGTTTCTATTCACTTCGTACTAAGAGGCAGTAAATCATATCTGCAACGGTTATTGAGTTCTAACGGCTACGGGTGGCTGGGAATGGACCAAGGTGGAAAATGAAGCGGGCTTACTCAAAGTACGACAGAAAGAGAAGAACATTGAGTAAAGGTACGGCTACACAAGAAAGAAAAGAATAGCCCATAGAATCTACAAAGATTTATCTGGGCGTCGAAGCAACACGTGACCAAAATGCTGGTTTATACTTGGCTTAAGAGGGCATCACACAGGCGACTCTCCATACAAACGTAGTCCCCTATTTCCTCCCTGGATAATGCCTCTAGAGTTACCATTTTTTCTCATAAAATCCAGATCTGCTATATACGTGCTCGTATGTTTTCCTTTTTTTCAGAAACTTATTGATAAAGAAAATATGACCCTAATATGATTTAAATGAAATATGATTTGGAGGTGATATTTTCTTTATTAATAAATTTCTGAAAAAAAGGAAAACATACGAGCACGTATATAGCAGATCTGGATTTTATGAGAAAAAAATGGTTACTCTAGACTCTAGAGTATTCTAGAGGCATTATCCAGGGAGGAAAAAGGAGACTACGTTTGTATGGAGAGTCGCCTGTGTGATTCCCTCTTAAAGATTAAGCATTGCCATACAACGTGGCAATGCTACCAGCATTTTGGGAACGTTGCCATCTGGTAGCGGTTTGTTAGAATAGTGTAGGTAATTTTAATTTATTTAAGTTGATAATGTTTTTTTTTAGTTTGTGAATAATTAAATGAAAGTCCAAGTTGAAAATACTCTAACTACTACTCCTGGTTTCCCCTAAGGAAGGAGAAAGGAGGTTTTCCCTAAGGACTATAGCATGGGGCTCTTCAAGAAAGGCGTTTTAAAAGTTTTAAAGGGTCGGCAAAGCGCTAGTGATGCTTCTGGTATTGCAGGCATCTATAAGCTTAGGTAACCGCTTCCCATTAGGTGGGCCGTATGCTTGTTTGAACACTTTGTTGTATAAAAACCACAAAATCTTCAAAAAAGCAGGGCCTGGTGATCTGAAATTGGGTTCAGGAAAACTCTTACCCCACAGCTGGGGTAAATTCATAAGTCTCTTTCTGTATGTGTCACTCTGGACGGTCTTGTACTAATTTCATCCAGGTCTTGCCTGTGATGTTCGTCACAATTGTCTGCCCATCTTGACGCAGACTGATTTTTTTTGAGTACATAATTTCATTGTTATTAGTATTATTTTTCATTAACTTGTGCTTTTGAATTTTGGTTTTGTTTTTTAGTTTTTTACCTTGATTGTGTTTCTCGTATTTGGTCCGTCCGTTACAAATTAATGCAATACATAATATATTTTTTCTTCCTTCTTTCTCTGCTGAAGAGCAAATCAACTGAGCTATGAGGCATACTCGCTTTAAGCTCATGTCCTGCAAACATTCTTCTAGAATAACTAGCTTTAAATGAATCCTGCTACGTCGCGCTAAAAATAAAATCTTATCTCCTCAAATAAAGCTACCTCATCAAAATAAAACTATCTTCTCAAAATAAAACTCCCATGATGAGATAGTAGCCAACTTCCGGGCGGCTACAGACTCACGCCGATACTTTTGTAAGTGACAGGACAAATAACATAATGTTTTTCTTCCATTGATCGTCCACAGCACTTCATTAGCCAGCGATGTGTTTGCTAGTATTTTTTTTTTAGTTTTCACTTTTTTGAAATCAGCGTGTCTACTATGGATTTGTGAAGTACGAAATAGTACACAATTCTTGTGTTGTCTTTAATTTTACAATATATTTTGAAATAAATCACCTGAATTGCCACTCAGCGGGGCTACCACGAGCTCCATATGGTTATGGCTATGGCTGTCAAATTGTGTATAGATTGGCTGACCCACACTTTCATTTTTTTCTTGGGTTTGAATGTGTTGACACTGTTGACACAATTTTGACAGCCATAACCATATGAAACTCATGGTAGGCCAGCAGATCTTTACTCACTTTAAATACTCAAAAACCTTTCAATTTTTTGTCTTGGCGTGAGTCTGTACACCAGACAGAACTCGGAAAATGTGTGTTTTCCACTAGCTACGATTATTACAGTGGATTTATGACTGCTTTATCAAGAGATGCTGAGTTTTCATTTCGGGTTCTAATTGTTGAAGAAAAGAAAGATATTCTTATGCCACTTCCGAGTTTATAAAAGATGTAAAAAATTCTTGAGACTGTCGTGCTCAGTGGCTGTCAAATTAACGAAGTTATTTTATTTTTCTATTTATTTTTTTATTTCGTTTACGAAATAAATCATCTATATAGATGATTTATATAGCGTCAGGGACAACTGGTGATTACTGAGGCCCTACTTGCGGGACGCTGTAGAGCCAGGGACAGGATGGAATAGGCTTGCTCAGCGGCAAGCCTATTCCATCTAAAATCCTGTCATGGATGGAATAGGTGCTGACCTATTCCATCCAGACAGCGATAGCGTTAGATATAAGATAAAATTATAGGCACTAGCTTATATTCCAAATCATCATATAATTATAATAGTGACACGATAAGAAGAAGAAGATGCAGTTTTAATGAACGGATATCATAATCATCACCCTGAGAAGTCCACTGCCAGCAGTAGACCTAGACCTATCCTGTACATTTCTGGGAAGAGTGATTCTATTCACCGCCTCCCCGTGAAAGGATATGTCTGGGTACAAATGGGTTCGAAGTGTGAATAAAACAGATGAGTTCTGATGGTCAAACCGATTTCCGTACAAAAATGGACAATCCCCTTCCGATCCATTTCCGAAACCGGCGAGAGCGCCGCGGAACAAACGAGTCATTAGTCGAAACGGTTTTTTGGAAACAAACACCGTAATATTACTGTTGTTCCGGGTATAAACCTAACAAATTTAATGAGTTATAATTTATTATATTATAGTTTTGAATGATATTTTGTAATTATTTTGAATTTTATGGAATATTATTTATTGACGTACAAACTAATGTGCGCTTTTTTACCTCTACGCTACCTGTCAATCAATTTTCCAATAAATGCTTTGCTTTGCTGACTTATGGCTTTTTATGACTTACATATGTTACTCAACTAAGTAAGTCCCAGTCCAAAGGCCAAAGTCGCCGTGGATTCCGTGATGGTCGTTGAGTACCTATCTGAAGCAGAAGACCCAGCTCACGATGTGAACTTCAAATCGTTGGTGATAAGAGTGCCAGCAGATCGTGTTACGACCTTCATGGACGCAGAGTTTAGGCTGATAGGTGTCGTCTACAGACGCTTCCTCACGATGTTTTCCTTCACCGTTTGGGAGAGCATTGTGTACGCAAATTTTCCGAACAGAAAAAAACAATTAGCTAGATTCCTTAGGATCGCAAGGCTTTAAACCTTTATTTTTTTTGTATAAAAAACTCTTTCTTATAACTACGAGAAAAATTTTTTCTTGTAGTCTAGTATTTCTGTCAACTGACGATCACCGTTTGATAGCAAATCAATGCTTTATTTTTGTGAAATGTTTTTATTTGTACGCCTGCCAGGCGTTAGGTATTGCGGAAACAAATATATCTAGTTGTTTTCTTGCAAATAATATAGCTTTAACTAAATAAATAAACTATGTCTATAAAAGTACTACCACCATGCTTATTTCTGCAGCATTGCGGTGTTTCGGTTTGAAGGGTGTGGGTGCCGTTGAAATTACTGGCACGTGAGGCCGAACATCTACATATTATATGCCTCAAGTTGATGGACGCAGGGCAGTGCATCGTAGGGCACGTCCCTGACGTACGTGACCTACGAGGCAATATTTTGCGTTGTTTACCACTTATTGTAAGGTAGCCATAATGCGTGTTCCATTACCTTGTTGTCTAAAAAAGTATTTCGAATATTTTACATTGTTCCAGGGACGCGTGGGTTTTTAAAATTAGTGAGTAAATTATTGCCATGAGTCGGTTCGATAGAATTAAGTGCCACAACTAGTATACGCGCTACCGCTAGTCACCTGCTGAGGTATGCAAGCGACGAGAGGGGGACAATTCTCAGTTACCACCACAGGCTGGCGATTCGGGCCGATGATGGTTCGCTCCCCCCTCTCACCATTTGCATACCTCAGGAGGTGACTAGCAGTTATGTGTACACTATCTAAGAAGTTTGTAGGTACGCAATAAGAGTAGTAAAACTTATTTAGCTTGAGTAAGTTACGCTAAGCCCGGCCACAAAGGGGGCTAGGACTGTTATTTTGTGTGAACGTTCTCGGTCAGATGCTTAAGTTAAGCTGTGCTCTGTTTTTATGTTCTGTAACTGTCTTGCTGGTCTTTCGGAAAATAAAAGATGGAGCGAGTTCATTGTTTGTAGTTTAAGAAATTCTACCGACAATTCGGCAGATTATTTTATCCGCATTTAGTAAGCTGGCTGGTTTCCACAAGTAAGAACCTTTTTTGCGAGATGCTTGACACGTTTACAAACTTTTTAGGTTCTACTGTTCAGTGCCACAAAGTCAAAAATCAGTTATTTACTAGGCAATGGATAATTTTGAAGCTAGGTGAGTCTAGGTGCCAGTTCCACGCGACCAAGTTGTGAAAAAGCCGGTAGCAGTAAGCGTGAAAAATTACCACACATTTTGAAAATGTTTGAGGTATGTCCACCTGGCTGGTTCCCTGGTTGGACCTGGAATGATTTTTGTAACTGGTACCTAGACTCAACTAGCTTGAAGACGTTTCAACGTACTTTGAGGGGGAGGCCTATGTCTAGTAGTAGAACGGCAGAAGAAGAAATATGGCCATTATATTTCTCTGAGTGTTATATTATTATTGTCTGGTTCCCAGAGTAAAAACTATGCTTTTTATGCCTTTGGAACTCTCTTCCTGTTGATATTCGAAAAGCGAAATCCCTTCCCATCTTCAAAAAGCTTTTGCACAGCCACTATTCAGTTGAATTAGGAGGTTCATTATGATTTATCTATGTTATCAGTATAATTATGTATGTTTATATTATTGTTGCTATCTATGTATTCATGTTTATAAACTATAGGTAAGTAAATGTACTGTGTATTACAGGTATAATATGTAATGTTTATATAGTTCCTACATAAATAATTCATAATTTCTCATAATAATATATAGTGTAGAAGCCCTTATGGCACCGCCTTCTCGTTATTCAAGTCCTGTCCATCCAAAGGTTGTCTGGAAGAGATCGCTCATAGCGATAAGACCGCCCACCGTGCTTCGCTATAGTTTTAGTTTTTCGCTATGTGTATGTTCCTATTCTTGTGGTGTACAATAAAGTGTTATCTATCTATCTATCTATGCTTAGTTTGGGGCTAGATAGTGTTGTGTGAATTGTCCACAATTATTTGAAATAATAATATGGAAAATAAATATACACTAGGTATCTAGTCCCAAAAGTTAAAATAATAAATGTATTAGCGTAATATGTACATTTTTACATTAAAAAACGCTTTTTTTTTCAAGAATTCTGTGTCACGACAATGCTGCTTTATGTTTTAAACTAAAACTCTTTTTAAAAATTGCTTCCTTTATGTACACACTACTAAAACATTTTCAATGTAATTTTAAAACCTCCCAGGACCATTTGCTAAGTGGAAAATAACAAAGATAAAACTGCGTTTCAAAGTAAAGTGTTGTTACATTAAATTTTACAGTTATTGCTAAGATCGGACGCTATGGTCTCGGATGACGGTAAACAGAACTCTGCTTAGGGCTGTGGTGTACTTAACGATGGTTAAGGGTAGTTTTTATAGCTTCTATAGCTTTTAATAGCAACTCGTTAAAAACATCCTGAAACGGACACATCTAGGCGATATGCTAATGTGGCCGTAGCTTTATAGAAACCTTAAAGTGATATAGTAATATTTGTTTTTTTAATACATCGCTAAAAAAATTAGGTTGAATGCAAAAACCAAAGGATTTGTTTAAATAATCAAAAAATAATGTGGACACATCACTACCTAGACCCAAATTAAGGAAAGCTTGTACTATGGGAACCAGATAGCTGCTATTATACTTACTATATGCATATTTTTGTAGAATACAATATAACACCAAGACGGAGATAAAATCAACCGAGTTCACCATACAAATATTCGGTTCTCGGTGGGAATCGAACGTACAACCTATTGACGCAGAAGGCAGAGCTACTACCAGCTGAGCTGAGAGATCGGTTTTGACCAAATTTTGCTTTGTTTCGGCCAATATTTTCTTATCCGACTATATAAATGCAAAAGTTACGATTATGGTTGATTTTAAACCAGTGTTTGGATATATCTAATCCAAACTTTAAAATAACCATTTATCTCTAAGATTTTTTTTCTCATTAGATAACCATTTCAAATGTTGGTTATCTGCAAAGGATAGGTGCTGGGCAAGCCTATTCCATCTAAAATCCTGTCCCACACCCTATAGCGCCCCGCAAGTAGGAACATGAGTAAGCACCAGTTGCCCTGACACTATATAAATCATCTACATAAAATGCAAAGGCTTGTTTTTTTTCTACAAAAAAAAAAAACTTCTAAATAACCAGTTATCAATTATTAGGAAACATTATTTGCAGATCACTTGTCTGACGTCAGTTATCTGCAAGGAATAAGCGGAAATTTCCGAGATCTTAAAACTTTATTGACTCAGATAAATATATTAATATAACTATAAGTATTATATGATATGCAAATAGCACTTAGAGCTGAAGCCATCAAATTATTATAGCTCGCAGTGAACCACCGACCCTAATTTGAGTTCAATTTGCGGCGAGTAGTTTTCCAGCAACAAACGTTTTAACGGCTGACTTCGCCGACCGTTGCCAATGTTTATGACATTCCCTCTGATTGTTTCTCTTGGACGCTTGGAAAATGATAAAATACGGGACTGGTCTTTGTGCAAGCCCTGGGTAGTCTTAGACGTGTGATAGGAACATATAAAATGATAAAACCTGAGAAAAGAAAGAAATATTTTTTTTTATTCAAACCACCACCATACATAACCAGTTCTCATCTGGACATAAGTATTACTTTTCAGATAAAAAAAGATTTTTCAAACCGGCTCATAAATAAATATAACAAACATTTAAAACTAAACGGTTAAATCGATTGTGATGAAATTTATATGGAACCAATCTGGAAATATGTAGGTACCTACTATTTTCAGCTAAGAAAAGAATTTCAAAAACATAAAGTCAAAAACACTTAAAATCCTTTCACCACACTAGATCGTAAGAACTAGTGACCCTATAGAAGGAAGAAGAGCGTTTTACAAATACAAATACAAATATTTTTATTTTTGTTTATTTTTTTTAAACTTAATTTATAGTACATTATTTGGGTTTGGGACCCTCTTTTAAGTATAGAAATACTTGTGTTAGAGGGTCCCGCTCTTTTATTTCCTCACTTGACTAAAGTGAATTTGAATAATTATATTATGTATTTCTTTTGTGAACAAACCTTACAAATTGCGTAATAGCTAAGCTCGTCTAATGTTATTGTTGGTCTTGTTATTGGTATCTGGGTCAGTGCATCGGCATTGCTATTCAGCCAGCGCCTTAGGAACCATTGATTGGTATTGGTTTGGATTAGTTCCGCTATCTAGGCTTGGTCGCGTGGAACTGGCACCTAGACTCTCCTAATTAAAGAAGTACTTAATAATATAGTATGTTTATAAATTAATTACGAGCAAGTCATTTAAAAATCTTACAAATATTATATTATGTTATTATATTATCTTAGGAGTATTTGAGTGATAACTTTAAGTAATAATATTTTATTACTTATTTATTTTTATTATAAATAGCACAGAAATTTTATTACATTTGCATATTTAGTGTCATTTAAATATTTTGCATTCTTTATGGCAGAACTTGGCTGAACATACCTAATTTGTACCATCCTGTAATTAATTATATATAATATAACCTGTGTTTTGCAAATAAATGATTATATTATGTGTTGTATGTACATTGTGATTATAATTATATAGAAAAAACGGGTATTTATCGCGATTACCTTTATTACTTCCCGACGTTTTGACCGGGTTGCAACAGCCGTGGTCGCGGGCAGAAACGCAGCAGCGCGGCAGTGTCTGCCGAAACGTCGGGAAATAATAAAGGTAATCGCGATAAATACCTGTTTTTTCCATATAATTATGCATAACGATCGCGGTAATTTAAAACTGTGATTATGTTAACACTTGTTGTATATTTAACCGCAATTTGGTTGCAAGTGACTTCTCGTTACAATTACAACGTGCACGTGCATAGTCAGCGTACAGTGTTTGAAAGCACTGCATCTCACTCCTCGTATTCGGCACACGTCACTACCAGTTGTTCCGACCGGAACTCGCTCCTGTGGGATTCCTTGTAGCCTGTGTGTTCTAAGCTATAAGCTTATAGCGTTGTTTTTTTAAATAAATCGACTCGAGATTCCTTGAGAATGTCTAAGACCCGGCCACATCAAGGCTATAAGCTTACAGCGTAGTTTTTTTTAAATAAATTGACTCAAAATTCAATGACGACTAAGGCCCGGCCATAGCAAAGCGATAATAATGCTATAAGCTTATATCGTAGTTTTTTTTAAATAAAGCAGTTATTGAGGATGTCTAAGACCTGGGCACGTCAAGGCGATAACTAAGCTACAAGCTTAGAGCGTAGTTTTTTTTAAATATCTTGACTAAAGATTCTTTGTGGACGAAAGAAGAATGAAAGAAGAAAGAAAAAAGAAAGAAGACAGAAGTAAAAGGCTTATACATTGAAAATTTAGTGTGTACATTAGAAACATTTTCAAGTCAAAAAAAGTCGAAAAAATACTTGTGACTTTGATAGTGATGACGAATAAGAAAACGCTATCCACTTCTGGCATCCTTGTTTCTCCAAGGGCTATGCTCAGCACGTCGTCCTTCTTTCCAGTTCTTACTCGTACAAGAGACGAGGATTTAAAAATCCAAAATGAGGGTTATTTTAAAAGTTTTAAGACTCAATTTACATTTTCTGCACTTGTGTCGGATTTGTGCGATTGTTCGACTAACTTTTGTGCTTTAAATTGCCAGATTTCTTCAACTTTGATTTTCTGAAATGATGTTTCCGTCATGTGTCTTATTTTGAAACATAGTTGCAAACGAAATTAAACTCTGTATCTACATATGTGTAAATAAATTACAATTAACATGATCTGCCCTGCTATTTCGGCAACACGGCTTGATTGAGTGATCGCTGAAACCGCGTTCCATTTTCAAATTTTTCCAACAAAAATTGACAACTAACTCTCTTCGATTTCAGCGCTCGCTTAAGTGATTTGTGTTGCTAGAATTGCACCCCTGAAATTATGTTAGACGCGCTGGTTACTATTTATCTCTTGCTGAACAAAGTACCTCGTCATATTATTTTTTTGTATCTGCGCAGGCTTCTGTGACTGGCCTCTCAGCTCAGTTGGTAGTAACCCTACCTTCTGCGCCGTAGATCGCGGGTTCCATCCCCAACCGAGAACAAATATTTGTGTGGTGAACGCAAATGTTTGTTCTCTGCCTGGGTGTTATATTGCATTCTAGGTACGTATGTATTTACAAAAAAAAAATATGTACTAAGTATTATATTATTAGCTATCTCATTCTTAAAGTACAAGCTCTACTTAGCTTGGGGCTATATAGTATTGTTCACAATATTGGTAACCATCTATTTATTCTCATGACGGTTACCTTAATTTAAAGACCTAGCCTAGCAGCACGCTCGTTATAGAAGACATTAGTGCTAAGTGTGAAGCGAAATTAGTATTTGAAGTGAAAAGCTAAGCATTAGTAATTTTATGGCGCAGTGAACACGATCTTTGTGATTTCTTTACTGTAAGCCTACCACACGCTCTGTTTGGCTCTGTCTCTGATTCCAGTTTTTAGTCTGTGTGAGTGCTCACCAGTGTATTATACTGTGTATATGACGTTCCGACGTAGGATTTATTTAGTCAGCACTCACACAGACTCAAAACCAGAGCCAGAGACCGAGCCAGACAGAGCTTGTGGTAGGCCTATGCTGCTGTTTTATTGTATTACAGTCTGGTGCCTAATCCCGTTATGAGAATCCATGTTTTAAGTGAGGGTTTTATTGTGATCCCAGTAATCTTCAGGATAGTAGGTCGTCTTTAACACCTCAAACTGAGGGAATGGAATGAGAATGTCTAAAGGCCTGCGCATATCTAGGCGATGGTGATGGCGATAAGTGAAACGCTGTTAATTTGACGGATTACTCTGAGTTTTTTCATACCACCATCCATACCTACTGGTTAGCATACCACTCATTGTACTAAGTGTATGGTTCCACCTTCATTATGCGAACCTCCAGGGGTCCAGGGAATGGAACTCATTGCCGTCGGCTGTTTTTCTTGACCTCTACAATCTAGGCCTCTTCAAGGCAAGAGTGTCTTCTAGACCATCGTGCTCCATCGTCGGCAACACCAGGTGCGATTGTAGGCAAATAATGACCTACCTATATCATGTACAAAAAAAGAAATCGGTTGTCTGTAAAGTCGGTTTACTGACGATAGTTGAACGTGACAACGTCATAAGAAATACACAGATGTCAAACGCTGCTAAACGCGGAGGCCGATTGTGCCACTTCAAGCCTTAAATGAAACGCCTCACGCGAGGTAACGCCGCATGTGTCATGTTTTTTCGTGCGTGCAGCAGGCTCCATCGAATTATAAGACGTTGTCACGTCAAAAAGCTCTGTACCCGGCCTTAGTTGACGCCAACCAATTAAATTGTAGGAAGTACTTCTGTAAAACTAAGTTTATTATCATACCAAACAAGCAACTAAGCGCAAACTAAGACGTTCACGGCATAAACTATATCAAACAGTATGGCGTCACACAATGACAACTTTAAACTTACTAACTATTACTAATCGGCGTGTTATTCCATCTGCCAAGTGGCAGTACAACTACTGTAGGTCTACCACAAGCTCTGTCTGGCTCTGGTTTTGAGTCTGTGCGAGTGTTGACTAAATAAATCCTACGTCGAAACAACACACACCGTATAATACACTGGTGAGCACACACAGAGAATCAAAACCGGAGCCAGAGAAACTTATATTATTTAATACTAAGTACTCAAAACCCCTCAGGATTCACATTAAAATACTATCTTTAAATAATTAAAAGTTTAAAAAACTAGAGAAACCGACTTCATTGCCAAACGGCTAAACCGATTTTAATGAAATTTGCTTGGGACAATCTGGACGTAAAAATAACCTTCCAAATAAAAAAATAATTTTCTAAATCGGTTTATAAATGACGGAGGCATGCAGTTACAAACATTAAAACAAATATTAAAAAAAAAATGGCAGCACCAATTTTAATAAAATTTAAATGGGACCAATCTGGAAGTAGTACCTTTCAGATAAAAAAAAATTCAAATCGGCTCACAAAAGACGATGTTATGAGGTAGCAAAAAAAAAAAAACAACCGAATTGAGAACCTCCTCCTTTTTGATTGGAAGTCGGTTAAAAAATAGGTTTGTTCACTCGCTAGATAGACTCTTCTCCGTAAACATAAGCTTAAAGCCGGCGCTCCCAAAGGAGTAGCCGTGTTTGAAACTCGTTAAAACTTTCACGTTTTTAAACTAGCATGGCTATTTTACACAATCGTTATTGCACAGTTTTTTTGGTACTAACTACTGCAGTAAATCAGTAGGTGTTAAATGTTTTAAAAGCTTCAAGCTTTTTGTGAAAGTTTAATCGTATCTTTATTTTGTTTTGTTTATATTTTTTCATACACCTAGCTGATATAACAATCACTTAACAGCAGATTTATTTAGTCAGCCAGAGACAGAGCTTGTGGTAAGCCTAATTACTTTAACTATTAAACCGATTTTGATGAAACTTCAATAAGACCAATCTGAAAATATTTACATTTCAGATACAAAAATATTTCTTCAAAACGGCTCTTAAATTACGAAATATTGCGTTCACAAACTTAAAAAATAACAATTAATATATAACGGATAAGCCAAATTTCATAAAATTTCTATGGGACTAATCTGAAAGTATACATTTTCAAATAAAAATATTTTTTTAAATCAGCTCATAAAAATGACGAAGTTATGCTATAACAAACATCAAAAAAATTAAAAAGAGTTGAGGACCTCCTCTTTTTAGGGTTCCGTAGTGAAATGGCAAAAACGGAACCCTTATAGATTCGTCATGTCTTTCTGTCTGTCTGTCCGTATGTCACAGACATTTTTCTCCAAAACTATAAGAGCTTGACTGATGAAACTTGGCAAGTAGATGTATTCTGTGAACCGCATTAAGATTTTTACACAAAAGTAGAAAAAAAAAAAATTGGGGGTTCCCTATACTTGAAACTGAAACTCAATTTTTTTTTTCATCAAACCGATACGAGTGAATAGGTCTTCAAAAATGATGTTGAGGTTTCTAATATCGTTTTTTTCAAAACTGAATAGTTTGCGGGAGAGGCACTTCCAAAGTGGTAAAATGTGTGTCCCTCCCCTCTAACATCTAAAATAAGAGAATGATAAAAATAAAAAATAAAAATGATATAGTAATGTACATTACTATGCAAACTTCCAACGATATTTGGTTTGAACGAGATCTAGTCAGTAGTTTTTTTTTACGTCATAAATCGTAAACCGCAATTTACCTTTCGACGAAATACAAGAACCTTTATATAATGTTACTTGGTGCTACGGAACCCTTCATGGGCGAGTCCGACTCGCACTTGGCTGCTTTTTTGATTTATAGTCCGTTAAAAAGGGTTGTCTATCTTGTGGTTTCAAGTCTTGAGCCTTAATCATTGTTTTTGTCGTAATAATGAATATATACCAAAGCAACAGATGCCCAATTTTTTTATCTCATCCAGTTTTAGGCAATACCAAATTGGAGTTCCGTATAAAAAACGATGGCAAAGTTCCACACGGACTCGACATGGCGTAAAAATCGGTGAATCCAAACGATAAATGCTCGCTGTAACGGCAATGGGCGTAATCGATTCCAATGCGAGCGATTATTCGGAGGCATTCGATTTAACTGTACCTACTTTTACATCCCCATACATGTGTTTAATCGGATCAGATCTTATCTTCTATCTTTTTAAACGACTTCAAATGAAAAAGGAGGTCCAATTTAGTTGTATTTTTAAGTGTTTGCTATGATCATTTATAGCCCGATTTTTTATCAGAAAGGTAATAATTCCAAATTGGTTCCGTTTTTTTTTTCAATATTGGTTCAGCTCTTTGGCCATAAGTCGGTTTCTCAAGTTTTTTAAACTTCACTGAATTTTTCAAACAAATTAGATGATGGAACAAGCACTTGGTGTTGACGGTATTCATCATCTTTAACAAAGCATTCTTCTTCAAAGATCACGAACGCTAGAAACGTGACCTATGAGTCTCTGTCTTACATCCTTAAACTTAAACTTGGCATATTGTTGATGTTGGAACTTGGCGTATTGTTTTTCGCAGACGGAGTTTTTTTTCACAACTAGCTGATGGAACAAGCATATGCCCCACCTGATGTTAAGTGGTAACCATCGCCTATAACAAAGCATTGCCTCGTAGGTCATGCACGTCAGGAACTTGTCCTACGATGCACTGCCCTGCGTCCATCAACTTGAGGCATACAGATGTTCAGCCTCACGTGCCAGTCATTTCACCGGCACCCACACCCTTCAAACCAAAATCCAGCAACACTTCTTGGTGGCAAAAATAGGCATGGTGGTAGTACTTCCCCGGAAAAGCCACACAAAGAGCTCTACATAGTTTCGCAAAGAGCTCAATAAACTATTTTTATTCCACTGAGCAATAAAACTACTTTGAATCCAGTTTCATCAAAAGATACCTTACTTTCTGAAACTGACTTTGAATAGAAAAATATACTAAATGACCTCAAAGAACTTCCTTTACAATTCAAATAACTAAACTTGAAGTTTAGGCGTCGACTTGTTTAAGGCTACAACCAAGCATAAGCGAAGCGATTAGAAATGTACCGCTACAGCTTTTGATAACCTCTGTGGAGCTGATTAGCAAGCTGAGGTGCAAGAAATACTAAATTTACGCGGCGGGATATTATATCAAATATCATAAAAGTATTAATTCAGTAGGTTCACAATAATCACATTGCAACGTCTTAATGGTTGCATAATATGGTCGATGATTGTAGATGATTCATATAGCGTCAACTGATGACCACTCAAGCCCCTACTTACGGGACGCTATAATAATAATAATAATATAATATATAATAATGCCTGGAACAGGATTTTAGATGTAATAAACTTGCCCAGCACCTATACCATCCTGACAGCTAAGTCAACCTAAGGCATACATATTGATTTCGAAATGATGACAATATGGTACTCATACTTGTAATTTATGATAATAATGGCAATCATGTTTGTAAGACCTGCGTATATTTTTTGCCATAACATTTTCATATTATAAATTACTGCGGTCTCTCTCTAATCTCTAAAATAATACGTTATCGCTTCCGCTTGTCAAACAAAAGATTATAAAGATAAACTTATTCCAACGAAGTACCAGAAGTTTCTTACGCCTCTACGCCGTAGCCCGTAGCTCCGTAGATGTGCTACGAAGCTAAGTTCTACATACGCTTGTGTAAGTACCAAGTTTGTTTGAAGTATATATCTACATTAATATTATAAAGAGGAAAGATTTGTACCTATGTTTGTATGTTTGTAATGAATAGGCTCAAAAAGTACTGGGCCGATTTAAAAAAATATTTCACCAATAGAATGCTACATTCTTTCAATTTTTTGACTGGCCTCTAGCTCAGTTGGTAGTAGCTCTGCCTTCTGCGCCGTAGGTCGTGGGTTCGATCCCCACCGAGAACAAATATTTGTGTGGTGAACATAAATGTTTGTTCTCTGTCTGGGTGTTATATTGTATTTTAAGTATATATTTAAAAAAATAAAAAATAAATGTATTCAAGTATTATATCAGCTATCCGGTTCCCATATTACAAGCTCTGCTTAGTTTGGGGCTGGGTAGTGTTGTGTGAATTGTCCACATTATTTATTTATTTTTTATTTATTTATTTATTTGACATAGGCTACATTTCATTTTGAAAAAAAATAGGGATCCTTGGTAAAATTTGAACAATGTAACCGAAGGTGTAGAAAAATGAGTCTTAAAATGTCTTTCGTCGAATGCGCTGCCGAAACTATTAGCGATAGAACAAAATAATGTACAACAATATTGTCTACCCCGTGCGAAGCCGGGACGGGCTGCTAGTTATTTATATTATTGTACTTGGATATAATATCATAGACTCATTTCACGGCTTTTCCCGAACTCTCATGGTTTCGGACTTGGCCATCACTACCCTTCTCAAAAAACTACCCTGTATAAATACTAAAACCAAAAATAATACTTAATTAAATAACTTTATCCTCCATTTCGAGGGCAATGTTTTTAATAAACGAGTTGTAACTCAAAACCGACGTAAACAATTTAAAAAGGTTAATTTTCAGTCAAATTATGAGTTGTTGACTAGGGATTAAGCGTTTATTAATATTTGTTCCTAATCTTTTGATTAAAAAGTAATTTTTCTTTTAAGATTTTTAATGAATTAGTTAGAATCTCAATTGTTTAGAAATAAATCTTGTCTTTGCCAAAAATACCGTAGTATTAGTGGCAAGACTAATAGCTTTACATCGGGTGGTCACATAGGCACTTAACATTAGAGTATCATACAACCTGGTTTGAAATGAAATGAAATGAAATAATTTATTTACTTGAACTATGGTACATTTTAGATCTTATAATAGGCATTATAATATTTTATAATAATTTAGATCTTATAATATTCACACACTCCGCCAGAAAAACCCAGCATGCAAACAGGCAAGTAGGCACATTGTTTACTTTAAAGCTAATACACATAAAAAATTAAACTAAATTATTGAATAATACAATATGATATATACAAGCAAAATAGGAGGTTTGCTAATATTCAAGTCCAAAAACAATTATTTTGTTATGGGATGTTAAAATAATTGTATATCATAATAAAAAAAATGTCGACGTTTTATTATTTATTTATTTACTTCTTTATTTATTACTACATATGTTATCTTAACAGCTAGCCAAAACGATAACACTATCACATATTAAAAAAAAACAACATTTTACTCTATTACTACACTAACAATAATACTATACCTATTATTTAAACACTACAAGACAGTCAGGAGCCTAATTCTCGGGCCGAACTCAATCTTTTTGCAATTTTATTTTATTGCTTCTTTTCGAAGAGATAATGGCAGATTTCCATGAGTAAATAATCGACGACCTCATCGTAGAAGCCTAGACAGCTACGATATACGGAAAACGTAGAAAAAGTGCGGGGTTGTGCAATGCCAATGTGTATTTAGGGGACATTGAAAATCTCGGTCGGCCCGAGAATTAGGATCCTGGTACATGAAGTAAATAATAATACGAGTAATAGCAATAATAATCCTTACTTCTACTTTTATTAATTACCTATATAGTTAAACAAATACCTAGTCAAACAGTCCTTTGGTTATATTTTTAGGTTTAAAGTGCTGTAATAGTACAAAACCCACTGTGGACGAGACTCGCACAGGAGAGGGAGAGATGGAAACGGCTGGAGGAGGCCTTTGCGTCGGATGGACGTACTGAAATAGAAACCGATGTGCATTAAACTTAGTTTTATAAAAATAAATCACGTTAACTTATATAAAAAAACGTTAAAAAAATGTATATAAAGATGTTAATTTAAGTTCAGTTAATAAAGGCTTAATAATAATAATAATAACAACATCTCAAGAGGCTCTCGCTGGATGGTTGGCTCAAGGGTCAGATGCAGAAGGCGGTGATCCTGGACACGGCACGCATTGTCCGGAGGTTCCTCTCTCTGCAGCCTTGACCACCGGTAGCTTGGGCCTAGCCCCGCTGTCGGTGGCGCACTAGTTTTTAAGTTTTTTATAATGATGTTTTTTATTTAAATAATTATACCTATATTGTAAAAAACTTAAAAATTAAGAAAATAAATTAAATATCTGAATAATAATAATAGTACAAAAGTAGTCGCTTTTTGAATAGCTGTCACAACGAATATCTTCTACATACCATAGAAGGTCAAGATACCCAATACCTTAGAACCCCGCCCGATCCTCCCATCCATTTATACGGTGTCGAGTGTAAGGGCACTCCTGCCAATAGGGCTCATAACTTAAGGGAATATGAGTATTATTTCACTTTTATGAGAAAGGTCGCACATTCTGAACAATGATCGAAGGTTAAGTGGTGTTCGGTCATGGGAGTACAATACAGGGTTATTCATTATTAACTGCAAATACTCAGGAATTAGGTTCAACAAATAGAATAAAAAATATTTATGAAATTATTTTTTTTAAATTTGATCAAAAATTTTTTCAAGTTTTTGTATCAAAATTTTATTTTTATTAATTTCTTTACGGCTATTGCATAATGATTGCCACGGAGAACAGGACGATGACCCACCCAGGCGGTGACTGAACGCAGAGTGTCACTCACGGCGCGCGGGCGCGGATCAAAGGTCAAAATAGGTCAGGCGCCAATGATTCCTTTATCGATTTTCTCGGGATTTTCATAACAAAACTTAAAAAAAATCATTTCATAAATATTTTTTATTTTATTTGTTGAACCTAATTCCTGAGTATTTGCAGCTAATAATGAATAACCCTGTATAGTGTTCAGAGAAATTAGACGTTTCATCTGTCATAGAAATAAGATACTTTTATTGTTTGCAAGCATCAATAAATGAATATTTAGTAAGTTCCAAAAAGTATGCAATATTACATCAGTACAGCAGGAAAATTAATCATTAATTTTTCTTTCTATTCATAACTTCAACCAAACTTGAAGATTTCTAAATATTCATTAAAATCGTTAAACAATATGGCATCTTCCGCCGCCTTCTTAAAGTCTAATGGAGTTTTGTACAGTGAAACACAACTCATTAGTTCCGTCTGGTTACTTCCCTAACCTTTGGAAACTCACTGGCTCTCCTGGGAGTTAGGTTAGGTTAGGTTTCGAGTAGACCTACTCGAAAAACGATTTACGCAGGTTCAAATTGACAAGCGGAGCGTAGCTTTTTTCAGGTTGTGACAAACAAGATCGTTGAAAATGACTCGTTTATAAAAACCCATACGAGGATCAACATTATTTTTTGCTAGAAAAAATATTTGCTGCGGGTGGGTGATTTTCGATAAATAAGTTCAGTATTTTTTATATTTTTCAAAAAGTGGTCAAGGTGTGCGAGCGAGAAGCTGTTTCAAGGTTTTCATCGTCTTAATCATAAGAAATTAGACACACGACATCAATTTTGTAAGGACGCGTGCACAAAAGCGTTTGAACTGTTTGTCGCTGGCAACCAAAAAGTTGCCTGTTCTTCTAGGCTTGGTCGCGTGGAACTGGCACTTAGACTCACTTAGCTTTAAGACGTTTTAAAGTGATTCTTGTGAACAAAAACATCTTTGACTTGACGGTGGCTCAGAGGCCAGTAGCTCAATAGCACTGAGCCTAGCTTGTGGAACCTTTGACTTGTGCTGCACTGCACAAACTCTTGGCTGCCGATAATTCAGCAATTAATCATCTGGTTTGATGAATGATGGCATCCATGGCAGCGCAAACAATTTCAAAGATTTTTAATAAGTTTGCGAAATAAGAAAAATATTTGCCCAGGCTTTGATGGGGCTTGTTTCCTACATGACACATACTCATCATTGTTAACATTTTTCAAAATTGAAACTTGGAGTGCAAAGGATTTGGAATCCAAGACCTCAAAGTGCCTGTTGAGACGACTACATAATTATCTTACGACTGTCTTAGCTTTTATTCGTAAAATTGACATTGTTTTATATAGGGACCCAATTATTAGTCCCTGTTGAAAGAGAACTGTGGTTTGAAAGAGGACGTAATTATGAGAGTTGAAAAAGATATGCTAAGATGGTTTGGGCATGTAGAGAGAATGGATGAAAGAAGATTTACATGATATCAGTTGCATCAGGCGAGTGTGTGAGTGTGTGTGATCAAAATAATGTTCAATCAATCAAAAATCCTCAAAGCGTCGAAACTTCTCAAATCTAACCCGTAAAACTCAATGCTCGAACAAAAATCTCTTCGGTTATTATTTACATGCCTTTAAAAAGCAGTGGAAGAAGCTTTTAGAGGATTGAATCGTCAAGAAGGCAACCTCTTGAACGGTGGCCATGAAACATTCGCCATGCATATGCAATATTAATCTAAATATATAAAACTCTTACGTTACTGACTGACTGACTGACAGACAATCAACGCTTAGCCTAAACCGTAAGACCTAGAAGCATGAAACTTGGAGGGTATGTTTCTTTTATACCATAGGGGTGCACTAAGAAAGGAAATTGGAAAATGATTTCCCTAAGCGGAGAAGCTCACAATAAATAACCCTCTTATAAGCATGAAAATTGGTGAGCAAGTAGGTATCTTAGGATAGAAACAGGGCGTTATGGCAATGGGGCGAGCGAAGCCGTGGGCGGCCGCTAGTGTCAAATAAATTGAGAACAATCTTCTAAATAATCAGTCTCGTTGTGACTTTCATAATATGACTGAATAGTTTTTGAACTAAAATAACTTTATCATCTGCACAAATTTACGATACACAGTCTACTTCTTATCGTGTCACTGATTCTTTCGAACCAAGTGTGAAAGGATTTTAAGTGCGCCTCAAAGAGGCTCTTTTTGTGCACATATTTTCGAACTTTTTAGGTTCTACGTCATGCCGGTTTCCTCACGATGTTTGATGAATGAAACTGGTGGTGGTTGCCTTTCGAGTAGTTTTATTCCCCAATGGTTACATCTTGCTTTAAATAATTATGTCAGGTGCAAATGAGATGAAAGTCAAAGTGAAAAATGTATTTATTTAGTAATATCACAAGGATCGCTTCTAATTCTAAAGGCCTGCGCACACCTAGTTCGCTGGCGGTAGCGATCAGTGAAACGCTGTCAAATCTCAAATCTGACAGCGATATTTGACAGCGTTTCACTGATCGCTAGAGCCAGCGAACTAGGTGTGTTCGGGCCATAATTTGGGGGAATAAGATCTGCACTGACGTCCCGCGATGGGGTATTGTGCATTGTCCCCCTGCCAAACCTCACTTTGAAACGTCTTAAAGCTAGCTGAGTCTAGGTGCCAGTTCCACGTACCTACCACGTTTGTTTCCATATGAGTACCCTGTGTCTGTGTTACCGCTTGTCGCTGTCCCCATGGCCTCCATTGGTGTTCCGCTTGATATTCGGAATGGGCCCTCATTTCATTGACTCCATTCTCCAGGCACTAAATTGGCTTTGTTGCCGGCATTACGTCACCTACGACACAGGAAGAAGATGTTGATACAGTCGCTATACTTCCCAGTTTAAAATCCTGTCACACGGAATTTAATAGAAATTTTATATTTGATCTACCGTAATTCTTAAACTTAAGGGGCCGGCGGAGGGCGAGTTTTCATACAAACGTAATACCAAAATGATTACTAATTTAAGCAGATTTTCACTATATTATTGTAAAAATTGTATTTGTATAGTATTTATCTAGGTTCCTGAACAGTTTTTATTTTAAATTACTTACCTCTAATGAAATTAACGCCAATCACATTTAGCAATGAAAAAATGTGTAAAATGCGATTTGTGTTTATTTCATTTGAGGTAAGTAATTTAAAATCAAAATTATTCAGGAACCTTGATAAATACTATACGAATACAGTTATTACAATAATATAGTGAAAATCTGCCTAAACTAGTTATAATTTTGGTATTACGTTTGTATGAAAATTCACCCTCCGCCGGCCTCTTAAACTCGTAATTTTTGATCACACAAGCTTGCTAGCTAAAAATTTTCAACAAAAGTTATCACTGGCACATTGGCACCTCCGTAGTAATCACAACAGTAGCTGTCAGTTCATTTAATTGGCAGTTGGTTGATTACAATCGACTCCTCTTTTGTAGTAATATTGAGTGGTTTGCGGCCTTTCGCGGCTGACGCGTGGAATGTTGGTTTATGATTCACAGGATTAATTTTTAAAATAAAACGTAGCAAATTCTGGTCAAACAGTAAAATTATGAAAAAAATAAAAGTTTTTTTTAAGAACAGTGAAAGTTTATCGTTTTACTCTGAAAATAAAATAGTTTATCTGTCAATGTTTATTTTTATTTTAAAATCACGAGGATCACTTTGAAAAGTCAATAGGTACCATTGATATAGCTACAAGCTAACTTGTAGTTTGTGACTTACTGTATCTTAAAAAAATAGGCAAAACTTGTACTAATAACTTAGTTTTTATTCCAGTCAGTCGCTAATAAAATTCTCTTTCACAAAAATTTTGGTTTTAGAATACGATGGAATTCCTTTCCAAAAAGCTGAATTTAATCCAACAAAGAAAAGCGAATTTTCTCAAACACCTCAGAAATCGGTTCGCCGAGCAAAGGCTCGTAGGATCCACAGGTAGCAACTACATCTTGATAGATAGGTTCCCTTTCCGCTCCTTTGTGCGAGTGCCTTACTTTATAGGACATTTACAATAGCTAGGTCACTTCAGGCACACCCGGGTCACTCGACAAAATTGAAACAGAAGCTGAATTCTAACAACCTATTACACAGACGCACAAAATTGGCATTTTATATACGCACGTCTGTGTATATAAAATGTATATTAAATAATCACAGACGCTACAAAAATGTCGTTAAGAAAATGCGCGCGTGTGGGTGCGTGTGTAGCGTGTTTCGTACTAAAATCAGATCCTCGTCAAGAGCCGATACAAGGGTGAGGTGTGGCAGCTCCTATTAAAAGGGGAGGGGGCAAAGTATCCATTTTATGCGTATAAGGTATTATTTAATGTTCTGTGCTTCAAGTTACATATACTTAGTATTATCTACCTGATAAATAAAAAAAATAGTGCCTACCCAGTCAAATTTATGCATAATTATTTGACCAGCCTAAAACTCGCTTCAAGAAACGCAGAAACAAACGCCTGCTAATCTACTTATTTTTTTTTACTTTGGTCGGTAAGCACCTACTTACTGCACGTGCGCGTACTTTACGTACTTTCAGTACTCGCACTGGATATTTATCCATTTGATGAAGATCCAATAATAATAATAGATATGATTTGATATGTTAGATTTTAATTACTGCGTAGTACGTATTTTGGGTTCGAACAACCGTTTAACATTTTTTCACACAAGAAAAAAGGGATAAAGAACCGGTGCGCGTACATAATGTACGAATGTGTAATACCCAGATTTAAAACAAACAGTTATACCAAGATATAAGATAATGTTTTCCCCCGATACATAATTAATCTACACAGTTACCTAGCTGTTCTCCCATTTGTCCGTGTTTGCTATCCTTACAAAATTTAGGTAAGGTATGGCCTCAATAGACGCATACCTACTTTATTTTATTGTCTTTTGGAGGGAAAAAATGTTGAAATGGATGTCAGTTGGGTGACGAATCGTTTGTGGAATGCTTCCAGTTATGGGGACTGTTTTTCTTGTCTGACTACTTATGGGGGTAATGCTACAGGGGATGAATTCTTTTTTTATGCTATGGGGTTAATAGTGACAAAATATCGTCTCGACTTGAGGACGTTTTGTTGGAAAAATAAGCTTCTTTCATTGTTTATTCAAAAGGTTTCTTTGAACGAAATATATTTTTGATAGTTATTTAGTATCGAGTTTGACTTTGAAATGATGAGGTTTCTCTATTGATTTCTTGAATCATTCACTGTGGTTTGCTTCGCCAAAGGAGTAAGTTAGTTACTAAGGAGTATTCGACAAGCAATATAACAATACATTATGATTTAGATTTTAAATGACCCTTGGGCCATAACTAATAAAGACCCAGCCTCTTAAATATTTTTTCCATAATTAACTTGATCTTGTTATGATCATCATCATCAGCCTGAATAAGTTTAGTAGGTAAATACTGGATTTATTATACCTACACCTACATACAATTTTTATTTCGTTATTTAATTTTGTTTAAAGGCCTGCGCACACCTAGTTCGCTGGCGGTAGCGATCAGTGAAACGCTGTCAAATATCGCTGACAGATTTGAGATTTGACAGCGATATTTGACAGCGTTTCACTGATCGCTAAGTATTGTTCTGTGGATCGCTACCGCCAGCGAACTAGGTGTGCGCAGGCCTTTAGATAATAAAAATATAATACATATTTGTTCCGTATTCAAAAACAGGCAGTACGTATGTGTGCGTTTTGCATGCAAACATTTTCACATACGTTCGCCTGATTCCGATTTTGACAATCTTTTCCAGTTGGCCTCTGATTTCTACTCTCATTGATGAATTAAAAACCTTCACCTTAAACTATTACAAACATCTGATTGGTAAAGAAACCACGCGTTATACCGTAGCAAGTCAATCCTTTCATAACAAACCGTTTCCCGACCGCCCGCGGTATAACACTTTTATTCTTTTTCACGCATCGAAGGAAGCGTGGCCTACTTAGAAATAGAAGTAGGCAAAGTGTATCACTGGTGTAAAGATATGTGTATCTTTTCAGCTCAACGATATAGTGTATCATCGTTTTAAATCTAGCGTGCGTGATGGAAAACTCTCCCAATTATGAACCCGAATAACCTAGAAATTAATAAGGGAGGCCTATGTCAGGCAGTTTACTTTCTTCCATTAAGATTCTTCTAATCATCATTTAACACGCTTTGCTTCGCGCGTGTTAAAAGCATGGTGTATTTCCTTCCATAGACGTTGTTTTCATCTCTTTCCAGTATTAAATAATTGAGAGCCGTTGAGCTATGTATCTAGTAGTAATTGGCGTAAACCATGCTTTATATCTTTATTAAACTGATTCAAGATATTAGAGATACAGTTGTATATTAAAAGAGCTACAGATACATCTAGCTCGTCACGTGAGCTAGATATACGTATCTTTTATTCCCGTGAGGTATACAAGCCTACTTCGAGAGCAAGTTTTTATGCATACCTTCCAAGCTCAGCAAAACCCAGCTTTATTTATTAGAGTTTAAGGCTTATTTTTGGAACGTAAAAATGCATTACAAGCAAATGTGTGCTCGACTATGTGACGTGATAGTGATGAATGGAATTGTGGTAAAGAAAGACAAATTCTGTATCGTGTTTTTGCATCGTTAACTAGAATTGAGGTTTGCGGTCGGAATTGGTTTTAGGGCCGAAGATTTATGACTTTTAATTCAAGGGTCAATGACTTTGTCAATCTCGAAAAATAAAGTGGTTCTGGCTTGTTTTTCGTGAGTTTTATTAAATGTCTGCTTTCGCTACCCTTCGGACAAAAACCTTTCTATCTATACTTTTGTTTATACTACTTTAGACCTTGTCAGAAAAGATTGGAATATTTTTATCTGACAGACACTATTCAGACACTGAAACAGGTCCTAAATACTATCAGGTTTCCAAAAAAAATATTTGTGTTTTTGGAAAATTAATGGATACCTAATATTTTTCAACACTACGTGTATCTAGCTCATTCTTAGAAATACACAATTTGATTTGTAGCTTTTTTTTTTTATTATTATGAAAAAAAAAAAATATCTGTTGTTATTTTCTTTCTACGAATTGGTCTGGCACTAGTATTTCTCGAGAAAAACGTGTTTTCAATTGAGGCCAAGGTAACAATCTTCGATTCTGGAGGTGAGAACGAAATTGAAAAAATATATGGAAAAATAAGTTAATCTTATCACTTATTGTGGCTATGCCTGGTAGATATTTTTGTAGATTTTGATGTGAGGAGGTTTTAACGTTTTTGACAAAGGTTTGAATAAATCTGTGAGGATTTCGGGAGTATATTACGACTGTTATCCTCAAATAGAGTAGATTATATCCAAATAGCTCTTGATACGAATTCCAACAAAAAAAAACACTTATTGTAGACTATCCACACAATACCATCTACTATTAAACCAGGTAGCTGATATAATACATATTTTTATTGTAAATACATACTTAGACCCCCTTATCGAGACCCAGATCGAGAACAAACATCTGGGTTAAGCACACAAATATTTGTTCTCGGTGGGGATACAACGCATGACCTACGGCACAGAAGGCAGAGCTACCAACTGAGCTGAGAGGCCCGTCAAATTTTGAGCGTAATCTACTTTTGAGAGGTGTCAAATTTTGTACGGAGTAATCTACTTAGTACTCACTAGTAAATATCTTAAAATAACTCTAAAACTCCCGACTCGTATTAATCATGTCTGGACGCAACAAACAATCATACCGTGAAAAAAGTCCAAAAGTAGATAAAAGTATTTTTGGGTCCAAGTTTTGATTGAAACATCCCAAAAGTTGCCGTGAGTTTTGCCTAATAAAACCCTAAAAACGAGATGTCCCTCTATTAGGGACGGCACCTTTACGGCTCTGGGGGCATTTTTCACGTGGAGCCAGAAAATTACAATATCCCAGATTTCAGAGGGTTGAAAGTGAGGTAAGTCACAATTTAAGTATTTATGAAAAAAAAAATTGTGATTTTTTATTCATTATGATTTTGTAATTTTTTATACTTTGTTTTGCTTTGCTTTAGGTTATTTTGTTTTGTTATTGTGATAACAATGCTTTGGTCACGTTAACCACTAAAGGCCTGCGCACACCTAGTTCGCTGGCGGTAGCGATCAGTGAAACACCGTCAAATATCGCTGTCAGATTTGAGATTTGACAACGATATTTGACAGCGTTTCACTGATACAGGTGGGCTATATGCTTCAAAAATATAAGGCTTTTATAATGCAGAAACGAGCTAGACGTCGTGTAAAGAGCACTTTTTAAAACTGAATATTCTAATGGTACCTAGCTTTTACATTTTGGTGACGCTAAGAGACTTTGCCAAGCATCCGTACCACTATGAAACGGCGGCGCAAACTTCTATTCTTACTACAAGAAGGAAAATATGGATTATGATACAACTGAAACCCACTTTTCAGAAATTGTGTCTTACGCTATTTTGCTGGTCGGGCGTAGATTTATTGAGTCGCAGCTTCACACGGCAATGGTTATTGTTAAAAAGTGTTATGGAATGTTAGAGCTGGGGGACTTTTAGTTTGGGATAGCTTTGTGAGTTAGTGGAAGTTATCAATTGGAACTATGTCGAAGTAATGTTTCATTTTATTGGAGGTTTTGTAAGTATTGAATACGAACTACTGTAAAATGTGGGTAGTTTTTCGCCAAATGAAATATTTGGACATGCTCTGTAGGCCTACCAAAAGCTCTAGATATTTATTTTCATAGATGTTTCAACCAGCGTCGTCCTCAAGCTATAGCCCTAAACATGTTTTTTTAATATAATTATAATACCAAGATAAATCCACAAGAGGAACGCCAATTATCACGTAAAAATAATTATTCTTCTTCGTGGGAATCAAACCCCCAAAAGCTACTAAACTAGTACCTACCATAAAAAAGTAGTATCAGTCTTCTACTCCTTCTTCTTATCGTGTCACCGATTCTTTCAAATCAGTGTGGTGGAAAGATTTCACCATAAAAAAAGTTAAGTTTTCTGCTTTCTTTAGGCTACTAATCCTAGGCGACAAAACAGCGATCTGCGGCAATACCACTGCGATAACATGACAGCGATGCTTGTATCGCTGTCATGTTATCGCTTTGATGTGGCCGGGTCTTTAGTTCAAGCATTGCTTAGTTTGGCTCAAAATGGCACAGTGTGAAATTCCCACAACCACATCAATATTTTATTATTATTTATATAATATGATTAGTTTCCTACTTAGTATCTAAGCTAAGCAACCCAGTCTCCACTCAGCTTTAAATAAAACTTACTATAAAAGAGAAACTTTTAACTCTAATATAAGCACTGAAAGTATTAACGTGCACCATTTATGGCTTATTCCAACTTTTTGCACGGGAATTTGAACCTTATTGCATCGTACAAAGTGCTATTCTATGTGGATAAAGTTTGATGTTATTAGTATAGTTTTATAATAAAGTTCTTATATTCAAAACAGGTTTGAATATTAAAACTTTTACAAGTTTAAAAACATGTGCATCGTAGGTTTAATGTTTTAGAGTGATATAACTTTCTACCTAATACAAAAACTTGAGAAACCAACTTCATACTGCTGAACCAATTTTGATAAAGCTTCTATGGGACCAATCGGGAAGTATTGCCTTTCAGATAAAAAAAAAATATTTACAATACTTGCATACACATAAAGAAGTTATAAGATAGCAAACAATATAAAAAAAATACACCTTATTCGAGAACCTCCTCCTTTTTTATTTGAAGTCGGTTAATACATTAATATCATAATATATTCACAATATCTAGAATACACATTCTATTAGTATCTATTGTGACTATATTATAATGTTTAAGTCTAACCCAGAACAACTAAGTCTAAAACAACTAAACTCTCAAGTTAATTACTTAGTACCTTTTAATCCTATCCTGGGTAGGCTAAGTTATCGTGTTTTCAACTTAAAACTTCATCGCTTATGGCTGTGCCCGGGGGAGGATGTTGTGTTATCAGGGTAGTTATGGGGTGAACTAAGTTAACAGCTCGTCTAAACTAAACAATATTTTTCCTTAAATATGTATGCATTTATGTATTAGCCGGTTTTGGGAATAGTACATCCCTAGTCGGAACAAGCGTCGGGATACATCACTATAAGAAGAAGAGGAAGCCAAGGAAAGGAAAGGAAAAAGGAAGGAGGAGACCAAGCCAGTAGGGTGATATTGAGAAGACTACTTCAGCCTTTCAGGCCTTTCAGGCCTTTCAGGCTGAAGTAGTCTTCTCAATATCCTAGGGCTGATCCAGTTTTCTTATATTTTTAAATCGATTCAGAATGCTCAATTCTACTGTATGAAACTGCTCTAGTATTCTCATATTATTAAATCGTTCTTCATGGTATCAGCCATCCCCTACCTGTTTATAATTTTAACTTACTAATTCAAAGAAGCGGGTAATATACTAAATAAAGAAAACTAAAAAACTCTCAAAAAATATTTTATTCTGTTATATGTAACTTATTATCTAAACACCAATTTCTTAAACATAAAACATTTTTTAAAGCACACACTGTGGGATGGTGTATACAAGAAAACACATTTTCAAATGAGTTATACTTATAATATAAATTAAACAAATTAGGACAGCCTTTATCTTCCAAATTATAAACTTTTGACCTAACTACTATATCTCTTATCCACGACGCTTTTTCAAGACCCTTGCAAAATACCGTTTTATCTGCAAGATACCCTGCTACAAGCATTCTTAGACTTTTATAGGGTATATCGCCACTATTCCAGTATATTTTCCGATTTCTTTCTATCCAACGTACTTGTCTTTTTTCTGACGCAGTCAGATGATTAAATGGAAACGGTGCCTTAAAAAAACATGATGCTGATTGTTGCTAAAGATAGCTACTTCTTTCACAATAAATATGTTATCTTCAGATTTGAATCCTTGAACATCGACGATGGCGCTCATGATAGTTTTCTTATTATATTACTCAGCGGCTTATACTCCACAAGGCGATCGTTGATAATGAGACAGTATGCAGTCGTGTTATCAGGAAAATCTGTAAGACTTTCGATTTCCAAGCGAACGTCTACTGGCCCAGTTTTTAGATTGTCATTTTGTTTAGAGCAATCAATAATGAAAAAAGGTGCTTTGTTTTTAAAACTTTGCTGGTCAAGCAAGGGGTCCACGGGAAGATTGTAATAAGACTGGCGAAATTTAGCATAAGTTTCGTATAATATAGCGTATTTGTTTTCATTGAACTTCAAATTTAAAGAGTCGTATGGATAATATTGTGAATTCAAGAACAATGTCACATTAGTAAGATTACAATGATCGAATATTGAGCAATCGTATATCTTGCTATTTTTTCTATTAGTTTGCAAGCCGAAAATAACATATCTCGGTTTTTCTAACTGGGAAGAAGTTTTGATTGCCCACGTATGTTTGGTGGTTTTAGGCAGTAGAGGATACTCATATAAATCCCAGTTACGAAAAGCTATTTGCAGCGTCTTGTCTTTTTCTAAGCATTTAAGTAAAGATATTCTCACTTGGTCTGAAACTTTAATATGCGGCATGCGCCACTGTATTTTATTTATATGTACATCAATGTTGTCTTGATTAGTCATCGAAACACTATTTACGTTTGTGTTACTTCTAGTTAATACCAGCTCATGTTTACAATTCAAAATAATTTTATTGTAGTCATCGGCAAACCCTAATATCTTATTTAAAGGTATAACAGCGTTAAAACATCCATCGCCACTTATTTTACCATCAATATTCCAATCCCACAGAGCAGCATATTTACTTTCTCCAGCATTCATTGAAATATAAAATTTCATTGTTGAAGTGATTCCTACATTTTTTACACGATCTATTTCAACGCCATTAATTTCATATCTAATATCTTGAAACAGAAACAAAATCGAATTATTTGTAAATTGCACATTCTTTTTACTAATTTTACCAGAGTCGTCTTTTGAAAAAACTGATGCATGTCCTTCGATGTAAATAAAACTGGCAGATGGTAAAATGTATATATCCTGCTGATGAATAGGTATTCTTATTTCATCGTTTTCCTTAAAAGAGTTTGTAAAGGGGCTATAATTATGAATTTCATAACTTTCTATAGAGCTATCGAATTGCGGTAAATCTGTTATGGCAAGAAGGGTCATGTTTTAAACCCCAAATTCCTTAGGAATTCTTTGTTTATTTTTGAAATTTTTTTCGCTGATTTAATACGTCTGTATCCGCTTGAAGCGCGGAGAGTATTAGCAGGTTTTCTAATCCGGCTACTATTTTTATTAAAGACTAACATTTTGATCGACGCAAATGAAGACGCAGCTGAATGTTTTCTTCTCTGAAGTCGATATAGTTCCCACTTTCATCAAGAATTTTAATTGTAATTGTGGAAATATTTTTTGTGTTAATAGGAAGATAAATAATATTTCCGGGTACTTCTATAAACCGGTGACCAGGAGGAACGTTCGGGGCGAACTCGTGAATAATGTGCGATGATACTCCATTAATATATGATTCTTGTATGAGGTTACATTCGATTCGAATAAAAGATACTGCATGAATGTTTACTGGCGTATCAGATTCATGCCATTCATTTGGCTCTAGTTTCACTTTTCGAAAACCTAATAAGCATCCTATACTATTATCGAGATCAAAATTTATTACTTCTGTGCAAAATAGTGAACATGTTGAGGTATTGTAGTTTGGTTTTAGAATTAATTCACACCCGCTTAATTTCGTTTGTAAGTAGTTGCTTATATCGTAAAAATCATATGTACCATCTGGTAATATAAGTTGATGATTTTTAGTTCCGTATGAAAATATATTGTTTTTAGCCGTTATATTAGGGATGGAGTTAAAGGCTGAAAAATACATCAAACCGCATTCCCATTCATCATTTAAATTCAGAGGAGGATAAAATTGAGATTCTAATATCGAACGATTGCCTGTGATTGTTACAGTTGAAGACATTGTTAAGAACTGCTGGGATGATATTAGCGTATTTCTATTTTATAGCTTAGTCATTTTATTTAAATTCATGTTTTTGCCAGAAAGATAGTAGAAATTTGATACAAAGGTGCCCGCAGTTGTAAGGATGATCGCGCTGAATGTTGACATAGTTATAATTAAAACCAGTTCCAACATATTTTACAAACTCCTGCGGAGGCTTTAAGTTTCCATAACTATCAAAATATTCAATGTAATTATTATATTTAGCATAGGCTACCCAATGAGACCCGAGACTTTGCGAACTATCTAAATTTATAATACCGCATTCTTTTTTTTTAGGACGTTTAGGCAGCTCGTCTCTCATAAAAACCCCTCTAAAGAATGGTATATTATCAGCGTGTCTCATAATATCAATATTTGTCAAAGCTCTATCAGGTAGCCTAATTTTTAGTTTTTTTTTTTATCTTGAGAAACATAAATGCCTAAACCATCTCTATAGGGCTTAAGGCGTAACCCTCTCCCAATACATAATGCTTCCATTTTTTCATTGTGTCTCTTTAGCTCTGCAAATTTCTTTTTAGCCTCTTTATAATCACTTATCGCCTTAGCTATTCCAGCGGCGCCTCCAGCCAAACTTCCAGCGGCAGATAATCCTGCGAATATAGGTATTAATGGCAAAATTCCGCCTGTTTTCGGAATAGGTATCATTCGAGGAGGTTTAATATTTAGGTTTGTAGCAAATTCTTTCGCCGCGGCTGCTGCAATTTCAATAGCCATTCTTTTGCATTTAGGTTTAGCCTTACGCATACATTTTTTGGTTTTATATAACATTTTCTTAAATTGTTTCTTTAAGCCAGATTTGATTTGTTTGGGCTCTGTAATTAATCCAGAACCCGAGCTGATTTTTGCTAGCATTGCCTTATTTACAAAATTTGCTGCAAGCTTTTCTCCAAGTTTAGCGTTTGAGGCAGATGATCGTTTTTTTGCCATTTTCATTAGAATGATGTCTGCTTTATGGCGATCGCTTAGAGAAGTGGATGAATTGTATGCAATGTCGTGGTGTTTACAATATTCATCCAGACGATTTATTGGTTTATCTTTTCGAGATAATCTGGACTTTAATTTTGTTCCGGGACCGCAGTAGTTATATCCTGGCAAATGTAACTCAAATGGTAAGCAGTTAATGAAACAATTGAGAAGACTTTCTTCTTTCATGCCTAACTCGCCAATGGCTGACTATCGGAAAAGTTGGATTTATATGTAACATTTCTCAGCGATAATTACTTATACTATGTCAGTTTTATTAATCCAACTATTTTCTGTTAAGGGCAAGCCTAGCCACTTTACATACATTTTACGCCCTCTTCGTTTCAATATCTTTTCGATAAGGTAAATATGAGGATGTTTGGTTTTTTGTAGTTCTTCCCTATAGAATGCTCCGAGTATAGGCTGTTGATTATTATCTTTTATTAAGTAAGTAATTGGAATGGTATCTTGAACCTTTACTATCTGAAATATTTCTGTCGACCAATTAGGCGTAAACCCTTTTTCGAATGTACTTTTATATTTACTGATCCTAACAAAGTCGCCCACTTTAAATTTTTTACTTTTGCTTTGGATGTCAGATGTTGCTAATTTCGAATATCTATTCAAAACAAATGGCTTAGTATCTTGATTAACTTGCGCAGGACATAATCCTATAGTTCTATGACGCGTATGGTTATATGTAAGGACAACTTTGTCTAATGTGCCATCAATCCATTTATAGTTTCCTTTGTAACTAAATTCTTTATACATTTTGGATTTTAACGTTCTAATTAATCTCTCAGCAATAGAAGCTTTTTTGGTTGTAAACGTAGCATAATGATTTATATTAAAATCATTAGTTAGTCTTTTTATTTTTTCATTAAAAAATTCTGTACCATTGTCGGTTTGAAAATTTTTCGGAACCCGCCCCGTCTTCAACAGTTTTTCTAAGATACCAAACACGAGAAGTTTAGTTTTACGTTTGAGTGGATAAGCCCAAGCATATTTTGAAAATGTATCGATTATTACAAAAACATATTTATAATCAGAGTTATGTTTAGATATATTTTGCATATCCATCAAATCAGCTTGCCATAAATCATCTATATCTTTCATAACAACACGCCGTCGGCGAAAATTAACTCTAGCGGTTTTATGTATTTCATTCACCACATCAGCTTTGCTCATTTTTGCTTCATTGGTTTACTCGTGGTGGTAATATGTTTCTCCAACTTATTTATTTTGTCTATGACGTCTGCTATGATTTTATCAAGGTTTTTTAAAACTAATCGACAAGTGCTTACAGCATCATCCACATATTTTTTTGTAACACAGTCATTAATTGTTGTTGGTGCTCCAACATTTTTAATTAATTTATTTTGCAAGTCAATATTTCCATCATCTGTATATTTCAACATGCATCTGCATTCATGCATTTTCTGTTCATATATATTTTTTTTAAATAAAACATAGCTGCCAAATTTATCAACATTCATATTGAATGATCGAAGAATACTGCGCTTTTTTTATGAAGTTTATTCTTTTATTATTTTAGCTTCTCTTAACTCTTCTATTATTGAAATTATTTCATTGTCATGATTATTATTTCCGGCATCGCGTGATGCAATTAGCAATTTTAATCTTTCGATCAATTCATTAGGATCATCCCAGTACACTAGATCTGTATTTTGTCTGTATTTTTTCAAAGATGGCAATTTACCTCCATACTTTATTGAATTATCAATGGTATCTTTCTTATCAGGCTCGGAAAATAATCGTTTTATTATATTATATTTTTTGCTTCTATCTCCTTTTATCTGCCCTGCTGGATTAAAGTGTCTTCTGTGAGCATGAGTATTATTTAAAATATCTTTATAAACCAACATATCTGTTTCTGCTATGATATTACAATTAGGGTTCTTTTTCAGCAATAGTTCTTTGATTCCCTCAGTGATTTCATATTTTTTATCACCAATAATTGCTATATTAATTTTGTTATTTCCAGTCCCAATATCAGTAAATGTGACAGGCTCATTTCCCATCATCAGTTTTTTAGATGCCGATCGTATGCCAAAAGGAACATTCAAAACGTTACTCTCGTCCACTATTTTTTCATTAAACATCCATAACGGAATTATTTCATCAGTTTGAATATTTATGTTTTCTTGTTTTACAGGCGTTTTATATTCGTAGCAAACTTCTTTAAGAGTTTGCCCTATGGTTTGATCAGAAGCAGTATTATCTATACTGTCTTGGAAATATTCATTACCCGAAGTATTAGAAGTTTTCTCATCGTTTTTTTCATAAATACTACTGTTTGTAGGATTTAAGACATCAGTGATAATTTTTAAAGGTCCTGCAACGGGCTTAAAAACTTTCTGATATTTCAAATCAGTTTCATCTGCCTCATCCCGCATTCCTCTTAGTTTTTGTTTGATTGAATTAACTGACTTAATTATCTGCTCTTTTACTTGCTGTTCCATGATGCACACAACCGCTATTTAAAAAATACTCATCTGTATTAACAAACAATAGGGAAATAAGCGCTTTTATATAATATAGACCCTTATAACTATTAGAAAGTAATATATACATCAAACCCTTTTCTGTATCTTCCGTTATCAATTTCGCAGTCCTTATTTATCAGCAAAAACGAGTAAGGTTCTTTCCAAATGTTGCAACAAAGTTTCTTGAAATCGATCCATCCCATATCTGAGTTTACATGTTCATCATAAATATGTTTCAAATTAATATCATCTTGTTTAAAGACTAATAAAAAATTTGTGTTATCGCGTATTAGCTGTTTAGGGATTTTTGAATATGTTTGTGATAAGTAAAAGCAATCAACTTGCTTATGCCTGCCCATGCAGTAATAATTTCGAATATGTTCTTGTTTTTCGCACGCAACATCATCGAAAATAAAAATTGAATTTGGTAATACTTTATCAGGAGAAATTACATCTCTATTATCACGGAACATGTGAAAATTAACTCCACATACTCTCTTAAAAATTTCATTCAAGAAACAATACTTTGGCTGAAACGTTGTTTTAGAATAAAGATAAACATTTCTAAACTTGAGACCATTTTTGTGAAGTAATAAACTAATCATCACATTCGTTTTACCGCAGTTCGATGGTCCGCATATTATTGCCCGTATAGTATTAGGTAACAGCCTGCTATGTCTAAGTGCTGACGTACGTCGCTCTATTTTTATATTACTAACCTCCAAACGCACGGCTTGTTTAGTTAATTTCATTTTAAAATCTGACAGCTGCTCCTAACTTCATGCGCTTAAATAGTATAAAACCCCTATTTCTTTAACCTGGCATTCAATGAGGATTTGTATCTTGTTTCAGAGATAAATAATTTTTATTTAATTTCTTCTAAGAGACCGAATGTGTAGGGCAAATATTTAATCCTAAAAAGTTTTTGATTTTATGATGTAAGATGATAATAATCGGATCGATCAATAATTTTGTTTTAAATTTATCTCAATACCTTAATCATCCATTCCTTTGTTTTTGTTTCAGAAAAAAATGACGGCTCAATCTACTTTCATCACCCCGAATGGGCTCAAAGAAATTACTAACCCATTTTATTATACTCGAGATTTTGATAAAACTTTGGAAGCAGAATTTAAAGACCAAAGCCATATGACTCGTGAAAGTGAAAATGAGATTAGACCTTCAAAGATTGAAAAAAAACTTGCTGCAAAATCAAGTTCCTCTAAAAAGCTGACAAATGCTACAAAATCAATTGTTTTACAAGAGTCAGGACTTTCATCTTACGTGAAGAAAAAAGTTATAAGAGGACATCGTTTAATAAATATTGATGTATATGATTTAAACTTTGCAAGTAATTTGAAAAATAGCCCAATTGATGAGTCTCATAATATAATAAGTTGCCAATATGTTGTTGAGGATGAGTTTGATGATATTAAAGATTTGACTGAAAACTTGATTGGAAAAATTGTAAAAAAAATTGCTGTACATGAAACTGCTTTATGAATACTCGTTTTTAGTCAAGTTGTTAAATTTAGCAAGTATTTTTATTGTATTCCTTATTTTAATTTCCGAGACTAACTTACCTCAGTCCGCTCCTGGGGCGTAATTTTACACGTATCGTCGCATGATCTGCTGAGTCAATTTCTCAGTATTTATTCCATTTCAAATCTAAATGATTTTTCACGCCATAACTCGCTGAGACCTGAATAGCATCGCGCGTAATTTATCTGCTTAATGGTAAGTATTTTAAATTAAACTAGAAACAATCTCTTAATTTTAACAGTTTTTAGTTTTAGTGTGTTATTTTACATTGAGTTCTTCTTTTTCAGATGTCAAACTATGCCCGCGATGAGGATACTAGCCCCTTCATCCCCTCGATCTACTTCGGTCAAGATACAGAGGAGTATTTTGAAAAAACAGAGCAGCATGCTCAGCCGCCTATGAAAGATATGCCGTCAAATTTAAGTAAAGGACAGCAAACAATGAAACAAAAGAAGATTGTATCAAGAAAAAGAAAGCCGGCTTACACACCATCATCTGAATACATTATTCGACGCAATTTCAGCAAAAAAGGACGCAGTGTTATAAAAATTAATATTTATGAAGTAGAGGAACTTGAAGACGAAAATGACTATAGTGATAGTGAAAGTGCTAATTTAAGTCTACAATATATAGTTGAACACAACAATAATTATGATGATATAATGGACACTACATATAAGCTAGTGAAAAAAATAGGGGAAAAGTTGCATGACTTAGAGTAACTTAAATTGTGGCAGATTGTATTGCATTAAATAAAAAAAATATAAAGTAAATTGAATAAGTGATGAGAGGACTAGCATCATCATCGCCGGCATATTTTGGCAGCTGAAAACTTTATAGATTAGTTATAATTTAATAAATAAATAGTTTGCACCTAATAATTTTCAGTTGTTTCATTCCTCTCCTTAATTTTATAGCTAGGTGCTCTATACAGGGTTATTCATAATTAGCTGCTAATGCTTAGAACCTAATTCCTGAGTATTTGCAGCTAATTATGAATAGCCCTGTATTTGCGCTCTAGCAAGCGCTATTGTCATTATGTTATTATTTTACTCATAACAATAACGCCTATCTTTTACTAGGGAGCAACGTCACTGCGACGCATCTCTGTTACTAAATCTTAGAATTTATCATAACCAGCTTTGTTTGCGAGCAATGACAAAAAAAAAAGGCACATACCGGCCTTCAATCTGAGCATGACAATGCAAGGTTTGGCTGCCTGCATAGATTAAAAAACTGTTTTCTAGGATTACTTTATAATGTATAGGATAACGAAATATCTCTAATGGAGGCGCTACTTACCTACCTACTTGTCTATCTACCTACTCCTCTGTTGTTATAGGACTCAGGACTTTTAAATAAAACAGTATATTTACAAAGATTAAAACATTTTTATTCATAAGCATGCTAAAAACCTTATAGTTAAACCAGTTGCCTTAAAGAAATATATTTGTCATAATACAAATAACAGTCTACTAAGTAAATAAGCAATCAATGTAATTTTATTTATAAGCATACTACAATCAAAATAAACCCTTATATATTGGGCTTATGGCTAATAAAGAAAACTTAAGTTTTTTATAATTCATAAGTAAATAAAGATTCCAAGTATTTTTTCATAACATATTAGCATAGTGACCCCATGGCAAAGTCATCACAGTATTTTTGAAGAGTTGTCTTTTATCATCCGATTTACTTAAAACTAATTTATTTAGTCTCTGCGTATAAAGTTTATGATTTTTAGATTTTATTATAAACATGTCATCTCTCAGTTCTTTATTATGAAAGAGACATTGTTTATATTTTTCCATATCAAGCTTTTTGGTCACATTTTTTTTCGAGCCTTTTGCTTTTTTTATCGAAATTGATTCTGCATTGATGCAATATAATTTGGCTCGCAGCCCTGTAAATTCAGATATTATTTGACCGCCCATCTCATCCTTAAAATAGCCAGGTAATTTCATATTGGCATGAGGTATTTTATAAACGTTATTATCTCCAAAGTTACTTGTGTCAAAGTATTGGAGATTATTTTTCATGTCCTCATAGAAGTCATCAGTTTTTATTAAATACAAAAGGCTGTCTGTATCGGTATAGCAAAGTTGAATATTTTTTTTGTACATGTTTTTCATAACAGAGTAATGAAATTTGTATAAATGGGTTTTAGATAGTTCTAGTACTGAAAATCCTATGTATATTGGTCTATCTAAGATGATTTTAGTTTGTTGTAACTGAATAGCGACCAAGTTTTCAGAAAAAATTGCTAAGTTTTTAAAATTTGGAGCACTTATATATTTTTCAGCGCCACAAAACTTATTGGTTTTGTTGAAAACATCTTTCCAAACACTGACTAGCTTGACATCAATCTGATTTCTTTTGTTTTCAATAGTTTTGCCAAAAATACAATTGTTTTGTTTTTTGAAAAAATCTCTCTCAAAATCTGATTTTGCTTTTTGTCTAAGCATTGTATTCAGCATGATGTAAGGTTTAAGGAATGGTTTTTGATCAAAAGCTAAAACTCTATGTATTTTTAAAAGGCGAAGCCCGTTTAATAAACATTCTTTTAAATGAACGTAATGAATTACATATTTATATTTATTGTGCAAATTCGCAACAAGTTTTTTGTTTTTACCAGTAGGCGTAACATATTTTTCAGGCGCAAATGGTAAATCAGAATGTTCATTGTGGATATCTATCGGATATTCTAAATCAACCTCAAGTATATAACCGCGATCATTGTTATCTGATATTGCTGCGATGTTTTTTATATCCATTATTTCATCGTCATTCAAGAAACAAAAGTTTTTGGCTGGAAGAGGCTTCATCATGGCAAACCCATATAAGTTCACACAATCTAGATAGATTAGATATGAATTTGGTTCATCGGTTTTATGACTTTCTAAATATTTATTATTTGCTTTTGCATTTCTAAGAGAGCATTGAGCAAGCCCGCCTCTAATGCCTTTTTCCAGCATTTGATACATTTCCACATCAGATATTAAATCTAATTCAATTTTTGTATACAATAACATAGCATCCCAACTTAAAGAAGGCGAAGATACGTAATGACAAGGATCTAAATTGTAATAGATTAGACTCATGTTCCTGAATTTTTCAAAAACATCTGCCAGCAGCAACACATCGCTCGTTAAGTATAAATCGGTATACTCTCCTAAATTTTTAATTTGGAACTCATTCCAAATAGTTTGAGCATGTTTGTAATCATTTTCTGTTATTTCTTCAGAAGTTAATTTATTGAAGAAAGCGCTTTTTTCAGGTAAACTGATTTCTTGATATCGCTCAACTGAATCTATATAATCATAGCAGTAAATTCCTTTTGTGCGTAATAATTCAAATAATTTTTTTTCAGGATAGTATTTTTTAAGGTTCATAAAATCATCAGGATGTAATGTTTTGGCAAGCTTATCTAACCCGCAACTTAGAAAATTAAAAGAGTCGATAAATTTTAACTGACTTATGTTTTTAGAGTCTATTGGTAAGAACTTTGTGATAGATATATACTTTTCCTTTGTTTTTGGAATTAGGCGAATGCGTCCCGCTACATTAGATAGTTCGTTGATGAATAAATGACAGTCATAGCCGGAGAGATTGTGAAATATTATTGGAATGAACTTACAAGGCTTTGCATTTAAATTACATATATTATGGGCAGGGCCTCTATATTTTCCTGTAAAGTGATCATGATCAACAACAATTTGCTCATCTTTAGCAAACTCTGTTCTACACATATGACAAACAGTTGCGTTATTAAAAGAATCTTGTTCAGCATCAGTGAGAGGTAACATAGCATGACTTACTGATAACAAATGGTATAACTTTGTCACATCATTGCAAATAGTTTCGATGAACTTCTTCGCACAATGAGGGCCTCGATAGGATACAAATTTATTAAACCGCGGCTTGGCTTGACAGCATATATAATAAGCAAAACAGGTTGCTTCATGTATTTGAACATTTTCAATATGTTTTGACTTGCCTTTATCAGAATATTCTTTAAGCAAACTTTCAAAATCACCATAGATAACAATCGGAACTTTTTGCGTTCTTTCGACATGAGAAAATGTTAGCTTACTATCTGGCTGAGGTAAAATTGTTTTGACTCTTGCGCAATTATGAGCATTTAGTTTATCTTCTGATTCAAAATAAATGAAACATTCTTCGCAAAGAAATATTCTGCCATTATGTTTTGTTAACTGTTTGCGAACAAGTCTTTCAAAGTTTTTAATCAAACAGAAATGATTTTTATCATTATTTTCAATTAAGAGCAAATTCACATGCGTCAATTTACGACGAATAGTTTTATAAAGAGGGCCCATTACCGTGCTATTTTTTTCTAAGCCATACACATTAACAGAAATAAGAGGATTATTCATTTCAAATTTTTTTATGTCATGTAAACTCGGTGGAAATGTCATACCAGCAATATTGAGAATATTTTTATAGCATGGATATGATGTTACTCTGCCGGGGTTACTTTTCGCAGGGTACATATGAGCAATAATACAATGCAAAAAACATCGATCGTCTCTATTCTGGATATTAAGACAAGATTTTGTGTTTCGAATTTCTAGCGGTAGTTTGACATACGAGCCGGCTCGCAGTGGATTATATTTGTTAATATTCAACTCTAAATGACTTACAGAATCAATAGACCAGCCAGATTCAGACAACTCAAATTCTGAACATTTTTGAGCGAGTTTCTCGACACAGTCTTGGTAAAACTTTGCTAAATCAGTATTATGAAAAATTGCTTCAAATCGAGTTTTAAATGATTTTAAAGATTTTTGCTCATCTTTAGGCAAATAATATAAAACAAAAACTTCCACATTGACTTTTAACACGGCGTGTTGAGCAAGTGACTTTTTTATAAGTTGAATCACTATTGAGGAAACAATATTCAAAAACTGTTCAGGAACTAATACCGTTTTACTAGAGTTTATTCTATAACTAATAATTCTACTCTTAAATGCGCTTGCTATAATCTGCACATTCTGAAATGTAGACTGAATTAAGCAATTTGATTTATGAGTGTTTGTCTTTTTATGAGCGGAAAAATTTGAAACAAAAATACAGCATTCTTGACAAAACATCATTAAAACTATTTAACTAATTTCTGACCTCGTTTGTATTATTTGTTTACTGTCATTATTTTTTTCAAAATTCAAGTTTTGTATTTATGTCATTATACCAAAACATCAGCACAGCTATTTAACCAATTACTAACCTCATTGTATTATTTGTTTGTTGATGCAAAGTTTTCATAATTCAAGTTTATTATTTATGCCATTAGCCAAATTCCTATTTTTTAATATTTCTGATATCTGATTCCAATTTCCAATTTCCAATTTCCAATTTCCAATTTCCAATTTTCCAATTTAGGACAGGAGTTGGACAAGGATAGGTTAAGGTTTGGATAAGGCAGGAAATATACCCAATAAAGTTTCAATCAGTTTATTGAAAGTTTATAGGGTACGTGATCGGCTGGATCTTCTTAAAATCTTCACGCGCTACTTTCACGAGATTGGCTAGAGAGCGCCAGATAGCGGTGTCATTATCGAAGCTTGTTTTTAGAGTAATGAGCGCCAACTTCCAACGCTCGTCGTTTGCAACGGCTTCGGCTTCCTTTGAATTATACACCCTCAATTCAATATAATACTCCCCCTTGCGAGTGGGGTCGCGTTGCGTTGTGTATGCATTAGACCCCCTCTGGGAGAAGAAACTTCTCAGCAATGAGGCCGGCAGCGGCTGCAGTGGTTCTCCCGGCTCAATGCTTTCTTCTCCATCGTCCTGAAAAAATCATAACAATAAATAATATTTTTTCTCAAGCTTGCTAAAAATGACAGTGTCTTGCAATAGACGATCTTATTGCTCGAGACCATTATCTTAAGCATCCTAAACATGATTTTATAAAAAAAAGTCTAGTCTGCTAACTTTAGACAATTACAATTGTTATTCATGTATTATGGACATAGTATGTACCATAAATTTCTACACCAAACACTATTATACCATGTATATTTTTTATCGTTTTAAAAATAGGAAACGGAAAAAAAAAGAAGACTAAGTCTAGTAAATCATGTGTCATGTGGGGGGGGCTATATTATGAGGTAGAAAACCGTCAAAACTTTTTGTATAGGAAAGCCTGCTTCAATGACTCTCTTGTGAATATCAAAGAAATTAAAATAAACTCACCAGAAAAGGCTGTGTTAGGGGAACAACTTCATCTTCGCTGTCTGATAAAAAGAGCAATGGAGGGGTTTTTTTATTTTTCTTTCCCTTTGGAGCGGATGTACTACTGCTCGCTGTCGCTCGCTTTTTGTTTTTCGGTGCAGCCGCTCTTTTGGCCGGAACTGATGAAAGTCCCGCTTTCTCTAACTCCTCGACATCTTCTGCCCAAAATGGATTTTGCGACCCGCCTGGCCTAGAACAAAAAAATAAGCTTTAATTTCATAAGAAGGCAAACCTCTCTAAAACTCTTCATAAGGCTGATTAGAAGAGTATTACTATCGCTATGTCTACGCAATTAATCACTTTTTTTTGTTAAAATTATTAAAGTTTACAATAAAAAAAAAGCTTTGTACCTGCTAGATAATAGAAATAACCAGGTACTTAGGGAGAGTATTTTCTACCACCGCGTCTAATGATTAATCACTTTTTGTTAAAATTCATAAAAAATGTCCTCCATTCTCATGACTCGCCTTAAATTAATCGCCCGCAAAAGCTTAGTCCTAGATATTAAAATAATGAGGTACTTACATACTTGTTGATAAAATCCTTATCTCGCACCCGCAAAAACACACAGGACTACTTCAATCGAAATTCAGCAATAAAATAAGACTGCAAGCAATGTGAATTTTTTCACAGCGCCTCTTTAACTAAAGCCGGATTCATATGTAAGTATTTTCGATCCAGCATCATAAACTAGAAAATATTCATTTGTTAACCGCAGACGATTTTAGTACGAATAATGCCTAATCAAAGAGTTCATTATCGCTCGCGATTTATCAATTTTTCCTACTCCGTTATGATAACACCTTTATAACTGTCCATATAGGATTGCTCTGAGTGTTGGCGCCAGCATGTCGCAGATATCGGATACGAAATTTTAATAAGGTAATGCTTGGTACTTGTGCAGTTCAATCGTTAAAATAAAAACTTATAACTCATGCTTCCTTCTGGCCCTGATTTGAATTAGTTGAGCTATCTCTAGATCGTTTGTAACGATCTGCAGATAGCTCAACTGTTTCTTATGTATTAGGTACATTTTGTAAATATTTTGTTTAATTGCAAGTTTCTTTGTGTAAATAAATTGTTCTACTTAAAAAAAAAAATACTTTATTCGCATTGAATATTAGAAAACCATTAGGTAGTATTATTAACAAAATTTAAAATTTGAATAGACAGCTGATCTAAAAATTCAATCATATTAAAAGCCACTGCAACAAGCAATAGAAAATATTAAAATAAAAATATTCTAAACATTACAAAAAATATAAAAAAATACAATAAGTTTTGCTAATCCCTGAAGATTTGAACCCGCGCCTCGCAGCTTACAAGGTGCGACTTAATTCAACAGGCCAGCAACGCTTACAAATTACACGTTGAATTAATCGATTGCCATATTATTATGCATAAGACAAATAACTTGAGAAAGATATTTGCGGAGCGCCATCTATGAATTTTATTTCAAACTTAAATGTGATGCAAAGTGCGAACCTTAAATATGCAACCATTTTAATTATTGCTAACTCTATTGACTTGTCTGAAACTTCTGTAGAAAACTGATAGATGGCGTGAGTTGGCCGTAAATGCTAAAACGCCAAAATATATTCTCGATAAATTAAAAAAACAGCCTTTCTCTGTAAACGGGGTCTGAGTGGGTCATTGCTATTAATTTTTATCATACTTGTTCTACTCGCCTTTATAAACGAATGTCTCTTTAAAGTAGGGGCCAGTACAATAAAATAAAATGATAGAACAATGTGTTAAACCATATTACAGTCATTACTCAATTGAAATAAATCGTTTAAAAAGCTTTGAGTCTTGGCCTAAATCTATGACTCAAAAACCTGCAGATATGGCTGAAGCAGGTTTTTTTTATACGAAACAAAGCGATAGAGTTCATTGTTATTTTTGTGGGGGCGGGATGAAAGACTGGTCTCCCGGCGACATCCCCTGGGAAGAACACGCTCGCTTTTTTCAAACTTGTCCTTATGTGCTATCAATGATGGGCGAAGAATATGTCAGCAAAATAGTTAACGGGGAAACAAAATCAACAGAATGCTGTGAAACGTCGAGATCTGCTAAAAATACACATATTGAAGAGCCAGAAGAAACAATAAATTATCCGAATTTAATCTGTAAAATATGTTTCGAAAATAAGTTGAACTATGTTTTTATACCCTGTGGTCATGCTATCGCTTGTACTAAATGTGCTTTATCTTTAAATAATAATATATGTCCTATTTGTCGGAAGGTTTATATTAAGTCAATAAAAATATTTTTCTAAACTTTTTATAATTATTTTTTACTCATACTTTAACTGGCTTGTTATGATGCCATCCAATGCAAAGTGTTCAGCCCGCCGATGTTAGTACTTTAATTTCTACCGCGCACTATAAATATTCGATAAGAATAAGTTATCATTCCATCCGACATGGTTAGACCACTCTTAACATAAACAAAGGTTTGTCGAGGCGAGTAGATTATATGAGAATACTAAATCACTCGATATAAGATATAACCCTAAGATATAAATGTCATAAGTACTTAGGGCTTGATTAAAGTTGTCTGCCTCTAAAACAATGTCATCGTTTAGAAAGAAAGTAACATTCAGCAACATTATAACATATTTCAATGTTCCTGGTCATGAAGAAGATCGAGGAGGTACTTGGAAAATAAATAATGATCGATTTTTAATGAGAGTAAAATCATTTGAAAAAACTTTTTCATCAGTGTTAGAACGATATAATAAATTGAGAATTCTAGATCGGGCAGTAGATACTAGAGCGATTTAAAAATATGAGAGTACTGTATCAGTTCTAGGATATTGAGAGAACTGACTCAATGTTAGACTACAATGATGTAATTCGATCGAGCAGGTGTGCTGATAACAAAATGTTGCGTAAACAAATAGCTCGCTCAGACTAGAAGGTATTACAAACTGCAGCGTTTGCAAACCTACCTCGGTCAGTAGGGTAAAACTGGGATGTAAATTCTGAATCGATTTAAAATATTGGGAGATTTGTATCAACCGAAGGTTGATATTGGGAGATTTGTATCAACCGAAGGTTGATTCAAATCTCCCAATATTACCCTACTCAAGCCTAAAAGAACAGGCAACAAACTACGGCTCGGTTCCTACCGTTTTTTTAGATCATTTTACAAATCAAAAAATAATAATCTAAAATAATAGCAGTGAAGTTCCAGCGTGGTGCCACTTCACTTAGTCAGACGTATGCAATGCAATAATACAAAAGCAAAAGTTTCAAAGACGGCACACACTACGCTTCAAAGTTATAATAAAGTATCTACACGGCTTATAAAAATAAGATACGAAAATAGTAAAGACATTGCAATAGACAAAAACTATTGTAATCCTAAGTGTCTAGGTCCCTCTCTGCAGTATAGAGTTAGTTGTACAAGTTTGCTGTGTTACCGACCATGAATTCCAACTTGGTCGAGAGGCCGAGGCCGAGGCGGTCTAAATTCCGAATTTGATGCTGGCTGCGCTCAAATACTGTTTGTAAAAGGCTTGTTTGATAGGATGTCGCAATTTGCATCACATGCATGAGCATTCGTGCTCAAGTCAATTCATGTCGGCATTAGAAAACGCGCGATTCAAAAAGAAAATGGCAGATAAAATGTTAAAGAGTCTGTTCAGAAAGAGAACCGCCGTGGGATCGGAGGGCGCTGTCAACTTTTTTGTTTAGTGGGCAATACAATAGCGCGTCTGTTGCGTTATGATCTTATCACAACTAGTGTAAAACACTCCTTGTAGTACTTCCTTTATTTAATTTTTATGATGCAAAATGCTGACAGCAAGAAAGGGATGAGCTGCCATATAAAAATCGAAACGTTAGTCCTCAATTTGGCCACGACGGTTCTCTTTCTGAACAGACTCTACTTGATAATTTTTTTGTTATAAATAGATTTGTGTGTGTGGATCTTTAGTTAGCAAGTTAGGAGTTAGCAAGTTGAAGTGGCAATGAGCAGGCCATATAGCTCGAAGAACTGACACCCGTTGGGGAATAAAGGTTCTCGAAAGGCGACCACGAACCGGAAGACGAAGCGTAGGGCGCCCACCCACCAGATGGACTGACGACATTGTTAGGATCGCGGGAAGTCGATGGATGGAAAGGTCTCATAATCGTTCTTCCTGGAAATGTGTAGGGAAGGCCTATGCCCAGCAGTAGACTTCTTCAGGCTGATGATGATGATGAAGCATCTTTACTTAGGTCATGGGTTCAAATCCAGTAGTGCACCAATGAGTTTATCTGTCGAAAAATGTATTTGCAACGCCAGTGCTCTCAAACGGTGAAGAAAAACATCGTGAGGAAACCGGCATGTCGTAGAACCTAAAAAGTTTGAAAATAAGTGTCGAGTGCATGAAAGGAGCCTCTTTGAGGCGCACTTAAAATTCTATCACCACACTTGTTTCGAAAGAATCAGTGACACGATAAGAATAAGAAGCATACATAGACAGACAGCGAGCGGCTTTGTTTTCTAAACTGTGTAGTGATTTGGTTCACAGAGTACAAGCTTTGTTAGTACTTTGCTTTGTTTACTGTTATAGCAGAGACAAAGGTCACAGATGTCTTTGTGTTCCTCTATAGTACACCCTCACCCTTATCAGATTCATCAAAGGTGTTCTGTTTACTTCCTTGACAGGTACAATCCCTGTTTTCTTGCAAATTTAACAAGTTAAACTTCCTCACATAATTCACTCGAGATTCAACCAAAACATGAGATTGAATACTTCAAGCTTTGGGTTTCTGAGCCGGTTGGCACCGTCACATGACGGACGTAATTAAAAGCTTTCATTATAAAATTAAATGTCTTATATTAATAATCCTGGCGCACTAGTCCAACGCTACGCCAGCTACGCTACCAACGCTACGCAACGCTGGAGTAGTTAAATCGTGTTTTGTCACATTTGTTCGAGTTGGCAATTGCATGTCAATGCAAGAGACAAAACACGGATTAACTAGTCCAACGCTACGCCAGGATTATTAATAGTGTCTATAATGTTTCGTATTTTTATTGTCGAAATGAAAATGTGGTAAGATTTTAGATAGTCGGTAATTTATTTCTTTCACTTTCATGTTAACAAATAAAGATGGCAACAGACTTAATTAATAATGTAAATGAATATTTAATTTGAAATTATAATATGTACAATCAAATATTCTTTAATTACACTAAGAAACTTACAATTCAATAAATATTTACAAAATGTACATAATACACAAGAAACAGTTGAGCTATCTGTAGATTGTTATAAGCGATCTAGAGATAGCTCAATTGATCTAAATCAGTACTTACCAGACGGAAGCGTACTCAAGACACTGGCGGCATTTCGAGGGAAAAGTGCCGAATGAAAGGTAAAAATTAACAAAAAATTAATCGTCTGATATCACTTTAAAACTATTATAAAATTATAGTTATTTGGAGTTTAATTCCATCAATCTATTGTTTACAGCATGATTGAGTTACAAACAATATTTAGCATAATTTTGTTGGAATTCGAATTTCGAATTTCGAAAAAGACGTTCACAGCTTTAAAATCCAAAGCTTTCAGTAAGTTGTTAACATTTCCGCTTCCATGTTTCAAATACTTATTTTCTCTTAAGCCTTAACAAGCTAAACTCGCCTTTATTCTTACTGATCTAAGGTGCATCTAAGGGAGGTTTGTATTTTTGAGGAATGTTTCAGTCGGCTGCAGTGGCAGCTACATGGTCTCACAAAATTTTGAATAATTCCTTCAAAGGTATGTAACTTTAAAATGACGTAGGTTGAAGGTATTTTTTTGTACTTTGTGTAAAAAAGCCATTTATAAGCAAATTTTTTATAAAATAAGTTTATTGTCTTCTCTTTGTTGTTATTACGTAAATTAATGAATAGAAGACAGATAATCTTTTGATGTAAGTTTAATCATCAGCCTTAACGTTGAAAGCGATATCTTCCAAGAAGTCATGATAATCTTAATCTATGACTATTTTTCAAGGCTCTCGGTCTCGATTATCTGGCTCACGTAACTTATTATTGACCTTCCTCTTCCCAAATAACACTATTACACCCGCAACAAGAGCAAAACTCTTCAAAAACAGTGCTTGAGTCTGAGTCAAGCCTCAAGCATAATTATATTTTTAACACTTTCCAATGGAGAACTGTAGGGCTACCAGGAGCTCCATATGGTTATGGCTATGGCTGTCAAAATTGTGTCAACACATTCAAACCTAAGAAGAAAATGAATGTGTGGGTCAGCCTATCTATACACAATTTGACAGCCATAGCCATAACCATATGGAACTCATGGTAGCCCTGCTGACCTGGATTTTTATACAAAATCCACTTGCAAATTCAGGCTTATAAACTTAAATAATTATAAGCTATACAGTACGATACAGCTCAAGTGGCTACAGTATACAGCTGTCTGGCTTCTCAGCTCAGTTGGTAGTAGCTCTGCCTCCTGCGCCGTAGGTCGTGGGTTCGATCCTCACCGAGAACAAATATTTGTGTGGTGAACATAGATATTTGTTCTCTGTCTGGGTGTTATATTGTAATCTAAGTATGTATTCACAAAAAAAAGTTTAAGTATTATACCAGCTATCGGTTCCCAACGTACATACTATCGGTTATTGGTAGGTTATTAGTAGGTATATAATTTTAGCAATATCGGGATTTTACTTTTGTACACCACCGTTTTTCCGTTTTCGTAAAATCTCACCATCCAAAGGTTGTCTGGAAGAGATCGCTTTTAGCGATAAGACCACCCATTGTACCTATATTTGTAATGTTTCTGTTATAATATGTTTCTTATGTGTACAATAAAGTATTAATCTATCTATCTATCTATTTATTTATTTATGCTACCTAAAAACAAAGGCAAATGACGCTTACTACAAGGACATAAGAGCCAGCAGTGTATAGCCTGATGCGTGTACAATGCAGAAGCGACGTCATAATGCGTCAATTACATTTCCAGCATGTGGGCCAGAACACTATTATCATTTGTGACACACATTGCACCAGTGGCATTAACATTTGAGGCACGACACCAACCGTTGCGAGTCACAGGCAGAATGGAACTTCACTTATATTTTTAACCGAATTCAAAAGAGCAGCCAAGTGCGAGTCGGACTCGCCCATGAAGGGTTCCGTAGCATCAAGTAACATAATATAAAGGTTTTTGTAGTTCGTCGAAAGGTAAATTGCGGTTTACGATTTATGACGTACAAAAAAAAACTACTGACTAGATCTCGTTCAAACCAAATATCGTTGAAAGTTTGCATAGTAATGTACAACATATATTTTTTTTAGTTGTATCATTCTCTTATTTCAGAAGTTAGAGGGGGGGACCAACTTTTTACCACTTTGGAAGTGTCTCTCGTGCAAACTACCTATTCAGTTTAGAAAAAAACGATATTATAAACCTCAACATCATTTTTGAAGACCTATTCATAGATACCCCACACATAATAATATGGGTTCGATGAAAAAAAATTTTTTGAGTGTCAGTTTCAAGTATGGGGACCCCCAAAATTTATAGGTTTTTTTATGTTTGTTCGCGGATAATTTCGTCGTTTATGAACCGATTTTGATGATTCTTTTGTTGGATCATATTTCAAAGGTTCCATGATAAGGAAATCAGGGTTTGATGATGGCAGACCAAATGAATCGAAGGGACCTTCCGAAAACCGTAGAGGTGACTTGTGCGGTTGTTAGTTTTTCATAAATATTTTATATCACAATCAATTTAGCAGTTTGGCCATTGAAGCCGGTTTCTCAAGTTTATTGAACTTATCTTGTTATTTTGTAAAAGAAAACGGTAGGAACCAAGCCATAGCTTAATTGTTGCTTGTTCCTCTAGGCTTCATCATCATCAGGCCGAAGAAGTCCACTGCTGGACATAGGCCTCCGCAACACATTTCCAGGAAGAACGATTCTGAGCTTTTTCCATCCGATTCCTTTAAAAATAAAATTATAAATAAATATTGCTTTATTTATAACTTGATTCATGATTGATCCAAGTTGATATAAGTTTAAAAAACTTCAGAAACCGACTTTATGGCCGAACGGCTGAAATGATTTTAATGGAATTTGTATAAGACCAATTTGAAAGTATTTTTTTAGATAAAGAAATAATTGTTCAAATCGACTCATAAATGAAGAAATTATGCGATGTAACACATAAAAAAATCAATAAAACAATGCGGCATAACAGATTTTGACTACATTTATATGGGTCAAATCTAATAAAAAAGTAACGCAGGGCTAAAATTTTATACTTAAAATAACAGCATAACAACAACTGACAAAGAAAAAACATCTGTGTTCACCACACGAATGTTTGTTCTGGGCGGGGATCGAACCCACGACCTACTAAACTGTCCTGAAAAAGTCCTTTCTATATTTATTAGTTTCTGTAAAACAATTCAAAGCTGCGGTTGAATTATCGTCACCAGTTATCACATTATTCAACGTTCTGCTTTATTATCTATAATAATGGATCAAAATATTGAGTTTCATGATAAATGGCTTAGCTTAGTTATTATGTTGGGTTGTGATGACAACTTGTCTAAACATGTTGTATAATACTAATATATCATCGTTCTTATCGTGTCACTGGTTTTTTTTTACCAATGTGGTGAAAGGTTTTTTTAGTGCCCCTAAAGGAGGCTCCTTTCGGGCACTTGTTTTCAAACTTTTTAAGTTCTACTCAAATGAAACAAGCATTTGGCCCGCCTGATGATAAGTAGTTACCATCGCTTATAACAAAGCATTGCCTCGTAGGTCACGCACGTCAGGAACGTGCCCTATGATGCACTTCCCTGCGTCCATCAGCTTGGGCATACAGATTTTCAGCTTCACGTGCCAGTAATTTCACCGGCACCCACAGCCTTCAAACCGAAACAGCGAATCTGCTTCTCGGCAGAATGCCGATAGCCCACCAGATGTGAAGTGGTAACTATGATCGATAGCAAGGCACGTATGAGACACATGTTAATAACACTATAAGAGGAGGTTTTGTCTCAAACCTCTCACCTTGTACCTATACCTTGTTTGTATTTAAGGTTCTAGTTTGTTTTTTTCTGTATTTGTGTTCATTCAATAAACTTTTTTCATTTCATTTCATTTCATTATAATGCCCTGCGCTTATCCATTTGAAGCATACAGTTATGAAGATTCAAGGTCTTCACAGCTCAGTTGGTAGTAGCTCTGCCTTCTACGCTAGAGGGCGTGGGTTCGATCCTCACCAAGAACAAGTATTTGTTTGGGGAATGCAGATGTTTGTTCTTTTTCTGGGTGTTATATTGTATTCTAAAATATACTAGTATTATATCAGCTATCTGGTTCCCATAGTACAAGCTCTGCTTAGTTTTGGGCTAGGTAGTGTTGTGTGGATTGTCCGCATTATTTATTTTCACAACTTAAAAACTAACTACAAATAAATAGTCATGTTTTTTTTACTTTTAGTAAAAAAAACAAAGAGAAAATGTAATCCCATTCGCAAATCGTTTTAATTCAAACACAGCCTTCTCGTAACGTTAGGTTTGCGCGAGTAAACACGACACGGCGCCTTGTCACATAAACGTGACTTCCGTGTATAGATAGTGCAATCCACGAAGGCGCGCCCCACTATTCCTCCTAACCGTTTATAGTAGTTGTGTGCAAGCTTCCGTCAATGTTTGAGTGTTATCGGTACACACTAATTACCTATGAGTGCACTCGCACACTACAATGAATAGACTACGGTTCGCGACTGCCGCTTGGAGCAAACTCCCCGCACCCCGCGAGGGGCGCGTCTTCGTGAATTGCACTATCTATACACGGTAAGTGATCGAGTTTGTAGTCGTTAGTCATCATCAGCCTGAAGAAGTACACTGCTAGAATAGGCGGGCTAATCCCACTGACTTTGCACGATCTTATTATCTCTTTACTATTTTTCATGTACTGTTCTGTGTTTTTTCTTTAGTTTTTATGTATTCAGTAATTACTTTGTCCGTGATGTGACCCGCTCTAGGCCTTGGCAGAATACCTGGGTTGCACTGTGTAGTGTGACGCCATGTGACCTACACGGTGCGACAAATACTAAGCCAGGGACCTAATTGACCATGTGAAATTTTGTCTAAGTACTTACCATGTCTATTTGTATCTTTTTTATGGTCAATAAAAATATTTTCTTTCTTTCTTATTCGCCCCGTTCCCGTTACATCAGTTTTCCGTTACAATATATTGTAAGAACCTTTTTTATGGCCCATACAAACAAAAAGGTTACACAACCACCGTCTAGACCCAAATTATTAGATAACTTCCAATATTAACCTTATTAACTTGCCATTTATTTAGCAGCCGTGTGCACGAGCAAAGGCGCACATTCGTCATGTCGTCCCATTTCAGCAAGTTAAATTGTAAAAGCAGGTGTAGGCGTTAACTCTGGCCTAAATACTGCGGCCGAATAGTGATATACGCTTTTGAAATATGTAGATATTTACACTGTGCCGTAGCAACGAGCTACGCCGTAGCAACGAACTACGGCGTAGCAGTTTGTAGCACCTATCATCAACATCATCAGCCTGAAAAACAAAGGATAAAATATAGAAATAAAAAGGTTATAAATACGTATTAAACACGCAGTTTATTTCCAGTCGTTAGAAAATAATATAAGTTTAAAAAACTTGAGAAACTGACTTCAGAAGGTTATCTGGAAGAGATTGCTCGCACCGATTAGACCTCCCGTTGTACGTCTTGTTTTTTTTAATTATTTTTGCTTTATTTTTTTGTAAGTTTTAACTCTGGTGTGCAATAAAACTATAATTTATTATATTCTATTCTTCTCCCATTCTTCATGGCCGAACTGCTGAACCGATTTTAATGAAGTTTGTATGGGACCGATTACAGTATTTTTCAAATCAGCTTATAAAAAAAATACAACCGAATTGAGAGCCGGTCGATCGATCGATCAAAAGTCGGTTAAAAAGACCAAGAATGGCATAATATTAACTTAAATGTTTAATAATCGTTGAGGTGTGACATCATTCCCCCCCTTTTACCCCTCCCTCTTATGGTCTCGCTCCAGTAATGGCGCTCATTCATTGTGACTATCGTTTCCGTACATGATTTGTGGCCACTGTACCCGGCTTGGAATTTCACCCAAAATACAAGCGTATTGATGTTCCGTACGAAATATCCAATCAATGCTATATTCATATTGATTATTGTACAACCTTTTTTTTGTTGAAAACTAGAGCGTTGTGAAAATGTTCGGATAGCGTTGTGAAAAATGTTAGAAAAAGAGACCTTATTTTTACGAATTGTAATTATTATTATTATTTTTTATTGACGTAACAACGTCTTATAGTTCAATGGAGCCGGCTGCACGCATGAAAAAACTTGACGTCATGCAGCGTTACCTCACTCTGAGGCGTTCCATTTAAGGCTTGAAGTGCAAGCGAGAGCGCGGAACGAGAGACAAAGAGGCACAATCGGCCTCCGCGTTTGGCAGCGTTCGACATCTGTCTCTCTCCTACTTGACTGAGCGATGCGTCCGCGTGGACAGGACAGCTGCTATACAATAATACATTTACATGTTTTCGTCAAGTATGAAGTGCAGTGAAAAGTGAATGTGGTGTCAATTGTTTATAGCAACGATAATTGCGGCTTAGGACGTTGTCACGTTAAACTATCGTCAGTAAACCGACTTTACAGACAACCATTTTTTTTATTTATTAACTAAATTCACAGCTCATAAGGTTTACATAACGTATCTTATGATAAAACTATTATATATCAACAAGCGTAAGCACATTACGTTGGTTACTAATTGGACGAAAGAGGTTAACTACCCGCAACACAGGTTCTCCTAGGGTGGGAGTTAGCGTACTTACGCGTAACTTACGCATTTAATTCTGTACAACTTATCATTTTTAGTTTATAAGTACCTGTTTGTTAAATGTAGTAAGTAGCAGTTTTGTAATATTTATGTATTGTTACCAAATAAATAAATAAATCTAAAAATCTAATCTAAGCAAGACTTCGATGGATCCAGGCCCACCAGATGTTGAGTGGTTATTGTCCTTCTATAACTGCCTTCACAGCTCAGTTGGTAGCTCTGCCTTTTGCGCTGGAGGTCGTGGGTTCGATCCCCACCGCTCTTCTAATTAGAAGATATCATAGTTTCAGTGATTAATATAGAGCGCTGGTGGCCTAGTGGTAGCAGCCCCGCTTTCCGATCCAAAGGTCGTGGGTTCGAATCTTGTCATGTACCAATAAGTTTTTCTGCCCAAAACATTTTGTAGGTACATCATGCCAGTGCTCTCAAACAGTGGAGGAAAACATCGAACATCGAAAAAGTTCGAAAATATGTATCAAGTGCACCGAAGGAGCCTCTTTGAGGCACACTTAAAATCCTTCCACCACACTTGGTTTGAAAGAATCAGTGACACGATAAGAAGAAGTGATTAATTATGAATTTCAGTTGTAATAGTACAATAGTCTTGCGATAGTCATCTGCAGACATTGTTGTAATTACCTTTGCATAGTATAACGATCTTTCAGTACCGCAAGTTAGTGATTTGTATTTGTATTTGTATTTATTGTTTTACTTTAATTATAACGGTCAACACCAATAACAATAATTAAAGACATAGGTAATAGACAGAAAAATGAAAATAAATAAAGTACAAGTAAACAGTTTTGGTCAAATTTAAAATACAATGTCAATAGTAAAAATATAAAAACAAAATGTCAGGACAATAATATACTACACTATAAATTGGAAATTCACACACAGCTATACATCACGCTCACAGAATCTCAAACATTCAGACATTATTTTCATCCAGCCATCCTCAAACAGATCACACCCAGGACTAGTATCAAGGAGAGCATTGAGTGCGGCGAGAATGCGCGGAAGTGATGCAAAAACTAAAAAATACCTGCCAGTTCAGTAGGCCTACCACAAGCTCTGTCTGGCTCTGGTTTTGAGTCTTTGTGAGTGTTGACTAAATAAATCCTACGTCAAAACGTCACACACACAGTATAATACATTGGTAAGCACTCACACAGACTACTGATCGCTATAGCATCGGTTCGAATCGAATCAAAATTAAAAAAAAAAAGTATTCAGTTGTATCACAAGGATCATTTTGAAACGTCTTATGGTCTAGGTGAGTCTAGGTGCTAGTTTTTACTTGCTGATGGATCAAGCATATAGCCCACTTGATGTTAAATGGTAACCATCGCCATAACAAACCATTGTCTCGTAGAACATGCTCGTCAGGAACGTGCCCTGCGATGCACTGCCCCGCCACACCAAACCTTGAAGAACAGGCAACAAACTACGACTTGATTCCTACCGCCTTTTTTTGTCGTGCCAACTTTAGGGGTAGAGAATAGAGTGGGTAGTTTTAATAACTGTTATATAATTATAAAGTGGGCTTGCTAGCTACCAAATGACTCAAGATCATAAAATGGTGCGTGACCGCGATCCGAACCCACGACCTTATCAAACAGACGCAACCGCTATTACTATTTATTAGACTGTAAATATAAGGCAAACTATTACACTGTGCAATCATGTAGCAATTAAATTATAGATTAGCTCCCAAGCCTTCGTGATAATTATCATCTATCAAACTCAACATGTTTGAGTTTGAGAGTATTTGCTTTGTCTCTCGTAAGTTAGCTAGCCGTGTTGTGCGTAGACTTCATTTTACTATTATTTAAAACTTAACTTACCTTTTGAATTATATTCGTTGTTTTAGCTTGTGGAAAGAGCATTATAAAGTAGTTGAACGATTTCATTTTTTTTTTTTTTTTTTTTTTTATAATATTAGGAAGCACTTACCACAACTTAAATATCAAGAACATAGCCTTTACATCATTAATAATGTAACTCTTTTTTTTCTCTTTACTATTATTACTGTTTTTTTTCTTTCTAAGTATTTTCAATGTTTTCTTTTTCTCTGACATAATTTCTGTATAATTAAGGGAGAAGCCACTGGTTCCTGAAACACAGTTTTTACTAGTTCGGGAACCTATGGATTCAATCATGTATACTGTTCCATGTTTATGGCAATAAAGTAATTTTGTATTTGTATTTGTATTTGTTAGTAGCAGTAGTTTGACTGTTCTCTTGTCCCCTTTTTTGGTTCATTATTGAATTAAATTGAAATAATTTATTTGTATAAAGCATGGTACATCTAAGATTTTAAATATAAAAGCAAATACAGATTCAAACACTCCACCAGAAAGACCAGCATGCAGACACGTCTTATAGTTCAATGGAGCCGGCTGCACGCATGAAAAAACTTGACGTCATGCAGCGTTACCTCACTCTGAGGCGTTCCATTTAAGGCTTGAAGTGCAAGCGAGAGCGCGGAACGAGAGACAAAGAGGCACAATCGGCCTCCGCGTTTGGCAGCGTTCGACATCTGTCTCTCTCCTACTTGACTGAGCGATGCGTCCGCGTGGACAGGACAGCTGCTATACAATAATACATTTACATGTTTTCGTCAAGTATGAAGTGCAGTGAAAAGTGAATGTGGTGTCAATTGTTTATAGCAACGATAATTGCGGCTTAGGACGTTGTCACGTTAAACTATCGTCAGTAAACCGACTTTACAGACAACCATTTTTTTTATTTATTAACTAAATTCACAGCTCATAAGGTTTACATAACGTATCTTATGATAAAACTATTATATATCAACAAGCGTAAGCACATTACGTTGGTTACTAATTGGACGAAAGAGGTTAACTACCCGCAACACAGGTTCTCCTAGGGTGGGAGTTAGCGTACTTACGCGTAACTTACGCATTTAATTCTGTACAACTTATCATTTTTAGTTTATAAGTACCTGTTTGTTAAATGTAGTAAGTAGCAGTTTTGTAATATTTATGTATTGTTACCAAATAAATAAATAAATCTAAAAATCTAATCTAAGCAAGACTTCGATGGATCCAGGCCCACCAGATGTTGAGTGGTTATTGTCCTTCTATAACTGCCTTCACAGCTCAGTTGGTAGCTCTGCCTTTTGCGCTGGAGGTCGTGGGTTCGATCCCCACCGCTCTTCTAATTAGAAGATATCATAGTTTCAGTGATTAATATAGAGCGCTGGTGGCCTAGTGGTAGCAGCCCCGCTTTCCGATCCAAAGGTCGTGGGTTCGAATCTTGTCATGTACCAATAAGTTTTTCTGCCCAAAACATTTTGTAGGTACATCATGCCAGTGCTCTCAAACAGTGGAGGAAAACATCGAACATCGAAAAAGTTCGAAAATATGTATCAAGTGCACCGAAGGAGCCTCTTTGAGGCACACTTAAAATCCTTCCACCACACTTGGTTTGAAAGAATCAGTGACACGATAAGAAGAAGTGATTAATTATGAATTTCAGTTGTAATAGTACAATAGTCTTGCGATAGTCATCTGCAGACATTGTTGTAATTACCTTTGCATAGTATAACGATCTTTCAGTACCGCAAGTTAGTGATTTGTATTTGTATTTGTATTTATTGTTTTACTTTAATTATAACGGTCAACACCAATAACAATAATTAAAGACATAGGTAATAGACAGAAAAATGAAAATAAATAAAGTACAAGTAAACAGTTTTGGTCAAATTTAAAATACAATGTCAATAGTAAAAATATAAAAACAAAATGTCAGGACAATAATATACTACACTATAAATTGGAAATTCACACACAGCTATACATCACGCTCACAGAATCTCAAACATTCAGACATTATTTTCATCCAGCCATCCTCAAACAGATCACACCCAGGACTAGTATCAAGGAGAGCATTGAGTGCGGCGAGAATGCGCGGAAGTGATGCAAAAACTAAAAAATACCTGCCAGTTCAGTAGGCCTACCACAAGCTCTGTCTGGCTCTGGTTTTGAGTCTTTGTGAGTGTTGACTAAATAAATCCTACGTCAAAACGTCACACACACAGTATAATACATTGGTAAGCACTCACACAGACTACTGATCGCTATAGCATCGGTTCGAATCGAATCAAAATTAAAAAAAAAAAGTATTCAGTTGTATCACAAGGATCATTTTGAAACGTCTTATGGTCTAGGTGAGTCTAGGTGCTAGTTTTTACTTGCTGATGGATCAAGCATATAGCCCACTTGATGTTAAATGGTAACCATCGCCATAACAAACCATTGTCTCGTAGAACATGCTCGTCAGGAACGTGCCCTGCGATGCACTGCCCCGCCACACCAAACCTTGAAGAACAGGCAACAAACTACGACTTGATTCCTACCGCCTTTTTTTGTCGTGCCAACTTTAGGGGTAGAGAATAGAGTGGGTAGTTTTAATAACTGTTATATAATTATAAAGTGGGCTTGCTAGCTACCAAATGACTCAAGATCATAAAATGGTGCGTGACCGCGATCCGAACCCACGACCTTATCAAACAGACGCAACCGCTATTACTATTTATTAGACTGTAAATATAAGGCAAACTATTACACTGTGCAATCATGTAGCAATTAAATTATAGATTAGCTCCCAAGCCTTCGTGATAATTATCATCTATCAAACTCAACATGTTTGAGTTTGAGAGTATTTGCTTTGTCTCTCGTAAGTTAGCTAGCCGTGTTGTGCGTAGACTTCATTTTACTATTATTTAAAACTTAACTTACCTTTTGAATTATATTCGTTGTTTTAGCTTGTGGAAAGAGCATTATAAAGTAGTTGAACGATTTCATTTTTTTTTTTTTTTTTTTTTTTATAATATTAGGAAGCACTTACCACAACTTAAATATCAAGAACATAGCCTTTACATCATTAATAATGTAACTCTTTTTTTTCTCTTTACTATTATTACTGTTTTTTTTCTTTCTAAGTATTTTCAATGTTTTCTTTTTCTCTGACATAATTTCTGTATAATTAAGGGAGAAGCCACTGGTTCCTGAAACACAGTTTTTACTAGTTCGGGAACCTATGGATTCAATCATGTATACTGTTCCATGTTTATGGCAATAAAGTAATTTTGTATTTGTATTTGTATTTGTTAGTAGCAGTAGTTTGACTGTTCTCTTGTCCCCTTTTTTGGTTCATTATTGAATTAAATTGAAATAATTTATTTGTATAAAGCATGGTACATCTAAGATTTTAAATATAAAAGCAAATACAGATTCAAACACTCCACCAGAAAGACCAGCATGCAGACACGATAAAGAAAACAGAAGACATATTATATTATATTGGAGTATATTGGAATAAGAACCCATAAATTAAATCATCTTTGCATCTAGACATTTGCATGGACTCAAACTCAATCTCAAACTCAATAAACTTTTATTCAATACGATACAAGAATCACTTTGAAACTTCTTAAAGCTAGGTGAGTCTAGGTGCCAGTTCCACGCGACTAACATAGGTCTTTTAGGCTTTCTCCATAGGTATTTAAGGTATTGGACTCGTTGTCGCATGTGTCTGTATTTCCAATGTTTCGTGTCCTTTATAATTGGACTAGCCTCCCAACTCGGTAGTAGCTCTGCCTTCTGCGCTGAAGGTCGTTGGTTCACCTCCTGATCAAAAGGTCTAAGTAGCTAAATGTCCAACAAAGCAAAAGGTCTAATGAGCAGTAAATCTAATTAGCAAAGGCTGGATAGTGCTTGCCGTAAAGATTTATTTAATTTTTTTTTTTACACGTTTTGACCAACAACACAACTTCCCTCATAAAATCTATCAAAAATCTTTATGAATAAAAATGTACCCATGCGTTTAAGTGCTGAGTACCTCAGGAAGGATATAAAAAGTAACAGGCCATTAAGGGTCCTATCGACGTCTGTCCTAGGGTCGTTAAGGACCCCGACCGATTTATAAAGGGTTTGTGTGTACAAGAGGGCGAACGGTTACAGATAGGTCAAGAAAGCTCTTTGAATAAGGTCTAGGTATCGAATATCCTTTGGTAGACAGGTATAAGTATTTTCTATCACGTTTGAAGTATCCTTTTGTCGTCGGCTATGAAGCAAAAGGAAGTAACTCATAGATAAACGAAGTTACACCCTAAAAAAAAGAAAAAATAGAACGAAGACATTTTCAGGTTTCCTCCTGACTGATAAAGGAAAAAATCAAAGATTGTTGTTACGAGTATTTAAACCGACTTTAAATAAAAAAGGAGGAGGTTATTAATTCTTTTGTATTTTTTTATATTTGTCATAGTTTTATTTCATAATGTATGAGCCGATTATAATTTTTTTTCTTAATGGCCATACCTTTGAACTATTCCCATAGAAATTCCAATAAAATTGGCTTAGCCGTTTTGATTGTATAGTTGTTTTTATATATATTTGGTCATCCATGAGATGATTTGAAAATATCTTTTTAGGGTTCCGTAGCCAAATGGCAAAAACGGAACCCTTATAGATTCGTCATGTCTGTCTGTCTGTCTGTCTGTCCGACCGTGTCACAGCCATTTTTCTCCGAAACCATAAGAGCTACACTAATGAAACTTGGCGAGTAGATGTATTCTGTAAACCGCATTAAGATTTTTACACAAAAATAGAAAAAAAACTATAAATTTTGGGGGTCCCCATACTTCAAACTGCAACTCAAAAAAAATTTTTTCGTCGAACCCATACGTGTGGGGTATCTATGAATAGGTCTTCAAAAATGATGTTGAGGTTTCTAATATAGTTTTTTTCTAAACTGAATAGTTTGCGCGAGAGACGCTTCCAAAGTTGAAAAAAGTTGGTCCCCCCCCTCTAACTTCTAAAATAAGGGAATGATAAAATTAAAAAAAATATATGTTGTACATTACTATGCAAACTTTCAACGATATTTGGTTTGAACGAGATCTAGCCAGTAGTTTTTTTTTTATACGTCATAAATCGTAAACCGCAATTTACCTTTCAACGAACTACAAGAACCTGTTTCCTGTTTATTTTCTGTATATTATGTTACTTGATGCTACGGAACCCTTCATGGGCGAGCCCGACTCGCACTTGGCTGCTTTTTTTATCTAATACTTCCAGATTCGTCTCATAGAAATTCCATCAAAATCAGTTCAGCGGTTAGGCCATAAAAACGGTTTCTCAAGTCTTTAAAGCTCATTTAAATTAAGTTAGACTTTATTAATTAAAGGTATTTTTAAAATTACTTTCGGCGTTTAGGTTCTGGGCCCATAACCTACGTTTGATTTGTCCGTATTTATTTATTATCTATGGCAGCGAGCGGCCGTCAAACGCTGAGTGACGATGTCCGTTATGACTGGCCATTATCGTAAATCGAAGTTACTATTAGGAGACAGCATCTAAGTTATAAGCAGTAGACTGTTGCCACAAATATATCCTACTTGTTTTTAGTAATAATAATAATGTTGGACAATTCACACAACATTATCTAGCCCCAAGCTAAGCAGAGCTTGTGTTATGGGTGCTAGATAACTGATATACATAATACAATATATTACATGTATAGATATTTTTTATTTTATATAGAAAACGACCAGAACACCCAGAACAAATACCTGCAGATCCTACAAATATTTGTTCCAAGGCGGGAATCGAGCCCGCAACCTCTTGCGTCGCAGGTGGACATCCGCTCACCGCACCACAGAGGTCGTCGAGCGTCGAGAGTAGTGTTGGTTCTAAGCCAAAGACCACGGGAAGTGCATCGTAGGGCACGTTCCTGACGTGCGTGACCTACGAGGCATTGCTTTATTATAAGCGATGTGTACCACTTTTTTATTTTATGTAACTAGTTGTTGGAACAAGCATTTGGCCCACCTGATATTAAGTGGTAAACATCGCCTATGGTAAGTATTCCCTCGTAGGTCACGCGTCTATTCAACCAAATCGGTTTTGTCATTTTTGGGTTATAATAATAAAAGAACTAACACCACTTGCGATAAATATTAATAAAAAAAACCATCTCACGGAAACTACATTTTACTGAGATCAAAAGTAGCCCATATCCTGTTCCAGTCAACAATCTATCTTTGTGCCAAATTTCCTCCAGATCCGTTTAGACGTCGCGTTATTGAGTAACAAACATCAATCTAAACTTTCCCATCTACGAGTATATGATAAGTGGAATTATAACCTTCTTCTCTTCTTCTTAAAATTAAGAGCTTAGCTCTTTTCGGGGTTATGATGCAGTTTTCTCAAATTAAGTCTTTCGAATTCGCCCTCCTTGACTTCCTTATACGACATGACAGCGACTTTTTCTCTTATCTGGCTCATGTAACTTATTCTTGGCTTTCCTCTTCCCCGTTTCCCTTCAACCTTTCAAGATTCAAGATTCAATAAGATTCAATAAGCGTTTATTCAATACGATACAAGAATCACTTTGAAACGTCTTAAAGCTAGGTGAGTCTAGGTGCCAGTTCCACGCGACCTTTCCTTCAATGATGTTCTTTATGTAGCTGTCATGTCGTAGAAGGTGTCCAAACATTTTTCCTCTTCTTCGAATTATAACCAAAGAGCTAAGATCCTGTTACTTTGACCAAGCGATCGCCCAAATGTTACACAAGGGCACGAATAATTGATAGATACATTGAGTTAGGTATACCGTATAATATAGTATACACAGGAGATAGAAGCCAATCACTCAGTATTGGCTTGATCAAATAGGAACGTTCGTACTTTGCAAAGACGCTTGTTTTTCATTTATCATCAAAAACTGCTGCAACTTTAGGCGGCAACTAGAGTACGAGTAAGATATCTTTGCATCTTTTAATCACAAATTCCACACATTGTTGATCCCTGTTGGCCTACCATCAGCTCTGTCTGGCTCTGTCTCTGGTTCTGGTTTTGAGCCTGTGTGAGTGGTGACTAAATAAATCCTACGTCAAAACGTCACACGCACAGTAGAATGCACTGGTGAGCACTGACACAGACTCAAAACCAGAGCCAGAGACAGAGCCAGACAGAGCTCATGGTAGGCAGGCTCGGTTTCTTACACGGCTCACTTTTCTAGATTCTCTCCCTTACTTAAACCCAAAAATTCTGGAATGAGCTACCAGCAAGAGGTCTTTCCCATCAGCCATAACATGAATAGGTTTAAGAAAAATTTATAAAAGTTCCTTCAGGGTAGGCAACGCAACGACAGCACCCTTGGTGTTGTTGGTGTCTATATCCTCACGACTTGGCATTGGCAAAATTGTCCGAAAGAACAGATGCCATCTAATTAAAAAGAAGAAGAAGATGTCGCGAAAAGAAGAAACAGGGAAGAGAGGCCTTTGTCCAACAGTGGAACGAAGATGGCTAAATCTTATACCTTTAAACGAGAAAATCTTGTATATATATAGTATATATTTAGGATCTCGGAAATGGCACCAACGATTTTCATGAAATTTAGTTTAAAGGGGTTTTTGGGGACGATAAATCGATCTAGCTAGGATTTATTTTTAGAAAATATCGGCGTTCGGAGTTAAGAACAAACAACTTTTTCATAATATCATTACTCCTAGCGCCATTTGTTGCTCAGAAGCAAAAACTAAGCTCTTTGAGAACCTGAGAACTCAAGGGTTATGTTTCACAGAGAACGCCATCTATTGTCGAGTTTTGGTACTAAAGGACTACGTAAACACAAGTTCCGAAAGTTTCTATCTCATTGCACTCGTGATTTTTTTTTAAATAACCAGATCTTATTTTTTATTATTATGTAGTATGTTAGATCGAAATATATGATTTCATCATTCATAAGTATGTTATCAAAAAAATACCGAGCGAAGCTCGGTTACTTACTGCTAGTACTAATAATAATCCGTACTTCGAAAGCTGTGATGTCAGCCCTGTCCGTCGGTCTGCCAAGACGGTGGCATTCTCTTTAAAACCTTGCTACCAAAGTTAACCAAACTTATACGAACTTAGTGGTATGTTCGAAAGCGTAGCTCGCTCCGCTCATAAAGTAACTTAATTTTGTTATCGCTACACACAGTTTTAAATATTCCCAAACAATTCTGGTACATTGTTCATTTGGGTAAGCCGGGAGGAGTATCGGGCGGACAATCGCAAACAAATAGCGCAATTTGTCTTGTTTTTTACGTGCTGTACTGACACACGGGCGTAGCGTTTGTGCAACACAACTAACGTGATACTAAAGAATCGTGTTAAAGATCTATTGAGGTTTTGCAAACGTCTCTTGACTAACCAATCTTCTTCTGATACTAATTGTGTTTTTTATGTTGAGGTTTTGCGTACGTCTTCTGACTAACTAATCTTCTTCTTCTTCTTCTTCTTCTTATGGAATTGAACTAATGTGATGAAAGAATTTTAGAGGCGGCTAAGAGAAGCTCCTTTTACGGGTACTTGTCTTATGTTTTTCGAACTTTTTAGGTTCTACGACATGCCGGTTTCTTCACGATGTTTTCCTTTACCGTTTGAGAGTACTGGGATAGTGCATATACATTTTTAGCACAGAAAAACTAATTGGCGCATCTAACTTTATTATTAGTTCGCTGCGGGCAATGATAGTTCGTGTCAGTTCGCGGCAGTTTGCGCAAATATATGAAATGTACGAAAAATTCTTCATCACAGTTGAAACAATTTTTGAAGTGAAAACTTCTTTAGCGGCGTTGAGCACTTTCTGTAATGGGTATAAAATCTTAAACTCGCGTCAGGATCACGTGACCTGATCGAAAAAGCGTAAGACGCTACAGATACGCTAGTAGTTACTATGACACGGTAACGTCACAGAATAGATAATAGTTAGTAGCAAGCATACCAAGGCGTTTTTCGTGACTGTAGTAGGTATAGGTACATACCTATTATAGATTTTATGAACTAGCGGCCGCCCGCGGCAGGTAGTAGTGGTCATTGGTACATGATTTTATAGATCTACTGTATTTATTTAGGTCATGCTCAACGTTAATAATCAAGTTTTCACTTCTGCCGGCACTCCCGGAGTGCAACCCGTCTTTTTTTTTTTATCGCAACTGGCCTTCTGATATCTAAGTAAGACCTATTACAAGCTCTGTCTGACTCTGTCTCTTGAAACGTCACAAACACAGTATAATACACTGATGAGCACTCACATCGACTCAAAACCAGAGCAGAGCTCATGGTAGGCCTACAGAAAGAAAGAAAGCAAATACATTTATTTTGGACACACAACACACATAAACACAGCACAAACAGACTTCATAACACAAAAAGAAAGAAAACAGAATAGTAAACAGAACAAAGAGTAAATACAAATATGTAAGTGGAGCACATTCAACACAGGTTGAACACACACCGTACAGGTTGGTACAGGTTTGTACAGGTTCGTAAAATCTAGTGGTCGTGTGTAGAGGTCATTGAACAGGCGGAAGCAAAAAGAGAACGCTTCCGTGATTGTCCCTCGCCATGAATATGCATCACTATGTATCAAAGTGTTGCACCGTGGCCTTTCTAAGCCTTACTATCTAGGGATATGTTTTGAAAAAAACGATGGATAAAAAGAATACCCTCCTTCCTCTTTCAGGCAGTCTAGTATAAAAAAACAGCTTCACAAATTTGCTCGACACGGAATAATAAATAAATAAATAATTCGGACAATCTACACAACACTATCTAGCCCCAAACTAAGCAGAGCTTGTACTATGGGAACCATATAGCTGATATGATACTTAAAATCTTTTTTTTTTGTAAAACATACGTAGAATACAATATAACACCCAGACAGAGAACAAACATCTATGTTCACTACACAAATATTTGTTCTCAGTGGGGATCGAACCCACGACCTACGGCGCAGAAAGCAGAGCTATTGCCAACTGAGCTGAGAAGCCAGTCAATCTCCAGCTAGGAAGTTATCTCTTATAATCTTTTAGTATATTATAAGCTACAAACTTTAGATTTTTTGAGGATGTGAGACAATTTTTTGATATTTACTAACGGGCCTTTATTGGAAACCGATTGAAACAAAGTAATTAACTCATAATGACTCTTTGTGATGTAGATTAGGAAGAGAGTCAGCCCTAGAGTATTACCTTGTGACACTCCAGGCATTAATCATGGTAAATATCCCTTTGCTAATAAAAATATTGTTCCACAGTTTATATGGGTCACATGTTACCCCAACATAACTTCAAAGGTCTGTAACCCAAGGGATAACGATACAGAGACCATAATGCACCTATCCATTACACCCATCATTCAGACTGATCCAATATCTTACTGACGTCTAATAAATATCTTTAAAATGGATATCGAAACTGAGAGGAATGTATCACGAGAGTGGAGATTAGCAAGTTGTAGGGCTCTTTGTGAAAGGCTCCGAGAAAGTGTTACCACCATGATTTTTACATTGCCTGTATGCATTCAGTTGGCTATGCAGTGCAGTGCATTTCAGGACGCTCCTAGCGAGCAATGCTTCGCTATGGAAGATAATTAGCACAGTGGCTATGAACGAATGGAACTGTAATATTTCTTTAAGTGTAGTAAACACTATTATAATCAATTAGAAAATGTACATAATTATTGTGTAATTTTTTGGATGTGGCAGTAGCTTTTTGAAAGAATATACCGAAGTCTTGAAGTCCATCGAGGGACTGCACGGCCATATTAGTAGGTACGCGTTATGTTTTGTGTCAGTCACCGGTGGCGGGGGAGGTTGCTGCAAAAGTGGCAGTGGGCCGCCACCAGCGTTTATGACTGGTGGCCGAACTATCGCATGTTCATACTACTACCAGGCACTCTGTACATCAATATCACTCTTCAGCTCCCAGAGATAAAACTAAAAGGAATATTGTTTGAGTGTCGCATCTATGTGATGTATGATCATTGATCGTTCTTGCACTCCGATATTGAACTATGAAACGAGTGTATACCATAATAAATCGTTTTATAAGCTTAAAACCCTTTCTGTTTACTTTAAAAAGTTTTTCAATTTACAACTACGAGTCTATTTATTTTTGAAGGTTCTTTTAACATCACTATCAGACTGAAACGGGTTTGCTCAGTATCAACCTTATCCTCCTTAACAACAAAAAAAAAACGGCACTCCCCGGGAGTGTCCACAGAAGGGCAACATTCGTCTTCGAAATGTTGTTTTCGTTTCGCATATTTTGTCTCTCTCTATTATATGGAGAAAAGATGAGACAGTAAAAATACGTTTCGCAGGAACGATCAAAACGAGTTGTGTCTCATCTATTTTCCATACAAAATAGAGAGACACGTGCTCACACGAAAACAATATTTGATAGACGAAATGTGGTAGCAAAACTCCGTCGTAACTACTTTTACGTGTGTAGTGTATGTCCCTCTCTGGCTTCCTGCGGACGGACAGATCCCGACTTTTGGCAAAGTTTATCGATCTTTGCCGAAGAGGTATCGGTTACGTGGCAGTAATGCGGTTACGGTGACGCGAGTTCGTTTTTTTCCCACCTCAAAAAATTCTCAAGCCTGCTTAAAGAAGTTTTCACTTCAAAAACATCAAGTAAACACGTCTTAATTAACTAACTAAGCAGCGAGAATCAGATAAATACAATTAGTAGATTTCATTTTTAAATATTTCATTTAGCTTGACCCGCTTGGTGTTTTTATAGGCTAACCCCCGAATACTGAAACGCAACTCAGATTTAAGCACGTCTCAAGCGACGAATATTTGACAGTTTTCAATGAAAATCTGTCAAATATTCGTCGCTTGAGACGTGCTTAAATCTGAGTTGCGTTTCAGTATTCGGGGGTTAGTCGCGTGGAACTGGTACCTAGACTCACCTAGCTTTAAGACGCTTCAAAGTGATTATTGTTATACTATTGAATAAAATTATGTACATTATTTGAATTGGAAGTAATGTTGTTCTTATTTGGGTCTATTCGTGCAAACTGAATTAAACCAGTTCCTCTTATCCCAAGGAATTTAGTTTTTACATAAGCTCAGTTCTGATAAATATGCATTTTAATAGATATCATGTTTAATTTTTTATAACACATTTGCTCATAAAGGGTCTCCTACTTCACCGATTTCAATATCGTTATGTATGTTTTTACGTACTTGTGCGTTATCGTAATGTAAAACGCACGGTAATCAATCCACGAACGGTACCTTTTTAAATCTTAGCAAAGAGTTTTTATGTCAGAAAACTGACATAAAAACTCTTTGCTAAGATTTTTTTGTGGTAAACATTTTATGAATAAAATTAACTCTGGGAGATAAAATATAGAAAATACACATTTATTCTTTAATTTAATTAATTTTAACAATAAATTAATACCATTTATTTGTAACAAAAACAAAAAAATATTAATTTACTCTATTAGTAATACTGGCTGTTTTTGTGCCTTTGCCTTAAAAAAAAAAATAGCTAATTTGTGAAAAAGTAAAAAGTTATTCCGCGCGCTTTTTCTTTTCGCTGTATTATTTTTGTTTGAAAATGTCGTCAAGTAATGATGAATTTATTAATTCGAACCGCCAAAATTCTCAATTGAGAGGCAGTGAAAAAGGCTACTTTAAGCCTCTTGCCTGAAAAATCGAACGATAGATACTTACAAGCGTATCAAAACTTCATCTTATGGAAAACAAGCAAAGATGCCAATTCATTTTCACAGAAAGTGTGTTTTTAGCCTATTTCATGGAACTTTCTTAAAAATATAAGTCAAGCTCATTGTGGTGGCAACGTAAATCAACTTTACAAATTGTTCAAATTTTTCCAACTGTTTTAACAAGTAAGTAATTACTACAAGTAAGTAAGTTCGTCCGAAAGTCCGAGTATTATTTGTTTCCTCGCAAATGTGTTATAAAACGTCGTATGACATACGTGCGCTTTGATAATTACAGCCTCTGCTTTCTTGTAGCCCTCGCCTACGGCTCGGGCTTGCAATAACGCCTCGGCTGTAATTTTTAACTTACCGCACTTATATCATAATGTACTATTATGAAATGGTGTAGTGTAAGAAAATGGGAGCATAAACCGACTAAGAACGAATAAAACAACATTGAAAACTTCAATTAAAACACTTGGTGGCTTTACAGTGGGCGTTAAGCTTTATAACGACCGCATCTAAGGTTTAATTGTGCAGAATTGTCTGTGAGCTAAGAAATAAAAATACAACAATATCGTACAATAGTTGTATTTTTATTTTATGTTGTAATATATGATTTACATACCGAATGTTGAATTCCATTCAATTCTTTATTAGTGAAACGCAGGTTATAAAGATGTTACATTTAATCCACCACGCCCGCGACCACAGCTGTTGTAACACGGTCGCAACGTCAGGAAATAAAAAAGGTAATCGCGATAAATACCCGTTTGTTCCATATAATTCAGACAAGCATTGTTTCTGCAAATGGAACTTGTAGAGGTTTGCTGTACTCACAACGCGTGGTAGACAAAATCCTTTCACCACACTAGTTCAAAAGTACTTGTGATACGACAAGAAGAAGACGTGCAAAGAATGACTGGCCTCTCAGCTCAGATGGTAGTAGCTCTGCCTTCTGCACCGTAGGTCGTGGGTTCGATCCCCACCCCGAACAAATATTTGTGTGTTGAACACAGATATTTGTTCTCGGTCGGGGTGTAATATTGTATTGTAAGTATTTTACAAACAAAATGTGTATAAGTATTATATCAGCTATCTGGTTCCAAAAGTACAAACTTTGCTTAGTTTAGGGCCAGAAGTGTTGAAGATTGTCCACAATATTTTTTTATTATTTATTATTAATTGGTAGTATTAGCGGCCTGACGGTATGACGCTTGTTCCTTGGGAGTTGGGGAGGCCACTTGTGTGGGACGCTACGTGTGTCGACACACTTGCGCCTTCTCATCTGCCAAGGACATCCGTTGCGGCGGGCGCGGCGGCAGATCTGGCCGAGGATCTCAAGAGGCGCAAATATGCAGGTCTCGACAGAGCCTACTTGTTTGCTCCTCTTGGGGTTGAGACTCTGGGTCCGTGGGGAACCGAGGCCTCGCGGGTCTTCAAAATTTTGTCTAGGCGACTGATCGAAACGACGCGTGACCCAAGAGCTGGTGGGTATCTGGCGCAGCGTATAAGCATTGCCATTCAGCGTGGCAATGCCACCAGCGTCTTGGGGACGCTTCCGTCGGGCACTGATTTGGATCAGTTGAGCTATCTCTAGATCGTTTGTAACGATCTGCAGATAGCTCAACTGTTTCTTGTGTATTTTGTACATTTTGTAAATATTTGTTTAATTGTATATAAAAAATTAAATAAAATTAAACTAATTATTAATTGGTTAGTTAATTTGCAAGAAGAAGAAGAATAGCTGAACATCTAAAAGCTAAGCCTTTATCTAGATTCGCGGCTTCCTAATTAAAAGGCAGCGGTTGCAAATGGACCACTTTATGGTTTCATCAGGCTATTAATACTTTAGCCTTAACGGCTGCTTCGGTAACGAGTACACTGTATTTAAGTGTTGGGTTTGTATCGGGTTTGTTGAAATAAGATAAGTCTTTTGCGGTTGACAGCTCTGACAGCTCAGTTGGTAGACTCTGCGCAAGATAACTAGCTCTCCTGGTAACATCCTTCGTTCATATTATGAATACCGGCCATGTTCGTAGTACTCTACTCCATCTAAAGGCTGGTTTACACTTTGATTAGTGCGAGTGCAGGTGATTAGTGCAGGTGCTTAGTGACTAGGTGTGGACAGCGACTGATTAGTGCAAGTGATTAGTGGGCTGTGTAGTAAAGTGAATAGAAGCGTGTTCTATTTTTTGCGAGTGGACTGCGAGTAGCCGTCCCGCGCGCCCTCCCTTCCCCCTCACTCGCAGCGTGCCTGCCACTAAACACGTCTGGACAGGAGTGTTTAGCGTTTAGTATGTAGCGTCGGACGCTTGTTGTTGTAAAAATTGGTAAAGTGGACCGAAGACACTCGTAGTGAATTGGACCCTACTCGCACTACACACTTGTACTCGCACTAATCACCTGCGCTCACACTAATCAAAGTGTAAACCAGCCTTTAAGTTTATGACACTAGCTTGAAACGGACACTGGCAGAGTTGTGGCATCTAGTCGCAGTAGCCAAAAAAGAAGAAGTGAAGTGGACTAGGTCTCTGTTCACTGACTTAAAACTATTTTATTTATGTAATATATCCTCACTCGACATAGGCAAATGGGCAAAATTGTCCAAATGGATAGATGCCATCTAATTTAGAAGAAGAAGATGACTCCCCGTGTGACTGATGAAGGAAAATATGAAATTATATGGACTGGAAATATAATATCTTCCGATCACGTTCATGATATCCATATTATTAATTTATTATTGGGGGATTATTTCAAGTTAGTTTGCCTACCAACCTGTCGGCTGTGGGTTCGATCCCTACTGAGAACAAACATTGTGTGAAGACGTTCATATCGTGGAAAAAAGCTAAAAGTTAGAAAACAATGCACGAATGAAACCACTTTGAGGCGCGCTTACAATCCTTCCACCACACTGGTTAGTGACAGAACACACGGCAGTGTATCGTAAGGCACATTACTGACATGCGTGACTTAATTTGTAACATCAGGTGGGCCATGTTTTTTCCTTCAGCTTGTTGTATAAAAACACCTAAAGAAGAAGATGCAGCGTGTGCAAAGATAAATGTGGCTATTTAAATTCAATTTCTCAACTTTTAAATTTAATACTTGAACAGTCCGAGCTCCTATGCAACTTATCGTGCTGAAAACGAATCGAGTGTTTTATCTCCTAGCATTAAAATTATAGCCGTAGAGTGTAAAATTGAACGTTAAAATAAATGCTTTCAGGTTTGTTCAGCGCTTATTGCTCGTGGCTGTGTAGAATACTATTATATTTAATGTAATATGGACGTGCCTCTCACTACCCCCCTGAGACGCCATCAAAGCATCGTAAGGTAGGTACTTGGCACTGAGAGATCTAAGGAGATTAACTACTGTGGTTAGGGATCAAAGTCTACAGGCTGTTTCTGTTTATTACGACTTGAAAAAAAAGAAATAACACTAAGAATACCTAAAATTTTCCATCTGATCGTCAAGTAATAGTAGATTGTTATACAAGGATCTAAAATGACCCATTAATATTTTATGTTAGAACAATTGTGATGGAATTAAGATAAACCAGTTCAATATGAAATACCTAGTTGAAAAAATTCTAAAGATTTCGCGCCAATGTCTCTTTTTTTCTTTTGTAGCCGCAACGCAGTGCATGCATTTTACCGATTCTACAAAAAAGATCGCCGATTATAGTTCCATTTTCAAAAATAAATTGATGTTTTTTTTTAAGTTTTTTTATGAAACAGTAATAAGTCGAGTCTTTATTCATCATTAGTCTTTATGTTACTTACGCTAATTACGTTGTTGTTTTTATGTTACAACTCGCTTTTGTATGCTCAATGTAATTAGACAGACAAAAATAAAACAAAAAATAATCCCCTAAAAGAAAAAAAATATATTTTTTCGTCGCTCTGATCAGTGACGGTATTTTTGAGCAAGAGGGGAAAAATCCTAAAAACATGTATATCCAGCGCTTTTTCAGGGAATTCATTACTTGTTTTCAGTAGCGTGTCCCAATAACCTGTACATTTCCCCCTCTAAACAAAACTAGGCTATAAATCACTGGCTCCGAATAACTGAGTGAACCAAACCCATCAATAACAGTATTCATATCACGCAAAATATAAATAGGAAAAAACCTCAAGCAAAATATAAATCAAGAATTCGTGCTGCTTGTGACATGGATATATTATATTATATGAGAGAGCTAGAATTGGCTTCAGCGTTGGTTTTATTACCTGTCTGAATCAAGTAAAGTTTAAAAAACTTAAGAAACCAACTTCATGGCCAAACAGGTACTGATTTTAATGAAGTATCTATGTGACCAATCTGAAAGCAAAACCTTCCAGTAGGCTTACCATGAGCTCTGTCTGGCTCTGTCTCTGGCTCTGGTTTTAACTCTGTGTACTCACACAGAGTTAAAACTCACAGTGAGCTCTAGCTCACCAGTGCATTATACTTTGTGTGTGACGTTGTGACGTTTATGTATTTATTTTTTCAACACTCACACAGACTCAAAACCAGAACCAGAGACAGAGCCAAACAGAGCTCATGGTAGGCCTACTGATGAATAAACATTTTTTAAATTAGCTCATAGATGACGAAGTTATTCGATTAAAAAATTACAACCGAATATGAGACAATGCTTTGATGTTGATTATAGACGATGGTTTATAATTATAATTACTGGTGTCATAATATAAAGTGGGCCATAATGTTGTTCCAACAGCATGACTGTCGTATCAAAAATAAAAAAAGTATTACAAAATAACATGAAGGGCTCTGTGAAGGACACTTTTGAATACCCCCGCTTGCAACAAGAAAACTGTGATTTGAGAAATGACTGAAAGTTTCCGCCCAAAGAAGAGTTCACAATCTACCTGCCCCTGGCAGTGACGTCAGATTGATGGAGCCTCCCTGACCGCTAACCTGCTTCCTCATTAGCAGAATTACGGGGGCTGAAAGGATTTCTGAAATAGGGATATTTTTCTCTATGTTTTTTGTTTCAGTCGTGTTCCTTACGGGGTATGAATACTCCTGTTTTTTGAAGACTTCTGTTTATTTTAGTTTTACAATTAAAATGTTGAATAACGTGGCCGGCTTACAGGAAATTTTTTTAGGTTATAAAATAATGAAAATGACAGTAATGACATGAACTGCATCTACCAGTCGTTTGACATTGACAGTTGTGTGCAAAAGGGTCGGGAGCCATCGTGCGCCGGAACAGTCGAGATTATTATATTCCTTGGAATGGAACAGTCGTGTCTGAATGTTAACCCAAACTAAGTAAAGTTCTTCTTAATTTTATGAAATACTATTCCATATTTCCATTCTGTCTATTTGGAAAATTTTGCCATTGTCAAGTGAGGATATAATATTACTTACATAAAATAGTTTTTAGTCAAGTCAGTCAATAGAAAAGTCAGCCGTCTTTGGTTTGAAGGAAAATATGGCGTTTTTCTTTAAATCACATAATACGTACAGTTTCATTCCAGCAGCTCACACTTTGTGCTAAGACCTCATGAAATGTTAGTTAAAAAAAATCTGTCTCATCAGTGACACGTTGTCATATTTGACAGCGTTTTACTGATCACCACCGCAGAACGCTTAGATTAGCGCAAGGCTTAAAGGATCTTATTTATCCCAAAACAGTTTTTTGAACAACTCTGGCCTCAAATAACTACCTTTAAACCTCTCTGTTTTTGGCTGGTAGATAATGCTCTCTAACAATAAGCTCTCCTTATGTACAAACTTTTTTTTTGGTGCAATAAAAAAATTAATAAAAAATTCAAGTACAACACATCTCTAGGCCGCCCCTAGGTCTCCGCGACAGCAGCGTAGGATAGACAAAGTGTTTTATAGAACAATCTGGCCTGAGAGATTGGGCTCGCATAGGCGATAGGTAAAAGCTAGCCAATGCATTCCCGTTTTCAATCCCATGCAGAATTTATACCTTCAGTCTGAATCGAATCCGCACTTTACCAAGGCTTTGTTCTCTGAAAACGATGGCCGTCATTACGGCCGTGACGGAGAATAGTATTTTGTGAGCAGTGTTTCAGTAAATGTTTTCTTTGGTGTTTGTGAAATCTGTAGGTTAAGTTACGGCTTAGTAAAGTAATGTGCATTTCAGCGTAAAGATAGGTCATAAATATAAAGTGTACATATTGTTAAGTTATGCCACAGAACATAAAATATAAAATAAGTTTATGCATTAAGTAAGTGCAAGTAAGTGCAAATTTCATCAAAATATTGTATTAAAAAAGTTAGTAATCCACAATGTTTTCTTATTTATTATTTATTATTTACTAGCAGCCCGTCCCGGCTTCGCACGGGGTAGACAATATTGTTGTACATTATTTTGTTCTATCGCTAATAGTTTCGGCAGCGCATTCGACGAAAGACATTTTAAGATCATTTTTCTACACCTTCGGTTACATTGTTCAAATTTTACCAAGGATCCCTAATTTTTTTCAAAATGAAATGTAGCCTATGTCAAATTGGAAGAATGTGTGTGTTATATTGGTGAAAGAATTTTTTAAATCGGCCCAGTACTTTTTGAGCCTATTCATTACAAACATACAAACATACAAAAATAGGTATACAAATCATTCCTCTTTATAATATTAGTGTAGATTATAATCAATATGCTAAGTTCGCTTTAATGTTGTAAAAGTGAACTATAAACACATAGCTTTAATTATACTGTAAAGCCATACGCACGCCTAGATCCCTTGCAATGGCGATCAATGTATCCCTGTCAAATATCGCATTGTCAAAGTTCACGGCAGTATGTGTACATGAATGCATTACCCTATGAAACTCATCGCCAATGCCACCGTCATCGCCGTGCGTAAGTAACACGGTCGTTTTATTACGGTGACCTTTTTTAGACAACAAAGGCTCACCAGAGCTATTGCTGGCACAAAAACAATTAAAAAAAACCACCGCACGTGCCTGAAACTATTTGTTTTGGGGTTGTAGGTGATAGCGAGTAATCTATCTCCATCGAATAGTAACATACAGGGTGTAACAAAGTACTTGCGAAAACTTAAACTTCAGTGTACTTACTCAACTGTTTTAATATTTTTTTAATTTTAATATAATGTGTATTATAGACAAGTCTGAAAGATGATCTTAAATTTATTGTCTTTCTTATTAATTAAAACAAATGGACCTTCACCTCCCAATACTTTTTTTTTTAAACACTATCTAGCCCCAAATTAGGCAGAGCTTGTGCTTGTGTGGAACCAGATACCTAATATTTTTTTGTAAATACTTAGAATAAAATATAACACCCAGACAGAGAACACACATAATCACCACACAAATATTTGTTCTCGGTGGGGGTCGAACCCACGACCTACGGCTCAGAAGGCAGAGCGATAATAACTACCAACTGAGCTGAAAGGTCAATCATAGTCAAGGTCAATTTTATTATCCCGGCTGCGAATAGGTTAAAGGGGCACCTAGCAAAATAGTTCAAACAATAGACAGTACAGTCAAGGCAGATACTTGTTATGCACATTCACACGTATTCATTTATTATTTTTATATTCTGTGATATTCATCATATGGAACCTTGGCTTAATACAACACCGGATTACATAGAATATTTATGGGAAATACATGTGGGTATGGAGACAGTGACACATTGGGCGTAACGGCATTTTGCAAAACAAACGCGTTCAATCTGATGCACGGTGGCATTCAAGGCGGCGAGATCATTTGGTAAGCAATGACAACTCACGGGTCGATTCTCATAGAAAAAACTTCTATAACTTGTTGTTGTGTCACTAGTTCTTTCGAACCAATGTGTTGAAAGGATTATAAGTGCGCTTCAAAGAGGTTCCAAATATGCCGTAGTTCATTGCCTGTTCTTCTAGGCTTGGTCGCGTGGAACTGGCACCTAGTCTTCCTTGCGATCTTACTGAATAAATACACTTTTCCTTCCTACGGTGCGTGGTTCTGCAGATCATCACGCACAGCCGACGACGACGCACAGCACACAGACAGGACTCCTGTGCTACCGCGCACCTCGGCGCACGAGACCGTTCCCATGGTGTGTCGTGCGAGCTGATCCGCCCCTCCGTGCGCGAAATCACAGCCCGTGGGAAGGGGCTATTAGGTTCTACGACATGTCAATTTGCCGATTTTTACGATGTTTTACCTCACCGTTTGGAAAAAAGCTATAAGAGAAGCAGTGGAGTCAATTAGTAACTGGTCACAATCTGGTTAATAAACATACGGATGAAGAAGTATTTAAAGTGCTCATAAATTTGGTAGCAAAAAACTGGCTACCTAATTCGATGTAGTTTCGCTAACGTACATAGCCGAAAAGAGAAGATTGGTCCTTCAAAAACGCTCAGATCTTACCACTTTTAGTTCTAGTTTTGTGACGTTGCAAGCATTTCCAATTGTATAATTTCTTAAAAAACAACATCTCCACTTGGTGCATCGCACCCTTAGCACGAACATTACACAATAACGTAATTTACCTATCTACTTATTAATTCGGCGTAGGGTTTATGTTAATTTGTAAATATTTAGGTCGGAGTGTACGTGAAAAAAATACAAATGAAATCCTGCGTGCTATCTATACTGTAGCTATTTTGTAAATTATGTCGGGGACATTTGTATGAAAGTTTTAATGGAAGTGAAATTGGGTCACGACTCACACCTCCATTAGGCCACAAGCTCTGTCTCGCTCTGTCTCTGGCTCTGGTTTTGAGTCTGTGTGTGTGACGTTTCGACGTAGGATTTATTTAGTCAACACTCACGCAGACTCAAAACCAGAGACAGAGCCAGACAGAGCTTGTAGTAGACCTACAGTTCGTGTGATACTTTGTGTTCCGTTATAGGTCTTCCTCACGCAGAAACACAAACAAAATAACATTCTTCCAAATAGTTTTTCCTGAAAATGAGAAAGGAGGGCAATGGATAGCTAAATAAAACAAAATATATCCATTTATCCACATTTATACTAAAAAGTGATCGTTCTAGCGTGAGGGGTTACGCGTACAAATAAAAAACGCTCTTCCAAATAATTGTCCTTCTTTGAAATGAATACAAGGGGTAATACAAGGAACATTTAATTACAAAAGTTTTTTTTTTCTTTTCTTGATGTACACTCTTGTATCTGGGATGTTGTCTTTGTGGCCCGAGGTTTGAGGCCCATTGACACTGTGGCCCATTTTGCATTATTTTCGTTGTCGTTGTGGCCCAAAAATTAGGGCCATAAAGCAAAAACAAGTGGTTTTTGGTTGTCTTTGTGGCCCATTATGTTTTATGGGAACAAATGCGCATTATAAGTATTAGATAGATAGATAGATAGATTAATACTTTATTGTACACAAAAGAATACATTTAAAAGAAACATTACAAATAAAGGTACAATGGGCGGCCTTATCGCTAAGAGCGATCTCTTCCAGACAACCTTTGGATGGAGAGGATTAACAAAAATTAGAAGAACGGTGGTGTACAAAAATAAAACCTGATGTACCTAAAATTTAAACTACCTATTATAGCATATAAATAATAAAATAAAACATTAATATATAATTATAGTTATAATAAATACCTACTTATGACACATATTAACACAAATACTGAAGGATATTAGACAAATTTACGTAGACAACAAGGAAAAGTAATGATTGCTGACATTAGTTTTAAAGACATGAATAGATTTAGATAGACGGACAGACTGTGGCAAAGAGTTCCATAGGCGTACAGCTTGTATGGTAAATGACTTACCATACATTTTAGTAGTATGGACTGGAGTTGAAAGCTGCAAGGTATCGGAAGATCGAAGATTTCGATCGTTAGCTTGATACAGGAACTCAAAGCGCTCCTTAAGATAAGGTGGTGAGAAAGGATTAAAAAGAATATTGTAAAGAAGGGACAGAATATGTGCATTCCGGCGAAGACGGATAGGGAGCCACTTGAGTTTCATGCGAAATTCTGAGATATGGTCATACTTTCGTAAGCCAAATATAAACCGAATGCAGAGGTTTTGTAAACGCTCAAGTTTATTTAGCAAGACTTCGGATAGGTCGAGATAGCTGGCGTCGGCGTAATCTAATATAGGGAGTAAAAGTGATTGCGCAAGCATAACTTTGGTAGCGGTAGGGAGGAAGTTCCGAAGTCTACGTAATGACCCAGCTGATGCAAACATTTTTCGACTGAGTTCATTTATCCATGGCTCCCAAGTCAACTTAGAGTCCATAATGATTCCCAAATTCTTAACTGACTGACTGATTGGTATTGGAGTTCCATCAAATATTATGGGCGAGAGTAAAGATACATTAATTTTAGGAAATTGCTTACTACTACCCAACAATATCACCTTTGTTTTATTTGGGTTAACTGTGAGTCCAAAAGATTTACTCCAGCTACAAATTCGGTCTAAATCAGAATTAAGGAGGCTAATAGCTCCGTTAATGTTATCGGCCGTGGTTTGTTGATAAATTTGCAAGTCATCTGCATACAGGTGGTAGGAAGATGTTAAATTTAGAGAAATAGAGTTTGTGAAAAGACTAAAGAGAAGAGGAGATAAGACGCCGCCTTGAGGGACACCAGCAGAGAGAGTGCACCATGAAGAGTAAGTATCTTCGACACGTACTCGCTGCCGACGTCCAAATAAGTAGCTACGAAACCAGTCAACTGCCGTTGGGGATATGTAAAGGGAGCCCAGAACACCGAGAAGTAGATCAAAGTCAACGTTATTAAAGGCGCTGCTAAAGTCAAGTAGTGAAAGTATTGTGACTTTTCCGCTATCCATCCCGAACCGAATGTCATCGGTTATTTTTACCAGTGCAGTCACGGTACTGTGACCTGAGCGGAAGCCGGATTGGAGAGGGTTAAGAAGGGAGTTTTGGGATAAAAAGAAACTTAGCTGTTGGTAAACAAGGCGTTCAAGAGCTTTTGATAAATAAGGAAGAATAGATATAGGACGGTATTCGGAGAAGGTAGATGGATTGGATTTTTTGGGTAAGGGAACAATCTGAGCTTCTTTCCAGGACGATGGGAATGACCCAGTGGCAATGGACGCGTTTAGAATGTACGTGATGACGTGGATTATTTCATCGAGAATAGGTACAATCATGTTGCGGCTGATACTATCACTTCCCACAGCACTAGAAGTGATGGATTCTAAGTATTATAGTCAAGACAAAACGTTATTGTAATTAATTTAATTTATATTCAAAGGGTCTTATGTTTGAGATGATCTAGCTAGATTGGCTAGCCAGGAGCCAGGAGCGTTCAAGGCTTATGCAGGAAACCCTGGGAGCATCGCAAGCTTGGAGGATTACCTGGACGTCAGACGCTTCTCTTCCAGTCTTCCAAAATTCTGATATAATATATATAATCTTTTCCACCACTTTTTTTTGTACAACTAGCTGATGGAATAAGATAGTGGCCCACCTGACGTTAAGTGGTAACCAACACCTATATCAAAGCATTGCTTCGTCAGGAACGTGCCCTACGATGCACTGCCCTGCGTCCATCAACGTGAGGCACACAGATTTCAGCCTTTTGTGCTAGTTATTTCACTGCCACTCATACCCTTCAAACCAAAACACAGCAATGCTGCTCTAAGGCAGAAATAGGCACGGTGGTAGTACTTCCCCGCGAGCCACACACAAAGAGCTCTACTACCTCTCTCGCTAGATGCCTACCTAACTTAATTTGAGCTTCATTATGCGTATTCTTACCTAACATAATGATTTAATTTAAGCTTCGTTATGTGCATTCTCACTAAGATAATTATTTCTGGCTATTTCACAAAGCGCTATCTGAAAATCTCAAATAATTTCGCTGAAATCAAATTTAGTCCATAGTTTTATGAGCATTATTGGCACATAATAGTGGTATTAAAAGCCATAAAATTTATATTAAAGCGAGCAAATACGATATTTTTAATCGCCCAAAAGCAATACAACAAACAATTTGCAATAAAACTCGATCACATAACTCCGTATTGTCAGAAGGTTGCGCCTATTTGTTTTATGAAATTTTCGAGTTTACGAGTATTTTTATAGCTACATATATTTTAGACTTTATCGCTACCTGGCGCAATAAAAATGGCGACGACTTGGAAGAGACCGAAACGGAAATCTCTACCCGACTCAATAATCTATAGCTTAGTTTTTATTCCTTTAAAGCCAATCGCTAATTTTCGGATCTTTTTTTGCCATTTTTGTCAATATTTTGCGAGGGAATTTGGTTTTGGCGATTACCATCAAATACATAATCAAGTAAAGTTTAAAACTTGAGAAACCTAACTGCTGAACCAACTTTAAATAAATATATGGAACCAATCTGGAATTATAATCTTCCAGAAACTGAAACAAGTAAATAAATTATTTAGATCAGTTGAGTTATCTCTAGATCGCTTGCAACGGTCTGCAGATAGCTCAACAGTTTCTTGTGTATTTTACACATTTTGTAAATATTTGTTTAATTGTGTAAATAAATGGAGTCAATCAAGTCAGTTAAATCAAGTTCAGAGCCACTCAACATAAACTATTAAAAAGCTAGTTGAATCAAGGCATCAGTAGGCCGACCACAAGCTCTGTCTGGCTCTGTCTCTGGCTCTGGTTTTGAGTTTGTGTGAGTGCTGACTAAATAAATCCTACGTCAAAACGTCACACACACTCAGTACAATACACTGGTGAGCGCTCATACAGACTCAAAACCAGAGCCAGATAGAGCTTGTGGTAGGGCCTGCAGAACTAAAGAATTTTGGAAAATTAGATTTGTGTTTTTAGGTCGTGTCCTACCTATCCCATTTAAATAGCTCTGAGGAAAATCTCGCAATTCTGAAATTATGAATGCCAGAAGCCTTTGTGACACGAACAAAAGGCAAAAGCCTAAAATTGAGGAATTTCGACTGTTTAAACCCTATGATTAGGATAATTAACTTTGCAGCAAAAAAGGGTTGAAACTCGAAAAGGGCTTTAACAATTTCGTAATAAATTACGAAATGAAGGTACGGTTAAGAATGTATAAAAATTCCTTGTGGTTTAGTGGGAGAGACCTCCTTCTGATCGTAAGGTCGTGGGTTCTTCTTTCGAATTAGTGTGGTGAAAGGATTTTAAGTAAAGTCAAAACGTGGTCTATGAATCTGGGCCCTAGGCCGAGATTCATAGACCGAACTTTGTCTTTACTTTGATGGAAAGTTCAACTTTCAGCCAAAATTATATTTCATAGTTCCAAGCTCTTCTTTATTCAAAATATTGATAGGAAACTTCGATAAACAAAGCTTACTTTGCGAAGACTGCTTTGCTGTAAAGCAAAGTGCGGTCTATGAATCTCAGCCCTAGACCTACCTTTAAGACGTTTCAAAGTGACTCTTGAAATTCAACTGATTAAAGACTATTTTGAATTTTGAATTTCACGTTCAACTATCATCAGTAAACCGTCTTTACAGACAACCGATTTTTTTTTTAAATTACCTATTTATCTGTATGTCGTCGGTCATCTTATTTTCATCGTCCTTCCGTAGCCTGGCATTATGAAGCTACTCAGTGGGCGTATTGAGGGTAGGGGTCGGTTGTAAAACAATGAGAAGAAAATGTTCCGAACCGAATCAACTTTATATCACAACTTCTTAGCAAACAGGATAGCTTAGCGATTAAACGTATAGCTAGGTAGGTAAGTATACGGAACGCGGACGGTTTCTACAAGACTAGGTGTGCGACCGCCGAAGCCAGAATCCAGAATGTGTCTGTATGTGCTCGCCACGGTCGCTTGTCCTCGTAGACTCCGTCAAGCGCCAACTGATGGCACTGGCGTCCCGTACGAATGGTTTGATGATGGATGACTGACGGTGTTGTCAGCCCGAATACGACACGGCCATCCTGCTGGCACACGTCCCAGTGTGTTAATCTGAAACAATGGAATCCACTCAGAGTACCTCTCTTTTTTTTCTCTCGGCCGTTCCTGACTATGAATCTAGGCTCTACTCTTTAAACAATCTTATGGAAACTTTCAAAACTCTACGCTAGTTTTATAACCTCAAAAATCTCAATCCTTCTGATCAGTTAAGGTAGTTATTGTCAATTACTTCTAATTTTACGTTAGCAAATTCAAAAAAGACAAAGAAATTCACCAATCGCAACATGTTTTTAGCTTAATTTAAAACAAAAACCAACAATCACAACAAACAGTTTGCCTGAGTCATGTACCATCGCATCTATTACATTAAAACAACAAGTTTTCACCAAAAGCATCGCGTCCGCCCTCTATCGCCACGGCCATCACCAGCCGACCAGCCACTCTCTCAGTGCTCCCGTGTGATCAGCCCTCTGACTCACACAGCCACTCTCTCAGTGCTCCCGACCTCCGCCAGAGCTAAACGCGCACCGCGCACCCACGGACTACTTGAGTTGCCTCAAGAGACACCGATTTCTACCGGGCTACGGCTACGTAGTAGCTGCTGGTATAGTTGACCAAACTATGGCCGATAGAGTACTACGCTACGCTTTTACCATCCACAAAAACTTCTTCCTCATGATCATCATTACTGTATACTTCGACTGGTACATAACCCACTGGCATAGGTCTTAAACTTAGAGTGAGCGTATTTGTACGCTTATAGTAACGAAGTCACCAACCAAGAAAGAAGAAACCTTTGCTTTCGTGCTTAGAATTTTTCTCAATACTGATGTAGATCGCTTGTTCTCTCGCTTCAAAAAATATTTTCCATCTCCAATCATTACGTCATAAGGTATAAACTCTATATCCCGTGAACTTATTATCACACTTTATAACAAGAGAACATTCGGTACCACTATCAGAACAAAAATGGGTACGACTGACCTGATCCTTTCAAAACGCCTTCAATTTTAGCAGAAGTTGACCCGCCACTCGGCCGCTGTGCCGCCGCTACCGCCACTAGCACGCCACATGTGCTAGACGCGATGGCGTCACCAGTAGTGCTATCATGGTCGCGTTGCTATCGCGTTGCTATCGCGTTGCTGTCGCGTCGCTGTCGCGTCGCTGTCGTGTTGCTATTGTGTCGCTATAGCGTTGCTGTCATGTTGCTGTAGCATCGCTGTCGCGTTGCTGTCGAATCGCTTTCCTCGTGTGCATATTCTGTAAAGGAAGTCTAAACACAGTATTCTGATCGGCTAATACGACAAAATTCGGAAGCAGAAGTCAGAAAACAGTCCATAGGCTCATCGCCAACATCATAACCATCAAGAAATCATACGAATGCTCACCATTTTACAATTTATCAACGACTCATTTTTTTTGCTAAGTACCCTCATTAAAAAGATAACCTTTAAAAAATATCGTCGGACGCATGTCTCATCTTGTAACAAAGGTTACCAAAAATAACTTTACTGAGTGAGTCTGAGTCATGTTCACAAGTAACCTAATCGAATCATTAAATCTTTAGGCTTCTACCGGTTAGCTAACACTCAGCATCAGAATCAAATAAAAAACAATACAGCTAACCTTTGTCAATCGTCCTCGAAGGTGATTGCAACACGCAAACGTCCACTCGCTCGCTATGCGCTGGACCCAAAGCGCTGCCGCGCTGCCACCGTTGTTCCCGCTGCCAACCGCATGGCTGCTGCCAGCCGCATGACTGCTGCCGCTCATGCGCCGAATTGCGTTGTGGCCTTGTTTGCCTTTCCAAAAGTCCGACCTCCCTTGCTCGCTGCCGCTTTCCAAGTCTCGACCTCTCTTGCTCGCTGCAGGCTTCACGGGTGCTTGCGTTGACGCTGGATACGCCACGTGTTGTCCCTTATGATCTTTGAGCTTGGATTTCTTGCATTCTTGAATTTGGTCCACATGGTCCCACGATAGGTTATTTGGGACAGCCGCGTGGATGCAGCTCCCTTTATTGCGTTGCTGATAGCGATCACCAGTTGACCGCCGCTAAGGGGTTTATCGGCGAAACAGATCCACAGTCGCACACCACGATCTCGCGTCCGCATCCGTCTTTTCGGGGTTGAATGCCGGTAGGTTCACTGGATGACTCGTCTTGGATGTTTGCAGGGCTTCAAACAGGGCTCACATGGTTAAGTTTTGCATCTCAAAGATTTTACTTCAAAGGTCACTTTCTCCACTTTCTCTTCTCGTTTTATCCGACCTTGATCCCACATTTCTGATGTCGTCGGTCATCTTATTTTCATCGTCCTTCCGTAGCCTGGCATTATGAAGCTACTCAGTGGGCGTATTGAGGGTAGGGGTCGGTTGTAAAACAATGAGAAGAAAATGTTCCGAACCGAATCAACTTTATATCACAACTTCTTAGCAAACAGGATAGCTTAGCGATTAAACGTATAGCTAGGTAGGTAAGTATACGGAACGCGGACGGTTTCTACAAGACTAGGTGTGCGACCGCCGAAGCCAGAATCCAGAATGTGTCTGTATGTGCTCGCCACGGTCGCTTGTCCTCGTAGACTCCGTCAAGCGCCAACTGATGGCACTGGCGTCCCGTACGAATGGTTTGATGATGGATGACTGACGGTGTTGTCAGCCCGAATACGACATGTATAACTTTTAGTTTTTCTCCTATTGTCATTCAAAGCAGTGCCAGTGTGGTGAAAAGATAATAGTCACAACCGCATTTGTATGCGTTAGTTACTTTGCATGCAAATTAACCCTTAGAAGCTGAGTTCTTGATTAGAAGTTGCACGAAAGTCAAGGAATGTAGAACCCAAAGTCTAAGTTAAGTTAAAATAAACGAGTTTTAAGTTGGGAAGAGCGTGGAGTCGCATGTAGTGGTGTAATTAACAAGCGATAAGCTTCTGAAATATAATTGACTGGCCTCTCAGTAGGCCTACCACAAGCTCTGTCTGGCTCTGGCTCTGTTTTTGAGTTTGTGTGAGTGTTGACTAAATAAGTCCGACATCACTCACACCTTCACACTTCCACGCGACCAAGCTTCTGTAGAGATCGGCTATAAGATGAGAGTCAAGCTCGTCACGTTCCATTTTATAGAATTCTCTCTAGAATATTCATATTGATCTATTCCAATATAAACCAAAATACATTTTAAAGACCAAGTGAGCTGTGAAGGCTGTCAAAAATCTACTTCTGTCATATGTAAAATCAAATTTAAAACAATTTTTTTTACTGCAGAACGTGAACCCGCTTCCTCCTAAGCCTCGCAGCCAGGAGTTCGACACGCCGAGCTCACAGCATTGGAATCTGTTTTCTCAACGAACACCAACTTAAATTAAAGCCTAACCCACTGGCTCTCACTCGAGGATTGCCTGCTAATGTTCGTTACTTTTAACGCATTCCTGATTGCTGAAACTACCAATAAACCCTATAGGGATATAATAAACTCAATAGGGTAACTCTGTAGGGAATGAACTTTCTCGAAGGTCCACCACGAACCGGAAGACGAAGCGAAATCGGTGGATTATGTCGATAAAGTCATGAAAGTGTACTGATGAAGTGGTGTCAAAGAAAGTTTCATGTTTTTCCGCTTAATAATGAATACGCTTTTATGCAATTTTTTTTATGAAACTTCCTTTACTATCTTTTAGCTTATAAGTATACATATTATATGTATATGTATATTAATATTATCCTATGTCCTTCTCCCGGTTCTAAGCTACATTCCCACGAATTTTCAAACAAAAAAAATATTTGTCAAGTGCACGAAAGAAGCTTCTTTGAGGTTTATAAAAAATACTCCTTTAACCATACTGGTTCTAAAAAACCAGTGACAAGTTAAGAAAGACAACAAAAAGACCATTCCTACAATTAGTTCATAAGGTCAACAAAATGTTTTTCTTTCTTTATTTCTTTCTTTCTTCCTTCTTCTTAGTGCTCCAACTACCATCATCCCATATAAAAGGGGGGAAATTTAGAATCTACATAAAACTCGTCGACATTAAAGTTTGAATTAAAACGGTTCAAAACTTCAAAAATGTTCGGACAAATACAGTCGTAGTCAGCGACAAGTAAACTAACAACTTCAGATATTCAATGCCCATTTTCCTTGGAATCAGTAGGTCTACCATAAGCTCTGTCTGGCTCTGTCTCTGGCTTTGGTTTTGAGTCTGTGTGAGTGCTCACCAGTGTTAGTAAAGTAAACAAGCCTTTACGTCTATTGTAGATGGTTTATATAGCGTCAGCGGCAATTGGTGATTACACAAGCCCTATTTGCGGGACGCTATAGTATAGTCTTGTACGACATGACAGCTTTATCAGAAATATCATCGAAAGAAAGGTAGAAGGAAAGAGAGGAAGATGAAGACCAAGGATAAGCTACATGAGCCAAATAAAAGCAAAGATCGCCATCATGTCGTATAAGGAGGTCAAGGAGGTTGCCCTCAAAAGAAATACCTGGAGAAAAATGCATACATTACGCCGACAAGAGCGTTGCTCTTAAATAAGAAGAAGATAGTATAGTCACCAGTGTATTATACTATGTGTGTGACGTTTCGACGTAGGAGTTATTTAGTCAACACTCACTCAGACTCAAAACTAGAGCAATATACAGAGCCAGACAGAGCTTGTGGTAGACCTACAGCAGAGATGACAACTTCAGCTTTCAGATAGTTACGGCTTGAGGCGGATCTTCAAAAGTTCAAAACTTTGATCAAAAGCGAGCTTGTTTAAGAAATTCTTAAACTTAACAAAGCAGAGATTTTTATCTAGTTTTATCGTTGATCATTCTCCAATTTCTTGTCTTCTTCGTATCGTGTCACTGGTTTTTTCAAACCAGTGTGTTGAAAGGATTTTAATTGCGAGCCTCAGAGAGGCTCCTTTGAGGTTAAAGGGAGGTTCTCAATTCGGTTCCATACCTGTACATAAACCGCAAATTCGTTGCAAGTTCCTATAGAGGTGTTCATTAGCTTTGCTCGATCAATAAACGCAAGCGATACGACACCTTATTTGATACGTAACGTAGCGTTCCTCCATAGTTTCTACAAATAACACGTTATTAATCAAAGTCTGGGAAGGAGGTAATCTGGGCCACGTCTTGGAGATCACGTCCGATACGCTCTGCGTTTGCACAACAAATAGGATGATTGATTTTACTGTGCCAAACCAATTCAATATATTGGTGTTGTTAGGTAATAATAGTAATAGGTAATCTTCTACTTGTTCGTGGTCGAATGGCAATCTGGAATTGAAAGACGAAGCATTAGGACGCCCAGTAAACCCCCTCCTCCCACCCCCATGGACCGACGACATTGTGATCGCAGGTAGTGGTGGTGGTGCTCAAAATTATTCGTACTGAATTTTTTTTTTATATAAAACTAGGTGATGGAACAAGCAAAAGGCACCTGATATTAAGAGGTAACAATAGCCTATCACAAAGCACAGTCGACCCCTCCCCCCGCCTCCGATGGATCGACGACATTGTGATCGCAGGTAGTCGCTTGATGGAAGTGCTCAAAATAATTCGTCCTGAATTTTTTTTGAAAAGAACTAGCTGATGGAACAAACATAATTATGGCACCTGATATTAAGAGGTAACCATCTCTTTTCAATCATTCAATTCTTCTCAATCAAAAATAAAATTTCTTTTCAATTTTTTGAATCATTGCCTCGTAGGTCACGCACGTCAGAAACCTTCCCTACGTAGCATTGCCCTGCGTCCATCAACTTGAGGCATTCAGATGCTCAGCCTCACGTGCCAGTAATTGCACTGGCACCCACACCCTTCAAACCAAAACACAGCGATGCTGCTTCACGGCAGAAATAGGCATGGCTTTCAAAGCATAATGTCATATTTCTATAGTTCGTTCATATCACTGGCAAGACCAATAAACCCTGTTTGCACCACACAGGGCTAATTGGTAGATGGATGACATGTATGACACAAATACCTTCGTCTAAGCTAAGCCTAGTCACAAAATTTCACGCCGCGAGTTTTATTTTACGCGCAGTAAAAAGAAGAAAAAACACCCTTATAAAAAATGCTTCAGCACACGAAAATAAAAATGAACAAAGTTTGGAAAGGGGAGGCGTGATACTAAACAGGGCAAAATATGGGCCAATATAGGTGTCGATTTGAAAATAATTTTTTTATTTCTCATACTCTGAAAGTAGGTCTGAAGTTGCCTGAGGGGCCTAATTGAAAGTAAAACTTTCAGCCCTAGGGAGAATCGCTTTCTACTGACAGCTGTCAAATTATAAAAAAAAACAAGTTCTATTTTATTCAACCATGTTCCAACTTTCTAAAGTCTTTCTAACTGCAAGGAGGTTGTTCAACCAAATTCCAACTTTTTATTCAGCAAGTAGGTTGGAAACCCATTACAACGGTAAGAAGTTTAAAAAGTCTAATTAGAGCGCAATGTAATATTTATATTTAAATAACATAAAGATAGTATAGTAGTGGATAGTATTAAATAAATAATATATCTTCTAAATTACTTGATTAGTGTATAGCTTCAACTATTTATTTAAAATAACATAGATTTAAATTATGAAAATGAAAATAATGGCTGAATAATGCTGGCGAGCCGAAGCCGAAGGCCCGCCAGAAAAAAGAAAAAAAAAACCGGGAAGGCGGCAATTCAATCTTCATTTTCACTAATTTTTCTTTCATGTTTTTATTTTTACTTTCCTTGTATTCGTAATGAAAAGCACAGTGTTTACCTCGGGTGAAAGTCTTTTGAGTCCCTCAAGCTCCATTGGCGCCCTCGCTAACGCTCTGGCGCCAAACCCGTCTCGGGACTCAAAAAACGTGACTTTCAACACTCAGGTAACAATGTACCATTAATTTTTAAGGTAGCGGAAAAGCATAAGTAAAAAAATGCAATTACTATTTTTTTCATAGTGTTGTGTGGATTGTCTAAAATATTCATTCATTCATTCATTCATTCATTCATTCATTCATTCATTCATATTCATATTGATAATAGTAGACCATATTTTGGCCACAATCTCACCTGATGGTAAGCGACGATGTAGCCGACGATGGAGCAGGATGGTCTAGAAGACACCTATTCACTCTTACCTCGAAGAGGCCCAGATTGTATTGGTTAGGAAAAACAGCCGGCAATGGATTTCCATTTCTTTCAACAATTGAATGGAACTTACTTGAGTAACATGATCTTTGAGGTTTTGCCCCTGAAATGTCCATTGCAATTCTGCAGCAATGGAAGTGTATCAAATTCTCTAAATTCTCATACTGTCGACTGTAATTTCCAGAATCTCTTTCATAAAGAGCTCTTCTTTCCCTACGTTCATGCTTACCAAAGTTCATATAACTATGCAAGGCTCTGTATACTTTCAACCCTCTGATGCTTAAAAGCCTTCCGGGCTATAGAATCGCAGCATCGCGTTTTTTGTTCAAAGTCAGAGTTATCACTTTGAAAACCGCAAAATAACTTGATTTCGAACAAATCCCAATAGGTATTGGAATATATTTTTTACGTAAATGCAGTTTTAAACTGCAGGGCATTTTACCTTGTTAAAAACCTCAGTAGTTCGTAAAAGCTGTACAAAAATTACTTTTTTATAGGTTTTTACAAACTAGATAATTATAATAGTAAACTAGAGACTTCCCGAGGCTTCACTTGCGTGGTAGCAGCGGTGATTGCTAACCTAAATATTTAAGGTGTTTTAATTTTTTGGTTCGTTCATTATTTCAGCGTCAGTTTTGTAAAATGTTTCCGGTTAGAAAGCTTAGTTAGTTTTTTAAAGGTTTAGACTATAGTCTGACTCAGTTTACAAACTATATTGAATTCTAATTTTAATCACGCCTTTGTGTGTGATTCTTGGAATCTTTTACTCCGAAACATGGCAACCAAGGAGGTAACGTACCAAAGTTATTATTTTAATTTGGAACTGGCTTGCAATATTAAATACCTACTAGGTATTTATTGAAAAAGAAAACAAATGAATGTTCTTTTGTTTTTCAACGCATTCAAAAGATTTGTTGTTTGTATTTGTATCTGACAGAATGAGTTCAAGTAATACTACCTAGTTTTGATTTCCTCGTACTATTTAGGAAAAGTACAGTACTTTTACAACATTTATTGTTTAGTATTTTTTTTCTTTTTTACAACATTGATGTACTTACGTTATGTGGTGTGTACATTTACGCATCAATATTACCTTTCTTGCTGGCCGCTGCAGTAACTATAACCCACCTTTACCATACCAAATACTTCACAATACCTATACACCTAATGTTTATTGCAAAAACCTTTTGTCCTCAGTTGGCATCGAACCCACGGCCCACAGGCCAAGGACAGCAGAGCCACTACCTGAGTTCTGAGAACAACCATTTCAAACTTTATTCAAATGCTTAGCAGCAAGCAGTTAGATAGAAACATTCGGAATTCCTCCAGTGCACTAACTAATTTGCAGTTTGTTCATCCACACTCCAACGTACCTCCTCGTATCTACAACGAGGTAGTATAAAGTTTATATTGTTACTATTTAAACTAGTTTTGTCTCCTTACTTCATTTCTTACTGCCCTTATCCCACGATAAGTGGAGTCGGCACAACAGATTTTCTTCTTCCACTTACCTCTATCATTCGTCATCTCAGTGCTCACTCCTTTCCTGCTCATGTCATCCTTGACGCAGTCCATCCATCTTCTTTGGTCTACCTCTTCTTCTGTAACCACCATCCACATCCATATCCAACACTTTCCTCGTAATATGACCCTCATCTCTCCGCATGACATGCCCTTACCATGCTAACCTATTACTTCTCATCTAGTACGTCACCGGCGCGGTGCTACTTTCAGACTTCCTCGAACATAGGTACTCATTCCTAATTTTATCCATTCTTGTAATTCCACACATCCATCGCAACATTCGTCGACTTTCAATCAAAAAGGAGGAGGAGGTTCTCAATTCGGTTGTATATATTTTTTTATGTTTGTAACCGCATAACTTCGTCATTTGTGAGCCGATTTGATTTTTTTTTATCTGAAAGGTACTGCTTCCAGATTGGTCCCATTTAAATTTTTATTAAAATCAGTGTTGCTATTTTTTTTTTAAATATTTTTTTAAATGTTTGTAACTGCATGCCTCCGTCATTTAATTTTATGAACCGATTTAGAAAATTATTTTTAGAAGGTTATTATTACGTCCAGATTGTCCCAAACAAATTTCATTAAAATCGGTTTAGCCGTTTGGCAATGAAGTCGGTTTCTCTAGTTTTTTAAACTTATAATTTTTCTCCTTACTTAAGTCCAGTATCCATTTTTGGCGAAGCTTTGTGATAGATTTCTTAATTAGTAGGCTTACCACAATTTCTGTCTGGCTCTGTTTTTGGCTTTGAGTCTGTGTGAGTGTTGTCTAAAAAAATCCTATCGTCGATAGGATAAAATAAATACCAACAGACAGATTTTGTTTTTGTCTGTATTATAGCTACGTAGACAGTAAATGCAGATACAGAGAGGTCAGTGACCTATGAAGTGCTTTGCTTAGAAATATAGTTTTTATGAACTCTCCCAGGGCTTCGCGATAAAATTAAATTAAATTGTGAATATTAGATGATGCAATATTGAGTGGTTAAACGTTGGGATAAAATTGTTGTTTTAACCGACTTCAAATAAAAAAGGAGGAGGTTCTCAATTTCGTAGATTTTTTTATGTTTGTTATAGCTTAATTTCATCATTCGTCTCTGCCTTCAATGTCTTTGTTTTTTTTTTTATGTAACTAGCTGATGGAACAAGCATATGGTCCACCTGATGTTAAGTGGTAACCATCGCCTATAACAAAGCAATGCCTCGTAGGTCTACACTTAGTTTATAGTACACGTACTATGTATTTGCATTAATTAAAAAAAAAAAAAAAGTACTGAACACTGCAATGTTAAAGCCTCATGTTCCTGAGATAATGATGTCTACCGTGCTTGGAAATCAAAGTGGCAAGGCTTTTTTTTACCAAAAGCTTGTAACTTCCTTTATTTCTAAAGTCGGTTAAACTCCTAAAGCCAACAATCTAATCTCCAACCACATTTTTAAAGAAGTCATTCTTTAGACAATGGTTCAGCCTACCCGCGCCTAATGGCCTGTGAACTATCAATCCGGGTTCGATTCCCTACCAGGCACAGATTAATAGACTCTTTGTAGTGAAGTCGCTACGGTTCTGACTCTAGCGGCATTTAAGAAGATTGTTTTGACAGATTTGAAAAAGTCATCATGGCTTAGCACCACGATAGCCAGGAAAGACTGCATCAGGAGCACGGGGAAAAAAACATATGCAAAATTATGGCTGGATAGCGATTAAAATAATTGGTGATAAATATTGTGGACAAACAGACAACACTATCTTGCCCCAAAGATTGCACTATGGGAACCAGATACCTGAAATAACACATTTTTTTCTTTTTTTTGATACGACATACTAAGAATGCGATATTACACCTAGACAGAGAACAAAAACAGCTGCGTTAACCACACACAAATATTTGTTCTCGGTGGGGATCGAACCCACGACCTACGGCGCAGAAGGCAGAGCTACTACCAACTGAGCTGACGGGCCAGTCAAAACTCAAAATAAGCCTATCGACCTATATGTACCCGCGTACGTACCATCAGCATAAGTTCTGCCTTTCCACTTTAAGGGTGCATTAATTATGACGCTAGTTACCGATATCCCGTTGTTATTTGATTATGCCCAGATTTTAACCAGTCTTTGGAAGTGTAAACGTCATAGAAGAGATGGCTTTTACTAAGTGAAGCTGATGTTTATGGTCCCATTTTTCTAAAATAGTGACCAAAGAAATAGGCTTGGTCAGCTAGCTAAAACGCTTGCAGGCAAATCTGTTTCAAAAGTAATATGCGCGTCTACCAAAATGTGCTTATTACAATGCCGGTATTATTTCAGGGGGTCCGAACATTTGGCAAGTGACTAGTTTATTTATTGCGGGCTAGCCATTAACGCATGGGCTCCTTTTAGCAGGGTGCTAGGGCGAAGGTCATTGAAATGCTGCTTTCTATGGGAAAACGTTGATTTCAGCCCTATTTTTGGATAATAATAAAAACAAACAAAAAGTGTCAGTCATAAAAAAGTAGTGGGTATCTATATAATATACTAGTAATAGTTTCATTATATAATAATATATATATCTATTGTACTATTATAAAGAGGAAAGATTTGTATTTTTGTGTGTATGTTTGTAATGAATAAACTCAAAAACTACTGTGCCGATTTCAAAAATTCTTTCACCATTGAAAAGCTACATTTACCTTGAGTAACATAGGCTATATTTATGTGTTTAAAAATTAATGTACACCCGTGCGAAGCCGGGACAGGCAGCTTAGTGTTTTTTAAATGACTGTCTCTTAAAAATTTTACGTACGAGGCAAAGCATTGTTCCCCAGTCAATTTCCAAAATACGCGTTGTAAAATACAATAGCCCAAATTCAGTTCGGGAGTTTTAATTTTTGTGGTTCCCTGTGCCCACACATTTAGTAAGCATGCGTTTTATAATTTACTGTTTATAATTATAGGAGCGAGATGAGTGGAAGAAACGGGGGGAGGCCTTTGCCCAGCAGTGGGACAGACCGGGCTGAATAAAAAAAAAAAAAAAAAAATTAAGTTTTTTTTATAAAATAGCATCTTATAGCCCCAAACTAAGAAAACTGGTAACCATAAGACGATAAAATTGTTATCGTGACGACCGTATTGTCGTAAATTATAGAATAGGCCCAGTCATTACTCTCATAATCACGACACACGGCGGTCGCTTACCAAAACAAGACTGGAACGCGAACGCGACTCATTTATCGCGGAGTATTCGCACAATGGACACAACAATCAGTCCAAACTCGAGGACAATGGAAGCCGAAAATGAGCTCTCTCATAGCTTATACAACAGCTGTGTGAAACTGGGAAGCCTGCGGCCCGCAGACCCTGCAACAAAGAAAACACGATTTTTGAAATAAGATTTTAGAGATTATGCTAAAATTAATTGTCAGATTTTTTTATTATCTAGGTTTTCAAGTTAATTTATTATTTGTGATTATGTACAATTATTATTGCTAACAAGGTATCCGCTTGGTATTTTAATGATATATTTTTTTATTTATGAATTGAATTTAAGAACTACTTAAAACTATTCCTTTTTTTATACCTAAAACCTAGCTTATGGAAAAAGCATATGACCCACCTGATGTTAAGTGGTAAACCGTCACCTATAACAAAGCTTTGCCTCGTAGGTCACGCACGTCAGAAACGTGCCCTATGATGCACTGCCCTACGTCCATTATCTTGACTCTTAAAGATGTTCAGCCTCACGTGCCTGTAATTTCACCGGCACTCACACCCTTTAAATTACATCACTGCAATGCAGCTTCACGGCAGAAATAGGCATGGTGGTATATAGTACTACTACTTACTGTTACAAAACATTCAATTCAGTTTTCAAATAAGGAACTTACTTTAGCGTGATCGTTTGACAGTTTGTATTATAACGAAGGCAGTTTCCTGCAGGCCGCTTATTGCGGGCCGTAAAAAAGAAAGTTGAGTACATCTGTTTCTGCTTAAACAATTGCGAGAACAATAGTGGCGAGTTTTCCAGAGTTTTCCTTTCTCGTTGCCTTGTGTGTTCAGGCTTTATTTATGTCAATTGGATTTCCTGTGGGCTTACGGGCAATTTCAATCGTTTTTGAGTAGCGATGGGCTGTTCTGTCATATTTAGTATTACTATTGAGAACAATTTAGGTCATCTAAAACGCGCCGTTAATTGTTTTATGTAGAAACAATTTTTTTTTAATAATAATTTTCTTTTTGATAATGGGTCAGGGTGGCAAAAAGTCGTGAGTTTTACAAAAGGTCTAGGTTACACGGAGACCAGGGGGGTATCCCTGTTGCGATCAAATCCTTGTTTCAATCGTCAGTTTTTACATATTTTTGAGCTTCGATTGCAATATAAAACGAATATGAGTTGCAATCCTTGCTTGTCAGACACAAGGCTTTGCTTGTATTCGTTTTTATTGCAATCGAAGCTCATAATCATGTAAAAACTAGGGATTGCAACAAGCATTGAAACAAAAGATACGTGATCACCCCTAAGGACCAGAGACCGAGACCAGAGACAGAGAATGGAGACCGGCTGGCAAGGGCGGATCCAGGGGGGGGGTCATGGGGGTCATGACCCCCCCCTGGGCTGGTTCCAGGACTTAGTGGACCACTAATTGTACATAATGATTTTGTATTATAGCATGTATATTTTGTCACCATACAGATTTTATGTAACTACAAACCTTCAATATTTAATTATTTTAATCTAAATATATGAAACTCTTACGCTACTGACTGACTGACAATCAACGCACAGCCTAGGCCGTTAGTCCTAGAAGCATGAAACTTGGAGGGTGTGTTCCTTTTATAGTTTAGAGGTTCACTAAGAAAGGAAATTGGAAAATTATTTCGCTAAAAGGAGAAAAATGGTTTTAAGAAAAATGATGATTGTAAAAATCAAAGCAAAGTTAGAAGCATGAAACTTGGACAATAATACGTAATTATATGTAGGAGCACAGTGTGAAAAAAAATCAGGAAATTCTTACAGTTGGTCATGTCAAACTAAACAAACCAGATTCGATTATACACCAACGCATACATAAACCCAACTTAGCCACTAAGACAAAATCACGAAAAAAGGGTTTATAAATACACAAAACAAACAGTCATAAAAAATTTTGCTACCGCAGCACCTGTCACCAAATTTGAATACACACAAATAGTCTAAGATCCCTAGAAGAAGGACCTTCACCGAGCTGGTTATTTAATGAAACGTATTTTATATATAATTAAACATGCCAATAAATATATTCTATATGGGTTGCCTATCAAATTTCAGTCCAGGATAATTATGATTAATTAATAATTAACAAAAAAAAAAAAAAAAAAACTTTCCACTGGTTTGTTTAATAAACAAATTCTATACCAATCGAAAGTATAGACCCCAGTATTTTTATTCAATAAACATACCGGTGCAAAATGCTAGTATCGATTTTCCTGTTTATACCTGGCTACCCGAGAGTTGTGACCGGAAAAAAATAGGCAACCTAACGTTTGCATATTCTATGGGGTCTATACTTTCGATTGGTATAGAATTTGTCTAATAAACAAACCGGTGGAAAGTTAAAAAAACATTATTTTTTTTTAATTATTAATTGATCATGCCCTGGACTGAAATTTGATAGGCAACCCATATAGAATATATTTATTGGCATGTTTAATTAAATATAAAATACGTTTCATTAAATAACCAGCTCGGTGAAGGTCCTTCTTCTAGGGATCCTATACTAAAAGGTTTACAAAATTGGCTACTACAGCACTTGCTTTTATATTCAAACGCACTCTTAAGTTTTGAATACAGGCTCAAAACTATGGTAACCAGGAGTTGGTAATGTCAAACTTAAACAACCAGATTCAATTATATAATACACCAACGCATACAAAACCCAACTTAGCCACTATGACAAAATCACGAAAAATAGCTTTACAAAATACCTACGCAAAAAAACTGTAAAAAAAAATCTGCTACCGCAGCATCTGCCACCAGATTTAAATACATACAAAGGTTTAAAAAAACCTATGTAAACCACGGTTAAATCTTAAATCGCGGTTTTTAGGGTTCCGTAGCCAATGGCAAAGGATAGACATAGATTTCGAAACTTTTGCCCCTTATAAATTAATTACACCTAAATATTGAATATAAACTATCCTATCTTTTAAGTCCGACCATATTATAGGCAGTTACAAAATTGTATCGAAATCCGTTCAGTAGCTTCGGAGTTTATCGCGTTCCAAATTGTGACACGAAAGATTTATATATATAGATTTGGACTAGTTATACAGGGTGGCAGGAACATTCAAGTCCAAAAAAAAAATTTTGGTCAGTCGTATCGTGGGGTATCTGAATCACCCCCATCTATGTTCCGCAATTTTGTATAGTTTTCGAGTTATGAATTTTTATCTGAATTTACGGGAAATTTCGACACGACCAACTTAAAAATTTCAAAAAAAAAAAAGTAGAAGACGTTTTAGTAATTTTTTTTCATGTGAATCCTCATGAGTTGTACTTTTATTCATAAAGCATTTTTGTTACTTTGATGAAAGTTATGAAAATGATGATCCAAAGTGAGCAATTTACGTTCGGTGAATTATGACTCAAATTTTCAACTTTAAATTAAAAATGTAAACAGGTGATTTCATGGTTCTTAAGTAGCTTTAAAAAATGCGCCATACTTTCAGCTTTCATAATCATTAAAAAAAATAGTACTTAACTACTTTTGCTATAATCGGGCTTCAAACATAGCAAGATGGAACATTCTTCTGAAAGGCTTATTTGATTTAAACTATTTTTTTGCCCATTTTTCCATTCTTAAGGCTAACTATTGATAGAGAATACTGGAAACTAACCAACAGGGTTTTGTAAGAAAGGAGGAGGTTTGGTAAGAAAAGTTTTAAGTAAGAAGTGGTATTGTTAATTAAACACAAATGATAATTTGAAAAAATCATTTAAGTAAAAATTTGACGATTGAATGACAAGTTCTTACGTAGGTTTAGAATGTGTATTGCTGCTGGAGGCGGCCACTTTGAAAATCTTCTGTAAATTTTAAGTAAATATTTTTTCACATTATCATTTATGGTTTATTAAAAATACCACTTCTTATTTAAAACTTTTCTTACCAAACCTCTGAAGCTATTTGTTGGTTAATTTCCAGTATTTGATATAAATTGTTAACCTTAAGAATGATAAAATGGGCAAAAAAATTGTTTAAACCAAATTAGCCTCTCATAAGAATGTTCCATCTTGCTGTCTTTGAAGCCCGATTTTAGCAAAAGTAGCCAATTAAGTAGGTACTGTTTTTTTTAATGATTATGAAAGCTGAAAGTATGGCGCATTTTGTAAAGCTACTTAGGAATCATGAAATTACCTGCTTAGATTTTTAATTTAAAGTTGAAAATTTGTATCACAATTCACCAAACGTAAATTGTTTAGTTTGGGTCATCATTTTCATAACTTTCTTTAAAGTTACAAAACTAATTGTTTTATGCAAAAAAGTACAACTTATGAGAATTCAGTTGCAAAAAAAAATTACCAAAATGTGTTCTCCTTTTTTTTTAGAAATTTTTAAGTTCGAAATTTCTCATAAATTCAGAAAAAAATTCATAACTCGAAAACTATACAAAATTGCGAAACAGACATGGGGATGATTCGGATACCCCACGATACGAGGGACCAAAATTTTTATTTTGGACGTCAATGTTCCGGCCACCCTGTGTATTTAGATAAAATATAGGCTGCCTCATTCCGTGCGTGATAGTGCTTCTCTGGATGTCTCTATTGTTATCAAAATTAAATTATAAGTTCTTGACTTGACCACGACTATGTGACCCCCTCCTGGCGCCAAAGCTGGATCCGCCCTTGCCGGCTGGTACTATCATTATGAGATTTGACCATCTTAGCAGTCACACTATGTAACAAGCCGGACCGGATTAATTAATAAAATCGTCTAAACAAAATAAACAATGAAGCTTATTCGCTCGGTACATTGTAACGCTTCTTGTGTTTTTCATGACGGGTAAATGATAGATTTTTTCTGTAATGAGAAAAAAGAAGCCTTTAAGCAGTTACCTCTGCTTATAACATTTTATTACTTCATAGAGCCTTCCGAGAATTTGTCATAAGACATTGCGTATGTCTTCTGGGAAGTCTTTTGTGCCTATATTTACACCGGCAGCATCCTTCAAACGGCTTAAGGGACTACAAGTAGGTATGGCACTACAAGTAGGTATCTAAAGTATTTTCGTGTTATGACAAACCCCTTCTTTGTAAATACCATATTCTTTATGTGGTATTAACTTAGAGGGTATTAACCACAGTCACACCCCGGACACTCCCCGGACACCGGAGAGCGCTGGTGGCCTAGTGGTAGCGGCCCCGCCTTCCGATTCTAAGGTCGTGGGTTCAAATCCAGTCGTGTACAATGAGTTTTCTGCCCAAAAGTGTATGTACATGTACACTATGCCAGTGCTCTCAAACGGTAAGGGTAAACATTGTGAGGAAACCGGCATATCGTAGAACCTAAAAAGTTCGAAAATATGTGTCAAGTGCACGAAAGGAGCCTCTTCGAGGCGCACTTAAGATCCTTTCACCACACTTGGTTTGAAAGAATCAGTGACACGATAAGAAAAAGAATACACTACTGCAGCAGTGTATGTTCGTCGCAACAATGTATTATAAAGCCCTGTCCACACTGAGCACATTAGCCTCATTCCCAAGTTTAGCAAGCGAAGCATAGTGCTATTGAAAACTGCTGTAGTTCTAGTACGTGCTTAGTACGTACTAGAGACACGCTGGCGAGACAACTTACGTAGTCTCGGAGGAGACGAACTAAATAGTATTTTGTAATTCTTTTCTCTTTCTTTAGGAAAGAGAGGAAGAGGAAGACCAAGGATAAGCTACATGAGCCAAATAAAAGCAAAGATCGCCGTCATGTCGTATCAAGAGGTCAAGGAGGTTGCCCTCAAAAGAAATACCTGGAGAAAAATGCATACCTACATTACGCCGAAAAGAGCGTTGCTCTTAAATAAGAAGAAGAAGAATTCTTTAACAAGAAAAGCGAGCAGTTTATTGATTGATTTCCTGTGTACAAATAGAAAACCACACAAATATATAATGATTTACCACAAAAATATTGGTTCTCGGTGGTGCTTTCGAACCTAGTGTGGTGAAAAGATTTTAAATGCTATAAAAAGGATCTTTTCTTTTAGTGTTGCCCAAATTCAGTCTTGGTGTTGCAGTCTTGGTCTTGTTCTTGCGTTTTTGCAAGACCAAGACCAAGAACAAGACCGCGTATTTTTAGCAAGACCAAGACCAAGACTGACCGTGCAAGACTTGAGCAAGAACAAGACATAGCCTGCAAGACTCTTGCGTCTTGCAGCTAGGACTTAGCGCTATTTCACTGAGTAGTTAGGTGTAACAGTTCGGTGTATAGGTAGGTACGCTTAGGAATTCTATGAGACGCAAAAAACTGTATCAAAGAATATGAAAAACTGGACCTATGCGCATTACGACTCATACCATAAACATAGCGAATAAAAAAATATCTATTAAAATCAAACTGAGTGCATGCATAGTTAGTCAGTTGATTTTTCGAATTTCTTATCAAATCTTCAGTTATTTATTAATCTGCTTGATCTTTACTATGGCTATGTTAGTTCAAGCTCACAATGTTCCAATTCTAATACGTTTTTCTAAGATTTTAAGTAAACTTTAATAAATAGTAATAGACTAATAGGTAATTGCAAGACTTGCAAGACTCTTGCTGCAAGACCAAGACCAAGACCAAGACTGGGAGCGCAAGACCAAGACCAAGACCAAGACCAGGTGTATTGGCGCAAGACCAAGACCAAGACTGGCTAAGTCTCGTCTTGTTCTTGCATTTGGGCAACACTAGTGGACTTGCTGGAGAGGACATGCTGGTCTTCTCACGATCATATCCGTGAGATCAGCGTTTGATTTTTAAAAAACTACTTTTGTATTTGGCTAAAAACCAAGCCTCGATAACTATTTGGTAGATAGAAATTAAAAAGTTCTGGCAGTGCTTTTATTATAAATCGCCTCTGTTGAAGTCCAATTGTAGAAGCGAGCTCCTGCACTACAGCCCCTCGAATCCTGAGCCTCAAGTCACGGAGGGCGAATTGCTGAATCACTGAGCGCCTACCCTAGGGCATTCTAAGTACCTGCTAACTGGATTTTTCTTACAGGCCGGTCGCTCATTGAAGACCATCCAAATACTGTTTAGAAAGAAAGAAAGAAAACTTTTTTATTTATGACGGCATGTAGGATAATGAAACACGAACATTGTAGATACTTTACAAACGAAAAACACATTTAGAAACCAAATTGTGAACATTCAAATTAAATATATAGGTGCCTACCCATTAGGAGTAGAAAAGAACACATTAAGGCCAATCTCTCGCCTAGTATCTAAGTAATTGTGCGTGCGTGTGCTTGTTTACTTACATAGTTCTTAGTTATTTTATCGTAATAAATAAAATGTAATATTTTTTTTTTATTATTATTAGTTTATTAAGTTAACGTTTATCGAAACTTACTACGGAACACTAAAAATATGTCCCTTAAAAAGGCTTGGAGGTCATTTACTGACGCGTATGTCTTTGAAATGACAATGCAAAGAGAACCTTGACTTTAAAGCATGAAGATTTAATATTGTATTTTAGCAGGACTCCAATTGATGCAAAAGCCCTTGGAAATGCCTTCTACCTTGTTCTGTCACTTTTTGACAACAAAATCGTATATAATTTAAAAGACCAAACTTTTAAAAAGCTCCTTGAAAAAAATTTAGTGTGCGTCTAGCCTTATAAAGGGTGAAAACGCGATAAGGAGTAGATTTAAGATAAATCACTATAGATTGTAAATAGGTGTACGAGATTTAGCTCCGATAATTTAGGAATGAAATAAATAATTCATTGAAATTGGATTCAATAAAATCACAAGAATCACTTTGAAATATCATTAGCTAAGTGAACCTAAGTACCAATTCTAGGCGAGCAAGCCTCTAGGCTTGCTTGTTTTAGGATCTAGACTTCTAAGTCTAGATCCTAAAACAGTAGGCCTACCACAAGCTTTTTCTGGCTCTGTCTTTGGCTCTGGTTTAAAGTCTGTGTGAGTGCTCACCAGTGTAATACTGTGTGTGTGACGTTTCGAGTTTTGACAGCACTCACACAGACTCAAAACCAGAGCCAGAGACAGAGCCAGACAGACCTTGTGGTAGGCCTACAGATAAGATAAAACAACGACTCGCCCTTCACAGATCATGAAAAAGTCATACAATACGTTGTTATTGCCTGTTAGTTTATCAAATTCTATTGTCTAATAAAATGGGGTCCGTATAATGTCCAGCAAATCATGGTCACTCCATAATAAGAGGTCTATTTATCTGGAAAAACTCGGTACCTCAAAAGAAAGTGGTCATAATATAAATTTATAGGCAATTTGCTGAAAGAAATACAGCCTCCTTTCGTCTTTTGTGTTTTGCTAATGAATGTGCTTATTTTTGTGGTTATGTTGCTTTTCTACCCTGCTACACAATTTGTACGTAATGTATGTTTGTTTGTTCACTCAAAAGCAGAAGTGATTTCGTCAATTTTTGTTTTGGAAAACCTCTTTTTCTTGGTAGCCCAAGAATAAGGTGAATGACAAGAGCAAAGACATACATTTGTAATTTGTTTGCAATTTGTATTTTATTGCAATCGAAGCTCAAAATAATGTCAAAACTTACAAATGCAGCTAGGTTTTGATTGCAACAAAATATTTTTTGAGAATGAGCTATTTCTACCACAGCAGGGGCCTTATTCGCTATTACATTGGAGATTCCGTGCCCAAAACGTGTGACTTTACAACGTGATCTAAACGCAAACGCGCCTTGGTGTGGAATCGAAAAACGGTATTCTGTATGCCACAAGACTAGTTGTCTATGCCCCACGTTTGATGTTTTGGTTATTTCACAATGATTCGTTCGAAATCCAACAATTACTAAGCCGATGTCTTAACGTGTTCACGTAACGCGCGTGGTTTGGCAATAGCGAATAACGGCGCAGTGCCGGCTGTGTTCTCTGATTTCAACAATATTGGTGCTGACAAAGGATCGTTGTACATTGCAAAAACTGAGAGAGGCCTAATGTCCAGGAGTGGGTTAAGTTGGGCTGTGGATGATGAATTTTAGCTTATCCTCTGGCGGATATAAACAGCTTTTGCACTCAGATATCGAAGAGCTAAAATACACTTTCCGAGATGGGGGGATGAAAAGATGTTTTTTCTTATTTTCTTCATCATGCTATCTATTTATCAGTAGCGACGCCATTGCAGCTTTTACAATCAGAGCCATTTCAATCAGTATTGGCTCAGTGAGGCAAGTAATGGACGTTAACCTCACTTTTACGGCCGTGAAGCATCTAGCGCGACTATTGAAACGAGCGCAATGTTACGACCGCTGTTGATATTTAGTTGCGTGGTGCAACTGTCTAGTTTTATTGATTCCCGTGATGGGACACTGATTTTTTTTAATATTGCCGCATGTAAGTATTTATAGGTATTCATTTTTAGAGTTCCGTAGTCAAATGGCAAAAACGGAGAACCCTTATAGATTCGTCATCTCTGTCTGTCTGTCCGTCCGTATGTCACTGCCACTTTTCTCCGAAACTGTAAGAGCGATATTGATGAAACTTGATAACTATTATTCTGTATTCTGTGAACTTGTATTCTGAACCGCATTAAGATTTTCTTACAAAAAAAGAAAAACAACAATACATTTTGGGGGTTCGAACTGAAATTAAAAAACTTTTTTTCATCAAACCCATACGTGTGGAGTATCTATGGATAGGTCTTCAAAAATGATGTTTTTATCATCGTTTTTTTTCTAAACTGAATAGTTTGCGCGAGAGACTTCCGAAGTGGTAAAATGTGTGCCCACCGTAACTTCTGAAATAAAAGAATGATAGAAGTAAAAAATATATAATTGATGTACATTAGTATGCAAACTTCCACTGAAATTTGGTTTGAACGAGATCTAGTAAGTAGTTTTTTTATACGTCATAAATCGTAAACCGCAATTTACCTTTCGACGAATTACAAGAACTTTTATATTATGTTACTTGTTGCTACGGAACCCTTTATCACTGACTGCCTTCACAGCTCAGTTGGTAGTAGCTCTGCCTTCTGCGCTGGCGGGCGTGGGTTCGATCCCCACCGAGAACAAATATTTGTGTGGTGAACGCAGATGTTTATTTTCTGTCTGGGTGTTATATTGTATTCTATGTATGTATTTACAAAAAAAAAGTATTTAAGTAATGTATCAGCTATCTGGTTCCCATAATACAAGCTCTGCTTAGTTTGGGGCTAGATAGTGTTGTGTGGATTGTCCGCATTATTTATTTATTATTTATTTATTTATGGGCGAGTCCGACTCGCCCTTAGCCGCTTTTTTTAATCGTTCCTGATCATAAAACAGATAATAACCCTAACCCATCGAACAACTACATATTAAGTACCCCATTGACCCGTTGATTAGAAATCCGGGTTATTATAAAGCCCCTTACAATCCTCTTATAGCTTGAACTTTAACTGTCGTTCTAATGACCCTTCCACATAATCTCGCAAAGTTTAAATTCTTAGTCTCAATCTAAAGTTAGATCCACACAGGTGACGCAAGTCGGTCGTTTCAACTTTGCTCGTTTGTGATCAGTTTGTATTGGTCATCTGGAGGGCCTTAGACATAGTATACGTACACAGATAGTAGCGCAACAAAATATTTTTTTTTACTAATCTACATCGTCCCACTGCTGGGCAAAGGCTTCACCAAAAGACGTCTAGTTCTCTCTATTCTGAGCCTCCTCCCACCATTTCGAAGACGTCCATCTAATAAGAAATATTCATTTAATTTTTTTTTTCACCCTACATTGTCCCACTGCTGGGCAAAGGCCTCCCCCAAAGACTTCCAGTTCCCTCTATTCTGGACCTCCTCTCACCATTTCTTTTGGAAGGCGTCCATTTAAAATAAAATAATAATTTAGATACACAGAATTTAGCCCGAAAATATGCATAGTAGTTATAAATTATAGAGAAACCAAATCACTGCAGAGAAGAAGAGTGCAATAATGCACGATAAGAGCCTTTTTGAGGCGCAACTACAATCCTTTCACCACACTGGTTTGAGAACAGAGAGAGTAGAAAGATATCTCTGTTTTTTTATAGGGGCGACATTTCTATTGTTGTTATGAGCTATTGTTGAAGATTTGTAAATAAAAACTTGAAATCTACGATTTACTAAATGACTATTCATGCAATAATTGGGTTGGTTTGGTTGGTTGGCTGTGTCAGTTTAAATGAGGAGTAATAGGATAGCATGGTATGGGCATGTCATGCGGAGAGATGAAAGTCATATTACGAGAAAAGTGTTAGGTATGGATGTGGATGGTGGTTATAGAAGAAGCGGTAGACATATGAAAAGATGGATGGACTGTGTCAAAGATGACATGAGCAAGAAAGGAGTGAGCACTGCGATGACGAATGATAGAGGTGAGTGGAAGAAGAAAACCTGTTGTGCCACTTAGCGTGGGATGAAGGCGGTTGATGAATTACTTAGGTAAAAATGGTTTGATTCGAATGAAGATTATTGGTATTGCAACGAAATACAATACTAAACTTGATCTACTGGTTTCATCTTTGCAATGTCATCTCGTTGATAATGGGTCTTTGATATTGTTTCGTTATTTGTGGGTTAAATTAAATAGTTTGGGAAAATGGCGGGAGTTTCGGCAGCAGGTTGAAGTGTTATTGTTATGACCGGGATAAGTTCAATGCTGTTACTGTCTCGTAGACACGTACAGTGTCACCAAGTCATCTGTTCAGACTGTGTTCAGATGAGAGGTGCCATCATTTAAAATTATGAAACTAAAGATAGAAACTGGTAACCAAATAAAATAAATAAATTAATAAATATTGTGGACAGTCAAATAAGTGGCACTATAACTGACTTCAAATAAGAAAGAAGGAGGTTTCCCAGTTCAGTTGTATTTTTTTTGAAAAAACTTTTTTTGGTCTCATAAAATTTTTATAATAATTGCTTAAGAAGTTAGGCCATGAAGTCGGTTTTAATTTTTTTTTTAATTAACATAATTTTAATTAAAGAATGTGGTGGAGCAATGCTAAGATAACCGCGGGATTTTCGTGACATACCAAATTGTCCTATGAGCTATCACAAAAATAAAATAAAATAATTCAGGAAACAAAGTTATAAAGACTTCGTTACAGCCAGTTCATGCCTTGGCGATTCACCCTTGGAATTTAGCGGCATCATCTGCCCGATAAAGGGGGATGCTGGCATAAGCCACTTGCCTCATAATTTAGCCTATCAAGATGCTTGTTTTATATTGTTTTTTCCTCATTCGGGTTCCCGTGAATGGTGTTTTCCTTGTCGATAAGACACTCGGGTAAGTATTTTTGAAAAGACTTCTTTGACTTTTTCATTCTTTCTTTCTTTCTTCTTTAAATGATTGAACTTTGCATAGCATCACTTAGGGACAAATTGACATAAGTGTGATGGCAGCCAAATATAGTTTAGATAGTGCAATTCACGAGGACGCGCCCCTCGCGGGGTGCGGGGAGTTTGCTCCGAGCGGCAGTCGCGAATCTTAGTCTATTCATTGTAGTGTGCGTGTGCACTCATAGGTAATTAGTGTGTACCGATAACACTCAAACATTGACGGAAGCTTGCACACATATACTATAAACGGTTAGGAGGAATAGTGGGGCGCGCCTTCGTGGATTGCACTATCTATAGTAGGTAATAAATATTGCACATCGGCTAATTTCGGCTTCATAGGGCGTAGTGTGCGTCAGAAAGAGACAGCGCTCAACAAAGTCGAAAAGCCGATGTGTTATATTTATTGCCTACAACCGTACTTAGCTATGATTAAATAAAGAAAATATACCTAGATGGCAAAAGTTTGCTATCAATAATAAAAAAAAATGCAATTTGGTTCCCAAAAAAAACTAATAGAAAACTTAGATGATAAATAAATAAATATTAAGGACAATCCACCTAGCCCGAAATTACATACATATAATACATAACACCCAGAGGTACGAATGTGCACACTTTTTGCAAAAACATATTTTTGTTAAATCATAACTCTTACACTTCTAATTACTATTAAATAGCGTTATTCCGTATATGGAAAAAATCTTAAAGCCTTGCGCGCATCTAAGCGTTCTGCGGTGGCGATCAGTGAAACGCTAGGTACCAAATACCGCTGTCATATTTGACAGCGTTTCACTGCTCGCTACCGCAGAACGCTAAAATGTGCACAAAGCTTTAGAAGTAAGCTACTAATACGTATGATATAGGTACTCATTTATGAAGTTTTTAGGTATTTTGCAAGGAATCCCCTGATATCTATGACGATATTTAATTTTTAACAAAAACACAACATATTAGATGTATAGCTCTAGCTCAGCGGGGAAGAAAGGTAGGTACAATCACCTCAATAATTATAACTAATAAATTTTCAATTATCTAATTCATCATCATCATCTACCTGAAGAAGTCCATAGGCCTCCCCTACACCACCCTACACATTTCCAGGAAGAACGATTCTGAGCCCTTTCCATCCACCGACTTCCCGCAATCTTAACAATGTTGACGGTCCATCTGGTGGGTAGGTGCCCTACGTTTCGTCTCATTATCTAATTAGTTTATATTAAATTTAAAAAAATAAACTTGCCTGAAGATAAATATTGTGAAGCTTATTAGGTTTAAAAGGATGAACTGATTCTCGGAATTTTTAAATAAGTACAGAGCTATTAGTTATACGAGAAAAATTCCTAGTATTCATTTGATTTAATAAAGAATGTAGAACATAAGATACATAAGAATATAAACATAAGATTTGAACACATACAGAAACGAGTATACCACAATAATCTTGTTATTAAATTTATAATTGTATTTTTTTTTGTTAATAATAAGTTTGATTTTTTATTAATAATTGTATTTTTTGTTTTCTTGTTTAAGTATTCGTACCTGTATTCATTGTTATTCTTTTTCTGTTGTTTTGTTTTCTTGATAAGTTGTGCTATAGGTACATTTATTTTGGATTTTGAGTCAAACTAAAAGTTATCTATCTATCTACTATATTACTGTCATTTTATATTGTTTGAAATAAAGATTTTGTATTTTGTATCTATCTATGCTATATGCTATTTTCTGGCGGATTTTTGATCGCCGATCAATGTTTATAAAATCAAGGCATTTATTTAATTATTGCATAAGAAGCCGTTGTCATTTGCATTCAAGTTATGAGTAGCTGTTTTCTTCAAAACCTACAATAAACTTTTTGAAATCAGAATATCAAAAATAATACACATTCAATCTAATGTACGCTTTGTGCTAAGACCTCAAGTAATAATACTTAAAATACCACAAAAAGTACTCAGCAGAATCAAATATCACAAAAGCAAAAAAAAATGAAAATGTTATGTTGATTCTCATGACAGAAAACGAACCAGAAGAAAATATTCACTGATTTCAAGTTTGTCGTCGATTGTACTTTTATTCGCTGGCGTATTGAATTCATTCATCATCATAATTATCCATTCGTTCCGTCCTTCTGTCCAAACGAAACCGGTCCAACTTCAGTTCACTCGTGACTTCGTTGCGCGTGCGTCGTCTTGCGTTCTAAATTTGAATTTTATATTCTTCTACTGTTGTTTTCGGCCAGCAAAATGATGGAAAAGTCAAATGTGCCCTATGACACGTAAGTAATATTTGTTTCTATTGTTTTTGTGGAAGGTATTTTAGGACACGCGTCGTTTTACACTTGTTTCTTTTTTATGTCGGGAGGTACTTAATGCACGGAGAAGTTTGTGGTTATTTTTAGATCGGAGAAATGCATACTAAATTAAGTACTTGGGTACTTAGTTTGCTGGAGCATTTATTACTTTGTTATAAGCTAAATTAATTTAGTTAGTTATGATCTTAAAAATAAAAATGTTACATGCCTAGTTGCGGGTACTAGGCGCACGGAAAGTATGCACCACCTGCAAAAAGAAGCAATGTGTGCATAATGCAACATATTTTCACTATTGTATTTTTTGTGTCACCATATAGAAGCCATTTTAAAATGTAAACGTATTTAGGTTGTCCTAATTATTATGACTCATACAAAACAATAGCGTTTTACATCTGCTGCTAAAAGATAAACAATAAGTACATACCTACTGTTGTACCTATTAATTTTATGCATATGCCATCTCATTTCCATAACGGCTAGGCACAGTCAGAATTTGAGTAACGTACTTTTATTATTTATTCTTGACAAACTGTCGTCTTAAAATTTAAAGACACATAACCAGTTTGTTGGGGATTCCCCGCTGCGTAGTACAAAAATAACTGTCTGTTCTTCTAGGCTTGGTATACCAATAAAATAATGGCTAGGTCGTCAACGAAATTTGAGTTTAATAATTTGTTTTTTTAAATCTTGACTAACTCTTAAACCCGTCGTCAGCTAGGATTAAAATGTTAGTTAATATTGAAAAATGTACTTATAACAATTTTCAAGGCACATTAACTATTTGGGGATTCCTCGCTGTCTAGTAAAGAAAATAACCTGTCCTTCTAGGCTTGATCGCGTCACTGCCACTAAAATTTATCTACGTAGCTGAGTGATCCTTTTGATTAAATGAATTATTTTGACTTTTTCTCTCTTTTTGCTTTACTAGGTTTTTCGAACTGGTGTGGTGAAAGGATTTCAAGTGCACCTAAAAGAGGCTTTTGTGCACTACAACTTTGACCTTTAAATAAGTTAACTAAGTTAGTTTGTTGCCTGCTCTTCTTGGCTTGGTCGCGTGGAACTGGTATCTTGACTCACCTAGCTTAAAGACGTTTCTTTCTTCTTTTAAGGCCTGCGCACACCTAGGTCGCGGGCGATGGCGATCAGTTAAACGCTATATTTGACAGCGTTTCATTGATTGCCATCGCCAGCAACCTAGGTGTGTGCATGCCTTTAAATTATGCCATTCCGTGCAGTTTAAAACTCAAATTCCCAGAATGATAGAACAATGATCATTTCAACTTATGAGGATGACCTATTTTGGTTATCATGCGTTCTGCGTAGCTGTAATTAAAAACAAAGATAAAAACCAGTATTGTTTATTAATTGACAAAAAGGTGGCATTGTGGTCAGATGACCTTATAATTATCTTAAAAAAACCGTGTCAGTCTGGGAATACATATAGAAGTGAAAACTTGAACATTGAAATGTAACCCCCGGGCTCTCACCTCCCCCGACTTTTGGCGAAGTTTGTCAATCTTTGCCGAGGAGGTCAAAGAAGGTCAACTCAAAAAAGCTCAAGCTTGCTAAAGAAGATTTCACTTTAAAAATATCATTTCATTTTGTTCTAGTAGGTATATTTTTCTCTTGCATATAATTAATTCAGTTAAAATTGAACACCGGAAGCTTCAATTATTTTAATAATTATTTTGAACAAAAACTGCAGTAACCAAGCTCTTAGCGTGCGTAATATTGATGTTTAAGTCTAAGTCAAAGACAAAAATATGTTTACAATAACTCAATAAAATTGTATTAATTTCAAATCCAAGAATCACTTTGAAACGTCTTAAAGCTAGGTAAGTCTAGGTGCCAGTTCCACGCAACCAAGCCTAGAAGAACAGGCAACAAACTACGGCTCGATTCCTACCGTTTTTTATTCAGTTGTATCAAGGATCACTTTGTAACGTCTTTATGACTTTTTAGTCTTGTGTTTTTCTTAATTCGTTTTTTGGGAGTCAAATTATTGCGTGTGCGTTCAAATTTTCATGACCAAACCGCGCGTAATCGCAAATAAGACATTTGTAAATACCGCAGATTTCCCTTGAAATATTTACAAAACATTGATTGTTTTATCAGCACATAACTTATTGTGAATGTGTCACAATACAATATTATTGTCCAAAATCGGAAAACATAATCGGTTGTAATAACCGATTTGAACAACAAATGCTTGATGAACGAAGGACAACCCGACCTATGTAGTACCGCCACGTCGGTGTCATAATAGAAACGTTTGCTTAGTTAGTATATTTAGTAAGTAAGATTAGTAAAACTGTTTAGGTCGGAGAAATAAAGGCTTTTGAGTTCTTAGGGTAGGTATTATGTAGCCTGTTTCATACTATAATTCACAATTATTAAAATTAAATATGAACGCTGTTAAATATCGCTGTCATATTTGACAGAGTTTTACTGATCGCCACCGCAGAACGCAGAATGTGTGCAAGGCTTAGACAGTTTTTTAATTCTTATTTACAAAATGTACAAAATACACAAGAAACAGTTGAGCTATCTGCAGATCGTTACAAACGATCTAGAGATAGCTCAATATTTGTTTAATTGTAAGTTTCTTTGTGTAAATAAATAGACATATCATTCTTATTTAAAATTGAATAATAACATGACGTGTCACTTGTTCGAAAGAACCATTGAAAATAATGTAATTGACCATTGGTAGATATTGGTACTCAGATGTTTTATTTTGATAATTATAAAATTTTAATAAATATTTTATCAATAGTTTTTTTTTTGTTCCAACAACTTAATTTTATTTACACAAAGAAACTTACAATTTAAACAAAATATTTACAAAATACACAAGAAACAGTTGAGCCGTTATAAACGATCTAGAGATAGCTCAACTGATACAAATCAGTGCCAGACGGAGAAAAATAAAATTGTAATTAAAATTAAAATTGTATTAGAAAATTAAATGAATAAAGGCGTTCTGACCTTGAAAATTGAGTTTTATCGACCGCAAGTGCAAGGTCATTTTAGGGCACGTAACCTTATGATCCTTCTATTTAGTGGCCAGTTGCAGCCACCAGAACCAGTTATAAACCAGTTAACAGTTTGAATGGTCTCTCAGTTAGCTCTGCCTTCTGGGCCGTAGGTCGTGGGTTCGATCACCACCAAGAACAAATATTTGAGTGGTGAAAATATATGATTGTTCTCTATCTGGGTTTTATAGTGTATATTCGAAGTATGTATTTACAAAAAAATAAGCATAAAAGTATTATATTAGCTATCTGGTTCCCAAGTTCGGCTTAATTTAGTGGGCTAGATAGTGTTTTGTGGGCTGTCCACAATATTAGTTTATTTTATCTTATTAATAAGGCTTATTCAGGCTGTATTGTATATTATTATAAGCTCTTTTCCCCCACATTACTCTTAGATTCATTAGTTTTGTAAATAAATCCTTGCTTTGCCTTATAACATTATCTGATTGGCTACAAACGATATGACACGTTTGATGTGATTGGCTAAAATAATTAGAATTATTTATTAATCGTCAGAATTACAGATAAATTATAGACTTACTAGCGGCCTTCCGCGGCTTCGCTCGCCGTTACCGTTCCCGTTGAAAAAAAAAAAAACCTTTTAAACCTTCTCTGGTTCTCCACAAATAATTTAAGAACAAAATCAGCCAAGTCGGTCCAGCCGTTATCGAGTTATAGCGTCAGGAAGGAAAACCTGACTTATTTTTATAATATAGTGGATAAGATTGAAAAACACGTAGAAAAAAATACTGTTTTGAATTAATAAATAACACACAAAATATAAATGTTATAAATTATGCCACCATGCCTATTTCTGCCGTGAAGCAGCATTGCTGTGTTTGAAGGGTGTGGGTGACAGTGACATTACTGGCACGTGAGGCTAAACATCTGTATGCCTCAAGTTGACGGACACAGAGGAGTGCATCGTGAGGCACGTTCCTGTCGCGTGTGACCTACAAGGCAATACTTTGTTATAGGCAATGGTTACCACTAAACATCAGGTGGGCGATATGCGTGTTCCATTAGCTAGTTGTATAAAAAAAATAGATAAGTAACACACTAAAAATTATAACCTTCACGTATTTTTCTAGAAACAAAAAGAGGTTAGGTATTGGGAATGTTAGTTTGATATCGAAAACACGATGATAAAATACATACCGAAGACACGTTTTCAATTTTATTAACGCTTAAACAACAATAAACAGTAACGATAAAACGAACTCCATAAAAAATGATTCAAACCACACGTTCAAAACCGGTTTCAATTTCAATTATAGCAAACAAAACAGCGTCAGCGCAGTAATATAATCGCATTGAGATTCGAGCAGGAAAAAGTTATATTGTAATCTGTGGTACAACGCAGTTGATAAGCTAGAAGGCTCTCGTGCACACCTATACATACATAACACACTTATAGCTAACTACTAACTATACAAATAGCCAACTACGAACTGACAACCGTTGGGGAATTAAGGTTCTCGAATGGCGACCACGAACCGGAAGACGAAAAGTAGGACGCCCCCCACCAGATGGACTGACGACATTGTTAAGATCGCAGGACGTCGGTGGATGGAAAGGGCTCAGAATCGTTCTTACTGGAAATGTGTAGGGGAGGCCTATGTCCAGCAGTGGACTTCTTCAGGCTGATGATGATGACTAACTATAGCTTTTTAGCAGTTGGATCGACTGGCCTCTCAGCTCTTTTGGCAGTAGCTCTGCCTTCTGCGTAGTCATGGGTTCGATCCCCACCGAGAACAAATATTTGTCTGGTGAACACAGATGTTTATTCTCTGCATGGGTGTTAGATTGTATTCTAAGTAATCATTTACAAAAAAAAATCTATAAGTATTATATCAGTTATCTGGTTCCCATAGTACAAGCTCTGCTTAGTTTGGGGCCAAATAGTGTGGTATGGATTGTCTACCAAATTTATTTATTTATTATGAATTTAATTATTGTCGGAATGAACACATTTTGTGGTAAGAAGGTTATCTGTTATGAGTTTTAGAGGTAGGCTGTTTGTTTGACGTGCTTTTGTCAGACAAGGTAACCGATATGCTAATGTTTGTCTCGCCGCCCGTCTCAAATATGTCAATAAGGAAAACTAAAGAAAAATGGACAAAATATGCGTCAAGTTTACAAAAGAGCCTCTTTGAGGTACATTTAAAATCCTTTCACCACACTGGTTCAAAAGAACGAGTGTCACTAAAGAAGTGCAAGTGGTTGCCGATACAACTTTTGTCTGAGGAATTTCTACAACTGTTATTTTATTTTTTGCAGTATGTCAGTGAATTCCATCAACAGAGATCCGATGTTGAGTCGGTGCTGCTGCTGCATTCCTCTGAGGATCGGTTGCTTCATCCTCGGATACATCAGCTTGGTAAGTCTACTGGGGCTTATACTGTTGGGGAATGTAAAGGTGCCTGAAGACCTGAAGAAAAAATATAGGATGCTCTGACTGACGGCATTGTGAAGATTGCGGGAAATCTGTAGATAGGGGGTCAAAATCGTTCTTCCAATGTAAACGGACTCATCATCAGCCTGAAGAAGTTCATTGCTGGACATAGGGCTCCCCTACACATTTCCAGGAAGAACAATTCTTAGCCGAGCCGAGCTGAGCGTAAACCGTCTAAGGACGATTAATCCTGAGATGATGGTATAAGTGTTGGGCAAGCCTGTTTCATCTAAAATTATGTCCCTAGCACTACAGCATCCCGTTAATAGGGGCTTGAGGGAACAGTTACCCCTGACGCTGCATAAATAACATGAATTTAATATGGCTTCATCACTTTGATCCCCAATCATGGCTCATGTCAAATACATTATTTGCACTTTTTTCACGACTATACTCTGTCCAGTCAAATTAAACAAAGATAAACTGGGATAAAATGCTCTTTAGCATTAAGTGTGCCTATTATAGTAACGATACAATTTTTGTTTTAGTGCAATAAAGAATTTTCTATCTGTCGAGTTGCTAATCTGTCCAGCAGCTATTATATCCAGTTGAGTTTCAGTCCAGCAGGCCTACCATGAGCTCTGTCTGGCTCTGTCTTTGGCTCTGGTTTTGAGTCTGTGTGTGTGCTCACCAGTGCATTATACTGTGTATGTGACGTTTTGACGTAGGATTTATTTAGTCAACACTCACACAGACACAAAACCAGAACCAGAGACAGAGCCAGAGCCAGACATGGTAGGTAGAGTTCATGGTAGGCCTACAGAAGTGAAGAACCCATATGCTTTGTAGACGTAGACATGCCCATAGATCTCAAACCTAAAACCGACTTAAATCCTCCAGGAAGTACTAATAGCTAATACTAACAGCTCCATCTCTTTTCAGTTTGTCAACTCCATCCGCACTTTCTTCTTCGTGGCACTGACCCTGTACTGTGGCCTCAAGACCCATGGCTTCGACCACATCGACCCTGCGGTACCAGACATGGACGATGACGAGCCACGGACCATTGCCTTGGACAGCAGACTAGCGGCTATGGACCAACAGACCATTCAAATTGTGGGATGGTCGCTGATTGTCATGACTATTTGTGATCTGATCTGGCTGGCAGTCAATATTGCTTGCTTGGTTGGAATACATAAGGTTAGTTTCTTTTTTTCTATTGTAAATAATGCAGGAGTTCAACCTCGTATACTCCTTTCAGATTTTAGTTTGGTGGCATTGGTGGTAAAGTAAGTTCTTTTGTGTTAATGGCCCAATCTGGCAAAAGGTTTCTTAGGTGGCCTCAAGGTCTCCATCATGGCTAGGGCTAACATGCCCAGTGTCCAGTTTTCATTTGTAAAAGGATCATACAAAAAAACGGTAGGAACCAAGACGTAGTTTGTTGCTTGTTCTTCTAGGCTTGGTTGCGTGGAACTTGCACCTAGACTCGCCTAGAAGTGATCCTTGTGATACTACTACTACTAAATGAATACATCTTTGACTTTGATTTTGACTGTGATAGCTCCTTCCCACCTGTGTGTGATATCGCGCACGGAGGCGGATCAGCTCGCACGACACACCATGGGAACGGTCTCGTGCGCCGAGGTGCGCGGTAGCACAGGAGTTACGGCCCTTTCTGTGTGCGTTGCCGTACGTCGTCGTCGGCTGTGCGTGATGATTTGCACGCACGCACCGTAGGAAGGCAGCATGAGTGTGACATGCCCTTTGAAGCATGAAAGCGTTTAGATGTAAAAGCTACTAGCGGCCATGTCACGAGCGCAAATGACAAAACACTACAGAAAGTTTTCTAAGTTTTCTGAATGATGCAAACAGTATTTTTCTCTAACCAAATCTAGAAAGATCATACATAATTCATCAGTTTGTTTAGGTATGTGAAGCAGTCCTAGCAATAATATAAAACCAACGACAAAACTACAACTCTTCGTGACATAAGCGACGCGAAAAGTACACACTACACGCCATAAAACGTAGAGAACTCCTTCCTTATTTCAGCACCAAATAATACTCCCAAAAATACTTCCTGCACTTGTTTACAGAGCTATAAAAATAACGGTTGTCTAGTGTGGGTCGCAATAAACAAAATGTGGTCGTGAATGGGTCACAGAGTGTGGTGAGCGCATTTTGGTTCATTATTATGACTAAAAAGAAAAAAATACTCTATTACTCATATAAAAACTTAGTTACATGCAAGTATTGCATAAAAAACTTCATTTCGTGATCACAAGACCAAACTACGGTCAATAATGTAACCACGGCATTACAGATTCTTCTTATCGTCACTGGTTCTATCAAACCAGTGTGATGAAAGGATTTCAAGTGCGCTTCAGAGGCTCATTTTGTGCACTACTACTACTTTAGTACTACGGATGATCTCATGAAAGCATTTCTAAACCCGAACGGTGTGCGTAAGCCTCAAAATCATTCTTCCTGGAACTGTATTGAGAGACCTAAGGATTAGCAGTACATTTCTTCATTTGTATTTTATAGAGATTGTTTTAAATAATCTATAGGTATTGTTTGTACTAATAAGCAAGATGTTAAGCAGTAGCTGAGCTGACACGGAAGACCAGCGTTATAGTGGTGCTCGCTGCTTGCTAGCATAATTTCGCCGAGTGACGGCCAATTTTTGTGTCATTGTTACTTGTATAATTATCATCGTTGTGTCATATTTTTGTGTGGCATAAAAATAAATAGCTTTTGATTTGATTTGATTTCACAGCACAGTTTTGAGATTACTCAAAGTATAACGTAAACCATGCTATAAAGGCGAATATAATCTCAGGCATAATAATTGGTAAAGTCAATGTTGATTTAAGGCTGAGTCCTGCTTCGGAATTTTCGGGACATTTAAAAATTAACTGCCTGTGGTTTGTGTAAAAGAGCATGGCTTTATGGGTTTGTATTTATGTAAAAAGCAGGTTTTACAGCGCAGAGATACGCAATATAACATGGAGCCTGTTTTCTTCCTTATGGAATTTTCAATGCTTCTACTCAAATCTATCCCTTTGTAAAATCAATAGAAACGTGTGGTAATGTCAAACTTAACCATATTTCTTCCTATTCTCAGTCATATTTAAGTTATTTTTGAACGAAACTCAGATTTTTTTTTATTACTTTCAGAAAAACAAAATCAATAGACATTGTGTGACAATACTAAAATTAAAAATATTATCTATAATCTCAGTTTTAGTAACGTCATTTTTGAAAAAAACTCAAAAAGGTTTTGTACTAGTGCCTAAAAATGTAGATGCCACCAGCAGCGCCTTGCCACGGCATGCCAAGCCGCTTCACTTCGTATGTTAAAACGAGCGCCAGCGCCAGAGTCCTTGGCATGTCGTTGCCTACCGCAATACGCCACGGCATCCTGCTGCTGGAGCCCGTGGCGCGTCTTTTAATGCCGTGGAATGTATTTTATTCGATGCCACGGCATCATTTTAGAGCATAGCAATTTATATCGTATTTCTATATAGATACTTACGTTTAAATGTCCCTTAGTAAAAATTTAAATACCTTGCCACGCCGTCTAGGCCATTTAAGCATTATACAGGTACCTACAGGCAACCTGTTTTCTCCGCAAAACGGTTCATTGCACTGGACTCCAGCCAGCTTAAAGAGTCAAAATGCACGACATTTATTATGGCGAGTTACAGGGCGAAGAGCTCATGCATAAAAAATAATAGCTTTCGTGCCATTGTTATTTATGGCCCTTTGTCGACTTTCGGGAATTTTAATGCTGATTTTTAAAAGAGAGTTATGGAAGATTTTCCTCGTTTTGGTCTGTTTTTCTTTTGTTGCGTTGACAGACAGTATTTTTTGTTAAAATTGCTGTTTGAAATTTCTCGGAAAAGCGAATTTATTTTGTGGATTTTTTTTTTATTTAATAAGGATAGGTTCGCTGATTTCAGACGTTTATTGACTAATGAGATCGTTGCTCGAGGCACTTTCTCAAGATTTTAAAATACGACGATATCCGTTCAAATTTCTAAGAAAGCAACTTGCTATCCAAATTTTAAATCTCGTCTTATTTACACTCGCCTGATGCCATTTGTCTTGTCAGTCTTCTATCATCCATCGTTACTCGAACTAATAATAATATTATTCACACTGTGTCACTTTCAAACCCGTGTGGTGAAAGGAGTGCGTCTCAAAGAGGCTGCTTACATACGTTTGACACATGTTTTCAAACTTATGTTTTTTTATATGCTGGTTTCCTCACGATGTATGCAAAATAATAATTATGAATACAACTAAATCAAACAGAGGTTAAGTTAAGAGTACCTCTTATACTAAACAGTTGTTATCGCAGTTTTGCTGTGTCATAGTTGTCATCGGAAACTCGTTCTGGCGTGTGCAAAATATTCTTTGTCCATGTTTGCTCCATTGTAGTGTTTTAAATGTTTTGTGAAATATAACACTGAGCTGCAGCTCTTGCGTCATACTCATAATATTTATTTCAACTAGCAGCGAGCCCGGCATTGCTCGGGTATTCCAGAATGTTCAACATTTTAGAACGCTTAGGAGTATTTTATTCTGGAACACTGGCAAAATGTAGAATCTTTAGAAAAAGATAAACAAAAAGAAGTCCGTGTTAAAAAATGTTATGCATACATTTCAAAATTGTTGCCTCCCACAACCACCGCCCATCAATTCTGTCCAAACCCCTATTCACTACTGGAAACCGAGGGGTATAACTAGCGGCACATAACTTTAGCGCTGAGCGATACGCGGAGGTGATAGCTGCGCATGCGTCACACTTGCGCACAGCCACACATTCAGTCTGCGCGACATGCGCACACTGAATGTGTCGATGTGTGCAAGTGTCTTATTGGTCCGGAGAGCGGAGTGCGACTGGAGAGCCAATCAGCGCTACGCACGCCCGCCCTTCATACCGCTAGCCCCCTTATTTTTGACTTCTGCGCAATAACAGTCATCGCTTAAGTTATGTGCCGCTATCTATATCTACCACCACAATTTTGATCCTTTACTTAAGTACAAAAACTAGTTAGGCAAATCTTTTAAAATGCGAGCGAGAAGTACCTACATTTACGGTGGTCTTTGCCATAAATTACGACTTACTTACATTCGATGCCTACATCGAACGTATTCTAGAATGATCGTTTCCCTCTCACCAATGGGGTTAATGAGATGTCAATTGACAAGACCAGACATACAGTTCAATGAACTGAATGCACCAATCAATCGACAGTTGCAATGTCCTTCATGACTCTCATCTGATTTGAGTTTACAAGTACCAGAAGTGACTTCTCTATTGATGGGTAGTGAGTAAGTGAGTAGTGAGTGATTTGCTATTCTTGGACAAATTCTACGCTTAGTTTATCAAATTTAATAGAATAATTTTGAGTAATTTGCATTAAAAGTTCCGTTCGTATTTAGATTGTCGTGTGAACGGCCATGTCTTCTCCATCGGCCATCTTGAATTTCGGCTTCCGGTTCTTATTCACCATACTTTTTATTTTGTTTTAGTAACCGTTTTAAAATAAGAAAGGAGGATTCATTTCGGTTGTATTTTTAATTTTCTTATAATGTTTGTCGAAGGCGGCTACAGAATGGTGGCCAAGGGATGCTCAAAGACCTAGAGGCAGACCACCCGCCCGTTGGTCGAACGACATTGTTGCAAGTGCTGGGAATGAGTGGATGAGACTTGCGAGGGACCGAAAAGAGTGGCGCAATAAAGGCTTATAGTCAGCAGTGGGTGCAAATGGGCTGATGATGATGATGATAATGTTCGTTATGTCAAACCGAAACACAAAGAACTCTGCTACTACTAATTATGTTGTGTCTTGGTATTCAAAGTGGTTTCTGCTTCCTCTTTGCGTGACCAAAGCTAATTCCTCATCCAGTCTCCAATATCCTCCTACAAATGCACTTATCAAAATGTCTCTTTATTCCAGAAACGCCCCGGCCCCATCAGAACCTACGTGGGCTTCGCCACCTTCCGTCTACTCCTGACCATGGCTGGCTACATGTACCAGCTGAGCTCTGTCAATGACAGTGGAAACCCTCATATCATCGCACACTGCATCGACCTTGGTAAGTAATAGGAACCGAGCCGCAGTTTGTTGCCTGTTCTTCAGGCTTGGTCGCGTGGAACTGGCACTTAGACTCACCTAGCTTTAAGAAGTGATCCCAATACTCAATACATTTATTGCATAAACATGGTTTAGTTTAGGTACTACATAGTTCTTAGTAGAGTTGCCGCGAATAGTGGTTATAGCGAATAGTCGAATACCGATTAATCGCCATTCACTTTGGCGAATAGTCGAATAACTCGACATCACTATTCGACATAAAAAACACAATTTCTTCTAAGGTTGTGAGAAAAGAAAACAATAAAGTTAAAGAAATCTGTTTCGTGTTATACATAGTTATTTACATAATTATGTAGTACGTAAATTTAATTTTCCACTTTTAAATGCTGGCAACCCTTTTCATAGGTTTTATGTTACTTGATGCTACGTAACCCTTCATGGGCGAGTCCGACTCGCACTTGGCTACTTTTTTATTATAGGGGATTTCCCGCTCAATCAATACGCTTGTGTTTAGGATAGGCGGCACGCATTTGTTATTTGATTTTAGACAATTTAATTTCATGAATATGATAGGCACAGGCACATATTACAGATAATAATCGATATTTTGTATTGTTTTAATAGGGAAAATAATTAAAAAAATGTTTACTCATTAGTTTTTTTGTTCATTAAAAGTTTATTTTAGACGACTATTCGCCGAATGCCGAATAATACTAGCTATTATTCGGTATTCGACGAATATCAAAAAAAATTCGAGTAATGCCGAATACCGAATAATAGCTAGTATTCGCGGCAACTCTAGTTCTTAGGTTCCTCCTCCATCCTTGATTAGGATCCTTGAGTTAATACTGAATTTTGAGTACATCATGACTCTTTTGTCAACAGAAAACTTACTCTTAGCTGGACACTTCAGTTGGTCATATTTGAGATTTTTAACAAACTTCAAATAAAAAGGAAGTTCTCAATTCGGTAGTTTTTCTATGTTTGATAACGCATAACTTCGTCATTTATGAGCCGATTTGAACAATATTTTTTTTATCTGAAAGATTAACTTCCAGATTAATGTAGATTCATTCAATAAAATCGGTCCAGCAGTTAGAGTCAGCTTCTCAAGTTTTTTAAACTTATGTAAAATGATCGACATTGTTAAGATCGTGGCAAATTGTTGGAAAAAATTAAAAAACCAAACCGTCCCTTGCCTTCCCTCAATTCGCGTAGAACGGACTCCTTTTACCTATTTCATAAAGGCCCCGCGACATAACATGACAACAATACAAGCTTCGTTTTCGTGCTTTCACTGACTTTGCTCGCTTGGTTCTATAAGTAACAAATCAAGTGGCTCTCGGCCTAATTGCCCAATGCCTTTAAACAAACAAACATCCATCCACCCATCCATACTTACAAACTTTCGCGTTAATAATATTAGTAAGATTTAGCGACGATCAACGATGCTAACTATGTGTTATGTGCCCAGTAGGCCTACCATGATCTCTGTCTGGCTCTGTCTCTTTCCTTGTTTTGAGTCTGCGTGAGTGCTCACCAGTTTATTATACTGTGTGTGTGACATTTTGACGTAGAATTTTTGAGTCTGTGTGAGTGCTCACCAGTTTATTATACTGTGTGTTAGGTTTTGACGTTGGATTTATTTAGCCAACACTCACACAGACACAAAACTAGAGACAGAGACAGACAGAGCTCATGGTAGGCCTACAGGTGAGGTATGTTTGAATAACATCGGCTAACAATATTGTTGTGGCGTCCATTCCAACAAATGGCAGTAAATTGCTCGTCAGACTATTGTAATATGACCTTCGCCAACGCCTATTGTCAGCATGTCATTCAAGCTAATTCATGCAACAACGAATAACAAATTTGATACGGTATTTTCAAATATTATTTAAGGCAAAGACCATCGTCGGTGTGTGATGAATTGATGATGTATTGTAATTTTCGCTCGTACATTTTGACCAAGGACAAGGTAGTCGACGCTGACATACGATTTTCATTAGCGTTAAATAGAATGTCATGTTAAATAGTATATTTTTTTAACACACTTAAATTCGAATTAATTTCAAATGTATAGTTTACAATTAGTCCTTTTGCGATTTTTAAAATGTCACTTAGTTATTTAATTATGGGTTTTTCTTTTTTAATCTCAAATTTTCGCACGACCCGCTCTTAAATTGTGAAGCAAATAGTTGTTTAACGTCGTTCAGCGTCTTAACGCTAGCCAGAGTTTGTGAGTGATGTCTGTTTGCACTCAATGTGAGTAACAACGGACCGGATTTTAATGAAATTTGGAATATACATAGCTCGTGAAACGGAGTAATGTTAAAACGGCTTTCTAACCGCTATTCAAAATATATTTTTTTGAATAAAATATCGAAGTTCACTCAACTAATTCAATAATAAGATTAATTATGGCACCGGCACCGGTATTTTAAAAACGTTTATATTGATTTATCAGACACCAAAAACTGAACAAGGCCATCGTAAAAGTATTAAGAGGGAATCACACAGGCGACTCTCCATACAAACGTAGTCCCCTATTTCCTCCCTGGATAATGGTTACTCTAGAGGCATTATCCAGGGAGGAAATAGGGGACTACGTTTGTATGGAGAGTCGCCTGTGTGATGCCCTCTTAAGACCTGTCTAGTTGCCACCTCCTCTTAGTTTTCTTATTCCATGGAACCCGGACGTCCACTTACAAAGATTAAATGTCGCTGATATTCTGTAATCTAATACTGTTTATCAGATCTTATAATTAGGTTGGTAGTACCTAGCCCTGCCTGCTGTGCTGTGGGCCGTGGGTTTGATCCCCACTTGAAGACAAATATTTGTGGGCACCCCACTGGAACTTCACTGCTATTGATATTTCTGTTTTGTAAAAAGATCATACAAAAATATTCTAGGAACCAGATAGCTGCTAAAATACTTATTAAAGTATTTACTTAGAATAAAATATAACACCCAGACAGAAAACAAACATCTGTGTTCACCACACAAATATTTATCCTCGGTGGGAACCGAACCCACAACCTACAGCGCAAAAGGCAGAGTTACTACCAACTGAGCTGAGAGGCCAGTCAAAATAGGTTACTGTCAGTGGTTCCATTTTTTTATTGATTTTATAGTGTTTTACAAGGAAATCACAAAGATTATTAGATTTTTATTTGGGTTCAAATCTTGCTCGGCTCTTAACTTTTGGGAAATTATAAAAATCTTAGTGGTTCCATTGTCACCAATTTTTTTTTTCACGTTTTAAAGTTATTACTTGTTTCTTCCAGGTTTGACTGCTTACTTCATTCTGGTGTACTACATCTACGCCATGAAATTGGAAAAAGAGGCTCTTGAAGTACCACCAGTCCAGGTCAATGACATCGCCTACATCTACCCTACGAAGCTTGACAAGGAACACTTAGTAGTATAATCATCTTCTATTGTTGTTTTTATAATGTACCAACTATTAATTTTAATTCTACTTTTAGGGCAGATTTTTCCAACTTTGGAATAATGATATTCGTTGAATAAAAAAATGTCAACCCTTGTTTTTGACAAGCCTGAAAGAGACGGATATATTTTTATCTGAACGATTAATTTATTTGTAGATTGTTAAATAGGTATTTTACAATCTACAAATAAATACAAATAATATTAAAATACCTGTAATGCAATACAGGTATTTTAATATTTTTTAGTACTTTTAGAACTAATTTTTAAATCAACAGAGTTTTGTCCGTCAGAAAAAAATATAGGTCTCCATCTCATTTTTAGGCTTTAAAAAAACAAGGACTGAATTTATTGGACAAAAAGTGTTATTCTATAGATGGAAAAATTAGTCTTTTATTAGTTATAATATAATCAAACCAATATCGATATTAATTATAATGGAAAAAATTAAATACAGTAAATTTAATGTTTGATTTTTCGTTTAAATAATGTTTATGATTTTTTTCGATAAAATTATAACTACTGTGTATTCTGTTTATTGTCTGCAATAAACGTTTTTTGGTATAATTAATTCTTCGTTTTATTACAAAATAATATTTAAATTTAAGATTAGCCACAAGAACTAATTTATGTTAGAACACACATCAAAACAAATAAATATTGTAGTCAATCCACACAGAACTATCTAGCTCTAAACTCAGCAGAGCTTGTACTATGGGCACCAGATAGCTGATTTAATACACATAATATCTATTTTGTATAAATATAATGTTATAACATGGATAAAATATAAAATAATTGTTCTTGATGGGGATCGAACCCACGACTAACGGCGCAGAAGGCAGAGCAACTACCAAATTAGCTGTGAGGGCTGTGAACTATAGTTCTCTTGGATCTGTTTCTTGATGATCCTTGTGATTCTTTCTTTCTTGTGAACTTTTTTAGAAGTAGTAGAAGTAGTCAGTAGTTTTCTAGCCTTTAGTGTTCCAGACATGACGGGTTGCACACCTATCACCGTTCCTAGAACAAAAAGAGTTGGCCTTGTTAGATTTACTCTTTTTTTCTCTTTAAGTGTTTTTCGTTGGAATAAAAAACAGGGGCTTAAAATGTCTGATACTATGCTTACTTACTTAACAGTTAATCCAAAAAAGGTGAGTTTTCAATAAACTGAGTTATTATTTAAAATTCTTCGTAAAATCCCATCCTATTTCAAAATATAGGGCGACCAGTGCCCCTAGCACAAGTTATTGGATTATAAATGAAAGCAATTTAGTTAGTTTCAATATACTATAAAATTATGAAGTTGCAGCTTAGGAAATCTAATTTAAAAGGGAAATAAATTAGAATAATAGTTATCATGTCTGCAACGCTGCGAAAGAAGATTTTTATACTTCTAAGTAAGCAAAGTTTTTTTATACAACTAGGTAAGGGAACAAGCATACAGCCCACCTGATGTTAAGTGGTAACCATCGCCTATATCAAAGCCTTGGAGGTCACGCACGGCAGGAACAGGAACGTGCCTTACGATGCATTGCCCTGCGTCCATCAACTTGAAGCATACAGGCTTTCAGCCCCACGTGCAAGTAATTTCACCGGCACTCTTCAGACCGAAACATAGTAATGCTGCTTCACGGCAGAAATAGGTAGTACTTCCCCGGATGAGCCCTTCACAAAGAGCTCTACTACTACTAAAAGATGCATATGGAAAGTTATATAATGTGTTACTGAGGTCAGTGCGTCGATTCCAGCAACACTGCTCGATCGAGAGATCGCTGAATCCACGTTCCATTTTCAAAATTTTCAAACAAAATCAATGTGAGTTGTCATATTTTGGTTGAAAAATTTGAAAAAATTTGAAAATGGAACGCGGATTCAGCGATCACTCAATCGAGCCGTGTTGCTGAAATCGACGCCCAGTACCCATATTCAGAGTTTCACTCGATCAGTCTCGCTTCACCCACGCGTCCCTCCCCCCTCCTTCACTGCCATAGCCGGTTACAGACCACTCAGCATAATCTCTGAAGCTCAGGCGCTAAGACGAGAAAATGGTTACTAGCATTTGCATTTTAAATTGTGTTTAAAGTGACCTATTTTAAAGGCCGGTACACAGAAGCGAGATGCTATGGCAACGCCAGAAATAGCAAAATGTTCTCCTCTGTTGCTTTGTAACGTCAAACCCAGCGATTAATCTGCTCTTTTTAACCGACTTCAAGTCAAGGAGGAGGCTCTCAAATTGGTAGTTTTTTTATGTTTGTTATCGCATAACTTCGTTATTAGGTATATAAGTCGATTTGAAAAGCACTTTTTTTATCTAAAAGGTAATATTTACAAATTGCTTCCATATGTCGTAATTTCATTAAAATTCGTTCAGCAGTATGGTCTTAAAGTCGGTTTCTCCAGTTTTTGAAACTTACATTATCCGTCATTTTATCACCTGAGTATGAGGACCACGAACTGGAAGAAGAAAGGTGAGATAAATCTCCTCCCCATCGACAAAAGACATTGTAAAAATAGAGGGATGCCGAAGCAAGCCTAAAGTGATTCTTCCTGGAAATCTACACAGAAGAAATCCTATCCTTGAAATTTGGAGGGGGTGCTCTTTATGAAAAGTGTAGGCACACTTCTTATTTTCATCGTGCCAATGGTTAGAAAGAAAGAAAGAAAGAAAATACATTTATTTGTCACAATGGCGTAGGTATACGTACCTAAGACATATACATTAAAACACAGAATGGACAGCTGAAGACAGCGAGAAAATGTAGGTACATAACAACATTATAAAAAAAAATGTATTCAAGTATCAGCTATCCGGTTCCCATATTACAAGCTCTGCTTAGTTTGGGGCTGGGTAGTGTTTTGTGAATTGTCCACAATATTTATTTATTGATCTTCTTTCAAACCAGTATGGTTTAAGGATATCAATTGCGCCTTAGAGGCTTTGTGCACTCAACTTTTCGATCTTTTTAGATCCTACAACATCTAGGTACACTTAGAAAGGGGTTATAAAAATTAAACCCCTAAAAGAATGTAGCGGGGGTTGAAGTTTGTATGGGGAAAGCTTAACGCGAGCGAAGTCGCGTGGATTTCGACTAGTCGATGATAAACGCCAAAATGCCAGTCTTTCAACTTTATAGCGTCACTACTATGTACATACTTGGAGTATCTGACGTCTTCAACGGTGATTGAAAGCCACCATAAACTGCTGCTAGAGGCACTAAACTCAAATAAGACAGTCACGTCCTTAGAGTCTGCGCAAAATAAATCTGCGGGCGATAAATGAACAAAATAAAAAGAAAAATTATTCGAAATAATCTCTCAATCACGAATATGAAATAGCATTATGCGCAATACCAGTTTAATGTTATACACACACTTACACACTTGCGCCTTCTCATCTGCCAAGGACATCCGTTGTGGCGGGCGCGGCGGCAGATCTGGCCGAGGATCTCAAGAGGCGCAAATATGCAGGTCTCGACAGAGCCTACTTATTTGCTCCTCTTGGGGTTGAGACTCTGGGTCCGTGGGGAACCGAGGCCTCGCGGGTCTTCAAAATTTTGTCTAGGCGACTGATCGAGGCGACGCGTGACCCAAGAGCTGGTGGGTATCTGGCGCAGCGCATAAGCATTGCTATTCAGCGTGGCAATGCCGCCAGCGTCTTGGGGACGCTTCCGTCTGGCACTGATTTGGATCAGTTGAGCTATCTCTAGATCGTTTGTAACGATCTCCAGATAGCTCAACTGTTTCTTGTGTATTTTGTACATTTTGTAAATATTTGTTTAATTGTAAGTTTCTTTGTGTAAATAAATATAATAATATATTTGTTTAATGTTTGTGCTCGGAAGATATATTTTCCTGACCAGTTTTTTCATGTTTTTCGCCATCTGTCACGCGTAGAGCTATCTTGCGCGCACTTTACCAGTTTTCTCGATCTCAGCAAAATTAAATGTCAACAAGAATAAAACCTTTTTATATTTGATTCGAAAGCGGCTAAATTGGACGGCAAATATTTGAATAATATTTAGACAAGGTCAAAACGGCCAAGCGATGCAGTTAAATTTGATCTTCATCATTTTCTTGTCCATATCATCCCCAGGTTTTCATTGTATGTTATTTTAATAAGATTGAACTTATTAAAATAACATACAATGAAAACATATAGTTTTTCCATCGCTTATAGCAAAGCATTGCCTCGTAGGTCACGCACGTCAGGAAAGTTCACACCCTTCAAACGGAAACACAGCAATGCTGCTTCACGGCAGAAATAGGCATGGTGGTAGTACGCACCCGCACGAGCCACACACAAAGAGGTCTATTTTTACTTAACCCCCCCCCCCCCCCATTCTATCATCGGACCACTAGACGTAACCCTGTTTTTGAGCGACTTCAAATGAAAAATAGGTTTTCAATTTGGTTCTCGCGTAACTTCGTCATTTATTAACCGATTTGAAAAAATAGTTTTTATTTGAAATGTAACTTACTTTAAATTTTATCAAAATCGGTTCAGCAGTTTGGCCATGAAGTCAGTTTTTGACGTGATAACGTCTTATAAATCGATGGAGCCGGCTGCACGCACGAAAAAACATGATTCATGCGTCGTTACGCCGTTTCGTCGTTCCATTTACCTGAGCCCGAGCCCGGGTCGGGTAATGGGTAAGGGTAAATGAGGGTAAGGGTAAATGAGGGTAAGGGTAAGGGTTCGGTCGGGTTCCGGGTCCGGGTCCGAGAGTTCGAGTCCGAGTCCGAGTCCGAGTCCGAGTCCGCGAGCATTTTCTTATGACGTTATCACGTTCAACTATCGTCAGTAAACCGACTTTACAGACAACCGATTTTTTTTTAAGCTTTTAGTCTGTCTGTGTCTGATAGTACGGTCGTGTGTTCGAATCCTTATCTACCGTCACTTGAAGATGTGTTTTTATGTCGAACCTCTAGTCTAATGTAAACCGCTTTGAGTATGAATACATGGAGCAAAAACCGGGTTCGTGAACACACCCGGGCTTAGGGTCGCATGTACCGGATATCCTCCTGTCAGCCCCCGTCATGTTCCCGGATTATTTATCTTCAAAAGAGGCTTGTTTTGGTATTTAGGGTTCACTGGACCGACTGGCCTCTCAGCTCAGTTGGTGGTTTGCCTTCTGCGCTGTAGAACGTGGGTTCGACCCCTACTGAGAACAAATATTTGTGTGGTGAATACAGTGCTTGTTATATTGTATTCGTAGTATTTTATTACAAAAAATGCTTTCTACCAGATAAACGGAGCTGAAACGTGGACACTCACGGTAGAACGGGTCCATAGACTAAATATAGCTCGGCGAGCTATGGAGTGGGCTAAGGTAGTATGGGAGTAAAGTAAAGAAAACAGGCTTTTGCATCTATTGTAGATGATTTATAGCCTCCGTCACAACTGGTCACATTCGCAACAGGACAGATTAGCAACTGGGCCGAATATAATCGTGAAAAAAAACAGGGGCAGCTCGTGATTACTCAAGCCGTAGGGCGTGGGCAGCTATAGTGTCTTGGACAGGATTTTAGATGTGTTAAGCTTGCCCAGCACCTTTATTTTCTAGCTTCTAAGCCATCCTGACAGCTTAGTTCTGTCAGGATGGATAGCCTGATCTAAAGGAATGTCATGGTCAATACGTCCAGGGTGTGGATCCCAGCAACACAAACCACTCAAGCGATCGCGTAAATCGATGTGAGTTGTCGATTTTTGTTTGAAGATTTTGAAAATGGAACGCGGATTCAGCGATCACTCGATCGAGCGGTGTTGCTGGAACCGACGCTCTGAGCTGACTAAGTCACTATCTAGTGAGTAGAGCAAGGTAAACAATCTTTTTTTAAAACAACTATCTGATGGAACAAGCATATGGTCCACCTGATGTTAAGTGGTAACCATCGCCTATAACAAAGCATTGCCTCGAAGGTCACGCATGTCAGGAACGTACCCTACGATGCACTTCCCTGCGTCCACCAACTTGAGGCATACAGATGTTCAGTCTCACGTGGCAGTAATTTCACCGGCACCCACACCCTTCAAACCGAAACACAGCAATGCTGATTTTAAATCAACATCAATTTACACAGTTGGTTGTTGCTGCTTGTTTGCTGCAGGAATAACATTGAGGTTGTATTGCTAGTTGACTCCGCAGCAAGAACTGGGCAAGGCAACAAAACTGATTTAACTTTTGCAGTAATAGTTTCTGTGGCAGGCACAAGTCGCCACAGGGGCATACTGCGGAACGATACTATAACGTTTTTACTTTTTTTTTTTTTGACGAAACATTTTAATCTCGCTCTGAGGCGTTCCATTTAAGATTTGAAGTGCAAGCGAGAGCGCGGAACGAGTGACAAAGAGGTACAATTGGCCTCCGCGTTCGGCAGCGCTTGACATCTGTCTCTCTCCCACTTGAGTGAGCGATGCGTCTGCGTGGACAACTGTATGACGTTGTTACGTTCAACTATCGTCAGTCAACCGACTTTACAGACAACCGATTTTTTAAAGGATTTTTTCTCACAGTTGTTTTTAGCCATGGCTGGCAGATGAAAAGACTAGGTACCTACTAGAAAGTGGTTACCTTTGTCCAAGGGCACTTGCAACACCTGCTAATGTACTGTCAGGCTTTTAGGAAAGTTTTAACCTGCCTTTTGAAGTACTACCTAACCTTCAAATGTAAGCAAAGCTTGTATTGTTTAAGATCAAACCCACACGCAGAACAGAAAATAAGTAAAGCTGCTACAAAAAAAGTTGAACTCATTATCATTGTGCTTACAGAAACAAATATCGCCATATTTTTTTTATTTGAGGCCGAATATAATCTGATCAGTGATCACACTTGATCGCAAGAATCATTTTGAAACGTCTTAAAGCTAGGTGAGTACCTAGATTTCTTTGTGATATCATTGAATTAAAACATATTTGACTTTTGCCAGAGGCGATTTTTTGGAATATTTATGGCGTTATGCTTGATTTGACAGAAACAAAAGACATAGAAGATGACGTTAATCTTGCCAAAAACTTGTTGATTCTCACAAGTTTTTTGGCGTCGAGACCACATCGAAAGATCTTCTCGGTCAAAGCGAGCATAAGATCCCAGTTCCATACGATAAAATCTCGTCTCATTTCAATGTCGTTTTATTCTCGTCTCTCTGCATAGAAGCGGTCCCGTCCTCTCCGCAATACAAGCAACAAAGATTGCAACTTCCGACTTTTGCAACTTAATCTGTCTAAGTGACGTTGATCGATGCTCTGCAAGTTGGGACCAGCGGTTCTGCATTCTGTTATTTGCAACAGCTGCTAATACTATTTGTAAGTTGGTACCTTAACTTCTAATACAGGGTTATTTATTATTAGCTACAAAAACTGACAGGGCCTAATTTTTGGGCCGTGAATATTTGTTTGGCCGAATCAATTTAATTCCTAAACTGATTTAAGTTTTTGTATCAAAATTTTATTTTTATTAATTTATTTACGGTTATTGCATAATGATTGCCATGGAGAACAGGACGATGACCCACCCAGGCGGTGACTGAACGCAGAGTGTCGCCCACGGCACGCGGGCGCGGTTCAAAGGTCAAAATAGGTCAGGTGCCAATGATTCCAAAGGATCTTTATCGATTTTCTCGGGATTTTCATAACAAAACTTTAAAAAATCATTTCATAAATATTTTTTATTTTATTTGTTGAACCTAATTCCTGAGTATTTGCAGCTAATAATGAAAGGAAGTCTATAATAGCGGCTCCGCCTTCCAACTAAAGCCTTACGCATACGCAAATAGCGTTCTGCGATGGTAATCAGTGAAACGCTGTCAAATACACGCCCAAACTCACCCAAATTTCGATAATCCCACATGAAGGGCAAGGAAACGATGCTGATGATAACATTTTTGAATCTATAGATTGAACATTCAATTTAAAATTTAATAATTATAAGTTTAAAAAATTTGAGAAACCGACTTCATTGTCAAACGGCTAAACCGATTTTAATTAAATAATTTTTCAAATCGGCTCACAAATGACGAAGTTATGCGGTAACAAACATAAAAAAAAAATACAACTGAATTGAGAACCTCCTCCCTTTTGATTGGAAGTCGGTTAAAAATAAACGAAAAGCGATTTGTGGAACCTATATTCATTAAGTCAATAAACATTACTTCAATCAATTTTTCAATTACGCTTATGCAATAAATTGGTTCTATCTATAGCGAAGCAAGTAATGTTTAGTAGATGTATCAATTTGAATGGTGAAAACAAAACTAAACCAGTTACGTTTTTACCATTAATGGGGCAAATAAATGGTGCAAACGTAACCTCGGGTATCAGAAGATCAATTTATATAAAACTGTTTTCTATTCACGAATTTTTCCATTTATTTATAAGCAAAGTCAACAAGGTGGAAAGCGGACCAACCAGTGGTTCCAACTTATCAATCCCTTACGCTAGATCTGGCTATTAAAAATAGAATAGAAATAGAACACATTTATTTTACGTCACAACACATGATATCTAGACATAAAAAAAAGGCTTTCATTCAGCATGTTTATCAGTGAAGTTCCAGTGTGTTGCCACTCCAACTTAGTGGGACGTAGGTAATTATACAAGTTTTGACGTAGGATTTATTTAGTCAACACTTACACAGACACAAAACCAGAACCAAAGACAGAGCCAGACAGAGCTCATGGTAGCCACTGTACACGCTGACCGGGACATCCAGCCACGCAATTGATATAATTGTAAACAGGAGAGCATCTAAAATGATACTAAAAGTTATCTATCTATCTACAAATAATGTTTGACTGTCCACCCTACTCCTCAAAATAGAGTTGGCAATACTGCGTCTATCGTAAATCAAAATGTGGCATCTGCAATTTAATAATGACAGGTTGTGGCAGTTTTCGTGGCCTTTGACTTGTGGCAGTTTTAGTGGCCTCTGACTTGCGGTCGCGATTCCAATCTCTGAAGAGCAAGTTTGGAGTTTTAAGTAGATTGCTTTCGATGTTGGTTTTGGTGCCAGAGTTTTGTGACTTTCACGGAATACTCTATTATATTCCTGCTTTTAAGAGATAGTTTTTAAGTTGTAAAGTAACTGACCTCTCAGCTCAGTTGGTATTTGCAAATGGGAACCCACCGAGAACAAGTATAGATAGATAGATAGATAACACTTTATTGTACACAAGGATACATCACAAGTACGAGTAACAGCGTAATAAAATAAAGTACAATTGGCGGCCTTATCGCTGAAAGCGATTTCTTCCAGGCAACCTTAGGATGGAAAGTAGTGAAGAAGCAGAAACGGACGGCGGTGCACGAAGCGTGGTAAAATATAAAATACACACAAATTAAAAATTACAGCATAATATCTAATAACTTTAGAAAAGAAAACTATCCTAATACTTAAATAAAATAAAATAAACTAAAGGCTGGTTTACACTTTGATTAGTGCGAGTGCAGGTGATTAGTGCAGGTGCTTAGTGACAAGGTGTGGACAGCGATTGATTAGTGCAAGTGATTAGTGGGCTGTGTAGTAAAGTGAATAGAAGCGTGTTCTATTTTTTTTGCGAGTGGACTGCGAGTAGCCATCCCGCGCGCCCTCCCTTCCCCCTCACTCGCAGCGTGCCTGCTACTAAACACGTCTGGACAGGAGTGTTTAGCGTTTAGTGTGTAGCGTCGGACGCTTGTTGTTGTAAAAATTGGTAAAGTGGACCGAATACACTCGCAGTGAATTGGACACTACTCGCACTACACACCTGTACTCGCACTAATCACCTGCACTCACACTAATCAAAGTGTAAACCAGCCTTAATACATATACACACCTAAAAGCTAAATGCTACGAGCTACAGGAAATAAAGTATACAAAAGAACTGAAGAGATAACAGATTAACAGAAGAACAGAAGAATTTGCGTGTTGAATGCAGATGATTTTTCTCTGTCTGGGTGTTATATACGGGGAGTAAGGGGAAGAACGGTACAAAGATCTTATCCGGACCCAATTGTCAACCTCACCTGCATGCGACGGCGGCCCTTCTGGTCGCTGCGGTGCTCCCTGCTAGACAACGGACGAGGCCCTGGCGACCGAGCAATGGCGGTATAACCACACACCCAGCTGGAAGAGGCTACAGCGGCCTAGAGGTCTAAATAACCTCTAAAAATACCTGGCGCAGAAGGCAACGGGAAACCACTGCGACTAAACTCCCTAGAGAATCCAATGGAAAGTTCGAATATGTATAGAAGTATGTCATGCGATCCGGCTAACGCCCGGCGCCATCTCCCCGGGCAAGATGGTGTGAAATGTGATACCGGCCATGCACGTGACCAGGCGCCGCATGGAAACAATGCTACTGGTACATTAACAACATCAAGAAACGCCTCGGCTAGGCGGCCCCGCCACATAGCAACTTGGAACGTACGTGGGCTTCTACAAGAGGGGAAACTCAGAATCGTGGAAGATGAAATGAGAAGGAAGAACATCGACATTTTGGGAATCAGCGAGACTCATTGGACAAAATCAGGACATTTTATAACCAATTCGGGAAGCAAGATCTACTTCTCCGGGCCAGAAACAGGAAGCCATGAAGGAGTCGCATTTTTAGTCCCACAATGGCTAGATAAGTACGTCCTCGGCTATAAACCAGTAAATGGCAGGATTATGACCATAAAACTTAACACGGTACCATGCAAGTTAAATGTAATTCAGGTATATGCCCCTACCTCATCTAATTCCACCGAGGAAGAAATAGAGCAGTTCTACGGCACACTCTCACAAACCATGAAAGACATCCCCAAACGCGAGATAACCATGGTCATAGGCGATTTCAATGCTAAGGTTGGCACGACAAAGAATGATGAACACCTGCGACGGACTGTAGGTAGGTTTGGGGTAGGGCTAAGAAATGACAGAGGTGAGCGATTGATACAGTTCTGCGATGAAGAAAGTCTTACGGTTATGAATACCTGTTTCCAGCATCACATCAGGCGCCTTTACACTTGGATATCGCCGGGGGACAGGTATCGAAATCAAATAGATTATATTATGATCCAGTCACGCTGGCGATCATCGATCCTGAATACAACTACTCATCCTGGTGCAGACTGTGGCAGCGATCACCAACTGCTCATGGCCGTGCTGAAGATAAGGGTGAAAAATGTTCAAAGGCCGAAGCTTGCTAAGCCACTAAGAAGAGTTAATATTCCAGAATACCGGGAAAAGATTGAAGGCAGACTCTCGTTAATAAAACATCAAAGCAATAGCAGCAGTGACACCAAATGGGAATTTCTCAAGAATGCTATAGTACAGACTGCCTCCGAAAATGTACTTCCGCAAACGGTCATGAAAGATTTTGTTACTAAGGATACCGCCAAAGTAATACTTGAAAGACGTAAGTTAAAAGAGTCTGGAATTATTACACGAGAAGAGCGGGAACGCTACTCTCATCTATCCAAAGAGGTACAAAGACATTGCCGACAAGATAAAAACACCTACATTGACGGCATCTGCTCTGAACTTGAAACTCATTCCTTGCGGCACGAGACCAAAGATCTCTATCGAAAGCTTAAACAACTGACACACACAAGCAACGTGAAGTCATATGTGATAGAAGACGAGCACGGCCAACTGCTTACGGAACTCGAAGGTGTACTGGAACGCTGGAAGAGATATTGCTCCGAGCTGTATCACTCCAGAGATGACGGCAGACCAGAAGGCATGTTTGATTGGAGTGGAGGAGAACAAGAGCCGGATATTCTGGTAGCAGAAGTGCAGCTTGCGATAGAGGCCCTAAAAAGAGAAAAGTCACCTGGCCGCGATGGAATACCAGCGGAGCTTATAAAGGCTCTTCCACCAGTTGGTATAGACATTCTCACCCAGTTATGTAATGCAGTATGGAAAACGGGACGCTGGCCTAACGACTGGACAGAATCCGTGTTTATACCCATACACAAGAAAGGATCCACCAGCAAATGTGACAATTATAGAACTATTGCTCTTATCCCACACGCAAGTAAAGTTCTGCTCCACATTATTAACCGACGGCTAAAGAATTTCCTCGATTATCAAATTCCAGAAGAACAAGCAGGGTTTGTAAAGGGAAAAGGGACCAGAGAGCAGATCCTTAACATAAGGCAAATCATTGAGAAAAGTCGGGAGTTTAACACCCCAGTTGTCCTGTGTTTTATCGACTACGCCAAGGCCTTTGACTGCGTCCGATGGGAAAAGCTATGGAATGTTCTTCGCGAAATGGGAGTACCCAAACACCTGGTCGCGCTCGTCGGCAGCCTATACACCAACAATCACTCCTTCGTTCGTATCGACTCCGACTGTTCAAATGTGTTTGAGACGAAGAAAGGTGTCCGACAGGGGTGTATCCTTTCACCGCTGCTCTTCAATATTTATGGAGAGTACATAATACGAAGAACACTAGAGAATTGGAATGGTGGGTTTGCCGTGGGTGGCAAAAGAATATCTAACCTTCGCTATGCTGATGATACGACTCTTATAACTACATCGATAGAGGATATGGAGGTACTTTTAAATCGCTTAAACATCGAGAGTGAGGCCATGGGACTGTCTATAAATAAAAGTAAGACAAAACTGATGATCGTTGACCGAGCCGGACTCCTCTCAGGCCCAAGTAGCTGCCAGGGCATTGCAGCGGTGGACAACTTCATTTACCTTGGTTCTTACATCAGCAGCGATGGCAGTTGTGTGCCCGAGATAAAACGTCGTATGGCCATGGGAAGGGACGCCATGACTCGGCTAAGTGGAATCTGGAAGAACCGAGGGATCTCTCGGAGGACAAAGATACGCTTGGTCCGGGCGTTGGTTTTTCCTATATTCTTATACGGCGTTGAGACATGGACCATCCTAGCTAAAGAGAGGAAAAGAATTGATGCGTTCGAGATGTGGTGCTGGAGGCGAATGTTGCGAGTACCGTGGACTGCAAAACGCACCAACGTATCAATTCTTACGCAACTGAAAGTTAAGGATAGGCTATCCACGATATGTCACCGCCGTATACTCTCGTACTTCGGCCATATAGCAAGGCGCGGCGACCAAAGCCTTGAACAACTGGTCATCGTTGGGAACGTGGAAGGAAGACGGTCTCGCGGTAGATCCCCAACTAGGTGGACTGACCAACTTAAAGAAAGGAACGTGGTGGGGAGAAGCCAGTTCTATGATGTGGTGAACATGGCTACAAATAGGACGCGCTGGAGGCAGGCCGTCCAGTCTGTACAACAAGGACATCCTAGGGATCACGATCTTCAGTCATGAAGTGCCGACCACAGAGAGGGTGTTATATTATGTTCTATGGATGTATTGCAAAAAATATGTATATATGTATATCTGTTAATGTTGGACTGGCTTCTCAGCTCAGTTGACAGTAGCTCTGCCTTCTGCGCCGTAGATCGTGGGTTCGATCCCCACCAAGAACAAATATTTGTGTAGTGAACATAGATGTTTGTTCTCTGTCTGGGTGTTATTATATTATAGGTATGTATTTAGAAAAAAAACAGTATTTAAGTATTATTTAGCTATCTGGTAGTACAAGCTCTGCTTAGTTCGGGGCTAGATAGTGTTGTGTAGATTGTGTTTTATTATTTATAATGTTAATATCTTGTTCCCATAGTACAAGGTTTGCTTAATTTTTATAACAAATATACGACCTAACGTGATGTTTGTGATTCTATTGAACATTCGACTTTGAAGTATAGGTTCAGTGCCGTTTACTATACTTTCTATCGAAGCCAGATCGGCATCGTCTATGCAAATCGGGCTCATACATCAGGCTAGTACCTGTAACAATTTATAAGTATGATAAAGCGCTTGCCTCTCCTCGGGGCATACTTATTTGACTGCAGGGGCCCCTTCGAAGAACGACTACCACTTATATTTTTATAGGTATTTTGTTTTCCTTAGCAAAAATATAAGTGCACTGAGTCGGCTAGAAAAAATTGTCGTGAGGAAACCAGCGAGCGTGTTGTGAAACTTAAATATATAATATAAGTTTAAAAACTTGAGAAACCGAGTTCATGCTCAAACTAATGAACCGATTTTGATGAAATTTCTATAATACCAATTTGGACCTTTCGGATATTTTTAGGGTTCCGTAGCCAAATGGCAAAAACGGAACCCTTATAGATTCGTCATGTCTGTCTGTCTGTCTGTCTGTCTATCTGTCTGTCTGTCTGTCCGACCGTGTCACAGCCATTTTTCTCCGAAACCATAAGAGCTACACTGATGAAACTTGGCAAGTAGATGTATTCTGTAAACCGCATTAAGATTTTTTTACAAAAGTAGAAAAAAAACTATAAATTTTGGGGGTCCCCATACTTCAAACTGCAACTCAAAAAAAATTTTTTCGTCGAACCCATACGTGTGGGGTATTTATGAATAGGTCTTCAAAAATGATGTTGAGGTTTCTAATATAATTTTTTTCTAAACTGAATAGTTTGCGCGAGAGACACTTCCAAAGTTGAAAAAAGTTGGTCCCCCCCCCTCTAACTTCTAAAATAAGGAAATGATAAAACTAAAAAAAATATATGTTGTACATTACTATGCAAACTTTCAACGATATTTGGTTTGAACAAGATCTAGCCCGTAGTTTTTTTTTATACGTCATAAATCGTAAACCGCAATTTACCTTTCGACGAACTACAAGAACCTTTATATTATGTTACTTGTTGCTACGGAACCCTTCATGGGCGAGTCCGACTCGCACTTGGCTGCTTTTTTTATTCTAATCCACTCATAAATGACTAAGATATGCGATAACAAGCCTTTAAAAATATACAACCGAATCGAGAACCTCTTCCCTTTTAAATTAAAGTTGGTTCAAAATGAACAAGTGGCACGACAAAAATAAATAAATAACATTAAAATAAATATTGATGACCTTCCTTATAGTACTATCTAGTCCTAATCCAAACTAGGCAAAGCCCAAGCGAACTAGATAGCTAATATTTAATAATACATACTTACTATTTAAAAAAAACATGCTTGTTATTTTATAGCACCCAAACAGAAACCAAACAAGAAAATAATATACCTACTCAGAATACTGTGCTTTTCACAGAGTCAAAATCAAAGTCAGGGTTTATTGCATAAAATACATGTTGAAATAGGTATTAAATTTATAAATGTCCAATGTATTCTAATTAAAACTAGGCGTGCAATATTAAAGTTTACATAAAGATGAAGTTCTAATGTCAAAAGTTAAATATACTAGCATGTCAAAAGTTAAATGATATGTCTAAAGTTACTTAATTATACAATCTTCTCACAAGTGTATAGGGTAGTTGTTCTTCGAAGTGGGCTGGATATTCCTCGAGGGGTTATATTTCTATTCCAATACGAATCTGTTTGAACCCGACCGGAACAATTACGAGAAGTTACGGTTATGTTCGGAAACTTATACCCGTGCATTTCTTTTAGATTTTACAATTTAATGTTTGCTCGCAGGTGGAGAAAAACATTGAAAAGATATTCTTAAAGATTTAGTTTACTTAAAAGATATTCTAACCAACTGCGATCGCTCATTGATCTTGTTTGTATGATTTTGTTTTGTCAAAAAATAAAGTTTTTTTAAAACCATTAAGTTAGCAAACAAGCATACGGCCCACCTGATGGAAAGCGGTTTCAGTACCAGATTTTTATAATTCGTATTATTCCAAGTTTTTAGGTCTCCGCACTCCTGTGGGAACTCACTTTGGTAGGACTCACCTTATTATTGATTTTCTATTGTTTAATGCATTCTTTTAAATGAATGAAAAAATATGACATCGATTTATCCTTTGCACAATACTGGCTTATTGAAAAGAGTATTAAAATTTGGCCTTATAGGGCTCCTCTCTACGGCCAAATTTTAATACTCTTTTTGCTAAACTTTTTCACTTGTAAAAAGGAGCGCATTTATTTGTGTGTTAAAAATACATAAAATACAAAATAACACGCAGACAAAGAACATACACATTTCGTTCGTTCAGCACACAACTGTTCTCGGTGGGGATCGAACTCACGCCCTCCAGCTCAAAAGGCAGAGCTATCATCATCATCATCATCATCAGCCTGAAGAAGTCCACTGCTGGACATAGGCCTCCCCTACACATTTCCAGGAAGAACGATTCTGAGCCCTTTCCATCCACCAACTTCCTGCGATCTTAACAATGTCGTCAGTCCATCTGGTGGGTGGGCGCCCTTACTTTTCGTCTTCCGGTTCGTGGTCGCCGTTCGAGAACCGTTATTCCTCAACGGTCAGTTCTTCGAGCTATATGACCTGCCCATTGCTATTTCAACTTACCAATTCTAAGAGCTATGAGGGCAGTTTAAATTGCTTGGTAATTATGCGAATGTTCAAAGCAACTCAACAAAATGATAGGTCTGCTCTTTGCCACTTCAACTTGCTAATTCTACGAGCTACGTTCTGAAGTTTTCTTGAACATCAGACTGAATAAACATAAAGCTATCAAAAATCCAATCTACCCAAAAGGATTGTTCTATCACTTTATATTCGCATCGGTGTCGGAGACCTGAAGATCGCTAGTTTTGGATCAGACAAATTTTGGATCGAATCGCTCGGTTTTAGTGATGACCATTTTAGCCGGATTTTTCTGTTTGATTTTATGGTCTTATGTGCATCTGACGAGAAGTGACGAGAATGGATTTGATAAGAAAGGCAGTTTGAAAGTGGTGGCCAGTGGCTGAAAAGATGAGGACCAATAGGTTGGCGTGGTACGGGCATGTCATGCGAAGGGAAGAATTTCATGTAACAAAAAGAGTGCTTGGAATGTGGATGGGTATAGAAGTAGTAGAGATAGAGCCAAAGAAAAGATGATGGATTGTGTGAAGGATGACATGGGTAAGAAGAAAGTGACTGCTGAGTTGACGGATAATAGAGGAGAGTGGGAGAGCAAAAACCTGTTGTGTTCTCCATAGGACACTTTTTTTGAGCCGGGTGGATTTTTTTCGCGCTCATTTCACTTTATTTTCAGCTGATCATCATCAACTTTTATCAATCCACTGCTGGACGTAGGTCTTTCCGAAAACGCGCCACTAAGCCCGGTCCTTGGCTCTTCTTCTCCAGTGCTTGCCAGCTACATTTCGCAAATCGTCCCCCGCCCCCCTTGCCGGAGGGCGTCCTACCACCTTGGTCTGCACCAGAGTGGAATCGAATACTAAAGATTTCGATTGCTCTAACGATTGTCTGTTCTACGACAAACATGCTCAGCTCAGCGCTACTAAACCACTACTAAGCCCGGGCCACTATTCGGCCAAAAAACCAGCACACCACTACTTGGAATCCAATAAAGGGTGATACCGCTGACAGCGTAAATTGGATTAATGGATTGGCCCCTCTGCTCGCTTTGTCTTTGCCGACGATCGAGAAAGTTCCAAGATACCTATTTGTTGGTGGAATGTCTCTATCAAATGGTGTCGTTTGATTTCGAATTGATTTTCTAGTCTAGGTGTTAGGACGACACATAGAAGTTTTTTACCCCCGAACGAAAAGAGTGAGGCTATATGTTTGGGGTGGTATGTGTCTCTGTTTATTTGTGGTGGTCGGTGGCTTCGTATACAGGGTGGGGTTTTTAGAAGGTCGGTGATGTCCAAGTCCTAAACCACGAGAGTTAGGGGTAAAATATGCAGGTAGCCTACCTGATGTTGAGTGGTTACCGTTGCCTAAGAAAATAAAAAAATACAAAAATTACCTGACAGACCACATCTATTAACCACATCTATTATTTTAGCTATTATCTCCTATCTTTATTATTATTATTTTTTTTATTATTATCTACTGATGGCTCGTCCTACGTTGAATCGCATTGCGTCTACCTCCATGTGTAAAAGTTTCAATAATGTCAAAACAATTTACAAAATTCTAACACGTTACAAAAAAACTCCTCAATATACCCTCACATTGATAAAAATTCAATGAAAAGCGAAAAAATATGATTTCCCGTTGCTAAGCACACATGGGGTAGGTATTCTATAGGGTAGGTTTAACGCATGGGGTTCATTAGGATTCCCTTTCACCTGCCCTCTGAATAACTTTATCCTTATACACGTAATACCTATACATTATTGTACGTACAGGGTGTAAAACAGACAACCGTTGGGGAACGAAAAAAAGAATAGAGGTTCTCGAATAAAAATAGTAAACAAAACAAACTTTATTTGACCATACTCGTAGAATAAAAATCCTTATAGTAGGCACAAATTAGTTAAACTTACGAAATATTAACCTAATAAATAACCATTCGGCTACCTAATAGTAACCAAATGGTGACGAAACGTAGGACACCCACGCGATGGACCGACAATCGCGGGCTCATGGGAAGTCAGTGGATGGAGAGGGCTAAGAATTGTTATTCCTGGAAATGTAAAGTATCCTCTGTCCAGCAGAGGACTTCTTCAGGCTTATGATGATGACGATAAAAACATGATAATACTCAATCCGTAATAATATCTGGTGGACTTAGCGCTCCCGTAAAACCTAAATTTCACTAGACGTTTAAAAAAAAACTCTACAACCTTTCATCTCTTGGGATATCACTTACAAGCGTTTCTTAAAACGAAACACAGAAATGCTGCTTCACGGCAGGAAATTATAGTTTAAAAACGAAAATATCACGCTTTTATAACTAATTGAACTAAAAAGTTAAAAATAAAACTGTAATAATCAATTGAACAAAATTATATTATTGTACAAAAAAGTTGTCACATAGGGGTGACAAGATAAGAAATAAAAGAAGAAGTATATATATAAGTTTAATAAAAAATAAAAGAAAAGATGAGGGGGTCACGGGTCGTCGCCTAGCCAATAAGTTATGCTGTCGTGTCAGTCCGAGAATACCACGCTCCTTCGGTTGGTACCTCGTCCGCACGCCTCGGTCGGGATCGCCGTTCAGTGTGCGTCCACGTCCAGAGGCCTCCAATGTGCTGAGCTGCCGCGCCGCCGGCGCCGTCGTCTCTCTACGACTCGGAAGAGTATTTCCTACCCAGAGGGTGTTCCTGGAACGCAAACACTTCGGCATTAGGATCACGCAACGCAAGGGGCTTTCGAAGAAAACCTAGGGATTACGCAATACTCCCGAAAACAAGTTAGCTAACCAAGGAGCAAGGAATCAGCGTGGTATTTACATTTGCAAAAGGGGAGGAGAAGCCTCGAGACAGTTAGGTAGGTACATGATTGAAATTTAAAAGTTACTACAAGAGAAATTCATTTAATAATTTAGCTAAAGTAAGAGGAAAATCAAGAAGGCCAAGCATTAAGTATCATAGCAGCTGGCTCAGTAAATAAGAACACATTAGTAAATAACTACAATACTATCGGGCTAGCGGTAAGCAGCCGTTACAAGTTTTCAAATCAAGCGTCTCCGTTACCTACAGTTAAACTAAAGAATAGTAGTTGCATAAGCAAAGCTCTTTGTTCTACAAGGTGGTTTTTTATAATAACTTCAGGTATAATAAACTATTGATAAAATATTTACAACAATCAAAATCAAGCCCCCCACGCTTTTTGTACAATAATATAACATTTTCAATTGATAATTACAGTTTTATTTTTAACTTTTTAGTTCAATTAGTTTTAAAAGCGTAATTTTTTTGTTTTTTAAACTATAATATTTTTTTTACTTTTTTTTTTTTTTCATTTTATTGCATTGTCATCGACCTTTGACAGGTGTGCAAAGTTTGAATCAAATCTGATAGTTCAAAGTAGAACAAATTCGAGCTCAGAGGGGTCGGTTTCATACAAGCAAACATTTGTATGTTTGCTTGTATGTAACCGACCCCTCTGACGCAAACATACAAACAGGTGAAGCTAATAAAAGCGTTATAAAAATAGGCATGGTTGTAGCACTTCCCCGGAGAATCCCTTCACAAAGAGCTTTGCTACAACACCTAAGTAGGGGGTATAGAAGGGTTAATAATAATTTTATTGGGTTCTTTAAAATTTCAGTTTTCGAGAATGGTTCTTTTGCACCCTGTACCCATACGTATTCAAACCTATGAGTTAATTCACATGCTATCGCATAACGTTACAGTTTTTCAGCATTTTACAGGCGTGTCAATTACAACTCTGGGGACTCTTTCATGGCTCTTCACGTTTTAATGATATTGTATTCTTTTATGAAATAACTAGTGGCCGCTCGCGGCTTCGCTCGCCCGTTCCCGTAACACCCCGTTTCCGTTGCTTTTTTGGGATAAAAAGTATCCTATGTCCTTCTCCCGGTTCTAAGCTACCTCCCCACTAATTTTCTGCCAAATCGGTTCCGCCGTTCTTGAGTTATAAATAGTGTAACTAACACGACTTTCTTTTATAAATATAGGTAATAAGCTTTATGCTGATTTTAAATTTACAAAGGGTTTCCGCCAAAATTGCCCCAGTCCCGGCGCAAAAGAATTGTATCTCAGATTTTAGATAATCATTAGTAGAAACAATATTAGTTGTCGCTATTTCCTGATTTCGTGGCTAACATGTGTTTTTTACCCAGAGAAGTTTCATAGGCGCTACATGCAAAAATGACACTTTTTAGGAAAAACTTCATGTTACTTTGCTAATTGACATTGAATTGGCAAAAAATGAATAAAACACATAATATAAACACATTATCACATATGTAATATAATGTACCTATACCTATTATGCCAGTTTTTTGAAAAACTTCATTTTACTGTACTAATTCACTCGTTAACAACATAAACAAGTGGATAATTGCAAAAAATGAATATAATAGGTACATATGCGTACACACTGATATGTATAGCCTGCATCATACTTATATACATTTTGTAGTTATCTTTATTTTATAAGAAAAAGAATACTGCCTTTAGTAATCGGGGTTTAACTTTTCTCTGTTATAATTATTAATATTACAATAGGTTTTCATTATCGTTTCTCAGAATTCAATAAGGGCTTGTGACGTGAATGAGCGCGCTCTCGCTCCCACTCAATTTGTTAAAGGGAGAAACATAGTCACCCCGATTACTAAAGGCAGCTTTTAAAGGCGATTATTTTCCTTATAAAATAAATATAACTACAAAATGTATATAAGTATGATGCAGGCTATACATATCAGTGCGTACGCATTTTTTTTTTTTTTTTTATAATACGGACAATACAATATCTACCTATTATATTCATTTTTTGCAATTATCCACACGTGTGTGTCGTAAATGAGTGAATTAATCAGTAAAATAAAGTTTTTCAAAAAATGAAATAATAGGTACCTATAGGTACATTATATTACTTATGTGATAATGTGTTTATATTATGTGTTTTATTAATTTTTTGCCAATTCAATGTCAACTAGCACAGTTACACGAAGTTTTTCCTAAAAAGTGTCATTTTTGCATGTAGCGTCTATGAAACTTCTCTGGGTAAAAAAAACATGTTAGCCACGAAATCAGGAAATAGCGACACCTGATATTGTTTCTACTAATAATTATCTAAAATCTGAGATACAATTCTTTTGCGCCGGGACTGGGGTTTTTTTCTATGGGATTTGGCGGAAACCCTTTTACCCGTTAGTTAAAATATATCCATTTCGTTTTTAGGCTTGTCAAAAACAAGGGCTGATATGTTTTTTCGACGAATATTAATTATTCCTTAGATGGAAAAAATCAGGCTTTATTAATGTAAACCAAATTCAATAAAGGTGTATGTATAAATAAAGTTATTTATATAAGTACTAGCTGCCTGTCCCGGCTTCGCACGGGTGGACATTTATTTTTTAAACACATAAATATAGCCTATGTTACTCAAGGTGAACCTACGTCCAGCAGTAATTGATGATGATGATAAAAGAACATTCTATAACGTTTAGGAGCACTATTTTATAGAACATTTTGTCCAAATCTAGAACCGTTTGCATGGGTATATTTGAGTATTCTAAATAATTCTGGATTACTAACGTTTGGATGCATTCCGGATGCTAGCCGAATAATTTCAGTCTTCGAATTAAATTTGATCATTCCAGAACCTCAAAGACATTCTAGAGCGTTCTTTCCTCGTCAAAGTCGAGAATTTTCTGAAAAAACCCTAAGCGATAGAAAGGGATAGACATATATAAGTCACTACGTGATAGAAAGGGATAGACATAGATTTCGAAACATTTGCCCCTTATAAATTAATAACACCTAAATATTGAATATAAACTATCCTATCTTTTAAGTCCGGCCATATTATAGGCAGTTGCAAAATTTTATCGAAATCCGTTCAGTAGTTTCGGAGTTTATCGCGTTCCAAATTGTGACACGAAATATTTATATACATAGATATAAAAAAAATATAAATCGATTTCATGGATTACTGCGATTGCCTACAGTTGTCTGGTAGTTGATCGCTGCTTAGCGATAAGACCTTAGCGATATTGTTCCTACAAATAGTTTTTTTTATGTATTATTGTATGTTTCTATGTTTTTTTGAGCAATAAAGTGTTTTCTGTCTTTCTATCTATCTCATTGACATCGGTTAATCAAAAAAATCTGCTAGCAAAATTTGAGATCAAAACATTTGATCGGTCGATTATTACTCCGTGAAATTGGCCCTAAAGGTTCCAACAGAAGAAGCAGATACCATCTGTGATGCAAAAATAAGGGTACAATTTGGACAAATAACAAATGGCTAAAACAATCTGCAAAAGCAAATTAACCACAGCTCCACCAGATGTTAAGCGTGTAAGTCCAAATAAAGAAGTAGCTGTAGGAAGCCAGTCGTTGGGCATTCTGCCAAAAATACTCTCGCCTGAAAATTGCGGTAAAAATCATACCCCTCCTTTTTTACCCGACTTTAAATAGGAGGAGGTTCTCAATGTATTTTTTTATCTTCTCATAGTATAACTTAGACATTTAAAAAAAATTGGTTGTCTGTAAAGTCGGTTTACTGACGATAGTTGAACGTGACAACGTCATACAGCTGTCCACGCGGTCGCATCGCTCACTCAAGTTCGACAGATGTCGAACGCTGCCGAACGCGGAGGCCGATTGTGCCTCCTTGTCGCTCGTTCCGCGCTCTCGCTTGTAATTCAAGCCTTAAATGGAACGCCTCAGAGCAAGGTAACGCCGCATGAGTCAAGTTTTTTCGTCCTTGCGATGGAGCCGGCCGGCTCCATCGAATTATAAGACGTTGTCACGTCAAAATCTAGAATGTTCCAGATTAGTCCCATAGACCCTTATAGGACGTTACCCATAGATTCAAATAACTTATTATCTGAATCCTTAGGCATGGTAAATATCTCCTCTGTTGATTATATAACATGTGCTGAATATATTTTAATAACATCTAATTTTGTTTTCATTAATTTATCTCTAATGAGGGAGCCATTGGACCAAGACCAGCGTTGGCTGAAACCTGTAGGCCTACCACGAGATCTGTCTGGCTCTGTCTCTGGCTCTGGTTTTGAGTTTGTGTCAGTGTAAATAAATCCTACGTCGAAACGTCAAACAGTATATTACACTGGTGAACACTCACACAGACTCAAAAACAGAGCCAGACAGAGCTTGTGGTAAAAAAAAAAGTAAACAGGCCTTTGCATCTATTGTAGATGATTTATATAGCGTCAGGGGCAACTGGTGATCACTCATGCCCCTACTAACGGGACGCTATAGTGCCTGGGACAGGATTTTAGATGGGATAGGCTTGCCCAGCACCTATACCATCCTGACAGCTTAGTCGGCCTAATCCACAGGAAAGACATGGTCAATACGTGCGGAGCTGACTAAGCCACGGGTTTCCTCACGATGTTTTCCTTCACCGTTTGAGAGCACTAACATTGTGTACTTAAATTTTTCGACAGAAAAACTCATTGGTACACGACTGGGTTTGAACCCACGACCTTAGGATCGGAAGGCGGGGCCGCTACCACTAGACCACCAGTGCTCTTAGAGCTTGTGGTAGGCTTACGGAAATTAAATGAAAAAATAATAATTTAATTTTAGCATACATACAGGGTGTTTTTAAGAGAAGGGCGGTGATGGCCAAGTCCGAAACCACGAGAGTTAGGGAAAAGTCGTGAAAGGAGGCATGCTTTCACTTAATAGGAAAACAATAACATCTTATTTTATTTTATTTACACGGTGGTTTTTCTATGGTACAATAAGTGTACCATTTGGAAGTTTAAAGTTATTTGTGCACTTATTGCTAACTCACAGTTTTTCTGCTTCTTGATTTGTGAAAAATCGTAGCCACAGCCAGCATTTTTAAGGTCAGCCCTTACTATAAAGCAAACATTATCTTTTCTCTACAAATTTAGTAGTAGTAGAGCTCTTTGTGTGTGGCTCGTCCGCAAGTACTACCACCATGCCTATTTCTACCGTGAAGCAGCATTGCTGTGTTTCGGGTTGAAGGGTGTGGGTGCCGGTGTAATTACTGGCACGTGAGGCTGTACATCTGTGTGCCACAAGTTGATGGACGCAGGGTAGTGCATCTTAGGGCACGTTTCTGACGTGCGTGACCTACGAGGTAATGTTTTTTGACGTGACAACGCCTTATAATTCAAAGGAGCCGGCTGCACGCATAAATAAAGATGACTCATGCGGCGTTACCTCGTTATGAGGCGTTCCATTGAAAGCTTGAAGTGCAAGCGAGAGCGTAGAACGAGCGACAAAGAGGCACAATCGGCCTCCGCGTTCGGCAGCGTTCGACATCTGTCTCTCTCCTACATTAGTGAGCGATGCGTCCGCGTGGACAGCTGTATAACGTTGTCGCGATCAACTATCGTCAATAAACCGACTTTACAGACAACCGATTTTTTATAGGTGAATGAAGCCAGGAATCTGGGCATATTATTTGATAGCGCACTACGTTTCGAGAATCATATTTTAAATATAGTGAAGAATTGTTTTTTTAGGCTAAAATTGTTGTACAAAATCAGAATGTTTTTAAAAGAAGACGTACGCATCAAAGTCTGCGAGTCTCTAATTTTGACAAAATTAAACTATGGAGACCTAGTGTATGGACCACGATTGACGTCAAAAACGGTCCGTCTGGTGCAAAGAATTCAAAATGCGTGCTGCCGATTTTGCTATGTTATTCCGCCGCGATCGCACATCACGCCATACCTGAACAACTCGCGTACTCTCAACATGGCCTCGCGGCGTCATTTGCATCTCACAGCGCTCATTCATTCTATTATGACATTTGAATCACCGGAGTACCTTTTTGAGAAACTAGATCCCCCTCAAAACAAATACAGCCGCAGACCGACAAGGAACTTACTGCACTATAGCAAGCACAAAACGGTGGCATTTCGGGGAAGTTTTCGCTACCAGGCAACCAAGTGCTGGAACAATATTCCCCCACCTCTCCGCTTATTAAAATCAAAATTTACGTTCAAAAAACATTTTAAATCATTTTTACTACAGAAACAAAGCACTGGGTTGTCTGGTGCAAACAGCTATACTGCACCGTTCACTTGTTAGTCACTATGTTACCTTATTCCTAGTACTTATGTTTATATATTATTATGCACACACACATGCATCTGGGTAGTTCCTGTTGCCCGGACTCTTATGAGACCGGTGTCCTCAGGAACACCTACACGCCATCACATACACGCACCCACACCCATACGCCTAAGTAGTTTATGTTGCCCGACTCTTATGAGGCCGGTGTCCTCATGAACACTTAGCACAATACACTCCTTTACAAACTTACTTCGCTTTCATAATAACACTTTACACACACACACACTTATTATTGTTCATAATACACTTTTTAATTACAATTTTTTTTATTTTTACTGTCACAGCACTACATACAAATACATACTCATAGGTAGTTCCTGTTGCCCGGACTCTCAAGAGGCCGGTGTCTTCATGAATACCTACACAAACACTCACATATACCTACATATAATATCTACTTACAAAAATATTTATTTATTTAATGTGTCTCACAAGGTCTATTGGCTTACGGTTTTGACAGAATACCAGCGCATAGCTTCCTTACAGAAGCTAGGCATTATGCTGAGTCAAGGCCCTTTTGCTGCTGTAGCACACAGAAACACGACGCACTTCTCCAGTATCAATGTATTGTTTGTATCTTTCTTCTGTTAGTGTCCTTGTATTTTACTGGTTTTTGTGTGCTTATGTAGTAAATAAATAAATGTCTATGTCTATGTCTATTATAGGTAACGTTACCACTTAACATCAGATGGGCCAAATGCTTGCTCTTTAAGCTCTGCTAGTCGAATAAGCTAATAGAATAAATATTTCTCGGCTAACCACGAGGCTGATAAAGTGAGTAGTTATGATTACAATAGCAAACAGTGATTGCATGTGGATATTTGTGGTCAAAGCCTTAGGCTCCGTCCCCGTCTTTAGCACTAAGATTAATGGTATATCCGTCACAGAATACATAATAGTTGTAGACCCCTTATTCGAAAAGAAACGCTTTTACAATCACAATATAAACGCGCGTGCTTGCTTTTTATTCGGTCATGCACTACACCAGCTAGGTGACTATGTAATTCAGTTGTCATCAAAGTAAGATATTAACAAATAAACCATACTAACAAGAAGCAGCGATCACGTACAATCTTGTCGCCATAATTTTTCAACCATTATCTATCTGTTGCTATATCTTATCTTATACCTTTAAACGAGAAAATCTTGTATATATATATATATATATATATATTTAGGATCTCGGAAACTGAGCCAACGATTTTCATGAAATTAAGTATACAGGAGTTTTCGGGGACGATAAAACGATCTAGCTAGGATTCATTTTTAGAAAATGTATCCTTAATCGTAAAGTAAATAATCAACTTTATCATAAAATCATAACTCCTAGCGCTATCTGTTGATTAAGTCATGAGTTAGTGGGACAGAGAACGCCATCTATTGACGAGTAGTGGAGTGAATTATTATGTCGGTAAGATCGAAAAATATTAATATTTAATCAGTATGTAAGTAATTCGTATTTAAATATAATTCACAACAACAGTGTACCAAAAAAAAAATACCGAGCGCAGCTCGGGCACCAACTGCTAGTTAGTTTTACAATGAGAATATCTTATTCACTATTTCATGTTTAGTTTATTACTTTTGTAGCAATCAAAAACTAGTCGCATCTGTCAGTTTTGACCTTATTTAAAGCTAACATTGTAATAAAAAACAAATTTCAAAACGATTCGAAACAAAACGTCTTTGACGAGGAACAATTGCAACAAGACTGAATGCTGACGTACTAAATATGAGATAGCGAATAGGAACTTCACTTTACAACTAGTATGGCAACCGACCGATATTGGTCGAAAAATGATGGCAACAAGATATGTTATCGCTGTTCCTTGTTAGTATCATTTATTTGTTAGAATCAATTTTTTGATTGCAATAGAATTATACAATCGCCCAGCTGAAGGGCTATTTACCATGCCTGACTGTTAAATTACTACATACTTAAGTACCAAGACCACGGAAAAAAGGGGACTCTTCAAACACAGGTTATAGGACTTAAATAAAGAAATGAAAAAGAGAATATATTGCATGCCCTTACAGGGTAGAATTACAATGGATTATAACATACGAGTATTACCCTTACCAACCCTTTGCATGTGATTCTGCAAATATAGTATACACTTTGACTTTGACTAAGGATCCCAGTGCGATATATTATGTTATTCGTAACAACAATAAAAAGTATTTTATTCTGTTAAAACCTCAAATATTTTTTTCTTAAATGACCTCAAATATTTTTGTCATAAAAATCCTACATTAAAAATCAGGCCTTACTGGTTAGATTGCACAGTGCGATTACGTCACGATTTTATCGCGTTTCTGACGTGACTTCTTTGTGATTAAGGGGGCTGGTCTAATGATGAATGGTCTTTGACATTCACCTTGCTTTATTTTTGGAGAAATCAATCATTAATTAATTGAAAAGACTGAAAATACGTTCCTATGGGCTAGCATCCAAAAGTAAATTTCAGATACACAGCCAACTAGCCCCAAACTAAACAAATCTTGTACTACAATATAGGAACTATAATAACCAAAAAGTATTAAAAATACGACTGATAGGTTTTTAAATATTTTTCCAATAATAATATAGTAGTAGAAGGTAGATTCTGCGTAACTTACCTCTGCACGTGACTGGTGGCAGAAAACGTAAAATAAAACTGAATAACCTGTAAAAATAAACAAACTCAAAAACATCAAATACAAACCCCTCATTACTAAATAGCTCTGAGCTCCCAAACTACCGACCAACGTTCTAAAGGAGGGTAATGATTTCGAATTCAATGCGTAGTCAAACTTTAAATTGTAAATTTCATGTTCTAATTGAAACCTAGACACTCATGAATGTCCAATTGCCGGTAAATCTACAGTTCCTAATCAAACGTTGACCGTAACATAGCGGAATCAATGACGGAAACGTCTAGGCTAGGAAAACCAAGCAAATAAAATCTATTTGGGTAACCAGCAGGGCTAAGGAGAGCCGGCTTAAGTGCTTTTTCAGGGTTACTCCAAAAATCCCTTCAGAAGACATTTCTGGTATTTTTGACCAGAAATCCCCTTAACGTCTGTTGTAAGTGCCGGGTATTTTCCCCTAAATCCATAATTATATTGGAAGAAACGGAAACTTATCGCGATTAACTTTATTATTTCCAGAAATTTCCATTTTCTTCTGCATAGCGATCGTGTTAATTTAATAAATTAAAGTGTAAAAACTAAAAAAAAACGCTTTTATAACAAACTAGTGGCCACCCGCGGCTTCGCTCGCCCGTTCCCGTTACTTTTTCGGGATAAAAAGTATCCTATGTCCGTCTCCTGGCTCTAAGCTACCTCCATACCAATTTTCACCCAAATCTGTTCTGCCGTTCTTGAGTTATAAGTGGTGTGACTAACACGACTTTCTTTTATATATATAGATTGAACTAAAAAGTTTTATTTATAACTTTTTAGTTCAATTAGTTTTTAAAAGCGTTTTTTTTTTACTATAATTTTTTTTTTACTTTTTAGTTTTTTTTTTTTTCATATTATTGCATTGTCATCGACCTTTGACAGGTGTGCAAAGTTTGAATCAAATCTGATCGTTCAAAGTAGGACAAAATCGAGCTCAAAGAGGTCGGTTACATACAGGGTGTCCCATAAGTCAACGTCCAGCCGAAAACGGGTGATGCGCCAAGTCATGACAGTTATCAGAAAAATATAAAAAAAAATATTTGCTAAATAACTTTCGAGTTATGAGTATTTAAAAAAAACAGGAAAAACTGACACCCTGTGATGATCTTTTAAGTCCTGTGACTACAAATATTAACTTTTCATGAAACTTTTTTCTGCAACGTAAGCATGAATAACCCTTCTGTAAATTACAATTCAAAATTAAGCCATAACTGCCTCAATTTTTAATGAAATCGTGGAGTTTTGGCCAACATTTCATTTCAGATAATTACATCAACCAACTTTAACCGTCTGTACCGCAAAAAAAATGTACTACAGTATCATGGCATGTAACTTTAAAAATTGGCGCATTTATCCAGGATTCCAAAATGGTATAATACTTGCTAGAGTACTTCTTAGTTTTGGAAATAAAAAATGTTTTTTCAACTAAACCGGATTTCCAATCAATTTTATTTCAATAGATAAAATGTTTGTACCCTTTAAATTATGGACTTAAAATGCCTACGCTGCGTTTTTAAATCGCTCACAATTTACAGGTACAAGTAAATACCATTTCGACAATGCAAGTAAACAGATAGAGCCACCATCTTGTCGAAAGAGTAATAACCATGGGTGTTCAAGTAATTTGTTAGTTTTAGGTGAAAGTTTGAAATAAAATTCAATCATAGGATTTCTTCAATCGTGATTTTAATTTAACTACATCAAGGATTTACAGCAAATGTTCAAACTATTAGCCTTCAGCAGTAATACAAGCTCTACATTTCCTTAAAAAATCAGCTGTCTGTAAAGTCAGTTAACAGACGACAGTTGAACGTGACAACGTCATACAGCTGTCCACGCGGACGCATCGCTCACTCAAGTAGGAGAGAGACCGATGTCGAACGCTGCCGAACGCGGAGGCCGATTGTGCCTCTTTGTCGCTCGCTCCGCGCTCTCACTTGCACTTCAAGTATTAAATGGAACGCCTCAGAGCGAGGTAACGCCGCATGAGTCATGTTTTTTCGTACGAGCAGCCGGCTCCATCGAATTATAAGACGTTATCACGTCAAAAACCATGTAATAAGACCGGCGACGGGCGAAGGCAAACTTTAGATTTAAATCACGATTGAAGTAATCTTATGATTGAATTTTATTTCAAACTTTTACCTAAAACTAACAAATTACTTGAAAACCAATGGTTATTACTCTTTCGACAAGATGGTGGATCTATCTGTTTACTTGCATTGTCGAAATGGTATTTACTTGTACCTGTGAATTGTGAGTCACTTAAAAACACAGCGTAGGCATTTTAAGTCCGTCATTTAAAGGGTACAAACATTTTATCTATTGAAATAAAATTGATTGGAAATCCGGTTTAGTTGAAAAAACATTTTTTATTTCCAAAACTAAGAAGTACTCTAGCAAGTATTATACCATTTTGGAATCCTGGATAAATGCGCCAATTTTTAAAGTTACATGCCATGATACTGTAGTACATTTTTTTTGCGGTACAGATGGTTAAAGTTGGTTGATGTAATTATCTGAAATGAAATGTTGGCCAAAACTCCACGATTTCATTAAAAATTGAGGCAGTTATGGCTTAATTTTGAATTGTAATTTACAGAAGGGTTATTCATGCTTACGTTGCAGAAAAAAGTTTCATGAAAAGTTAATATTTGTAGTCACAGGACTTAAAAGATCATCACAGGGTGTCAGTTTTTCCTGTTTTTTTAAAATACTCATAACTCAAAAGTTACTTAGTAAATATTTTTTATTATATTTTTCTGATAACTGTCATGACTTGGCGCATCACCCGTTTTCGGCTGGACGTTGACTTAAGGGACACCCTGTATACATACATACAGGTGAAGCTAACAAAAGCGTTATAAAAAGGCCCCTGAATCCCATTTATTTTCACTACAGTTACTGTCACAGTTTACAATGACGGTTGCGTCATTTCAAAAACCGGTGCTTAACCAAAAGATACTTGAAGACTAATGAACCTCGCGTCCAGGGAAATCAGGTCGTTTTATTAACCAAGAATATATATTGCGCTCGTTTGGGCCAATTAAGTGCGGTGTTTGGGCGTTAAGGTTTAACTGATATTGCTCTTCGGGAAGCTAATTGAGTGGTTTTTTGCCATTCAGCGCTTCGCCGGCGACGCTTCGAAGGGCAAGATGGAAGACCCAGGGGCCAATGGTGGTAACTATACGTCAGTGCCAGAGAAGAAGTTATTCTGTTTGGTCCCATAAGCTTCATTCATGGTTCATTTGGAAATATAATAATTTGAATAATATTTTTGTAAAAGCCAATGAAATAAAAATGTAGTAACACCAGTATAAAAAACTTAAGAAACCGATTTCATGGTCAAACTGCTGAACAGATTTTGATGGAAATTCTAGGCAATCAATCTGGAATCTGAACCTTTCAGATATATTTTTTTTACAAATCGTCTTAAAAGTTATGAAAATAAGCGATAACAAAAATATTTAAAATTTAAAAAAACAATCGATTTCAGAACTTCCTCTTTTTCTATTTGAAGTCAGTTAAAGTCGGCATAGGTCCCCCAAAAGTCTCCATTCTTTCCTTCCTTCTTTCTTTAAATCCAATGCCTTATACTAATTAAACAAGCCTTGGCATCAAATGTGCATAAATTGTTATTTAGCAGCATTTATTCACTAATGGCCCCTATTTACGGGACTCTGTAGTACCTGGCATTCAAGAGTTGTACATTTTTTAACTCCACAAAATTTGGAACATAAAAACGCCTCAAACGTCGATTTGACCTCTCCAATGGCAATTGTGGGTTTTACAAGGCTTTCAACAACGTTTTCCCGCAAAACGGCTCCTACCCTCAAGTATTTACAAAGGGCCCAGTATCTTGGGCCCACTACATAAGTTACTTAACTACTTAGGCGTACTTAGCGTAACTTAAGTGCTTGGAGGTAAAAAGAACGTCGTGGTGAAACTTGTGTGGGGCTGGCTTGTTACAATTTGTAGAAGTGTAAGTGTAAAAGTTTTTAGATTTAGATGAAGATTTATTTATTACCATGTACGTACTTACATACATGTACAGTTAGCTGCATTATGACGTACCTACTACCTATACCTACAAAACTTTCAAATTTCAGCATTACGGATTTTTGCAAGATTGATTTGATTGATTGTTGCCTGTTCTTCTAGGCTTAGTCAAATGAAATTGACAGGTTGATTATTGTGATTTAATCAAACAAACAAATAAAAAAAAAAAACTTTTTGTCTATAGGTAACAATAAACTCTTGTAAAGTTAAACTCGCCATATTGGAGATGAGTCCTTTTGTTAGCATATTTTTTTCTTGCTGATGGAACAAGCCCATCTGATAAGAGGTAACCATGGCCTATAACAAAACATTGGCCTCGTAGGTCACGCACGTCATAAGCGTCCCCTACGATGCACTGCCCGACGTCCATCACCTTGAGGCATACAGATGTTCAGCCTCACATGCCAGTAATTTCACCGGCACCTACACCCTTCAAACCGAAACACAGTAATGCTGCTTCACGGCAGAAATAGGCATGGGAAATTTGCAATATTGTAATACCATTTTGAAAGCTGCAAATTGCATTTATCTGTCTGACTGTACTAACACTTATTTGTTTCTAGTGGTATGCCTTCGACGGTAAAACACTTAGTCAAAGAAGTTTAATATTTCTAGGCTGTCCTACCAAAAGCTCTGTCTGGCTCAGGTTTTGAGTCTGTGTGAGTGCTCACCGATGTTGGATTTATTTAGTCAGCACTCACCAGACCAGAGTCAAAGACAAGAGCCAGATAGAACTTGTGGTAGGCCAACTGTTAGCTACACCTACCAAAGTAATTAAGTATACCTAAGTAAGCTTATCAATATTTTCCAAGTGATTTCAATCCATTTTCAAATTCATGGTAAATTTGTATTTAGCGACAAAAAGCAACTGAAACCCAAAACATACCCTTCAAAGCCAGGCTATAGACAAAATACTACCCCATCCGCAAGTTACTACCCCATTCATTCACAATACCCTCGTGAATTCATATAGACACCCTCTCGATATTATCAGGGATTCAGGGAATATCGACATGATAGTCGAATAACATCGCTGACATTTCAATTTGTATAAAATAATAGGTTTAATGTAAAGCTGGGTTCACACAGGGCTGAGTTATGTTAGCAGACTTATGCGTGGATTTATTAAATTCGAGGATTTGAATCGATTACCCGGACTAGGTATATACTTAATACTGCCAATAATAAATAGTTACCAAATATCATAGGTTTAAAAAACTATAAATTTCATCAAATAAATTTCATCAAATCATATAAATTTCATCAAAATCGGTTTAAATTTTGATGAAATTTATATGATATCAATCTGGAAATACAGTAGGTATTTCCAGATGTGACATACAGACTTTTCAGTTAAACAAATAATTTTTCAAATCGGCTCATAAATGACGAAATTATGCGATAGCAAACATAAAAAAAATACAACCGAAATGAGAACCTCCTTTTTATAAAAAAGAGGTTCTCAATTCGGTTCAAATATAGAAGTCGGTTAAAAAAACTGTGAATGTGGTTTTCTAGAGGTATAATACGTAATACATAATAATATCATTTTCACAATTTCATTGTAATTTTAAATATAATAATGTGTAACTACGTAAAACAGATAATATTTTATGTCTCTGGCTCGTGCTAAGAAACTAAACTCAACACTTCAGAAAGTATGAGTTAGTTTAAGTGAGAAGTTGTGAGTCAAGAGAAAAAATATCATTTCTTCTTTCCATAACTTTAGTAGTTGCGACGGAACTTAATTAGTTATTCGTTTTTAGGGGTCCGTAGCCAAATGGCAAAAACGGAACCCTTATAGATTCGTCATGTCTGTCTGTCTGTCTGTCCGTCCGTATGTCACAGCCACTTTTCTCCGAAACTATAAGAGCTACACTGATGAAACTTGGTAAGTAGATGTATTCTGTGAACCGCATTAAGATTTTTTACAAACAGAAAAAAAACAATAAATTTTTGGGGGTCCCTATGACTTAGAACCGAAATTCAAAAAACTTTTTTTCATCAAACCCATACGTGTATCTATGAATAGGTCTTTAAAAATTATGTTGAGGTTTCTTATATCGTTTTTTTCTAAACTTAACAGTTTTCATCAGTGCATTATACTGTGCGTTGACGTTTTGACGTAGGATTTATCAAGTCAGCACTCACACAGATTCAAAACTATAGCCAGAGACATAGCCAGGCAGAGCTTGTGGTGGGCCTACTGTATTTCTAAGTAAAATATCAAGCCCGTAATGGGATGTTTCTTCCATGAATACTTTATCAGCATTTATTGGAAGTTATCGAATTTGGGGCTTCAAACCTGGCAGGTGAATATTGAATAAATTATTTTTATGGGGATGAAAGAGATTTGTGAGACATTACGTGTTTTTGAATCATTCTGTAGTTTTGTAAATGTTTATTTATTTATTTTATCTGCAAACCTTTAAAAAAACTCAATGCGATGTTTAAGGATTAATAATCCTTTTTCAGACGAAAAGAGGTTTTTCGTCTGAATATGTTTGTCAAATTATGTTTTTTTTATTTGGAATTACCTTCTTTATTATTTCTCATGATGTGTTAGTATTTATAGTATTTTATGAAATGTTTTGACGTGACAACGTCTTATAATTCAATGGAGCCGGCTGCACACACGAAAAAACATGACTCATGCGGCGTTACCACGCTCTGAGGCGTTCCATTTAAGGCTTGAAGTGCAAGCGAGAGCGCGGAACGAGCGACAAAGAGGCACAATCGGCCTCCGCGTTCGGCAGCGTTCGACATCTGTCTCTCTCCTACTTGAGTGAGCGATGCGTCCGCGTGGACAGCTGTATGAGTTGACACGTTCAACTATCGTCAGTAAACCGACTTTACAGACAACCGATTTTTTGTTAACGGATCATCAAGTCATTAAAAACCGCTTTTATTTTCGAAATAATTGAGTGCATCACAGTAGCAATAATGAATTGCTGTTCGTTAGTCTCGCTAAAACTCGAGAACGGCTGGACAGATTTTGCTGATTTTGGTCTTGAATGATTTGTGGAGGTCCAGAGAAGGTTTAAAAGGTAAATAAATATGTTTTTTTGAACGGTAACGGGGCGAGCGAAGCCGCGGCCACTAGTTTAATTAAAATGGACGTAACAATATTGTCGGACGAGTGAGGGTAGCCCAAGATCGTGGTAAAAGAAAAGAGAAACCTATACGCTATAAACCCACAGTGGGCTAAATCGAACTACGGATGATGATGAACTCATAGTTTGAGATGTTTGTTCTCTGTCTGGGTGTTATATTGTATTCAAAGTATGTATTTACAAACAAAAAATATATATATTATTATATCAGCTATCTGGTTCCCATAGTACACAAGGATACGCATCAGACTATACACTGCTAGTTCTTAATGTCCTTGCAGTAATTGTCATTTTTCTTTGTTTTTCGGTAACTTGAGCTGTATCCCACTGTACAAGCTCAGCTTAATTTGGGGCTAGATAGTGTTGTGTGGATTGTCTAAAATATTTATTTTTTATTTATTTTTATAGTTAGCATTTTCATTTTTACAGTAACCAGAAACCCCTACAGCCTTAAAAGTTCAATAAACTACAAAATACACAACGAAATTGTTGGAAATAAGTGGAGCAAATCTGAAATCTCTCATTTCCTACTATAAGCTACGTCCGTTTCCGTCCATTTTACAGATTGAACAGCGAACTGTTTGATTTGCTTGAAACAAGGTAATGTTTGTTTTGTTTGACTGTTTGGGATGTTTATACCAAATGCAATGCAGGCATAAATAGGCATCCTACGGGAACCATGCATTTTACTGGAATATAAAGTAACCCATGTGCTATTCCAAATTATAATCTATTTCTGTGCCAACTTTCATCCAAATCCGTTCAGGGATTCTAGCGTTATTGAGTAACAAACATCCATCTATCCATACTCACAAACTTTCGCTTTTATAATATTAGTTGGATTAGACAGTTTTAGAAATATTTGCTTGTAAAATAAAAGATGATAAACTGTGTGGGTCTTATTAATAATCCTGGCGTAGCGTTGGACTGGTTGATCCGTGTTTTGTCTCTTGCATTGACATGCAATTGTCAACTAAAAAATATGAGAAAACACGATTTAACTACTCCAGCGTTGCGCCAGGATTATTAATAACACCCTCTGTGTGTAATAAAAATTTGAATGGTCCACAATCTTCCATATAGTTTTTAGTTCCTCTCCATCCATAGGTTGTCTGGAAGGAATGGCTTTATAGCGATAAGACCGCCCATTGTACATTTATTGAATAGTATTTTTGTGTTAAATTCTCTTTTTGTTAGTTTGTAAGGTGTACAATAAAGAATTTTCTATCTATCTATCTAAGTCTAAGGTTATTCAGAGGATAAAATAAACAAATATTTTAGTTGGCACTCCCATTTAATACTTATCTTTCGTTTTAAAGCAATTAATTTTGTTCCAAAAGTTTTACAAATGTAAACTTAGTTTACTTTATCTTATAAATATTTACAGTTCATTTATTTAGATTTTATAATTAATGACCAAGCGCATTTTTGTGATGTTTTTAATTATAATAGTCTCTATAGTTCGTTTTGATGTTTTTGTGAACCTTTTAATTGCTTAATTAGATAGGTTTTTTGCGTGTTTTTTTATTTAAATTATGCCACAAAAATGCACTTGGTCAAAATCTACTACATAATACCTTAAAGCAAACATGAACATCATTATCATGCTTAAATACATTGTATAGGTACATGTACAACCCTCCAGTGAAATAAAATACTAAATGTACGAAACCATACTAAAGAAGAAAAATACAAACACGAATATTTTAACTGGAGGAGGTCTTAACCCAGAAAGGCTCCAAACTCAAAAACAATGAACAAAAAAAAACAATTTGCATTTATCTAATCGAATAAATATTGAATAATAATATGGATATGTATACCTTTACTGGATACTTAATATAAAAACTTACTCACTAAAAACAGAAAAAAAGAATGTAAGTGAGAAAACAAAATTGAATTGAATTGTTATTACTATTAAGTTGTGGAATAAACAGGCTTTTTATTTTATTTTATTTATTTATAGGTACATTTTATTGCAGCTGACTGTACCTTCAGAACCTGGATGAAAACGCCGTGCCATTTATGTCAAAATAAACTGAAAATATATCGTGAAAATTTAACAGGAAACGTGCAAACCTGCGCTTACAAATAGGGTTGTCACGTTGAGTAAATGTTACGTTATGGAAAGGAACGAGCGCGTCAGCCCTGCTTGGTTGCAGTTATCACAGTAATAGTTTCACAGGCAGTAGTGACACTCGTGTTACTCACTTATGTTACTGTAGTGTGTGTAGTACTATAATTTGTTTTTTGGTTTCTTTATTTTTTTGTAAGTAAAAGTAAGTCTTTACTATATAAATTTAAATTATTTATTGAGCGGAAGAGCAGCTTTTTTACTCATATAACTTTGTTGTGTAATTTATAGGGAGTAGATGTGGCGTAGGTAACAAAATTATAGTGCGGAAGAAGGTACACCGATTTTGTCTGCCATTAACTTAAAGTATACAACCGACTTAAAGCAAATTCCAAATTTTAAAATACTGTTTGTTCCTAACAATTGGATTTTAACAGTAAACCAATTTCTCTCAATATACCTATCAAATAGAGATTGGAATTGGAACTGTCTGATTCCGAGAGCACTACCTACTGGCCTTATTATTTTTTGAGGGATCGGCACATGTCTTCCTCCTTCATTCCCTTCTGTCAGCCGTCATCTCTGCATAGTACCGGATTTACTGTTAGTAGAATACTATTTTGTGCAACTGTGAAGGCTTTGCGTCAACGCTGGTTATGGTCATAACCGCACGAGTGCACACACACCATAACCTCACGGAGTATGGCTTTCGAGCTTAGTGGAGGTGTTTCTACCCTCCTTTATGAGGCTTGGGCTTAGATTGTTTTGTTATGGTCATTTTTGGTTGATTTTTGTTTAATCTTGTAGTGTGGAACCAGCACATGGCCCACCTGCGGAGTTTTTATTGCAATCGAAGCTCATAATCGGATACAGAATTTCTCGTCCGACCCCCAACACACCCTACCTACTTTATGTTTGAGTACGTACGAGTTTAAAATTTCCCTAGAATAGGATAGATATACTTAGTATGATATTGTTTTTGTAACTCGTTTGTACTTGTAACTCTATTTTTGTGAAATAAATTATTTGATTTGATTTGATTGATAATCATGTAAAAACTGAGGATTGCAACAAGCATTTGATTGAAACAAAAGATACGTGATCACACCACTGATATGGTAATCATTGCATTTAGCAAAGCATTGCCTCGTAAGTCACGCACGTCAAATACCTACGTGCCCTACGATACACTGTCCTGCGTCCATCAACTTGTGTCATATTTTCAGACTCACGTGCCAGTAATTTTACCGGCACCTACACCCTTCAAACCGAAACACAGCGATATTGCTTTACGGCAAAATAGGCATGGTGGTAGTACTTCTCCGGACAAACCACACACAAAGAGCTCTACTACTACTTACTACATAGCTGAGGGCAGTGTGACAACCCTATAACTAAGCTGCCGATTCCAGAATTAGTTTGAAACGTTAGACACATCATTTTCCAAATGAATAGTTACTATCGGAGTTTGTGGTTATCGATTCGTTTAACTTTGTGGATTGATTTATATGTGGATCTAATTATAATGAATAACTTTGGAACGTTAGAGGTATTCGAGTACATAATCGAATTAAATTAAGTCATGTCTAATCCCAGTATCAATTAATATGTAACTATTTGAGTTTCACCGAAATCTATTAGTTAAATAGATCATTTCATTTTCATTTCATTTATTCACTTACAAAACGTGTCTGAATGTTAACCTAAAATGCAACAAAATACAATAAAACATTATTATTTTATGACTATGTATTTAGCATAGTCATCAAATTATAAAATAAAAACACACTCAAATAAAAGTGAATGTCAGAATAAATTACAATAAAAAAAAATGTCACGACACCGTGCGTGATCGGACTAACCTACCTCATGACGTCCTCAATTATGGAAAAATAATCTCGCCCTTATATTGTACATGTAAGTATTAAGTGAGTCTTAAATTGTACATGTAGTAACGTGCGGCCGCTGGCAAAGTGTTTATTCAGCGTTGCCAGAATGTTACTTTTGTAAATTTTTTTTTTGTAATAAAGTGCCGCTATTATAGTATTGTGTCGTTTTTCACATAATTTAAGGTACTGTTACTTTTCTCGTGAAAATGTTAGGTACTTTTTGAGCTGTTTCATGTTATATTAATTTGACTGTTTGCCACATGTCAACACTGTGCTTATTATACATATACATATTATGCATACAATATAAGGGTGAGTTTTTTTATGTATATTTCTATTGGATGACTGTCGTTGAGATGTTCATGTTTGCTTCAATAGTGTCACTAACATTATCAAAAAAATCTTACATTATATTCAACTTAACAACGTAATAAAACTTTAAAGTAGGTACACTATTTTGATATGTCTTAGACTAAAAATATGGAATTCTATAGCAAGCATTATTACGAAGTTCAAGGAAAAATGTGATTTATGGTAGCGTAACAGAGTTTAAATTACTTTCAATACCCCGACAGGTTTGTCGGGGTATTGAACAAACTTTTAAAACGTTTGAATAAATCTGTATACTCCGTAATGCTCCTGGATTTTTTAGGTCACGTCACGTGGTAAATAAAATTGCTTTATAAATTAGATTTGCTTGACAATAAAGATAGACTGGCGTATAATAAAAATGAAATTTTATTTTCTTGCAACGTTTTATACAAAAATTAGGACGCGTCAACTTTTTAACATAAAATAAAAATGATTTGACAGTTTTTGCTGGCTTGACGGTAGAAGAATAAAATTTTATTCCGTTTTTTGTTGATAAAGGTAATCTAAAATGTATGAAATCATAAATTTTCCATGATGAACAGTAGTACAATAGTAGTAGGACAATATAGTTACAATAAGGTAAGCAGTATGTGCCTGTTCATATAAATAATCATTTAAGGCCTGCGCACATGTAGCATGAAATATGACAGCAATATTTGACAGCGCTTCACTGATTGCCATCGTCATTGCGCTAGATGTGCAGATTTACAGATTCGTCAAAAACAAAGACAGAAACACTTTATGACGGATTGAGTTAATAAGAAATGAAACAGGCTCTAATTATTTATCATTCATAAATAACTATGATTCTGCACACAAAATAAGAAAAACTACAACTTAAATTTATATCGCTAACACAACATGTAAAAAAACCCTATTTTTTTTAGCAGAAACAAAGTTTTGCAGTCACTTCACTCAAAACCTTCAATTTTATGGCTAATTCAACTATTGCACTTAAATTAATTATTACAACGCTGTAAATTCTGTAGAAAAGGTAGACAATGGCATGGTCATTGGATCTTTATCCATCTTTACATCTACATTGGCACCAGGTAGTGACCAGGTTGAACTTCCAGCAGCCGTTATTCTAGGACCCATGTTGTCATACGCTGAATTCAGGAAGCAAGTCCTACTTCGTCTGGGCAACGTCGCTCCACCTCCAAGTAAATCAGGGTACAGCTCCTTATTTTGAGACACCTGAACTGATATGAAAATGCTCCCGTACGGAGCTGGTAAGGCAAATTCTGCTGGAGGTGGTGGAAACGTCCCTGGTGGACCTTCAATTGTGATCTGAACCGGATCAAACCGGTGTATGTCTTCGCTTTCTAAACTCATCGATCTATCTAACATTTCAAAGCCGTACGAAGAGTTCATATCAGCACTGGTCCTGTCGCAACTGACAGCTAGAGAAGTATCTAAAAGCTTCTTTTCTTGGTCGGTGAAACTTCTGCTGGGTGGTACTCTTCGGCGTCGAGTTTTCCAACAAACACATGATGCTACAAAACCAGAACAGGTCATGGCTAGTAAAGACGCTGCTACGAAGATAAAAGTGGAGTACTCCGGAGCAACTCTAGCAGTCGCTGTCCTAGCTTTGGGAAGGAAAATTGTGACGTAAGAAGAAGCTTCACCTATTTTGCTTTTAGCATTACACTTCCACTCACCAGAAAAATCACTTGTTACATTTGTTATGGTCACGTTGACCCACTGAGCACTTCTGTTTAAGAAATCGTCACTGTACTCATCGTAGTGTTCAATAGGATATTCGTTGATGACCACGTCGCTGGTTCTTTCTGTACCGTTCTTCTTCTCCGCGTGTTGAAACAGCCAGTTAACTTTAGGTTTTGGGTCACCTCGTACCAAACAGCCGAAAGAAATATCTGCACCAGCTTCTGTCCTTATCACTGTAGGGCTGGAGTAAGCTGAAGGAGGGCAGAACAAGTCTTCTCTTTTCAACTCTCTCCAAGACATGTCTGCTTTGTTTTCTGGTCCTGTACATATCACTTCCTCGTTTCCAAGGTTGCTGTTTAAAAACCATTCGTGGAATTCTCGCAACCTGCAGTCGCAGTACCAAGAGTTTTCTGATAATGTCAAGGTTTTGAGTACAGGCAAATTAAACGTATCTTGGTGAAGATAGGATAGTAGATTTTGGTGTATGTTCACCGTTTCTATGGCTTGTAAGTTGGTGAAAGCATGTGGATGAACCGCTTTGAGCTTGCAACGTGAGACTTCAATTTTCTTTAAATACTTTAGAGGTGGAAATTGTTTGGCAACGAGAACGCTCAAGGGATTGTCGTTTAGTATTAAGAGTCTCAAACGTTCTGCACCTTTGAAGGTATCAGGTGATAGCTGAAGCAGCTCGTTCTGAGACAGATCTAACTCTATTAGTATTCGAAGCTCTCTAAACGCGTTCTGGTGTAGAGATATCAAACTTGTCGAGCTGAGATTAAGACGCTGCAAATTCAGCAGGTCTGAATTCACAAATGCATCTTCCTCCAAAGTTCCCAAAGGGTTTCCGTGAAGATCTAAAACCTGGATATCTGAAGCGAGTAGGGGTAACTGCTTCATGCCTGCCTGAACACAAGAGGCGGTCTTCTTCCCTGAAGACCATTTGCAGCTGCATTCTGGTATCTTGCCGCAGTTGAGCCAGTGACTGCCGCTGTGGGTGATGATCAGGAGAAAAGTGATGGATCCACTCCAAGCTCGAATGCCCATTTCATAATAGGTTCTTCTGCTTTACCTGGAACAAAAGATACGCTGATTAAGGTGTGTCATATCAATCTTCGTAGTTGGAAACCTATTGGTGAGAAAATTTGGTCTGGATATCTACTATCACTGGTCCCATTTGAGCTGCAAAGCGGTTCTGGAAAACAAGACTAAGCACTTTTTTGTTTCAGGTTATTGAACGAAGTGCTCACAAAAAACTTCTACCGAGGGTATTGAAATGCTTTGTCAGGTAATGCAAATATTATAAGTAGAAATAGCTGGTCATTAGTAAGCTTGCCACATATTCATGAAACTGGTTACTAGCCAATTACAATTCTCCATCTAGCTTGAGCCTCAAGGCCTAGTATAGACCTAGTGAATGTACCTTAGTATTCTATAAGCCACGCTAACAGGCATGGCTAGTTTAAGTCTGGTTGGCACAATAGGAATACTTGATCAACTTGATGTCTATCTTTTATTATTTCTGTATAACCCTTGTGTAGTTAGCTCTACTTCAATTTATGAGGGTTCAAATCACGAATCTGACATTAATTAAGGTATGTGTCAAATGGGACATGCCACTGACTACCCATTAATTGCCTTCTGCAAAAAATGTACCAAATATGAGCTAAGTTGATTTCCGGGACATCCTCATGGATTTTCAGCTGGAAAAAATCTAAAAGTGACTACCATGCCTGAGGATTGCAGCCATAATTTCATTTTATTCCGTTAGTTATCAAGGATTATGACAAAAATAATTAACACAGTTCAAAGTTTTAACTAAATTGCATTCTCAAAGCTTACTGACCCCATAATTTTGCGCACCACTAACCAATTTGTTAGGATACTGGTGGAACTCCCAACCAACGTTAGCTCCCTTGCGGTCTTACCAAAACCAATACCGTCTGAAACTAATCTGGTTATGCTGACCTTAGATTATAATGTGGTGTAAGTTTGGCAGAGCTGATTCAGTTCACACGATTAAAACTAATTAAAACTTTAGAATCATTGTACAAAGTTCAATAATTTCAAGAATCATACAGAGACGTTTTATTAACAGTATGATTAACAGTGAACTCACACTCATATTATTGATTGCAATTATTATGTTACATGGTGAGGTCTTAAAGTTAAAAATAATATATAAAAAAAAAAATATGATATAATAATACGTAGGTATTAACGTAGGGCGCCCACCCATCAGATGGACTGACGACATTGTTAAGATCGCGGGAAGTCGGTGGATGGAAAGGGCTCAGAATCGTTCTTCCTGGAAGGCTGATGATGATAATGATTTACATTATTTTTTTGAGGCCGGGTATTGTTTTTATATTTTTATACAATTAGCTGATAGAACAAGCATAATATGACCCGCCTGATGTTAAGTGCTATAACCATCGCCTTTATCAAACGCATTGCCTCGTAGGTCACGCATATCAGAAATGTACCCTTGATGCACTGCCCTGCGTTCATCAACATTGAGGCTTACAGATGTTTAGCCTCACGTGCCAGTAACACTCCCTTCAATTCGTAACACAGCAATGCTGCTTCACGACTGAAATAGGCATTGTAGTAGAACTTTGTTGGACCAACCCTTCACAAAGAGATCTACTAGTACTACTAAGACTAAGAGAGGTTTACCGTACCTCAGGATCAAAAGCATGCAACTGTTGCTGTTTCTATCAGACTGGTTCTCATAAAAAAAGGTTTATTTACTTTGTTTCTAGAAAGCGCTGTGTTAAAAAATGTCCACGACTATCTATTTGCTTTCCTCTTCAACTTACTGGCGTCACTTTCAATGGAGCGAGCTTATGAACAAAACTCTTTACAGTCTCAAACAGCTCAGTGGCGCCTCTCGCGGCAAGCACTGACAAACTTTAAGCAAGCCCGACTTTTTCACAACTTTATCAAGAGTTACGCAAACAGAGCTAACTTCTGTCAAAGAGAGCTTTCGTTTTTTTGCCAGCTTTTTACTTTCAAACCACTGGGTGCGAAATAATTTAAGTTTAAAAAACTTGAGAAACCGACTTCATTGTCAAACGGCTAAACCGATTTTAATCAAATTTGTTTGGGACAATCTGGACGTAGGAATAACCTTCCAAATAAAAAAATAATTTTCTAAATCGGTTCATAAATGACGGAGGCATGCAGTTACAAAAAATTATTTAAAAAAAAATGGCAACACCGATTTTAATAAAATTAAAATGGGACCAATCTGGAAGCAGTACCTTTCAGATAAAAAAATAATTTTTCAAATCGGCTCACAAATGACGAAGTTATGCGGTAACAAACATTAAAAAAAAAAAAAATAAAAAAAAAAAAAAAAAAAAAAAAAAAAAAAAAACATACAACCGAATTGAAAACCTCCTCCTTTTTGATTGGAAGTCGGTTAATAAAAAGGGCATGATTATTTTTGTTCCGTTGTCACACAATTTGGTTAAATTGTGTAATGGAGTGTTGAGAGTTACCTCTGTTTTTTCTTTACTTTATCTGTCTTTGATCTGTGTTTTCAAACAATACAGATCTCAATCAAAATTATAATAAATCCACAATAAATATTTTTATAAGAAGAATGCGAAAATTTTCATGTTTGGATATTTATATTAAATGTAATTTGCAAGAGCAATAGCAAGAGGATATTTTTTTAAGCCAGGATATCAAGACAGCAAGTTAGCATATCTAGCTTTCTGTCACTATCTTGCTATCCTGGCTTGAAAAACTATCCTCATGTATCCCGGGCATAACCACTGAATGTGAATGAAGCTATTTATTTACACAAAGAAACTTACAATTATACAAAATATTTACAAAATGTACAAAATACACAAGAAACAGTTGAGCTATCTGCAGATCGTTACAAACGATCTAGAGATAGCTCAACTGATCCAAATCAGTGCCAGACGGAAGCGTCCCCAAGACGCTGGCGGCATTGCCACGCTGAAGCTTGGAATAATTATAGTTTGAAGCCTGGATTTAAATTGCAAGCTACTTTATGGTTACCACTTTACATCAGGTGGGCCATATGCTTGTTCCATCAGCTAGTTACATAAAAAAAAAAAAAAACTTAGATCCTTAAAAGTAATGAATTAAAAGCCTGACAGAGCCTAAAAGAACCCAGAGCAATGACTACTTATACTCATATTATTTATTGCAATTATTATGTTGCATGGAAAAAATGCATTATGTGAAAATGCATGGATGCATAAAATTAAAAATGGTGAATACATAATAGGCGGGCAGCCACTAGTACTCAATAAGAATCTAGAACCATGTTATGGCATGTTCATTTTTATTTATACACACTTTACGTAAGTATACACTGAGCCAAGCAATTACCGCTCAGTTCAAATTAACCAGCGCATAGTTCTAAGCAGCCAAATTTGGATGAAATTAAATCAGGTCTGCCGATGCAGCTACTGCCTGGCATTTTGCCAGGAGCTCATCACAGCCTATAGGAAACAGATGGTTTAGTCCCAGTGAAAAATCTAGTGCTTACACAAGGTCTCTGATGACACAGAAAAAAAGTGGCAGAATTTTTCTGGCAGATAACACAGGCAATTACTGGTACCCTTCTTCTTGCTGCCCTTATCCCACTTTAAGTGGGGTCGGCACAACATGTCTTCCTCTTCCATGTCGCTTTATCAGCCGTCATCTCTGCATACACTCCTCTTTTATCCATATAATCTTTCACACAGTTCATCCATATTTTCTTTGGTCTACTCCTGCTAATAGGTCTACCTTTACTCACATATCCATCCACATCCATACTCATCACTTTCCTAGTCACATGACTTTCATACTCCTTATAACATGCCCGTACCACACCAGCTTATTTCTCCTCAATTTTTCTGTCACTTTACTTTCAAACTCTGTTGACAAAAAATGAGGTATTTCTAAGCAATCTCACGTTCGCCAACGATATCATACTTTTCTCGGAAAAGTCAGCTCAACTGGAAAAAATGATCAACGTAAGTCGTGAAATCGGCTTGGAACATAATACCTCCGAATATGTACGATAATAAACAGAGGGTTTTATTAACAGAAAAATAGACGAACACGCTATCATAACATTCATGGAACCATTATTTTGACAATAAAAAACACAAAACAAAATAGTCTTTATTCAGATGAATTACAAGAATCACTTTGAAACGTCTTAAAGCTAGGTGAGTCTAGGTGCCAGTTCCACGCGACCAAGCCTAGAAGAACAGGCAACAAACTACGGCTCGTCACTCTTGTATGCATATTATTCGTTTATTATTCGTTTTTTATATTATAATAATTTTTGATTTGATAGCGGTGAGATTTGTTGAATTACCTAGCATGCAAACATACATGAAATCATGCCTCACCTCCATGGGGGTAGGCAGAGATTAGAGATTTCTACTTGCTACGATTCTGGTATACCCTTTTGCTTCATTCATTTTCATAACAGTCTTCATACATGCTCGTCGGCTTAGGGTACTTTTGATCTGGCTTTTCTTGAAAACGTCTGCTATCTGATCGAGATATTATGTGCCGAGGTCTTCCCTTTCCAGCAATACCATTCCACTCGACTGATGCATCTGTTATGTAAATCTTCTTCCATCCATTCTCTCTACATGTCCAAACCATCGGAGCATACCTTTCTCTACTTTTATCACTACGTCTTTTTTCACACCGCATTTATCTGTTATCACACTGTTGCAGAAATATTATGGGCAGGACATATAGCACGAAGAACCGACAACCATTGGGGAATAAAGATTCTCAAATGGTGACCACGAACCGGAAGACTAAAAGTAAGGCGCCCACCCACCAGATGGACTGATGGCATTTTTAAGATCGTGGGAAGTCGGTGGTCATATACCTTTATATGTCCAGCAGTGGACTTCTTCATGCTGATGATGATGATGAGTCTATTCCTAACTCGCAACGCTCTCATTTCGACGAATTATTTTACCACTATTGCATGTACTTAGCGTGTAGAGTAATTATATTTTTGTATATTTTTATTTACACAATGAGTATGCATACTGTGTTACGTACAGTTCAACGAATCACTTACTGTATTTGACGTGTAACCGTGTTATGAACAAATGAATTTTGAACTTTGAACCATAAAGCTCCATGGACTTTATTGTAAGTAAACCAGGTGTTTAGACATAAGCTGTCATGGTGCACTGTCCACATTAATATTGTTTTAGACGACGGTACCGTGCGAGTGCGCTCGTGATAAGAATGTTCCAGTGGTCACTGCTTACTCCACGTCTGTAGAAGTAATTGATTGCAGTTCCACATGGATAGTTTGGACGTGTTTGTGTTAGTGATTTGAATAGTAAATAATATGAGTTTAAGAAACTTGAGAATCCGACTTTATGGCCAAACTGCTGAATTGAATTTGATGGATTTTCTATGGAACCAATCTAGATGAATAACATTACAGAAAAAAAAGTTTTTTCCTTATATCATAGAAATATATTATAGCTACGTGTGCGTTCACTTGAATATTTGTATAGAAAATGTATCGTAATCTGCCTTGGTATAAATTATATGAATATACAGGGTGTCCCATAAGTCAACGTCCAGCCGAAAACAGGCGATAGGCTATACAGGTCATGAAGCTATCAGAAAAATATAAAAAACATATTTGTCATGTAACTTTTGAGTTATGAGTATTTTAAAAAAACAGGAAAAACTGACACCCTGTGATGATCTTTTAAGTTCTGTGACTACAAATATTAACTTTTCGTGAAACTTTGTTCTGTATGTAAGCATGAATAGCCCTTCTGTAAACTACAATTCAAAATTAAGCCATAACTGCCTCAGTTTTCAATAAAATCGTGGATTTTTGGCCAATATTTCATTTCAGATAATTACATCACCCAACTTTAACCGTCTGTACCGCAAAAAAAAATTATCGTGGCAAGAAATTTTAAAAGATAGACACGTGTGACGGGCTTAGGTAAACTTTAATCAAGCCGTCTACTACTAGTATGAGTTTTATAGTTATTGCAACGATTTCTATAAATAAACTTTACAGCCTTGTACGTCTGTGTTTATGTTGTAAGATGGAAAGTGCTACTAAAACTGAGAAAAGCCGTGGTTTGTTCAAAGCATTTCAAAGCTGACTAATGAAGCTTCACAAAGTTACTTTAACTGCACTTCGGGTAACCGATGCCGGCTTAAATCTCAAAGTAATATCCAGCGCGTTCATGCAAATGTCGAGACACACGACCGGATCGTTTCCAGAACTATTTGCATATCATTGAACGTATTTGTATCTTGGATGAAACGTTGGCGTTGCTTGTTTGGTCATTTTTATTCTGTAGTCGATGGACTAAGGCTACGGCCAGATCAAGGCGATAACACAGCGATCTGCGATACAAGCATCGCTGTCATGTTATCTCCTTGATATATTGTGCGTTTTTTAAATGAATTATAGAATTTAAATAATCTATTAAGATCTTTTATTTTTTTAATGAAAAGGGTTATTTTACTGCTTTAATTATAAAGCAGTAAAATAACCCTTTTCATTAAAAAAATAAAACAATTGACACTGACCAAGGATGTACACGTCTATACAATTTAGAAATTAGTAAACCTATTTTAAGAAGATCAGTAACAAATAAAGACCTAAACAAAAATAGCAAATCACAATAATATAACATGACATAATTAATAACTCTAATGGCCCGAACACACCTAGTTCGCTGGCGGTAGCGATCAGTGAAACGCTGTCAAATATGGCTGTCAGATTTGAGATTTGACAGCGAATATTTGACAGCGTTTCACTGTTCGCTACCGCCAGCGAACTAGGTGTGTTCGAGCCTTTACATCATGATAAAGTTTAAAAATCTAAAGTTGGGTTTTTTCAACAGACAGATTGAGGAAGAATTGAGGAAGAAGTTTTATTTCCCCAATTAATGTTAGTTTAACTTAGTTTTAGTAAGTTTTGCCCAATTATTTCCCAAGCCAGGAAGTCTGTGTGTAAGCTAAAAGTCTCATCTGCACCTCAGCACTATGTAAAACAATTTGTCGTCTAATTTCGGAATCCGTGCGCTTCGCTCGTCAGCGGCCGCTTAGCAAAGCAAGCTAATAAGATTTCATAATGACACCGGTGGGTATGCTATAAATGAGTTTTTAAGGAACCGGTAGTATGGAGCGACTTGCACTTGGAAAATGATTTATTTTTGGTTGTAAAAACCACTAGTGGCTAAGTGGTAACGGCTCGTTTTCGTGGGTTCAAATCCAGTTGTAATGTGTGACCAATAATCTTCTACAAATCAATGTCCAAAAAATTTATGTGCATTATGGTTTGAGGAATTGGTTCAATATAAAAAAATACGTACACAATGTTATAAAGACTGGCCTTTTTTGGTAATTTTTTAGTTCACTTCATGTCAACATAAATAATTTTGGCTTTGTTTCATAACTTAGCTAGCTTTATTTTTTAAAGAAATTATCAACAAATTGAAGCGAAACAGGTTGACCCTTCCGCCAACCGGCCCTACCGCATCCCTTAATCGGCCACGAATATACCTACCCCACCAATCCTGAAAATACCTTACGTATTCTGAATATACCTTTACATTTTCATGAGATGAAAATGCCACTAAGGTCAGTAAACCCACTACAGTCAGCTAACGTAAAATATGATACAAGTCGTAAAAGTTAGTGACTGAACATGAACATACTAGAACGGCCATGTGGCCGGAAAAGTGTCGCCAAAATACATAGCATGTTTCAGTTTCAGTTTATTAGAAAATCATTAGCCTATACTATAACATTACAGAATAATTTCCAATGCTCTATAAAATAATAAAAAGGTTACATGGAAATCAAAAAGAACTAAAATTAAAATCACTTTGGAAGCATTTGTACAGTCGCGGTATGAAAATGTTCGTCATCTTAGAGTCGGTTTTCGCTTCCACCAGTGCCTTGATCATGAACACATTTTGACATAATTTGTGACCTTAACTTATCGGCGTATTCGATCTATTCAGTTTCAAAAGGTAGTATGTGATCGTGATACGTTGAACAAATCAAGTTGAAAATCGAGGAACATTGTCATTCCGCCAATAGTGGCGAATAGTGTTTGTATAGACAAACAAGAAAAAGTTAAGTTAAGTTATAGTTCGATAAAACCTTTTTTTTTTTTCAAAAAAAAAAAACAGAATATAAATGTACCTACCCACCTACTTAGGCAGGTATATAAAAATAAATAATCATGCGTGCATCAAATAAAGAGCAAGAATAAGATTCACATAAAAAAAATACCGAATTCATATGGAGACTAGAGCCATACGAATTCGGCAATTTTTTAAGTGAATCTTCTTCTTGCTCTTATAAATAATTTATTTAAATTTATTAATAAAATATTTAAATCGAATAATATTTTTATGTGTTGAATCCTCTTTTTGTTAGTTTGTAAGGTGTACAATAAATAATTATCTATCTATGTAACTTTATAAAGTTATTTTCTTTACATATTTTGCTCACTTTGTAGATTGTAGATCAATTCATATTGGTTAATGAACAGAACTCATCGAACATAATGTAATGTTGAGTCTAAGAAGAAATAAAGAAACATAAACGAATACTTATTTCTTTCCCTACGATTAAATAAGGCGAAGGTTAAAAGCTAGAAAAGATTTTGGTAAAAGAGTCACTCTTATTAAATAAAATGCCTCTGGTTAGGTTTTCAAAAATTCTTTTTTACCAATTTATTTGAAATCGGTCCACTGGCCAAGGCGTTGGACTGAATTAACGATGCTTTTGTCGTTAAATTGTAAATACGTTATTTTGATTTTATTTAAAACTTTTGTGTCTGGCTTCCGAAAGCACAATCAAATCAAAATTAACTAATTATGTGTGAATCCCTTTTCAACTGGAAAATGGGTTGCAGGAACGCCGGTTAACTTCTATCTCTGATCAAATCTGATATGAAATCGGCGTTTCCATAATTATTTACCTTTAGATTTAGTACCACCTAGATTTGACTTTATGTAAAGAAAGTAAAATGTAGTTAAAGTTTACCTATATTACTTCCCGTGGTGTGTATTAGTTTATTATTTCCCGTGGTGTGTATACGATTTTTCATTACTCATACTCTGAAAGTAGGTCTGAAGTTGCCTGAGGGGCCTAATTGAAAGTAATACTTTCAGCCCTAGGGAGAATCGCTTTCTACTGACAGCTGTCAAATTATAAAAAAAACAAGTTCTTTTTTATTCAACCATGTTCCAACTTTCTAAAGTCTTTCTAACTGCAAGGAGGTTGTTAAACCAAATTCCAACTTTTTATTCAGCAAGTAGGTTGGAAACCCATTACAACGGTAAGAAGTTTAAAAAGTCTAATTAGAGTGCAATGTAAAATTTAAATTTAAATAACATAAAGATAGTATTAAATAAATAATATATCTTCTAAATTACTTGATTAATATATAGCTTCAACTATTTATTTAAAATAACATAGATTTGAGCAAACAATTTACCATTTTTTAAATTATGAAAATGAAAATAATGGCTGAATAATGCTGGCGAGCCGGAGCCAAAGGCCCGCCAGAGAAAAAGAAAAAAAAACCGGGAAGGTGGCAATTCAATCTTCATTTTCACTCATTTTTCTTTCATGTTTTTATTTTTACTTTCCTTGTATTCGTAATGAAAAGCACAGTGTTTACCTCGGGTGAAAGTCTTTTAAGTCCCTCAAGCTCCATGTCTCGGGACTCAAAAAACGTGACTTTCAACACTCAGGTAACAATGTACTATTTTTCTCTATAAGAAAAGTAACATACCAAGTATATGCATGTAAATTAAGTAGCATAACGAATTCTTAGTAGACAGTTTTTAATCAAGAATGACGTCATGGAGTCTCTTTTGTAGGTACAGTTAACCACAGAAGTAGAAACACTTTTTGGTTTATAGCTCACATATTTTGGTAACACACATATTTCCAGAAGCAGTATTTTTTTAAACATGATTAATATACAAATTGGTAGATACATTTTTACATATCTGTACCACGTACAACAGAGTTTTACCGAAGAATTGAATTAAGTTATTTTTGATCAGTCAACATCAAAATTAGATAGAAGATTATGACCAAATGCCGACATTGCAATTCTTTATTTTATTTGATAGAGAGAAAGTTTAGAAAACATACAAGGCCTAGACCTTGCGGGTCTTCAAAAAGTTGTCTATAGGCAACTGATCGACAGCGACACTGAAGCGACACGTAGCCCAAGGCTGGGGATATCTGGCGAAGCGTATTAACATTGCTATTCAGCGTGTTAATGCCGCCAGCGTCTCGGGGACGCTTCTATTTGACTCTGATTTGGATCAGTTGAGCTCGATTTAGATCGTTTTCAACGGATACTTAACCGTTTTTTGTGTATTTTGTACATTTTGGAAATATTTGTTAGTTATGTAAGTTTTTTTAGTGTAAATAAAGTGAAAACATACATTGTGTTAATGTATTTTTATAACTAATAGAAGGCCGTAGAACCGCCAATCGTTGGAGCAAACGAATACTAGAGTGGAGACCGCGTTTAGGTAAGCGTAGTGTAGGACGCCCTCCGGCAAGGTGGGGCGACGATCTGCGAAATGTAGCAAGCACTGGAGGAGAGCCGAAGACTGGGCTCAATGGCACGTCTTGAGAGACTTACGTCCAGCAGTGGACTGATATAGGTTGATGATGATGACAGTTCTATGAATGCCATAAACATTTTGATGCTATCTGTACATGCAGTTCGCCGTAACATTTCGACCTAATTTACCCGTTACGTATACGTGCCAAATGGAATTTTCTATGCGAGGAAATGAGTTTTATGTAAGTAGGTGACGACGGTACATTATACTCTTGAATTCAAGAGGGTTGTTTGAGTTCAGTTACATTATTTTTGAGGACATTGCCAAAACGTGGACACTAAAGGTCTGCGCACATCTAGCCATTTGCCATCGCCTATCAGCTGAACCGCCGCCGTCAAATATGACAGTGATATTTCACAGCGTTACAGCTGATCTGTTAAATATCGCTGTCATATTTGACAGCATTGCAGCTGATCGCCATCGCCTTCGCTTAGATGGGCGCAGGCCTTTATTGTAGGCCACATTCTCAACGTGCCTGAACTACGACGGAACGCTTTGTTACTAAGCAAGTTATATACCAAACCAGTAGGCCTACCGCAAGCTCTGTCTGGCTCTGTCTCTGGCTCTGGTTTTGACTCTGTGATGAGTGCTCACCATTGTATTATATTGTGTGACGTTTTGACGTAGGATTTATTTATTCAACACTCTTGTTAGGGACTTTGTAGCCGCAATTAGCCTCTGGGTCGGTCCATTTTGCGTCTAGCCAACACTTACTTATACAGAATCAAAACCAAAGCCAGAGATAGAGCCAGACAGAGCTTGTGGTAAGCCTACCAGGATGTATAACAATTTTTTTTCAAAAAGTTTCTCTTGACAGACGACTGTCCATTTCTCGTCATTTCAACTCTAACCGAACCTTTTAGCGCGGGTCAAGAACCAATTTGTCTAACATTGGATACATTGAGTTGCCGTCCAACTTTGGCACCTTGCCGAATGCCTTTAAATATATGGCTTTAACAAGGTCTTTCAAACGGATAGGTTCAAAGACTGAGTTATTCTTATCAGAAATACTTTGGCCATAAAGATTTTTATTTTTATAATGTCCCTTAAAGTTAAGAGCCGAGCGGGATTTGAACGAAGGAAAACGGGGAAGATGAAGGCCAATAATAAGTTACATGAGCCAGATAAAAGAACAAGTCGATGTCATGTCGTATAAGGAAGTCAAGGAGGCCGCATTCGTAAGACTAAATTGGAGAAATCTGCATCAAAACCCCGACAAGAGCAAGCTCTTAAATTTAAGAAGAAGGAGCACTTATTAAAACAATTGTTGGCTCTAGAAGCTAACAACTCATAGAAAAGTACTGATCAAAGGGTCTTCGGCAATGACCATGGATAATCAAACTCCTCTTCAGAACCCAAAGGACTGTTTCGATACAATACAATTTGGACCTAATGGTCACATCTGGTGTCTTTGACTTCAACCTAACATGTCCGCACGCAATCACCTTCAGTGGTTGTCCCATCTCAAGATGATAGCAGGCCATTTGTAAGCGTAATCAACCAAATACCTCAAATAGGTGCCAGGCAAGCCTTATTCCATCTAAAATCCTGTCCCAGGCACTATAGCGTCTTTTAACAAGTGAAGTTTAAAAAACTCGAGAAATCGCATTCATGGCCAAGCTACTTAACCGATTTTGATAAAATTTCTGTTGGACCAACCTGAAAATATTAGCTTTCAGATTAAAAATAATGTTTCAAATCAGTTCATAAAATATGACGAAATTATGCGATAACAACTTAAGAAAAGACATTAAAAAAATGAATTCGGTTAAGAAGAGACCTATTTGAGTAAACACCAGTTGCCTCTAACGCTAAATAAATTATCTACAATAGATGCAAAGGCCTGTTAACTCATATAGATAGTGCAATCCACGAAGACGCGCCCCACTATTCCTCCTAACCGTTTATAATATATGTGTGCAAGCTTCCGTCAATGTTTGAGTGTTATCGGTACACACTAATTACCTATGAGTGCACACGCACACTACAATGAATAGACTACGGTTCGCGACTGCCGCTCGGAGCAAACTCCCCGCACCCCGCGAGGGGCGCTCTTCGTGAATTGCACTATCTATACCGATGTAATTTACAATATAGATACAAATGCATGTTTACTAGCGGAACCTCACTTGTCCATTGATCAAGTGCGCTATAGGGTATACAGAGAACATAGAGGTCTCATAAAGATGGACGTACGCAGTGCGTGAGACCTATACGAGTTCAATTTTATAGAGGTCAATGATGGCTACTTTATAAAGACGGACGGATACGCAATAATATGGGCGAATCCTAATGTAGTAACTTGCAGAGTGGAGTTTAATTAAAGTGATAGGGCAGTAACGCAGTCGGTAATATTAAAATAATTATCGTAAATTTTGATAATTTATTTAAAATCTCTGGCGGTTTAGTGGTACTTTTGAATTCATTAGGTCGTGAGTTCGAATCCAGTAAGCCTACCACAAGCTCTGTCTGGCTCTGGTTTTGAGTCTGTGTGAGTGTTGACTAAATAAACCCTACGTCGAAACGTTACACACACATTTTCATTTTTTCATTTTATTTTATTCCAGTAAGATACCATGGTACACTTGGAAATGTCAAAACAATAATATTATAATAAAAACTAACTATTACAAAAAATAGCATCGAAACTAACATTAGTACAAAACATTGTAAACCATACATTTATGGAGTGTTTAAATTATCAGCGAGTGCTTCGTCAAGAGTATAATAAGATTTTCATTACTCATACTCTGAAAGTAGGTCTGAAGTTGCCTGAGGGGCCTAATAGAAAGTAAAACTTTCAGCCCTAGGGAGAATCGCTTTCTACTGACAGCTGTCAAATTATAAAAAAAAACAAGTTCTATTTTATTCAACCATGTTCCAACTTTCTAAAGTCTTTCTAACTGCAAGGAGGTCGTTAAACCAAATTCCAACTTTTTATTCAGCAAGTAGCTTGGAAACCCATTACAACGGTAAGAAGTTTAAAAAGTCTAATTAGAGCGCAATGTAAAATTTTAATTTTAATAACATAAAGATAGTATTAAATAAATAATATATCTTCAAAATTACTTGATTAATATATAGCTTCAACTATTTATTTAAAATAACATAAATTTGAGCAAACAATTTACCATTTTTTAAATTATGAAAATGAAAATAATGGCTGAATAATGCTGGCGAGCCGTAGCCGAAGGCCCGCCAGAGAAAAAGAAAAAAAAAACCGGGAAGGCGGCAATTCAATCTTCATTTTCACTAATTTTTCTTTCATGTTTTTATTTTTACTTTCCTTGTATTCGTAATGAAAAGTACAGTGTTTACCTCGGATGAAAGTCTTTTAAGTCCCTCAAGCTCCATTGGCGCCCTCGCTACGCTCTGGCGCCAAACCCGTCTCGGGACTCAAAAAACGTGACTTTCAACACTCAGGTAACAATGTACTATTGGTCATTAATAGTTCCCTAACTCTAACACTAAAACAGTCATGACTTGAATTTCTCAGGTCATGTGACAATTTGTTATAAAGCCTAACACACACACATATGAAACTTTTCCCAACTTTGGTTAGTCTGTGTTTTGGAAGACAAAGATTCTCTCATCAAAAATTGAGAAGTGTGCGTTGAAATCTCCACATACTACAATTTCCTTAGGTAGTTTAGATCTATTTGTAAGTTTTTCTAAGCAGATTTCCAATTTATCTAAGAACACCTTAAGATCTGTATCGGCACATGGTGATCTGTATACTACAATAATAATTAGCTTCATTGTCTCAATACAACTTAATTCAAATTCTTTTTCAACATTGAGATTACAAATATCATGTCTTGACTTAGCTTTAATGCCATTTTTAACTATTATAGCAGTACCTCCACGAATAAACAATTTTCGGCAACTGGCACTTACTATTTTATAATTGTCCAGAACGTAAGAATCTAACTGTTCCTCCTGCAACCAGGACTCCGTGGCACAAAAAATGTCTATATCTTCCTGTTCCAATAATAAACTCAATGTAAGCTTCTTTTCTACCATACCTTGGACGTTTTGATGGTATATTTTTAGTTTTTTATTTTGTGTTTGTTTTACGTTGGATCTTTGGCTAACCCCACTTTTTGAAAATTCTTCTTCGCTTCATCCTTCCTTTCAATGTTTTGATTACAACTTATAAAATGAAGTGTACTCGTATTTTGATAGTTCTTTAGGCAGTAGTTTATTTTTGCTGCCAAGCTCACAGCTCTGGTTACTTCCTTGAGGCTATGCTCCCAAAGGGTATTATTTATATCTAAGTACTTAATCCATCCATTTACCACAGCTAAATGGTGAAGTCTTTTATTTATTTTATAAATTCGATTGTCATTGTTGCCATCATATTTTATAGAACATAGTATCAATTTAAACTTATTGTTCAATTTAAGACTTTTCTGTAACAGTTCCGGGTAAGAATCATAGTCTTTGGCTGTCAGCTTGTTATAGTCACCAATTAGTAGTATGACTGAATCATTTTTGTCCAAATTTACCGTTTCCTTATTGAAAGCATTTAGTATACTTTCAAGACTAGCATTAGGCATACATACATTTATAAACTTTTCATTCGATTTTAAATTGTTGTATATTTTAACTCCTAAGTTCCTGGCATAGCCATCTGAAAACATTAGGATTTTATCGCAGTGTGCCATACACGCAGAGTCACTATCTACTGACCTCTTAATTTCATTCTTGCGTTGTATGGTATGTTTGAGCTCAGTGCCAGTAGAAGACATTGCAATTTTTTCACTATTTCTCAAATAACAATCAAGTTGTTTTAGTTTTGTTTCTAAGAAATTTACCTTTGCTTGTACTTCATTTTCTTGCTTTAAATCCAATTCGTATTTTTGTATAATTTCAAGAAACCGATCACATTGGTCTTTTAATTCTATGATTAGAATATTTCGTCGGCTCAGCTCACTTTCCATAAGAGTTTGAGCCGCTTTTAGACGAGTAGATTGTGATGTCATTTTTTTTATAGTGGAAAGTAGTTTTTTCCTGTAGCGTTTGGCGTTCACTTTTCTGACTTTAACTGTCACATATCTATTAACTCTTATGTCTGTTTCTGAGAGCAAATCACAGTACCTAATTTGTAGCTCATCATGTTCATTTTGTAACTGCTCTAGCTTATTTTGAACTTGAACTCTTTGTTTAACTTCAAGCATATTTTCAAGTTCATCATATTCATTTTGTAAAAGCTTATTGCTATCCATGAGTATTTTCATGCGGTCATTTATAGTACTAACTTCTTCTTCTGATTCGTACAGTTTTTTTTTAAGAGAAGCATTTTCAGTCAATAGCTTTTCGAAATCTTTAACATTAATTTCTTGTTCATTTAGTAAAGTCTTGTTTAACCTTTTTTCGTTTTCAAGCTGCATTTTAAGAGTATTTATTGATTTTGCATAATTCTTTATTTTCTCGTTCATGCTGTCATTGTTCTCTGAAATAGCTTTGTTCAATAGCTTAATCTTAGACCGAGTAATCATTATAAATGATACAACTCCAAAAAAAAAAAAAAAAAAAAAATGCAAAAAGTTTTATTGGTCTTCAGAGGTTTGAACTAGCGGCGTTGCCACCATTCGGTCATATCACTTTGCAGCTGCTACCAACTGAGGTACGGAAGCAGTTACACAATGCTTTGAAAATTGTAAATAGGCTCAGCGACTAGAAATTGCATCAAAAGCTGAGTGATTTATTTTCGAGAGTTTGTTTGAACACCCTCAATTTTGTAAAATAATAACAAAATCACTGTTTATAGCTTTTTTAATCGATTTAATCGATTAAAAGCGTTTGTTCACACTTTTTCACGTAAACCACTTGTACTTTGTTGATTTTGTCGCAAAGTTATGAGGTTTTGCTGTGTTTTTTTGCAGTTAATTTTGTCACTTATCACTTTGCTTAATAAACTTGCTTAGCAATCGATTTAGCACTGGATAACGTTTACACACATTATTTACGACACTGGTATTCAGTTCCACAAACTTCAGATTCAAAATAAATCGATCGAATATTATTTTACAATAAAAACAACAAGACTGTTTCGTACTGTGGCGATCGCAGCGCCACCGTGTAATACACTGGTGAGCACTCACACAAACTGAACACCAGAGCCAGAGACAGAGCCAGACAGAGCTTGTGGAAGGCCTACAGAATAAAACGGATGATTTTAATAAATAATCTTGAGCGTTAGTGCACGAAAGGAGCCTCTTTGAGGCGCACTTAAAATCCTTTCAACACACTTGGTTCGAAAGAATCAGTGACACGATAAGAAGAAGAGCCTTAGTGAGGAATTACCCTTTTACGTTACCTGCCACTTTTTAGCTCGATAAAAGAATGTAAAATGGTAAATTCAAAGTCAAGTCAAACTAAAAAATGTGTTCACTTAGTAGTATCACAAGGATCACTTTGAAACGTGTTAAAGCTAGGTGAGTCTAGGTGCCAGTTCCACGCGACCAAGCCTAGAAGAACAAGCAACAAACTTCGATATTTTACAGCAAAATATTGATTTCTTAAGGGGCCAGCGGAGGGCGAATTTTCACACAAACGCAATACCAAAATGATTACTAATTTAAGCCGATTTTCACGATATTATTGTAATAATTGCACTTATAAAGTATTTATCTAATTTAAAATAAAAATTGTTCAGGAACCTAGATAAATAGTATACAATTACAATTATTACAATAATATAGTGAAAATCTGCCTAAACTAGTAATCATTTTGGTATTACGTTTGTATGAAAATTCGCCCTCCGCCGGCCCCTTAAGTTAAGTTCTCGAAGTGACGCTATCCATTAAGTTGAAACATTTCCGCCTTTGTTACTAAAACAAGTTTCTAAGACAGTAATATTTTTATATGACAAACAGCGTTACTCTATGAAGATAAAACCGCCCTAAGGTACACATTTCTCTGACAGCCTTTTAGAGGGTGTAGCCGTAACGGAGCACATTGACCACTTACTATCAAGAGGGAAGGATCCAATTTTGACCCTTAGGCACATTTTCCGCTAAAATGTTTGATTGAACCGAAAGGGTCGGATTGGTCGGGCTAGTTGGCAGTAGCTCTGCCTTCTGCGCCCAAATCGTGGTTTCGATTCCCACCGAGTAAAAATATTTGTGTAGGTAGTTAACGCAGCTGTTTTTTCTCTGTCTGGGTGTTATATTGTATTTTAATGTATACTAACAAAAAAAAGGATTTAAGCATCAAGTTCTTCTTAACCTTTTTTCTTTCTTTCTTTAATTTGGGGCTAGTTAGTGATGTGGGAATTGTCTACAATATGTATTTATTTATAGCTTAGTTGCTTTCTGCCTTCTACGCAGTATAGGATGGGGTTTTATGGTTAGTGTTATGAAAATAGGTGTGCCTATTTCTGCCGTGAAGCAGCATCGCTGTTTCGGTTTGAAGGTGATGCTGGTGAAATGACTGGCACGTGAAGCTTCGCATTCAGCCGAACATTTATAATGCCTCAAACTGATAGACGCAAGTGTATCGGTAGGCACGCTTCTGACGTGCGTGACTTACGAGGCAATGTTTTGATAAAGGCGATAGTGACCATTTAACATAAGGTGGCCAATATACTTGTTCCATCAGCTAATGAACGGCCGCCCGCACCTTCGCTTGCCTCTTTCCCGTTACTATTGCGCGTATTGCGATAAAAAGTATCTTATATCCGTCTCGTCGTCGTCGTTCTATGCCATCGAGATATAAGTACTACGTACTAGAGAAGCTATGTCAAATAACTGAATTGTCCTATTCGTCGTAATTTGTTCTCGGCAAAAAGGTCTTAAGCGCCATGTAAATCACGGCACTTACGCGTTTTCGAGAGAGAGCGACTGAGGCGACTGAGTGATTTGCGGCGCGATCGCCGCAGTTGAACGGGACAAAGTAGGAATTCACGGTGTCTTCTCTAGTACGTAGTACTTATATCTCGATGTTCTATGCTAAGTTTTTTTTTTGACGTGATAACGTCTTATAATTTGTTGGAGCCGGCTGCACGCACGAAAAACATGACGGCATGCGGCGTTACCTCATTCTGAGGTGTTCCATTAAAGGCTTGAAGTGCAAGCGAGAGCACGGAACGAGCGACAAAGAGGCAAAATCGGCCTCCGCGTCTGCAGCATTCGACATCTGTCTCTCTCCTACTTGAGTGAGCGATGCGTCCGCGTGGACAGCTGTATGACGTTGTCACGTTCAACTATCGTCAGAAAATCGACTTTACAGACAACCGATTTTTTATACAACTAGCTGATGAAACAAGCATATGGCCCACCTGATGTTAAGTGGTAACCATCGCCTATAACAAAGCATTGCCTCGTAGGTCACGCACATCAGGAACGTGCCCTACGATGCACTGCCCTGCATTCAATCAACTTGAGGCTTACAGATGTTTCACCTCACGTGCCTGTAATTACACCGGCATTACCCACTAATTTCCAGCCAAATCGGTTCAGCTGTTATTGAGTTATAAATAGTGTAACTAACACGATTTTCTTGCATAAATAGGGACCGAGGATCACTACAAAGATACCCTGTCTGTCCCACGCTTACCCATTGAAGGTTGAAAAAGACGTCGTTTATGTCAATAAAAGCACTGATTACGGATTCTATAATAAAGTAGGTTAATCTAAGAATAGGTACAGAGAAACATGTAACTTACCTTATGAAGGCGAAACTTAAGACTGAACTATGTTACGCTAGGCGCCTCTGAATAAACCGATGACAAGACAATACCTACTTACCGCGCACCTTGAACTGCAGCTTGCGTCAGCGCAATCAACGCGACGCACGACACAGTTACAGAATCACCTAGTTTTAAGATTTTGGAAATGTACTCATTCTGTTCTCACACTTAGAGACTCAATCATTGACAAAATTAATTATAGATTTAAATTAAAAATCTTCTTTCCTTTAAACCCGGTCGGCAGCCTACGTATTTGGCGCAGGCACGGATATTTTAATTTACTAAAATTAAGAAAAAGAACCTACTAGTGCTGTTGTTCCGGGTGGTGATAGTGGAATCAAGAAATCGATTCTGCTGAGCAGCTGACGACGACGACAAGAAAAATGCAGTAAGTCCTTGAATCTTTCAAGTCCTTGCTTAATCCTACCTAAACTATAGTCCTTCCTTTAGTGTATCCCATATTTTTTTTATAACGTTAGTAATTAACTTCCAAGATTTTTCATCCAAGAGAGTCGAGGAATATTAGGTTAGGTAGTAGGTTAAATAGTAGGCTCAGTGTAATAGACGAGCATAGAGATATAGAAGAAAGCATGGCTCAGCCTCCAGCTTCCGCCGGCAGTAACCCGATTGATATAATTTTTAAGTCCTTAAGACTTGTGCCAGATTTCGATGGAAATCCGCACGTATTAACGAGATTTATAAATCTCTGCGACCAGTTGGTCCTGGCTCACTTTAAACCAGAACCAGGCAACGATTTGACCAATCTAGCGCTTGTAAACGGAATTTTAAATAAAGTCTCCGGTTCCGCCGCTAGATTAATAAATTCGAACGGGATACCAGATAACTGGTTAGGTATAAGGAACGCTTTAGTGAACAATTTTGCGGATCACCGTGACGAGACCGCTCTTTACAGTGATTTATCCTTAGAGACCCAAGGTTCGAGTACCCCGCAAGAATTTTATGAACGATGCCAAAACTTATTCAGTACCATAATGACGTATGTTTCACTTCACGAGAACTTGAAAAGCACCATCGACGCAAAACGCGATTTATACCAAAAACTAACTCTTCAGGCCTATTTAAGAGGACTCAAGGACCCACTTGGATCCAGGGTACGTTGCATGCGACCCGCTTCGATGGAAAAAGCTTTAGAGTTTGTTCAGGAGGAGCTCAATACTCTCTACATGCAAGAGCGCAGTAGTGGTTCAGCTAGTAAGAAAGACTGGCGGCAGCCAAACTTAAATGCAGCCAAGTTCAATCTCCCTATTCCCAACTATGTCCCCAGACTGACTGACGGATTCGGACCAATGAAACAACCCATTTTTACCATGTCTGGTCCATCTAGGCCCAACCCCATTCAAGCTTCACCTAGTCAGGGTTGGAGGCCTACATTTCAACCGCAACCACTACGTGGTCTTACTCACACGCAACAGATGTTCCGCGCCCCTCCACAAAATTACAACCCGCAAAATAACGCTTTTAGGATGCCTTATAGACCCCCACAGCAACCAAATAATTTTGGTAATACTTCGCGTCCTACTCCAATGAGTGGTGTTAGTAGCTATGTAGAAAGACGTCCACCAATGACGGGAATGACAGGACATGACTGGAGAAAACACGGGAATCCACCCCCGACTAACTACTTCAAAACTCGCGAAATTAACTTCAATGAGTTTGACGGAAATGACTATTACCCCGAGTATCAAGACTATTATTCGTGGGAGCAATGCCCCGATTATTACTACTATGACCAAGACCAGTATTATAACTCCGAGACCCCAGTAGTAGAGGAAGTTGTAGATCAGGCCTCTAATGAAAATTTTCAGAAGGAGTCGAAATCCGAAAAACCAAGATAGAAGTCAATTTCCACATTCAAAGGCAACTAGGTTACATCCAGATAGCAAATCCACCTTTAAAGTTCCTAATCGACACAGGTGCTAACCAATCGTTTATAAGCCCTGATGCCGTCGAGAAATACTTTCGTCACGTTCCTTTGAAATATGATCCATTTGAAGTGACAAACGTGCACGCGACTAGTATAAACAATTATTCTGTAACAATGCCTTGCTTCGAGGAATTTAATGACTCGAATGATATAACTTTGTACGTCTACAAGTTTCATAATTACTTTGACGGACTTTTAGGCTTTGATTTACTTGACGTATGGGACTCTAACATTGATTTAAAAAATAGGTTACTGAAAACTCGCTATACACAGATACCTATTCAGATGTATGATTCTAGAAACGCTAACTTGTACGAGGAAATTATTCCAGCTAATTCGACTAAAGTAGTTAGATTACCAGTTAATACACATGACGGAGAAGTATTAGTAGGCAACCAAACGATTTGTAATTGCCTTATTTCAGACTGTTTAACGACGGTTCAGAATAATAGGGGCTGGGTAGAAATAACTAACCCTACGTCTAACGATGTAATATTTTCTATGGATCGTCCTATTGAAGCTGAAATATTTAATATTGAATGTGACAGTACTGAAACTTTATCAGACCGCGCTAAAGATGTTTTATCTCGTCTACGAACCGATCATCTTAATTCGGAAGAACTCGCCAATTTACAGCGTTTGTGTTCTAACTACGCGGATGTGTTTTATCTTGAGGGCGAATCACTTTCGTTCACCAACAAGATCAAACATAAGATTAGGACTTATGACGAAATTCCAGTACATACCAAGAGCTATCGCTATCCTTACGTTCACAGGCAGGAGGTCAGAGATCAAATAAATAAGATGCTTGATCAAAATATTATAAGGCCATCAGAATCTGCTTGGAGCTCTCCCATCTGGATTGTACCAAAAAAAGCAGATGCCTCCGGTAAAGTTAAATGGCGTCTTGTCGTGGATTTCAGGAAAGTTAACGAGAAAACGATTGATGACAAATACCCTATACCTAATATAACAGATGTATTGGACAAATTAGGTAAATGCCAGTACTTTACGACCCTTGATTTGGCCAGTGGATTTTATCAGGTTGAGATGGACCCCTCCGATGTTCATAAGACAGGGTTCAATGTAGAAAACGGGCATTACGAGTTTTTAAGAATGCCCATGGGGTTGAAAAACTCACCCTCTACCTTCCAACGGGTTATGGACAATGTCCTCAGGGGCTTACAAAATGAAATTTGTCTAGTATACCTTGATGACATCATCATTTTCAGTACTTCGCTTCAGGAGCACATAGTTAACCTCGACAAGGTATTTAAACGATTGAGAGAATCCAACTTCAAAATTCAAATGGATAAATCCGAATTCTTGAAGCTGGAAACTGAGTTTTTAGGTCATGTTATCTGTAAAGAAGGCGTTAAACCAAACCCGAATAAAATTAAAGCTATTGAAAATTACCCCATTCCTAAGACTACCACTGAAATCAAACGTTTTCTCGGCTTGCTCGGATATTATAGGAAATTTATTCCAGACTTCGCTCGTATCACTAAACCACTAACCCAATGTTTAAAAAAAGGTTCAAAAATCACGTTGGACAACAAGTACACCAGCTGTTTTGAGCATTGCAAGACACTCTTAACTAATGATCCAATCTTACAGTACCCGGATTTTACACGTGATTTTATATTAACGACTGATGCATCCAACGTAGCTATAGGTGCTATCTTATCACAAGGCACTAAGGCCTCCAATAAACCGATTGCATATGCATCGCGGACTCTTAACAGCAGCGAGTTGAATTACAGCACCATCGAAAAAGAACTTCTAGCTATCGTTTGGGCAACTAAGTACTTTAGACCGTATCTCTATGGCCGTAAATTTCTAATTCTCACGGATCATAGGCCTTTGCAATGGGTAGTGAATTTAAAAGATCCTAGTTCAAGGCTTACAAGATGGCGCTTGAAGCTAAGTGAGTATGACTATAAGGTCGACTACCTACAGGGAAAGTGCAATACTAACGCCGACGCGCTATCGCGAATAGAAATTAATAATGAGGAGCTCATGTCGATAGCAGTTAATCCATCGGAAACTGACCCTGAGTTAGATGAATCTCGAACTTTAACTGCTACAGAAACTGAAGCTGGTTCGAGATCTGCCACTGTTCATACAAATAGCGAAAGCCCCATTTTAGAGGTCCCAATTTCAGATGACCCCCTAAATAGATTCACGAAGCAACTAATTTTCAACGTTGTAGGTGACATTAAGAGTAGACCAGTAGTCACTAAGCCGTTTGACACGCACACACGAACATCTGTTCAAATATCTGCATCTAATATAGAGGAAGATATCATAAATGCGATCAAGGAGTACGTCCACCCTAAGATAAAAACCGGACTTTTAATAAATCCTTATTCGGCTATGTACACTATCGTACCTACTATACAAAAAACGTTCAAAAATTCGGCAATGAATCTGACACTAACTAAAACAGAATTAGAGAACGTTAGGGAATATTTAAAGCAGCAGGAAATAATTAATAAATATCATGAGGGGAAGACCAATCATCGCGGCATCAATGAATGTTACTTAGCGTTATCTAATAAATATTACTGGCCTAAAATGCGAGAACACATTACTAAATTAATAAACCAATGCACTATCTGCGGCCAAGCGAAATATGATCGCAGTCCGATAAAGCAACAGTTTAAGGTGGTACCACCCGCTAGCCGGCCCTTTGAATTAGTTCATCTAGATCTTTTGACTATTCAAAGCGAAAAATTCTTAACCATTGTAGATGCATTCTCTAAATATGCACAAGCCTATCATATAAGAGACGGCACGGCTGTTAGTGTGGTTCAAGCCCTATTGAATTACTGTACTCATCATGGTATACCTATCACTATAGTAACTGATAACGGAACCGAGTTCACAAATCAGCTGGTTGCGGAATTTGTGAAGATGCATAAAATTCAGCATCATAGAGTGGCTCCTCATTCCCCGAATGAGAATGGTATTGTTGAAAGGTTCCACTCCACGGTACTTGAACATCTCCGTATTCTAAAATTAGGACAGAAATCTGAATCAGTAATTAATCTTATGCCATATGCCCTTCTGGCTTACAACAGTAGCATCCATAGTTTCACAAAATGTAAACCATTAGAGGTAGTAACGGGACACTATGACCCTCGCGATCCCTTTGACGTAGACCTGTCCGCCCATTTAATCCAACAGTACATGACTAATCATAAGAATAAGATGACTAAAGCCTATAACACGATTCACGACATGTGTAGTACGACTCGTAAAGACCTGACAGACCACCGAAATAGAGAACGGGAACCAGAGGTTGAGTACTCTCCTGAACAACAGGTTTTCGTGAAAAATCCGTTTGCTTCCCGACAGAAGTTAGCTCCCCGTTATACACATGACGTCGTAATGGCAGACCTCCCTATTCATATTTATACTAAGAAAAAACGAGGTCTTATTGCCAAATCTAGGCTAAAGCGTCTCCCTAAAAATGCCCAATTGTTACAAGACCCTCGTGATAATTCACTTGCTCCTGGTACCAGCTTTGATATTTAACAGAGAAAAAGTGTTCAATTTAGACATTGGAGAATATTTTGATATAATTAAGTTAGGTTCATATTATGTAGAAAATAATATAGTTATAGTTTTAAATTCCCAATAGTGCTTTCATCGTTGTATGTTATGTATAAATTATCAATTATACCTAACAAACACCATGAGATCCTTACTCCTCCTTTCCCATACCTAGCTATCCATGAGAAAGATTTCAAGCACATTGAGGCTGAATGCCCGAAGACCAGTAAATGGTACCTCTGCGAGGAGAAGAAAAACCAGCAGAATCGATCACCAGACGACTGCATCCAGCATCTCATCTCAACGCAGCAGCGAAACGACGCATGCAGCCCTACCACTATCACCCAGTCCAAGCCAGCATACGAAGAACTCGATGAGAAACACTACACCATCAGTTTCCCTATCTTAACAAAAGTACACCTATCCTGTGGACAAAATCTCTACCAAACCCTACAAGGCAGTTTCCTCGCTATAATTCCCAAGCAGTGCTACTTAGAAACACCAGAATTTACGATATCCAACACCAATGATCGGTTGAAGGGTCAGGTATTGAAGATAATGGACTTGCCCAAGAACAATGTCGTAACCCCATCTGCAACTCCTTCATTCAAACTAAACTCTATCAACCTGGACCAGCTTCACGCCACTAATAGGAAAATAGCGCTACAGTCCCCACTTCACCTGCAGAAAGACACCGAATATACCCTATACCCCACAACGATCCCTATGTATGTGGTTCTATCCAGTGCATGTGCACTTGCTAGCGTCCTTTTATACAGAAAGTATAAACTTAAAAATAATTCACATAAAGTACAGAAAGCAAGTGAAAGCCAAGCTGAACCTGATCACCAAGCAATCTATTCCCTACCATCTACAGGAAGGGTTGACCGCACTCCAACCCCAATCCCAGCTCAATTTACAGCAAGCTTCAATACTCGCTGTTCTTCGGGGAGAGGTGTTACGCTAGGCGCCTCTGAATAAACCGATGACAAGACAATACCTACTTACCGCGCACCTTGAACTGCAGCTTGCGTCAGCGCAATCAACGCGACGCACGACACAGTTACAGAATCACCTAGTTTTAAGATTTTGGAAATGTACTCATTCTGTTCTCACACTTAGAGACTCAATCATTGACAAAATTAATTATAGATTTAAATTAAAAATCTTCTTTCCTTTAAACCCGGTCGGCAGCCTACGTATTTACTAGATAAATATTTTGTATTATGTAAATATTTGTTTTGAATTTGTAATTCGTAAGCGTTTGCTTAGGCTACCGACGTAACGTGATTTCATGGAAAAGTGTACATAAACAACAATTTGATAGTCGGATACTTTGGGCTGAGCTACATCTCATAGCACGTGTTCAGCACTTCACTATGTTTTATATTTATGGCTTAATAATTAGAATTATGAGATGTACCGACGACATTGTTAAGATCGCGTGAAGGCGGTGAATGGAAAGGGCTCAGAATCGTTCTTCCTGGAAAGGTGTATGAGACCTATGTCCAGCAGTGGACTTCTTCAGGCTGATGATGATTATGATTTTAATGATAAATTAGAAATATACCCCTAAAATAGCACGGTAGTTTTTAAATAGCGTTGGTTTTCAGTGGCACCATTGATACAGGGACTGAAACTGGTTTGAATTACTACCCTAGACTCGATATTCTAAGTTAATAGAACTAGAATTTAAAAAAAAATAATAGAGCTAAAATAAGGATTCCAAATGAAAGTAATGTCTTTTAAAGAATACGAGCATTTAGATTCAAATATCGAAACTATTTCTTCAATTACACACATGGGAAACACACACACTGTTTTTATAAATAAAATAAAATAAAAATAAATATTGTGGACAATTCACACAACACTAACCAGCCCCAAACTAAGCAGAGCTTGTAATATGGGAACCAGATAGCTGATATAATACTTAAATACATTTTTTTTTTGTAAATACATACTTAGAATACAATATAACACCCAGACAGAGAACAAACATTTATGTTTATCTCACAAATATTTGTTCTCGGTGGGGATCGAACCCACGACCTACGGCGCAGAAGGCAGAGCTACTACCAACTGAGCTGGAGGCCAGTCAAATAAATGGTGTGCAAGTACCTACGGTTCTAACAAAACTTATAGGCACGATTCTGTAGATCGTCATGAAGTGTAGCACGACCCCTAAGGGTCAGTTCAGATTATGGATACTTTGGGGCTTAAATAATTGTTGAGGAAAACCGGGATTAAAGTTTTGTTTATTTTCTACGGGTCATAAGCCACTACCGGTATGGGTAAACATCTTACATGTATTTTACATGCTACTAATATTATTAAGGTTGGGTTTCACTCACGCAGAGTAAAGCTATTCTCTATTAAAAATATCAAACCAGTAACTGCAATTACTATATTTGTGTGGCGAACATAGATGTTTCTTCTCAAAAAAAGTGTGACTCTCTGATGCAAAAAATTTGAACAAAAGACGCTAACTAAAAAACTTTGAAATAGATGGAATGGCTGGAATAGTACTCCTACTTAGTTTGGTAGAATCAATGAATGTTGATCGTACCGTCCACCTGATGAAAAAGGGTAACCAGACAAATAAGATAAGATCCTATTTGGCAGTCCTCACAGCTGAGGTGGTAGTTAGTATCTAAGCGTTGTTTAGGTTGTGGGTTCGTTCCCCATCTAGGACCAATATTTGTGCGATATTTGCGCTGAGCATTGTATCAGTAGGCCTTCCAAAAGCTCTGTCTGGCTCTGTCTCTGGCTCTAGTTTTGAGTCTGTGTGAGTGCTGTCTAAAGGCCTGCGCACACCTAGTTCGCTGGCGGTAGCGATCAGTGAAACGCTGTCTAATATCGCTGTCAGATTTGAGACTTGACAGCGTTTCACTGATCGCTACCTAAATAAATCCTACGTCGAAACGTCAATTAAAAAAATATACACTGGTGACATCTGATTCCGAAGTTTTTCACAGTACGGGTTATGTGAGAAATATCCGCCAATATTTATTTATTTTATTACTACCTATTTATTTATTTTATTACTACCTATTTATTTATTGGTCAATTCCACGCGCGCTAATATTCCTAATTTAGTATTTAAACAAACATTTTTAACGCCATAAATTATTGAAAAATCCCCGGGAAAATATAAGCCCGTTAACTCTTAATAGGCCCAATTAATTGACCCCTGAAAATATCACCCTTTTGGGTATTAAAACGTGTGCATAAATTGTTGATAGGGCGTTGAGGCAAAGCATTTAATTCTTTAATTTTCAGTAAAGGTTTTTATTTATATATATTTGTTAGCAAACGGACAGCCATAATGGAAAGCGGGAGATATTAATTTACCAATAACATCATACATTTAATTCAACATCAACATCAATTCTGAAAAAATATTTGTATTTAGTACCAGAAAGAAAGAAAAAAAAAAAAAATTAAATTAGATAATTTGATTCAACCGTCACGATCGCATACCTGTTGGCCTACCATGAGCTCTGTCTGGATCTGTCTCTGGTTTTGGTTTTGTGTCTGTGTGAGTGTTCACCAGTACATTATACTGTGCATGTGACGTTTTGACGTAGGATTTATTTAGTCAACACGCACACAGACTCAAAACCAGAACCAGAGGCAGAGCCAGACAGTACTCATGGTAGGCCTGGCCTATCTTATGTTTTCTCTATGTTTAAAAAAAAACAGAAAATACAGAAAACCTAACATAAATTAAAGATAAAAATCAATAAACATGATATTCGCACGCTATAAGTGGTGGTGAAAAGGCGTATAGTTCAGCAAATGCTACAATAATGTTAGCACATAGCGCTGGTCTTCCACTGAGGCCTGCGTTGACTTCACAGATTGAGTCAGAACCAGGTACTAACTTAATATTCTTTGAGGAATCTATGGGGTCGCAAGAGATTTTTTTATTCCGCCTGTCTTGTTCCATTGCTGGGCAAAGGTCTTCCACGTAAGAGGTCAGTACGACGAAGTATTTATTAAACTATTTGACTAAGTATGCAAAAATAAATAAATTGGATTGGAAAGACTTAATAGGAGAACACTGCATCAAAACCCCGACAAGAGCTGAGCTCTTATAAATTTAAGAAGAGAGAAAAAAAAATAATGATCAAATAGCGTCCAAATAGCAGCATGCTATTTTTCAAAAAGAGTTTTAAGGTCTACCTACCACTTTCATCAAATCAGCTCGCTGCCACCTTTATTAGTATTTGAGCATAAAAATGCGTTATTTTTCAGCACTATAAAAAACTTGGAAGGAACCTAAAACCCCTACGAGGCAATGCTTTGTTATAGGCAATGGTTACCACTTAACATAAATACGGAACCCTAAAAACATAGTTTTTCTAGAAATTATTTGGCACAAAATAAAATATTTACAAAAGCTATCAATAATCAGAGTAAAATCAACCAAAAAAAGTGTGTCTTTTTTTCGGTTTAATAAACAAGATGTTTCTAGAATGACTCTTAATTGAGTTATCTCTAGATTGCTTGCAACGGTCTGTGGATAGCTCTAACTGTTACGTTATGTATTTTCTTCATGTTGTATTACGTAGAAGTACTTTTTTTTCTCTTACTTTCGGATCAAAATTGCAAATACATAATGCAGTCTTCCCTTGCAAAATTCCCAACATATTACATTTAAATTTGTATTTTCTGAGGCTTAAAATCTGTGACAACCGAAACGAGATCAAGCGATTTAGTCGATTAACAAAGTAATTAACACATACCTCAACCAGGTCAATGACCTCAGAGACCAGAAAACAACCAGAACCACACTTGTACTGACATAACCAATGTAAGGTGTACGTCAGTTGAACTTTTCACAGCCCTAGCACTCACTGGACACAGTCGCTCGACGGATCGCTCGACTGGTCGTCGGATTCCGGCACACGTTCGCGCGGGTTGCTTTCTCGAGCCCATCTGACGCGCGCCTGTAATCTCGTTGGGGTTAGTTAGAAGAATTTTATAGGGAGCCGAATTGTGACGAATACAATGGAGTATTAGAATAGTACATTATTGCAAAGGCAGCGAAATAGGCAATTGCCATTTCGGCCGAGGCATATATAGTGCTTTTCTTAAAAAAATGCATGGAAATAAAAAAGGGTCTTTTACATAATAAATTTATTTTTTATTGACCAAATAACAACGAACTCCGCTTTACCGCCAATTTTTTTTTTATTTTACAGTTTGTGCCGAAAGGTAAACGCATCTGTGGCTATACAGCCACGAGAACGCAATGTGTACGATATAATGGAAGAGTTCTAAATTCAAACAGCACACCGTTTCATACAACATTGCCGGAGCGAGAACGCGCCGGGAAGTGATTTTGGTTTTTCAGTCTACGTAAATAATATGATACTTCGCGTGTTCTATATTCAAAAGTAATGACAATATTTCCGCGCATGTTTAATATTAATAGAAAAAAGTTAATAAGAAAAAAGTTTTTTTGTTAATACGCTGTTGAATCGTAGCAAGTTCAATTGAAGTGCAAGATATTAAATGTTTATTCAAAGTACACTATGCTGAACAAGAATGTAAACATTTCGTAATTTTCACTACCTAGTATCGTATCATATACATACTAGTGCAGCTAACTGTACAACAGTCTTGTCAGTTTGAAACGTTACGACTAAGCGTTAGCGACTGAGGTGCAAGTTCGATTTCCGATTACTGTGGAACAAAAGTTTGCTACGTCAGTTCTGCATATTTCTACCTCAGATGTTATATTATAGCATTCCTCCATAAAAGAACTGTCAAACACAAAAAAAAAAATAGACCGAGATTCGAGAAACTCCCGTTTTTTTACAACTGGCTAATGGAACAAGCATATGGCCCACCTGATGTTAAGTGGTAACCATCGCCTATAACAAAGCATTGTCTCGTAGGTCACGCAAGTCAGGAACGTGCCCTACGATGCACTGCCCAGCGTCCATTAACTTGAGGCATACAGATGTTCAGCTACACGTGCCAGTAATTTCACCGGCACCCGCACCATTCAAACCGAAACACAGCATATGCTGCTTCACGGCAGAAATAGGCATGATGGTAGTACTTCCCCGGACGAGCCACACACAAAGAGCTCTACTACTATTGAAAGATTAGCGCGTTCAACAACACAAACAATCAAACTTTTCAGCTTTATAATATTTGTATGTCTATGGGTGTTAATCAACTTTAATTCTTTAATTAAGTTTGATTTTAATTTAACTTTCATAATGTCTGAAAGATTCCTCATTTAAATACGAATTGTGTAAGCCCTCGTATCAAATCTCCCTCAAATTAGTTTGCACATACTTACGCTTGGCGAGTTTGCGTTGCGGAGTTCAAACAGTGGAGCGGTAATTGGTTGACGTCTCTTGTACCTACTATATTGTCTCCAAGGGATTTATATATTTCGGTGTGCGATAGAACTTCACGATTTAGTTCCCCCATTGCCCCATTCCCATTCTGTCATCGGATCACTAGACATGCGACATCCATACATCCATACCTGTTGGCCTACCACAAGCTCTGTCTGGCTCTGGTTTTGAGTCAGTGTGAGTGCTCATCAGTGTATACTGTGTGTGTGACGTTTTGACGTAGGATTTATTTAATCAACGCTCACACAGACTCAAAACCAGAGCCAGAGGCAGAGCTAGACAGAACGTGTGGTAGGCTTACTGGTTGATGTTCCAACTGTCCGTACCAAGCGCTTTGCTTCAACTTTTATGTTGCGGACAGCCAAGGAGTGGAATTTTTTGTCGGCGTCTGTTCTGATCACCTATAACTTGGATGTTTTTAAGAGTAGAGTGAACAGGTATCTAAGGTAAGCGAGCTACACCGTCGACCGCATCACCACTTAACAGCAGGTGAGATTGAAAGAAAGGAGGAAACCCGCGGCTTAGTCAGCTCCGCACGTATTGACCATGTCTTTCCTGTGGATTAGGCCGACTAAGCTGTCAGGATGTCAGGACACGACTTTAGATGGGATAGGCTTGCCCAGCACATTATGTATAACAATACATAATGTGCTGGGCAAGCCTATCCCATCTAAAGTCGTGTCCCAGGCACTAAAGCATCCCGTAAGTAGGGACATGAGCAAAAACAGTTGCCCCTGATACTATTTAAATTCTCTACAATAGATATTTTATGGGCCCCTCCGATTCTAAGGTCGCAGGTTCGAATCCAGTCATGGTCCAAATGTATGTAAGAAAGAAAGAAAGAAAGAAAAAACGTTTATTTGTCACATGTAACACAATGCTAGTGCTCTCAAACGGTAAAAGAAAACATCGTGTGGAAACCCATGGCTTAGTCAGCTCCGCACGTATTGACCATGTCTTTCCTGTAGATCAAGCCGACTAAGCTGTCAGGATGGTAAAGGTGCTGGGAAAACGTATTCCATCTAAAAAACCTATCCTAGGTACTAATAGCGTCCCGTAAGTAGGGCTTGTGTAATCACCAGTTGCCTTTGACGTTATATAAATCATCTACAATAGATGCAAAGGCCTGTTTTACAGTCGTTGTATAGCTTTCACGATGCTCATAAAAACATTGTTCTCGGAAAACAGATGAAAGGTAGCAAAGTCATAAAATGTCTCTTATGTCCGAAGTTTACAATTGTTACGTACTTTAGTTATGTATTCTGAGAATAATACTAGCTCTTACGTAAATGTTACCATCAATGTGGTAACCAGAAGGGCAAGTCTCAGTGCATTTACAACATTTCGTCTAGCAAATGTTGTTTTCGTGTGAGCAAGTGTCTCTCTCTTTTGTATGGAAAATTGTTGAGACAACGACTCGTTTCGATCGTTTCTAAGTAATGTATTTTTGCGGTCTCATCTTTTCTTCATACTGATTGGCCTCTCAGTTCAGTTGGTAGAAGCTCTGCCTTCTGAGCCGTAGGTCATGGGTTCGATCCCCACTGAGACCAAATTTTTGTGTGGTGAACACAGATGTTTGTTCTCTGTCTGAGATAGGCTGACCCACAAATTCATTTTCTTCTTGGGTTTCAATGTGTTGACACAATTTTGACAGCCATAACCCTTACCATATGAAGCTCATGGTAGGCCAGCTGGGCTCTAATCATGTTGTTCCTATCTCCCCCTACTCTCTGAGGACACTTAGAATCTTTTCACCACGCTACACTATTGTACTTTTTTAGTTACGCTTAGTTACTGTATACAAAAAGGGTTATCTATCTATCTATCTAGAGTTGAACGAATCTACTGTATTTAATACGTATCATGTTTTACAATCCCAGCACTCATCAACAGTTTGGTAAAAACACAGCGGTGAAGGAAAACATCATGAAGAAACCGGCATGTCGTAGAACCTAAAAAGTTTGATAACATGTGAGTTAAGTGCCCGAAATGACTGTTCTTTGAGACGCACTTATTGCTTCATGTATTTAATTTACTTTTATATTCGTTATCGGTTTCCGGTGGATTCGCCGTATCTACCCACAACCCGTATGGCTTCTTTGTCACGCACTTGCCCCGTCTAAGTCGTAATACCATTTAACCTCGGTTGATTGTGGGTATTAAAGACTTTGAACCTACGACCCACATGCATCCTTTTTTGCTTTCCAAGTCATTATTAGTACAGTAATGAAATTAAGTGCCATTTAAGCCTTTTCGCTTTTAAGGCAAATGCTAAGTGGAAACCTTTTTCGTTACTAATTGCTTGTTGTTATATTATTTCTGACTAGCTTATGAGCTCAGTTGGTTTGTTTGTTCGATCCCTACCGAGAACAAATATTTGTGCTGTGAACACAGAAGTTTGTTCTCTGTCTGGGTGTTATATTGTATTCCAAGTTTGTATTTACAAAATAATGTGTATAAGTATTATATCAGCTATTTGGTTCCCATAGTACAAGATTTGCTTAATTTAGGGTTAGATAGTGTTGTGCAGATGCAGTAGTCACAATATTTATTTATTTATTATGTATCATGTTTTGTGACGTAAAATATATACTTTTATTGCTATTCCAATTACAATAAATATTATTGGTACCTTATACTTAGGTGATCATAAATAAAAATATGCAAGTATATCAAATCTGATTCCTAATCAAGCTTTACTTAGTTTGGGGCTTGATAGAGTTTTCTGAACTGCCAGCCATTATTATTTTATAAAAATTATGATTTTCTACACACTTAAATACAAATAAAACACAATTTTATTTTATATTATTAGGTAGTTTATTCAAAGGTTACACAGTTATAAATTACTTATTTACTATACTAATTCACAACTACTCTTACAAATTTATTATCATTTGGATATTTTTCACTGAAATTCAAACTTAACCATTTAATTTCTTTCAACTTTAAAGTGTCAGTTTTCAGTTCTTCCTTGAAATAATCACTTACATATTTAAGTAAGCTACATAAATTATCTTGCTTACAAACTATGAATGAATACTTGCTTTTGGCTATAGGTGCAGTTTCAGTGTCTAGTAGCCAATAATCGCTATGCATGGTAAAATTGATTTTCACCACCCACTTTTTCTGTAGAACATTTTCTATCAAAACTAAAACATCATCCTTAATATGCTCAAAAAAATCTTCAGGGTCTTTATACAAAATGTTGTTTTTCTTGTAAATGAAGTAGGAAAATATCTTGTTTTCAGCTGCAGCGACTTCCCATACATTAGTTAAAGATTTGTGTGTTTCCGGTACTTTACAATCATATAGTATTTTTAGGAGGGTTTTTAAGTTTCTGACGTCTGGAGGTATTTTGCTGTCTTTGTTTGTGTCTGTAGGCAAAGACTCGATTTTGACTTCTTCTGCGTCGTTTGTTTCAAAATCGTAATTTAAATTCTTCAAATTTGATGCATCGGTTTTTCTGGAGCAAAAAAATACAGTAAAAATACATGAAAGAATAATAAATACATACAAATACAAAAAAGTTTATTGCCAAATAAGACACAACACATAAAAAGAAAACACATTATATAAATTTTACATGAAGATACATCATTATTCTTTTTTTTTTATACCATAGCTGGCAGACCAGTAGACAGGCCACCTGATGGGAAGTAGTCACTGTCGCCCACAGACACCTGCAACAAAGGTGGTGCTGATGCGCTGCCGGCCTTTTAAGAACTGATAGACTCATTGATTTATTGATTGATAGATTCATTGTACAAATAAGAATACTGCACACAATGTGTGCATGTCATGCAAACTTATAGTATGCAACAGCATCGCTGTGTTTTGGTTTGAAGGGTGTGGTGTGGGTGCCGGTGAAATTACTGGCTCGTGAGGCTAAACATCTGTATGCTTCAAATTGATGGACGCAGGTCAGTGCATTGTATGGCACGTTCCTGACGTGCGTGACCTACGAGGTAATACTTTGTTATAGGCGATGGTTACCACTTAACATGAGATGGGCCATAAAATATGCTTGTTACATCAGCTATAGTTACATAAAAAAAACTTAAAACTGTAATAGTCAGCCTCAATAAGTATTCACTAGATTTTGCGAACACAATATCAAAGTGTCGTCATCTTATATAGAGACAGTAAGAAAAAGTGTTAGTGGACACATTCTGAGCTGTAGATAGATAGATAGATAACTCTTTATTGATTACTATGACACATAGGAATACAGTATTTAGCTGTAGTATACTTTAGAAATTTAGGTCAGTGGCAAATTAGTTATGAGCCTGAATTAAGGCTAGATTTTGAAATTATTAGAGAAAGTTATAAATCGTACACTAAAACAAGGCCTTTGCATCTATGGTAGATGATTAATATAGCGTCAGGGGTTAACTGGTGATTACTCATGCCCATAGGGGCATAGGGGTCCCAGGCACTGTAGCGTCCCGTAAGGACTTACGGGACGCTACAGTGCATTTTTATAAGATGGAATAGCCCGGCACCTACCATCCTGACACGGCCTGATCCACAAAAAAGACATGGTTCATACGCGCAGAGCTGACAAAGCCACGGGTTTCCTCACGATGTTTTCCTTTACCGTTAATCTTTTTTTCTCTCTCTCTGAAAAATCTTTTTTTAGTAATAGTGTACGATAGTACACTATTACTAAAAAAAGATTTTTCATTGCTCATACTCTGAAAGTAGGTCTGAAGTTGCCTGAGGGGCCCAATTGAAAGTAATACTTTCAGCCCTAGGGAGAATCGCTTTCTACTGACAGCTGTCAAATTATAAAAAAAAAACAAGTTCTATTTTATTCAACCATGTTCCAACTTTCTAAAGTCTTTCTAACTGCAAAGAGGTTGTTGAACCAAATTCCAACATTTTATTCAGCAAGTAGGTTGGAAACCCATTACAACGATAAGAATTTTAAAAAGTCTAAATAGAGCGCAATGTAAAATTTAAATTTTAATAACATAAAGATAGTATTAAATAAATAATATATCTTCTAAATAACTTGATTAATATATAGCTTCAACTATTTATTTAAAATAACATAGATTTGAGCAAACAAATTACCATTTTTTAAATTATGAAAATGTAAATAATGGCTGAATAATGCTGGCGAGCCGTAGCCGAAGGCCCGCCAGAGAAAAAGAAAAAAAAAACCGGGAAGGCGGCAATTCAATCTTCATTTTCACTATAATTTTTCTTTCATGTTTTTATTTTTACTTTCCTTGTATTCGTAATGAAAAGCACAGTGTTTACCTCGGATGAAAGTCTTTTAAGTCCCTCAAGCTCCATTGGCGCCCTCGCTACGCTCTGGCGCAAAACCCGTCTCGGGACTCAAGAAACGTGACTTTCAACACTCGGGTAACAATGTACTATAAAGGCTTACCTTAAATATTCATTTTCATTACTAACAGATAGTCCCGATTCGTTCACCGTATCAAATAATTCAGAGCCTTCCTCCTTGACACTTTGGAAGGTCAATCTTGAGTATATATAAACGTTCATTTCCATTTTTTACACTTCTTCTTATTCTTACTTAGTCACTGGTTTTGTCAAACCAAGCGTGGTGAAAGGATTTTGAATTAGATTTTTTTACACGAAATTTGTAATTTACAAGTTGTTTGTAAGAACTATGCAGACCAACTAGACTTTTGGAAAAGTACACTTTAGTTTTATAGAATGATTTTATGGATAAAAACACGTTAATTAATTAATTTAAGTAGCCACTTAACTATATCACCAGCTTAAAAAATATGCCATTCATTAAGTCAGATTATTATTTTTTATGCATCATTACTAAAATCCCTCATTTAGATAAGTGTGGGTGCAAAAATATTGATAAAAACTGTTAAGTAAGCTGTTATTCTTCTATAGGCTTAGACGCGTGAAGCTAGGGCCTAGATTTATATATTTTATATTTTCACATAATATAAAATATAATATATCTATATAAAAAAGTAAAGTAAACAGGCCTTTGCATCTATTGTAGATGATTTATATAGCGTCAGGGGCAATTGGTGATTACTTATGCCCCTACTTACGGGACGCTATAGTGCCTGGGACCTGTTCCATCTAAAGTCCTGACTTTAGATGGAATAGGCTTGCCCAGCACCCATACCATCCTGACAGCTTAGTCGGCCTAATCCACAGGAAAGACATGGTCAATACGTGCGGAGCTGACTAAGCCGCGGGTTTCCTCACGATGTTTTCCTTCACCGTTTGAGAGCACTAGCATTGTGTACATAAGTTTTTCGATAGAAAAACTCACTGGTACACGACTGGGTTTGAACCCACGACCTTAGGATCGGAAGGCGGGGCCACCACCACTAGACCACCAGTGCTCTCTATATCTATATATCTCATGTATATCTATCCTTAAAGGTTTGCTGGAAGAAAAGTCTTTTTAGGGTTAAGCTCGCTGTAAATGTCTTAACTTTAAGTTTTCTAATCGTTGTTTTACGACTGGCTAGAGTTGACTGAAGATCGTGGAGAGTGGAGAACACACACAAAGACCTCTATTACTACTACTTTATTGACTTAGACTGATTTCCGAAAACTTCGGTTCTTCAAACTAAAAGACTAATAACTAAGAGAACCTAAAGTTCTCTAAGATAATATTGTACTAATAATATTGTAAACAGAAATAATATTGTACTAGAAGACCCCGTTTCTACGAATGTTTTGTCTATCAACAGATAATTTGTATATCGAAGTACAGGCAAAGTCAAAGTCATAGATGTCTTTATTCAGTAGTAACACAAGAATCACTTTGAAACGTCTTAAAGCTAGGTGCATCTAGGTGCCAGTTCCACGCGACCAAGCCTACAAGAACAGGCAACAAATTACGGCTTGGTTCCTACCGTTTTAGGCCGTAAGATCGATCAATTTCAATCAAAAAGAGAGCAATAAAACAAGGACTAAATGTACAAGGGAAACTTATGTCATTAACAAAGTTAATTAACAAAAGGAGCTTTATCGAAAAGTTGTGGAGATGGGCCATTTAGAAGCATATTCCTTGGAGTAAGCAGATCTAACTATAGGATTCAATGATTTACGCATGTAGGCACAAAATGTGTCACCATCTTTGTAAGTTTCATTGGCAACTTTTCAGTCGGCATTTTGTCAAGGATTCATACAAAAAAAACTATGGCAAGTACAAGCAATCGACTTATCAAATTTCATGCAGATTTCAACAACGGTTCGAAAGTCATCGTCGGACAAACATACATACATACGCACATAAATTGCCAAATGGCCTAGTTGTTTGTAAGATCTTCGTTCGCTTCGCTCACTCGATCAAAAATTGCATATAAAAACCGATAGAAAGACCGCTCTGCATTCACGTTTCTCGCGATATTGGTATACTCGTAGATTTTGGATTTTTTGGAGAAGTTTTACTTCTATGACGTCAGCTACCTTCCAAAAACCTGTGAGATACTGGCCGCAGCTCTTAATAATTACTGTTTTGGGACTAAAACGGGACATACTCTCCCCCGCCCAACCCTCCTCCAACCGGGATTTCTTATTAAATTTATTCACGGCCATGAGGAATGACTTGGCATTTTCTTTTAGTTATTCCTGAGACATAATTTTGTGAGTATTCTCGTTGTGCTCACAAAATTATTTAACTAAGGAACTCAACTTACGAACATTTGGAATATTCTGACAAGACGGGAAATTGGATTTTACTCCCTACGCGCTATATCTATCTTTCTATATTTTTATATAGGAACTCTTTCACTGGTTCATCTTGAAATTCTCAAATATACAAGCCTTAAATTTAGCAAAGAACATGGATCTTTAAGGCGCGTTCTTTTTCTTCTTATCGTGTCACTGATTCTTTCGAGCCAAGTGTGGTGAAAGGATTTTAAGGCACGTTAAATCCTTTCACCACCCTGGTTCTAAAAAACTAGCAAGATTATAAAAAGTTGGTAATCACGATAGGGTCAATGATTTTTTGAAAACTTTTTTTAGTATCCAGTGCGCACTTACTCTATTTATAAAGGGTTAGTTATCGTCAGTCAAGAAATACAATTTAATGGAGAACATCCTCCTTTTTATTTGAAGTCGGTAAAAAATGGGTCATCATCATCATTACCAGCCTGAAGAAGTCCACTGCTGGACATAGGCCTCCCCTACACATTCCCAGGAAGAACGATTCTGAGCCCTTTCCATCCATCGACTTTCCGCGATCCTATCAATGTCGTCGGTTCATCTGGTGGGGGGGGCGCCCTACGTTTCGTCTTCCGGTTCGTGGTCGCCGAGAACCTTTATTCCCCAACGGTTGACGGTTCTTAATTTGAAAAATGGATATCCCACTAATCAATGGAACGAATGCTATTTATTTAGAACTAACTTGAAACAATAGCTATCAATCCTAAAACAAATTTCAAAAACAGATTTCACGTATTATGTTTATCATGCTTAACAATGAGCTGCGCCAAATTTGATTAAACTTTTTCAATCATAGCAACGCGAAACATCGAAACCCCGAATTATGTGAATATCGAAGTTTTTTCACGTTCAAGCTGCCGTACTTTTAAACTAGAGTCAAGAACAATGCAATTTTTGCTAGAATAAATAGTAAAGTAAAAAAAATATTATCAAAACCCTTGGCACCCTTGGAGTTGCTGGGGTTTATGGGTGTCCGCTTACCATCAGGTGGGCCGTAAGCCCGTTTGCCTATCATTTGTTTAAAAAAATATATATATTTTAAACCGATTAATAGGTACAAGCTAAAATAAATCTAGTTTCTAAATTCTTAATAATTCTAAAAATATTGGTCAGCTCAGATATTAATTCAACTTTATACGCTGTTGGTTGTGGGTTTGATCTCACCCATGACAAAGCATTTGCGTGGAATAAGTCCATTGGATGTCATGGCGGCGCCTTTTGGTATTCACAACTACAAAAAACCAACCACTATTAAACATTTTTGTGCATCGTATTAAAATTATATAATTTTGTGAATTTAGTATTTTAGTGGTAATCTTCATTATTAACCGCATTTTACATTCATAGACGTGGCGCATTATGAAACATTCTATTTCTGTAGCAGCACAATTGTGACCGTGTCTATTTTTTAGAAAACCTATTGTATATTTTCAATAACAATAAAGAATATGGCAAAATAAGCTCTATTACGATGTATAAAGACGTGAAACAAGTTGTTAAGGATTTACAGGATTCCATAAGTTATTTATATAACGGATTTAGGTAGGTTTTTAGTGAAGAACGAAATAGATAAAAGAAACTTACGAAAATTGGGTATTTCCATAGCCATATTACATATTTGGGTCATTTGTATTAATACCGAAGTTATAAATAGTTATAATAGTGCTAAATATGAATGTGGATGGTTATAGAAGTAGAGGTAGGCCAAAGAAAAGATGGATGCTTGTGTGAAGGATGATATGAGTAAGAAAGAAGTGACTGTTGAAATGAAGGATATTAGAGGAGAGTTAAGAACGAAAACCTGTTGTTCCGACCCTACATAAAGTGGGACAAGGACAAGAGAATGATGATGACCAAAGTTATAAATAAATATATAGAAAAATGTTTTTTATATCGATTGTAATTGTGCTATCCTACCTTACCTAGATTAATATTGTGTGCGGGTAAGCCGCAATAAACAGTTGGTTCGTTGACTTGCGCCTTTTACTCACGAGCTCCCTAAATTACTATTTAAATCCCACTGGCGACGAGATAAACCGCGTTAAATCACCTCTAGTGTTTGTGTTTATGTGTTTTTATCAAGTGGCACTAAAATGCCGATCGGTAAAATCGAACAATTCGATATTTCAAGCAAAAAGTGGTTGGCATATATTCGACGCGTGGAACAGTTCATGGCGCTCAATGGAATCAAATCAGAATTACAAGTAGCTACGCTGGTGACATTAGTTGGCGAAGCTACATATGATTTAATGTGTGATTTGTGCGCGCCTGATAACCCGGAAACCAAAACATTTGAAGAATTGGTAAAGACAGTCGGCGACCATCTCGAACCAAAGCGCTCGGACATAGCCGAGCGGCACATATTTAGACAACGACGTCAAAATGGTGGCGAAAGTCTTGGCGATTACTTGCAAGTTCTCAAGCATCTAGCAACTACGTGTAGTTTTAAGACCACGCTTGAAGAGAACCTGAGGGACCAATTCGTGTCTGGACTTGCAAGCGATGATATGAGATCGCGACTTTTCGCCGAGCCTACACTGACGTACAAGAGGGCGGTGGAGCTGGCTTTTGCGCTCGAGGCAGCCGACCGGCACGCGCATGCGAGCGGGACCGGGACGGGCAGCACGGCGGCGACCGCGGGCTCTGGCACCGCCGAGCCCGTGCACCGGCTGGCGACAGGACGTGGCGGCGGCGGTGGCGGCGGCGGCGGCGCGCGCGCCGCGCCTGGCTACAACGGTGGCAGCGGCGGCGGCGCAGCGAGAGCGCGCGTCTCGCCAGCGGCCGCAAGCGACGCGCAGCAGCCTTGCTGGCGGTGCGGGAATGGGCACCGGCCCATCGGGTGCCGTTTTAAAAATTATTCGTGTGACGCGTGTGGCCAAAAGGGCCATCTAAAAGTGATGTGCAGGCGTTTCTCCCGGCAAGGAGATGCATCGCCCTCGGGGCGAGGGCAGAACTACATCAATAGTGACAACGATTCGGAGTGCGAGATTTACAATCTCAATGTTTGCAATAATAGTGACCGACCATATAATGTGCAGGCAAGTGTTAACGGTAAAGTGATAATGTTCGAGCTGGACACTGGCAGTAAGTTATCTACAATTAATACTAATTTTTATGATGAACATTTCAAGCAGAGACCGCTTATCGCTAATGACCTTTGTTTACATTCGTATAACGGTACTACGATCGAAGTAGCCGGTTATATCATGGTTGATGTACAGATAGGGACGCGCACGGCAAGAAATTTAAAACTCTTTGTAATTAAAAACGGCGGACCGCCGTTACTGGGCAGGTCTTGGCTAAGTCAGCTGAATATTGATAAAATTAAGATTAATGAAATGGTTTTCAATATATCGGATGTAAATTTAGTTGAAAATTTAAGAAAAGAATTTCCCACCGTGTTCGCTCCTGGTCTTGGTACTTGTACTAAGCAGCTGTCGTTAAGATTGCGAGATACGACTCCTATTTTTATTAAGGCGAGACAGATGCCGTTAGCTTTACGTAAGCCTGTTGAATTGGAACTGCAGCGACTCGAGGCAGAGGGTACCATTCACAAGGTAGATTATTCTGATTACGGAACACCGATTGTTCCAGTTATTAAGAAATCGGGTGACATACGTATATGCGGGGATTATAAAGTGACTATAAATCCGAAGTTGATCCGTGATCCGTACCCTATGCCACGAATCGAGGAATTGTTTGCCGCTTTAAGCGGTGGCGAACAATATTCTAAAATTGACCTCACCAACGCATACCAACAATTATTTTTGGATGAAAGTTCGCGGGCGTGCAGTGCGATCACGACTCATGTAGGTACATATATCTATGATCGGACACCTTTTGGATTGACCTGCATTCCTGAAAAATTTCAAAAATTTATGGAAGAAACGCTCAGAGGTTTGAAGGGCACAGCGGTGTTTTTAGATGATATAGCGGTCACCGGGGCCAACAGATCGGAACATTTAGCCAATTTAAGAGCTGTTTTGTGTCGGTTGCGTGAGGTCGGCTTAAGAATAAAACTAGAGAAATGTAGTTTTATGCAAAATTGTATCACCTACGTAGGTTTTGTCATTGACAAGCAAGGTTTGCACCCTGATCAAAATAAGATAAGAGCTATTGTTGATGCACCAGCACCAGAGGATGTTACTCAGTTGAGGTCTTTTCTAGGTCTGATTAATTATTACTCGAAATTTATACCCCGACTGAGTACTATTTTACATCCATTGCATAGTTTATTGCGCAAAGATATTGGTTGGGTTTGGTCAGCAGAATGTCAAAACGCTTTCGATGAGATAAAATCTGTTATATTGAGTAGTAAAGTGTTGGTGCATTATAATCCGGATCTTCCGTTAGTACTAGCGGTGGATAGCAGTTCATACGGCATCGGCAGTGTGTTGTCGCATCGATTCCCGAACGGGGACGAGCGTCCCATATGTTTCGCATCGCGCACCCTTAACGCGGCCGAAAGATCCTACAGTCAACTGGACAAGGAAGCGCTGGCTATTATAGCTGGGGTCATCAAACACCATCAGTATATTTACGGCCGTCATTTTATTATTAAAACTGATCATAAGCCGCTTACGTTTATATTTGGACCAAAGTTCGGGTTACCGGTAACGGCGGCTAGTAGGCTGCAAAGATACGGCACGAGACTCGCGTCTTATGATTTTGATATTGAGTTCGTTAAATCGAACGACAACAGTAATGTCGATGCCTTATCGCGACTGCCACTACCCAATAAACGACATATTTGTAATGAATCGGATTCGGTGTCGTACATTAATTATGTTGAAGAATCTTTTCCAATCAGCGCTAAAGAGGTGGACTTGTGGACACAGAAAGATATGGTTTTAAATAAGGTTAAAACATACATAGTTAACGGTTGGCCTTCGAAAGTTACCTCAGAGTTAGAAAAACCCTATCTCCATCGTAAAGATAGTTTAAGTTTAGAACAGGGTTGTATTTTATATAACCATCGGGTTATCGTGCCAGAATATCTAAGGAAGCAGGTCCTAGCTGAGTTGCATGAAGGACATTTAGGCGTCGTAAAAATGAAAAATATTGCTAGAAGTTATGTTTATTGGCCTTCTTTAGATGCTCAAATCGAATCGATTGCTAGAGAATGCAGTGCTTGCCGACAGCAGCGCGACGCGCCTCCACGGTCCTTGTTACACCCGTGGGAGTTCCCCGCGCGGCCGTGGCAAAGAATTCATATAGATTTCGGCGAGTTTCAGGGTAAACACTACTTGGTCTCCGTTGACGCACATAGTAAGTGGATCGAGGTGCAGAAAATGTCTAGCACTAACGCCGCGTCGACCATAGGCAAGCTTCGGGAACTGTTCGCACGTTTCGGTCTCCCCTCACAGGTCGTCAGCGACGGCGGCCCGCCGTTCGGTTCTGGTGAGTTCGCTAATTTCATGAAGAAAAATTTTATAACTCATACCATAACGAGCCCGTACCGACCGGCGGGTAACGGAGCGGCCGAGAACGCGGTGAAGTCGGTTAAGCGCGCCATGAAGAAGGCCGCGCATGAAGTGGTCGACGTCGACACGGCGGTCACCAAATTTTTATTTCAATATAGAAACTGTCCGCACGCTACAACCGGCGTGGCACCGGCCGAGGCAATGCTCGGCAGACGGCTGCGCGGTCGGCTGGACGTGCTGCGGCCGAGCGCCGAGCGCGCCAGCGAGGCGGCCGTCGCCCGTGCTGCGCGCTCCGCTCCCGGCACCGAGCGCAGCGCCGCGCCCGGCGACTCGGTGCTGGCGCGAGACTACAGCGCGCGCGCCGATAAATGGGCGCCGGCCGTAGTAACGACGCGAGAGGCTCCGCTCACTTATCGCGTTCGTTGTTCCGATGGACGCGAGTGGAAGAGGCACATTGACCAGTTGCTACCTATTGGGAAACCTCGTTCCACTCTGCGGCACTCCGCGGTCGGTTTACCGGAGAATGAAGGTTCTGATCGTGAGGAGCAATTTGATGACGCAGTCGAAGAGTTACCAGATTCTCAGTCTCCTAAAGACACTTCTAGCGCAGTCCCTAACCGCGAAAGCGAACCGAAACCGATTCAAGGCCTCGATCAAGGGCAATCCAATGAAGTACGTGCTAAACGAGCGTGCACTTTAAAAAAAAAAATGTACAAGGTATAAATTTTGTTAATTGATTGATACTATCTTAAGTTAAATTTTAAGTTAGGTATTGGTACTATATTGTTTTAATTTATATTATACTCCTTGCTCAACAAATTATCGCTTCACAGTTTATGTACCATAGATTTGTGTAATGCGTGGAGCTTACCTACTGTAGTGCTCGCAGGCCGATGGTAAGTACGAGGCCAAGTCAGCCTCTATGTAGGTAGGTAGTCACAGGCTCGACAACAGGCGGTTAGTACAAGCGGCACGTCTACTCTCGCCCACGGCTCTCGTAACACTGACCGTGCCGCCTTACCCACTCGCTTGCCCGAGACTGTGTATGTATGAGGTTATGTCCAACACACAAACACTACATCTCTATCTAATCAAATTGTTTTATTCGAAAGCAAGTAGGTACTATAATTATTTTGGTAGATATACCATGGTCGTAGACTTAAGTATTCAAACCACATTGTTCTTCTTGCTGGTCTAGATTTTCTTTTCTTTCCATAGCTTTCCACTCTTCTTCTACTCTTTTAAGGTGTTTGACATTTCTTCTTACTCTTTACCCTGTTTCTTCATTTCTTAACGTGACGTCACCACCGTGTGATTTATCAACAACATGTAGAGTAGGGTAGAAGTTAGCATTGAGTTTGTTACCTACCCTTTTCCATTCTTTGACATAGACTTTGTCCCCTTCAATCAAAGTATTTCCTTGGTCTCTCCTCTTTCTATCTCCATACTCTTTTCCTTTCTCCTTTTCCTGCTTATCTTTGTCACTAATCTCAAAGTCCTCTTCTTGATTGCTTCCATCTAAATCATTGATGTGTTCTATGGCCCAAACTAGGGCTAAAGCTTCTTTTTCAGTCTGGCTATATCTGCGCTCACACTCTGTTAACTATTTCTATAAGCAATAATCCGAGGTTCAGTGTTCCGAAATATTAGCATTTTTCCCTATCTTCTTCCGTAAAAGTAGTTTAGAGTTCCGTGATCGTGACTAGATTTGGTATCCATTTGTTTATGTAGTTAGCTCGTCCCAGGAAACTTGAAGTTCTTCAATTGTTTTTGGTTCTCTAAAATTGCTTTCGATGTATTTGTTCAAAGGTCTTCGTCCCCATTTGGCCTAATTCATGTCCTAGGAAGTTTACCTGTTGAACTTTGTAGATACATTTTGCTTCATTTAGTAGAACGTTATTTTCCTCACCGATAGGAATTTTGATCAACACGTCTTTGAACTTTGGAAATACCTGATTCTCAGTTTGATCTATCCCAATAGGCATGAAGACAGTAATCAAGTATCGCCAAAATATTTATCTGATCTAATGAAAAAGTATTCAAAGATTTTGATATATGTATTTATTCTCTTATTAATGTCGAGATTAATAAGTTATTTGTTAAAATAAATCTGCCAAATACAACAATCCGCCATGATGGCTCAAACACCGGTCAGAGCGAATTACGTCACGTTCTCGTAAACGTCATTCCGATTTAGTACTAAAGCACCAATGTTTACTGTTGATATACTATAACCGTGACGTAATAACAGACGCCATGACACCAGCGAGCGTTTTGGCGTGAATTTGAAAATTTAAATTTAAATGTACTTTTATTGCACAAAAACCTTAATTTTCTACAGAAATATGATATATTTTAGACATAATAGATACTTCTGAATATGATAGAAGAGATTTTGAAAATTAGTCGTCAGGCCTATTCACAGTTTAAAAACGCCCAAACGTAACACCGTATCTTTACCCAACAACCTGCTTGATTTTCCCGTTATCACATATACTATTGTACGCTCAGATCGGTCATTTGTTCTAATATCAGTTTTGAAAGAGCCTTTGACATATAACGGTGTCGTACATCCCTACGCTAGAAGTCTCGGTAGAAGTCTATCCGGTTTGTTAACCTGATTGAAACATAAAACCTTCTGACTTTTCAATGTGTTCCATCCATGTTTGATGCGACGTCACATCCGATAGTCGCATCATTGTTTACGTTAAACACAAAATGTCATTTTCACTGCCTATATGATTTGCTTCATTTCTTTTAGTCTTCTTGTAATTACTTCCTTCATCTAGTTTTGTTGTTACACCTAACTTTCGCTTCTTCGCATTCTTGCAGTACTGTCGAAAATGACCTATCTTTCCACACAGGTGACATTTCTTTTCCCTAGCAGGACAACTAACGTCATATGTTTTCTGTTCTTCTACCTAGCTTTAAGACGTTTCAAAGTGATTCTTGCAGTTGTATTGAATAAATTTTATTGTGTTTGAGTATGATTCGTGTTTGTATTTCCACACTTGTTACATACAACCCTTCTTCTTTATGTCTTGAGATTCAATACTTCCAGGTTTTGCTTGTCTGGTTTTTTCTCTTATAAGTGCAATAGCATTCATCTCTAGTTTTTTACTTTTACCTTCGTAGTCTTCTGTTCTCTGTCTGTTTCTTCTGTTTGTAGTTTATTGTTTTTCAATTTTTCTTTAGTTTTGCTTTATGTTAGCAATTTGACATTAAACTTTGCATGTCGGTCTCCGACGAAGTATGTGGTACTACATTATTATTAATAAGAAGTTTTTAAAATTGACTTTTAGCGAATAAATACATTTCATTTCATTTTTTCATTTCATGTCATTTCATTTCAAATTGATGACCTACCACTTCTAAAGTGTTTGTTTGAGTGTAAATTTTATCAAGAGTAATGTCGTCACCTATGGTCAAAATCTTTTGGAGTAACTCGTGGAGTAACACTTTTCTGTTATCTGATCAACCAAATGTTCATAAAATAAGCTAGTTATTGAATTTGCATTTACCAGCTTGTTTCCATAATACCCTGTGTCACCTTAAACCGTTTCCAATTAAATGGGGGTGGTCATACCAATTTCCAATAATATGGAGGTACTTAATGTACCAGTGTTCCCAGTTAAGTGGGTACCTTAGATTTTTTCAATTTAATGAAGGTATATCAATGCACCAATCTTCCCAGTTTAGTGGGTAGCATAATAAACTGAAGTTATTATTTCAATGTTCCCAGTTAAGTGGGTACCTTAGATTTTTTCAATTTAATGAAGGTATATCAATGAACCAATCTTCCCAGTTTAGTGGGTAGCATAATAAACTGAAGTTATTATTTCAATGTTCCCAGTTAAGTGGGTACCTTAGATTTTTTCAATTTAATGAAGGTATATCAATGAACCAATCTTCCCAGTTTAGTGGGTAGCATAATAAACTGAAGTTATTATTTCAATGTTCCCAGTTAAGTGGGTACCTTAGATTTTTTCAATTTAATGAAGGTATATCAATGAACCAATCTTCCCAGTTTAGTGGGTAGCATAATAAGCTGAAGCTATTATAACAATGTTCCCAGTTAAGTGGGTACCACAACAAATTTTTCTCAATTTAATGATGGTATATCAATGCACCAACCACTAATTTAGTGGTGACTAAATTGGTGGACATACTGTTGACTAAACCTTGGCAACCTATTTCTATTTAGGCTAAAGTTACTACTTATTCATCCAATCAATAAAGTAACAAAGAACATTTTATTTGAGGTGAGTGAGTACCTTACCTGGTGAGTATTTAATTTTTCCTTTTGTCTAGGTATCTATTGTGATGATTTTCAACAATGGTTCTAATTTTAATGGTTTAATAGAAATTACTTTTATGATATTTGATGACACTTGCCATGTTTGTTTGTAAAATAGTCTGTCAACTTCATAAAAATACCGTTGGCAGCACTGACTGAAAAACGACTTAAAATTTTAAACGAACTTAATGCTTATGCTTTTTTTTTTTTTTTAACTACTATTGTAAGTTGCTTTTTCACTTATCTGCTTTTTGTTAATATACAACATAAACAAGTGGAATGTGTCAACCTAGAGTACTTTTATGAGAGACCACATAATTTTCTCTCACATATCCATGCTCTACAGGCACCTATTACTTCGTTATTTCTAATCCAAATCATTCTAGGCACCTCAGTGTCAAGAGATGGCGTTGATGTTCTAATTTCATCATTTTATTTATTTTTTAAATGAAAACGTGTATTTTATTTTGTATTATAGCGAATTATCTATTATGTCCCTAGCTATAATCATTAGTTTAGTTTCACTTTTTATCAAAACACTTAAAATTTAGAAATAAAGTCAATAGGTAGTCTAGTCCTAAGAGAACTCAAGAAACAAAAGTTTATTTACATTTTATTTACACACATTTTCTATTTGCACATGATTTACACATAGGTAAGTTTCAAAAATTATTCCAAGCCCATCGCAAAGGTCTAACAAAAGCAAAGTTTAACACCAATAAAGCTACTGAATAAATGGTAAGCAATAATTTGCTTGACAACCATTTTAATTTTCAACTTACAAAAGTTAAAATTTTCAACTTTAGGTATCTTAATTGTCGTTGTTTAATTTGGTTGGGTTATATTTTCCAACTTTTTGATTGTGCAAACAATAATGCTTGCTTACTATGATAAAAATAAGGTTCCATTTCATCACATTATTGAAAAGCATAAAACGAAAAGCGTCTGTCATTGTAAGTTTGTTTATCTGCTTATTTATAAAAGTCTGCTTTACTATACGCTTTTCGTTTAAACGCCCATCTTTACTGACAGGACTCCCTCCCTCCTTGACGTTGGGAGGGGATAGCTGACGGTTCGCTATGATATGGAGCGAATTATCTCATGCATTCTGTCGTTGGCACTAGCTTGGAATTCAACTTAAAGTGTAGTCTTTATGTACATCAGTTTGTTAAATATTAAAGTGCAACGTGGAGTAATTAATACAGCCCATTTTACGAAAAGAAGTGAGTTTCATTTTATATAATCTTCTTGAGCTAAACGTATAACTCCGTAAACGTGAATGTAGGTGTACCTCTAGATTAGTGTAGTAGGTAGGTCTACTTTTATTACTATGCAGCATTTAAATTAATGCTTTTTCGTTTATTATAGAAGTCAATGTAAATAACTAGATAGGTACTCGTCTGTTTAACAGTGTAGGTAAAATTCAAACGAGAAAATAAAATAATTAATTCTTCGAATTGTCTATGGTATTGTAAACACTTTAGCATCTATCTATTTAATTAATAGGTCTACTTAAAGCTAAAATACGCTACCAAGTTTTCATCAAATAAGGTATAGATAAAGACAACGAACGGGTGGGTAGGTATGGTATACTCGTAATGAATCCTTGCGTTTCGTCGCGCCAGGCGCCAGCGCCTGCGCTGCCGCCAGTGAGTCTAGACTCTAACCAAAACAGGCAAAATACTTCGCAAACCTACATACTTATTCCCAGTATAACGTTATCTATAATTGTAGCCTATTTTTTTTTTTTTTTTTTTTTTTTTTTTTTTTATTTCACTGACCTTTTATCCCGTCGCCACATGTAGTGCTCGCAGGCCGATGGTAAGTACGAGGCCAAGTCAGCCTCTATGTAGGTAGGTAGTCACAGGCTCGACAACAGGCGGTTAGTACAAGCGGCACGTCTACTCTCGCCCACGGCTCTCGTAACACTGACCGTGCCGCCTTACCCACTCGCTTGCCCGAGACTGTGTATGTATGAGGTTATGTCCAACACACAAACACTACACCTACTTCCAGCTATAGGTAGAAAACAAGATATGCTTGGAGCAAAACATTTTTTTTTTCTTTTGTTGGTTTTCACTAACCATATAAAAGCATTAGGCACTCAACAGTTCGCCTAAATATTGATACCTTTTTTTGTTATTAGTTCCTAGTTTTTTTTAAAGGGGGACGTGTGCTATCCTACCTTACCTAGATTAATATTGTGTGCGGGTAAGCCGCAATAAACAGTTGGTTCGTTGACTTGCGCCTTTTACTCACGAGCTCCCTAAATTACTATTTAAATCCCACTGTAATGAGTGCCTAACCCCTCTAAAAAAATGTTGTCTAGGCGACTGATCGAAGCGACGCGTGACCCAAAGGCGGTGGGTATCTGGCGCAGCGCATAGCATTGCTATTCAGCGTGGCAATGCCGTCAGTGTCTTGAGGACGCTTCCGTCTGGAACTGGTTTGGATCATCTGAGCTATCTCTAGATCTTTTGTAACGGTCTGCAGATAGCACAACTGTTTCTTGTGTGTTTTGTTCGTTTTGTGTGTTTATTTGTAAGTTTCTTTGTGTTAAAAATTTAATACTAAAATATGTTTTTTTAATCGATTGTTATTAGTGCTTACGTCTCTTAAAAAGCAATAAAAAACCTGTGGCAGATAAAAATAAATAAATAAATATCGTGCACAATCCACACAACGGTCAAAAAGTCCAAAACTAAGCAGAGCTTGTACTATGGGAACCAGATAGCTGATATAATAATTATGTCCATTTTTTTTGTAAATCCATCCACTTAGAAGCCAAAATAACACCCAGACAGCGAACAAACATTTGTGTTTACCACAAAAATATTTAATTTTGTTCTCAGTTAAGATCGAACCCAAGACCTAGTGCGCAGAAGACAGAGCTTCTACCAACCGAGCTGAGAGGCCAGTCTAATATATAAGTAATACCTATACATTGTCAAAAGTCTTCTGTCGTGGCTTTGGGTCCGGTTAATGTACGGCCAGTTAATGTACACACTGTTAAAACGATGCCACTTTTTTCCACTGGGAAATTGTAAAGCTCTATGTACACTGTCGCAGGTGAATATTTAGTTTTTTTTTATCTAGCGATGGTGAATTTGTACTAAACGGGACAGCCTCTTTGAGGGTATTGGGAAAAAAATATTTTATGGCATTATTTATTTATATGTTCTAACAAGAAAGCGTTAGAGGGACGATCTCGACGCTTTTGAGCGAGGATAGTGGGATATTGCAATGGATAGAGAGAGTTGGAAGGATTTGGGGGAGACCTTTGCCCAGCAGTGGGACGATATAGGTTAGAAAAAAAAAGAAAAAAAACATAACCTTACCTATTCTTGTCGGATCCGCCGTATAAAGTATCCAGTGCCAGAACAAAAAAAGCAAATGATCATGTTTGAATTGTGCTCCAGTGTGCATGTGGCTCAACTGGCATCGTAATAACGGTGTGTACAATAACATGATGTACATTATCGCCTCCCGTGGCTTTTACTGGTGTACGCTGCCCATAATGGTCAAAAGCCATCAAGGCAAGTCCCTTTGATAGCGATCTGTACAAAGGATGTAGAAATAATTTTCAGCGCTTTGAAAGATGGAATTTTCTGCTCTGACGATAGAAATGAAATTAGTCGGAAGTGCCTTTTGCGGGTGATAAGAGCTTATCGGAAGGGGGAGGGGTAAGGGGTGAGGGGTTGGTCGGTGCATTGTCTTTGTTGTGTTCGAGTTTTATCGTGTTCTAAGTTAAATTGGATCAGTTGGCGGATTGGCGGATTTGCTAAAGTTATTTAATGAAAAATCGACACGATGAGAAGAAGTTGGCGGATCAAATCTTAATCAACCAAAATAAATGGGAATCAATTTTTTGATGATTTTTTGAATTCTTAGACTCGCTAAAACTTTCAAGATTTCGGATAAAAAAAATTGTCTCGCTTCTTTTATGAATAGGTACTTTCAAAGTTATCGCTTATTTTGGAGTTTCTAGGTGCTTTTGGAAAAAAAAAAAAAACTTATGTATATTTGTATATTTCTTTTCACTAAGGGAAGTTGACTCCAAATCAGTAAGAAAAATAATTGACCATAAAGTACGAAAATAATTACAAAATTTCAACAACAATTTCCAGTTTAAGAAATGTTGCCTAAGAAGTCAATTTTGAAGTAGGTATAACCTTTGAAACAAAAAAATCTCTGTCTGTAAAGATGGTTTACTGACGATAGTTGAACGTGACAACGTCATACAGCTGTCCACGCGGACGCATCGCTCACTCAAGTAGGAGAGAGACAGATGTCGAACGCTGCCGAACGCGGAGGCCGATTGTGCCTCTTTGTCGCTCGTTCCGCGCTCTCGCTTGCACTTCAAGCCTTAAATGGAACGCCTCAGAGCGAGGTAGCGCCGCATGAGTCATGATTTTTCGTGCGTGCAGCCGGCTCCATTGAATTATAAGAAATGTTAAGTCAAAAATTAAAAGAATATAACTGAATTGAAAACTCCTCTTTTTTATTTGATGTTGGTGAAAAAAGTTGCCTGTCGGCTTCAGTACACAAAGATACGCATCAGACTATACACTGCTAGCTCAGTCCTTGCAGTAAGTGTCATTTTTCTTTGTTTTTAGGTAACCTGAGCTGTATCCTACTGTACTACAATCGTAAAATGGAATCTAACCTCCAATCATCGACCAATCCGCCATTTTTAGACGGAATTACTGACCCTTGTAGCTTTAATTTTAATTAAAACCTCGAAGTTAATCTAATTTGATACAGTCCAATGGTCCTTTCTGTAAATTGGTCCGAATGCTATTTACTTATAGAACTAACTTCTAGCTATTCAATCCGAAGTCAAATTTCAAAAACAGATTCACGTATTATGTTTATCATGCAACAATGGGCTGAGGCAAATTTGATTAAACTTTTTCAATCATAGCAACGCGAAACATCGAAACCCCGAATTATGTGAATATCGAAGTTTTTTCACGTTCAAGCTGCCGTACTTTTAAACTGGAGTCAAGAAAAATGCAATTTTTGCTAGAATAAATAATATCAAAACCCTTGGCACCCTTGGAGTTGCTGGGGTCTAATTCTAATTCTAATTTGATTTGGGGGAATACGATCTGCACTGACGTCCCGCGATGGGGTGTATTGTGCATTATCCCCCTGCCAAACCTCACCCCAGCCAGCCCAACTCCTTAAAATAACGGAGAAGGACTTTGGGTTGGTGGCAGCAGTGCTCCAGTAAACCTGATGGTGACACAGATGTGGATGTGGAGGGACACGACTCAATGAGTTCCCTGAGCCCTGTCTTGGACCTCGCCTCTTCTGTTGCGGAGCAGTGCAGTACCACATGCTCCACAGTTTCCTTGTCCTGCAGGCAGCCCCGACACAGGTCGCTGTCTGTAGCTCCAGTTTTCATAAGGTGGTAGTTTAGGTCGCAATGGCCCGTGATGATTCCTACCATTAGTTTTAAGTCCTCTCTTTTCATTTTGAGTAGGTTTGTTGTGATGTGCTTATCCATCGCTGGCAGCATCGTTTTTGTGTGTTTGCAGTCTGATCTGCGCTCCCATTGCTTTTGATGTTCCTTGTGGGAGTACATCTTCAGTCTATTTCTTATTTCTGCCGATGGGGGCTTGCAGAGGCCTAGGTCGTCTGTGGTAGGTGTCTGCTTCGCACCCTCTTTTGCTAGGGAGTCGGCTTCATTGTTCCCTGAACACGAGCCATGACTTTTTGTCCATTTTATTTTGACAGTATGCATTTTAGCTAGTTCTTGTAGCGCAGTGTGGCATTGTGCGACTGATTCTGATCTTGTATCGGATCTGCCCAGTGCGTTGATGAGTGCTGCGCTGTCTGTTGTAAAGATTAATATTGTCCGTTCGATTGCTATATCCGCGCTCGTCTTAGACTCTAAAATTGTAAGCATCTCTGCTGCTGCCAGGAGAAGCCCGAGAGTTTCTGCCTGGAAAGCAGTTGTTGTGTTGCTGAGGGGTTGCGCGCGTGATAGCCCCATTTCGGGGCAGTAGAAGCCGCAGCCCGCTCCTGCTTTCTGTTTGGAGCCATCGGTATAAACGTGATAGATGTTGGAGGTCGAGATAGGATCTATCGTTCCTCTTTGGCTTTCTATTTGGTACTTTTTGTCCGTTAGGTATGTCGTGGCTATTCTGTCGGTTCCCTTTACGGCCTCCGGGATGGCTTGTATGGCCTTGTCCAGAATTCTTGAGTGGTTTGTTGGTTTACCACTGCTTTTCCACTGGTTCGTGGATCTTATCCTTAACGCTGCTGCCATCGCCTCCTGTTGTATGTGGAGATGGAGGGGCGTTAGCCCTAGTATCATATCCAGTCCCGCAGACGGTGTGGATTTTGCGCAACCGCTAATCAGGGCGCAGGCGAGCCTTTGTACCTGCTGCAACTTGCTGATTGTGGTGACTAGGTTTGTTCTGGGCCACCATACCACTGCACCGTAGGTTAGCACTGGCCGTACCATGACCGTGTACATCCAGAGACAAAGCTTGGGTTTTAGCCCCCAATCCTTGCCGACGGCGCGTCTGCACTGCCATAGTACGTTTGTGGCTTTTGTCGTTACATGTTCTAGTTGTTTGCCCCATAGGAGCTTGCTGTCTAGCCATATTCCGAGATATTTTACCTCTTTGCTGAGAGCCAGTTTGGTTCCAAAAAGAGAAGGTAAATTTAGATTTGGTAGCTTCAGCTTGCGAGTGAATAGCACCAGTTCTGTCTTGCTGGGGTTTACTGTTAGGCTGTGCGTGTGGCACCAAGCCTCCACGATACGGAGTGCTTTCTGCATTTTCTCGCATAGGGTCGATTCAAACAATCCCGAAATCATGATTGCGAGATCATCGGCATAGCCTATGGTTTGCAGCCCGTCCTTATTGAGGGAGTCAAGTAACTCATTTGCTACAAGTACCCACAGCAGAGGAGACAGTACTCCTCCTTGCGGGCAGCCTTTAGTTACAAGGCATCTTGTGACTTCCGAGTGTTCTATGAGGGCTGCTCTGTTTGATAACATTTTGTTAATCCACTCATTTAGGTTTTCTTCCACACCTTGATTCCTCAAGCCCTTCTCGATGCTCGGGAATGTTGTTTTGTCAAAGGCACCTTCGATGTCAATGAATGCTATCAGACACGATTGCTTGCAGTCTAGCGCGCTCTCGATTTTGTGCACTACATTGTGAAGGGCTGTTTCCGTCGATTTGCCCGACTGATAGGCATGTTGATTATTATTTATGGGATTCTTGAGCAGTGGTCCGCTACGTATGTGTCTGTCGCAGAGCCTTTCCAAGGTCTTCAGTAGAAAAGAGCTTAGACTTATAGGCCGGAACGATTTGGGCTGGGTGTAGTCCGACTTGCCTGGCTTCGGCAGAAAGACTACTCTGACTTCCCTCCAAGTGTGAGGGATATATTTCCAGGCAATGCATCCTCTAAAAATAGCGGCGAGTGTCGCCTCGATTCTAGTGAGATTCCATTGTAGAAGCGCAGGGAAGATTCCATCCGTGCCGGCTGCTTTAAATGGTTCAAAGGTTCTAATGGCCCACGACAGTGCCTCTTCTGTGACAATGGCGTCGGCTAGTTCCCAGTCTTCCTTATTCGGGTTGTGGCCCTCATGATCTGCTTCCCAGCTTGCATTCCCGTCTAGATTGCAGTCTGGGAAGTGTGTTTGTAGCAGAAGCTCAAACTGTTCTTTGTCTGTTGTCGTGTACGAACCGTCTGGCTTCTTGAGAGTGCCCAGTTTTATCTTGGTGTCACTCGAAAGTATTTTACTCAGGCGGGCCGTTTCACTCTGGGATGCAATTGAGCTGCTGTATTTCCTCCAAGAGTTATTGCGGCTTAGTTTTATCTCATGCTTAAGTTCCTGTCTTACTACTCTGTAGTCTGCCCAGTCTTCTTCACTATTTGTGTTCATGGCCCTGTTAAAGTGGTGACGAACCTTCTTTCTCAGTTTGCCGAGGGTTTTGTTCCACCATCTGTCTTTGCGGTGAATTATCTTGTTGCTTTCCGTGATTAGAGGGCAAGCTTTTTCATAGCTGGTTGTCATGCTGTTAACCAGTGATTCGAGCCTTGTCTCTATTTCTGCTGGGGTTAGTGTCTCCGTGGGTTCAGTTTTCCGCAACCCCCCCAGGGCTGCGTCCATTGACTCCACATAGAGACCTTTGGTTGCTGGGGTCTATGGGTGTCCGCTTACCATCAAGTGGGCCGTAAGCCCGTTTGCCTATCATTTGTTTAAAAAAAAAAAAAATTTAAACCGATTAATACAAGCTAAAATAAATATAGTTTCTAAATTTTGTAACGATCTCCAGATAGCTCAACTGTTTCTTGTGTATTTTGTACATTTTGTAAATATTTGTTTAATTGTAAGTTTCTTTGTGTTTCTAAATTCTTAATAATTCCAAAAATATTGGTCAGCTCAGATATTAATTCAACTTTATACGCTGTTGGTTGTGGGTTCGATCTCACCCATGACAAAACATCTGCGTGGAATAAGTCCTTAGGATGTCATGGCGGCGCCTTTTGGTATTCACAATTAGAAAAAACCAACCACTATTAAACATTTTTGTGCATCGTATTTGTTTATAATTTTGTGAATTTACTATTTTAGTGGTAATCTTCATTATTAACCTCATTTAACATACATAGACGTGGCGCATTATGAAACATTCTATTTCTATTTCTGTAGTAGCACAATTATTGTGACCGTGTCTGTTTTTTAGGAAACCTATTGTATATTTTCAATAACAATAAAGAAGATGGTAAAATAAGCTCTATTACGATGTATAAAGACGTGAAACACGTTGTTAAGGATTTACAGGATTCCATAAGTTATTTATCGGATTTAGGTACCTAGGTTTTTATTGAAGAACAAAATGGATAAAAGAAACTGACGAAAATGGGTAGTTTCCATAACCATATTACATATTTGGGTCATTTGTATTAATACCGAAGTTATAAATAGTGATAATAGTTATAAATAGTTATAATAATGCTAAATATGAATGTGGATAGTTATAGAAGTAGAGGTAGGCCAAAGAAAAGATGGATGGATTGTGTGAAGGATGACATGGGTAAGAAAGGAGTGTCTGTTGAAATGACGGCTAATAGAGGGATTGGAGAACGAAAACCTGTTGTGCCGACCCCACATAAAGTGGGACAAGGACAAGAGAATGATGATGATCGAAGTTATAAATAAATATATACAGAAATGTGTTTTTATATTGATTGTCATGAGTGCCTACCCCCTTTAAAGAAAATGTTGTCTAGGCGACTGATCGAAGCGACGCGTGACCCAAGAGCTGGTGGGTATCTGGCGCAGCGCATTAGCATTGCTATTCAGCGTGGCAATGCCGCCAGTGTCTTGAGGACGCTTCCGTCTGGAACTGATTTGGATCATCTGAGCTATCTCTAGATCTTTTGTAACGGTCAGCAGATAGCACAACTGTTTCTTGTGTGTTTTGTTCGTTTTGTGTGTTTATTTGTGAGTTTCTTTGTGTTAAAAATTAAATACTAAAATATGTTTTTTTAATCGATTGTTATTAGTGCTTACGTCTCTTAAAAAGCAATAAAAAACCTGTGGCAGATAAAAATAAATAAATAAATATCGTGCACAATCCACACAACGGTCAAAAAGTCCAAAACTAAGCAGAGCTTGTACTATGGGAACCAGATAGCTGATATAATAATTATGTCCATTTTTTTGTAAATCCATCCACTTAGAAGCCAAAATAACACCCAGACAGCGAACAAACATTTGTGTTTACCACAAAAATATTTAATTTTGTTCTCAGTTAAGATCGAACCCAAGACCTAGTGCGCAGAAGACAGAGCTTCTACCAACCGAGCTGAGAGGCCAGTCTAATATATAAGTAATACCTATACATTGTCAAAAGTCTTCTGTCGTGGCTTTGGGTCCGGTTAATGTACGGCCAGTTAATGTACACACTGTTAAAACGATGCCACTTTTTTCCACTGGGAAATTGTAAAGCTCTATGTACACTGTCGCAGGTGAATATTTAGTTTTTTTTTATCTAGCGATGGTGAATTTGTACTAAACGGGACAGCCTCTTTGAGGGTATTGGGAAAAAAATATTTTATGGCATTATTTATTTATATGTTCTAACAAGAAAGCGTTAGAGGGACGATCTCGACGCTTTTGAGCGAGGATAGTGGGATATTGCAATGGATAGAGAGAGTTGGAAGGATTTGGGGGAGACCTTTGCCCAGCAGTGGGACGATATAGGTTAGAAAAAAAAAGAAAAAAAACATAACCTTACCTATTCTTGTCGGATCCGCCGTATAAAGTATCCAGTGCCAGAACAAAAAAAGCAAATGATCATGTTTGAATTGTGCTCCAGTGTGCATGTGGCTCAACTGGCATCGTAATAACGGTGTGTACAATAACATGATGTACATTATCGCCTCCCGTGGCTTTTACTGGTGTACGCTGCCCATAATGGTCAAAAGCCATCAAGGCAAGTCCCTTTGATAGCGATCTGTACAAAGGATGTAGAAATAATTTTCAGCGCTTTGAAAGATGGAATTTTCTGCTCTGACGATAGAAATGAAATTAGTCGGAAGTGCCTTTTGCGGGTGATAAGAGCTTATCGGAAGGGGGAGGGGTAAGGGGTGAGGGGTTGGTCGGTGCATTGTCTTTGTTGTGTTCGAGTTTTATCGTGTTCTAAGTTAAATTGGATCAGTTGGCGGATTGGCGGATTTGCTAAAGTTATTTAATGAAAAATCGACACGATGAGAAGAAGTTGGCGGATCAAATCTTAATCAACCAAAATAAATGGGAATCAATTTTTTGATGATTTTTTGAATTCTTAGACTCGCTAAAACTTTCAAGATTTCGGATAAAAAAAATTGTCTCGCTTCTTTTATGAATAGGTACTTTCAAAGTTATCGCTTATTTTGGAGTTTCTAGGTGCTTTTGGAAAAAAAAAAAAAACTTATGTATATTTGTATATTTCTTTTCACTAAGGGAAGTTGACTCCAAATCAGTAAGAAAAATAATTGACCATAAAGTACGAAAATAATTACAAAATTTCAACAACAATTTCCAGTTTAAGAAATGTTGCCTAAGAAGTCAATTTTGAAGTAGGTATAACCTTTGAAACAAAAAAATCTCTGTCTGTAAAGATGGTTTACTGACGATAGTTGAACGTGACAACGTCATACAGCTGTCCACGCGGACGCATCGCTCACTCAAGTAGGAGAGAGACAGATGTCGAACGCTGCCGAACGCGGAGGCCGATTGTGCCTCTTTGTCGCTCGTTCCGCGCTCTCGCTTGCACTTCAAGCCTTAAATGGAACGCCTCAGAGCGAGGTAGCGCCGCATGAGTCATGATTTTTCGTGCGTGCAGCCGGCTCCATTGAATTATAAGAAATGTTAAGTCAAAAATTAAAAGAATATAACTGAATTGAAAACTCCTCTTTTTAGGGTTCCGTAGCCAAATGGCAAAATCGGAACCCTTATAGATTCGTCATGTCTGTCTGTCTGTCTGTCTGTCTGTCTGTCTGTCTGTCTGTCTGTCCGTCCGTATGTCACAGCCATTTTTCTCCGAAACCGTAAGAGCTAGACTGATGAAACTTGGCGAGTAGATGTATTCTGTGAACCGCATTAAGATTTTAACATACAAATAAAAAAAAAACTATAAATTTTGGGGGTCCCCATACTTGAAACTGAAACTCAAAAATTTTTTTTTCATCGAACCCATACGTGTGGGGTATCTATGAATAGGTCTTCAAAAATGATGTTGAGGTTTCTAATATTGTTTTTTTCTAAACTGAATAGTTTGCGCGAGAGACTTTTCCAAAGTGGAAAAAAGTTGGTCCCCCCCCTCTAACTTCTAAAGTAAGAGAATGATAATACTAAAAAAAATATAAGTTGTACATTACTATGTAAACTTCCAACGATTTTTGGTTTGAACGAGATCTAGTCAGTAGTTTTTTTTATACGTCATAAACCGTAAACCGCAATTTACCTTTCGACGAACTACAAGAACCTTATTATGTTACATCAAGTAACATAATATACAGGTTCTTGTAGTTCGTCGTGCTACGGAACCCTTCATGGGCGAGTCCGACTCGCACTTGGCTGCTTTTTTTTATTTGATGTTGGTGAAAAAAGTTGCCTGTCGGCTTCAGTACACAAAGATACGCATCAGACTATACACTGCTAGCTCAGTCCTTGCAGTAAGTGTCATTTTTCTTTGTTTTTAGGTAACCTGAGCTGTATCCTACTGTACTACAATCGTAAAATGGAATCTAACCTCCAATCATCGACCAATCCGCCATTTTTAGACGGAATTACTGACCCTTGTAGCTTTAATTTTAATTAAAACCTCGAAGTTAATCTAATTTGATACAGTCCAATGGTCCTTTCTGTAAATTGATTGGTACAGAATCCTGGACGCTAAGCGAATTCTATATCGGCTTAAACCTTCACCCACCTTTACCAACCTTCATCCCAATTTAATAAATCTCCCACAGTCTGTTCTGCAGAAAAACAGCAAACGAAGTTTGTATAGTCATTTTGAGTTACACTACGGGGCAAGTTTTTTTTTTAAGTTGTCAAAGTCAATAATAATTTAATGACGTGATAGAATCGGAAATGAGGATATCCGTAGAAGAACCAAGGCCACCGACATAGCTCATAAAATAAGTAGGTTGAAGTGGCAATGGGCAGGTCATATATTTTCGACTGGCCTCTAGCTCAGTTGGTAGTAGCTCTGCCTTCTGCGCCGTAGGTCGCGGGTCGATCCCCACCGAGAACAAATATTTGTGCGGTGAACGTAAATGTTTGTTCTCTGTCTGGGTGTTATATTGTATTCTAAGTATGTATTAATAAAAAAAAATGTATTCAAGTATTATATCAGCTATCTGGTTCCCATATTACAAGCTCTGCTTCGTTTGGGACTGGGTAGTGTTGTGTGAATTGTCCACAATATTTATTTATTGATTATTATTATTATATATAGCTCGAAGAACCGACAACCGTTACCGGGAACCGAGAATAAAGGTTCTCGAATGGCGACCACGAACTGGAAGACGATAAATAGGGTGATGGATGGAAAGGGCTCAGAGTTGTTCTTCCTGGAAATGAGTAGGGGAGGCCTATGTCCAGCAGTGGACTTCTTTAGGCTGATGATGATGATTGAATCACGAGGATCACTTTGAAACGTAACGCAACACACCTGGGAGCACCAAATGGTTATGACTAAGGTTGTCACGTTGTAGTAGTAGAGCTCTTTGTGTGTGGCTCGTCCGGGGAAGTACTACCACCATGCCTTTTTCTGCCGTAAAGCAGCATTGCTGTGTATTGGTTTGAAGGATGTGGGTGCCGTTGAAATTATTGACAGAGGTTTTACATCTACCTCAAGTTGATGGACGCAGGGCAATGCATCGTAGGGCATGTTCCTGACGAGCGTGACCTACGCAGCAATACTTTGATACACTTAAAATTTAGGTGAGCCATTTATTTGTTCCATCAAATAAGTTGTATAAAACCAGGCCCTTATATCAGACTTTTTCTGAGAACTTTCGCCAACCGTTTTTTTATTATTAGTCTACGTTTACTGTACTAAGTTCTGTAGGCCTACCACAAGTACTGTCTGGCTCTGTCTCTGGCTCTGTTTCTGTCTCTGGCTCTGTCTCTGGCTCTGTCTCTGGCTCTGTCTCTGGCTCGGTCTCTGGCTCTGTCTCTGGCTCGGTCTCTGGCTCTGTCTCTGGCTCTGGCTCTGTCTCTGGCTCTGTCTCTGGCTCTGTCTCTGGCTTGGTCTCTGGCTCTGTCTCTAGCTCTCGTTTTGAGTCTATGTGAGTGACTAATTAAATCCTACGTCGAAACGTCACACGCACAGTATACACTGATGAGCACGCACACAGACTCAAAACCAGAGCCAGAGACAGAGCCAGACAGAGCTTGTGGTAGGCCTACTGTATCATGTTTTTCTGTTGAATTTTATTTAGATGTGATAAGCACTTATTTTGAGCATTCTGAGAAATTCCGTGACTATCCATTGCAAAGCCGGTGGATGGATAAGACCACGCTTTCTTGGAAATGAATCTTATTTTATTTGGTGACATTTTATAATAATTATTGAACCTATTTCTTTGAAATGGAAAAGTTTGTATCCTTTTTCGTTCACTGTATTTCTGTATTTTTGTTTATGTATTCTTCTATTAATTAACTTATTTATGGATTTAATGTTATTTTAATTTGTATTTTTGTATTAATTAACTATTTTATTTTAGCTACTCTAGCTCTAATTCACATGCAGTTACATGTAGTCTGTCCCTATAATTATTGTAGCACTTGACATGTTTATTTGGTTTTCTTTATATCATTTATGAATGAATTGGTGTATACGATGTTGGTGACTCTAATAAATAAACAATAAACGTATAAACAATCACGTTTTTTTTTACTCTTTATAACATCTTGGTGTGAGGGGCGTGTGACTGACATACAACGCACACTCGCACAGCCTAAACCTTTAGTCGTCCAACTTGAAATTTGGAGGATGTGTTGTTTATAAATTGTTAGATCACCCTTTTCATTGATTATTATGACATTAGGAGGTAAATAAATAAATAAATATTGTAGAAAATCAACACAACACTATCCAGCCCCAAACTAAGCAAAGCTTGCACTATGGGAACTTGATAAAATACAGTACCTAATTATTTTTTGTAAATACTTATGTAGAATACAATAACACCCAGACAGACAACAAACACACACGGCGCAGAAGGCAGAGCTACCAACTGAGCTGTCAAATGGAAAAAGTTTGACGTGAACGAAGTCACGCGGAATTCGACTGGCAATGTTTATTGGGGGCGTGAATTCAAAGAAAATTAACAAAACAAAAGGCAGCCCCTATACCCAATGCAACACAGTGATCTTGAATTCAGGGAGGGTAGCAAGTACCTACTTACCATAACTTTATTAGTTCAGTGTGATTGTACCCGGTCCTTGTTAGTTTCGTACCTTATTCTCAAACGAACTTCAGAAAATCCACAAAGCTATTACCTAACAAACAGTAGCGATAGCAGTCGCAGTGAAATGAGTTGTTGCTTGTTGATTGAACAAATCGCTGTTTTTTGTGGTCTTCGATGGTTGTGGAGACAAAAGAAGTAGCTTTTGACGTGACAACGTCTTATGATTCGATGGAGCTGGTTGCACGCACGAAAAAACATGACTCGTGCGGCGTTAGGCGTTCCATTTGAGGCTTGAAGTGCAAGCGAGAGCGCGGAACGAGCGACAAAGAGGCACAATCGGCCTCCGCGTTCGGCAGCGTTCGATATCTGTCTCTCTCCTACTTGAGTGAGCGATGCGTCCGCGTGGACGCAGCTGTATGACGTTGTCACGTTCAACTATCGACAGTAAACCGACTTTACAGACAACCGATTTTCTATTTACAGCTATTTATTTTTCGTTCATCGATTTTCCGACGAAAAACTGTCAGACAAATAATTTGTTTTACTCATACTTATTTACTGTAGTTATTTTGTTACATACAGATCTTAAAGTAAAAAAAAAAAAAACATTTATAGATGTATAATGGCAATGGCAATCAGTTTCAGCATATTGGGGTTTAGCATACATCTGCACACGCTGACAACGATACACTGATCGCCGACTCTCACACTCACTCACGGTCCGATCATGAAATCGCCATCGCAGGCGACCTAGATGTGCGTATATACCATTCATAAAACAAATAAATAATTTGGACAATTCACACAACACTATGCGAACTAGATGGCTGATATATAAAATAATAATACTTGAATACATTGTTTTGTAAATACATACTTAGAATACAATATAAAACCCAGACAGAGAAAAAACATCTGCGTTTACCACACAAATATTTGTTCTTGGTGGGGATCGAACCCACGATCTACGGCGCAGAAGACAACTGAGCTGAGAGACCAGTCTTCAATGACCGGTTTCAAATGTTATACAGGGTTATTCATTATTAACTGCAAATACTCAGGAATTAGGTTCAACAAATAGAATAAAAAATATTTATGAAATTATTTTTTTAAAATTTGATCAAAAATTTTTTCAAGTTTTTGTATCAAAATTTTATTTTTATTAATTTCTTTACGTCTATTGCATAATGATTGCCACGGAGAACAGGACGATGACCCACCCAGGCGGTGACTGAACGCAGAGTGTCACTCACGGCGCGCGGGCGCGGATCAAAGGTCAAAATAGGTCAGGCGCCAATGATTCCTTTATCGATTTTCTCGGGATTTTCATAACAAAAGTTTAAAAAAATCATTTCATAAATATTTTTTATTTTATTTGTTGAACCTAATTCCTGAGTATTTGCAGCTAATAATGAATAACCCTGTATAATTGATTTGCTTGAATTGCAATCGCATCATCAACCAATCACTTTAAAACATCTCGTAATAGGTGCTATTTCCACGCGACCAAGCATTAAAGAACAAGCAAGAAAGTTATTTTTTCTTTGCGAATATGGCACATTTCTTGTTAGTTCCACTGTGAACTTTAAATTGGATCCAATAGTTGGATAAAATACGATGGAACTGCAATAAACACTGTCTTTTGAAACGGATTCAATCATTACCATCTTCTGCAAGTTTGTACGAAAGTAAAAATAAATGAATTGAACTATTTCAAGTCCAAAATACAAAGAAACTTATAATGAATGCAAGTACCTACTTTATTTTATTTATTAAGTTGCACCAACAAAGTGATCACCAACGGTTTTATAACAATATCTAGAATGCTAAATTTTACCTCAATTGTAAAAGCAAACGATGTTTTAAGTATATGTTAACCAAATGCACAGTAAACAGTTCAGTTATCTGCAGATCGTTACAAACGATCTAGAGATAGCACAAATTGATCCAAATCAGTGCCAAACGGAAGCGGCCCCAAGACGACGGCGGCATTGACACGCTGAATAGCAATGCGCTATGCAGCGCTAATAGCGTTGTGCCAGATACTAGTTCTTAATTATACAATTAGCTGATGAAGCATTTATAACCCACCTGATGCTAAGTGGTAACCATCGCCTATAACAAAGTATTGCCTCGTAGGTCACGCACGCCAGGAACGTGCCCAATGCACTGCCCTGCGTCCATCAACTTGAGGCATACGGTTGTTCAGCCTCACGCGCCAGTAATTTCACCGGCACCCACACCCTTCAAACCGATACACAGCGATGCTGCTTCACGGCAGAAATAGACATGGTGGTAGTACTTCCCCGGACGAGCCACAAAAAGAGCTCTACTACTACTAAACGGTTCAGCACACAAACAACAGCAGTTCAAATACTAACACACACACACAGCTCAAATACTTAGTAGGTAATTAATAAGTTCCGTCTATTTTATTTATCCCAAATGGCAAAAACTAATTTAATACTCAAATATTTGGTTCCCGTCGACCTAATTAGCTCTTTTTGAACTGAAAATACATTGCATAAACAAAATGTCAACATGATGAGCAACTGGTCATAATATTTGGTTCACTTAAAATACGAACATGTTTTTAGTGAATTGTTTTCATTGCATAATAAAAAGCAGCCAAGTGCGAGTCGGACTCGCCAATGAAGGGTTCCGTAGCACGACGAACTACAAGAACCTTTATATTATGTTACTTGATGTAACATAATAAGGTTCTTGTAGTTCGTCGAAAGGTAAATTGCGGTTTACGGTTTATGACGTATAAAAAAAAACTACTGACTAGATCTCGTTCAAACCAAATATCGTTGGAAGTTTACATAGAAATGTACAACATATATTTTTTTTAGTATTATCATTCTCTTACTTTAGAAGTTAGAGGGGGGGGACCAACTTTTTTCCACTTTGGAAGTGTCTCTCGCGCAAACTATTCAGTTTAGAAAAAAACGATATTAGAAACCTCAACATCATTTTTGAAGACCTATTCATAGATACACCCTACGTATGGGTTCGATGAAAAAAAATTTTTTGAGTTTCAGTTTCAAGTATGGGGACCCCTGAAATTTATAGTTTTATTTTTATTTTTATGTAAAAATCTTAATACGGTTCACAAAATACATCTACTCGCCAAGTTTCATCAGCTTTTACGGTTTCGGAGAAAAATGGCTGTGACATACGGACGGACAGACAGACAGACAGACAGACAGACAGACAGACAGACAGACAGACAGACATGACGAATCTATAAGGGTTCCGTTTTTGCCATTTGGCTACGGAACCCTAAAAACTAATAATACACTGTAATATCAGTAAATTCTGTACAATAAAACTGTGGGCTTAATACGTATTTTTTGTTGCAATCCAAATCTAGTCGTATTTGTCAGTTTTGACATTATTTTGAGCTTCGATTGTAATAAAAAACGAATTAAAACAAAACTTGTCTTTGACAAGGAACGATTGCAACCGAACTGAATGTGAATGTGACGATGTAGCCGACGATGGAGCAGGAGGGTCTAGAAGACACCTACTCACTCTTGCCTTGAAGAGGCCCAGATAGTAGCGGTCAGGAAAAACAGCCGACGGCAATGAGTTCCATTCCTTGGAGGTTCGCATAATAGGTGGAGCCAAAACGCTTAGTGCGATGGGTGGTATGCTAACCAGTCTTTTACCTAGTAGTTAGCCAATTTTTATATATTCAATGGTAATGAGCCGTGCTAGTCCTATTAGTGGAAGGGAGATGGTGGTATCAAAGTCAATTGCTTCCACTAGTAATATCACTGCACAATAAAGTTGTTTCTGATTAAATTCCGCTCGACACATTGAATGGGCCAATTGAACGATTTATAGGCCCAATCACACGTGCGATCTCCCAATGTTTATATTAATACGGTCGGATTAATTACATTATGCAAATTTTTGTGTTGCAATCTATTTTTGGGAAAAACACATGCATTTTAGTCGTAGTAGAGCTTTTTGTATTTGGCTCGTACGGGGAAGTACCATGCCTATTTCTGCCGTGAAGCAGCATTGCTGTGTTTCGGTTTGAAGAGTGTGGGTGCCGGTGAAGTTACTGGCGCGTGAGGATGAACATCTTTATGCCTCAAGTTATTGGACGCAGGGCATCGTAGGGCACGTTCCCAACGTGCGTGACCTACGAGGCATTGCTTTGAAATGAAATGAAAAGTTTATTGAATAAACACAAACAAAAAAAAAACTATTACCGGAAATAAATACAAACAGGGCTTTGTTATGGGCGATGGTTACCACTTAACATCAGGTGGGCTATATGTTTCTTCCATCAGCTAGTTGAATAAAAAAAATGTATTGATATTAGGCCAAAAAAACTAAACTGCCTCCATTATACTAGTCAATCTACCAGGATGTGTGAACCAGGGAGTGAAGGGGTATTAAACATCTACAATTCTACATCCGTATTTTTGAAAACCAGAAACAAAAGTTAAGACGCAGCATCGTCAGAAATTAAAAAGTTTTCTACCTACCACCAAGTTATTAAGGTTTGTTTTGTAGACAAAAACAAGACATATTTTACAAAAATTGGTGCCTACATACTTCTAAGTATTTTCTAGTACATAGTGTGTCTACAAAATCTGTAACTCATAAAACATAAAAAAACGCTATAAAAAAATCTTGTCCGTGCTCGTAGCCTCTAACTTAAACAGTCCATACAATTTATTTTTGATCCAAAAATACATCTATTTTCGATATTTGTGTTTGTCATGAGAGGTCCGTTTTTTTTCACCTGGACATTGTGTGGGCGGTCTGCCCGGAGTCTCAAGTCTCGTGACCCACCGAGATTCATATCTTGAACTGACAGATGAAGTGGACAAAAATAACGAACTGGCTTTCACGGTTCACGTTTCATTACTGCAATTGACAGGCACAAGACTAGCGGGTTATGTAAGTCACGACAAGGTAGCGATAGGTGTAAATCGTGTTAACACAACAATATCTCGCTTCGTTTCTATTTATTTCGGGATGTACTATTCTCTATCCTATGTCCGTCTCCTGACTCTAAGGTATCTCCGCACCAATATTCAACCAAATCCGTCCAGCCATTTACACGTGAACCAAGGGAAATACGGATTCATTTTTATTTAAATAAAAATAATAATAATACATATATTATATTTTTATTTATATTTTGTATAGACTATCAGCATGAAAAATAACTAACTTTAAAAGATTTTTTAGATTTTCGTGTTTACTTATGTTGTTGTGTTTTGTTTGGTATGCAATGATACGGATAACTGGAAGTATTTGGGGAAGCCCATAGCAGTGGGATGATTTAGGCTAGTAAAAAAAAACGAATAGTATTTTCATTCAATCATCCGTCAACAATTGATTGACGACTGGTTTTTTTTTGATAAATCAATTTAAAAAACTCTGCGTGCACACTGACTAGTACGACAGGCAGCGTTAGCGATAGTGGTTAAAGCCTTCAATGTTCAATCAACAAGCACCCACATATTTTATTGCTACTGCTATTGCTGTTGCTTGTTTTCAGACAATAGTCTCGTGGGCGTGTCAAATACCAACGCAAAAGACGTTGGAAAATGAAGAGTAGCGCTTTACGTAAAAATGGAATCTTTAACAATTTATGCTACTTTGTACGGTCACGTTTTGTAATATCAACAGCTTTCGCCGTATTTTCTTTGTTTATAAGCACTTTTATTTTCATGAAGACGAATCGTCATGGACAGCTTAGTAATAAAATTCTTGGTTTCTGCCTACCACTATAAGAAACAGAAGGGATCGTTTTCAATGCGCATCAGTGCGATCTTGGATGTTTGTTATGATAATGTTGGCATTGTTTTTTTTTTGAAATTATTTTTCAAATTTTATTTTTATTTGTACATAAAGAAATTAAATTAAAATTAAACAAATATTTAGTAAATGTACAAAACACACAGCAAGAAACAAATTTTGTTTTTTCAAGGAGCTATTCACATTATTTGTCCCATAACTATGTCATCCGGCACTGTCTTGTGAAGAGCAAGTCAGTCAGGCCCACAGTAGTAGAATTCTTAAAATGACGATGATGATGAACAAAAATTTGAACTTTATTATCTATCTACTATCTACTGTATTATTATAGGAAAAAATATTTTTTATAATTAATTGTATTATAAAACCTCGGTCTGCCAACCTCCTACTATTGTAGTGTCCTAAAGGGGCTCACATGTGCTACTTACCACTGTTTGTAAAATTAACACCTCACTTACCATGTGTTTACAATAAATCTATTGAGTATTGAGTATTGAGTATGATTATCCCCTTACATTTATTTCCTAGTGCATAAAAACTTATTTCTATCCTATTCCAGTTTACACAATCATTTCATGTGATCGAATTTTTATTTTTTTGCCGCTTGTTACCAAAAATGGTTTCAGCTGAAATTCGACGATACCTCGATATTCGATTGAAAATTCAAAAAATATCATACACTGTCAAACACGTTCGGTGCAATCGAAATAAAAAACTGACATCCGACACGCCTGGAGTTTCAGGATTGATTGTTTCGTTTTAATTGAAATTTCTGTCATTTTTACATGCACGTGAGGTTGACGATTGGCTTAGAACAAGAGCTTGTCGCTTTAAATCTACATCAAGCAAACATAGTAAAACAAAATGTGTTTTGTGCATATACTATTATCTACAGACACAAAGTGAGGCAATTTAGAGAAGTATTTTTGCAGTGACTGAATTTTTTTGTCAACATTACCCGACCCAATTATGAAATGTCAATACATACAACATGCTTTTTTGGGGCGCACTTTAAATCTCCTCATCACACAAAAAAACAACTTCTTCCTATCGTGTCACTTAATCTTTCGAACCAAGTGTGGTGAAAAGATTTTAGGTGTGCCTCAAAGAGGCTCTTTTCGTGCACTTGACACTTATTTTTGAACTTTGTGGTTCTACGTTATGCCGGTTTCCAACGAGTAACACGAACTAAAAAAAAGCCCAAATAAATTACCACTGTTCATAATTTTCCACATGTTTTCTGGAAATATCTTTGAGAGTGGGAATAATAAACCTCAAAGCAGAATGCCCAAAGTATGATGTAGTTTTTCCACGTACCAGCTTCAGGTTTAAAAAAACGTTATACATTTTTGAGTGTGCTTTTTGTTGTTTGAGTTGTGAAAAAAGGTTTTTGCGCGTCTATTATTGAAATCTGTATTTTTAAGCACACAATGAAAATACTCCAAAAGGCGAAAGTAATTACGTTTTGTCTGTTTTTTAGGTTTTGGTCACGAGGAACTAGCGCCTACTTTATGAGACTTTTCAAAGTGAACCTTGTGCTTCTACTAAATAAAGATCATTTTGTTTTTGACCAATTCTTGGGATTCCATTTAAAAATGTGTGTTTTCTGAAAGATTTCAGGAACAAATAGACAAATAGTCATTTGTTTCTTACTCATGTCTACATTCACACAATCCAATTCATCTTTACTTAGTATTCTATACACCCCTATTTTGTAATTATCAGGAAAAAAGCTTATTAATTGTTTTAGCAGAGGCTACTAATAATGATACTTTCCTCAGAACTTTTTAATATCTATTTACCACAAAGTTATCGAGTTTTGATTTTAGACAAAAGGGGGACTAATTTTACTTGGGATTGGGAAGTCTTCTAGTAGGTACTGTGTCCATAAAATTGGCACTGGTTTTTTCTAATAAGAAAAAAAAATATCAAATAAAAAACTGTCAGCACTCGCACAGACTCAAAACCAGAGATAGAGACAGAGCCAGACAAGGCTTGTGATAGGCTTACTGACCGTGTGATCATCAAAAGCATCTAAACCCGTTCTTAATTTTTTCTTGTAGGTACAGTTACTAGGTACATATAATTATCGGCGTTTGAATAACTTATCCGTAAAAAAATTTTAGTTGGTGTTTTTTTTTGGCGTGTTTCATGTTAGAGTCTAAAATTCTACAAAGAGTTTTTTTACGCCTTCTTGCACGCAGCCAAGAGCATATCAAACTAGTGCTAAGGGCCCTGCCTCTCGATTCCCCGTCGTAAGCAGAACGTGAGGCGGCACCCGAACGTGCCGAGGCCAGCATTGGACGCACTTAGCGCTCGCCTAATTGAGACACTGACAGAGGCTTTGTAGATCGGACATGATAGATCAAGAGCCTCATAGATCAATCGGCAGTAGAGTAGTTGTAGCTTGGCTTCATTACAAAATACCGTGTACCGTTTCGTGAGGAAACTGGCAGCAAATGGAACCTACAAATGTGTATGGAATGGAATAGAACCTAAACAGTGCGATGTGCACTTGCGCACAAAAATGCCTCGTTTCCACACTGCAGAGCTACCACGAGCTCCATATGGTTATGGCTATGGCTGTCAAATTGTGTATAGATAGGCTGACCCACACATTCATTTTCTTCTTGGGTTTGAATGTGTTGACACTGTTGACACATTTTGACAGCCATAACCATAACCATATGGAGCTCGTGGTAGCCCTGCTGGTTAGAAAAAACCAGCAAGACGAGAAGATTACAAAAAAATGGTGATGCCTAAGCCGTAGTTTGTAACATGTTCTTCTAGATTTGGTCACGTGGAACTGGAACTTAGACTCAACGAATTTTAAGACGTTTCAAAGTGATCCTTGTGATACTACTGAATAAACGAATTATGACTGTGGCTTGTACCTACTTAGTTTTTTATCTTTTTTCATACATAATTTTTGTATTTTTTTATTACTTTTATGCCGAATTTACTAAAATTATTAGACATCTTTTCAACATGTTTTCCATTCAGTAAAACATAATTATTTTTTGTAGGTTTTTTGAGATTTTAATTTTGTATTATTATGACGGGTTCATGAAAATGGAGCTTTTCAATTAAAAAAGGCTTCATTTTCAGCCTTAAATTGCTTCAGCATCTTGTCTTGAGCTCGTCAAAGTTCTGAAACCAATTATCAAACGCCACGTAAAAAGCCCATGTTTCAATTATAAAATAAAGCGCTGTAAATTTGGATGGTGTTCGTGAAATTGAGCTTGGGTTAAGGTGTAATTGGCCAATAATTTTCGTGTTGTTAGTTTTAATTGAACAGTCGAAAATCACTTTTTGAGGTCTTAAGAAGAAATTTACAGTAAGCCTACCACAAACTCTGTCTGGCTCTAGTTTTGAGTCTGTGTGAGTGTTGGCTAAATACATTTTACGTTGAAATGTCACACTTAATAATATAATACTCTGGTGAGCACTTACACAGACTCAAAACCAGCTAGAGACAGAGCCAGACAAAGCTTGCGGGAGGCCTACTGGTAAGGCAAATTTTCTCCTTACGATTTGAGTTTTTTTATACAACTAGCTGATGGAACAAGCATATGGTCCACCTGATGTTGAGTGGTAACCATCGCCTATAACAAATTATTGCCTCGTAGGTCACGCATTGTATAATATAATATAGTGTGTTATTAGTCAGTTATTAGTATGCCTATTATTACTATAATAATAAACTCCGTCGTAGCTGTACGGATTATTTCAAACCAGAGTGTGGTAAAACAAAATTAAGTGTGCCTCGGAAAAGCTCCTTTTGTGCACTAAAGCGGAAAAAAACTGCTTAAGACACCGATCACCTAGTTTGATAGTAGTTGTGTTGTGACTTGTAAGCACTTTTATTTTATCAGTCGCTTCTTGTTTTATCAACTGGTTATAGAAAGTGTTCTGTAAGTAGTAAGAAACTTTGTAGCTTCGTGGAAGTTTTATCAATGTTTTGTTGGTTGTTTGAAACGAGTTAAGCCGATAAGTAACCACCACAAAAGAGTTTAAAAAAATCGTTTGTCTGTAAAGTCAGTTTACTGACGATAGTTGAACGTGACAACGTCATACAGCTGTCCACGCGGACGCATCGCTCACTCAAGTAGGAGAGAGACAGATGTCGAACGCTGCCGAACGCGGAGGCCGATTGTGCCTCTTTGTCGCTCGTTCCGCACTCTCGCTTGCACTTCAAGCCTTAGATGGAACGCCTCAGAGCGAGGTAACGCTGCATGAGTCATGTTTTTTCGTGCGTGCAACCGGCTTCATTGAATTATAAGACGCCCTCACGTCAAAAAAAGAACATTTTCAAAACTGCATTTCAATCGATTCCTAGATGGCGTTGGCGTTGATCCAGCATAAACCTTTTAAATTTGAGGCATGTGAAACTGGTGCCATCCACCCAGTTTTTAAGTTATTTTATGAACTCTGTGAGATTCATATAATTATCTTATCTTCGAATGAACGTAGGTACTTGCATAAGCATAACATATTTATGCTTATGCAAGTACCTACGTTCATTCGAATTTAATTTTGACTATAAGCATAAATATGCCTTTAACTTTGACTTTTTTGCTTATCTACCAATTAAATATTTGTTAGTTCAATATATTCAAATATTAGTGTTAGTATGAGTATGAGTGTAAACCCTTATTATTATTATTTTTTTGTTTCACCTATTTTGTCGCACTGCTGGGCAAAGGAATGCCCCCAAAGATTTCCACTTATCTCTCTCGAGAGCCTCCTCCTACCATCTTCTCTCAAAGGTGTCGATATCGTCCCGCTAACGTTCTCCCCAACCCTTATTAGAAAAACTAAATTTATTTTGATGTATAAGGATTTATGGATGATCTGTGTAAAAGATGACATTGATAAAAGAGGAGTGTATGCAGAGATGACGGCTGACTGAGGAGGAAGACATGTTAAGCCGAGTCGACCCCACACAAAGTGGGATAAAGGCAGGAAGAAGAAGAAGCAGTGTATAAATCCGCCACTGGAAGCCACAGGCAGAAGCTTGTTTTAAAATCCAGCCATTCATTTTTCAGATGTAGACAAAATATAGATGCATAAAACACAGCGACTGTTACAAACCCACTAAAATTCATTAGACAGTGCACATTCGGGATTAACCAATAGGATCCGATACAACAGCTACACGCGCACTTGTGTTAGCGGTGTTTACCAACAACCAATGTATTGTTGGTTCATAATAGTGCATTTGATACAAATTGGACTTCTCTGTCAAATGAAAATAAAACATCCAAAAAATTGCAAAGATCACTTCGAAACATCTAGCTAGATGAGTCTAAGTGCCAGTTCCATGCGAATAAGCCCATTTTATTTTAAGATACCTACTTTTACAATTTAAAAACAAACAGTACAATTTTAGAGTGATGCCAATTCAGCTTTCATCATCATCACCAGCCGGAAAAAGAAACGTCTATCTAGGCGAGTATATTTTATAAAGAAAAAAAACTATAAACTATTAACAAAACAGGCCACAAACCTACGGTGGTGCCTAACGTTTCTAATTAAGATCCTTTTACAAAATAAAAATAGCTAACGTTTCAGTCTCATAGTTATCCAACTGTCATTATCATCAGTCTAAAAAAGTTCACAGATGTAGGCCTTCTTCAGATATTTCCAGAAGGAATGATTCGGTTCCATCCCCATGTACAGTCGCGGTATGAAAATGTTCGTCACCTTAGAGTCGGTTTTCGCTTGCACCAGTGCCTTGATCATAAACACATTTTGACATAATTTGTGACGTTAACATAACGGTGTATTCTGTTTATTCAGTTTCAAAAGGTAGTATGTGATCGTGATACGTTGAACAAATCAAGTTGAAAATCGACGAACATTTTCATTCCGCTACTATACCTACTGGCTGTAAGACAATATGAACCGGAATATAAAGCGTAGGTCTACAGACAATAGCAAACTGTCAAAATAACTATACTTGAGGCTTGGGCCATACATTACTTATCAAAAAATTTACAATCATCATTAAATACGAGTATAGCACAAAATACGTGCATATATCAATATCAAATTGTATGACTGAAATATCACTTGTCTTCTTCTTCTTGTTCATATCTTGTTTCTGATTCTTTCGAATCAAGTGTGGTGAAAGGGTTTTAAATGCGCCTCAAAGAGGCTCTTACTTGTCGATTTTACGCTATACATTTTGATCCAAATTTATTATAAGCTGCGAGTACAATATCCTTGTGTTCACAAGGCCATTTTTCAGTAAAGAAAGTATAGTAATTTCGGCTGAAACGTTGAACGGAACATGTAAAGTAGGCACATGTGACCGATACTAGCCGAGGAAGGCTAAACTTCATTAGGTTTTTTGTTATTCTGTGAAAACTTTTCGTTCTTTCGAACAAATTTGTAGGAACTTTTTGCATACAAACTTTTTACTCAAACATTAATGAATAAATTATGCGGGTAAATATGGGCTGATTTTACCTCGTGGTGATTTTATACGGGCATTTATTGTTTGAGTTTTTACACACCTTTAGTAAGCAAGGAGTACTGCTACGAAAGCCTACGTGCGTAGCAGTGCTTCTACGAGTGTGGGCTAGCGTAGCACTTTTTTTTTGAATTTCATCTATTTATTTTGAATGATGTAGTAATTTTTGATGGAATAACAGAATGCCTCTTCGAGCACTGAAAGTCCTTTCACCACACCTAATACCAGTGACGCGATAAGAAGAAGAATGCCCCAAACGTTCAACGTGACCAATTCCTATAACAAGATACTGACTCGGAGGATTGGCACAAAAGAAACGTGCCCTATGTTGCCTTGCGTCTATCCACTTGAGGCATACTACTCTGAAGTTTCATATGCCTGTAATTTAACAGGAGCACACCGCTTGACGGCAGAAAGAGGCTAAAACTTCAGAAAGAGGTGGTAGTACTTCCCCGGACCAGCTCTTCACAAAGAATATTTTTAAAGAAACCTACATAAAACACATACTTTGATATTTTTGAAATGTATATTCCACGATCTTTGTCAATATCCCACCCATAGCCCCTTCCCACGTGTGTGATATCGCGCACGGAGGCGGATCAGCTCGCACGACACACCATGGGAACGGTCTCGTGCGCCGAGGTGCGCGGTAGCTCAGTAGCCCTTTCTGTGTGTGTTGCCGTGCGTCGTCGTGTGCTGTGCGTGATGATCTGCCGAACCACGCACCGTAGGAAGGCAGCATAAGTAGGGTCGGCACATGTTTTCCTCTTCCATTCTCTTCTGTCAGTTGTCATCTATGTATATTGTATATTGACATGTCCATTTACAACAATATAAAAAAACAAACCAGAGCTATTAAGAATGAATAGCTCTGCAAAGAAAAGAAAATCCTACCAATTCAAAAAAACTATACAATACTCATTTATGCTTTTGCGAAGAACAAAAGAACCGTCTTAATGGACGTCTTGTTCTTTATGAAGAAATAAATTGGTTGGCATGAAACTACAGAGAAATTTCTTTGAAAGTTCGTAACAAAAACTTTTTATAATAAGTGCTGGAGTGATGCAGAATTTTTATAGTTTTCAGCTTCCTTGTAAATTTATTTGTTATTCCTAGACACAAAGCAGAGACAAAAAACAAATACTTGTACCTATTTGTTTCACACAATGTACTCACAATGCTATAATAATACCATCTTTTTTAACCTAAAAAGTTCGAAAATATGTGAAGTGCGAGATAGAAGCCTCTTTGAGGCACACTAAAAATCCTTTCACCACACTTGGTTCAAAAGAATTAGTAGCACGATAAGAAAAAGAAGAACTGAGTGTGGTGAAAGAATTTTGCGCCTCAAAGAAGTTCCTGTCGTGCACATATTTTTTACAACATGCCGGTTTCCTAACGATGTTTTCCTTTACCGTTTGCGAGCACTTGCATTGTGGAAATAAATTATCGGCCAGAAAAACTTACTGGTACATGACTAGATTTGAACGACCTTAGGATCGAAAAGCGGGACCCCTACCACTAGACCACTAACTACTAATGCAGTAAAAGTGATATTTTTATTACAAATGTTTGTTTTTAAATAGCATTTGCACATATAAATCTTGATATCATTTCAGAATTTTCAATTATCACTAGTCTACTGCTGTACATTTGCCTCGATCTTTACAATGTTGTCGGTTCATTGACTGGAGCGGGAGATAAATCAATATAAACAAACAAAAATAAGATCTTCTACGTATGTAATAAAAAATTCCGCGGTCGAAATGCGTTTCTACGATCTAACCTACTGTCTGTAACTCCATACGCATATTGTTTACGTGCCACCCTGTATTATCTTACGCTTTCAATGCAAACTCTACTCTATCTTCTGTAACATAGGATGCAATATCCCAGAGCACGAGATAATAGGGTAAACATGGGTGGCTTAGATGGCCAAGAAATTGAAAAACAAAAAGATTACAGAAATGAAACTGCCAGAAGGATATTTTAAGCACAGATGAAACAGTAAAGCGAATTATGTGTGCATATGTAGTAAATAATTAAATGTCTATGTCTACACTGCTAAAATTGGCAGTCCTTGTTTTGACAAGCTTAGAAATAGGTATTTTTATTTGACAGATTTTATCTGTACATTTTAATAAAATAAATAAATTAGACACATAATAAATTAGACATACAGTTAATTTTTTACTATATTAAGTGCTAACTTCTCAATGTACAGACAAAATCTGTCAAATAAAAATATATCCATCTCTTTCTAGGCTTGTCAAAAAAAAGACTGCCATGTTTAGCAGTGTGTGCGGATGTATGCAAAGCCATATGCTGAGACTGATAGCCCTCGCCATCGCAGATCGCATAAATGTGCGCAAGGATTTCTGTATACGACCATTTAAACGTTTTAATGCGTAGCGTGTTTCAGTTCTACGCGACTACATTTTTATTAACATCTTGAATCGTGACGAATCCCGAACAGAATTTTATAAACAAAATCTCGGGATTTGTTTTTATGATTGAATGATTCAATAAGCGAGCAACAAAGGGTAATGCGATTTTATATTGTCAAGGTTGCATTGCTTGTTTTAGAGGAAGACTGTTAGGGGAGTTATAATTGTTTTATTCGGTTCAAAGATTTTATTTCATGAGTGTTTTTTTTTATACAACCATCTGGTTTTAGGGGTTATTTAAATACGTTACCCCTTATTTTCAACTCTGTTGGAGGACGCAACAATAAATTTATGTTTCAGTAAAAATTATAGTTTTGTTTTCGCCTTTCTTTATGTAACCTACTTCTTATAAATTAAATTATTAATTTTTTTTTATAACGGAGAAAGGTAATCACTTACTACACTATTATCAACTGGTTCTTCTTGACAGGTCTTTGAACCAGTGCGGTGAAAGGATTTTAAGTGCACCTCAAGATCTCCTTTATTCAACTGGTTAGTGAGACAATGAGGTCATCGATATACTTATGTCTAGACTAAATAAAACTAAGCTACAAGTTCTAGTAGTAAACTAAGTAGAAACTACTGACGTTATTTAGTCAAATTAATAAGTTTCAGCGCTTAAGACAGGGACGTATTTAGGAGAATAGGTAATAGGTCTAATAGGTAAAAGTTATAATAGGTGTTTAATAAAGTTATAATAGGTATCTTCTAGGTTATCATACAAAAGGTTAGATTACGGTCAAACAAAAGCCTTTATATCGTAAAAAAGAATTTCTTAAATCACTACTTAGTTTACTTAAAGGGCCTTGTGCTCATCTAAGTCGCCTGCGTTGGCAATAACTCTCAAAGTTTTTTTATACAACTAGCTGCTGGAACAAGCATATCGCCTACCTGAAGTTACCTGGTAACCATCACCATTAACAAAGCATTAGTACGTAGGTCACGCACGGCAGGAAAGTACCCTACGATGTTTATAAGTAAAAAACAAAATGAAATAAAATAAAACAAAAAAGGGGCATGCAACAAGCGTGTTTTTTTGCCTTTTTTATAGAGAATGGTACGGAATCTTCGTGCGTGAGTCCAACTTGGCACTTTTTTATAGGCTTATAGTCTTTTTTATAGCGGACGCCCGCGGCTTCGCTCGCCCCTTGGCCGTTACGCCCCGTTTTTTTCGATTTCGATTTCGATTTTTCTTTGAAAAGTTTTTCCTCTTTGTCTCCGTTTAGGGAAATCATTTTCCAATTTTCTTTCTTAGTCCACCCCTATGCTACAAAAGGAACATACCCTCCAAGTTTCATGCTTCTAGGACTTACGGTTTAGGCTGAGCGTTGATTGTCAAACAGTCAATCGTCAGTCAGTCTCAGTAACGTAAGAGATTTACACAGTTGCAGTGACCTAGTACGCTCCTAGAATACATCCCTGTCTTACTGAATTATGTTCGCAGTGGAGTGTTAACGAGACTCAAGGTGCTAAAAGGGGCTATTTTAATGTCTCTCTAGTCAAAATTAATTCTAGCAATATTTTAACAAAGTTACTTTTGCGCGAGAAATATTTAAATATTTTAGCGTAGCTATTATTCTATTTTAGCGCAGCTATTTTTGCCGCGATGCTTGTATTGCTGTGTTTCGATTTGGTGCAAGATGAACGGGTGCTGGTGAAATTACAGGCATATGCGACTTAAGGCTGCAGCCTTGTTTATCTAATACTAGCTGCCTGTCCTGGCTTCGCACGGGTGGACATTTATTTTTTAAACACACAAATAATATCCTATGTTACTCAAGGTGAATGTGGCTTTCTAATGGTGTTTTTTTTTTTAAATCGGCACAGGAGTTTTTCTGTTTATTCATTACACATTACATAATATTAGTGTAGATGTGTTAATAGTGTAGATTTAAACGAATTGTTTGTTTGTTTTTTAATAAATTTATTTTCACGGCTAAAAATCAAATTATAGGTTACGGTCTGAAGCTATTTTAAAATGTAGAACAAAACTCAGGCAGACCAAGTCACGGGTAGTTACTAGCTATAACTAAGTATCTACTTTAATAGCGTGGTAGTAACTCTTTTTTGCGTCGCTTTTCATCCCTATTCAAGATTACAATGGGGTTTGGTGAAACTACCCCTTATTATTACCCCTTTTGTGTTTGGAATGCCCTATAATTTACTGATGCCATAATAATATATTTTGATACATAACGTTCCGAATTATGGTAAATATTTTCATTGGAAATTTATGCAGCTCAATAATTTGGTTCAATTACACAAACAAATATGTTGCTGTACCTAATTATTTTACTATCAAACACTAAGCACTAAATAGACCAACGAAACTGTAAAGGTCGCGGGAAAATAGTGGATAGAGAAATAAAATATTCCAAGTGCGAGTCAGACTCGCGCACGAAGGGTTCCGTACTATTTATCTATAAACACAGCAAAAAAAACATGTCTGTCGTATGGAAACCCCCTCAAATATTTGCTTTATTTCATTAAATTATTTATTTTGAAAGTAAACATATTACTAATGAGACTAATTGATAGACGTATGAAATTATATCATGTTTATTTCATACGTATACCTATTCTCGTCATCAATATCGAGCAAAAAGATCATGAGATACAGCCTGATGACAGACGGACAGATAGACAGATAGACAGACAGAAGGATGGACAGCATAGTAATAATAGGGTCCCATTTTACCCTTTAGCTACGGAACCCTGAAAAAAGAAGATGAAGGCTGAAAATAACTCTTCTTGAAAATTTTACGACTGATGATGATGATTACGCTCTTTACAATGACATTAAAAAAATGAAATTTCAGCCTTTAAGATCTCATCGGACTCATAATTGGAATTATCATTATCATCTGCGAAGTCTACTGCTGGACTTAAGGGCACACAAAAAAAACTACAAAACTAAAAACTATCAAATAGTGATTTTAACTCAAAACACAACAAAATTCCCCAAATAACCATAACCACAAAAACCCTTTTACTACGCATACTTTGTGTTCACGTGAACACTGAACACTCTGAACAGTCCACGAATTTGTAATCTTAGCGTGTACAAAAGGTAAATTGGTCGTCGGTGCTTTGGAGCGGTCGTAATGACGTCATCTCGGGTCCTGGGTAATCGTAGGGGATACTTTCGACAGCAGTCATACACCCGGCCAGGGCTTACACCAAGCGGTAACCATTTCATACCAAAACAAACCCATACCACCGTACCATACCCATACCATACCAAAGGTTCTCAATTCGGTTGTATTTTTTATGACTGTTATTGCAACGACGTCATTTATGAACCAATTGGTTTGTTTTATCTGAAAGGTCCAGATCCAAGATTGGTCTCATAGAAATTTTATCAAAATCGGTTCAGGAGTTAGGCCATGAAGTAGGTTTCTCAGGTTTTTAAACATAGTAATTTGGAAAACCTTTAGAAAATCTCTCATTTTTTTACGTGACTACGAAACGAGAAGTGATACTGAAGCCTATATTTTGTAACATTTTGTACTTCTTCACCAATGCAGCAGTTTCCAAATACAGTTTAAACAAGTTTTATTTTTCATCAACAACAACCAATGGAAAGTAATAGAAAGAGAAGCTGATATTTTTCTCGCTTTCTACTTACATTTTTTATGATTAAATGCGACACAAAATCCTAATGGGTGAGCTGTTAGAATTTTGTGCGTGACCAAATGTGGACAGTTAAAAGTACAGAAGCTGTTAGTCTTCTCCCTCTCCCTCTCTATATATATCTCTCTCTCTCTCTACTTATTTTTTTTTTTATGATTATATTCAACAGAAAAAAATCGAATAGACTACCTTGCCCAAAACAATAACATCAGGTAATTGCCTCAATAACAGAATCACAGTGAGCACATTTCATATTTCCATGATACGCTACAGTGTAAATTCATCCACACGCGCTATATCCCGGATACCCAAATGACGTCATCAGACCGGCCGCCTTTGTTAACTTATCTGCATTTTACAAATACCTACCATGTTACAGTGCCAGGTTGGAATGGCACAGCAGGAATAAGAAACAGAAAGAATTTAGGAAAACGGTTTTTTAACGCAAAACTGGTGTCACGGAGGACCAGCGCTATAGTGGCATCCACTACTATAGCATTATGCTGAGTGACAACCAATTTTTAGATCACTGTTTTTTTATCACAAAGACCACAACACACCATGAATTGGTAACCATAAATTGTGGAATGAGCTACCACCAGTAGACCTACCGGGAACCAATCGTACACCAGCTGACGTGGACACGTCACCGTCTCGCAATCGCTATTTCATGCTTCTTGAAGAATCCGCTAGGGGCGCTTCTGGTTTCTCCATACAAAATGGTGGCAGAGGTGGGCGATACGATCGGCGATAGGCGTCAGGCACCGCACACCGATTTCATACGATAGGTTCCCGGTAGGCCTACAGAGTTGTCCCCTTTTAATTACAACATGAATAGCTTCAAGAAAAAAAGTTAAAAAACTCCTCCAGGGTAGGCAACACAACGACAGCACCCTTGGTGTGGTATGTTGGAAATGAGACTTACTGATGAATGGAGGAGGTTTATAGGCTTAGTAACGCGTTCGCAATAGCATCAGAACAAACCTTAGTGGTTTTTTTAAACACTGCAACACAGACTCAAACCCAGAGCCAGAGACAGAGACAGAGTCAGACAGAGCTTGTGGTAGGCCTACAGATGACTTACAGCACCTTAATTTGGGAAAATGGCAACGAAATCCTATTACGATTCGGGTTAAAGTATAACCTATGTTATATGGGCTTACCAACAAACAATAAATCTCTTCTCCTTCCGTGCATCGTCATTTGCCGCGTACTGTACTTTACCTCTGATTTGTGGCAGCGATCCGTTTAACGATGGCATAAATTAATTACGTTGTGTAACTGAGCCCTTATTAACAATTAGTTTGCAGGTAGTTTCAGATTATAGGCTATATTTTACGTTAAGCTTGGGGTTTTGTTTACTGTGCTTTAATGAAAAGGACAAAAACAATAAATAAATATTGTGGACTATCCACATAACACTATGTAGCCCCAAACTAAGCAGAGCTTGTTTGATTCGAACCAAATAGCTGATAATAGTATTTTTAAGAACTCATTTTTTTTTTGAAAAACTATATTCTTAGAATACAATACACACAGAGAACAAACATCATTTTTAACCACACAAACATTTTTCATTGGTAGGGATTGAACCTACGTCCTACGGCGCAGAAGACAGAGCTAATAATAATATCTATCTTAAAATCAGCATTTAAATTTGTTAAGTATTTACAGAAAATATAAAATCAGTTAACTAATTTACTTACAAATTGAATAAGTACATAAGTTATTGAAAATTGCACCCCGAAAAATTAAAAAAAAACAAACATTTATGAATAAAAAATAGAGAAACTATTAAAACGATTAGAAAATTATTAGGTTAGATGGGAACGTAGGCCTTTCTGTTAAATAATCTGGTTCCCAGACCTTACAGCTAACTAGGGTTGACCAAACTTTTGGCTTTGTTCATTTTGTTTGTATTTTGTTGTTGTTTAAATCATTTACAATAGCTGCGAAGTCCTGTTCACCATTAAAATTACAAAAATAATTTCACTTGGAATTTTGTTCAACAAGGAAAAAAGTGAGGGTATTTTACAAATTTCTCAGTAAAAAGATTGTAGCTTTAATATCAGGTAGCACGGTATTACGAAGCTGATTAATTCCAATACGGGGCGATTATTAATACAAATGGTTTTCCACGGCCCGGGTTGCGCCAGGACTTGCAATATATTACTTGGAGCTTTTTTAACCGACCTTAAATAAAAAAGAAAGAGGTATATTCGGTTGTACTCTGATGTTTGCTGCATAACGAGTGCACGAAAGGAGCCTCTCTGAAGTGCATTTATAACTCCTTTCACCACACTGGGTTTGAAAGAACCTGGGACATGTTATGAAGAAGAAGATCGCATAACTTTGTCAATTGATGCGATTTCAAAAATATTATTTGATCTGTAAGTTGATTACAGATTATTTCTTGGAAGTTTCATCAAAAAGTCATTTCTCCATTTTTATTATTTTTTACTAGTTTCTACCGTGTGCCTACATAAATGACTTACTCTCAAAAGGTGAACGAAACCCATGAGAAAACCAGCAGGTTCGAGTATGCCGTAAATAAAAAGTTGGAAAAAGTGCATAAATAGAACCTATTTGAGACACAATGTAAAATCCCTTGAATTAAGGTGCGTATTTTCTAACTACTTATATAACTCTTTTGGGATTTTTTTTAGTTTAATGAATGATGCTTAGTTAGTTAGTTACTGGTTAGTTTAACTAAACAGATAAATAAAAGTTAGGGACAATTCAACAACACAACCCAGTGACAAACTAAGCAGAGCTTGTATTATGGAACCAGCTGGTAACATATTTACATATTTTTTTTGTAAATACTACAAGCATATATATTTTTTCATTCTACTAGCCGATAGAACAAGCACATTTCCCACCCGATGTTGTGTGTTAACCATCTAACACCCTACAGAGAACAAATATCTATTATACGTTCCCCACACAAATAAACTGTAGTATTGAATATAACCAAGTTCTAATATCACGTTGCTTTTTATATGTGTGCTTTAGGAAATTATAGGCTCAGTTCAGAGTTTCTATAATTCCACCTTCAGCTTACGCAGGAGTTCGATAAAAGTTGTGCAATGTTGCCATATCTCTCCGTCCATGACTTACCTCATAAAACTAACCAATGCTTGTCAAAGTGGCTGTTGCTTCCGATTTATTAGTCCAGGGTCCACTCTAGGAAGAATTTTAGTAACACAAAAGGGCCAAGACTTGAGTTGGTGCTTCTTACTAAGAGATCTGAGAATAATTATCATAATAAAGATAAAAGGATAAAAAGATAAAAGATATTTATTGTTTATGAACCCCGGTGCAAAGTGTTAGTAAATAAATCTAGGCTAGTTCCACTAGGTCAGCCTTAAGGCATATGTACCATGCATAGGGAAAATCCTCTCGCGGACAGCTGTTTTGGTTTTCAAAAAATACCATCAGGTGAGATTGTACCCAAAGGATGGTCTATATCAGGGATTCCCAAAGTGGTCGATATCGACCCCTTGGGGTCGATATTGGTTTCCTAGGGGTCGACATAAACGAAAACTGATTTTGGGGGTCGACGAGGTCTATAAATCGACCCCTATTAAATTAACACAAGTTCTTATTTCAAACTTTCAAGTTAGGTAGCTAGGTACTGTATTGTTTATGTTGTGTTACGTGTACTAAGAATAATAAATATTTTTGTAGGAAATAGCATTGTTGTAGTAATGTAAAGTCTCAAGTTCGTACAACGTAGGTACGTTTATTTTGTTAAATTTTGATGAGAAAATGAAGTCAACTTTAATCACTTAACCAAATGCAAAGTTTTCCAATTGTACCTTAGTACGTAGGTATTTTGTATCAATAGGAAAAAACTAAAGATAAGCCCCCTTTTTCATAATAGTCTGCTAACTTTAAAGTTTAGTTAAGTCTTCTTCTATTGACCTAAATCGAGAGAGACCTATGAAAATTAGCACTCTGTAGCAGCTGTTTTGTTAGCGGACCATTGTGAATAAGGGGTTTGACCTTAATAGTAGGTAATTTGGCCATGGGGGTCTGAGGTAACTGTTCATTATGGAAAAGGGGTCACTTGTCCAAAATAGTTTGGGAATCCCTGGTCTATATAATGTAAAAAAAATACGTTCCAGTGCAAGTTAAATAAGATTTTTTTCTAGTCACAAAGACTCAAGCACTGTTTCTGAATACGAGCATAAGTATTCTATAACTTCGCACATCAACATGTGGGACTAAATATACTTAATATTCATCTATCCAACACATTTTTGTTGAGAATCTTCATTTGGTCATGTCTCTAGTTCTGTTGAACCAGTGTGGTAAAAGGATTTTATGTACACCGCAAAGAAGCTCCTTGTAGATGAGAATAAATACCTAGATGGTTGCTGGCGTATATTTTATGTTCATGCCTAATTACAGCCCTGGCTTACTTCTTGATGGCTTCTGAACTTTCCCCTGGAAATACAGTTTTTATAGAGATTCGTCAGAAAAGATGGATCCCTTTGTTAGTTGGAGTGCTTTTGTGCGTCCGTTTGGTTAATCAGAGGCTGATGCTTGATGGATTCCCTAGGTTTCCGAACTACGTTGTAAAAACTACATAAAATACTTTTGTACCAGCAAATTCACTAAACTAGTATTCATTAGACCATAGAACATCGAAGCTACTAGAAGTTTTCTCAATCAGGATATATCGTGGTTCTTGATAGATCGAAAAAAAAATATTGCACACCACATAAAATTAACAAAAGAATAGAGATAAACATAAAAGTGGATACAATGGGTGCTCTTATCATTATAAACAATTTCTTTCAGACAACTTTGGGATGGAATAGACTTGAAAAGAATGATAGAGGACGATGGTGTAGAAAAACAATACGTATAACATGTTTTCACTCTGAATTAAATTATTCTTGTATTAACTAATATTTATTATAATTTTATATGATAATAATAATTTTAAGTAATTAGTTATGATTGAATGTTCAATCTTATGCTACTGTAATGTAAATTCTGTATTTAAAAGATATTTTCTACTTTTTAGTTCGATGAGCTTTAAGCGTGCTTTTTTTAGCTATAATTTATTTTAAATATATTTAGTAGACAATCCTTTGTCCACGATCTCACCTAATGGTAAGCGACGATGTAGCAAGACAGTCTATAAAACACCTATTCACACTCGCCCTAAAGAAGCCCAGATTGTACTCGTATTGGTCAGGAAAAACAGACGACGGTAGTGAGTTCCACTTCTTGGATGTTCACATGATAAAGTCATTCAATGAGCTGTTGACTCATTGACAATTGAGCTGATGATGCCATCCAATTTGCTATTTCAAATTTGTTTATTTATGATTACCAAGAAATAATACACAAAAATTAAAATTAGGTCGAGCAATACAATATTCTTCCCCGTGCTTATCCAACCACAAGCTAACACAGGTATTTTATATAGTTAATAATAATGATCAAATTGAATGAATGATAATAATATAAACGTATCTAATAGCCCCTTCCCACTGGTGCGTGATATCGCGCACCAGCCCGCACCAGCTCGCACGACACACCATGGGAACGGTCTCGTGCGCCGAGGTGCGCGGTAGCACAGGAGCTTTTTCTGTGTGCGTTGCCGTGCGTCGTCGTGCGCGGTGCGTGATGATCTGCAGAACCACGCACCGTAGGAGGGCAGCATAAGATAATAAGTTAGGAACAACATTGTAAATGACTTAGCAAAATAAAATAAAAGCACAGAAACTTTATCAAAACTATAAAATAAAACAGGACACATAGGTAAAGAACTAACAAATTGGGTGGAACTGGGAATATTGGCTCCATCTTCAAGCCAAACGAACAAAAATCTGGCACAAGATACATCACCATGAAGGAGAATTCTGACAGCCATTTATTTCCTATAATCCACAATATACAAGAGCGATTTGTCCAATTCTTTCGACGTAAACCTTTTTGCACAGGAACTCCTACTTTCATTCACATCACACAACCACTTCGAGATCGCTCTGCAAATATTGGTAATCTAACATCTTCGTTCAGATGACACGCTATAAAATATTATAAATATCTTCTAAAATAGTGCATTAAATGTCAAAATTGAACATCTTTTCGACATGTAGTTCAAGCAATAAATAAATTTTGTCATTGAAATTTGGGCGCCGTAAACTTAGTTCACCTGTGGTAAATAACCTAGGTGAATTAATTTTACTATTTCGTAGACTTATACATCTGTTGAGGCAGTTTTTTATGAATTCACTGTTTTTGACATTTGAGTGGCTTAAATGATAACGATTGTAATATCGATACGACAGAAGAAGAAGTGGTATAGTTCTTGCAAACCAGAGTGAGGTGAAATAAATTTCAGTGCACCTGAAAGCTTCTTTCGTGGACTTGATACATGTTTTCAAACTATATATTCTACGACAAGCCAATTTCATCACGATGCCTTCCGTCATTTGAAAGTGTTCTTTAAGCTTACCACAAGCTCTGTCTGGCTCTGGTTTGAGTCTGTGTGAGTGTTGACTAAATAAATCCTACGTCGAAACGTCATATTATACAGTATTAATACACTGGTGAGCACTCACACAGACTCAAAACCAGAGACAGAGCTCTTGGTAGGCCTACTTTTAGACGGTCGTGGGTGTGGCTATAGCATGTAGTCTGAAGGCAACTTAATATTGTGAGTGGCAACCTTCCATTTACATGAGATGACGTTTCGTAAGGAAGTCTCTTATAGTAAAATCAATATGTTTTGGCGTTAGGCCAAGCGGCACGAAACGTGTTTACCGTGAGTTTGGAGTTCAGATCATTGTTTTTATACTAAATTAAATGGAACATATGGGGCAGTGGTTCAAAACAGAAGCCCATGTTTGGGTTGCTGAGCCCTGTTTTATGAAAATTAATTATATTCACTGGCAAGCATGACTTGAGCTATGACGGAGGTGTTATGCCTAGAAGTTGGGTAACATAAACGAATTTACTTAGCATAATGTACTCATACTCATACTCATATTATTTATTGCAATTATTATGTTACATGGTGAGGTCTTAAAGTTAAAAATGGTAAATACATAATAGGCCCTAATGTTCAGGGCATAGCAATATCTGGAGTGGAAGCGGGCCGAAGTCTGCAAAATTGATAAATTAAAAGCTATTTGTTATTTTTATATTATGAAGTCAATTAAATTAGTATTATAACGCAGGCAGTGTATCATTGAAAAAGTCATTTAAATTATAGTAGCATTTTTTTATCAATAAGTCCTTTAATTTATATTCGAATGTCCTATCCTTTTCTACGTCTTTTATTAATTATGTGGTCAACTTATCTTATAAATATATCTAGCTTTTTGTTGAAATGGAGGTATATCCAAAATTAATGTTTTTGAAATTGCCTATTTTAGCAAAAATATTTTTTGTCGTCTAACCGCCGATACTACCTAGTAGAATTGAATTTTATTAACAGAATCACTATTTCATGGAAATAGAATATTTCGTTTGTTAAAATGGAACCTATTTTGTTTTCCACGAAATTCAGAAGTTTGTTTTGGTTGTGTTCTGTGGAATTGTTTTTTTATTATTATTCCATTTTGAAATATATTTATTATTCTGTATATTTCTGGATGCTGATACAGTATGCTTTCAAAGTAAGTGGAATTGGGATTAAGGTAGGCTTTGGATAGAGGTATACAGAAACATCGAAGATATATTTTATATTTTAGATATATTGATTGGCCTGCTCAGTTGGTAGTAGCTCTGTCTTCTGCGCCGTAGACCGTGGGTTCGATCCCTACCGAACGCAAAAATGTATGTGGTGAATACAACTGTTTGTTCTCTGTCTGGGTGTTATATTGTATTCTTAGTATGTATTTACAAAAAAATGTATTATAAGTATTATATCAGCTATCTGGTTCCCATAGTACATAAGTAAGGTATATACTTTATTTTGTAAATACATACATAAAATACAGCATAACACCCAGACAGCGAACCAACATCTGCGTTCAAAAAACAAATCTTTCTTCTCGGTGGGAATCGAACCCACGACCTACGGCGCAGAAGGCGTTGCTGCTTTACGTAACCAAAGCAGTTTCCAAACTTATAAACCGAGTTTAAGATGATTGAAAGCTTAGGAAGCTGATCAAGTGACGTCATCTCGTGCACTCGCTCGTAAACTGACCTCGGGTTAGTGCACCTAGTTTAGCTGTGCACTAAACTGTGGATTGTGGTTACGCCTTATTCACACGGCTTTAGTATTTTAGCGCGCGCGTAATTAAGTAAGTAGCGCGTATTGGTCTCGCGGTGGGGCAAGTGAGGGGCCAACACCCGCACTGATAAGCGCCAAACGAGTAAGTACCTACTAGAGTGGAGACCGCGTTTAGGTAAGCGTAGTGTAGGACGCCCTCCGGCGAGGTGGGGCGACGATCTGCGAAATGTATCTGGCAAGCACTGGAGGAGAAGAGCCAAAGACTGGGCTCAGTGGCACGCCTTGGGAGAGACCTACGTCCAGCAGTGGACTAATATAGGTTGATGATGATCGGCGCCGAACAACCTTCTCTTTATCGTGTCACTGGTTCTTTCAAGCCAGTATGATCTTTCAAGCCATAACATAGATTCTCTCTTCAACTCGCATCTTGCTGACAAGTCTTAATTAGCTACACCTTTACTTGCTACTCTACTAAATACTAGCGTAGCTTGAACTAACCCTAAGCTAGTCGAGCCAACTTTACTGAGCTTATTTAAGATCCTTGTTATGAGATGGACAGAGAGGGTAGTTCTGTTTTAATAATATGTTCATTCACATTCCATGATAACAATAATATAGCATTTTTGAATTCCCTTATATAAATATACAAATTAATTTACATTGAAGTTAATTAAGATTAATTAATTTATGATATTAATTTACAATTGAATTTATGAAATGCAATTACTATAACCATGAGTATTTCTGCCGTGAAGCAGCATTCCTGTGTTTCGGTTTGAAGGGTGGCCTACGAGGCAATGCTTTTTTAGAGGCTGGTTGCCACTTAACATCAGGGGAGCCATATTTTATGCTCTTTCCAGCTACTTGCATAATGTATAAAAAAGCAGCCAAGTGCGAGTCGGACTCGCCCATGAAGGGTTCCGTAGCACGACGAACTACAAGAACCTTTATATATGTTACTTGATGTAACATAATAAGGTTCCTGTAGTTCGTTGAAAAGTAAATTGCGGTTTACGGTTTATGACGTATAAAAAAAAACTACTGACTAGATCTCGTTCAAACCAAATATCGTTGAAAGTTTACATAGTAATGTACAACATATATTTTTTTTAGTATTATCATTCTCTTACTTTAGAAGTTAGAGGGGGGAGACCAACTTTTTTCCACTTTGGAAGTGTCTCTCGCGCAAACTATTCAGTTTAGAAAAAAACTATATTAAAAACCTCTACATCATTTTTGAAGACCTATTCATAGATACCCCACACGAATGGGTTCGATGAAAAAAAAATTTTTGAGTTTCAGTTTCAAGTATGGGGACCCCCAAAATTTATAGTTTTTTTTCTATTTTTGTGTAAAAACCTTAATGCGGTTCACAGAATACATCTACTCACCAACTTTCATCAGTCTAGCTTTTATGGTTTCGGAGAAAAATGGCTGTGACACGGCCGGACAGACAGACAGACAGACAGACAGACAGACATGACGAATCTATAAGGGTTCCGTTTTTGCCATTTGGCTACGGAACCCTAAAAAGACTGCACCAATTATTAAGTAATTATTATTTAATTATTGTTCTCTGTTGTATAGAATGCAATATAACACCCAGTGTTATATTGCATTCTATGTATGTGTTTACAAAAACAAAAGTATTTAAGTATTATACCAGCTATCTGGTTCCCATAGTACAAGCTCTTCTTAGTTTTGGGTTAGATAGTGTTGTGTGCATTGTCCGCATTATTTATTATTACATTATTGGTATTAATTATGACGCCCAAATAAAAAATTTGCTTACGTTTTCTTGTGAGTTCAGTTTTCTATTACACATTGTTATATATTTTTTTACAACTGAGCACCTGATACATTACAGTAGGCCTACCACAAGCTCTGTCTGGCTCTGTCTCTGGCTCTGGTTTTGAGTCTGTGTGAGTGTTGACAATATAAATCTTACGTCGAAACATCACACACACGGTATAATACACTGGTGAGCACTCGCATAGACTCAAAACCAGTACCCCAAGTCCCACTGCAATTACAACATTTCGTTACCAAATGTTGTTTTCGTTTCGCCTATTTGTCTCTGTCTTTTGTATGGAGAAAAGATGAGACAACAACTACGTAATGTATTTTTGCCGTCTCATATTTTCTCCATACAATAGATAGAGACAAATTGGCGAAACGAAAACAACATTTGGTAACGAAATGTGGTTGCCAAACTCCGACTTCGGGTACAGAGCCATACAGAGCTTGTGGTAGCCCTATATACAGGTGTCCCATTTGTATTCTCAGTATTATTTATTCACGAACTAAACTCCAACATTCTAAGGCTGAAAAACTTTGAAATTTTCTCAATTTCATTGAAAAGTTAAACCTAATTGGCTATTATGTCAGTTTCCTTGTGTTTTCTTCCGCTTTATGGCTACTTTTACAAACTCTTACACAGTAACTTTGATTATTATCCTATTTTACTTCAAATCATCCTTAAAAAACAAGCCTTTTCATAACTAAAAGTAGAAAAAAATAAATCAATTTTGAACCAAATATATTTAGTATCATCATCAGCCTGACGAAATCCACTGATGGATATAGACCTCCCCTACACTTTTTCACTGAGCCCTTACCATCCATCGACTTCCCGCGACCTTAACAACGTCGTTGGTCCATCTGGTGGGTGGGCGCCCTACGTTTCGTGGTCGCCATTCGATAAAACTTTTATTCCTCAACGGTTGTTGGTTCTTCGAGCTATATGACTTAGTGAAAGGTGATCCAAGGGCGCTGGTGGGTATCTGCCGCAGCGCATTGCTTTTCAGCGTGGCAATGCCGCCAGCGTTTTGGGGACGCCTCCGTCTCGTACTGATTTGGATCATTTGAGCTGTCTCTAGATCGTTTGTAAAAGTCTGCAGATAGCTCAAATGTTTTGAGAGGTATTGAGATGGACGTTGACCTCATTGGTTTGTTCCAAATTCAAACACCAAAATAGTGATTAAAAGGGCTTTTTATTCACTGTTTTCACACAGGTAGTTTTTCTTACGCAGTGCTAAAAAAAATTGGGACCTGGGAATTCTAATTATGAACTTTGACCATATTTCCCTTTTAGATCATCATCATCATCATAAATTTATTCATTCATAGCCAAAAAAACATGCTTTCAATACGGTACATATCTACACTAGAGTATTACTTTTAGTTACGTTATAATAATAAATGAAGCATGCATGTTTAAGTTTAAGACAGACAGGCACTTTTGGTAGATATGAATTCGATAACATTATGAATGTAAGGCAAAATTTTTTTGACTTCCCTACCATTACTGCTTTGACCATACTACAGGCGCTGTCACCCTTACATAATTAATCACATAGCTTCATGAATACCTATGTTTGTGTATTTTATACATAAAACCTTTACAGTCTCATGCGCCCTACAATTTTTATTCGGTCATTAAGACCGTTGGCTTTTTTTTACGTACACCATTAAAAATAATTTTGTGATATCGTGCCCTAAAATTTGAACGCTTTAAAAATACGAACAATAACGTGACCTATAGAAAATGTGGATTTAGAAAATATGTGAAAGTGCACGAAAGGAGCCTCTTTGAGGCGCACTTAAAATCCTTTCACCACACTTGGTTAGAAAATACCAGTGACACGATAAGAAGAAGAACTGTTATTACACCGAAAATATAGTTTTTAAAGTGTAAGTTTCTTTGTGTAAAAAAATCTACATTATTTACTTTTTTAACTTATATTTTTATCTGCAGGTGGGCCTATAAAGTGAGTGGAAATAACCATCTTATTCATAATAGTCGCTCAGCACTCGCTCAGAAACGCTGTCAAATTTGACAGCGATATTTGACAGCGTTTCACTGTCTTTGCTAGGTGTGCGCAGGCCTTGAGCTGTGACGTCTGTAAGACGGGGGACACACAGCCAGAAACCAGTGCTCAAGACTACCCCGGTGACATAACATTCAAACCAGACTAATATGAATTGTCTAATTTATAACCTCCGTCCGTCCGCGGTGACATATCGGCTCGTGCCACGCGCCGGATCTTGTCGTTTGATAAAACATGTAGGATAATTTTATTTAAATACCCGCATATAATATTCTTTAGTTCTATTGTACTAGATTTCATTTGCAATTTTACTCTAAAAATCGTGGGGCTATTACTAAAGACCGACCTATAATAAAGAAATATATAAAAAATATTTTCTATTAAAGAAGTTAAAATTATGGATGGATGGATGTTTGTTATTCTTTCAGTAAAAACTACTGAATGGATTTTCTGAATGAAACTTTACATTATTATAGCTTACACATCAGAACAACACATAGGCTACAATTTATAAAGATAATGTAACGGAGAACGGATGTAAGCAACATAACGGGGCGAGCGAAGCCGCGGCCGGCCGCTAGTAAGGAATATTTAGAAAAGTAAAGGTTCCTGAACGGCGACAACGAACCCGAAGATGAAACTTCTTGATGGATAAACTCAAAAACTACTTCGCCGATTTCAAAAATTCTTTCACCATTGGAAAGCTACATTCACCCTGAGTAAAATAAATAAATATATAAGTGCTAAAAATAAATGTCCCCCCGTGCTAAGCCAGGACAGGCCACTAGTCTATATCTATACTCTATACTAATACTATACTAATAAACTAATACTAATATACTAATACAAATATACTAATAATATTATAAAGAGGAAAGATTTGTACCTATTTTTGTATGTTTGTAATGAATAGGCTCAAAAAGTACTGGGCGATTTAAAAAATTCTTTCACCAATAGAATGCTACATTCTTCCAATTTGACATAGGCTACATTTCATTTTGAAAAAAATTAGGGATCCTTGGTAAAATTTGAACAATGTAACCGAAGGTGTAGAAAAATGAGGTGTCTTAAAATGTCTTTCGTCGAATGCGCTGCCGAAACTATTAGCGATAGAACAAAATAATGTACAACAATATTGTCTACCCCGTGCGAAGCCGGGACAGGCTGCTAGTATAATATAAAATAATAAATATGTGCTGCTAACCCTGCTATAGAGTGATCTTATATTATGCTTGTTCTCGCAAGCTTCTAATAGGAAAACAATTTGAGAATTCTGATGTTCTTTAAAAGAATAATAAAAACTTTTATTAATCCCCAGAAAGAGGATTTTCTAAGAAAAGTTTTAACGACGGAACCCGTAGAACCAGCAGGATTATTTATCCCATTCCTTATTTTATTTAAAAACCGGATGCATTTACTCGCAATACTTGCCAAGTAACTTTGGTATCACTCAAACTTCTGGCAACAGAACATAATTTATCCAATCAAGAAAATTGTTCGATCCTTCAAACATACCATCTGCAGGGTACGAATATATAGTACAAAAAGTATATGGCAAAAGCTTTCCGGTGCGGGTTAGGAATTTTCTATAAAAGGTTTTTATGATGATATGCGCCCGGCCTAATAAGCTATTTCTTAAAGCTTAGTTCATGTTTTATAGCAACTATTAAACCGGGATCCACTCAAAGGCAATGAGATGACTTGGTGAAGTGTGTGAACACAATTATCTTGTTCTTCGTATCGTGCCACTGGTTCTTTCGAGCCAAGTGTGGTGAAAGGATTTAAGGGGGGCCTCTAAGAGGCGATCAATTATCAATTACCTTTATGATCTGTACACAACCATACGTCAAGCAAAATAAATCATTTCATTTCATCATAATTTCTTCGTGTCCTTTGAGGCCTTTTGAGCTAGTGTGGTGAAAGGATTTATAAGAGCCTTTTTTGATTAGATTAGAAAATACTTTATTGCACAAAATATAGTACATAGGCGAACTTAATGCTAATTAGCATTTTCTTCCAGTTAACCATTGTGCTATGTGGAGTGGGTGGTAGTGCTTTATGGCAAGAGAAGAGAGAAACATTTACTAAAAACTAGAAACCTACTAATAGAATACCTACATATTACTACATATCTACAGTACCTACAATACATAAAAAATAAATAAAAATAATAATAATACATATGTATAAGTACAAATATAATCTATAAAAATGCTCAATTTTGTTGAGATGCCTGATGGGATAAAAAGTGAAGGAATAACTTCTTCTTCCTTTTACACATGTCTTTGAATTTTTTGACGTTCTATGACATGCGGTTTAGTTGTGTTCTTTACTCTTTGAAGAGTAGGTACGTACTGGTATAAATAGTGCACATACAGTTTTGACAGGAAAACTCATTAGTGTGCGACTGGAATTGACCCCACGACCTTAGGATCACAAGGTGGGGCCATTACCACTAGACCACCAGTGCTCCAGTGAAATGACCATGAAAAGACCAGTTGCACAATCAACAAACGATGCGTATCAAACCAGCTACAGTATCAAACGTAATTATGATAAAATCAACATTCAGCCGGAGAATGGAAACGGAAAATTTGGAAATGACAAAACAGAACGCGATTCGTATTTACAGAGGAAATTATAACCAGATTTGTTTCCATAAACGTTCTATTTAGTTCAAGCGCTAGATGCGAAAAGTTAACCTGATAGAGAGATAAAATAAAACCAATACAATAAAATAAAACGCTGTTGATAATTTTATTTATAAAGTTTTAGTTATAAACCCGGATTTGAGTCAAGGTCTATAAGGTTAACTAAGGGTTAGATATTCCTTTGAAAAGTCTTAGAAAGCAAAGCCTTGCGCTCATCCTAAGCGTTTTGCAGTGGCGCTGACAAATATCTGTGTCATATTTATTAATGTTAAATATGACAGCGATATTTGACAGCGTTTCATTGATCGCCACCGCAGAACGCCGTGATGTGCGCAAGGTATAAGTGAAATAGAATTACACGCACTTGAGTCCAGAGAAGCTTCCATCATCACCTTATTCTTTTACTAACAATTAAATCTAATTTTCACACAATTTTTCTAAATGTTATGAAGTGATATTTCACTTAGCAAAAATTGTGGCTTGTGGTTTGAAAAACATACAGCCTCTCAGCTGTCTGCTGTCTAACATGAAATAAAATACAAGAAAAATTGATAAAAATACTGTCGTGGTAACTTTATAAAACCAGTGCCCGAACTACCGTTCTATCGCTTCATAAAATCTCACTGGCGGAAAGATGTCTATCTTACTGATGTGGTTAAACGAGGTAGAATTATTGTGTCATTACTCCACGGGCTACTAGTTGGGGACCTCGTTCGAAATGTTCGGTTTCCGATCCGTTGTATTCTTTTGCCTGGTTTATCATGTTAGGGCGGAGGAAAAGGGTGAGTTTGGTTAAATTGAGCAAAACATTTTTAAACTTCATTTATGAGGGCGATTTAAGCTGATTTTAGATGTGCGCAAGCACATCGAGCGCTAGAGCGATGGCGATCAGTGAAACGCTATCAAATATAACTGTGAATAAGACGCAAGCCAAAAAAAAGTATTTAAGCATTATAACAGCTATCTGGCTCCCATAGTACAAGATCTACTTAGTTTGGGGCTAGATAGTATTGTGTGGATTGTCCGCAATATTTATTTTTATTTATTTTAAACTTTTTTGGTTAATGTGTTTTATACGTTATTTCCTAAAAGATTATCGTTCGTTTTGTTTCCCAACTAAAATAAAATAAATAAAAAAACTTCAATTTTATTAAAAACTGGTGACCACCGAAGCCTTTGCAGTTTAGTTTTTTCCCGTTCCTTTTTTTCATTGTATTTCTACTCTATGTTTTTTAAATTTTCTTTTTAACAAAGGTTGTCCTGACAATAACGAACCTTATTTGATTTGGTGCAGTCTTTTGAAAGTTATGCGCGTACATAACATGTCTACGATTCATTTTATTTATAAGATAATATAGACTAGTTAATGGAATTGTTACGAATAAAGAGATCTTAAAGCGAGTAAGGGAGAAGAGAGTTGTACTTGAGACAATACAAAACCGAAGAGGAAAATGGTTTGGACATCTAAGACATGACAGCTACTAAAAGAACATAATTGAAGGAAAGGTTGAAGGAAAACGGGGAAGAGGAAGGCCAAGAATAAGTTACGTGAGCCAGATAAAAAAAAAAGGTTGTTGTCATGTCGTCAAGAAAACCAAGGAGGCCGCATTCAAAAAACCTAATTGGACAAAACTGCCTCAAAACCCCAACAAGAGCTAAGCTCTTTAAGAAGAAGGAGAAGAAGAGTGGAATTGCTACTAACTATTTTGTGTTTTTTAGCAGACAAATAAATTTGCCAAAATTTCAAACCCTTATGGCCTTGTACTGAGATCGTTTTTCTGGAACTTTTACGACTGAAATTATGATGATGACACCCTTCCTAAAAATGATATCACCCAAATGCCATTAAGTTTTAATGAAACCTACAGTTATAACAATGAATGTTGGTGAAAACCTTGAATAACTAACACTTTGCATCGTATTTGTTCTTCTTAAGGCAACACGCGCCTATTTGTATTTTTATATATGCGAAAACATTTAATTGGTAATTAGACATGTAGGTATGTGTTTATTGCCTAGTTTGTAGTACTGTTTGTTTTCCGAATAAAATAAAATAAAATAAAAATAAATTTAGCTATAACAATAATACAATAAATATTGTAGATAATCCACACAACACTTTCTAGCCCCAAATTAAGCAGAGCTTCTACCATAGATACCATAGACTGCCTTCACAGCCCAGTTGGTAGTAGCTCTGCCTTCTGCGCTGGCGGGCGTGGGTTCGGTCCCCACCGAGAACAAATATTTGAGTGGTGAACGCAGATGTTTGTTCTCTGTCTGGGTGTTATATTGTATTCTATGTATGTATTTACAAAAAAAAGAATTTAAGTAATGATTGTATCAGCTATCTGGTTCCCATAATACAAGCTCTGCTTAGTTTGGGGCTAAATAGTGTTGTGTGCGCATTATTTATTTATTTATTTTATTTATAGAAACCACAGATAGCTGATAAAATTATCATACATTTTGCATTTGGGTGGTGATTACTCAAGCACTATTTGCGAGACACTTTAGAGCCTGGGATAGGATTTTAGATGGCATAGGCCTGCCCAGCACCTATACCATCCTGACAGCTTAGTCGGCCTAATCCACAGGGGACTGAGGTTTGACTTCCGATATTTTGGCACAGTTGGTTGAACTAACCAATAAAAGAGTGCGAAAGAGGGTAGATCGATTGTCGGCCAATAAACATTTTTTTTGCTCGTGGACTTCAGTTCAACCGATGAATTTTTTTTTTTATTTGTCCACAATGTTTATATTTATTTATTTTCCACCAGAAAATCCATTTACCTCGGTAGTTCGCCACACGTTGATAACCACAGCACATTCCTGCATGAGCCATGTCAATGCCACCGAAGCAGATCTGGAGTACCTGAGGCAGGACCCTCCCTTTCCTGAGAAGGCGGCTTGCATCATCGAGTGTTTGTTGGACAAGGTACAATACCCCACTGATCTTATGATCGCGGGCTTTCCTTCCAAACCTAAGGTCGTGGGTTTAAATCCAATCGTACAATGAGTTTTTTCTGTTAAAAACTGTCTGCACCAAGCGCTTTGCTTCAACTTTTATGTTGCCGACAGCCAAGGAATGGAACTCCTTGCTGGCGTCTGTCTTTCCGAGCACCTAAAACTTGGACGTTTTCAAGACAAGAGTGAATAGGTATCTTCTAGGTAAGCGTGCTACACCGTACCACATCATCACTTAACAGCAGGTGAGATAGCAGTCAAACGCAAACCTTTAGATTGTAAAAAAAAATGTGCGTGCACTATGCTAGTACTTCCAAACGGTGGAAGAAAACATTGGCAGGAAACCCGCATGTCAATATGCTGACACAATATTGTCAAGAGATTTTTGAGGTGCATTTAAAACCCTATAACACTTGTTTATAAGAACTAGTGATACAAAATTTTTTTTTTCTTAGATAGATAGATAGATAACTCTTTATTGTTCACCACACAAAAGATACAGTACAGGACATCAAAAATTAACAATTAGGTAAAACAATGGGCGACCTTATCGCTGAGAGCGATCTTTTCCAGGCAACCTTTGCATGGAAAGAAATAACAAATTGAAAGGCGGTGTAGTTATACATACGGAAAATTGAAAAAAAGTAGATCTACAATACCTACTCACTATTAGGTACCTAATTAGATAGGTATTTACCTAAACTAACTACTTAACTAAAACTAAAATCCTAATACTTATTATAAGATATAACTAAAAATAAACTAATACATACAATATAAATATACATGAATATATATATATAAATAAAAAAATATATATATTATTATACACAATATTATTATGCTCAATGCCTAAAAAACTAGCTAGAAGAAATTGACGACAAGTAGTGCTCCTTCAACCTCAATTTAAAAGTGTTTCTTATATTTTTTAAAGATTTTTAAAACAAATGATTTACTAAGTACCAGAAGTAATGACTGTTAACTATTTAATGGGACGCTGGTAATGTCAGCTACGCATTATTATCCATTATGGTGCTTTTATGATGACATAATGGAATTACATTAGACTAATGGCGAGAAATTAGGTTGTGGGGAACATCTACCTTCCGATACGTAGGTTTGAATCCAATGCTATTGATTTTTATATTCAAATTAATAATAATAATAATAAATTTATTTATTTCAGGCAACATAGTAAGTACTAAAATACAGGGCCCTTAGTATAAATTTATATTATATTATATGTATTATTTCACACCATAATCTGCCCAGTGCTTTTATTATTGGGGAAAATAACTCTTCTCCAATCCCCTCTGCCAGCCGTCATCTCTGCATTCATTCCTCTCCATGTCTTTTTTCACACAGTTCATCGTTCATCAGTTTTTTGAAGAGACTTCTTAGAGTTAGCTAAGTCTAAGTGCCAGTACTGAGTGACCAAGCCTATAAAACAGGCTACAAACTACGGCTTGGTTACTACAGTCCGTATTATTCTTTTATAAAATAAGAATAAAATAGCTGTGAATATTCAGCTGTTTTCATTCTTATTGAAGTTTTAAGTCTAAGTCTTAGTCCTTAAGTCCGAGTTATTGAGACGTAGACAATATAAAAATAAAGTTTTCCGAAGATTACAGTTGTTGTTGAGTATTCAACAATAACTCTAATACCTTTAAGAGTATTGAGTGCCAATAGACCGATGTATACCGTGAAAATGAACCACAGTACACGCTACAGTTATTAAACTCAAACTCAATAAAATTTTATTCATTTCAATTCCAAAAATCACTTATAATGCCTTAAAGCTAGGTGAGTCTAGGTGCCAGTTCATATTATCATGATAATATGTTTTCCTTACAGATAGGCATCGTAAAAGACCAGAAATACTCTAAAACTGGATTCCTGATGGCCATCACTCCACTGGTCTTCAGAAACAAGAAGAAACTTGAGCACATGAAGACTGTCGCTGAAAATTGTGAAAATGAGGTTAGTTTTTTTTATATTTTTTATCAAAACAGCAAACACTAAAAATTAGAACATAGTATAACATAATTATAAGTTTAAAAAACTTGAGAAACCGACTTCATTGTCAAACGGCTAAACCGATTTTAATCAAATTTGTTTGGGACAATCTGGACGTAAGCATAACCTTCCAAATAAAAAAATAATTTTCTAAATCGGTTCATAAATGACGGAGGCATGCAGTTACAAACATTAAAAAAATTCTTTAAAAAAAAATGGCAACACCGATTTTAATAAAATTAAAATGGAACCAATCTGGAAGCATTACCTTTCAGATAAAAAAATATTTTTTTAAATCGGCTCACAAATGACGAAGTTATGCGGTAACAAACATTAAAAAAAAAAAAAAAAAAAAAAAAAAACAACCGAATTGAGAACCTCCTCCTTTTTGATTGGAAGTCGGTTAAAAAGAGAACAAAATATATCAAATAAAACAAAAAAAAAATTAGCAGTAGTAATAAGATGGGGTGGTTTTCTTGATATGATTGCTTTTCAAGGTTCCGTAGCCAAATGGCAAAAACGGAACCCTTATAGATTCGTCATGTCTGTCTGTCTGTCTGTCCGGCCGTGTCACAGCCATTTTTCTCCGAAACCATAAGAGCTAGACTGATGAAACTTGGTGAGTAGATGTATTCTGTGAACCGCATTAAGGTTTTTACACAAAAATAGAAAAAATACTATAAATTTTGGGGGCCCCCATACTTGAAACTGAAACTCAAAAATTTTTTTTTCATCGAACCCATACGTGTGGGATATCTATGGATAGGTCTTTAAAAATGATGTTGAGGTTTCTAACATTGTTTTTTTCTAAACTTAATAGTTTGCGCGAGAGACTCTTTCAAAGTGGAAAAAAGTTGGTCCCCCCCCCTCTTACTTCTAAAATAAGAGAATGATAAAACTAAAAAAAATATAATTATGTTGTACATTACTATGCAAACTTCCAACGATATTTGGTTTGAACGAGATCTAGTCAGTAGTTTTTTTTTTATACGTCATAAATCGTAAACCGCAATTTACCTTTCGACGAACTACAAAAACCTTTATATTATTATATTTGATGCTACGGAACCCTTCATGGGCGAGTCCGACTTGCACTTGGCTGCTTTTTCATATTTCTGTTTTGCCTACGCCTTACTAAGTTCAGTTGGTACCACACGGAGCCTTCATTATTATGCACAGTAGTTTTTTGTATTCATTACAAACACACACACAAAAATACAAATCTTGCCTCTTTCTAATATTAGTATAGATATAAATAGGCCTCTTTCATTTTCTGCCATTTTGCGTCTCTGATCCAGGTGTTTGCTGCGACCATTACGAAGCCTTCAAACCTCGGACGGCTTATAGATATTTCAAATTGACGATTGTTGAATACTGTAGACCTACCACAAGCTCTGTCTGGCTCTGGTTTTGAGCCTGTGTGAATGTTCACTAGTATAATAATACTGTGTGTGTGACGTTTCGACGTAGGATTTATATAAACAGCACTCTCAGAGACTCAAAACCAGAGGCAGAGACAGAGCCAGACAGAGCTTGTGGTAGCCCTAAAGATGTTTTTTTATTTTCAGATATAATGTAGTACCATACTTCCAGCAAATAAATTATTCATTTCAAAATTATTTCATTTCATTTCAAAATTATTTCATTTCATTTCAAAATTATTTCATTTCATTTCATTTCATTTCATTTCAGATAAACCACCATAACATAGAAGGATGTCAGCTGGGTAATAAAGTGACAACATGTATTTTCAAATACGCTCCGGAATTACACCTTAAAGCATAAATTAACAAAATATATAGTATGAATGCAATAATCTACTCTAGTATTTTTATTATTTTTGATATAAAAAGTGAAACGCCGTCAAATATCGCTTTAATATTTGACAGCGTTTCAGCTGATCGCCATCGCTATCGCCTAGATTACCTTTATTACCTTTACATAATTTTACTATGTAACTGACGTTTGGAAAACAAAGTTTCATTTCATATTCCCAGCAGTGGGTTAATGTCAGGATGACGATGATGAAAACGATGGGGTTATTTTTTTTTATGCAAATGATAGACAAACGGGCTTACGGCCCACCTGATGGTAAGCGGTCACCGTCGCCCATAGACACCAACAACACCAAGGGTGTTTTCGTTGCGTTGCCTACCCTGTTTTGATTGACCGGTTACTAAGCAATATTTAGAAGGAAACCTTAAATTTAGTAACTGAACTCTCAATTTTGTAGTTACTCCAACAAGTCGCAAGTTGTTGCAACTAGTAAGCAACGTTGTTGAATACTTAACTATAGCTTGGGGACGGTCAACAAAATTTGTGAGTATGCAGTCCTTCAGCTTTTGTATGTTATTAATATTGTATGCTGAATTTCAAGCACTCTTTTTGACAAAGGGGGATTAGAAAGAAAGACAAAATCTTCTAGCTTAGAAAATTATACTAACCCCCTTCTTTTTCTTCTCAGTCGCTTTTCTTCTTATCTCGCTCTTGTCAGAGCGGTCGTGTGGATTATATACATTTTTTTTATTCATTTATCTATCTAGAACCGTGTTTTGTTTACTGATGCCTTATAGACCCTTTGAGTAGTTCCAAGACTATAAACCAACTTTACTACGCTGTAATAAACGCCTTCTCCACACATAAAGTAATTGCTCACTACGTACATTGAAGTCGCACAAAGCAGCCTCAAAACAGGACAACTTCCCTCGAAGCATAGATGTCAAGTCGTCGTATTGTCTCTAGAACAAAAAGCTGGCACGCCGAGAAGATTGAGACTGCGACTGTTGTGGACGGGCTACTTTTAGTTGCTGTCTCTTCTTCTTTTTCCTGCTTTGATCCCACTAGGTGGGGTCGGCACAACATGTATTTTTCTTCCACTTCATACTAATCATGATAGAAACTCTTACAATAAATTATGAGCACCCATATTGCAACATGTTGACTGAAAAAAATATTAACAGCAAGGGAAAAAAATACTCGTTAGTTGTCACTAAAGTTTCCTTACTCAACTTACACTCTCCTCTCATTGGCTTTCAATCAAGACAAACTAGCTAACCTCAAGAGTTTTCAGACTGCGTTACTTTAACTTTTACTGTATAATCACTTTCATGAATATCATAAGACTAGAAGAACGCACCGGACACATCCATCTGCCAAGCATAATGACTACGGCAAACCCCCAAATTAGGAGGTCCAGTAGATTTATTCAGGTTTTTTTTAACTCAACAAAGTAGACAAACAAACATGCCTATGGACACCTGCAATACCAGATGTATCACAAGCGTGTTGCCAACCCTTTAAAACACCCTTTTTAAGGAACCCCATGCTATAGTCCTTAAAGAAACCCTCAGCAGGATCATTCCACAGCCTGAGTGCCTGAGTGAGTAAGATTGATGACAAAAGCAACAAAAAATTGCTGATTAGTTGCCCATTCCCAAAACCCTGCAGTACAAACAAGGGTGTCGTCTTGCGTCTACACTTTGAAACGCAAGCTTATTTGACTTTGAAACGTTCTTTTACGAATACGTTACTATTTTGTTTGAATGCTTAAATTCTAGAAACTTTCAAAGGTGCTTTTTATTCAAATTTTGAAATCGTGAGCTCTTATTCAAGTAACTACTTTGTTCTTTGAATTCAGCAAAAAGGAGGTAGAGGTTTTATAAGATGAAAGTAATGTATCATACTCACTGACCTACCTGATATTGAGTGGTTACCTATGTTTGTTTAATAAATGTGACTTATTGCTGCCTTTTTCTGTTTTGACTTTTACATGTTCTCCTGAAATTAATATGTTAACTTTCCTGTCATGAGCCTAACATAATGATGTCATAAAAAGATACAATTAATTATTGTTTTTTAATTTGAAGGTATAATTGGGCCATTGCTTTGTAGCCCACATAGTGTATGACTACGGTGAATGTGGTCTGCGGTAGATGCAATTTTTCTAGGTAGAATTGACCGCTCTTCATCAAGTGGGCGAGTTAAACCGCGGGTGGCCGCTATTTATAAAAAAAAAACTTTTGTGTAAAAATCTTAATGCGGTTCACAGAATACAATCTACTTGCCAAGTTTCATCAGTCTAGCTCTTACAGTTTTGGAGAAAAATGGCTGTGACATACGGACAGACAGACAGACATGACGAATCTATAAAGGTTCCGTTTTTGCCATTTGACTACGGAACCCTAAAAAGAAATATGTGAACAATTCACACAACACTATCTCTATCTAGCCCCAAACTAAGCAGAGCTTGCATGACAGGAACCAGATAGCTGATATAATACTAGAATACATTTTTGATCAATTAAATCAAAGCATGTTCCACAAACCGAGTCGAGATTTGGACGCAGTTCCGATAGATTTAAACCCGATATCGCTGACCACAAATGTGTTGTCAAACATTTTGAATGCAGCCAGGAAATGAGGAACTTTCCGGAATATCATCATCATCATCCACAGCCTGACTTCACCCACTGCTGGGTATAGGCCTCCCTTAGTGTGTGCCATCTACCTCGATCCTGTGCCAGTCTAACTCATTCCAGGAGTATAAACTTTAGAAATAATGTTATTTTACCCCCTCAAACATCCTTTGCCTGTGAAGTCATGTGACTAGGAAAGTAATGAGTATGGATTTGGATGGATATGTGAGCAGAGGTAGACCAAGGAAAACATGGATGAACTGTGTGAAAGATGACATGGATAAGAGAGGAGTGAATGCAGAGATGACGGCTGATAGAGGGGAATGGAGGAGGAATACCTACATGTCGTGCCGACCCCATATAAAGTGGGATATGGGCAGGAAGAAGATTGATTGACCTCTCAGCTCAGTTGATAGTAGTTCTGCCTTCAGCGCCGTAGGTCGTGGGTTTGATCCCCACCGAGAACAAATATTTGTGTAGTGAACACAATTGTTTGTTCTCAGTCTGGGAATTGCGTATTCTGAGTATATTATATTTACAAAAAAAAAGTATTTTAGTATTATATCACACTATCTGGTTCCTATACAAACCTCCTCACAAACCTCCTTACAAACTCTGCTTGATTTGGGACTACATTGTGTTGTGTGAAATAAATAGTAATAACTTTCCAGATTAAAATTACCCAAAATAAAACACATGAAAAATCTTATAACTTTCAGTGCTGCCAACATGAGAAGGAAATTGATTTCTCTCTTCGCTCCAATGGGCACACGCGGTGCGTTTCGTAATTCGAATTTCGAACATTTTCATTTTGAATGTTGGCACTTGTGCATTTGCTTCTGATTGTTTTGTTTGTGCCATTGTTTTCGCACTTTTGTTCCCAATCCAAGTAACAGTAAAACCAGGAATATATATTTATCATACAAATATTTTCAACTAGCAGCCGCCCGCGGTTTTGCTCGCCCCGTTCCCGTTACTAACAAACGTTCTCCGTTACAATACCTTTATAAATACTAACGAAAAGAAGTCTAAAATAAATTTAATCGGCACGTTACCTAGCAACAACGGATAATTTAATTGTTATTCATTTTATTTATAAGTATACAAGACAAAACAACAAAACTACTCCCACATTTGTATATGTCTATAAGAAAGTGGTGTTAGTTACACTATATAAAACTCAAGAATGGCTGAACCTATTATATACCCTGAAAATGGGTGGGAAGGATAGCTTAGAACCAGGAAACGGGATACGTTTAATCCTGAAAAAGTTACAGAAACGGGTTGTAACGGGAACAGGGCGAGTGAAGCCGTGAAAAACCGCTAGTTTTTTATAGATTGGAATAAACTTTCCACTCTTTAAAAATATCATCATTGATTTCGACTTACAAATTGGCGAAAATATCGTGTATCTACAAAAATAATAATTACGAAAAAATACAGGCGAATTGAGAACGTATTTTTTATGAGCATTGTGTATGAAAAGAGCTTTTACTATGGGAACCAGATAGCTGATATAATACTTATAATTTTTTTCTGATAATACAAATACTACGAATACAATATAACACCCAGACGAAGAACAAACATTTGCGTTCCAACTGCTCACAATTAATAATAATTTAAATACTAATTTTAGTTAATTTTCTCAATATTAAAATTCAATCAAAACTAATTATCTACTTTTCATTACGAATACGCGCCGCTAGAACCGCGGCGACAACAATTTTTCGACAGAAAAACTCATTGGTAAGACTGGATTACATAACTACCTAAATAATAACCCTCTCTTAAATATTCCCAGAACGTCTCATTTTACAACTTGAGTAATGTTTATAAGAGCGTTGAAGCTTAAAACATACGACTAAATCATCATTACGCGATCAAAGACACAATAGAATGAGAAGAATGATGAAAGAAGGAGATTCCCTGTAATAATCGTACAATACAGACTTGACGCAGGAAATGAGGGAACGTGAGACGTAGGCCGTAGGTGTTGTGATCCTATGTCTTATGTGGAAGCTTTAAGATATAATCCAACGAGCGAATATCTCAGTGAAAACTGGCACACAACAGTGAAAACAAAAAAATGAATAGAACAGAATTTCTTTATTTGCTTGAAATTCAGGCATGATGGCACACTCGACACATACTCGTACACACACCCTCTCACAGTATGTGTGACAGTGAGGGTGTGTGTATGTGTCATTACAGGCAAAGCTTCAACCAATGGAGGTCTGAGGCCTGTGTATGCATGCATAAATTTAATATATAAAATTTAATATATAATTAAATTTGCAATATTATAAATTGTGTGTACAATCCACATAACACTTATCTAGCCCTAAATTAAGCAGTACCCATATTTTTTTTTTGTAAATTCATGCTAAAAATATAATATAACACTCAGACAAAGAACAAACATCTGCGTTCACCACACAAAAATATATTGTTTTCGGTAGTGATCGAACCCTCGCACGTCCCTAAAAATAGGTGCCAGTTCCACGCGACCGAAGCCTAAGAGCACAATATCATCGCACTAGATCGTCAAAGTAGGACAGCAAGTTTAGCTAGAATGTATAAAAATGTAATAGGTTCTGCCAGTCTTAATAATCTTGACAGCTTAGAGTGACAATATTGAATTTTATTGCCGGCCAAGATTTATTTTATTGACTGAAAAAAGCTGTTGTAATAAAGAAAACTCGTTTTTATATTTTATTTATTTTTAACCGACTTCCAATCAAAAAGGAGGAGGTTCTCAATTCGGTTGTATTTTTCTTTTATTTTTTTTTATTTTTAATGTTTGTTACCGCATAACTTCGTCATTTGTGAGCTGATTTGAAAAATTATTTTTTTATCTGAAAGGTCTTCCAGATTGGTCCCATTTTAATTTTATTAAAATCGGTGTTGCCATGTTTTTTTTAAATATTTTTTTTAATGTTTGTAACTGCATGCCTCCGTCATTTATTTTACAAATAAATAAATAAAATAAAAATAAATAAATTTATGAACCGATTTAGAAAATTATTTTTTTATTTGGAAGGTTATTCTTACGTCCAGATTGTCCCAAACAAATTTGATTAAAATCGGTTTAGCCGTTTGACAATGAAGTCGGTTTCTCAAGTTTTTTAAACTTGAGAAATCGACGAAACGAGCTTGAAAAAGTCCAATGCTAGACATCTTCCTCTGACAAATGCTCATAAAGACTTTGAGATAGTGTTAGTATGTCAACATAAAAAAATATATAATTATATTTTTTTATGTTGAGATAGTGTTAGTATGTTTTTTAGTATGTCAACATAAAAAAATATATAATTATATTTTTTTATGTTGACATACTAACACTATCTCAAAGTCTTTATGAGCATTTGTCAGAGGAAGATGTCCAGCATTGGACTTTTTCAAGCTAATGATGATAATTAGCTATTAAACTACTATTAGGATTATTATAACAAAAATCAAAATCATAAATTTATTAATTTTTACAAAACTCACTTTCGCCTTCTCCTTACTTCACTTTTACCGAAGTCGTCATCATGAACGTGCCCTACGATGCATTGCTCTGCGTCCATCAACTTGAGGCAAAAATGTTCAGCCTCTCGTACCAGTAATTTCACCGGCACCCGCACCCTTCATACCGAAAAGCATTGCTGCTTCACGGCAGAAATAGCCCTATACTTTGAGCAACTACAAAAATATGCGATGTTTGAGGGAGGACTGATCTAGATTTCAAAGACTGGCCTCTAACTCAGTTGGTAGTAGCTCTGCCTTCTGCGCCGTAGGTCGTGGGTTCAATCCCCACCGAGAACAAATATTTGTGTTGTTAACATAAATGTTTGTTCTCTGTCTGGGTGTTATATTGTATTCTAAGTAAGTATTAACAACAAAAAAATGTATTTAAGTATTATATCAGCTATCCGGTTCCCATATTACAAGCTCTGCTTAGTTTGGGGCTGGGTAGTGTTGTGTGAATTGTCCACAATATTTTTATATTTAAGGAGCAGAGAAACACTGAATTTAAAGCTAAACTAAGTTTGAAATTCAAAGTCAATTTTAAATTTAAAACTATAAACACTAAAATAAACAGTGTTAAGATTTGTAAGTGCACTCTCGGTATTAAAATTCAAAAATATCCAAAGTGGCAATCAATAATCTCCATGGCATAGTTCCAAGCGTGCCCTACGGCTATAACTCGTGCGATATCTCTATACAGGCAACAGTTGATGCTTAGTTCCTTACTAGGGTGGTGACACAACGAGCAAATATCATAAGACTTGCGAGTTTCTTGCTATAAGCTAAAAAATAACAACAAATCAGTTAACTTCGTTAATTTTTGGAACATGGATATCAAGTTAAATAAAATCATAAAAAAACTTTATTTTTAACTCACTTTATTTACACAAATACAATAAATACAAATATTTACATAATATTATGTTCAAAATGCACAAGAAACAGTTTTGCTATTATTTAGCTGCAGACCTTACAAACGATCTAGAGATTGCTCAAGGAAGTGTCATTATGACACAGGCGACATTGCCACGCTATCAGTTGCTGATGCCAGACAAATGTTTAACTTTCTATATGAAAAAAAAGATAGCTTACTACAGATAATCGCGCTTAAAAATAAAAAATAAAACACTCACGATCGCGCTTCTAGGCTAAGCGGTTAGCTTCAGGATAATGATGCTGTTGGGCCGGGTGTGTCTCCCCAGCCTAGTTGGAAACTTTACCTGCTTCCTCGGGTTTATCGTAATATATCGGCGGGTTATCTCGGGAAATTGGGGAGATTTACGGGGAAAAATTCTTGGGCGCTGTCATATCTTAGGCCGCAGCGGCTTTTTGTAGATTTCGCTGAAAGTGTTTTATTGTTTTCGTACTTCTACATCATCATCATTCACAGCCCGACTTCACCCACAGCTGGGTATAAGCCTTTCTCTGTGTCACTGTTTCAGTTTCAGTTTCATTTATTTATCTTTCCACATACACCATGTTCTTAGATACGTCATGCAAATTATTATTTTAAATTTTTTGTTGTTTTTGTTTTTGTTGACGGTCTTGTGCTATTCTCATCCAGGGGCTCAATTCTAGACCAGTGACTTTTTTGTCACGGTAGATATAATTATATCACAAGAACTGTCAAATTTACTAAAGAAACTGACAGTTCTTGTGATACATATCTACCGTGACAAAAAAGTCACTGGTCTAGAATTGAGCCCCAGGTCTTGCCCGCGATGCTCGCCACATCGTCTGTCCATTTTGCCACAGGACGACCAACGCTTCTATACCCAGTTCTTAAACGCCATTGTTAGTAGCCATACTTCTGCATAGTCTTACCAAATTAGACGAAAAAAGATCCTGTGTCTGTGCTTATTTCCTTACAGAGAGAGTAAGTCATCACAAAATTAAATGATGTCCCAAAAACCCTTATCGATCCCGCTCAGGAGTTGTTTTTTTATTCAAGGGCAAAGGTCACCAATTTGTATTGTTTCATTTTTAATGACGTACTCAAGACTTATGCAAAAATCCAGCTACTAAGAAATTAATGAAGACTCACGTGTCTATTTTGTCTGGACATAAAGGGCTTGGCATAAACCGTAGGCACTTTGTAAGCCATTGCGCCCTAAAAAATGATACACATTTTAGTAAACAGGGGCTCAATTCTGGACCAGTGACTTTTTTGTCACGGTAGATATATATCACAAGAACTGCCACATGAATTTGACAGTTCTTGTGATATTTATCTACCGTGACAAAAAAGTCACTGGTCTAGAATCGAGCCCCAGGCTTTTGCCTCTGTTGTAGGTGTCACGTGCAGACTTATTTTGCTCGAACTCAAATAAAAAGTCACACAAACAGAAGCTCATTTTATATAGTGTTTAATTTAAACAACATTTTACTACAGACGTCTTTTTGTAGGTCGCTAATGAATAAGGCAGTAAGTAGCTTATTCAACTACTATACGAAGCTGCGCTTGTTAGACTTTCCTTTTGGCCTACCACAAGCTCTGTCTGGCTCTGTCTCTGACTCTGGTTTTGAGTCTGTGTGAGTGCTGTCATAATAAATCCTACGTCAAAACGTCACAAACACAGTATAATACACTGGTAAGCTCTCACACAGACTCAAGACCAGAGCCAGAGACAGGGCCAGACAGAGCTTATGGTAGGTCTTCTGAAGTGAGGTTGTAAAATAGTTTACTTTTGTTTTTAGCGCAGCTTCTTTAAGCCCTCATTATTTTTACGTAAGTCCTAGTAGTCTCGAGTTTTTACAAACAACTGAGACAAAATTAAAATAAATTTGATCTCCGTAGAATCACAAAAATCACGAGACTTTGCCTTGCGCACATTAATTAGGCAATTAGCTGAAATTTATGATGGCGAACACACACTGCTGCAAAGCCACAAATCCTCATTGAGGCGCACTTAAAATCCATTCACCACACTTGGTTTGAAAAAACAAGTGACACAAAAAGAAGATTAACTGCTGGAAACATTCACAGTGCGATATTTGACAGAAATACATTGATTGCCATCGCAGGTGGCTTTGATATGCACATAGCTTCATTAATAACCTCTTATAACCATTTATTCAATTGTTATTTTGGTAATAAATAGAAGTCAATATCAAAAGCCGTCCAGTCTAGACGCAAAATAAATAATCGAAAATAACCACACAGTTTCGGTTTGTTATTATTGTGTAAACTCCTTGCCTCTGATCACAGAGTAAATTGAATTCAAATGTGATAGAAACGAAACTCATCCGTAAATTATTTGGATGCTAGTTTTCATTTTTTTATAATGAATAGAATTGGTTTTCATTTGGGTACAATCACACCTTATAGTATCCTTATTCTCTATATATCAAGCAAATGCGAACTGACCAACTGAAAGTAAACCCACGGTTCTTTTTAACTTTTTTTATTTAAAAGGCTTTGTTGCTAAGCGATCACACTACCTTAAAATAAAACATCTACTACAACCAAACTTAGTTTAAATTTAAACAATTTTATTGCATAATCTAAGCCCAATTTGCATTAAATAAATATGCACATGCTATTATTATAGTGAATTTTTACGTCATTGTTCCTTGTATACTATTCTTTAGGTGATTTAAGATTTGATTTGATGTAGGCAGAAGGCATACTTAATTTATTTTTCCAATAATTACAAGTTTACTAAGAAATACATTCATAATAGATAGTAGATTTTTTAAATCACGAGGTCACGTGAGTTAAAAAAATCTATATATCAACATACATAATACATAAACTCAAGTATCTGAACTTAACTGAATACTTTTCGTTAAAACCTTTTATTTTATATATCTGTTTCTTTCTAGTACCATGCATGTGAATTTCATTTCTATGACTACAGTATTTGCTTGGAGGGCTGTTTGGTTTGCTTCGTATTACTTACGCACTTGGTATGCAGGGTCCATGGTGGAATAGACAACAGTGGGAGGACAAGCGATATTACGTTTCCACCTTATTCGCTTAAACCGATAAACTACTATGCACTGCAAATAAATAAAAATAAATAAATAAAATACTTTGAATGAATATCAGTAGTAGTACTATGGCTAGAATTCAGTCAATAGTCATCAGTCATCAGTAGTAACATAGTAGCTCTTGCCTTGCTGCTTTCTGCGTAGGTTGTGGGTTCAATTCTCACTGAGAATAAACATTTAGTATTGTGTGATGACGGTGAATGTGATGTTAATTTGATAAAAATGGATTTTGTTTTTACAAAATCCATTTTTTTTATCTTTTAATTCCCATAGTTTTCCCTAGTTTAAAGATAAAATTGGAAAAATTACTGTCTATTTAAAAAAAAAAATTATAAAAATAAATTTTCAATACGAAATTACTCGAATTATCGATACTAGTCTCATTCTAAATGCCATCACTCAGAAAAAAAGCCCATTTTACACAGCGCCATTTGGCCCCAAAAAACTCCACAATAACACCTCAATACTAACCCATTTTTAGGGTTCCGTAGCCAAATGGCAAAAACGGAACCCTTATAGATTCGTCATGTCTGTCTGTCTGTCTGTCTGTCTGTCTGTCCGTCCGTATGTCACAGCCATTTTTCTCCGAAACTGTAAAAGCTAGACTGATGAAACTTGGTGAGTAGATGTATTCTGTGAACCGCATTAAGAATTTAACATAAAAATAAAAAATAAACTATAAATTTCAGGGGTCCCCATACTTGAAACTGAAACTTAAAATTTTTTTTTTCATCGAACCCATACGTGTGGGGTATCTATGAATAGGTCTTCAAAAATCATGTTGAGGTTTCTAATATCGTTTTTTTCTAAACTGAATTGTTTGCGCGAGAGACACTTCCAAAGTGGAAAAAAGTTGGTCCCCCCCCCTCTAACTTCTAAAGTAAGAGAATGATAATACTAAAAAAAATATATGTTGTACATTACTATGTAAACTTCCAACGATTTTTGGTTTGAACGAGATCTAGTCAGTAGTTTTTTTTTTATACGTCATAAACCGTAAACCGCAATTTACCTTTCGACGAACTACAAGAACCTTATTATGTTACATCAAGTAACATAATATAAAGGTTCTTGTAGTTCGTCGTGCTACGGAACCCTTCATGGGCGAGTCCGACTCGCACTTGGCTGCTTTTTTATCAATTGGTTCAATCGCTGTCACAAGTGCAATCCAAAAATGAATATCCACAAAACTCACACAAACTTATCCTCACCTTCCACCTATTCACTATCTCCTTATTACTTAAGCCATAGAGTTCAAAGTTGGGTGAAGCTGATCTATCATCGGGTCAAGTACTTTTGTCCGTACCCTTTCTGACCGAGCGGTCTCCAAAACCGTCTATTGAGAGAAATGTCAGATGCAATCGAAGATCAATTAAGTTAAGTAAATAGACTATTAGGGTACTCCTGCTATTTTTAACCGACTTCCAATCAAAAAGGAGGAGGTTTTCAATTCGGTTTTTTTTTTCTTACTGTTTTTTACCGCATAACTTCGTCATATGTGAGCCGATTTGAAAAAATATTTTTTTATCTGAAAGTTACTGCTTCCAGATTGGTCCCATTTTAATTTGATTAAAATCGGTGTTGCCATTTTTTTTTAATATTTTTTTTAATGTTTGTAACTGCATGCCTCCGTCATTTGTGAACCGATTTAGAAAATTATTTTTTTATTTGAAAGGTTATTCTTATGTCCAGATTGTCTCAAACAAATTTCATTAAAATTGGTTTAGCCGTTTGGCAATGAAGTCGGTTTCTCTAGTTTTTAGGGTTCCGTAGCCAAATGGCAAAAACGGAACCCTTATAGATTCGTCATGTCTGTCTGTCTGTCTGTCTGTCTGTCTGTCTGTCTGTCTGTCTGTCTGTCTGTCTGTCTGTCTGTCCGGCCGTGTCACAGCCATTTTTCTCCGAAACCATAAAAGCTAGACTGATGAAACTTGGTGAGTAGATGTATTCTGTGAACCGCATTAAGGTTTTTACACAAAAATAGAAAAAAAACTATAAATTTTGGGGGTCCCCATACTTGAAACTGAAACTCAAAAATGTTTTTTTCATCGAACCTATACGTGTGGGGTATCTATGGATAGGTCTTCAAAAATTATGTTGAGGTTTCTAATATCGTTTTTTTCTAAAACTATAAATTTTGGGGGTCCCCATACTTGAAACTGAAACTCAAAAAATTTTTTTTCTTTGAACCCATACGTGTGGGGTGTCTATGGATAGGTCTTTAAAAATGATGTTGAGGTTTCTAACATCGTTTTTTTCTAAACTGAATAGTTTGCGCGAGAGACACTTCCAAAGTGAAAAAAAGTTGGTCCCCCCCCTCTAACTTCTAAAATAAGAGAATGATAAAACTAAAAAAAATATATGTTGTACATTACTATGCAAACTTCCAACGATATTTGGTTTGAACGAGGTCTAGTCAGTAGTTTTTTTTTTATACGTCATAAATCGTAAACCGCAATTTACCTTTCAACGAACTACAAAAACCTTTATATTATGTTATTTGATGCTACGGAACCCTTCATGGGCGAGCCCGACTCGCACTTGGCTGCTTTTTTAAACTTATAATTATTACGTCCTAATTCACTGCGTAATTGTTGGTCTGAGCAAAAACTTTGCTAGTACAAAAGCAGCTATGACCAATGAACGAGAATCTACGTGTCTCAATTTTTTCTGGATACACGTCAGATGTTACAAGCTATATACCTATAACTACGCTACATTCAATACAGATAATCGTAGGAAAGGGACTGTATCGTAGCGAATCGGCCAATTCGTGCCGACGTTGTGTCCATCCAACCAACAAACAAGGTACCAACAAGGTTTTTGTTGATTTTTAAACAATGATTACAATGTCTAAAGAACTCGAAATGAATAAAGAAATAAATAGGCTTTTAGTCGTAGAACCTTTGTCAACACTATGTTTTATACAAAATGTATCTTTTCTTTTACTGACCTTTCTTCCGGAAATCATTTTTTATATAACATAAAAAACACACTTGAGACAATTTTTTTTCGCTCCTAAGGCAAAAACACAGAATCATTCATGTTTTTTTTTAGATTTTCTGTGTAAATTTTCTTCAGTACAGCAAACACCTCTATTATTATAGGTGTAGAGAAAAACAATGTTTATTTTTTAATATAAACAACACGTGCTCCTATAAAAAATAAATAAAATATTCAACAATAATTTTGTTAACCTGCGTAAGGAGCGTGTCACTCCTCTTGCGCTCTCCTAATATTTATTGATCTATGGTTGCAATAAATATTGGTATCTTGGCGTGATGAAGAGTGCTCGCTTCCTTCAGTCTAAGACTTGAGGAATGGATGGAGAGCTTAAGGGGCCGTGGAGGGTGAATTTTCATACAAACGTAATAGTACCAAAATGATTACTAATTTAAGCAGATTTTCACTATATTATTGTAATTATTGTATGTGTATAGTATTTATCTAGGTTCCTGAACAGTTTTTATTTTAAATTACTTACCTCAAATGAAATTAACGCCAATCACATTTTGCAATGAAAAAAATGTGTAAAATGCGAATGGTGTTTATTTCATTTGAGGTAAGAAATTTAAAATAAAAACTGTTCAGGAACCTAGATAAATACAATAAGAATACAGTTATTACAATAATATAGTGAAAATCTGCCATAACTAATAATACAATTTTGGTATTACGTTTGTATGAAAATTCGCCCTCCGCCGGCCTCTTAAGGTCTTGATATCGAGAATATGTGGTAAAGGACAGCAATAAGAAAAACTAAATTCGGTTTTTTGTTATTAACATAGCAATAAAAATAATTGACTGCAAGGAGAAATAACCGTTTTATCAAAGAGTCATTGCAACAAAAAAACTTTGTCAGTTTTTGGTTTATTCTTAGTTTTTAAGGGTGTTATTAATAATCCTGGCGTAGCGTTGGACTAGTAAATCCGTGTTTTGTCACATTTGTTCGAGTTGACAATTGCATGTCAATGCAAGAGACAAAACACGGATTGACTAGTCCAACGCTACGCCAGGATTATTAATAAGGCCCTAAATGTTTACTATCGCATAATTTCGTCATCTATGAGCCGTCGTGTGAGCGTCATCTATTTAAAAAGTTATGTTTTTATCTGAATGGTCATTATTTCCAGATTGATCCCATAGAATTCCTTCAAAATTGGTTCAGCCGTTTGGTCATGAATTTGGTTTATCAAGTTTTTTCTAAACTAATCTAATCTAGACATAGACTCGCCTAGCCTTATCATTTAGCCAATACGGAGGAGATATAATAATATTAAAGTTAATAAAATTCTTCTTTACGCGTTTGCTTATCCCAGTCATAAATAACTTTATAACGAAGGATTAAAATAAGCCGAGAGCAAAGCACACAATAACTTCAAGTTTAGCTGCAATAAGGCCTTTTTACATGCACACGACTCACTCTACAGGGTTATTCATTATTAGCTGCAAATACTCAGGAATTAGTTTCAACAAATAAAATAAAAAATATAGTAATGATTTTTTTTAATTTTGATTTAAGTTTTTGTATCAATTTTTTTTTTTATTAATTTCTTTACGGCTATTGCATCATGATTGCCACGGAGAACAGGACGATGACCCACTCAGGCGGTGACTGAACGCAGAGTGTCACTCACGGCGTGCGGGCGTGGATCAAAGGTCAAAATAGGTCAGGCGCCAATGATTTCTTTATCGATTTTCTCGGGATTTTCACAACAAAACTTAAAAAAAAACATTTCATAAATATTTTTAATTTTATTTGTTGAACCTAATGCCTGAGTATTTGCAGCTAATAATGAATAACCCTGTATACAGGGGTGTATCTTATTAGATACACTCTTGTGTAGAGTCAGACAGTTAGATTCTATTGGAACTTTACGAGTATACTGTCGACTGGCCTCTCAGCTCAGTTGGTAGTTGCTCTGCCTTCTGCGCCGTAGATCGTGGGTTCGATCCCCACCGAGAACAAAATTATTTGTATGGTGAACGCAGATGTTTGTTCCCTGCCTGGGTGTTATATTGTATTCTATGTATGTACCTATTTACAAAAAATAATTATATACCTAAGTAGTATATCAGCTATCTGGTTCCCTTAGTACAAGCTCTGCTTAGTTTGGAGCTAGATAGTGTTGTGAAATTGATGGCTAGTAATATTATAAAGAGCTGAAGAGTTCGTTTGGTTGAACGCGCTAATCTCGGAAAATGCTGGTCCGAATGGAAAAAATACTTTTTTTTTAATTACCTACTCGATTGTATAAAAATATAATGCTCATAAACGTTCTAGAATGTGCTTTAGCATTCTGGTAACTACCTTAAAATAACCTGTTGCTATTATAATGCAACAACATTTGATCTATAAATATTATATTTAAATAATAGGAAAATCTATAATCATTAACAATATTAGTAAAAGGGGTAGTTGGTAAGTACATGTGAGAAGATAATATAAATATTCTAAAATGAATATTCATATTCATTTTAGGTATGACGTAAAGTTATTTCACGGATCTTCTCAATCTTGTAGTATTTAATAAAATAAGCATTGAAGCGTTAAGTAAATTAATAAATTAACCCCCACCCCTGCTATACAATGGTTAATAACTGCCTACATCTTTAAGACACCCTCAACGAATCTTGAGTTGGGTACTAGAAAGTAAACAGGTTCATCCATGCACCAAGGTTGCCTGGTAGAGATCGCTGTTAGCGATAAGGCCACCCATTGTATTACTGTGACTTATGGCTGGTTTACACTTTGATTAGTGTGAGTGCAGGTGATTAGTGCGAGTACAAGACTAAGTGTGCAGTGCGAGTAGTGTCCAATTCACTGCGAGTGTCTTCGGTCCACTTTACCAATTTTTACAACAACAAGCGTCCGACGCTTCATACTCAACGCTAAACACTCCTGTCCAGACGTGTTTAGTGGAAGGCACGCTGCGAGTGAGGGGGAAGGGAGGGCGCGCGGGATGGCTACTCGCAGTCCACTCGCAAAAAAATAGAACACGCTTCTATTCACTTTACTACACAGCCCACTAATCACTTGCACTAATCAGTCGCTGTCCACACCTAGTCACTAAGCACCTGCACTAATCACCTGCACTCGCACTAATCAAAGTGTAAACCAGCCTTTATAAATGTGTGTGGTTTTTAAGCTAATAACTGTATCCTACTTACCTTGTGTGTCATTGTCATCAATAAAGAGTTATCTATCTATCAATCTATCTATCCATGAGCCTATACGAGCTACACCTGTACACCTCAGGTTTTAACACGCAAGAAAATGCATCATAGGGCACGTTCTAAACGTGCGTGACCTTGGGAGGCGATGCTTTGTTACTGGCGATGGTACACCATCAGGTGAAAAAATATAGGATAAGAAAAAAAATATTAGAGAGACCAATAGCCAATAGCCAATAGACCAATATTAGATATAGCATTTTTTTTAGGCTGATGATCATTAAAGAGAAACCAACAACAGCAAAGGCCAACCGACGCCTCAAGTGTTTAACCCTTTTTATCCGTAATCTGCCGCATTTTCCGGACAATTTCCGGAGCCGGATACATACGGACACCTCTATTCGTTCCGCGACCAAGGAAGGCAGTGGCGTACACCCCAGTACAATGTACTAATAGCTGGTACACTCCAAAATATTTGAACATTTGAAAATCCATCTATTTATTACACCAGTACTCTCAACAATGAAAAAGAAACAAGTGAATTTTACAACCATCTCAAAACCCCGTCTGAGGTGATGATCGGCTGCAAGGATTTTTAATATCTCATTATTCAGTATTCAGCTTTCTAAAAAACACAATCAAATCAAAGCAATAGTTTTGGAGTAAGGTATAATTGGCTAGGTCAAACAAACTGACACACACAGTCCTCAAACTTACGTCCTTTTTTTCAAGCGAAGATAAAAATGAACCCCAAGTGGCGTGGAACTGTCACATAAACTCACCAAGCTTTGTTTCAAAGTGATCGTTGTGATACCATTATTTTTTAAATTTTATTTTGATTTTGAATTCCGAGAATTGCACGAGTGACCCAGCTGTTTATGAAACCTGCGTCTAAATCCTGCAATGCGTGTTTTCGCGGAGTAATAATAAATGAAAAATGGCTTTATAAAACACAACTCTTTTGTTTTATGTTTTTGTTTGGCTTATCGTACGGGTTATTAGGAAGGCTTTGAAAACAATGTTTTTTTCAGAAGCAGCTCGTTTGCATAACATTTATTCTATACTAGCTATCCGCCCCACTTTCACACGGGTGGACAAACTCTAAGGCTTTTTCTACTTAATAAAAAATACAATGTATAAATAGTAACCTTAATTCACAGGTGCATTACTTCTGGTGAACTAAGTCTACTGTTACGACGAAAACTCTTCATTGATTATAGCTACAACTCCGTTTTACTTTATTACACGGCCAACAATACAAACACACGTCACGACGCCATATTCTCCTTCTTCAGCTTCTTCTTCTCCCCTAGAGATGTAACTTCTTGCTTGATTCGAATAGGGATGTCCTATTCCCAAAACTGGTTAACACTACGATGCTCTTTTTTAAATGAAACCCATGCAAAGCCGGGGCAAATAACAACTAAAGCATTTATTTTATTGAGTAAATTTTACTGTAGCTTTCTAAGGTTGGCGGCATATACACGTTTTCTGTATTCGATTTCCAAATTCGTGTAACCGTATCCGGACTGAGTCCGAATCAATGTCAAATACGTTGTGTCGCATAATGTGTTCGCTTTTTTTCAAACGGAACAAATACAAGGTGCAGTTTTGGATCTGCAAAACATTTTAGGAGGTAATTATGTTAGTGATTCTCGACCCGAATCAACAATAAAATGGGCAGGTATTTTTTTTTCATTTTATTCTTATTTACGTAAATCGGTAAGTGTGAACTCCCCTTTTTAAAACGCGACCAATCTGTACGTGTCCTTAAACTGCGCTTTCACACACACAAACAAACGCAACCGACATTTCTTTCATAAATCCAAACCAAAGCACCAACCACCGGCCGCTCCCTCCCCCCCGCCACCCCGCCACGCCCCCGCGGCCATCGCAAACGCATCGATCGGCTCAATTTATTAGTGTATTTGATGACGCCGGTATGTGCATACGCTTGCAAATTCCGCCCCTCAAGTGCGCCTTCGATTAACGGTCGGGATAGGTACCTACTACCTAATTGTAAAGATGACGGACCAATACTCCAATGTAGAGTTGGTGGAGATGGTCCGCTTGTAGGTATGCCATCAGTGGAGACAATGTATCTCGAGCCATCGAAATGTTCGCGGAGTTATTCCCCAATCGGCAACGTCATCATTGAAATCCCGTGTTTCGGTAAGCACTTAATTAAAGCCTTTGGTTCGAACTGATTTGTAGCTCTCGGACAGTCGTTAGGTACCACACGGGTCGGTACGGGTCAACGACCTTACAGCCCTGCCGTACGGTCGTTGCTTCCGGGTAGTCAAAAGCCAGAAAGTCAGACAATTAGCAAATAACAAATGGATATCGTGTTATCAAGTAACTGGTTTGTTGAGGTCTGATACGCAGTCGCCCTGCGTGATTCACTGGCACTCCATGCAGTGAGCTGCATACAGTTAAAAATTTGAACTACATCTAAGGTAAAATTATTTGCTATAAGTTGCTGACAACTTGTACAGATCGCGGCACGTTGGTTGAACCTTCGATGCGCAGTAACAGATTTTCGAGTCTAAATCGAAATGCGGTATGACGAGAATCGCGGGGTTCCCCGTAACCATAGCAACGACCTTCATTTTAGTTTAACGTATGTGCCGCGTTTGTTTCATAGAAATGTGGACGGAGACTCGTACAGGCTGACGTCACTGGTCATCGCATTCACGCACACAGTGACATGACACGCGATACATCGCAATGGGTGATTCTGTTTTTTTGAAGAGGGTTATTCTGAAAATCAATAAAATTGAAAAATCGAAAAGAAAAAGTATTATTGATTATTGACTTGGTATCGTATTGTTATATGATTATTTACGAGTCTCATAACAACCTCCTGAAATGTTTTGCAGGTTCAAAACTGCACCTTGTATATTGATTCGATGCATTCCGATGTCTGAGTACGGAAAACGTGTGTATGCGGCCGACCTTACAGTTAATATTTTTATCAGTTTTTTTTTATTTACAGTTTTAGGTTTGCGTTTGACCGCTATCTCACTTGCTATTAAGTGATGATGCGGTCGACGATTTCAGTTTATTCTATACATCATCATCATCATTCATCATCATTTCAACCCGGTATCACCCACTTGCTGGGCTGAAATGATGTTAATTCAGCCCTGTATCACCGCTGCTCAGTATAGGCCTCCTTCATTTTCTGCCAGCCTCCTCTGTCCTGTGCGTCTCTCATCCAGGTGTTTCCTGCGACCCTTACGATTCCATACATACAATAATATAAATCTTTTCTCTTTATAATATTCGATACATATTATGAATCTCTTCTTATCTTCTCTTTATATATGAAAACACTAGCTGCCTGTCCCGGCTTCGCACGGGTGGACATTTATTTTCTAGACACATAAATATAGCCTATGTTACGCAAGGTGAACCTACGTCCAGCAGTGGACTGATATCAATTGATGATGATGATGAAAGAACATTCTATAACGTTTAGGAGCACTATTTTCTAGAACATTTTGTCCAAATCTAGAATTCAGAACCGTTTGCCGAACCGATTCTGGATTCCTAACGTTTGGGTGGGAGCATTCCGGATGCTAACCGACTTTAAATTTGATTATACCAGATCATTCTAGAGCGTCTATGTGCATTCTGTTCTCGTCAAAGCCAAGAATTTTCAGAAAAATCTATCACTTATGGATTTTTCTGAAAATTATTGGCAAATAGAGAAGTCCCTACGTGTTAGAAAAGGATAGACATAGATTTCGAAACTTTTGCCCCTTATAAATTAATAACACCTAAATATTTAATATAAACTAACCTATCTTTTAAGTCCGACCATATTAAAGGCAGTTGCAAAATTTTATTGAAATCCGTTCAGTAGTTTCGGAGTTTATCGCGTTCCAAATTGTGACACGAAAGATTTATATATATAGATTACCATCATCTTCGAGTCGGTACTATCTACGTACCTCTATAATCTAGAAATGTATGTTTATTAGATAAAAAACAGACGTTCATGTTTGTTCATTTCCTTTATATTTATGTTTTAAATTACTTTCATGTCATTTCGATGTTTTTGTATACGGTTTCATTTATTTATCTTCAAGTACGTTCCATTCAAAATAATTTTGGGAGAGCCAGAAGCTTTTTCTTGGGAGCCCCTATTTACGGGACTCTAAGAGCCTTGGACATTATTTCGATTGAAAAGGATTGCTTATTGGATATAATTAAGCCCAACCATTCGGTATTCAATGGCGCAAGTGTCCTTTTTTTGCTCAAATGTCTCACCTGTGGGTCTACCACAAGCTCTGTCTGGCTCTGTCTCTGGCTCTGGTTTTGAGTATGTGTGAGTGCTCACCAGTATATTATACTGTGTGTGTTACGTTTCGACGTAGGGTTTATTTAGTCAACACTCACACAGACTCAACCACCAAAGCCAGAGACAAAGCCAGATAGAGCTTGTGGTAGATCCATTATCACGCAGTAATTTTATGATATTTTTATCACGGTAACAATAATAATAGGTCAGGAGTACCTTAAACCGACGAGCATGTATGAAGAATGTTATGAGATTGAACGAAGCGAAAGAGGTACCTACATACTTGTCAGGATTGTATTAGCAAGTGGAATTTAATGTATGTATTTAATAATTATACTACCTCGGTAGAATTACTTACGGTGTTCTTAATAATCAGTACCTAATTAAATAATTAATAAAGGCGAAAGGTTAAGTGTGATACTCCAAAAGTAAATAATCTTTCTCGTAAATACTCAAAATTGCCGTGAAAATCTTTAAGAGGAAGGAATGGCGTTACAAATAATGGCGAAAGAAAATAATGTTTTGTTTTTTGTGCGATAAAATGTTGAAACATTTTCCTTGAATTTTGTATTTGATCTATTCGACTGTATTTAATTAAATGTTTTCTTAGAAATTTAATTTGTCAATTCGTCAACTTAGCCTTTGTATGTTCAGTCGGCCGCACTAGAATGTTTTTAATAAAATAAAATAAATAAAAAAATTCGTAAATATCGAGCTAACTGCTCGCATCTGGCCTTTCGGCTCAGTTGGTAGTAGCTCTGACTGCTACACCATTCGTTCGGTCGTTCGGTTCGATCCCCAGCGTGAACAAAATGTTTGTGTGGAGAACACAGTATTTGTTCTCTGTCTGGAGGTTATAATGAAGTCTAAGTATAATTATGTATTTACAACAAAAAAGTATGCAAGTGTTCTATCAGCTATCTGCTTCCCATAGTACAAGATTTGCTTAATTTGGGGGTTGATTCATGATGCGTGGGTTGTCCACAATAATATGAATGAAAATGTAATAAACCAAAATAAGCCTTAATTGCTTTGTTTACTTGCCTAAATACTTAATATCAATAATAAGTAAGCTTTACCAAGTCTTCTTCTTTTTGATCTGTCAATAGTTTTTTCTAGTGTGCTGAAACGATTTTAATTGCGATTTGCAGAGGCTTTTATAATTTAACAAACTTGCTTTCGAACTTTTTAGGTTCTAGGACCTTCTAGTTTCTTCACGATGTTTTCCTTCACCATTCGAGAGTATAATACTCTTCACTGAAGCAATCAGTATCAGAGCACAGCCATTTTTAATTGACTTCCAATCAAAAAGGAGGAGGTTCTCAATTCGGTTGTATTTTTTTTTTTAATGTTTGTTACCGCATAACTTCGTCATTTGTGAGCCGATTTGAAAAAATATTTTTTTATCTGAAAGGTACTGCTGCCAGATTGGTCCCATTTAAATTTTATTAAAATCGGTGTTGCCATTTTTTTAAATATTTTTTGTAATGTTTGTAACTGCATGCCTCCGTCATTTATGAACCGATTTAGAAAATATTTTTTTTATTTGGAATGTTATTCTTACGTCTTGATTGTCCCAAACAAATTTGATTAAAATCGGTTTAGCCGTTTGACAATGAAGTCGGTTTCTCAAGTTTTTTAAACTTATAATTATTGAACTTATAAACCTAGTATTGCTCTTCTGTATTTGATCCCATGACCTCAGGATCAGAAAGCAAAGGCTACCACTATACTGGACGACTGTGAATAACTTCTCAGACAGATTTGCTTATAAAATATCAAAGCATCATAATAGTCCAAACTTGTTGAAGTCAGTTTACTAACGTTAGTTTCCAAGCTTTAGTACACTAAGGAGAATCCAAGTTTCAGTAGATTACACTAAGGAGCACCTTAAGTAATTACTCACCTGAATAATTTGATGGTTCGTTTCCATTATACTAAGTATAATAAATTTTGACCTATGTAAAAGGTTCGAGTCGTAGGAGCTAAGGAAAACAGCTAGGTCATTTTCACACGCAGGTTCTTCATAATAAAAGTGCTTTATTGTAAATTACAAAGACTGCCCAGAAGGAGGTACTGTTTTTTTTTTTTTTTTTTTATGCCATAGCAGGCAGACGAGCAGACGGGCCACCTGATGGAAAGTAGTCACCACATAGACACCTGCAACACCAGAGGTGGTGCTAATGTGCTGCCGGCCTTTTAAGTAACGATATACCCGCCTTTTGAAGGACCCCATGTCGAAGCTCCGAGGGAAAACCGCAGAAGGCAGCTCATTCCACAACTTACTCGATGTTTTAGACACATAGCAAGATGGTTTTGAGTGCTTCAAACTGTTTATCTGCATTTGGTGTGCGAACTGGTTTCCGCAAGTAGGCTGCTGGCGGGTTCTTTTGCGTGACGTTTGACACATTTTTTCGAGTTTTTTAAGTTCTACGACATACCGGCTTCCTCTCGATGCTGTCTTTAACCGTTTAAGCTAGATATCATAATGTACATGCATTTTGGACAGATAAACTCATTAGTGCACGACTGGATTTGAACCCACGACTTCAGAATTGGAAAGCGGGACCGCTATTGCTAGAGATCACCAGTGCTTGAAGCTTATGAATATAGTTTTATTCTGGTATTAAAATAAAAAAATATAAGTATTCAAATCAGAGGTCTAGCTCTCTGCTCCTAATGCTTCGTTTTGACAGATAGGCAAGACAGATTTGATAGACAAACAAACAGAGACACACACTCACAGACAGACTGAGTTTGAGGCCTTAAACTTATAACACATCTCTTTTCGGTGGGAAAACAGACAGGTCAAGGCCTCAAACTTTAACACCTATTTTTGGCCGGGGTCAAAAAAAGGTAGTGACCTAGCTACTGCCTACCTCCACTGCACCAGCACTTAAGTACAAGAGGGGTTTGACATGACGGAAACTAACCTATAAAGTAATACCAATAAAACAAAGACTTACGTGATCGGTTTTATTTCTTAACATTAGATATTTTCGCTTTGAAACCAATTATTGTGCCAAGAGACTGAAGCTTAAATTCGCCTCTATTATGATATTTACACATTTTTTTTTATTACGTCACCTGACATTTAGTAGGTTTGAAACAACAGAAAAGGTAAAACTGTGGACAAAAATATGAAGTGTTACCATTTTATTGCAGGCGAGTGTACAATAAATATACAAATTGGTATAGTTATATACAGATAAGAATCGTTTGCAAAGGGTTAAATATACAGTTTGGGGAAACAATACGCTCTCAACTAGTATCTGCTATGGTAGACTTCCTTGCGCTTAAACGAATGAAGGGCATTTAAAAAAAAGTTGAAGTTTAAAAGTACTTATATTTACAGTAGATATTGTGTCAGAATGAACAGTACCCTTATTAAGGTTTTCGCTATTTAATGAATTTTTATTAAGGTTAAAAATTATAAAGATTCTTTATAGCCTATTCAAAAATCTAAAGCTTTGATTGCGTATGATTTCAATTTTCCTGATTTTCGTCTAAAATTTCTAAGGGTTTGAATACTGAGACGACCCTCGTTTTTAATTGTATCGCATTGAAAAGAATCCAAGTACTTTATTTTTCAAGTGAACACCCCAGTCTATTGGCACCTTTTGAAGCTATGACACTAAGGAATACAGCTTAATAAATAGTAGGTAACAAGAGACAAAACAAGACAAAAGGGTCAGTCTTATGTTTGGGAAGTTGTATAATAAACAATATTTACAAAAGTTAGGAAGACATAGAAAAAGTGAAAGGAACATTCTAGAAAAAAAACGGGTAACTAACTTTCACACTTGGCTCCAAACATCGCAACAAGGTCGACTTATATTAAAATTAATTTGATAACAACCATTATAGTTCTTGTACACTATGTCTTATTAATTACCAACCTGACGACAATTAATTACATTATTTCAGCTTGATTCATTTTTTTTCTACGAAGTAGAGACTAACTAATTTTGTAACTGCGTACCTAGTTTGATCACAATCATATTTTAGACACTGGCTTTAGGTCCGATTAGATTCCGTCAGAAAAAAACGATATGGCAATTTTGATAGGGCAAAAGAGTCGTCAAATTGGTGTTCATCGGACAAAATGTACAAGACACCACGTATTTATAAAGATGTCACACATCGTCCACACTTAGCGCTTTACTATTTACATTAAAATTATTAATCACGTCGAACTATCGATAAAATTGGGGGTAGTCTAATTGACTGAGATGTGGTACCAGATCTCATCACCTCAAGGACGAGGCGTCTAGTACCAATGACCTGGGCTACAGGGAAACGAATTCAGGGGGAGGTGGGGGCAGCGTTAGGACTGGTGTCTCTAGCTGATCTACATGCTCGGAGCTTGCTCCAGGAAGCGACCAGGTTGAACTGCCTGTAGCTGTCACTCTAGGTCCCATATTGTCATACGCTGGCGCAGCACAGCATGTTCGGTTCCGCCTTGGTAGAGTAGCTCCCCCACTCAGCAGATCAGGATACTTCCCTGGTTCCCCTCGCCCTGCTACTTGGACAGATATGAAGATGTTCCCATACGGAACGGGGACAGCAAACTCCGCTGGCGGAGGAGGAAACGCCCCAGGCGTACCTTCTATGGTTATGTGCACTGGATCAAACCCACAGCCTCTGGGCTGGTCGTCACTGGACCGTTCAGTCAGCTCGAAGTCACACGGTGATGCCATGTTGCCGATCGACCTGTCACAGCTGACGACAACTGACGCATCGATGAGTCTCTTCTCTTGGTCTGTGAAACTTCGACTTGGTGGTACAGTCCTTCTTCTCAAATGCCAGCAGGCTACTGCAGCTATGAATCCAAGACTTGCTAGGATGCCTAGAGCTCCGAAAACAACTCCTAACAACTGAGGAATACCTGGAGCCGTTCTGGCTGTAGCAGTTTGTGATCTTGGTAAAACCAGACTTATGATAGCTCGGGCTTCACCAGCTACACTCTTTGCCACACATGACCACTCCCCAGCTGCGTTAGATGTAACGTTTAGAAGCGTAATGTTTACCCATCTGGCACTGCCAGGCACTCTGTCTTCGGAATCATTATCAATAGTGGTCTCATTCTCCTCCATATCACAATCAATTGTACTATTATGTACATCCACGCCGTCAAACAACCACGTAACATTTGGCTTCGGTACTCCATGGACCCAACATCCGAACGAAGTCGCTAGGCCGATTTCTGCTCTGACCACTAAAGTACTAGACCTGACTTCTGGCGGGCAGGACATTCTCTCACTTGGGACGTTTCGCCACTTGTTTCCAGCTTGTGTGGTCGGCTCAACGCAAAGTAACTCCTCCGTACCGAGTTTACCTTCTAGGAACCAGTCCTTGAACTCTCGTAATCTGCAGTCACATCTCCAAGGGTTTCCAGAGAGAGACACTGTCTTCAAAGCGGGTAAGGAAAATGTGATCAAACGTAGGAATGTTAACTGGTTTCTGCGTAAATCTATCGTTTCTAAAGACTTGAGATTTCGCAAAGCATTCGTGTGTATCGACCTTAGTCTACAGCCGTCTAATAAAAGCATCCGTAAATGCGGAAGCGGTGGGAACTGGTCCGCAATGAGCGTGGTCAGTGGGTTATTCGTGAGTACTACAAGTCGCAGTCTTTCGTTGCCTCTAAATATGTCTCGTGGTAAATGTGAGAGGTCGTTGTCTCCTAGATCAACTTCTATTAAAATTCTCAACTCTAAAAACGCGTCAGCGTGTATCGATCTAAGATTCGTCGCTCGGAGATTCAATCGTTGTAAGTTCAGGAGTCCAATGTTTGAGAAGACTTCTTTGGGGAGGTTTCGTAAAGGGTTATCGTGGAGGTCGAGGACTTGGACGTCTGATGAGAGTGAGGGTGGGCGGCGTAGGTCACTGGATGCGCAGGTGGCGGTCTTCTTCCCCGAAGACCACTTGCAGCGGCAGGTTGTGATGTGGGCGCAGTCGAGCCAGTCGCTGGCAGTTCTCGCGGCACATGTGGTCAGTATCACAATCCAGTACCATCTGGCCCACGCCACGCGCATACTCATCTCATTTCGGCTCCGTGCTTACATTGGTACTACCTGGAACAAAACAAACACATTTATCATTTAATCTGAAAAATAAGAGATTTTTTCCGTAAAACCCTGAAATATTGACTTTTGTCTATTCAACAGAGCAGACAAAGGTTCATTCCAGTATTTCAAACCACCAAAAAATTTCGTCGTGGCTTATCGACTGCTATAGCAATATATCAGGTGGTTACGGGTAGTTTTGATCGCAAAATATTCCCGCAGTTCATCAAATGAGGCCAAGGTGTATCCCACTGGGATGCTACAACATCTTTTTCAATAAAAACAATACCCACGTTTATCAAACACTGTCTAAACAATGGCTGAGTTATGTGCTGGCTAATTGGTTCTGTTTTCAATGGCGGTTTAAATCATAATGTTTGGAACAGGTGGTTTGTGTACGTTTTTTCGTATATCGGTCAAGGTAATTTCTTGTTTATATTGCCAAAGTCGGCATAACAATGTAGATTACTCAATATTGTTTCTAAAAGTTTATTAATCTTAGCATGGTTTATACGTGGCTGGTGATTAGGCTTGTGTAGAAGCTATTCATTTTGATTTTATTTGTGAGTGCTAGTTCTAATTTCTATAAATACGAGTTCAGTGGGAAGTCAGCGCTAAGCCGACTCACTATACCAACTCCAAATTACTGCTTGTAAACTCGTTGAAACACGAAGCGCTTGAAGCGCGCGTTTGCATTGCTGCTTAAAAGTATTTAACTGCTCTTAGTACCTTTCACACGTCCCGGTTGCCGGGTTCTAGGCGGCCAATGTATGGGCTTGCTGTGCAAATTACACCGGTACGTGGGAAAGATAACGTACATGCCTTACACTTCACAGCCGGATACCCGGGTACCAGCTTTCCGGAAACCGGAACGTCGTCCCAAGAGAATGATCTAAAGGCATGTTTGTTTGCCTATACAGCTAATATAAATTGAACAGTTTTAGTTCCCCTTATTCAAAAAGACTATGTTATAAGCGCGATGCCAAACAATATAGATAAGTATTTTGTAAGCAACGAATAAGTAGAGTACTAAATCAATGAGTAGGTAACTACCTACCTTCTTTATTAACATCATGAGTATGAGAGCACTGGTGGTCTATGAGAGCACTGGTGGTCTAGTGGTAGTGGCCCTGTCTTCCAATCCTAAGGTCGTGAGTTCAAATCCAGTCGTGTATCAATGAGTTTTTCTGCCCAAAAATTGATGTACACTATGTCAGTGCTCTCAAACGGTGAAGGAAAACATCGTGAGGAAATCGGCATATCGTAGAACCTAAAAAAAGTTCGAAAATATGTGTCAAGTGCACGAAAGGAGCCTCTTTGAGGTGCACTTAAAATCCTTTCACCACACTTGGTTCGAAAGAATCAGTGACACTAAGAAGAAGAAGAACATCATGAGTATTAACGGAGACGCTAGAAGCACGCACAGAAGTAAACAGAGTTTCACAATTAAACACACTTATTGCATTTTAGGTTTTTTTTACAATTTGCGAGATCAGCAATCAGGCTACCGTGAGTTCCATAAGGTAATGGCTATGGCTGTTAAATTGTGTACAGATTGGCTCACTAGAAGGGCAAGTCCTATTTCATTTACAAGAAAAGATGAGACAGCAAAAATACGTTACGTATATAGAACGAGTTGTTTACCTATCAATTTTCGATGCAAAAGAGAAAGACACGTGCTCACACGAAAACAACATTTGGTAGACGAAATGTGGTAGCGAAACTCCGACTTCGGGTACAGCGTACAGCACATTAATTTATTCCTAGTTATAATGAATCAGTCAGTAGTAGTTGTGTCAGTTTGGACAGACTGTTGGTAGGCCAGCTACTGAGATTGCGGTCAAACACATGTTTAAATTTAATGCAGATAATGGAGCCTCTCTGAGGCGCACTTGAAATCCTTTCACCACTCTGGTTTGAAAGAACCAGTGACACGAAGAATATGCAAATATTTTTTTTAAGGTACATTAAAATTACTTTTTAATACAGATTTATTGGCAGATACTACCAAGGTCGCTTTATCTGTTACACTGGTGAATTTAGAATCAGTTTTAAATGACTTCTTACTCTTAGTGAACAAGGGGGATGGGATCAAAGTTTCAGGAATAGCCTTTAGATAGCGTTAACCCAAATCCAAATTGCCCCGTGACAATTGAAGCGAACCATTCTAAGCAGGAAATGAATTGTTCATAATGATAGTGTTAGCAACAAAGTTAAATTAGATTGGAATAAAGTTATAAGTAGCTTTGCAACTCAATGAACAAGACTTATTTTATTCATTTGAAAACAATCATGCGCGAAAAAGATAAGGAAGTTCAAGTTTAAGGGGGTACGATTTCCATACAAACTTAATTCACACAACTATGGGCGAATAAAGTATTAATGTACACTGAAATAGCTGTAATAGGCTTTTACAGTGGCTTACCTAGATTTTTTTTGTAATAAATACTTTTTGCAATTTGATTTAATTTAAATGGCTCAGATAAGAGTTTCGGAAATTGAAATTGAAATCTATATCTATACGTTTTGAACACACTGGGACTTTTTTAAGTCTCTATATATCTTTTCCTATAAGGTATAACGATTTTTCTAAAAGTACTAGATATTGCATATCTAAATGTTTTAGAATATTAGGTATACGTATGCTACCAAAACAACGTTGGGATTTGCTTTCAGTATTTCTATAAAACCATACTTTTGCAATTACAAGCTTGAGGCACAAAATCTTGAGGTACGTATGGACGATTTCAAATTTTGCAATAAAACCCAAAGAATTCTAAACTCAATATTTCTAACAATAAGATTCAAATCGTGTTACAGAACCACAATTATAATCATCACACAAACAATCCAAAATAAACTCTACCTTCTTCTGAATAAGATCCACGTTACATTTGAAGCCATAACACAAAATACCTAACAATCACGTTATGAGCTCTGAGATATTTTAGCAAAGTTAGTCAAGGGTTCGAGGATGTGGTAGGATTATAATAATAGGCTGTTGGATTTAATTAATAAGTCGTAAAACAACGATTAATTTGTTAATTATAACAGTAATAATAGTAGTTCTTTAAGAAATAAAAGAAGAGTTCTAGGAAGTACGAGTACTACCACTGCGCCTTATCATTTCTTCCGCAAAACACTGTTGCTCGCATTGCTGTGTTCCAATTTGCAGGGGTAGTTTTGCAATGCCAAAGTCAAAGTAAAAATAAATTATATCACAAGGATCACTTTGAATGATGGGCGCAAAAGACTTAACATCGTCTTGGACTGCCACTAGTACGTCTCAAAGTGAAAAATGCAGTGTACCACGTAACTTACGTTCTCTCTATTTGCGGGACGCTATAGTGCCTGGGACAGGATTTTAGATAGAATAGGCTTGCCCAGCACCTATACCATCCTGACGGCTCAGTCGGCCTAATCCACAGGATAGACATGGTCAATACGTGCGGAGCTGACTAAGCCGCGGGTTTCCTCACGATGTTTTCCTTCACCGATTGAGAGCACTAGCATTGTTGTACATAAACTTTCATCAGAAAAACTCATTGGTACACGACTGGATTCGAACCCACGACCTTAGGATCGGAAGGCGGGGCCGCTACCACTAGACCACCAGTGGTCTAATCGGCTTGTGTAATCACCAGTTGCCCTTGACGCTATATAAATCATCTACAATAGATGCAAAGGCCTGTTCACGTTCTCTCAAACATGATAGATAGATTTATAATACTAATACAGTCATGTTCTGTGAACTAAAATTGGCCCAAACTAGTCTAGTCGTTCGGCGCAATTCAGAAATCTAGGAAATGTAATTTAGACTCCATATATTTCCAGGAAGAACGATTCTGAGCTCTCTCCATCCACCGACTACTCACGAAAAATATAACATTCCAAATTATAATATTAGTACGGTTATTACTAAATAAGACAAGAGTACTTCCTCAGTATCTTGAAACAAAAGCATACTTCCACCATTAGGTCCAATAATTATTTCAATAATGGTATCTGCAATGCAAAATACTTATTAAGTGGGTTCGTCGACGACCCAAGCATTTGCCATTTCGCCTCCGAAGACAAAGGAACTGGCCTTCTTAACACCAATTTGGGCTCACTTAATGAAATTAGCTAAGTATTAGACAGCAGACTGTCGATGATAGAAGTGAAAACATCAAGGAAATGTACATTTTTAAACTAAATGGAACAAAGTTGAAAGTATTTTTATTGCATGAAATACATGTTGAATAGATGACAATAATAAATAGGTAAATGTCCAATGTATTCTGCTGAATGTCTAGGTATGCAATATAAAAATATTATATAAATTATGATTCCTGGTTCTAAGCTACCACCCCATCAATTTTCAGCCAAATCGGTTTAGCCGTGCTTGGGTTATAAATAGTGTAACTGACACGAATTCTTTTTATATACTTTATAATACTTGTATAAGATTTCAATTTTGCTTACAAAATCGCGATAAGTAGAAAAAATCCAAAAAGAAACTTTATTCCTTGAAGTGTGGAAGTCTTGCTTGAATTCTTGTGACTCACTCAGGAAACTAAAACGTAAGTTATAACTTGGACTTGGTACTAACTGGTATACTTAGCTTAGTCGAAATAGCGTTCTTCTAAAAAGGTAATAACTTCGGAACTCTTGTTTAACGACTTTAATATGTTAAGGTGCTATATACGCTCTGAGTACCCTGGTTGTAAATTTACTAATGGTAATCGTATGTATAAAGGTGTATGGCCACTAAAGTGGCTACTTACTGGTGTCTGTACTAACCTCAAGTTAAGATACGACAAACCAAAGCGATAAAAGTCACTATACGGTTAAAGTCACGTGTTTTAAGCTACGTTTAAACTAACGCGACTACTCGACTATATTTTATCTATCGATGGGGTTTAAAATACTAATAATATAATATCATCATCATGATTACTCTGAGGTGTTAAGACTCATGTGCATGTAAGTGCACTGTCACCCTTTTAAAATCAAAACCCATTTTTCGCCTTCCGTGCTTTTTTTTGTTCCGGTTTGAAGGGTGCCGGTGAAACTACTGGCACGTGAAGTTGGACATTTTGTATGCCTCAAGTTGATGGATGCAGGTAGGGCACGTTCCAGACGTGCATGGACTACGATGCAATGCTTTATTATAGGCTATGAACACTTAACATCACAGGTGGACCATTGTTTGTTCCATCACCTAGTTTTATAAAAAAAAAACAAATGGTTAATAATAAGCATTTTTAAACACTAACTGGGAAGTTTTATCAATTGTAGAAATGAAACGGACCCTTTTTCAGGAAGTCTGCAAAGCGCAAGCAAGCTTTGCAATTGCTTTGTAATTACAAAGCGTACTGCGGATAACCTAACGGAATGGCCTACAGTCGAGGTCGCGTCGGTTTGGACATGGCTTTACCACTTTATGTCAGGAAGTGTAAACAGTTGAACGGCTTTCTTTACAGTACGTTTGAGTGGCGTTAGGAAATTAACGGATTGCTTTTGGAAAAATAAAATATCATTTAATGGAGAAGTTTTCTTTTATTTTCGAGAGAATCATCATCATCATGTATGTTATACATATAATATGTTGTGTCAATCATCTTATTTCAAAATGAAACTTATGCGAATCTGAAAAGGGTAATTTGTAAAAAAATATTTTGCAAGGATTTTTGAAATCAGTCTATTAGTTTTTGAGTTTATTCGCTACAAACATACAAACCTTCTATAAAATAATAGTATGATTAACTAATTGGTAGTAGGGTCAGGGTTATGTTGTGACTAATGGGTGTTTATGGCTTTTATGTCGATTTTTCCTTGTTTGTAACAAAAAGTAGGACGGAACCAACTTTCTTAGTTATAACCCTGTTTATCTACTCGAAGCTCTAATAAATATCTTTAGACATCCTCAAAGAATCTTAAGTAGGTACTTGGTAATAGAATTTAATAAAATCGGTATCGCGCCTGAAGTATCTTATACCTTTAAACGAGAAAATCTTGTATATATATATATACATATATGTATATATTTAGGATCTCGGAAACTGAGCCAACGATTTTCATGAAATTAAGTATACAGAGGGTTTCGGGGGCGATAAATTGATCTAGCTAGGATTCATTTTCAGAAAAGACGTAGGAGAGAAGTTATTTAAATAATTAAAAATTTTAGCGCCATTTATTGCTGAGTAGTCAAATTCACGAGTTAGCTCTCGTAGAGATTATTAAATTATTTGCGAGTTAGTGTCACGGAGAACGCCATCTATTGAGCTTCTACGTAAACACTCGAGACATCCGGAGATTTTCATGAAAATTAGAAAATAAAAATACCGAAAAAAATACCGAGCAAAGCTTGGTCATACCGGCTCGTGATGACATGATGAGACAGACTACTCCAGTTTTCTTTTCAAGATGATCTAAGTTATTATTTTTATTTCGATGGATTTTTTTATTGCGTCATCTATAGCTTGAAACTGAATAAAACTCGTGCTAAGGGAGCCTGGTTAATAATAGAAAACCGTATTTACTTTATTTCTGTAGATGCTTTTTTTATTAATTAAATTAAGTATTTACAAAATGTATAAAATACACAAGAAACAGCTGAGCTATCCGCAGACCGGTACATACGATCTAGAGATAGCTCAACTGATCCAAACCAGTGGCAGACGGAAGCGTTTTCAAGACGTCAGTCACTTGGAAAAAGTGTGTGAAGTACTTTTGTTGGGTTCCATACCCAGAGGGTATAACGGGACCCAACTAAGACTCCAGTGTGTCTGTCTGTCTGTCTGCCTGTCAATTTTCACAGATGATGTATTTCTTATAACAATTACCTAATTAAAAAAAAGCGGCCAAGTGCGAGTCGGACTCGCCCATGAAGGGTTCCGTAGCAATAAGTAATATAATATAGAAGTTTTAGTAGTTCGGCGAAAGGTAAATTGCGGTTTACGATTTATGACGTATTAAAAAAAACTACTGACTAGATCTCGTTCAAACCAAATATCGTTGAAAGTTTGCATAGTAATGTACAACATACACTTTTTTTAGTTTTATCATTCTCTACAACCCTAAAAACAGAAAAAAATAAACATTTAAAGAGGCCCCCATACAAGAAACTTATTTTTTCGGTCGATATTGACAACAGCTATTTAGTATTATTTTTCTTTCAAAAAAAATAAATTAAAAGTAAAATAACACAAACACTTTAGCGGGTCTTTTATAAAAGGTAATTTAAAGATTTTTTTAGTAACGGTACAGAACCATTCGTGCGCGAGTCTGATTCGCACTTGGCCGATTTTTTTCGTAAATTCAGTGACGCAGAAGGCAGAGCTACTATAATATAGTATATGGCAGACTCACTGAGCTGTAAAAGTCGTGGAATAATTCCAAAGTTGTTCTCCAATAAAATAACATTACAAGAACCAGTAACAAAAGGCTATCTTAAACAAACAGATTACTTCCCCACATTTCCAGCGAAAATAGAATTTATAGCCACAATGACCCCCAACTTTTTTTATATCATTAACTGGCAAATCTGTTCTTATGATAAATTCGTACCCAGAATAAGATTTTTTTTTGCTGAGGAAACTCTCTTTCCTGTCACTAAAGCTATTATTTTTTTGGGAGAAAGGTCACGGAGTAACTTGCATCCGTGTTTCATGTATCTACGACCATCCTTAGCATTACGGATCGTTGTCCGTCCGTTATTCTCTTGGCTGATGAGTTTAACTCAAGTTTAGCTAAATTAGTCGATAAGTACCGTAAACCACCCTCTTGTACACATGAGGTTTCCCACACTAACTAAATCTAAAACCATAGGCCGTATTACTATTAAAAAAATAACGGTAGAACTGTAAGCCGAAATAAATAAATAAATAAATAAATATAAATATTGTGGACAATTCACACAACACTACCCAGCCCCAAACTAAGCAGAGCTTGTAATATGGGAACCAGATAGCTGATATAATACTTGAATACATTTTTTTTTTGTAAATACATACTTAGAATACAATATAACACCCAGACAGAGAACAAACATTTATGTTCACCACACAAATATTTGTTCTCGGTGGGGATCGAACCCACGACCTACGGCGCAGAAGGCAGGGCTACTACCAACTGAGCAAGAGGCCAGTCAAAATGTGTTGCCTTCTGGTCTTAGTCGCGTGGAACTGGCACCTAGACTCACCTAACTACATAACGTTTCTTAAGTGATCCTTGTCACAAATAAATTAATAGTTTTTGACAGTGTCCTTAGCAGGACACCTGGCAAGGCGAGGTGATGACAGGTGGAGTAAAGCGATGACTGAATGGCGTCCAAGAACTAACTATAGAAGCGTTGTTTGTCCTGCAGCAAAATGGGCAGACGATGTGGTTAACATCACAGGCAAGACCTGGATGAGATTGGCAAGACCGGCAACAGTGGCACATACAGAGAGAGGCCTAACCCAGCAGTGGGTGAAGTCGGGCTGTGGATGATGATGATGATGATAAAGCTATTCGTCAGAAGAAAATATTTTCATTCTCCAACTTCCTAAAACAAAGGCCTTTTTTATGAAAAACGTTCCTTGTTCGTAAGAGATAGCTAAGTTCAACCTAAAATACCTCAAAATAATAGTATTTGCAAAGTGACAGCTTTAAGAAAAGCAATACATTGATACAAAGCTATTACAATAACCTAAACCTATCTCCATAAGGCTCAATTTTCACAGACGTCTCAAGTGAGTGGCTCGGCCTAAGGTTTTCTGTGTCCGAAGTACGTCAAGATTAGAAGGATTAATGGCCAAGTGGGGAGGTTTGTCTTGCCCTGTCTGGCCGTTCGGACAACTGTCTCAGAGAGCCACCTAGACAAACAGCTTGACCCTTATTATATCCCATGAAGGGTTCCGTAGCAGCAAATAACATAATATAAAAGTTCTTGTATTTCGTCGAAAGGTAAATAGCGGTTTAAGATTATTGACGTATTAAAAAAAACAGCTTACTAGATCTTGTTCAAACCAATTAAAAATTTTAGTTCTGTCTATCGGGACCCCCAAAAAAATTGGCCTCCGCGTTCGGCAGCGTTCGACATCTGTCTCTCTTCTACTTGAGTGAGCGATGCGTCCGCGTGGACAGCTGTATGACGTTGTCACGTTCAACTATCGTCAGTAAACCGACTTTACAGACAATCGTTTTTTTTTGTGCCCATGGCTTTGACAGACTCGAACTGCCGTTTCCATTTCGGGCAAATTCCTTTTCAGCAAATACCACTCAAACGGGCAGAAAATAAATTCCATTTGCTCTCATTAGTTTCATTTTTATTTTGCATATACAAATACCTCCACGGGTAGTCTCTCTGAATGCTACGAATGAAGGCTATATCATGCTGAGTTATGTGCCTGATTGAACAAAACTCCCGACTAATTTTGTATTTGGTTAACACATCTAAAGCCTGCACACATTTAAGCAATCTACGATAGCGATCAGTGAAACGGTGCCAAAAATGACAGTGATATTTGACAGCGTTTCACTGACCGCCATTGGCATTGCCTAGATGTGCGCAAGTCTTTAGGCACTCAGTAACTGAAAATCCCAAAATCCAGAGATAATGACCACTGGAAACCAAACAAGCTATTACAAAAACCATCTAAAAACCCGAGGTGAAATCCATTTGAAGCTTTTACAATTATCTTACAGACAGATCTTGTTCTTCGTGTCGATGGTTCCCGTGATAGTCAAAAGACTAGAAAACAATTAGTATGTTAGGCTTTTTAAGCTATTATGTGATTTGCTCAGAAATGGATCACATTAATTGCGTTTTCCATGGCGTCAGATCTTTCAGTATGCAAGTGTTAGGGCACTCTAGGCAAGACAGCAGATGGAGCATAGTCTGTGGGACTCCGTAGTTGTATTCCGCATGGTTGGAGTACCCCCCATTTGACTAAATCATTTTTATTCGTCCTGGGAATCTTGTTTTCGTTAAATGTATCCGTCGCTAAAGATCTGCGCAGTGTGTAGATACAGTTAGTGTGGTGTGCCGTAATATGAACGCGGACATTTCTAGTTCTAAAGACCCAAGTGAGGGTAGTTGCAACTGCGACTGCCTCCGCTTCTCGACGGTAAGGCCTCGGCCTCGAATTTAGCAGGCAGCGGGGCGGCAGCGGTGGCGGCGTATAAATTAAATCATGCTTGCAGCGATACAAACAGATAAAAAGCTCCTACATTTTTATTTCCTTTTTAAAAGTATCACACAGTTTGTAAACCAATTTAAATGTACATTTCGATACTCCAAGCGAGCTAGTGTAACGGATATTGTGATGCAATGGGGATATTTTTGCACCATTTACTTGCGTGCAATGGCGCCGTGCAGATATTGTTTTATTCATTGTTCTACTTCCGGGTTCAGCTGAGAACACACTGACTCGTTTCAAGTTTAAGGCTTGGCACACACCAGTGGCAAGCAACATGAGTTTAGTAAGGTCCACGCGTGGTCGCAACGTTCTATAATATTTTTTAACAAAGAGTATTCGTGTGGTATTCGCGAGGACACACATTTTTATTTTATATTATACCAAAGAAAATTTATTCTTGGCATTATTTCGATAGAAAAAAGGTTATATACGTTTTTATTTAAACTAAAGCTATTGGCAAAATTTTGAGTAAAATTTTGAGATAATGTCTGTGTTTCTTTTGACATTTCATTTTTCTTACATAAGTGAACGTAAGACGTTAGTGTCCGTGCACAAAACAGTTTACTCCACCATTCATGACCACTCATAAACACGTGAACACACGGTGACTTAACCAGGTAGTTTGACCTATAAAATAACGTTCCAACAATCCAACACTCCAACTTGGCAATGCATGTGGCTTCAGCTTTAGAAGTTATGTGAAGAGAGCGTTCCAAATATCGATTGCAACTTGGCGGTTTTAAGCCATATTTCATATTTCTAAATTTATTAGTACGCCTGTGACAGCTAAAGCATTTTTATGTTTTTTTAAGCCAACCTTTGAAAAACCAGCTTTGTTTTTCAACCACTTATTTAAAAAAAAAACAAAGGTTCTCGGTTAGTTTTTTTAAGCTTTGAGAGAAAATTTAGTTTCCATTGTTGGAATGGAATTGAGCGAGCTGTTTTGTATTGTTTGCTTATGAATGAATAAAATAATGTACGACATTTTACGCAGCTCGTTTAGCCCTAAACTGTGCAAAACTTGCACTATGGGCACTGAATAATAAATGATACAATACCTATTAAGTGAGCTCTTGCTTTTAATAAGTGTGTCAAATAAACGTAGTTTTTTATTCTTCTATGAAAACTTTACCGATTGGTTTACCAAAAATTACTAATTTTGAACCGACTTCAAATAAAACAATAAAGGGGTTCTTATTTCGTTGGTTTTTTTTATGTTTGTTATCGCATAACTTCGTCATTTAATTTTATGAGCTGAATTTAAAAAAAACTTTTTTATCTGTAAGATTATATTTCTAGATTGGTCCCATAATAATTTCATTAATATCGGTTTAGTAATTTGCCCATGAAATTGGTTTCTCAAGTTTTTTAAACTTCTCCTGTGTTTAATAAGACCATGTATACAAATGCTAGTAAATTGCTCTGAAACTTACCACGAGTGGCACAGTTTCCGTGACCAAACTTAATCTCCGCATTAACACATGTTCCGTACAAGGTGCCGTGAATTCGCTCGCTGAATCCTAATTTAGTTCGGTTCGCGAGAAGCGTAATTAAAATACATCTGCATTTACAAACGGATTGACGCTCCGTTGAATAGACGGTGTAGAAGGAGCTTTAAATTTGCGTGTTCGTTGAGGTAGCTTTAGTTTTTAATTTATTTTTATTAGGAAAGAGGAGTGAATGCAGAGATGACAGAGGTAGCTTTAAATAGTTTTTAATTTATTTTATTAGGATTAATTAGAGAGAGAATAGATTTATTTTAGAATGAAGAGATGACGGCTGACAGAGGAAATGGAGGAGGAAGACATATTATATAAATAAATAAATATTCTGGACAACCCACACATCACTATCTAGCCCCAAACTAAGCAGAGTTTGTACGATGGTAACCGGATAGCTGATATTATAATACTTAATTATTATTTTTTTGTAAATATAATACTTAGAATACATTATAACAGTCATACAGAGAACAAACATCTGTGTTCACCACACAAATTTTTGTTTTCAGTGGGGATCGAACCCAAGACCTACGGCGCAGAAGGCAGAGCTACTGCCAACTGAGCGGAGAGACCAGTCAACACATGTTGTGCTGACCCCACATTACATTTTATTTTACCTAAGCTTCTGCCTGTGGTTTCACGTGAAAATGGAAACACGTGTAAAGCTACCAAGCATATTATAATATTAAAAAAGTTTTACCTTCTTACACAATATTATTTAACTTATGAATACTTAGTTTTCAGGAGTTTTATGTTTGCTAAATTATTTCATTAAAATATTGTCTTGGGAGTGATTAGACTGATATTTAAGTTTCTTGTTTCTTTCTTTCTTCATGATCTTGATTTTTATAATAAATTTAATATTTATCTGGCCTTAAATGAAACGCCTCAGAGCGAGGTAACGCCACATGAGTCATGTTTTGTCGTGCGTGCAGCCGGCTCCAACGAATTATAAGACGTTGTCACGTCAAAAATCGACTAACTACAGTTTTCATATTATTATAAACAAAATCACTAGCGTTTCATGATTAAATCTGGTGCAATATTTCTAACAACAAGACCTCAAATCAGAAATAGGTAGCAGATTCCTTCGCGAGGGAATGCAATAATCTCGCCGCGGTCGCACGTACAATGGATTTAAATCACTCGATTGAATCTCGTCGTTTGTTGAATAAAATCGCATTTCATTCATTGAGAATAGTGTAAAATGGGTGTACAAACTTGCGTATATCCAGCTGGCCTACCATGAGCTTCATATAGTTATGGTTATGGCTGTCTAAATTGTGTCAACACATTAAAACCCAAGAAGAAAATGATTGTGTGGGTCAGCCTATCTGTACACAATTTGACAATTTGACTCACCAGTGCATTATACTGTTACTGTGTGTCTGTGACGTTTTGACGTAGGATTTATTTAGTCAACACTCTTAAAGACTCAAAACCAGAACCAGACATAAAGCCAGACAGAGCTCATGGTAGGCCTACAGATGGTGACACAGATGTGGATGTAGACAACCACATCCTATCATCACACAAACAAATATATTGGGTAAAAACTACGTACCTCCAGACCCACTAATTACAATTTAATACCAAGATAAGCTGACCGCTTATCTCCTTATCCCAAGGCAATAAAGTTCAGAATAGATGTGCATTATCGCCTAATATATTATGTTACTACGCCTATTCTCTGACCGATAATAAGCCTTATTTCAAAGAATGTAAGAGCAAGAATAGCTTGTGGTTTTAAGACATCATTAACGGTACCTCGGGGGGTCATTAATTAGGTCAAATTCGGACAAAACTTGGGGTAACGCGCGTTTGACCTTTTCTTTGTAAAAACAAAGAAGAGACTTGTAAAACGAGCAAAAGAGAGCATAAGGCTTGTTATACACGAAAGATAACAGTCAAAATCGTGTTTAATGACAGTCAGTCCAGTGAATTAGTTAACGCTTCACTTAGCTGTTGATTTTAGAGCTAGGATTATGAAAAAAAGAACTAATTAACTAGCAACTAAGTAGTAACTAAAAATATGTAGCTGAATCCGAAATTTTCATAAAAAGACGTATTTTTTCTGTTGGAATACGGTTACTTAAAAGTTTTATAGAGAAAGTTTTTTTTGAGTACTCGTGAAATCAAATTATGATTCATCATAGTATTTTTTAATTTTTTGGGACCATAACACATGCTTTAAGTAATTGAACTAAAACAATAGGTTATGTACCTTTCGGTTACCTTTTAACTCAGTCTAGGTCTCTGGAGAATAGGTGGCCTTCCAACCCTAAGGTCGTGGGTTCAACATGCCCTTAATTTCGGAAGCCTGGATCTTTCTCCCCCACAATGAAGTTCATTAACCCCATTCAGAGTTCCGACACCTATTAAAATATGCCGTTTTGTGCATTTTAAGTCGTGACCCGAATTTCCTTGACCTATAAAATCTCACGTTAGCCACAGTAGCTATCAAGCAGTGAAACTACACCATCACAAGACTGATTTATAATATAATTATTACATTATTATTAGAACACTTACTGTATTTCATTACTCTTCATTGGTAAATTATGTATTGATTCAAAAACTAGTTCTAAGATCAGATTTTATTTTCATTTGGATTTGTTTTATTTTTATGTTTTTTAGGGTCATCATTTCGTTATTTATGAGCCGATTTGAAACATTATTTTTTTATCTGAAAGGTAATTTCAGATTGGTCTCATATAACATCGAATCGGTTGCATGGCCATCGGATTCTTAAGTTTTTAAACTAATATAATTAAGTATGCATTTCAATAGGAATGTCCTACTGTCTAAGTACTTCTGTGCTCACGTGGTTATTCACGCGTGGTTGGGAAATCGGTGAAGTTGGTTATATACTGTTGGCTAAAATTATTTCTGGGGGTGAAACGTTACTAACCGATAGCAATAAATCTTGTAAGTACACTTAATTTTAACGCCAGGATCATTGTATTCTTAGAACTAAAAGAGCTTGGAATTGTTTTTTGGAAGATCTAATTGTCTAGTATATAGCGTAGCGATGCAGGCTTCTGAGTTATCGTACAAACTCTGCTTAGTTTGGGGCTAGATAGTGTTGTGTGAATTGTTCACTATATTTATTATTTGTTTATAACAGTCATCTGAATACCATTTATTTATTTTTCCTAAGTGTTTATAAAACTCAAGTTTTCCTAGAAATTACATATCTATTTGTTATTTTTTCGTATGGCCTTTCATGTTCAGCCCCTTAGAAATACCTGGCAATACCGTAAAAGCCTACATCATTATCACCCTCAAACATTTTCCCCTATTGTATGTAATCTTTTCAATAACACTCTTCTACCTATCTGTACTTATTTCCTTACAAACACGAATAATTTGTAAAACATTTTGTGAAAAAGTCACTTGAAATCAAGGAAAACACAATGTACAAACAAAAAATCATTTCTAAATTGATTTCAATTGAGAGAGGAAATCCCACGCTTTACTTGTCGGAGTTGTACAAAATTATATTTATTAAGTCGAGCTTTATAAGAACTCAAACGCATTACGCGACACAAGAATATTGTTGTGAAGTCTTACATTTTTATTTGATTTATTTTAAGGTAGGTCTGGTTACAGGATTTCGTTTAGGGCACAATTTTTTTTCTGAAACCGGATGACGTTTTGTCAAGAAACTTACTTTCTGCATGAAAAAAACAAGTGCCGAGCGAAAGCGAAAGTAAAGCAAACAGAAATATAATTATTAACTATTTCTGCCGTGACATTGCTGTGTTTCGGTTTGAAGGGTGTGGGTGCTGGTGAAATTACTGGCACATGAGGCTGAACATGTTTATGGACGCAGGGCAATGCATCGTAGGGCACGTTTCTGACGTGCGTGACCTGCGAGCAATGCTTTGTTATAGGCGATGGCTTAACATCAGGTGGGCTTCTTCTTTTTATCGTGTCACTGTTTCTTTCAAACCAGTGCCACTGTGCTGAAAGGATTTTAAGTGCGCCTCAAAGAGACTCTTTTCGTGCACTTATCATTATGCTTGTTTCATAAGTGCACGAAAGGAGCTTCTTTGAGGCGCACTTAAAATCCTTTCACCACACTTGGTTCGAAAGAATCAGTGACACGATAAGAAGAAGATTAGTTGGTTGTATAAAAAAAGCGCCGTATAGTAAAACAATGTTTTTAAAAACATGGTTTTACTATACTGCGGTAGGAATGGTGGTGTAATTTCAGGTGCTGAATTTTTAAACTGATGTGGTGTAACTTTAGAGTGAAATATTTTTCTTATGAATTATTTTTTGATGAATAAATTACACGCACTTTAGTCTTTGGGCTTCTACACCTGCTTCCAGCTCGCATTGTCAGCCATTAATTATTTAAATAGGACTACACTATCAAAATGGTGGCACTTCTTCTTGCAAGATCTCTTATGAGTGCGAGTGAAAGAGGTAGCTCTAAATTACTGTTAGCGACGGAAAATACAATAAAACCTGCTTGTATTTCTTGGTGAGTATGGTTTTAAAAATAAACGCATAGTTGACTGACAACTAGTTATCAGGACGAGAGGGGTCGCGGCACTGAGCTGCACGTCATGGTTTTTGGCCTATATTTTTGACGTGACAACGTCTTATAATTCGATGGAACCGTCTGCAAGCACGAAAAAACATGACTCATGTGGCGTTACCTCGCTCTGAGGCGTTCCATTTAAGGCTTGAAGTGCAAGCGAGAGCGCGGAACGAGCGACAAAGAGGCACGCATGGCCTCCGCGTTCGGCAGCGTTCGACATCTGTCTCTCTCCTACTTGAGTGAGCGATGCGTCCGCGTGGACAGCTGTATGACCATTCACGCGTTACGTGGAACTTTAGTGCCACAAACTTGATTCCGGTCACGCGTCCGAGAAAAATCGTGTCACTACAGTGCCACGATTTGCTCGGCCGCCAAGCGTCCGTGGTACTATAGTACCCAAAAATTTCAAAATGAACTTTTCGAATTTCTGGTTGTACATTAACTGGCCTGACACCTGCCTCCATGGACTGCAGCCATAAAACGACGCGTTGCCAGTGAAAAAATATTTTAGAATGATTAAATTTGTAAAAAAGTGAAAATTTTCCGTGCGAAAAATGGCTGCGCAAGCGCAATTTCGTGAATTTTCTTTGTTTTGTTTTTGTTTATAATAAATTAATTGAGGGTTTTTTTGGGATTGTGATGCATGTATTTTTTCCTTGGAAATCAGGCTTGATGGTGATCTAAAAAGTTTTTCGTAAAAATAAGAATAGCCGACAAAATCTCAAAAATTGCAAGGTAGCGAAAAAAATCGTTTTAAAATGCTACCCGCCGCTGTTAAATGATTTTTTGTCGGAAAAAAATGTTCTACATGATACCCATACTCTTTTCTAATAGGAAGTGACTGAAATAAGGTAAACAAAGTAGTTTCTTGTTGGGAAAAAGACTTTTTAGTTTCTTTGGCATTAATTCGGGCATGCGCAAGCTTCCGGAAGCGACGTTTTCTGACGTTTCGGACGCGTTTCGGACGCGTTAGTTATTTCCAGGTCCAGCAGTGGGACTTGTGAGTGGATGACGTTGTCACGTTCAACTATCGTCAGTAAACCGACTTTACAGATCCATTTTTCTAAAACTTATAAGTTTCTGCACTATTTCTTTATCATATTTTTGCACAGCGATAACAATACGATGTGCGAGCAGTTTATTTTCTATCACGTATTACAATTGAGAGCAACCAGTGACGAACTTGTATCAGTCAAATCCATAATATAAGTAACGAAGAAATCCGAATGTATTTACGTTCTTTAGGTTCTTGTGAAACAAAGGTTATTTTAAAACTAAGTACATCACAAATCTTATTACCCGCAAGCTGAAAACAGGTGTAGCTGTCTTATTTAAGGTATCTATAAAACTGAAACGACCTACCCTCGGTATGAAAAATTTAATAGCCAAGTGGTAAATTCAGGCTTGTAAATTACTTGAATTGCAAAGTCTTTTCGGTTTGATGGCTATGTCTTTTCTAAAGTGACGGCTGTTTTACTACCATGTGGAAGCCCATCAGGCAGATAAATCAGGATATCAGTTTTTACTTGCAGATGTAACAGAATCAATATATTATTCAAGACGACTGATCAAAACGACGCGTGACCTAAGGGCTGGTGGGTATCTGGCGCAGCGCATGGCATTGCTATTCAGTGTGACAATGCCGCCAGTGACTTGGGTACGCTTCCGTCTATCACTGATTTGGATAAGTTGAGCTATCTCTTGATCGTTTGTGGCGTTCTGCAGATAGCTCAACTGTCTCTGAAAATACTTGTAATTGATTGTTAGTTTATTTTTGTTAATAAAGCTGAGTTTTTATAATAAGACCAACGAGCTAAGCTTCGATGGTAAGCAGTCACCGTCGCTCATAGACACCAACAACACCAAAGGTGCTGTCGTTGCGTTGCCTATCCTAGAAGAGATTTTTACCGTTTTTCTAATAGCTTCAGCTATTCAAAATGATATTATTTTAAAATTATCAAATTAAATATATTTTTTTACACTTATACCTATGTAAATATAAGTATAAAAATATATATGTATTTAACTTAATAATATTTGATGAAATATGGCATCATAAATTTTTTTAATGTGCCAGTGTAAATCTTTGCATCTTAACTTAACTTATGCGCAGTTTTTACTTCCGACCTACATTGTATGAACATACAGGTCACTTACGTAAAAGCAATTATTTTACAGCGAAAATAGTATATCATTTAAAAAGGTAAAACGGAAACACGGAAAGATTGAACGTTGGATAAAACCTGCGTGCTTTATTTTGTCGACAAATTGACATATTTATTTTTAAAACAAAGAATAATAAACGAATTTCCTTTATTCGTATGGGTTTTTGCCACGCGATAGATTAAAAAAAGTAGTTATTTTGTTTCATAAGTAACAATCTGTAGTCTTAAAAATATATACAGGCTGGACCATAACTGATATACTATCCCGAGGGGAGTAGTTTTGACACTTACAGGACATGTTATACGATTGTATTTTTTTGCAATTATGAGACACACATGACCACATAATGAGACACATACACGATCACCATGTTACAATGAGACTCACACGTCATGACCGCATAATTATATGACTCTCACATTATAACCTAAGGCTGAGATTCATAGACCGAACCTTGACTTTACTTTGATGGAAAGTTCAACTTTCAACCAAAATTATATTTCATAGTTCTGTCAAGCTCTTCTTTTTTCAAAATATTGATAGGAAACTTCGATAAACAAAGCTTACTTTGCGAAGACTGCTTTGCTGTAAAGCAAAGTGCGGTCTATGAATCTCAGCCTAAGAGACTCACACATAATTATGAGATTAACACATCGAAGAATCTAAATAATAATAAATCGTCGTTTTCTTAGGATTTGGTTTTGTTAGTTATCTAAATTCTCCAACGAAATGTGAACTACGAAAATGTGCTGCAAAGATCGCTTCAAAACTGAACTGGACTTTGAAATAAACACTTAAGTGTTAGTTCAAACTACGTAAACTACTCACACCAAACAAACAAACTCATAAAGAATAGAACATTAGAGAAAGCTACAGTAGAAAGTTTTGTAACATTCTTAAAAGCAGATAGTGTAACGTTTATTTCATACATTTTCCTGGTTCTTCTTCTTATCGTGTCACTGATTCTTTCGAACCAAGTGTGGTGAAAGGATTTTAAGTGCGCCTCAAAGAGGCTCCTTTCGTGCACTTGACACATATTTTCGAACTTCTTAGGTTCTACGATATGCCGGTTTCTTCACGATGTTTTCCTTCACCATTTGAGAGCACTGGCATATTGTGTATAAATTTTTGGGCAGAAAAACTATTAGTAGTACACGGCTGGATTTCAACCCACGACCTTGGGATCGGAAGGCGGGGCCCCTACCACTAGGCCACCAGCAGTCTTGCTGATGTTAAAGCTGATATATAATTACTAGCTGATACCCGCGACTTCGTCCGCGTGGATATTTGAGTTCGTTTTTTTTAGTTTGATATGACCAACTGCTAGTTACCATAGATTTTAGCTTGTACTTTAGAGTGTATTTGAATTTTAAGGTGAGTGCTGTTGGAGCCGATTTTTTTCAACAGTGTTTAGTTTAAGTATGATAGATGTTTCCCGCTATTTTGTCGTAGTGGTTATCATCGGTTTGTTTGTGAACCTTTGTGTGTAATTGAACCTGGTGCCAGATGATGCGGTAGCTGAATTTTTTTAAATGTTTTTTTTTGCATATTTTGTAAAGCTATTTTTTGTGATTTTATGTTATATTAGTGGCTAATTTGGAGTTTCGTATGCGTGTTGGTGTATAATCGAATCAGATTTTTTTATTTTGACATGACCAACTTCTGGTTACTATAGTTTTGAGCTTGTACTTTAGAGTTATTTGAATTTGAAGGCGAGTGCTGTTGTAGCCGATTTTTTTCAGCTATGTTTAGTTTTGGTATGATAGGTGCTTCCCGCAATTTTGTCTTAGTGGTTATCATAGGGTTTTTTGTAAACCTTTGTGTGTATTCAAACCTGGTGACAGATGTTGCGGTAGCTGAATTTTTTTTAATGTTTTTTTGCGTATTTTGTAAAGCTCTTTTTCGTGATTTTGTTTTAGTGGCTAATTTGGGCTATTGTATTCGTTGGTGTATAATCGAATCTGGTTTTTTTAGTTTGACATGATATAATGCAATTTACCATTGTTTTGAGCTTGTACTTTAGAGTGTATTTGAATTTGAAGGCGAGTGCTGTTGTAGCCGATTTTTTTCAGCGGTGTTTAGTTTAAGTATGATAGACGATTCCCGCGATTTTGTCTTGGTGGTTATCATTGTTTTTTTTGTAAACATTTGTGTGTATTAAAACCTGCGGACACATGCTGCGGTAGCTGAAAATTTTTTAATGTTTTTTTTTTGCGTTTTTTTTTAAAGCTCTTTTTTGTGATTTTGTTTTAGTGGCTAATTTGGGCTATCGTATTCGTTGGTGTATAATCGAATCTGGTTTTTTTTAGTTTGACATGATATAATGCAAGTTACCATTGTTTTTAGCTTGTACTTTAGAGTGTATTTGAATTTGAAGGCGAGTGCTGTTGTAGCCGATTTTTTTCAGCGGTGTTTAGTTTAAGTATGATAGATGATTCCCGCGATTTTGTCTTGGTGGTTATCATCGGTTTTTTGTAAACATTTGTGTGTATTAAAACCTGGTGACAGATGCTGCGGTAGCTGAAATTTTTTTAATGTTTTTTTTGCGTATTTTGTAAAGCTATTTTTTGTGATTTTATGTTATATTAGTGGCTAATTTGGGGTTTCGTAGGCATGTTGGTATATAATCGAATCAGATTTTTTTAATTTGACATGACCAGCTGGTTACCATAGTTTTGAGCATGTACCTTAGCCGTTTTTTGAAGCGGTGTTTTGGCATGATAAGTGTTTTCCGCGATTTTGTCTTAGTGGTTACGATGGGCTTTATGTAAACTTTTGTGTGTATTTAAATTTGGTGACAGATGCTGCGGTAGCAGATTTTTTTTACTGTTTTTTTGCGTATTTTGTAAAACATTTTTTTGAGAATTTTTTTCAAACTGTTTTTCTCTATTTTCTTCTTTTGGGGAAAGAGTTTTCCTATTTTCTTTCATAGTGCACCTTTGCTCTATAAGACCAACACATCTTCCACGTTTCATGCTTCTAGGACTAAAGGTTTAGGCTGTGCGTTGATTTTTCTTTAAACCATTTTGTTTAAGTATGATAGATGATTCCCGTGATTTGTCTTGGTGGTTATCATCGGTTTTTTTGTAAACATTTGTGTGTATTAAAACCTGGTGACAAATACTGCGGTAGCTGAATTTTTTTTTATGTTTTTTTTTTGCGTATTTTGTAAAGCTATTTTTTGTGATTTTTTTGTTATATTAGTGGGTTATTTGGGGTTTCGTATGCGTGTTGGTGTATAATCGAATCAGATTTTTACTTTGACATGACCAACTGCTGGTTACCATAGTTTTGAGCATGTACTTGAGAGTGTATTTGAATTTGAAAGCAGGTGCTGTTGTAGCCGATTTTTTTCAGCGGTGTTTAGTTTAAGTATGATAGATGATTCCCGCAATTTTGTCTAAGTGGTTATCATCGGTTTTTTTGTAAACCTTTGTGTGTATTAAAACCTGGTGACAAATGCTGCGGTAGCTGAAATTTTTTTCATGTTTTTTTTTTGCGTATTTTGTAAAGCTTTTTTTTGTGATTTTATGTTATATTAGTGGCTAATTTGGGGTTTGGTATGCGTGTTGGTGTATAATCGAATCAGATTTTTAATTTGACATGACCAACTGCTGGTTATCATAGTTTTGAGCATGTACTTTAGATTGTATTTGAATTTGAAGGCAGGTGCTGTTGTAGCCGATTTTTTTCAGCGGTGTTTAGTTTAAGTATGATAGATGATTCCTGCAATTTTGTCTAAGTGGTTATCATTGGTTTTTTTGTAAACCTTTGTGTGTATTCAAACCTGGTGACAGATGCTGCGGTAGCTGAAAATTTTTTAATGGTTTTTTTTGCGTATTTTGTAAAGCAATTTCTTGTGATTTTATGTTATATTAGTGGCTAATTTAGGGTTTCGTCTGCGTGTTGGTGTATAATCGAATCAGATTTTTTTAATTTGACATGACCAGCTGGTTACCATAGTTTTGAGCATATACCTTAGCCGTTTTTTGAAGCGGTGTTTTGGCATGATAAGTGTTTTCCGCGATTTTGTCTTAGTGGTTACGATGGGCTTTATGTAAACTTTTGTGTGTATTTAAATTTGGTGACAGATGCTGCGGTAGCAGATTTTTTTTACTGTTTTTTTGCGTATTTTGTAAAACATTTTTTTGAGATTTTTTTTCAAACTGTTTTTCCCTATTTTCTTCTTTTGGGGAAAGAGTTTTCCTATTTTCTTTCATAATGCACCTTTGCTTTATAAGACCAACACATCTTCCAAGTTTCATGCTTCTAGGACTAATGGTTTAGGCTGTGCGTTGATTTTTCTTTAAACGATTTTTCCCCTTTTTCTCCTCTTCGGGAAATAATTTTCCAATTTCTTTTCTTAGTACACCTTTACGTTATAAGAGGAACATACCCTCCAAGTTTCATGCTTCTAGGACTAATGGTTTAGGCTGTGCGTTGATTTTTCTTTAAACCATTTTTCCCCTTTTTCTCCTCTTCGGGAAATAATTTTCCAATTTCCTTTCTTAGTACACCTCTACGTTATAAGAGGAACATACCCTCCAAGTTTCATGCTTCTAGGAGTAACGGTTTAGGCTGTGCGTTGATTGTCAGTCAGTCAGTCAGTCAGTCAGTCAGTCAGTCAGTCAGTCAGTAACGAAAGAGTTTTATATATTTAGATATATATAGAGATATATATAGCTGATATATAATCGCCTGTTGTCCAGTCTGGTTTTCCTCAGGTTGATGATAATGATGACCTACTTAGCTTAAAAGTACGACAGTATCAAGAGTCTGTTAAAACTCAAATGTGTACACTCTAAATATTCATAAAAGCTTTGACAAAAATGCCCGCGCGTATCCGTATTAGGGTCTGGCTACACTTTCAATGTTACGTATTTTTGTTTGAATAAATAGTCTCAGATCCCGCTATACAACGACCGTCACCAAGCCGTTTAATGTATGAAATATAAATATAATTATTCTGGACTGAATTTTTTTTAGACAAACCTAACATATTTAATTGAATATAAAATACTTTTCATCCAATAATAAGCACGGCGACGCCGACGGTTGTTGTATGGTGGAATCCTATTCTAAAATGTTTGTCAAAATTTACAAAATCTTTTTTGTTTTGGTTTTCTCCGTAATAATGACGGCACTCACAGTATCTACTTCATATAATGTATATCCGTGAAAACCTAAAGTTGGCTTTCTGGTCTCTGGACAAGATAGTTTTGTTTAAAGTACGAGTATATTGCGTAATAAAACCGCTTGGTGCCAACGCGTTGTAAATCATGATTTGTACAAATGAGATTGACCGTGTAGCTGGGCCTTTACGCTGCTGGAGTATTTAAATACCGCGTGCTTGCACTGTTGAGAAATACTTTCTGGATCTAAATATATAACTGAAACATACTGACCGACTATTTAGTCATAAAATTATATTCAACTTCCTTCTTGTAATCTTATCCTGTTTTATATAACGAGCCGATGGAACAAGCATATGACCCACCAGATGTAAAGTGGTAACCATCGCTAATAAAAAGCATTGCCTTGTAGGTCACGCACTGATGCTCTGCCCTGCGTCCATCAACAGACGAAACTATATCGTTTTAATAATAAGGTTTCTAATAGGTATTCATCATCATCATCAAACTATACCAGTTCTCTGCTGGACGTAGGTCTCTCCCAAGACGCACCACTGAGCCCGGTCTTCGGCTCTTCTCCTCCAGTGCTTGCCAGCTACATATCGCAGATCGTCGCCCCACCTTGCCGGAGTGCGTAATAGGTATTGGTAACATTTAAAAGCAAATAAATATTCGAAGTACTTTGACCAGTCAATAAAGACTAGATATAGATTCTATAGATACCCTATAAGTTTACACAAACATGACATCTATACCTTATAGCGTTCCGGTTCCAGGGTTGGCACGTAGCCATAAGTGCGGTTATTCCGGGCATCGACCTTATTCCTATCAGTCAGTGGGAACAATACGTGTTTGTGGTGCTACAAATTAATAATTAAATAGATTATTATGTTTGGACGTGACGTAAAATGCTTTCAAAATGATATTTGAATGAGTTTCAGCTTCTTCTCCATATTTTTTTTGACGTGACAACGTCTTAAAATTCGATGGAGCTGACTGCACGCACGAAAAAACATGACTCATGCGGCGTTAACTCGCTCTGAGACGTTCCATTTAAGGCTTGAAGTGCAAGCGAGAGCGCGGACCGAGCGGCAAAGAGGCAATCGGCCTCCGCGTTCGGCAGCGTTCGACATCCTGTCTCTCTCCTACTTGAGTGAGCGATGCGTCCGCGTGGACAGCAGTATGACGTTGTCACGTTCAACTATCGTCAGTAAACCGATTTTACAGACAACCGTTTTTTTTTAGATTCTTTTCTAAATTAAAACTAATCGGTAGTTGTCTCGAATATTTAAATCCTTTATTTTCTTTCTTTTTGATCCAACGGTGCACAAAAATGTTGTCATTGAAATTATACTTTATTTTGATAACACAAAAAATATATCGACAAAATTTTAAATCTTTGACCGTGCCATCCAAGATTTTCGTTGCCCTTTTTCTTATTTATTTTATGTTCTGATGTATGATACTAGGGAGAAAATAATGTTTTTTTTCTCATTATTATATCCTAAGTAAACAGACGGCGACCTTCGCAGAATGTAGACTTCTTTGTAAAATTTACTAGCGACTACACTCGGCCCATATTTCTAGGTTATGGTCAACTGGGGACCACCTACACGATTACTACTTTATTTGATTAGGAGCTCGTTGGGCCAGCGTTGGGACTGGGTTAGTCAACCCAAAGCTGTCCCCAAATTATCTGAAACGACCCTCAATGACCCCAATATAAATGATCATCATCATCGAAAACAATCGCCTTTTTTTGCAATAAATGGTATGGTAGTGGCGTCATCCTCTGATCCTAAGATTTTGGTAACCTACATTTTTTATGTTTCAAAAAAAAACTTTGCATTGTCAGTAGGTAGGCGTTTTCGTTTTCCTTCACCGTTTATGAGTGATAGTAACTTACTTGTAAGTATTTTATTCGTACTAGTCTGTAAAAAAAACTTTATGTTCAGTGTGCCAGAAAGTTATAGTCACGAGATTTTTTCTGTGTTATTTCATTGTTTCTGCCACAATGTAAGTAAATAATAATTTAATATACTTTTAAAATAAACCAAGAAACAATAACGACATCTACTTTCTAACGTTGTTAAAAAACAAGTCTTGTATCGTAAAACAAGGTAACGAAGTTAAATAAAATGGTTGTTTGTGGTAAAAAGTGAATCAAATTGAATAACTTAAAAAAATCGCTAGGGCACTTTATAAAACGTATTATTAAATTTCTTGAATATTAGTGTTGTTTTCAAAGGTGACCCCTTTATCCTTGCGGGCGAGTGTATTGAAACCGGTTCCCTGAAAGAAATATAAAGCAGCACAAAAGATTTAAAAACGAAAAGCAAGAAAATTCCAGAGAACAATTTATCTCGACCTGAGATTTACTACAGTTTTTTAAACGGAGCATTTGGAAGAACCCCGAAGTAACTCGTGCTGCTTTTTAAATTACAAATAAAAACTGTCTTGCTAAAAGGAGTTGAATGCTGTAGTATTTGAAAAACGTGGTTAACCTTTTAAAATACGAGTTGGTATTTTAAAAAGATATAAAAATGATGCCTAGATGGGAATAACTGAAGTCCAGACTCAGTAGCACGCTATGCACCTACATATTATGTCTAGCAGTGGACGATGAGAGAAGCGTAAAATATGTTTTTGTATGATAAAAACTGGTGGAATAATCAAATACCATAAGACTAGCAGACGCACGGCTTAGTACCATCCATACCTGGTTAGCATACCACCCATTTGCTCTAAACGTTTTGGTTCTACCTTTATTATGCGAACCTCCAGGAAATGGAACTCATTAAAGAATAATTATTAAGAATAGGTGTCTTCTAGACCATCCTGCTCTATCGGCTATATCGTCGCTTACCATCAGGTGAGATTGTAGCTAAAGGATGGTATATATTATCATGTAAAAAACATGAACCGCCTTCTTAACTGCCGTGGCTTGGCATGAAAGTTATGTAGCTCCTCAATTTTTTTTTGTTTTCGTTGTGGGAGAGGTGAATACAAAATGTATCATTTTTCTATAGACCTAATAACAAAATATTGAATGGAGCTATTTGTTTTTCCCACTTATAACAGTCGCTTTGCCTCTCAGAGCACGTCCACTCTGTGCCGTAAAATCACATGCTTATAATTGCACCGACATCCACGCTTATCAAATCGGATCATAACAGTTCGCGGAATAGGTAATTGCTAACGTCAACATCATTATTTGTGATTTCTACCCACTCTTCAACAAAATTGTTATCAATTTACCCCTACTTATATTTACCCAGACATCTATAGAGATAGCTTTGGGAGTTTCAATACGTGATAGAATCGGATATATCCTGAATCGTAGCGTGTGCTGTCTATGAAACTTTTGCTTTTGTATTGCCTACGTTTCACTAAGAGAGAATGGCACCACACTGGAACTTCACTGCTATTTTTAACCGAATTCCAATCAAAAAGGAGGAGGTTCTCAATTCGGTTGTATTTTTTTTATTTTTTTGTTACCGCATAACTTCGTCATTTGTAAGCCGATTTGAAAAAATATTTTTTATCTGAAAGGTACTGCTTTCAGATTGGTTCCATTTTAATTTTATTAAAATCGGTGTTGCCATTTTTTTTAAATAATTTTTTTAATGTTTGTAACTGCATGCCTTCGTCATTTATGAACCGATTTAGAAAATTATTTTTTTATTTGGAAGGTTATTCTTACGTCCAGATTGTCCCAAACAAATTTGATTAAAATCGGTTTAGCCGTTTGACAATGAAGTCGGTTTCTCAAGTTTTTTAAACTTATAATTATTATTACAGTTTGGTAAAACACTAAAACGGTTTAGGCTTGGTCGCTTGGAACTGGAACCGAGACTACCCTAGCTTTAGGAGAATATGGAATCCGCAGAAAAACAACTGGATCTGTCTGGCCATGTCCTATGTAGCCGACAACCGATAAGAAATAACCTGGCATGGCAATCAATTACTGGAAGACAAATAGGACGCTCCTTCATGCGGTTTTTATTTACTTACGGGGTTTCATGCGGTGGACCGATTACATTGTAAAGATCGTGTCTGACTTATGTGGAGAAGGCTTAAGGGCCCGTGGAAGACGAATTTTCATACAAACGTAATACCAAAATCTTATACCTTTAAACGAGAAAATCTTGTATATATATATACATATAATATATATATTTAGGATCTCGGAAACTGCACCAACAATTTACACGAAATTTACTAAACAGGGGTTTTCGGGGGCGATAAATCGATCTAGCTAGGATTCATTTTTAGAAAATGACGAGAAGTTGGTGTTTTGCAATAATCAAACATAAACTCAATATACGACTGTTCCTGCCTACTACATTGGAGCAACTAGTGAGCAACTAACTGCAAGCTAGAAGGCGTTGTTAATTAAAAATATAAGCCAATAAAGATACGACTCTTCCTGACATCTATTGGCAAATAATAATACTATTTTTTTTTTAACCCGAGCGAAGCTCGGTCATACCGGCTCGTGATTACTAATTTAAGCAGATTTTCAATGAAAAAAATGTGTAAAATGCAAATGGTGTGTTTATTTCATTTGAGGTAAGTAATTTAAAATAAAAACTGTTCAGGAACCTAGATAAATACTATACAAATACAATAATTACAGTAATATAGTGAAAATCTGCTTAAATTAGTAATCATTTTGGTATTACGTTTGTATGAAAATTCGCCCTCCGCCGGCCTCTTTAAATCGTTATTCATGGAAATGTATGGCTTAATTTGCAGCAGTGGACTTCTTCAGCGTGATGATGTGATTTCTAAAGGTGAAAAATAAACTAAAACACTCGTAAAGTAATATAACGATGAGAATCGAGCAAGTTTCAAACCCACAACCTTCGAACAAAGATTAAGTAAAAAGGCTTTTACGCCCTATTTTTTACTCCATTCATTGTTTGTTCTTTCATAATAGGTTTTTATCAAGTTGAAGGGTCTAAGTGAAAAGTTCAGCGCAGGTAAGAAAAGTGAACATTTTCGTGAACGCTATAGGAGTTTCTAATAAAGATATGCAGGTTTTCTTTTGAAACAATAGCATGGGAATTTTACGATTTCATTTGTACAGAAGAATACAGTAGGTCTACCACAAGCTCTGTCTGGCTCTGTCGCTGGCTCTGGTTTTGAGTTTGTGTGAGTGCTCACCAGTGCATTATACTGTGAGTGTGACGTTTTGACGTAGGATTTATTTAATCAACACTCATAAAACCAGAGCCAGAGACAGAGCAAGACAGAGCATAGGGTAGGCCTACAGATCAAGTTACATAAAAATAAAGAAAACAAAGCAAACTTGAAAAATAGAAGAAAACTGCGGGCTTGTTATAAAGAAACCAAAAAATCCTCAGACTTGGGAAGCAGAAGTGTAACCATCTTAGTGCACTGAACGGGAGCCAGACAAAATAATTTTCTTATCATACAATATTCAGTCACGCCCTAATCCTATTTCCATCCAAGAAAATAGTTTTACGGGTGCTGAATTATTTACACAAGCGTTTACATACAATTTGTTGATGTTATACGACTTTGGAATTTGTATGAGCTAGCGGCCTAAGCCTTCCTACGGTGCGTGGTTCTGCAGATCATCACGCACAGCCAACGATGACGCACGGCAACGCACACAGAAAGGGCTCCTGTGCTACCGCGCACCTCGGCGCACGAGACCGTTCCCATGGTGTGTCGTGCGAGCTGATCCGCCTCCGTGCGCGATATCACAGACCGGTGGAAAGGGGCTATAATGCTGACTTCCTACGGTGCGTGGTTCTGCAGATCATCACGCACAGACGACGACGACGCACGAGACCGTTCCCATGGTGTGTCGTGCAAGCTGATCCGCCTCCGTGCGCGATATCACTCACCGGTGGGAAGGGGCTATTAGAGGTTGAATAAAATCATGAGGATTGCATAAACGGCTTCAATGTCCTACACAAATGAGATGTTTCATAGAACTATGGAGCATACGCCAGGTCTTTGTACATCAGTCTTAAATACCGCTTAGCAATGTAGAATTCGTTTTGAAATGTTATTTTTCTTCAATTTTACTTCGTTTGGTTGTACATAGATATTTTCTTGGTCAAAAAGAGCAACACAACGCATACCCAAAACATGGCGAATCGACATGACATGTACGAGAAGTAGTAGAAATATCATTTTGACAACTAAAAGTAACACACTAAAGGGCGCTCCACATTCTCGCAAGAATCTCGCGAGAACGCGAGAAAATCGCGAGAACGAGAGAGTGGAGCCTTGCTTCTCGCCTGTTTCTCGCGGTGTTTCTCGCGTTCTCGCGAGATTCTCGCGAGAATGTGGAGCGCCCTTAAGTGCCGAGTCGAGTTTTTAACAGAATAAAAAGGTTGTATGATAAATTGGACACCATGGAGGTAAAAGTAAATAGGTTTAATGGTGTTTTTAATTCACAAACTTAGTGCACATTTGCACAAGATGCTCTAAATTCAATTTTACCTATATACCCTCTAGCGGATAAAACGGCTTTTGCACACATATCGAAGAGCAAAAATACGCTTTCCGAGATGGAGGAAAGAAAAAAACTAAATACCTTCTAAAATAATTCAATCAGCACCAAAATCTCTACACTAACATCCCAAGTTAAGTCGGAAGTACTTGAAACTTCTTAAACATCGACCCTTTGTGTAAGGTTTCTAACTTTAATTAGAAATACCTTCTAAAGTTTTGTCATCCCTAAAAACTATGTCCGTCTTTAACGTGGGGATTGTAATAAAATAAAATAAAACAGTTAAACATAAATTAAATAAATAAATATTGTGGACAATCCACACACCACTATCTGGCCCCAAACTAAGCAGAGCTTGTACTATGAGAACCAGATACCTGATATATGCATACTTAGAATACAATATAACACCCAGACAGAGAACAAATATCTACGATCACCACACACATATTTGTTCTTGGTGGGGATCGAACCCACGACCTACGGCGCAGAAGGCAGAGCTACTACCAACTGAGCTGAGAGGCCAGTCTACCGATGCCTAAGGCAGAAAAACAACAGCAAAAGCATTTTGAGGACTGTTGCGGACAGCTGGATGTCTCGACTATGGAAGTGCTTTGTGCTGAGGACGTTAGATGGAAGAATTTATTTCTCCCATTGATTGTCCATAGCACTTGCCTGCGCCATGCTTGCTGATTTTTAAGTGTTTTTAAAGCGGCTGGTAGTCGGGCCATATTTTCACTGCAATATGTGGCAACTATTGGTGTCCCTGTTTAACATGTAAGTAAGAGAGGGACACCAATAATAGTTGCCGGCCACAAATTGCAGTAAAAAATATGGCTCTAAGAGCCGCTTAAGGTAACGGTTTTTATTTTTTGAAATGTGTGTACTATGGATTTATGTGTCAAAACTATTTTTATTTTATTTTAAAAGGTATGGTGGCCGTGAAATGACGGTCGCGGTTTTCTTAGCATCAAAATAGCAAGTACAAGACCCTGTTATTCCTAGTTAGACAATGAAATCCATTGTCCCACTATTTCCCAGTTAAGTATGGTTTGGCTTTATGATCTTCCGAGGTTCTTGGTTGATTGAAGATTCGGAGATAGGACACAACGGGGTGATTACCTAGTTCTAACCCCCAAACCCCCGGATTAGAAGGTCACGGGGTTGAAGCCTTTCGTTCAGAAATCTATTTTAAATATATTAAGTACCTACCAAAAATTAAATATATAAAAATAAAAAATAAAAAAAATAAAAATATATTAAAATAATATAATTATTATTTTAATATATTTATTTTTATTTTATTTATAGTTTGTTTTATTATATTTATAATTTGTTTTAAATATATTTAGTAGTGTAGTAAGTGTTATTATTTTTTAAGTACCTAGTTTAAGACAGACGTGTAATAATAAGCTGTAAATAAAGTATTTTTCATTTTCATTTTCATTTTTTTCATTTTTTCATTAGATTATTTCCCAAACAGATTTCGAATGTTACTATAACTATTTTGAGGTGACCTTCAATCTTTGACGCCTTTGTTAGAGCTTGTGCTATGGGAACCAGACCGCTGATATAATAATAAGTAAACACATGTTTTTTGTAAATTCATTCTTAGAATACAATAGAATACCCAGACAGATTTTGATTGTTACTATAACTATTTTGAGGTGACCTTCACGCTTTGACGCCTTTGTTAGAGCTTGTACTATGGGAACCAGGCTGATATAATAATAAGTAAACACATGTTTTTTGGAAATTCATACTTAGAATACAATAGAACACCCAAACAGATTTCGAATGTTGCTATAACTATTTTGAGGTGACCTTCAAGCTTTGTCGTGTTTGTTAGGCGTTTGTTACCACTTGACATTAGGTGGGCCCTAAGTAGTTTGTTCTTAATATTTATTTTACCTACCACAATCCGTGGTAGGTACAGTTATACGCATGAAAAGCATTACTGTATGAAGTTAATTTCGCATTAACAAAGCAAATAAGAGACGATCTTATCAACAAATTTATTTATTATTTATTTATTTATTCTGAACCATCTCCGCAATGTTAACGATGTCGTCGGTCCATCGAGTGGATGGGCGCCCTAAATTTAGTCTTCTGGTTCGTGGTCGCCATTCGAGAACCTCTATTTTCTAATGGCGCTGGATATTTTTCATTTATTTTAATCAACAAAAACCTTGTCTTCGAGTGTCGGTACCTATACATGTAAAAAAACATAATATTTACAACTTAATAAATTTATATCCAATAAAAAAACATTATATTTGTTTAATATTTAATTAAATCTTTCTCTAAACTAATTAACTAAAGATCCTGTTACTAATATTTAAGCAAGTTCTGTTTCTGTAGATTTTGTCTGTACGGATTCATTTAAATCTGAAAGTTAAACTTAAATATTTGTTTGAATATTAAGTTTAGCTAGTCTATGGATTTGATGTTTGTAATGTACAGTGAACGCAGAGTGGCGGCGATAGTGTCGCAACCGGTCCCAGCCCACTCGAGGACAGCGTCATTGCTAGCGGAGCGAGCGCTTCACTTTACTTTGGAGCGCCGCGCCAGGCACAAGGCCTCTCTTAGCATTGAATCTGTCAAGTTCACCGTACTGTACCTACCTACCTTTCAAAAAGATTGTATCTACCTACCTTAAGTTCTGCAATAAAACTATACACCTGTACTTTACTGGTTTGCCTGAGTACCCTGGAAGATGGACCATATACCCGGAGCGCCATCTACGGCTACGCCCACGCTAGTGCCGACATCAGATGTGGGATCAACTCAGGCACCAAGTTTGTCCGATACCCCGTGGAAGCAGCTACTGGACCAGCAGAACTAGAATATGCTTCGCTTGATTGAAGCCATGCGATCACCGGCAAATCAACCAACGACGACAACCCTACCCGCATTCGATCCTGATCAACCCGATGCAAGTCCACGTGCCTGGTGCTCAACGGTGGAAATCTGCCTCACTGAACGACCCTTGGAAGGTGGAGCTTTGATCATCGCCCTAAGCAAATCTCTGAAAGGTACCGCATCCACATGGCTTTCCCACGTGTCTCACACCGGCATGACCTGGATGAACTTCAAGGAGATATTTCTATCACGCTACGACTGCGCCGAGACATGTGCTGCAACCATTATTAACACCAACAACAGCAGGCCAAAAGATGGAGAAAGTCTTGCATCATACGCAACTCGACTGATTACGTCACTCATGGCCAAGTGGAAAGACATGGATACCGAAGAAATTGCCGTCTCGTATGTGCTTGCACATCTCTCACAAATTGACGGTAGGATTAATCGATTGGCGTTTACGACGGAAATAAAATCAAGAACGAAGTTAGTTCAAGAAGTGCAAGCTTATTCGATGAAGAGAAAACAAGAACGTAGCCTAGACAACTTCACAATTGAAAAGCATACGAAACTGAACTCTAATGGCAACTCTAGCATCAACGACCTGAAGATACAATGTCATTATTGCCACAAGTTTGGACACAAGGCAATAGATTGCCTCACACGAAAAGATAAGCTTGAGCTTGCCAACGGATCATCGACTTCAGTTTCTACTCCAAAGGACAGCAACAAGGCTGTCATTTGCTACCACTGCGGGGAGAGAGGGCACATCGCACTGCGCTGCACGACAACAGGTGGCGCCATCGCGTCTAGCGCACCTGGCGGCGACGCTATCGGTGGCGGCAGCAGCGGCGGGTCAACTTTTTCAAAATTGACAGCGTGTTACAATAATTAGGTCAGTCATACCCATTTTGTTCTGATAGTGGGACCGAATGTTCTTTTGTTTCTAACCTGATTGGCGATGGAGTGATCACGGAAATGCGATTTGAAAATACTTGGCGAAGCGAGAGAACAAGCGATCCACATCAGAATTGAAAAAACAAAAGGCTTAATTTATCAAATCACTATTTGGTAGTCATCATTGTCATCATCAGCATAAGTTCAATAGCTGGGCATATGCCCCTCTAACACATTTCTACGAGAAAAACGATTGTGGGTATGCACAATTGTGCATTCACCGATTTCACATGATTTTTATAATGTCGTCGGTCCATCATGCTCACAAAGGTCAAACTTTGTATAGCGATCCATGGATATCATTCGATTTGATTAGGAAAAGTTTGATATTGTAAGAAAGATGCTTCAAAGTGAGCTCGACGCTTCAGACGTACCTGCTTGATTCAGATACGGAATGTCCCACTGAGTGTACTTTTGTGAGAACGCGTAACCACACATAGCATGGCTAGGTACGAGTACCAACGTAATTTGATGTTTCGGTTACATTGCTCATTTCAGTCGTAGCGGTAACTGCGATTCATACGTGAGTCGTTCAGGGCGCGATGCGCGGCTGAAGGGGTAGTGCTGGCCTGGGTCTTGCATAGACTACTGCGTGTATTGGGTCATTGACCGCTGGTGTTATGGGTCCGTGGCGACCGCTTTCTTTTTGTCGTGCGACAAATTGAAATGTGCTGCCGAGCAGCTGGGCCATGATCGTGTATGTGTGTGTGTAAATTTAATTTGATAACTGTAAAATTTTATTTGAAATTTGGTGATTTGCATCACGAATTGAAGCATCCTTTCTTGTTTGCATTTTGTGTTGAAAACCCGTAAGTCAGGTTAGGCCGAGCCTGAATGTTTACTCCAGTTGTGTTTCACTTGTTACAGGTACACACGAGGACGCGTGAGATGCCAGGATAGCCGTGTCGGAATATTAAGTTTAGCTAGTCTATGGATTTGATGTTTGTAATGTACAGTGAACGCAGAGTGGCGGCGATAGTGTCGCAACCGGTCCCAGCCCACTCGAGGACAGCGTCATTGCTAGCGGAGCGAGCGCTTCACTTTACTTTGGAGCGCCGCGCCAGGCACAAGGCCTCTCTTAGCATTGAATCTGTCAAGTTCACCGTACTGTACCTACCTACCTTTCAAAAAGATTGTATCTACCTACCTTAAGTTCTGCAATAAAACTATACACCTGTACTTTACTGGTTTGCCTGAGTACCCTGGAAGATGGACCATATACCCGGAGCGCCATCTACGGCTACGCCCACGCTAGTGCCGACATATTTGTATAAAGATCTGATAGGCTTGATGAAGCTAAAGTACTAAAACTTACTAAAGAAAGATATTAATAAATCAGGAGATATTAGCTTTCAATGGAACTTGTTAGAAGATTCTCTGAGACGCGCTTAAATCTTAAATCCTTACATTACATTGATTGGCCTCTCAGCTCAGTTGGTAGTAGCTCTGCCTTCTGAGCCGTAGGTCGTGGGTTCGATCACCACCGAGAACAAATATTTGTGTGGTGAACACAGAAGTTTGTTCTCTGTCTGGGTGTTATATTTTATTCTAAGTATCTATTTACAAAATTAAAATGTATTCAAGTATTATATCAGCTATCTGGTTCCCATAATACAAGCTCTGCTTAGTTTGGGGCTAGATAGTGTTATGTTCAATTGTCTGTAATATTTATTTACTTATTTATTGGTTTAGAACAAGTGACACGACAAGAAGAATAATAAATAAATAAAATACTGTGGAAAATCTACACAACATTATGTAGCTCTAAATTAAGCAGAGCTTATACTATGGGAATCTGACAGCTGGTATATTTATATAAATTTTTTTGTATATACTTAACTTCGAAAACAATATAACACCCAGACAGAGAACAAACATCGGTTTTTCCTACACAAATAAACAATTATTTGTTTCTCGGTGGGGATTGAACCCACGCCCTCCAGCGCAGAAGTCAGAGCTTCTACTAACTGAGCTATGAGGGCTGTCAATATTATGTTATAGTATATAGTAAAATAGAACTTATTGAATCGAAAAAAGAAATAAAACGCTAGGACAAGTGAATTTACAGAATTTCCTCTCTAATACCACATATTAAGGTCTCATTTCCTTCAATCGAAGCCAATCGGACGGTCCAAAAGCATTACCGTTCTTCTGCAGTCGGGTAAACACAGAGCAAACAACATATATTTTGAACAATACGCATTCGGTCCGTCAGGTTCCAACTTGGCGAAAACAACAGTGTCTAAAGTCCTATCCACACTGTCAAGCCAGTTCGAACTTGATCAAACTGCCTGAAGTTCTAGAATTCGTTCTGAGATGAACAACTGTTGTAGGATTATGTATGATATTAACAAAATCCACAGTTTTTAAGGTGTGCAAAATGTATCTTATAATTTTACAGGTAATAACGGATATATTTTTTTTGGTATTTGTCATCTAAGACAAATAAATGGCTCCACTCATATTTTTCGTATTACGAACACGAAAAATGGTTTGATCACACTGAGAATCCAAAAACATGTGTTAGGAATAAAAGCGTAAAATATTTCAATTTTGTGTTGATTTAATTCAAATTTTCAAAACATTGACGCACTTCAGGAATTTTATTTTGAAACCATTTTTTTTAATGCACTAGCAGATGGAACAAGCTAAGTGGTAACCATCGTCTTTATCAAAGCATTGGCTCGTAGGTCACGCACGTCCGGAACGTGCCCTATGATGCCATGCCCTGCGTCCATCAACTTGAGGCATACAGTTCAACATCACGTGCTAGTAATTTTACCATATCCATAAGTGACAGTAACCACGTCCTGACAGATAAGCTGTATCTTTCTTTACCGGGGCTTGACAGTTTATTTGAAATAAGTTTGACAGTGCAAATGAGCCTTAAGATTTCTTCAAAACATTTCCACGGTAAATTCTTTACCCCTTTTCAAAGCGAGCTAACAGAATAGGTGAAAGATTCGACCAGCCAAGCGGTAATCCAACAAAGGTATCTTTACAAGTTACCAGTAACTGGTGAATCATCTGTGGTTGTGGTTCTGTTCGAGTTTGTGCTCAATATCTCAATTTCCTGGCAATTGGTTTTTGATATAGAAGTAGTGAGATTTGAGGGTTCGTACTCATGACGATTAACGGTCGAAATATTGATCAATCACTGGCGTTTTGTGAACGTGTTTTCAGAACGGTTATCACTATCAGTCAATGGACTACGTAGCGGGTGCGTAGCAGGTACATAGCAGGTGTGTAGCGGGTGCGTAGCGGGTACGTAGCGGGTGCGTATCGGAGGTTTACTTATTACTATGTTTTGAGCTTTTTGACGTGATATCGTCTTATAATTCGATAGAGCCGGCTGCACGCACAAAAAAACATGACTCATGCGGCGTTACCTCACTCTGAGGTGTTCCATTTAAGGCTTGAAGTGCAAGCGAGAGCGCGAAACGAGCGACAAAGAGGCACAATCGGCCTCCGCGTTCGGCAGCGTTCGACATCTGTCTCTCTCCTACTTGAGTGAGCGATGCGTCCGCGTGGACAGCTGTATGACGTTGTCACGTTCAATTATCGTCAGTAAACCGACTTTACAGACAACCGATTTTTTTTTGTGGTAAATGATAGCTGTAACAATGTTTGGTAAGAATGATCATCGTTTGCGATAAGTCGTAGCCGTAGATAAGGGTAGCTGAAATGACTAACAGTAAAATCGCCTGTTTTATGATATTTTGCCCTTGAACTCTCGTGGACTTACACCGCACGTTAAAACGTACACGTGTTTTATGTTACTTCTTAAAAACGTATAAACCTGTTTTTGCACCCTTGGCACGTCTGGCACTTTTACCATAACATGGGTTTATTTTTACGAGATGTTTTTGACCTCAACGCCTACGATTAAATTTTGCATATAAGAACTTGAAAGACAGTAAATCAAAGTCAAGATCAAAGTTTTTTTGTATAAATATTTCTGAAGGAATAAGCATAAACACCCACCTGTAGGCCTACCACGAGCACTGTCTGGCTCTGTCTCTGGCTCTGGTTTTCAGTCTCTGCGAGTGTTGACTAAATAAATCCTACGTCGAAATGTCATACACACAGAATATTACACTGGTGAGCACTCACACAGACTCAAAACTAGAGCCAGAGACAGAGCTTGTACAGATTTTAAGTGGTCATGCAATTATACATAAGGGTATGAGTTTAAATCAATAAATACTGTAGACAATCAATACACTATGTAGCCCCAAATTAAGCAGAGCTTATACTATGGGAACCAGCTGATATAATACTTTTACTTACTACTACTTACTTCACTACTTACTTTTTTATTGTTTTATGTCTTGTCGTGTACAGTTTGTATAAATAAACGATTTTCTTTCTTTTTTCCACTATGCCAGTACTCTCAAAACGGTGAAGGAAAACATCGTGAGGAAACCGGCGTGTCGTAGAACCTAAAAAAGTTCGAGCAACATGTGTCAAGGGTCACGCAAAAAGGGCCCACCAGCGGCCTACTTGCGGAAAAACCAGCCCGCACATCAAGTGCGGATGATAAAAATTTGCCGAATTTGCCGAAACCTACGGCGCAGAAGGCAGAGCTACTACCACTGAGCTAAGAAGCCTGTCAAAACTTGCCTTATGCATAGAACAGTCCATCAACTTGAGGCATATAACCCTCTGTAACTCATGACCTATAATTTTTTGTGTTTATTTGTTTCTTAATAATTGGAAAAAAATAAAATACACGTGTTTCAGGTTTTTTTTTTTATTTCTCATAAATTTGGAAAAAACAAACAAAAATATTCAAACAAAATAACTACGCTTCGCCTAAAAATGTAGCCTACAGGCAACAACTTTTTAGCATAAATTCCTAGAAAATACGTGAAATTGGGTCAAAATCAATATTATACAATGAATCAATTAATTTGAAACGCTTACCTCTTCACTGTTTCAATATAAAACACAAAACACACGAAAAACTACCTATTTTTTATTATTTTTTGAATCAGAGCCAGTCCAGACTTGTCGTTAGTACCCACTGTCGAGTAATGAACTTCTACTTACGACATACGGCGCCATCTAGTTGTGTTTCTAGATACTAAATTCTCTAACTGTGAGTGTATATGACAGGCTACAGTGAGTGATTACGTTGTAGAACCGATTCTTTGAATTTGAACGACGATCGAACGGTGTGTTGCCTACAGTCTACAGTATGCTACAGAGGGATAAGGTTAACTCTGGAGATCCGCATAAGCTATGTACTTTTCATAGTAAAGTTCTCCTTAGAGAATTTAATCAAATATCTAAAATTAGCTATATCCAACATGCCAGATATGTTCCGACTGTCCGTAATTAACTTAGTCGGCCTCATCCGGCCAAAATTCGTCGATACTCGAGCTTGGCCAAATTAATTGCCTAATTGGATCACGTACCAAGTATAGTTAGCATCACAAGTTTATGACTAACCCGGAATTGGAAATTGTCGTTTCAGATTCTGGCAATTAACTCAATAGTAATGAACTAATTAAGGGGCGGACTGCCGTCGATGACCTTATCACTCGCACACTTTGACCTTTTAAAAGATATAAAAACACTTAACCTATAATATCGTCCCATAGCGTTCTTTTCATGTCCAGCTTAAACACCAATTTTTAATAATTAGTAATATACCTACCATCTTTTCCTATTTGCTTTAATTAATTGACAGTCGGAGCAGTTTTTATTATTTTTACAGCTTTTTTTTAGTATATATTTGAGTTTTATTAAAAAACATTATCGACGGTTTAATCATCTTTTCATCGAAATAATTTATTCAACCATTTAAATTATAACTTTTTATTGATTTACTACACTTACATAAGGAAATCACAAAGATTTTTTGAATGTCCCAAAAGATTCCTCTTGGTACGTGGCTGCGCTGACCGCTGCGCCATCGGATCCTAATCACACTCGACGAATAACTCTTAAGGACTCGTCCGGCACTAACACTATAAAACGTTTAGGACATTATAAAAATCTTTCAGTAAACACTATAAAATCAATAAAAGTTATGAAAAAGCAAGGTGGCATTATTTCTCGTCGATTCAACTGAAGGCAACGTCGGTTATCGTGAGTTTTATTAAAAAACATTACCGACGGTTTAATCATCTTTTCATCGAATTAATTTATTCAACCATTTAAATTATAACTTTTTATTGATTTACTACACTTACATAAGGAAATCACAAAGATTTTTTGAATGTCCCAAAAGATTCTTCTTGGTACGTGGCTGCGCTGACCGCTGCGCCATCGGATCCTAATCACACTCGACGAATAACTCTTAAGGACTCGTCCGGCACTAACACTATAAAACGTTTAGGACATTATAAAAATCTTTCAGTAAACACTATAAAATCAATAAAAGTTATGAAAAAGCAAGGTGGCATTATTTCTCGTCGATTCAACTGAAGGCAACGTCGGTTATCGAACAGATTAGTAGAGCTGACTGTAACGTCAAACCTGTAGATGGAGCCACGGTCGCGTTAGTGCCGAACAGTCCCTAAAAGTTATTCGTCGAGTGTCTTTTGGGACATTATAAAAATCATTTAATTTATGTATTTAAATTAATAAATTACACTTCTTAGATGTAATTTAATAAAGAACCAGAATATCATTTACTTTAAATAAATAAATATTATGGACAATTCACACAATACTATATAGCCCCAAACTAAGCAGAGCTTGTACTATAGGAACCTGATAGCTTACATAACATTTATATACATTTTTATTATCATTTGCTATTATGCTGACCGTACGAATCAGGGCAGTGGTTTTAGTGGTCACTCTAAAAAGCCTCGTCGGTAGTAAGCGATGAACCCTTTTTCATAATTCCGAGACCGCATCGTGTCTGTAATTTATGTTTTAGATCAAAATTGAAACGGTATTTATTTAATAAAATACACTAATAATAAAGAATCACTTTGAAACGTGTCAGAAAATAAGTGAATCTAGAGTCTAGATTCGCCTTGCTTTTTGTTTGTTTTTGCGCTTTTTGTAGTACAAGCTCTGCTTAGATTAGGGCTAGATAGTGTTGTGTGGATTGCCCACAATGTTTAGTATTTATTTTATCATTTACTTTTTTAAGCTCGGCAGGAATAGTCTAGAATCTAGAAAAATTTGATAGAAAAAATTGTATGTCTAGTTAGCCTGTCTGTATGTATTTCTTCTTTAGCAAAATCAATTCTTAAATATTTAGTTTTAATATTGCTTATTAAAAGACGAACTGTGTGAAAGATGACATGGATAAAAGAGGAGTGAATGCAGAAATGGCGGTTGACAGAGGGAAATGTAGGAACAAGACATTTTGTGCCATCCCCACATGAAGTTGGATAAGGGCATCGGGCAGGAAGAAGAAGAAGAAGAAAAAGAAGCAGTATTGCTTTAATAACTCTACAGATACATACACAGAAATAATAAGAAAAAAGCTCCCACTTCGTAAGCCAAATACAAGTTAAAAAAAAGAAAATAAAAGCACGTATCACGTATTTCAACCAAACGTGCTAATAGCAGAAAACTGCTCTTAAAATTTCAAGTACAACCATGCTAAAGTAAATACGAAAACGTTGTTCTAATTAAGTTCAAAACCCACCCTGAGGGTTGTAAGCGTTGTAGATGGTCTGGCTTCAGCACTGTGGCAAGCTGGCAGTGTAAAATGAGCTTTATTGCACTCCATTTAGATACAATTTAGAAATTGTATTAAGCTTGGTGCAATTTTTCTCATACTTGGAGCTTGTGGACTGATTTTCGTTCAGCCACAAACAGGATTTTTTTTCCATTGTCCTTTGCGCGAACTACGTCAGTGCAGTTTGTGTTTTTGAGGAAAGAAAACTTGTTACGGCATATTGCAAAAATGCAGTGATGGGGGTAGTATATACACATTGCCATGGCAGTGTCCTCAAGTTGATGGACGCAGGGCAGTGCATGTCTTAAAACATATTTTTAAATACAATATTATGGCTCACCTGATGCTAAGCGGTCATCACCTAAAACAAAGCATTTCCTCGTAGGTCTCGTACGACAAGAACGAAAGGCGTTGTTTAAAAAAATATATGTTTTAAGACATGTTGGTTTCCTCACGATTTTTACCTTCACCGTTTGAGTTACCGTACTACCCTCCGAGATACAGTTTTTTAAACTAGTTCGGAGTGTATTGCAAATGGGAATCAAACACATACCACCACTTTTGCTTAATGTATCTTTCGATTTATTTTTAGATGCTAGTATACTTATATCATAATAATATTAAACATTCACTTATAAAATCTAAAATGTTAGCTAGTGTAATTAGTAAATAACTAGTTATTAGATTAAGTATTTTAAGTTTTAGTCTAGGCGACTGATCGAAGCGACGCGTGACCCAAGAGCTGGTGGGTATCTGGCGCAGCGTATAAGCATTACTATTCAGCGTGGCAATGCCACCAGCGTCTTGGGGACGCTTCCGTCTGGCACTGATTTGGATTCGTTGAGCTATCTCTAGATCGTTTGTAACGATCTGCAGATAGCTCAACTGTTTCTTGTGTATTTTGTACATTTTGTAAATATTTGTTTAATTGTAAGTTTCTTTGTGTAAATACATGTAGTTTTAGTTAAGTTTCAAAGTTGTTCTGGAATAAAAAATTGAAATGAAATTTGGAAAGATGGAAATTGAAATTGAAGTTCAGTAAAATATATCAGACGAACTGTTCCTTTTTCTTAGAAATATTTTTCTAAATGGAGTGGAATTCTTGCACGTTAGTTTAGAGTACTAGTTGTTCTGTGACCTGGCTTGCGTCGTGTGGAGGGGTGCCAAGAGAGAAGGCTTCATGCCAGGCGCCAACATTTTAACTTTGAATGTAGGTTGTATCTGTAGGTATCCACCTACGTATTTTTGTAGGGATGCTTACTTTTTAACCGATTTTATATTTAAAAGGAGATAAGTTTATTTGTTCATTAAAACAATTAAAAATCGTATCAGAATATTACATCAAACTAAATAATACAATTTATAATTAACAAATAAATAAAATACAATAATAATAACAATGCAACACAAATTAAAATTAAATATTAAGAATTAAAATTACACATAAAACAATTTATATACCTATTGCTATTCTTGATTATTACATGGCAAAAAATAATTAATGAGCATGCTGCTTAGCCATAATCCACCTTTTCACTTTAAATAATTCCTAAATTGAAACGTCCGGAAAAACCTGCCTGTAGAGTTCCACTCCTTGGCAGTTCGTGCTATAAAGTGGAATCAAAACGATTTGTATGAGAATTTGGGATATCTACCACGAATTCTAATTTTCAAATTTTATCATCATCGGTTTAGCCGTTTTGTTTAAACATTTTTTTAATGTGTGAACCTATGTTGAGACTGATCGCCATCGCTATTCGTCATCGCAGATCGCCTAGATGTGCACAAAGCTTAAGGTCTGCAATACCAACACGTCCCAAACTAGATTAGACCACCCCTATAGAACAGCTAAATCTTTTATAGCCTATAAATCTGGCTCGCTGACTTAGGACTCCGATAGCCCAGACTTAAAGCTTTGGATTAGTTTGGAGTTATTATGAGATGTCGTGGTCGTGACTCGTTTGGTTTTAGTATAGGTATGTGAGTCATAATTAAAATAGGGGAATTACCCAAAATACCGTACTTACCGTGCGTAATCTTTTTAGATTACTGTATGTACGGTAATTTGTGTATTTATCTGACATTCAATTTGAATTTGCAAAAAAGTCACTTCAATTTCAATATGAGAATATGTATATTATGAATATTATGAACCTGACCACAATTAATATTAAAAATCTAAAATGGAACGTTTATACATGTATGCGAATTATTGAATTATGTAGTAACTCTGGTATAAGACTACGAGTTCAAAATGGCTGAATACAATCACCAAAATACGCGAAAACCGACATAATACAATAACAATATGTTATTTGTGTCAGTTAAAAATAAGCCCTTTATAGACATAGACATAGACACTCATTTATTTGCTTCTTTGCACACAACATACAATACACAAATAGATGAAAATAAAATACGGGTTGCACTCCGGGAGTGCCGGCAGAAGTGAAAACTTGATTATTAACGTTGAGCATGTTTGATATTTTGGAATGGTTAGGGGGGGCTTGTTTGTTATTTGGCACGCTGTAACATACACGAACATTCGCGCAAGCGCCCTGCGCTGCCTAAACGAAACAGTAGGCCCAGGCATACATTTTCGCCGCGCCGTAGAGAGGGGATAGCTGTCTACTCTCCATCCGTCTTACGCTTTTTCGATCAGGTCACGTGTCCTGACGCGCTGACGCGAGTTTAAGATTTTATACCCATTACAGAAAAAGTGCTCAACGCCGCTAAAGAAGTTTTCACTTCAATAATAAACTCTGAAAATGAAAATAATAATAGTTTATGACACAACAATCGCTGCTTGAAGCTTCCACTTCATATTATTATGCAAGCATACTTTCTTTTTGACTCAGTTTTTTTGTTTAGCTCAGTTGGTAGTAACTCTGCCTTCTGCGCTGGAGGTCGTGGGTTCGATCTCCACCGAGAACAAATGTTTGTATGGTGAACATAGACCCCACTAGGCTGAAGGTGTTTTATGTCAATGTTTTTGTATTTGTATAGGGTACAAGCGTTAGTGAAACGATCCAGAATTAAATTATGGCTCAATAAAAACGGATTTATTGTAGCCGGCGTCATGTTTACTCACGCGCATTAGCGTAAACGAGTAATCTCTATAAATAAAACGCTTATTTATGGCATGGATAGTAAAGTTTTTTAATCAGTAGTAAAGCGTCCTTGAGTTTTAGCTCTGTTTCGTAATGTCTAGACGAGAGGTTCCCAAACTTTTTTTTCTCATAGATCACTCTCAAAAATTTTGCTGGTTCCGGTGGACCCCCTGCTCTCCAGCTACATTTTTACATATTCCCATCGACGAAAAATATGGAGATTAGATCTTACTATGGAAGTTCTTCACTATCGAAACCAGATAAATTTTCAGGGACCCCCGCTTACGAAACGTGAACCCCCATTTTTTGGTCACGCTATCGTAGACCCCCGTGGAGTCTTCCATAGACCGCTGAGGGTCCACCTGGACCATGTTGAGAAGCAATGGTCTTGACCGATATGGAACACGAAAAACAGATCCAAGTATATCTACGGCTACCCACGGCTTCGCTTGCCCCATTCCCGTTACCTTTTCGGGATGAAAAGTGTTATATGTCCGTCTCTTGGTTCTAAGCTACCCCCCCCCCCCACTAATTTTCAGCCAAATCGGTTTAGCTGTTCTTGAGTCATGAAGTGTACACTAACATGACTTTTATATGTATAGATTTGTAGGTGCAAGAAGATCATGCAATAAATGTTAAGGTAAAAATCTGATTATTCTAATCGTTACAGTAGGTCTACCACGAGCTCTGTCTCTGGCTCTGGTTTTTAGACTGTGTAAGTGCTCACCAGTGTATTATACTGTGTGTGTCACTCACACAGACTCAAAACCAAAGACAGAGACAGAGCCAGACAGAGCTTGTGGTAGGTCTAATGGTCCTATTGACACAAGACGGTTAAGAGATCCTGACGAGCTTGGAAAAATCTAGATACCCGTTTTCATAACCCATGATCATAGTGCACGCAACTGGATCAAAATATGAAGAAGCAATCAAACTTATAACAACCCCCTTATTAATATAATATAATATTAATATAAATAGAGGTTAAAGGTGGCTTCATCAGAACGTGACTCAGGTAGTCTGACGTAAACGTATTCGTGAGGCAGTTACGTGTTACGTCAATACATACGTTTTGAGTGACGCTAACTACGTAGTACTGAACGTATTTCCAGTTATATCAAATTTATACGAGCCAGTGACTGGACCTAGTTACTTGCTTTGTTAATTCTTACTAATATTCTAAAATGAAAAGTTTTGTACGTTTGTAACGAATAAACTAATAAATTACAGAACCGATTTAAAAAAAAAAAACAGCATTAATAAGCTACAGTATCTTTGAGTAACCTAGGCTATATTTATTACTAGCGATCCCGCTTTGCTTTTTGCACGTGAACAATTTGGAAAAAAAAGTAAAAAAAAATCACCCGTCATCATTTTTTGCCGTTCATTTTTCCGCTCATGTGAAGCTGTGGCCACGAACCGGAAGACGAAACGTAGGGCGCCTACCCACCAGATGGACCGACGACATTGTTTTGATCGCGGGAAGTCGTTGGATGGAAAGAGCTCAGAATCGTTCTTCCTGGAAAGGTGTAGGGGAGGCTTATATCCAGCAGTAGACTTCTTCAGGCTGATGATGATGATGAAACTGTGGATCGCTATTTTATATTTTATCTATATTATCTATCTATATTTATAAAAGAAAGTCGTGTCAGTTACACTATTTATAACTCAAAAACGGCGGAACCGATTTGGCAGAAAATTAGTGGGGAGGTAGCTTAGAACCGGGAGAAGGACATAGGATACTTTTTATCCCGAAAAAGCAACGGGAACGGGGTGTTACGGGAACGGGCGAGTGAAGCCGTGGGCGGCCACTAGTATACATATAAAATAATGTTGTGTTAGTTACACTATTTATAACTCAAGAACGGCTGAAGCAATTTGGCTGAAAATTGGACTTAGGATACTTTTATCCAGAAAGAGTAAAAGGAACGGGGTAAGCAAAACCGCGGACGGCCGCTAGTGATAGTATAAAAAAGTAATAGAATCGCTTACCCCTTTTACGTTTGATGTGAAAATAATAAGGTGCTAACGAACGGTCCACCTGTTTTGCATACCTAATGGGCACTTTCGTACGCCTTATCGCTTTACACTCCTTTGTTATTGCGAAATGAAGCATAAAAAATACATCAATTATGTTATTAATACTTTTTATGAGGTAAGTTTGAAAACAAGCTTGTTAGCCACCTGATGTTGGGCAGTAACTTTAGCCGCAAAAACTTTGTAAGCAATCTTGTGTGTATGTGTTTTAAAAAATGTACAAACTTTCTTTTAGAATTCATTATTTAATGCTGCCTTCCTACGGTGCGTGGTTCTGCAGATCATCACGCACAGCCGACGACGACGCACGGCAACGCACACAGACAGGGCCTCCTGTGCTACCGCGCACCTCGGCGCACGAGACCGTTCCCATGGTGTGTCGTGCGAGCTGATCCTCTCCGTGCGCGATATCACAGCCGTGGGAAGGGGCTATTATATCTATAAAGGCCGTGAAAATTACTTTTTCTATTTCATGTGATTCTACCAAAACATCTTTGGTACTTATTTTTTTTTGGGGAACTTAATATGAAATAAAAATAAATTACTCAAATGTTTATTTATTTAAGGTAAATAAGTGATTTACCTTTTTCAGGATTATTGTACCTCATTTGATATTTTGTATAACGTTATTATTTCTGGAGTCAACAAAAATTTACTGGTCAATTAGGGATTACGTAGGGTTCTTCGAAAACGTTTTGTTTTTTACGTTATGCCTCTGAAGTTTCAGTTGTCCATAGGTTACGTTTACCACTTTCCATCAGGTGGAAATTAAACTTGCTTTTGATTACACACGTTTAGAAATGAGTTAATGTGTTTAAACTTTACGTAATATATTATTTTTCCCTGTTCCCTTTTATTTATGGTTATGTGTTAAAATTCAAGTCTAGCGCAATGGCGATAGCGATCAGTGTAACGCTGTCAAATATCGCTATCATATGTATATGACAGTGTTTCACTGATATAAGACTACCTACTTATATAAGATAGTGAACAAATAAGTTAAATAAGTGAAACTGCGGCAATAACTAGCAAATAAATAAATTATAGTTTAAAAAACTAAAGAAAAACGCTTTTATAACTAATTAAACTAAAAAGTTAAAAATAAAACTGTAATAATCAATTGAAAATTTTATATTATTGTACAAAAAAGCGTGGGGTGCTTTTTATAATAACTTCAGATATAATAGACTATTGATAAAATATTTACAACAATCAAAATCAAGCCCCCCACGCTTTTTATACAATAATATAAATTTAAGTTTTTTTTTTTTTTCATTTTTTTTTATATTATTGCATTGTCATCGACCTTTGACAGGTGCGTGCAAAGTTTGAATCTAATCTGATAGTCCAAAGTAGGTTTTTTTTTTGTTTTCATATTATTGCATTGTCATCGACCTTTGACAGGTGTGCAAAGTTTGAATCAAATCTGATCGTTCAAAGTAGGATAAAATCGAGCTCAAAGGGGTCGGTTACATACAAACTTACATACAAGCTTACAAGCTTACAAACCATACATACTACAGGTGAAGCTAATAAAAGCGTTATAAAAATATGCTCTCGCAGCCGACTGTACTTTTTCCGTCCCTTTTTCTCAGAACAGAAAATTTACTTTGAACGATGGGGAAACTCCCATAAGAATCTTGAACAAGTACGTACTTCTTTAAGTACCTACTATTATGTTATACCGAATAAACGTGAAGTATTCTCAAGTTGGCCCAATTTTTGAAGTATTTTGCGACATTTTGTAGTATTTCGCTTTATTTGGCTCAAAGCTGTACCCAACAACTTTAATAAAGCCGATGTAAAAATAAAATATGTTTTCATAAAGTATTGTGTATTTTTATTAGCTTCACCTGTATGTTTGTAAGCTTGTATGTAACCGACCCCTTTGAGCTCGATTTTGTCCTACTTTGAACGATCCGATTTGATTCAAACTTTGCACAATGTCAAAAGTCGATGACAATGCAATAATATGAAAAAAAAACCCCACGCTTTTTTGTACAATAATATAAATTTTTAAATTGATTAATACAGTTTTATTTTTAACGTTTAGTTCAATTAGTTATAAAAGCGTTTTTTTTTTGTTTTTTAAACTATAATTTATGTAAATGTTTCACGTCACACGATTCAAATACTTTTTAACTTACTTCAAATAAAATGGAGGAAGGAGGTTGTCAATTCAATTGTTTTTTCTTTTCATTGAGTTTGTTATCGCATTACTTCGTCATGAATACTGTATACAGGGTTATTCATAATTAGCTGCAAATACTCAGGAATTAGGTTCAATAAATAAAATAAAAAATATTTATGAAATGATTTTTTTTAAGTTTTGTTATGAAAATCCCGAGAAAATCGACAAAGAATATCCTTTGGAATCATTGGCGCCTGACCTATTTTGACCTTTGATCCGCGCCCGCGCGCCGTGAGCGACACTCTGAGTTCAGTCACCACCTGGGTGGGTCATCGTCCTGTTCTCCATGGCAATCATTATGCAATAGCCGTAAAAAATTAATAAAAATAAAATTTTGATACAAAAACTTAAAACAAAATTAAAAAAAAATAATTACATATATATTTTTTATTTTATTTGTTGAACCTAATTCCTGAGTATTTGCAGCTAATTATGAATAACCCTGTATAATAATGTATATTATACATAAGTACTGTGAATGTGACATGTGATTTGATTTTATTATTCCTAATTGATTTGTTTATTCATTATTTTTGATTTAATTATCATCTTGTACTATCAACTAGTTTTATAAAAAAAAGCAGCCAAGTGCGAGTCGGACTCGCCCATGAAGGGTTCCGTAGCACGACGAACTACAAGAACCTGTATATTATGTTACTTGATGTAACATAATAAGGTTCTTGTAGTTCGTCGAAAGGTAAATTGCAGTTTACGGTTTATGACGTATAAAAAAAAAACTACTGACTAGATCTCGTTCAAACTAAAAATCGTTGGAAGTTTACATAGTAATGTACAACATATATTTTTTTTAGTATTATCATTCTCTTACTTAAGAAGTTAGAGGGGGGGGGACCAACTTTTTTCCACTTTGGAAGTGTCTCTCGCGCAAACTATTCAGTTTAGAAAAAAACGATATTAGAAACCTCAACATAATTTTTGAAGACCTATTCATAAATACCCCACACGTATGGGTTGGATGAAAAAAAAATCTTTGAGTTTCAGTTTCAAGTATGGGGACCCCCGAAATTTATAGTTTTTTTTTTATTTTTATGTTAAAATCTTAATGCGGTTCACAGAATACATCTACTCGCCAAGTTTCATCAGTCTAGCTCTTACGGTTTCGGAGAAAAATGGCTGTGACATACGGACGGACAGACAGACAGACAGACAGACAGACAGACATGACGAATCTATAAGGGTTCCGTTTTTGCCATTTGGCTACGGAACCCTAAAAAAGCAAGAGTATAAATATAAAGAAACTCTTGCAATTTAACTGCATAAAAAGCAGAGTGCATTTCAACCAATCAAGCGACGCTTTTATTAAAAACGGAAATATTTGATTGCATCAATGTGAAACATTATAACCATTGAAATAAGAGAACGTAACGCACAAGCTCTTCCGATAAAAATATGTGCTAACATATTGAGTGAGCTTTTTATATTTGTACAGCAGAACTACCACGAGCTCCATATGGTTATGGCTATGGCTGTCAAATTGTTTATAGATAGGCTGACCCACACATTCATTTTCTTCTTGGGTTTGAATGTGTTGACACAATTTTGACAGCCATAGCCATAAGCATAATGGAGCTCGTGGTAGCCCTGCAGGAAACGAATAATTAGGGTGAAGAAGTTAAAGGTTTTTATACCTCTGAGCTAAAACAGTCAGTATCAGAAGTAGACTTACAGAATTAAATAAAAATCTTTACGCTGTCCACTCTTTTGTACCTCTTCTATATTATCCACCATCCACATTTAATTTTATGCTTAACACTTTTCTCGTAATATGGCTTTAATCCCCCGCAAAACATGCCCATCCATGCTTCGGCAAATTTTTATAGCCCGCATTTGATGTGAGGGCTGGTTTTTCTGCAAGTAGGCCGCTGGCGGGCCCTTTTTGCGTGACCTTTGATACGTGTTGCTCGAACTTTTTTAGGTTCTACGACACGCTGGCTTCCTCACGATGTTTTCCTTCACCGTTTTGAGAGTGCTGGCATAGTGCACATATATTTTTCGACAGTAAAAATCATTGGCACACGACTGGATTTGAAACCACGACCTTCGGATCGGAAGGCGGAGCCGCTACCACTAGACCACCATGCTAACCTATAACTCCTCATCTTGTCCGTCAAAGCCACTTAAAATTACTTTGACTTTGACTCTCGAACTCAAAGATCCTTCTTAAAATTCCTACAAAAGTTTGTATACAGGGTGTATTAGGCAGTATACTGCAAGTATACACTCTGCCGATAGTTACGTCATTGGTCCCGTCTGTAATCTCACTAACCCTCGTGGCTACTAATCTACGACTAGAAGATCCCCTTGGCCATTTAGTTAAATTGGACCACACCTACCTATTAGATACACTGACTGGCCTCTCAGCACAGTTGGTAGTAGCTCTGCCTTCTGCGCCATAGTTTGTTGCCTGAACCGAGCCGTAATTTGTTGGCTGTTCTTCTAGGCTTGGTCGCGTGGAACTGGCACCTAGACTCACCTAGCTTTAAGACGTTTCAAATTGATTCTTGTGATTGTATTGAATACAATTTTATTGAGTTTGAGTTTTAGTAGGTTATGGGTTCGATCCCCACCGAGAAAAAATATTTGTGTGGTGAACGCAGATGTTTGTTCTCTGTCTGGGTGTTATATTGTATTCTTAGTATGTATAATATATATTATATGAGTAGTATAACAGCTATCTGGTTCCCATAGTACAAGCTCTGCTTAGTTTGGGGCTAGATAGTGTTGAGTGGACTGTCTAGAATATTTATTTATTTATACAATGTAAGTACAGGGAGTTGCATTAGAATCTACACAATTCGTTACAGTTAGCAGCATTAAAAAAGAAATACAGGTATTTTACAAGGAAAGTCCATTAAAATGCGACGCTTCCATGAAAATAACGAATTTCATATTTTCTCTAATGTAGCTAACTGTACCATACATGCATATTTTGTGATGATAAACTTAGATGTTCTGTGCACAAAAAAAACACTTAAGGTACGGCCACATCTAGGCTATAAGCACCTAGACTCACCTAGCTTTAAGACTTTTCAAAGTGATCCTTGTGATACGAGTACAACAGAATATTTAAATTTGGAATTTGAATAAGTGACAGCAACCTTAGTATTTTTTGTAAAACTAGGGTACAAATCAGTTTTTTTTTGTGAAAACGTTGCCGTAATTGTTACCACCAACCTGATCATAAGTGGTAGCTTTTTTTCTATTACTATTGTGTTACCTAATAGAGCACGTCCACCAAGGAAAGTGATTATTTTTTGATCTGTAAAAGGATCATATAAAAAAATAGTAGGAACCAAACTGTAATTTGTTGCCTGTTCTTCTAGGCTTGGTCGCGTGGAACTGGCACCTAGACTCACCGAGCTTTAAGACGTTTCAAAGTGATCTTTGCGATCCTACTGAATAAATACACCTTTGATTTTGATTATGAGGACGTGTCCTATGCAGTATTGCGCTGCGGCCATCACTGAGACGTTAAGGTGGTAACTCATCTACCTCTAAAAGCATTTCAACTGTTCAAATCAGAATACCTACAGTCTTCTTCTTAACACTGGTCTTTTCAAACCAGGTGTGGTGAAAGGGTTTTAAGTGTGCCTCAGAGAGGCTCCTTTCGTGCACTTTCAGAATGCAGTAATGGAATAACTGCTCATAGGATATTCGTAGTCTATCTTTTTGCATTCATCATCATGATCACCTTGAAGATGTCCACAGCTGGGCATAGAGTCCTCTCCAACTACTATAGTTTTTCCAGATTTGCCATTTTCGAGCCCAGACAATATTAAAAACTAAACATGATTTTGTATGATTAAAATTTACAGTGAATAAAATTCACATTTAATACAAAAAATATATTACACAATCCACTAATTTATCACATTTTATTCTGATGAAGTAAAAGCTTCAAAGTTTTAACAATGAGCCGCCTCTTATTATAGAAACAGAAGACGTAACAAATTATCTAATTAAAATTCCACCGAACAAGAAACCGTTGAAAACAGAACACCGATAACATCGTTAACTAGAATAAACATAGAATCAAACCCCAAAGATACGTCTGTGATTTAATTAAAAATATTTTTTTTAAACATTATAAATAAATTTTATATTACTTACCAAATACGGAAGTCAGGATTCCTTCACACACACCAGCGCATAGGCAATCCCATTCATTAAATCACATCATACACACCACGTGTCACACGCGCGATAAAAATAATTTCAAATTTCGATCGCGGCGCAATTCCCCGATCGTCCGGCACGTCCGCTCTCAGCGACCGCCAGTGAGCTTTTGGCTGCGCGATTGCGTAGAGCGATTCCCCCCACCCCTGATACCATAACTTTTGTCAGTCTACCACCATAAAAATATTTATTTCTTTCCCGTATTGCGGAATGCATAAATTTCGGACATGCACGTAAATGTCCCAACGTTTATTAAACTCTGCTTTGCTAATGGGAAAGTGAGGCAACGATTTATGGTAGGGGAGGTCTTGGGATTAGAATTTCCCGTAGCAAGGGATTTGCGAAAGTTTTGTTTAGATTGAATGTGTTGAATTTGCACGCGCTTAGCTCCCCTTGCTAATTGCTTTATTTAAGTAGCGAAATGACTTGGTCTTCGTTGATTTAACATAATTAAACAGCTGTTGGTTTACGGAACAAATTAACGTTTCTTACTATTTGCTATCATTAATCATTTCTTAAATAAGTAATTTATAAATTATCTAGTTATTCCTCACAGATATATAGAGCGATTATAATAATCAAGAACAGAATAGAAACAAACTGAATTACATTCTACGAATAAGAAATAAATGGAACGAATACTTGATTGATGGACGAAGGGCGATGCATCGTAGGGCACGTTCTTGATATGCGTGACCTGCGATGTTTTGTTATATGAGATGGTTACCACTTAACATCAGGTGGGCCATATAGTTGTTCCATCAGCTAGTTGTATAAAAAAACAACGGTAATTATGTATTACTCAAAACGTCAATACGGTTCGAGTATGACGGACGACCTACTGACAAACGTTACAATTAGTTATTTTTATTATTTTTATTTATTTATCATTGACCTTTAAGACAATGTTAGACAAACCTTTTTGTTAGTTTTTAAGTAACATTGTTAATTTAAATTATACATGCCCATAAGGGCAGAATTACAATGGATCTATAAAAATTAACCATTAACAACCCTGTACCTGTAATTCTATAGTTAAATCCACTTTGACTTTGAGTACGTTTTGAGTAACAAATAGATCGCTTTATTCGATAGCCGTATTTATGAGAACCACCGGTTAACTCCACACTGATGATAGTCTAATTTCGTATGTTAAATGCATTAGGTACTATTTTGGTAGCTATTAGAATATTTGAACAGAATATGGACGTCTGTTTATTATATTTAACTTGACAGCTGACATTCAAACTTTGTACAAGTAATTGTGAAGAAAATACGGATATTTATCAAATTTATTCTTCAGCCCAAGTCATTTTAGGGTTGAACAGATCTTTTGTTAAAAATTTTGTGCAAATATTTTATCAAAATTGTGAAGAAAAGTTGAACCAAGCTAATATTTTATTCAGAATGTCAGAATTAAAAAAAAAGCCTGTGATTTTTAGGCAAGTAAAGCAACTATCTTCTTCTTTATTACTAGGATGGGAAGCTAAAAAATGGCATTAATTTATCAGCGCTTCCGTATTGAATCCGTGTTGCCTAAATTGGTAGGCACATTAAAATGCTGTCAAATATGACAGCAATATTTCCCCATTCTATCATCGGATCATTATACACACGGAAATGCGACATCCATACTGTCTGACTGTTCCAACTGTCCGCACCAAGCGCTTTGCTTCAACTTTTATGTTGCGGACAGCCAAGGAGTGGAATTCCTTGCCGGCGTCTGTTTTTCCGAACACTCATAACGTCGTTTCGGACGGATGTTTTTAAGAGTAGAGTAAAAAGGTATCTTCTAGGTAAGCGTGCTACACTATCGATCGCATCATCACTTAACGGCATGTGATGTTATGGCCAAACGCAAGCCTATATTACGAGTACGTAAAAAAATCGGTTGTCTGTAAAGTCGGTTTACTGACGATAGTTGAACGTGACAACGTCATACAGCTGTCCACGCGGACGCATCGCTCACTCAAGTAGGAGAGAGACAGATGTCGAACGCTGCCGAACGTGGAGGCCGATTGTGGCTCTTTGTCGCTCATTCCGCGCTCTCGCTTGCACTTCAAGCCTTAAATGGAACGCCTCCGAGCGAGGCAACGCCAACGCCGCATGAGTCATGTTTTTTCGTGCGTGCAGACGGCTAAGACGCTGTCACGTCAAAAAAATGACAGCAGTAACTGATCGCCATCACCATCGCCTAGATGTGCACGAGCCTTCAGTGGTATTATTTTATGTTCTGTACCTTAGTGGAAAGTGTACGAGATTACATTACTAATTCTGTGAGTGTGGTTTCACACGGAATTAGAATTCACTGGTTCCACCTGAATAGTTTATTATTCTTTATTTATACGCTTTATTTCACGTATAACCTTTGCATCTATTGTAGATGATTCATATAACGTCAGGGGCAACTGGTGATTACTCAAGCCCTATTTGCGGGACGCTATAGTGCTTGAGATGATGGAATAGACTTGCCCAGCACCTACTCGTGACAGCTTAGTTGGCTTAATTCACAGGAAAGACATGGTCAATGCAGAGCTAAATAGGCCATGGGTTTCCTCGCGATGTTTTCCTTTACCGTACTTATCATAATTCGATAGGCTTGCGAAAAATTGTATTCTAATAATTCCTCTAAAAACATCACCACCTTATCCGCTTACGTCACTGACGTCACGTGACGTTATGATAAAATTTCCCCAAAAATATTTTCCAATAATGTTGATTAGGTAATTTGTACCGTATAAATGAATAACAGTATTTATGAGCCTATTTGTTCTCAATAATTATTCAACACTTACCCCACGGGACGCATTAAATATTCCCGAATAATAAAAACAATTTAGGGAAAGCTGAAAATCACTCAGAATTACGATATTACATAATGAAGAATGCGGATTAATTAAAAAGATTGTCGCCTAAAGGGCTTTAGTGGGACGTGAAGGGAATTCTCATCTGGAATATAGCTAATACAGAACAGCATGTCTTTTCCCACAACATTGATGGCCATTGACTGGCCTCTCAGCTCAGTTGGTAGTAGCTCTGCCTTCTGCGCCGTAGGCCCCCAAACCACAAATTTTTGTTCTCTGGCTGGGTGTTAAATTGTATTCTTAAACTAGCGTACGCCCACGGCTTCGCTCGCCCCTTGGTCGTTACGCCCCGTTGATTTTTCTTTTAAAAGTGTTTCTTCGTTTTCTCCGCTTAGGGAAATCATTTTCCAATTTCCTTTCTTAGTGCACCCCTATGCTATAAAAGAAACATACCCTCCAAGTTTCATGCTTCTAGGACTTACGGTTTAGGCTGAGCGTTGATTGTCAGTCAGTCAGTCAGTAACGTAAGAGTTTTATATATTTAGATGTATTTACAAAAAAAAATTACATTTTAAGTATTAATATCATTACATTATAAGTAATAATAATTCCAATAGTACAAGCTCTGCTTAGTTTGGGGCTAGATAGTATCGTGTGGATTGTCCAAAATATTTATTATATTTACAACAAAATTCGTTCAGGCAATCGCTGAATCCACAGTAAGTTTTAAAATGTCTGTTCGATAAATTTGAAAATCGAACAAGCCGTGTTGCAGCTGATACATTTTATCGGTCACTCACCAAATTTTTGAACATTTGAAACAGACACTGGCAGAATTGTGACATCACAGCCGCAGTAGCAAAAAAAGAAGAAGTGAAGTGAAGTGAGGTTGAAGATTGACAGAAGGTTGACAGAAGGCTATTTTGACTTTTGCGCTCACGTATTTTTGTATGGAGAAAATGTGACCCCGTCACCAGTAACCGTGACTGCAAAACACTAATCTCAGGACTTCTCACTAAGGTGAGACAGTTCTATAAAGTGCCTACATACCTTTCAGTCTAATAAAGCTTTAGTGAGTCTTGACTCGCAAAGAAGAAGACTTCTTTTGAAGTTGTAGTCAAAGTATCATACATACATAGTATCGTACATTGTTAAGATCGCGGGAAGCCCGGTGGATGGAAAGAGCTCAGAATCGTTCTTCCTGGAAATGTGTAGGGGAGGCCTATGTCCAGCAGTGGACTTCTTCAGGCTGATGATGATGATGGGCATGCAACTTCTTACTACCCTTTTAGACATCCTCAAATACTTAGAGATCTGAGACGATACGGAGCATGTCGTGAAGTTGTTACTAATATAACTTTTCTGTAATTGCCATTGAACGAGCCAGCTGTTTGGTTTTGTCCTGTGCTTAAAGTGTGTCACGACGTTTTTTAAGATTAACGTTCGGTATAATACAGGATCGTAATCAAAGATATTTGGACTTAAGTTTTATTTTAATTTTATTTATCTTTAACCATTTATTAAGTAATAATCATACATCCAATCGGGTTTATATTGAAAAGTTAAAATTGTGAAAAAAGTATAATTTGTTTTTTTTTAAATAATTTTTAAAGAGGAATGAATGGATAGCCTGTGCTTATGGTTTGTGTACAGTATGGCAGGCATATTTGTAGTTTTTAATGCCCATTAATACACCATCTGCTCATAAAAGTCCCATCAAAAGAGGATTCAAGGTTATTTAATGTGATATGGCCAAGGAATTTATAAACTCTGACGCAAAAAGTATTTAATAATCCTTGGATAATGGCATACACCGAGTTGTTGTCGTTTCGAAGAAGGTCTGCGAAAATATTACCCGTCTCTATTTAACAGCAATGAGTGACCGAGATAGTCATCAAGCTCGCAACTTTAAAATCCACAACTTTGCGCATACGTCACCGTGACGTACTGCAGTCTGAACCAATCGGATGGCTAGTCCTGGATCGCGCAAGAGAAGTTCTTTTTGCGTTGGCGCTTGTATTAAATGCAAGTTATGATACTATTGGGATAACTATTAGCTTTGAAAGTGTGGACCGACTTATGGAATCGACGCAATAGTGCGACGATACCGCAAGACGGTCCCGAGGAGGGTCCGCCGTCCGAAACTCGAACGATGGACCCACCTTGTCTGGATTAGCTAATAGTTATTCGCACACCAAATTCAAGAAGATAACTAAAGGTTTTGCCGCGTTTCTCTCTACAATTCATTTTGCATGTCCTTCATCTTCTTTATTTCAAACATAAATTGTCATAAAACATAACTGAAAATTTTAGTGTTGATAACTTTTTAGCTCTTTTAAGCGTTAATGTTTGTTTTTTCTTAAAACTTAGTATACATTGTTTGAAGTAATAAATTCACTTGTTTAAAAGGATACTTACTCTATTGCTTCCAATCATATTAAAACCTTATTTAGTCATTTCTCTATCCTTCCCACATAGAACGAGAACAGAAGCAGCTTATAGCTAGCTTTTACAAAAAAACAGTAAGAGCCAAGCTGTAGTTTCTTGGTTTGGAAGTGACACCTACATTCGACGTCTCAAACTATAGGCCTACCATGAGCTCTGTCTGGTCTTTGGTTCTGGTTTTGAGTCTGTGTGAGTGCTCACCAGTGCATTATACTGTGTGCGTGACATTTTCACGTACTTAGGATTAATTTAGTCAACACTCACACAGACTTAAAACCAGAACTAGAGACAGAGCCAGACAGAGCTCATGGTAGGCCTACTGGTTGATGGTAAAGTATGTAATATAACTGCTTACTTTGACTTTTACTTATTTTACCACTATGTCCCCCGAATACTGAAACGCAACTCAGATTTTGAGCACGTCACAAATTGCTTTTTTTTATAGTTTTCAATGAAAATCTGTCAAACGTGCTAATCTGAGTTGCGTTTCAGTATTCGGGGGTGTACCTACTACATTTACGTAGGTATGGTTCGAACTAGCCTAAGAGCCTGTCCAGATGGGGCGTTTTACGCGCGATTCCTTAATCGCGCGTAAAACGCGAGCAACTATTTGGTAGGAGCGCGCGTAAAACGCGGCATCTGGACGCAATATAAATTGAAACGCGCGAGGGCACTCGCGCGTAAAACGCTTCATCTGGACAGGCTCTTAAATTAACTAGGCTTCAACTATCAGTTATTCTATGCATCCCTTTGACCCTATTGTTCTCCCTTAATACCATCCATGGCCCCAATTTTCATTCAATAATATTTAAGGCTTCAGTCTTTTTGATCAGGATTAACTTTGAGGAGTATTCAACTGAAATAATCAAGGATCTGGTACCTACTTCCGTACCCACAGCTATAACATTTTGTTAATATTTTTAAACACTAGTGGTAGAGCCCTTTGTGTGTGGCTCGTCCGGGGAAGTACTACCACCATGTCTATTTCTGCCGTGAAGCAGCATTGCTGTGTTTCGGTTTGAAGAGTGTGTCGGTGAAATTACTGGCACGTGAGGCTGAACATCTGCATGCCTCAAGTTGATGAATGCAGAATAATTCATCGTAGGGCACGTTCTTGCGTGACCTGGATCCAAGGAAATTCTTTTTTATAGGCGATGGTTACCACTTAACATTAGGTGGGCCATATGTTTGTTCCATCAGCTAGTTGAATTAAAAAAACACATACATACATAAATAAAATCACGCCTTATTCCCATGGGGGTAGGCAGAGAGGACGGAAAAAAAATATGTGACGCCATATTATCAATGTTATTGAAAAAATCATAGGGCCCATAGGGGTTAGAGCTAAGAGCCAGTTCATTGACCGCTAAATCCCAATCTGCTGATGCAAGTCTGTGACAATCTTTTGCAAAAACGTCTAGACTGTAACCACATGAGTGTATCAGAAAATTGTCTGTTAAGAGTTTTGTGAGATAAACCTCTACAAATAGAACCTCTCGGGTAGGATTTGGTATATCTTCATTAGTAAGTTCAAAGTAGTTCACACTTACCTACAACTAAAGTTCTAAGACCCTTATGTATTATTTGATGCATTAGTAGTCATACTGCGATTATATCAGGGGAAGTTTGAAAGTAGTGTCAGTGACAGAAAAATTGAGAAGCAATAGGCTGGCGGGATATACGGGCATGTCATGAGGAGGGATGAAAGTCATGTGACAGGAGAGTGATGAGTATGGATATGTAGAGCAGAGGTAGACCAAAGAAAACATGGATGAACTGTGTGAAAAATTACATGGATAAGAGAGGAGTGAATGACGGCGGTTATCAGTGCGTGTTGCCAGTGATGACATACGGAACTGAGACGTAGTCGCTAACTATTGGCCTCGTACATAAGCTCAAAGTCGCGCAACGAGCTATGGAGAGAGCTATGCTGGGGGTTTCAATACGAGATATAATCAGAAATGAGGATATCCGTAGACGAACCAAGGTCACCGACATAGCTCTTAGAATTAGTAAGTTGAAGTGGCAATGGGCAGGTCATATAGCTCGAAGAACCGACAACCGTTGGGGAATAAAGGTTCTCGAATGGCAACCACGAACCGGAAGACAAAAAGTAGGGCGCCCACCCACCAGATGGACCGACGACATTGTTAAGATCGCAGGAAGCCGGTGGATGGAAAGAGCTCAGAATCGTTCTTCCTTTAAATGTGTAGAGGAGGCCTATGTCCAGCAGTGGACTTCTTCAGGCTGATGATGATGATGATGAATGACGGCAGACAGAGGGGAATGGAGGAGGAAGACATGTTGTGCCGACCCCACATAAAATGGGTTAAAAACAGGAAGAAGAAGAGTACATACTGCAATTGTTATAGGCAGAAGTAATCTAGACGTACCTACCTTTAAAACGATTCAAAGTGATCTTTGTGATGCAACCTTAGACCTTTTAGTCTCGCAAATAGCTTTTTGATATCCCGACGATTCGTAAAACTTATAATTATGCATACGATCGTGTTAATTTTAAAGTGCTTCTATTCTCGGTGTAAGGTCTCTCTCTACGCCAGATGGGCAATCTTCTTGCTCCATCACTCTCATCTTTAAAAAAAAAACTGTGTGTTTATTTCATGTTTAAATATTTTTAACCAAATTTTGTCTACTATGTCACATAGACCACCCATCTAAATATCGATTGGTGCTTTCCAAGAAATTATATCGTTGCTCAAAAATCGATGTACTACAAGAAAGACCTCGTACTTATACTTTTGAAATAAACGCGAAAGTTTGTATATAACACATAGGGTACAATTTATAAAGATATTGTTACTACGGTATATAAGTAACGAGAACGGGGTGAGCAAAGCAGCGGGCGGCCGCTAGTTAACCTATATAAATACCTATCCCACAATCTACAACCAATCAGTGAATACGGAATTGACGAAAATAGCCTTTATTACAAGACAATAGATTGCTAGTCATTTGGCAATGCTCCAACTTGCGTAACTCCTAAACTGTGACAGTGGATAACTCCTTTATTTCGTTTCCGGATACATTTTAGTGTGGATTCGCACTTTGTGATTTTTTATCTCACTTTATTCCATCTCGTGTTGATACTTTTGTCTCGCTCTAGTAATTTGAGCGATATTAAAGTGGTCTCTTGATTACGTCACTCGCGACAGGTGTAAGCAGAGAAGCAAGGCAAATTTTAGTACCGGTAGGATAGATCCTTCAACCACACTGGTTTGATAGACTAGTAACACGACAAAAAGAAGATGTAGGATAGTAACTAAGTAGACCAATCATTTGTTACCACCTAAAAAAATTAAGGATTTTTTAAGCAAAGGTTACTAATGATAACAGAAGCGTCAGTTTTTTTTTGTTTTGAATCAAATACTCGACCAATTTAATGAACACAGTACTAGAACACTCTTTATAGGTCTTCCTCGTACGCACTGCATGCGACGCTGACTTAATTTGTGTAATTATTTTGGGACCAATTTTTGCAAAATTAGTTTGTATTATTTGACTTTGTTTTTTCTAGTTTTTAGGGAAAACAAGGCCAAGTTTATCGACACAGTACCTACTAGAAAATACTTCACAAGTCAACCTTGTGAAGTGGTTCAACAAGGTTTGCTTGCAAAATAGGGTTCTACTTACATAATAATATGTATTGTGCATAATTATGTCTAATTGGTAACTCTCGGCACCATTATCAAAATAATTATACTATGACTAGCTGATACCCGCGACTTCGTCCGCGTGGATATTTGAGTTCGTTTTTTTTAGTTTGATATGACCAACTGCTAGTTACCATAGATTTTAGCTTGTACTTTAGAGTGTATTTGAATTTTAAGGTGAGTGCTGTTGGAGCCGATTTTTTTCAACAGTGTTTAGTTTAAGTATGATAGATGTTTCCCGCTATTTTGTCGTAGTGGTTATCATCGGTTTGTTTGTGAACCTTTGTGTGTAATTGAACCTGGTGCCAGATGATGCGGTAGCTGAATTTTTTTAAATGTTTTTTTTTGCATATTTTGTAAAGCTATTTTTTGTGATTTTATGTTATATTAGTGGCTAATTTGGAGTTTCGTATGCGTGTTGGTGTATAATCGAATCAGATTTTTTTATTTTGACATGACCAACTTCTGGTTACTATAGTTTTGAGCTTGTACTTTAGAGTTATTTGAATTTGAAGGCGAGTGCTGTTGTAGCCGATTTTTTTCAGCTATGTTTAGTTTTGGTATGATAGGTGCTTCCCGCAATTTTGTCTTAGTGGTTATCATAGGGTTTTTTGTAAACCTTTGTGTGTATTCAAACCTGGTGACAGATGTTGCGGTAGCTGAATTTTTTTTAATGTTTTTTTGCGTATTTTGTAAAGCTCTTTTTCGTGATTTTGTTTTAGTGGCTAATTTGGGCTATTGTATTCGTTGGTGTATAATCGAATCTGGTTTTTTTAGTTTGACATGATATAATGCAATTTACCATTGTTTTGAGCTTGTACTTTAGAGTGTATTTGAATTTGAAGGCGAGTGCTGTTGTAGCCGATTTTTTTCAGCGGTGTTTAGTTTAAGTATGATAGACGATTCCCGCGATTTTGTCTTGGTGGTTATCATTGTTTTTTTTGTAAACATTTGTGTGTATTAAAACCTGCGGACACATGCTGCGGTAGCTGAAAATTTTTTAATGTTTTTTTTTTGCGTTTTTTTTTAAAGCTCTTTTTTGTGATTTTGTTTTAGTGGCTAATTTGGGCTATCGTATTCGTTGGTGTATAATCGAATCTGGTTTTTTTTAGTTTGACATGATATAATGCAAGTTACCATTGTTTTTAGCTTGTACTTTAGAGTGTATTTGAATTTGAAGGCGAGTGCTGTTGTAGCCGATTTTTTTCAGCGGTGTTTAGTTTAAGTATGATAGATGATTCCCGCGATTTTGTCTTGGTGGTTATCATCGGTTTTTTGTAAACATTTGTGTGTATTAAAACCTGGTGACAGATGCTGCGGTAGCTGAAATTTTTTTAATGTTTTTTTTGCGTATTTTGTAAAGCTATTTTTTGTGATTTTATGTTATATTAGTGGCTAATTTGGGGTTTCGTAGGCATGTTGGTATATAATCGAATCAGATTTTTTTAATTTGACATGACCAGCTGGTTACCATAGTTTTGAGCATGTACCTTAGCCGTTTTTTGAAGCGGTGTTTTGGCATGATAAGTGTTTTCCGCGATTTTGTCTTAGTGGTTACGATGGGCTTTATGTAAACTTTTGTGTGTATTTAAATTTGGTGACAGATGCTGCGGTAGCAGATTTTTTTTACTGTTTTTTTGCGTATTTTGTAAAACATTTTTTTGAGAATTTTTTTCAAACTGTTTTTCTCTATTTTCTTCTTTTGGGGAAAGAGTTTTCCTATTTTCTTTCATAGTGCACCTTTGCTCTATAAGACCAACACATCTTCCACGTTTCATGCTTCTAGGACTAAAGGTTTAGGCTGTGCGTTGATTTTTCTTTAAACCATTTTGTTTAAGTATGATAGATGATTCCCGTGATTTGTCTTGGTGGTTATCATCGGTTTTTTTGTAAACATTTGTGTGTATTAAAACCTGGTGACAAATACTGCGGTAGCTGAATTTTTTTTTATGTTTTTTTTTTGCGTATTTTGTAAAGCTATTTTTTGTGATTTTTTTGTTATATTAGTGGGTTATTTGGGGTTTCGTATGCGTGTTGGTGTATAATCGAATCAGATTTTTACTTTGACATGACCAACTGCTGGTTACCATAGTTTTGAGCATGTACTTGAGAGTGTATTTGAATTTGAAAGCAGGTGCTGTTGTAGCCGATTTTTTTCAGCGGTGTTTAGTTTAAGTATGATAGATGATTCCCGCAATTTTGTCTAAGTGGTTATCATCGGTTTTTTTGTAAACCTTTGTGTGTATTAAAACCTGGTGACAAATGCTGCGGTAGCTGAAATTTTTTTCATGTTTTTTTTTTGCGTATTTTGTAAAGCTTTTTTTTGTGATTTTATGTTATATTAGTGGCTAATTTGGGGTTTGGTATGCGTGTTGGTGTATAATCGAATCAGATTTTTAATTTGACATGACCAACTGCTGGTTATCATAGTTTTGAGCATGTACTTTAGATTGTATTTGAATTTGAAGGCAGGTGCTGTTGTAGCCGATTTTTTTCAGCGGTGTTTAGTTTAAGTATGATAGATGATTCCTGCAATTTTGTCTAAGTGGTTATCATTGGTTTTTTTGTAAACCTTTGTGTGTATTCAAACCTGGTGACAGATGCTGCGGTAGCTGAAAATTTTTTAATGGTTTTTTTTGCGTATTTTGTAAAGCAATTTCTTGTGATTTTATGTTATATTAGTGGCTAATTTAGGGTTTCGTCTGCGTGTTGGTGTATAATCGAATCAGATTTTTTTAATTTGACATGACCAGCTGGTTACCATAGTTTTGAGCATATACCTTAGCCGTTTTTTGAAGCGGTGTTTTGGCATGATAAGTGTTTTCCGCGATTTTGTCTTAGTGGTTACGATGGGCTTTATGTAAACTTTTGTGTGTATTTAAATTTGGTGACAGATGCTGCGGTAGCAGATTTTTTTTACTGTTTTTTTGCGTATTTTGTAAAACATTTTTTTGAGATTTTTTTTCAAACTGTTTTTCCCTATTTTCTTCTTTTGGGGAAAGAGTTTTCCTATTTTCTTTCATAATGCACCTTTGCTTTATAAGACCAACACATCTTCCAAGTTTCATGCTTCTAGGACTAATGGTTTAGGCTGTGCGTTGATTTTTCTTTAAACGATTTTTCCCCTTTTTCTCCTCTTCGGGAAATAATTTTCCAATTTCTTTTCTTAGTACACCTTTACGTTATAAGAGGAACATACCCTCCAAGTTTCATGCTTCTAGGACTAATGGTTTAGGCTGTGCGTTGATTTTTCTTTAAACCATTTTTCCCCTTTTTCTCCTCTTCGGGAAATAATTTTCCAATTTCCTTTCTTAGTACACCTCTACGTTATAAGAGGAACATACCCTCCAAGTTTCATGCTTCTAGGAGTAACGGTTTAGGCTGTGCGTTGATTGTCAGTCAGTCAGTCAGTCAGTCAGTCAGTCAGTCAGTCAGTCAGTAACGAAAGAGTTTTATATATTTAGATTAAAACACTACTCTTTTGCTGTGTTTCTGTATTGTATTCAATGTTTTTTACATGATTTTACATGATATAGACCATCCTTTGGCTACAATCTCACCTGATGGTAAGTGACGATGTAGCCGACGATGGATGGTTCTTTTGTGTAACCGTATCTGTATTCGATGTTCCTCTTTTTCTGTTGCATTTATCTTGGTAAGTTGTGTTGTACCAGGCATTATAGCGTCCCACGATTAGGGCTTGAGTAATCACCAGTTCCTTTGACGCTATGTAATTAAATCATCTACAATAGATGCAAAGGTTACTTAACTGTGCTGTACTTGTGTGTTTTTGAGCTAATTAAAAAGCTGTATGATCTTAACGTATCTACTTGGCTATTCGATTACGGAACTCTAAACCCGAAAGCAATGAAGTTAAATGTTTTATGGACATGCCACAGCAACGTGTGAAGTCAAAGAAATATTAACCAGACGCGATTGAGCAATGTTTGATCTTTTAATAGAAATTACCACAGAAAAACTATAAAGTTTATTGATAAACGTAATTAGAATTGAAATGTACCTACAGGACTTGTATAAAAATGATAGTAAATAAATAAATATTGTGGACACAACACGATCTAGCCCAAAATTAAGCAAAGCTTGTACTATGGAAACCAGATAGCTGATATAATACATAGCATATTTTTTTTTTCTTGTAAATACATACCTACTTATAATATAATATTACACCCATGCAGGCAGAGAACAAACATCTGCGTTTACCACACAAATATTTGTTCTCGGTGGGGATCGAACACACGATCTATGGCGCAGAAGGCAGAGCTACTACCAACTGAGCTGAGAGGCCAGTCAAATAATCGACACACTTGCGCCTTCTCATCTGCCAAGGACATCCGTTGTAGCTGGTGCGGCGGCAGATCAGGCCGAGGATCTCAAGAAGCGCAAATATGCAGATCTCGAGAGAGTCTACTAATTTACTCCTCTTGGGGTTGAGACTCTGGGTCCGTGGGGAACCGAGTCTTGCGGGTCTTCAAAATGTTGTCTAGGTGACTGATCGAAGCGACATGTGACCCAAGGGCTGGTGGGTATCTGGAGCAGTGCATTAGCATTGCTATTCAGCGTGGCAATGCCGGGGACGCTTCCGTCTGCACTGATTTGGATCAGTTCAGCTATCTCTAAATCGTTTGTAACGGTCTGCAGATAACTCAACTGTTTCTTGTGTATTCTGTAAATGTTTGTTAAATACAAGCTTTTTGTGTAAATAAATGTTTCATAATAAAAAACAATATAAAATAAAATATACTTACAGGTTTAAGACTATTTTGAAAACATTTGTTAAGGAAAAACATCCTTGAAAAATTATTGGAAAAATTCTAAATTGTAATAAAAGCTTATTATAGGTATCTCGCTCAGTAATGGTTTCATAGAATAGGTTATTTGTATTGAAGGGTTCTTAAGCCTTCTGAAAATTTCAGGAGAATTTTACTACATCCTGTATTATTAGGTACGTCAATTAGAATAATTAAAAATTGTTCTTCAAGATTTTAATTTTCCTGATTAATCCTAAGCAATGGTCATTGAATAACTGAGATTTACTTAATTTGTTTCAGACTAGCGGCCTTTTACTTTTAATATAGCTCTAATTTTTATATTCCTTCCAATCTTAGTATACTTAGTCATAATAGAATGTACACACAGGTAATTCTATTCTTAAAAGAGAATCTCAAACCCATGAAATGTACCATAGATTAAGTTTACTGAAATAAATTATTTGTATTTATACAGGGTTATTCATTATTAGCTGCAAATACTCAGGAATTAGGTTCAACAAATAAAATAAAAAATATTTATGAAATGATTTTTTTAAGTTTTGTTATGAAAATCCCGAGAAAATCGATAAAGGAATCATTGGCGCCTGACCTATTTTGACCTTTGATCCGCGCCCGCGCGCCGTGAGTGACACTCTGCGTTCAGTCACCACCTGGGTGGGTCATCGTCCTGTTCTCCGTGGCAATCATTATGCAATAGCCGTAAAGAAATTAATAAAAATAAAATTTTGATACAAAAACTTGAAAAAATTTTTGATCAAATTTAAAAAAAATAATTTCATAAATATTTTTTATTCTATTTGTTGAACCTAATTTCTGAGTATTTGCAGTTAATAATGAATAACCCTGTATTATTTGTAGCAGCCTGTCCTGGCTTCGCACGGGTGGACATATTTTTAAACGCATAAATATAACTAACGTTACTCAGGTTGAATGTAGCTTTCCAATAGTGAAAGAATTTTTGAAATCGGCACAGTAGTTTTTGAGTTTATTCATTACAAACATACACTAAAAAATACAAATCTTTTCTCTTTATAATATAAGAAGTACGAGTATGTATTAATAGAAAAATAAATATTGATTGCAAGCCCAGCGTGGCGATTAGGGCAAACCCTCCCAAAAAACAATCGTTGGAGCAAACGAATACTAGAGTGGAGACCGCGTTTAGGTAAGCGTAGTGTAGGACACCCTCCAGCAAGGTGGGGCGACGATCTGCGAAATGTAGCAAGCACTGGAGGAGAAGAGCCGAAGACCGGGCTCAGTGGCGCGTCTTGGGAGAGACCTACGTCTAGCAGTGATATAGGTTGATGATGATGATGATGATGATGAAAGATAGATTAATGTTTTTCAATAATCCTTCAAAGAGCGCCTAGGCTTTGATATATTTCTCAAAGCGCTAGGTAGGTACCTCGTGCGTAATAAGACCTTAGATAAGAGTACCTAAATGGGTAAACTTTCAAAGGAGTCCTTTAGGCCTACCACGAGCTCTGTCTGGCTCTAGTTTTGAGTCTGTGTGAGTGCTCACCAGTGCATTATACTGTGTGTGTGACGTTTTGATGTAGGATTTATTTAGTCAACACACACCAGACTCAAAACCAGAACCAGAGACAGAGCCAGACCAAGCTCATGGTAGGCTACGGTAAGCGAGCCAGAGAATCCCTGATTTGTAACTGTTGAAAGCTACGTCCCGACCAACGCTTAGACACGCTATCTTTTAAACCTACTTCCAAAAAAGGCGACGGTGCTCAATTTAGTTGTTGATTTTTGTATAAAAGTAATAAAAATTCAACAATAGAATACCTAAATCGACCAAATAGTATAATTTTTTTTGTTTCAATCAGAAAATAAATTGCGTGATATTTGCCCCCCCCCCCTCTCTCCAACGTAAGATTAGATGAGATTTGAGTTGACCTCCTACCCCCTTTAAACATCTCACGTAATTTATGGACGCCCCCAAACAACACAGAAAAAACCCCTAAAGATGACTGAAGGGTTAAGGGGGAATGACTGAATTAATTCACTAGACTTATTTAGGCTTTAGGCTACCTGGCTGTTTGCGTCAGTTGGTCCTAAGCTGAAATTGGGACACAAATAGAGCATTAACTGTTTAAGACCCACTTGGGCCTACTTACAGAGTTGGATCCTTGATAGCCTACATCGATTATTTTGGACGGTTTGGTACGCAAAAGGCGAGTAAACAGAAGTAAGTAGCTATGTTCATTTGACTTCTAGTTTCAATAATGTGAAGTTTTAGTTACAAAGAAACTCATAATAATTGCTAAATAACAAATATTTACAAAATGTACAAAATACACAAGAAATAGTTGACTTATCTGCGGACCATTACAAAATATGATCTAGTGATAGCTCTACTGATCCAAATTAGAACCAAATGGAAGCGTACCCAAGAAAAAGACATGTTGTGCCGACCCCACCTAGTGGGATAAGGGCAGGAAGAAGAAGGAAGCGTACCCAAGACGCTGAGTGCAGCATCGTCATGGTATCAAACACAATACAAACAACATACACACATGGCGGAGACAAAGATCCAGAGTCTGGAACACCGTCGTAAAGTTGCTTGCCTATCAATATTCTATAGGCTGCATTTTGGAGAATGTGCCCGGGAACTTCATGATCTCATACCGCCATCTCCTTTCCACCATAGGACTAGCAGACGCTCGGCCCATTACCACCCATTCGTACCAAACTTTTTGGTTCCACTTTTATCATGCGAACATCCAAAGAGTGGAACTCACTGCCGTCGTCTGTTTTTCCTGACAAATACAATCTGGGCCTCTTTAAGGCAGAGTGAATAGGTGTCTTCTAGACTGTCCTGCTACATCGTCGGCTACATCGTCGCTTACCATCAGGTGAGATCGGTGCCAAAAGATAGTTAATTAATTATAAAAAAAAAATACTGGTAAAAAGACTAAAACTTTTATAGGAAAAATATAGGCTCACAAATAACTGCTATTGTTATTTGAAGTTGGGGTTCTGAACGTCGGTCATCGTCTATCTATCTATATATATATAACTCAAAGGTGACTGACTGACTGACATAGTGATCTATCAACGCACAGCCCAAACCACTGAACGGAGCGGGCTAAAATTTGGCATGCAGGTAGATGTTATGACGTAGGCATCCGCTAAGAAAGGAAAATGGAAAATTATTTTCTAAAGAGGAGAAAAAGGGGAAAAATGGTTTAAAGAAAAATCAACGCACAGCCTAAACCGTTAGCCCTAGGAGCATGAAACTTAGAAGGTATGTTCCTCTAATAGAGCAGAGGTGCACTAAGAAAGAAAATAGGAAAATTCTTTCCCTAAAAGAAGAAAAAACGGAAAATGATTTTAAGAAAAATCACAAAAATATATATATAACTCAAAGGTGACTGACTGACTGACATAGTGATCTATCAACGCACAGCCCAAACCACTGAACGGATCGGGCTAAAATTTGGCATGCAGGTAGATGTTATGACGTAGGCATCCGCTAAGAACGGAAAATGGAAAATTATTTTCTGAAGAGGAGAAAAAGGGGAAAAATGGTTTAAAGAAAATCAACGCACAGCCTAAACCGTTAGCCCTAGAAGCATGAAACTTAGAAGGTATGTTCCTCTAATAGAGCAGAGGTGCACTAAGAAAGAAAATAGGAAAATTCTTTCCCTAAAAGAAGAAAAAACGGAAAATGATTTTAAGAAAAATCATAAAATCACAAATCACAAAAATATATATATAACTCAAAGGTGACTGACTGACTGACTGACTGATATAGTGATCTATCAACGCACAGCCCAAACCACTGAACGGATCGGGCTAAAATTTGCCATGCAGGTAGATGTTATGACGTAGGCATCCGCTAAGAAAGGAAAATGGAAAATTATTTTCTGAAGAGGAGAAAAAGGGGAAAAATGGTTTAAAGAAAAATCAACGCACAGCCTAAACCGTTAGCCCTAGGAGCATGAAACTTAGAAGGTATGTTCCTCTAATAGAGCAGAGGTGCACTAAGGAAGAAAATAGGAAAATTCTTTCCCTAAAAGAAGAAAAAACGGAAAATGATTTTAAGAAAAATCACAAAAAAATAACTTTACAAAATACGCAAAAAAAACATTAAAAATTTTCAGCTACCGCAGCATCTGGCACCAGGTTCGATTACACACAAAGGTTCACAAACAAACAGATGATAACCACTACGACAAAATCACGGGAAACATCTATCATACTTAAACTAAACACTGTTGAAAAAAATCGGCTTCAACAAAACTCACCTTAAAATTCAAATACACTCTAAAGCACAAGCTCAAATCTATGGTAACTAGCAGTTGTTCATGTCAAATTAAAAAAATCTGATACGATTATACACCAACACGCATACGAAACCCCAAATTAGCCACTAATATAACATAAATCACAAAAAATAGCTTTACAAAATACGGAAAAAAAAAACATTTAAAAAAAATTCAGCTACCGCAGCATTTGTCACCAGGTTGTAAAACACACAAATGTTTACAAAAAAAACAATGATAACCAGTAAGACAAAATCGCGGGAAACATCTATCATACTTAAACTAAACACTGCTGAAAAAAATCGGCTCCAACAGCACTCGCCTTCAAATTCAAATACACTCTAAAGTACAAGCTCAAAACTATAGTAAACAGCAGTTGGTCATGTCAAATTAAAAATCTGATTCGATTATACACCAACACCCATACGAAACCCCAAATTAGCCACTAATATAACATAAAATTGCTTTACAAAATACGAAAAAAAAAACATCAAAAAATTTTCAGCTACCGCAGCATTTGTCACCAGGTTTTATTACACACAAATGTTTACAAAAAAACCGATGATAACCACTAAGACTAAATCACGGAAAACATCTATCATACTTAAACTAAACACTGCCGAAAAAAATCGGCTCCAACAGCACTCGCCTTAGAATTCAAATACACTCTAAAGTACAAGCTCAAAACTATAGTAACCAGCAATTGGTCATGTCAAATAAAAAAAATCTGATTCGATTATACACCAACACGCATACGAAACCCCAAATTAGCCACTAATATAACATAAAATCACAAAAAGTAGCTTTACAAAATACGAAAAAAAAAACATTAAAAAAATTTCAGCTACCGCAGCATTTGTTACCAGGTTTTTATACACACAAATGTTTACAAAAAAACAGATGATAACCACTAAGACAAAATCGCGGGAAACATCTATCATACTTAAACTAAACACTGCTGAAAAAAATCGGCTCCAACAGCACTCGCCTTCAAATTCAAATACACTCTAAAGTACAAGCTCAAAACAATGGTAACTAGCAGTTGGTCATATCAAACTAAAAAAATTGAACTCAAATATCCACGCGGACGAAGTCGCGGGTATCAGCTAGTCGATTACAAAATCGTTATCGTGTCAAATAAAAACGCGTTAGTTCACAAAAATGTGCAAAAACTTGACACATTTATCAATATTTACTACACGTCAGTCTAAACTCGAGCTGGAATAAAAAAGAAACACACGCTTATTCACATAGTCCATAAATTAAACTAAAAGGTTTATTTTACAACCTGTTGCTTCAGTATGCAAGAATTATGCAAACCTATTTCAAAATTACGAAAAAATTCTGACAATATTTTTACGTGACACGTAAAAATATTGTCAGAATTTTTTTCGTCGAGTCGAAAGAGTGTTGATTAGTAATATGAAGACAAATAGTTAATGAAGCTTATGTAAATCCTTTCACCACACCCATCCTTTTGGTTCGAAAGAATTAGTGACACGTTAAGAAAAAGACATCGCTTATAACAAAGCATTGCCTCGTAGAACTCGCAATGTCAGGAACGTGCCCTACGTCCATCAACTGCACTGCCCTGCGTCCATCAACTTGAGGCCTACAGATGTTCAGCCTCACGTGCCAGTAATTACACCGGCACCCTTCATACCGTAAAGCAAATGCTCACGGCAGAAATATAGACATGGTGGTTATTGGTTGCATGCAAGCCCAGTTACGAACTAAGAAAAAAAACATCTACGTAACTGGTTACGAAACCTAGATACGTAGAAGCACTAAAGGCAGATAGGTATATTTCTAGAGAATCCTTTGTATCTGCTTAAACCATGGAAACCCGCCTCAGAGCCTTACAATATTAGATAGCAAAATGAACCTCAAAATATACCCAACGATCGTCTCAAGCTGAATGAACACGGCTCAATTTTGACGCACAGTATTAAGCAACACTAATACTTTGCACCGGTTTTGACTGATTGAACCCTTTACTTTTAAAATACTTTCTTTTGTTCTAGAACAAACTAAGAAGAAGAAGCTTGTTTCAAAAAGCAAAAAGCTCAGATGATGTCGAGTTGTTGCCATTAATAAATAAATAAATAAAGAAGACTATAAATACCGAAATATGGGTACTTTCTACCTAGTCAGAGGTTTTTACACATTACGGAAAAAATCTGAAAATGTTATATTCAAAAAAAGTTTTGGGAGCCCCAGTAAAATGTAAACTGCTGTATGATGATGACAAAGTCTTGGCTCAAGACGTTTGACCGCTCTCTGAGAAGACTCTTGAAATCAATGAGCGGTCAGACAAACTCGCAGTTCCTCTTCAGTATACACATTTCAGGCTTGAGATACAAAACCACTAACCAAACTCATTTGTTTTCGATATCACACGATATCGGAACGACTACATTTTCTCCACTTCATTCACGTTCCGGAAAATGGGTTTGGTACGCGGTGCGAGTACGGCAAAGAGTAGCGTTTGGGCAGATGAGTCAACGACAAATGTCATTTATTTTCTTCAATACCAAGACCTAAAGCTTTGGTCTCGTGATCGTGACGCACAGCGCTGCGGTGTGCGGCTTGCGGCGGCGGACACAAAATCTTATGAAAAACGTCTAGAATGGTCTCTTGTTCCGTCGCGGTATGCGTCAGCGGCGAGGGGCAAGCGCGGTGAAGTGGGGAGGTGTACTGCCGCACAGCGCGGCGTCAATCTCGTTTGAATGCTGCGGTGTGCAGGTATGCGTCAAGGTTGACAATATGGATTTTGGTAGCTGTGGCAAAATCAACTGACCACCTCTCCGCAGGGACGGTAATGGCTGCGTCGTGACGCTGCGTCAAGCCGCATACCGCAGCGTTGTGCGTTACGATCGCGAGACCAAAGCTTCAGACTCACCTAGCTATAAGACGACTATAAATTACGAGGAGTTCATTCATCGACAAGACTTAACTTTGCATAAACGCGATAAATACCCGTGTAATAGTATTATAATATGTTTTATGATCGCGAAAGTTTAAAAAGTACATTTTTTTTTATACAACAAAGTAGACAAACAAGCATACGGCCCTCGACGATCAACGGATGAAGAGGTACGAGGTACGCGGAGGACGAATTTTCATACAAACGTTATACCAAAATGATTACTAATTTAAGCAGATTTTTACTATATTATTGTAATTATTGTATTTCACTATTAATAAAATTTATATTAATGTGTAAATGTTTGGTTTTAAATAAATAAAATAAGGTAAAAAGCAGCCAAGTGCGAGTCGGACTCGCCCATGAAGGGTTCCGTAGCATGAAGTAACATAATAAAAAGGTTCTTGTAGTTCGTCGAAAGGTAAATTACGGTTTACGATTTATGACGTATAAAAAAAAACTACTGACTAGATCTCGTTCAAACCAAATATTGTTGAAAGTTTGCATAGTAATGTAAAACATATATTTTTTTTAGTTTTATCATTCTCTTATTTTAGAAGTTAGAGGGGGGGGGGACCAACTTTTCTCCACTTTGGAAGTGTCTCTCGCGCAAACTATTTAGTTTAGAAAAAAACTATATAAAAACCTCAACATCATTTTTAAAGACCTATTCATAGATAACCCCACGTATGGGTTTGATGAAAAAAAGTATTTTGAATTTCAGTTCTAAGTATGGGGACCCCCAAAATTTATTGTTTTGTTTTATTTGTTTGTGAAAAAATCTTAATGCGGCTTACAAAATACATCTACTTACCAAGTTTCATCAGTGTAGCTCTTATAGTTTCGGAGAAAAGTGGCTGTGACACGGACGGACAGACAGACAGACATGACGAATCTATAAGGGTTCCGTTTTTGCCATTTGGCTACGGAACCCTAAAAACGTGATAAATACCCGTGTAATATAAAATAATATGTGTTAAAGTTTAGTAGTTGTAGGTAAAAACAAGAATCTTTTACCTGTAACGATATATTTTCTGTACAACCTTCTCTTTGACAGTTTCCGCGGCATTACCGAATCGACGCGTGGATACGTATATCAGTCGAAGCTTGTCTCAATGTCTGTCTGTTATACATTCTCGCTGATTGAAGACGTGAGATACGCGATACTGTTGCAAGATTTTGAATCTATAAGTAAAGAAAGAAAGAAGAAAAAGAAATATTGTAGACAATCCACATAACACTATCTAGCCCCAAACCAAGCAAAGCTTGTACTATGGGACCAGATAGCTGATACAATACTTACATTTTGTTATTGTAAATACATACTTAGAATACACTATAACACCCAGACAGAGAACAAACATCTGTGTTCACCACACAAATGTTTGTTCTCGGTGGGGATCGAACCCACGACCTACAGCGCAGAAGACAGAGCTACTAACAACTGAGCTGAACCGCCAGTCAACTGAAGATGAAATAAGGAGGTTTTATTTTATTATTTAATACTTGTGTAAGCCAGATAATATTAGTAGGTACTAATACTTAATTACGACTAATATTTAATAATTATGAAATATTTGATCTTGTCCAACCAGAAATCTTCGTTTAATTCGGTAACACTTGGAACGAATTTTTTGTCCAGCATGGCTTATCCAATGTTCCAAGTAAATATTACAGTAATAGGTATAAGATCAAAGAACAAACATGTATTACCTACTTGGTGTAGAGCGGTTACCCTTGCCTACTTTGGTGATGGAACACGCAGATTACCCACCTGACACATTTCCAGGAAGAGCATTTTGAGTGTGAAATTTAATAGTAATTAAATCAAGGTAATTAATTTGAAATCTCTCACAACCCTCACGTCGCTACCCGCATGGCAACAAAAGTTAGGCGATTTATCAAGAAACGCCAAGCCCACGTGTACATTACGTCGGTTTTCATAGTTTGAGGGTAGTTTAAAATGTAAGAAAAGGCGGGAACTTGCTTGCGTAACTTGACTGGCCTCTCCTTCTGCGCCATAGGTCGTGGGTTTGATCCCCACCGAGACCAAATATTTGTGTGGTGAACGCAGATGTTTGTTCTCTGTCTGGGTGTTATATTGTATTCTAAGTAAATATTTACAAAAAAAAATGTATATAAGTATTGTATCAGCTATCTGGTTCCCATAACACAAGCTCTGCTTAATTTGGGGCTAGATAGTATTGTGTGTATTGTCCAAAATATTTATTTATTTATTTAACTTTGTGCCTTTACAGCCTCCCCTTAGCTGATGGCACAAGCATATGACCAACCTGTAGGACTACCACAAGCTATGTCTGGCTCTATCTCTGGTTTTGAGTCTGTGTGAGTGCTGTCTAAATATATCCTACGTCGAAACGTCACACACACAGTATAATACACTGGTGAGCACGCACACAGACTCAAAACCAGAGACAGAGTCAGACAGAGCGATGGGAGGCCTACTCATCTTAAGTGGTAGCTATCGCCAATAAAAAAGCATTACCTGGTAGGTCACACACGTTAAGAACGTGCCCTACGATGCACCGAGTCCATCAACTTGAAGCCTATAGATATTCGCCTCACATGTCAGTAATTTCACCGGCACCCACACCCTTCAAACCGAAAAACAGCAATGCTGCTTCACGGCAGAAATAGGCATGATGGTTGTACGAGCCTTTATAGTTCGATTAGTACCAGAATGGAACTATAGAACTGTGCAATCTAGGTAGATTCACTTAGTTTCAAATAATTTCACAGCGATTATTTTCATTAAATTAAAAAATCTAATGAATTTATTTGAATAAGTTTTTTTTAAACAACCATATCAAAACTAAAGAAACTGCATTCAAATCGAAGGACCAGTTTTAGAGCTACAAATTCACAAACAAACAAACACACACAAAGCCTTAAACTTGCAACAACCTTTTTTGCAGTCGGGGTATTGAGATAATTAGAGAAATCGCTGATCGTTCACAGTCAGACCACACCCTAAGTAGGCTATCGATTAAACAGTTAGCTCCTAACAACTCAAATCTTCTCGCTCGCTGATTAGCCTCCACACATTGAACAATCATTTGATAAACCTTAACTTCCTTGGGGCTAAAATCTTTGGCTAAAATGCTAATATCGAACGATAACGCCAACGGCAAAAGTGAATCACTTATTAACCGACTTCAAATAAAAAAGAAGATGTTCTTAATTAAGTTAAGCATAACTAAAGCTTTGCGCACATCTAAGCGAGCTGCGATTGCGATCAGTGAAACGCTGTCCAATATGACAGCGTTTTACTGATCGCCATCGTCATCGCCTAGATGTGCGCAAGCCTTTAGTCATTTATGTGCTAATTGGCAAAAAAAAAAATATCTGAAAGGTTATCCAGTTCAGGAAGTTATCTACCGCTAGCGCCATCTAGCGACCGACGCGACGTCATCAACGACGACAGTGGCAGCACCACGAGACCAAGTTGTCACTGTCAAACGTCACGTCATACGTCAGCGTCACGTCGAAGGAAGATGAAGACCCACAGCAAGCTTCACTTCACTCGTTCACTCCAACTTCACACGGCATTCGTTTTCTTCGTACACATTTTTAAAAATGTACTTTATCATTTCTTTAATGTATTATACGTTACATAATTGTTTAAGAAAGTATTAATCATTGAAGACGTCCTTGGCTACTTCCTCAACGAGTAGGATCCTAAACCGTAGGCTCAAACAATCCAGATTGCACTCATCCAGTATTAATGGTAATCCAGATTGTCTGGCAGTTTGGCTATGTAGTGGGTTTCTCATTTTCCTTAATTATTACATTTCTGTAATAAATTTTCTAATAAAACTATGACGTATGATGATTATTGAAAATTAAATATTGTTGGTTTTCTATTATTTTTATTTTTTTGTAATTGTTTACAAAGTTCCCAAACCAGTTTATAACCAGGAGGGACTAGGTAAGAAGTAAACATTTATTAGATATATGAACCTAGATCAATTCATATAAAGATCAGAATCGCATAAATGTGTAGAACATAATTATAAATGTTTTACATCAGTCCTTCCCCATCATAATCATTTAAGAAGCCCCAGGAATTATTACCAAAAGCCCTCAAAAAAGATTCCAATTCGATTCGCGGTAGGCCATCTTAAACACGAGCCCAAAACGCTAAAATCACGCAAATATTTAATGGCGCGTAATGGCGGAATTTGACGATTTGCGGGTAGACGGAATGGTTTCTTGATTTGGGTAATGGTGCACGGGATGTTTGACCTGAAGTCTTCAAGCTTTGCTTGCTAAGTCAGACTTCATAGATTTGTATTTGATGCTGGTAGAATTCCGTACGATTTAATTGAAATTAAACGGTTCTCAGACAAATTGAACCACTACGCCTTTCAAGGTTGCCTGAAAGTGATATTTCTGAGATATAAGGTCGCCCATTGCCTTGCCTAATAATGTATATTCTACTTCTTCTGCTTCTTATCGTGTCACTGATTTTTTCGAACCAAGTGTAGTGAAAGGATTTTAAGTGTGCCTCAACGAGGCTCCTTTAGTGCACTTGACACCATGTTTTCGAACTTTTTAGGTTCTACGAAACGCCGGATTCCTCCGGTTTTCCTTCACCGTTTTGAGAGCGCATTACATATACACTTTATACGTTAATTATATTACATAATAATATACATTTCAGGATGTCTGATTCTGAGCCAGAAATTCCGGACCAATGTATCCATACTGCACGAACTATATATAAGTACCAGGCTTTCCACCACCTGCCTGCGTCGAATACTGGAGTTTTTCGGCCACATCGCCCGGAAAGAGGGGAATAACCTGAAACAACTCATGGTTACTGGAAAGGTCGACGGCAAGCGCCCGAGAGGTCGAAGTCCACTTCGATGGTCTGACCAAATCCGCTCATCATTAAACACCAAACTTCACGATGCTCTTCACAATGCCAAAGATAGACAGAGATGGCGGACTATCGTTAAAACTTTAATGGCTCAACGTCGGGGGAATCACGACCCTCAGTAATGAGGAACACGACGCGAGGAGGAGGATTCTGAGCCTGAAAACGAAGCGTAAGACCCAATGACTAAGACGACGAGTCGATTCAAAACCACCAACCTATCGGAGAGAGATGAATTTCCTAAGACGGATGGCGATAATAATGAATACTCACACCGTTGAACAAGCAATCCACATTCAACTAAAAACTCACAATCCTTAGCTAATGGCTCGCATCAAAACAGTCGCACAGCTTCAAGACGTACCATAAGCCCCTTTCATACGGCATGCTATGCTATAAAATTCTTCTTCTCTCTCATGCTGCCTTCCTACGGTGCGTGGTTCTGCACTCATCACGCACAGCCAACGACGACGCACGGCAACGCACACAGAAAGGGCTCCTGTGCTACCGCGCACCTCGGCGCACGAGACCGTTCCCATGGTGTGTCGTGTGAGCTGATCCGCCTCCGTGCGCGATATCACACACTGGTGTGAAGGGGCTATCACACATTTTCACGTTCTCAGTTCGCTTTTGTCAGAGCGGTCGTGGTCATATTATGCTATAATTCCTCTTTAACAGGGGCTGTGGGGACGATATCTCGCAACTTCTCTCTGATAATAGTCATCCGGAAGTATTATTTTTTTTGTGTATTAGTTTACATACTTATTAGAGTTCCGTAGCCAAACTTAGGGGTTTGTGAATTCAAAACATCATCCGTGTTTCGTACACACGATGTTCTAAATTCAATTTTACTTTATCCTTTATCTGACAAAAAAGGCTTTTGCGCTCAAATATTGAAAAGCAAAAATACTCTTTTCATTGCTCATACTCTGAAAGTAGGTCTGAAGTTGCCTGAGGGGCCTTATTGAAAGTAATACTTTCAGCCCTAGGGAGAATCGCTTTCTACTGACAGCTGTCAAATTATAAAAAAAAAACAAGTTCTATCTTATTCAACCATGTTCCAACTTTCTAAAGTCTTTCTAACTGCAAGGAGGTTGTTGAACTAAATTCCAACTTTTTATTCAGCAAGTAGGTTGGAAACCCATTACAACGGTAAGAAGTTTAAAAAGTCTAATTAGAGCGCAATGTAAAAACATAAAGATAGTATTAAATAAATAATATATCTTCTAAATTACTTTATTAATATAATAGCTTCAACTATTTCTTTAAAATAACATAGATTTGAGCAAACAATTTACCATTATTTAAATTATGAAAATGAAAATAATGGCTGAATAATGCTGGCGAGCCGAAGCCGAAGGCCCGCCAGAGAAAAAGAAAAAAAAAACCGGGAAGGCGGCAATTCAATCTTCATTTTCACTAAATTTTCTTTCTTGTTTTTATTTTTACTTTCCTTGTATTCGTAATGAAAAGCACAGTGTTTACCTCGGCTGAAAGTCTTTTAAGTCCCTCAAGCTCCAAACCCGTCTCGGGACTCAAAAAACGTGACTTAGAAGGTAACAATGTACCATTCTGAGATTGGGGCATGAAAAAAATATTAAATTGTATTCATAGTACGCTGTGTGAAAACAGGTTTAGCGAGCTATATAATCGCCGCCATTATTTACGATAGCAGCCAATCAAGACGGGCCTCAATGTCCCACAACGCCATGCTACAGGCCCCAATGTCGCGGTACATTTGTTGCGTTTCAGACCGCGTGGCCAGACATTCCGCTAGTAGCGAGAGCTGATGTAGTTAAATGGAATTTTAGCGAACTTCGACAAAATGAGGATATCCGTAGAAGAACCAAGGTCACCGACATAGCTCGTGGAATTAGTAAGTTGAAGTTTTTTTTTTATGTAACTAGCTGGTGGAACAAGCATATGGCCCACCTGATGTTAGGTGGTAACCATCGCCTATAACAAAGCAATGCCTCGTAGGTCACGTGCAACGTGGTCTACGATGCACTGTCCTGCATCCATCAACTGGAGGCATACAGATATTCAGCCTCACGTGCCAGTAATTACACCAGCACCCACACCCTTCAAACCGAAACACATCAATGCTGCTTCACGACAGAAATGTAGTATTTGACTGGCCTTTTAGCTCATTTGGTAGTAACCTTGCCTTCTGCGCCATAGGCCGTGGGTTCGATCCCTACCGAGAACAAGTATTTGTGTGGTGAACACAGATGTTTGTTCTCTGTCTGGGTGTTATGTTGCATTGTATGTAGGTATGTATTAAAGTATTATATTAGCTATCTGCTGGCCTACCATGAGCTTCATATGGTTATGGTTATGGCTGTCAAAATTGTGTCTACAATGTCAACACATTCAAACCAACGAAAAAAATGAATGTGTGGGTCAGCCTATCTATACACAATTTGACAGCCATAGCCATAACCATATGGAGCTCGTGGTCGCCCTCCTGGTCCTAATCATACAAGCTATGCTTAGTTTGGGTCTAGATAGTATTGTGTGAATTGTCCACAATATTTAGTTTATGTTAGTAGCTAGAGGGCATACGTAAAAAATTGAGAGCTTTTAGGTATTTTGTTGAACAAATCGCTACACGCTCTCAATCACCCACAACAATATACATAATAATATATTATACATAGTAAACACAACTATATAAATATATAGGTAGGTATGCCTTACTTCATTTAACACCAAGTGAGGGACATAATCCCTTTTTACGCCCACCACGAAATCTTTATTCATAGATATAAAAATGTAGCCGAAAGGCAACAGAGAGTCAGGTTGTGGACCAAAAGCCTACTTTTATGGGGTCTCATTTAAGATGATTGCAGACTCGCCCGTGTATTCTTAGCCTTTTTTAACCAACTTGAAATAAAAAAGAAGGATTAAATTTGGTTGTTTTTTCTAACCTTCCCTTACCTAAAAAAATATCTTAGGTAAGGTTATACTTTCAGATTGGTCCCATAAAAAAATCATGATAATTGGTTCAGCAAGTTGGCCATGAAGTCGGTTTTTCAAGTTTTATTCCGTATTCCCTCCCTCGTGTTTCTTAACCATTATTTACTATTTGGCAAACATTTGTGTACTTAATACCTACGTTTTTCTATGTAAAGTGACGAGGAACAAATGAATTTATGAAAAAATTAAGATATTTTCCTTTCGGATTTTTCGTTTCCGCCGATTTTACGAACGTAGTCTTTGTTATTTTTTACACTTACTAAAAACACACATAATTTATGTTACTGTACACTAACTAAGAATAATTATATTTACTATATTTTGTACATAATTTACTCGTAATATTCGTAAGATTTCTTGCGTAAATAAAATGTTTAGTATTATTTTTACAATGAAGCAAATAACAGAGATTACTAAAGACAAAATATTATTACAGGATCAAAATACCAGCTTAAGTTTTAAAGTGACCCAGGCAGAAAGTTAACTAACACCCGTTTTATATTTAGCACTTAAAATAAGTAATGACTTCTAAGGGTTTTTACAGTGTTTAAGTTCTTAAAAATTTATTTCGTTCCTTAAAAGCCAGAGGTTAATAAAAACACAATTTTAAGACTCATTATTTTAATTAACTGATGCCATTGTAAAGATTTTTGAAGTACAAAATACAAAATTTAAAATTACAAAGTAAATTATTCGCGAAATTCGTTTTAGTCACCAGTTTTAGGTTTAGTTTTAGTTAATTAATATTTAGTTATAATTATTTTCTGCTTACTCATTAAAATTAGTTATTTATTTATTTATTTCTTATCATGTCACTAGTTATTTTCGAACCAGAAATATAGATAAATAAATAACACTGTATTCTTTATAATAAACTTTACAAACGTAATAACAATAGGCAGCCTTTTTGTTGAAGCAATTTCTTACAGGCAATCTTAGGCATTTTCGCACTAGCGTAGAAAGTACGCCTGAAAAAGTCTCCTTCCGTGTACACATGCTTTTTTTTGTTCAACTATTCTATGGATCTATCTTATGACCCACCTGACGTTAAGTGATAACCATCGCCTATATTAAAGCACGTAGGTCACACACGTCAGGAACGTGCTTTATACGATGCACTGCCCTACGTCCATCAACTTGAGGCATACAGATGTTCAGCCTCACGTGCCAGTAATATCACCGGCACCTACACCCTCCAAACCGAAACAGCGATGCAACTTCACGGCAGAAATAAAAACAAAATAGGTAAAAGTTTCAATAACATTCTCCAAACCATGAATCTCGCTACCAAAGTCATGTTTTCACACCTCCATACCTTCTTCAATATTTGAATATTACCTTGTTTTCTTATTTACATTTTCCTCTTGTCGAGATGAAAAAGGTCCGGACCCAGTGATACTACAACTTGTCACCGATAGGTAACAATTTTATAATTCAATAATGGCCTTTATGACTGGCCTCTAGCTCAGTTGGTAGTAGTCGCGCTGTAGGTCGTGGGTTCGATCCGCACCGAGAACAAATATTTGTGTGGTTAACATAAATGTTTGTTCTCTGTCTGGGTGTTATATCGTATTCTTAGTATGTATTTACAAAAAAAAAATGTGCCTATTCAAGTATTATATCAGCTATCCTGTTCCCATATTACAAGCTCTGCTTAGTTTGGGGCTGGGTAGTGTTGTGTGAATTGTCCACAATATTTATTTATTTATTATTATCGAAGCGACGCGTGACCCAAGAGCTGGTGGGTATCTGGTGCAGCGTTGCATAAGCATTGCTATTCAGCGTGGCAATGCCGCCAGCGTCTTGGGGACGCTTCCGTCTGGCACTGATTTGGATCAGTTGAGCTATCTCTAGATTGTTTGTAACGATCTGCAGATAGCTCAACTGTTTCTTGTGTATTTTGTACATTTTGTAAATATTTGTTTAATTGTAAGTTTCTTTGTGTAAATAAATTCTTTTATTATTATTTATTTATTTATTTACTTACAAGCGTTACTGTGTGACGCATTGCTTAAAGTTCGCCCTGTCACTGTTTGACATTACCGAATGGAAAGAGATGACAGTTGCTTAAACACTGATTATCTTTTAAAAACGCTTGTAAGTAATGGGGTTATAGTCATAATAGTAATTTATTGATAAAGTTCATTAAAAGTGAACTATGTACATGAGATTATTGTACGACATAACCAAAATAAGAAAATAAAATTGTAAAAAATAATTAAACCAGATTCACATTGTGAATAAGAAATCTAGAGGTCTATCTGTTATTTTAGACAAATTATTATTTTATTTTGTACCTTAGATATCATGATTTTGTGCTCTTGGCTCTCTATTAGGGGTTTTGTTTTATTTATTATCTATGTTTGTATGCGTATTCATAGTGTTACTTAAATTGCTAAGCATCTGCAAATAAATATGTTTACTTTTTTTCTATTTCACTATGTTTTTTTTCAATTTAATCGTAAGGATCACTTTGTTCTGTAATTTCAAAACATTTCCTTATAGGCAGTCAGCAAAAATTAACTCTCTGGTTTTGAGTCTGGTGAGTGCTCACCAGTGTATTATACTGTGTGTGTGACGTTTCGACGTATGATTTATTCAGTCAAAACTCACACAGACTCAAAACCAGAGGCAGACAGAGCTTGTGTTGTACTGTACGAAAATCTTCCAGAAAAACACAGCCAAACAAATTGAAAACCACGGTACCAGCAAAATATTGTAACAGGTAGCACATTTGCATGAAATATAACTTGCACGAGTACACGAGAATCAGAAGCCATTGAGATGAAATGACATGCGGCTCGGTGACACGTCCGCATAGCTTTTCACCCAATAACTATATTAGGCTGGGACTAGACTTGCGCTTGATGTTATTGAAAGATACTGAGAGATCCATATCATTTGACTAATAGATAATATTAAATACATATTATAGACAATCCACACAATACTTTCACGCCCCAAAATAAGCAGAGCTTGTACTATGGGAACCAGATAGCTGATATAATACTTTTATGCATATTTTTTTTGTAAATACATACTTAGAATACAATATGACACCCAGACAGAAAAATTGAAAGATACAGAGAGATCCATATCCTATTTGTAGCTCTTTGTGAAGGGCTCGTCCGGGGAAATACTACCATCATGCCTTTTTTTGCCGTGAAGCAACATTGCGGTGTTTTGGTTTGAAGGGTGCGGGTGCCGGTTAAATTACTGGCACTTGAGGCTGAACATTTGTATGCGTAAAGTTGATAGACGCAGGGCAGTGCATCGTAGGGTAAGTTCCTGACGTGTGTGACCAACAAGTCAATGCTTTGTTATGCCATAATTATGCTTGTTCCATCAGCTAGTAAAACAAGCAAGCTCACCAATGCTTTGGAGCCACTCAACCAACGCCGTGACATTGGTTCTCTCTGCGTGTTTTACCGCCTCTATAATGGAGAATGCTCTGATGAGCTATTTGACATCATCCCCGCGTCGTATCACCGCTCTTCTCGACATAGAGACCGTGCTCATCCACACATTTTGGATCCATGGGTTTCTCGTACAGCTCGCTTCTCGAGATCGTTTCTTCCTCATACCCATAAACTGTGGAATGAGCTACCACCAGTGGTGTTCCCTCTTAATTACAACCTGAATAGCTTCAAGAAAAACGTAAAAAAATTCCTTCAGGGTAGGCAACGCAACAACAGCACCCTTGGTATTGTTGGTGTCTATGGGCGACGGTGACCGCTTACCATCAGGTGGGCCGTAAGCTCGATTGTCTAACTTTTACATAAAAAAAATAATAATATTGTTGTATAAAAAAACAATATTAGGCTGGGCGTAGACATGCGCTTGATGCCAGTGAAAGATACAGAGAGATCCATATCCTTTGATTAATAGGTGATGGTTACCACTGGCATCAGGTGGATGATCTGTTAGCTCCATTAGAAAATCGTATATCAAATCTATCTTGAATATTGCCAGTGTAATAGAAGTTATGCTGTTTGAGTTGTTTTAATTGCAGAAGTATCTATAGTTTAGTCATACGAGTAACAATGTAGTTAATAAAATATCTAAAATAAATGATTTAGAAAAAAAATCGTGTATACTATGCCTATATCTAATATTATGCGCATGTACTAATCAATGTAATGTTTAGACTTGCCTCTGATTACCCCTCCTCAATACGGTGCAGTGTTAAAGGCGGATAAACACAAAAAATTTGAAAATTTGTTTTATAACGAATTATCACGAGAATCAGATTTTTTTTATTTATCGGGTTATATCGAAAACAAATTTTAGATTTTTTTGCATTTCAAGGATTTTTACACTGCACCCTTTAATCGCGAGTGGTTAATACGCCCATTAATGATGAAAAACTATGAAATGGTAATAGACTCAAGTTTCAGAATAACTTCATTGATCTAGTGAGTATCTCGATGATACAAAGATATGAATCACTCAGCGCTAGGCGCAAGTCTATTTCATAACGGATTTGCTCCGCCCCGCGGCTTTGCTCGTCTTTATAGTCTGATCCACCCATTGTTGGATAGACTGAATCTGCTTTATTGCGTGATGAAATGAGATTTTGCTTGTTGCGTGAACAAAAATAGGGCAGAGTATGCAAATGTTGAACTGGGGTTGACAAAATTTTATATTATTTACCTACAATAATTTATTATGAGTTTATTTATATAATAATTTTATATTATTTTTTTTAATTTTTGTTTATTTTTACAGTTTAAATCGTTGTCAATTTACAGCCATATTTATAAACGCAATTTAAATTTAAACAGTGCTTAAAGTTTGCCCTGTCACTGTTTGTCATTACTCAGTGGTAAGAGATGGCAATAGTTTAAGCACTGTTTATCTTTTGATATATTTTTATAAGTAAGGCCTATAATGTTTGTTTAATTGCTTAAGGCTTGCGCACATGTCGTAGGCGATGGCGGTCATCTGAAACGCTGTCATATTTGACAGCTTTTCAGCTGATCGCCATCACTATTGCCTAAAACATGTGCGGCTAAATAGTTGCACCATACTTGAAAGATGGTTAATACTTATCCGTTCTAAAAATGAATATAGGTAGTTATTCTTTTAATAGTAGTATCAAAGTATTATTTTTTATAATACAAGATACATTACACAAGTTGAAAGTGTTGAAACTAGACAAATCTAGAATATCAATATCTTAGACCCGCCGTTAGAACCGTATGCAAAAACTAGAATTTTTGACAGTTCTCCATTGAAAAGAGTCAAAAATCTATGACTGAGGCTCGCACAGAGTCAAGCATTGTTTCAGAATACGAGTCTCAGTCTAGAAGCAAATCCAAGAATATAAAAGAAGAAAACTTCAACTTATAACCTTACACCACCGAAGCTATCTACTGTTTGGGGTAAATTACCCGTTACCCTTCGAGATAACCCCATGACGGGGGCGGAAAAACTCAATTGAATGAATGGTAAGTGGTTTTTAAAGGTAGGGGGAGTTTTGTAGCAATCTTGTAAAGATATCTATAGGAGTTTATTTATATTCCATTTCTTCGCTAAACAAATTCAAAATATAAAATTTTATCATCTTCCACAAGTTTTTAAATAAAAAAACTGGTAACCCAAGTTAACAATATATTAATGTCTGGAAGAGACTGCTCTCAGCAATAAGGCCACCCATTGTAATTCTATTTTGTAATGTTTATTTTCTATTAAGTAAGTCTTCTTTTGTGTACAATAAAAAAATCAATCTATCTTTTTAAACAGGGCAGATAAAGTTTTGGTCAGAAAACTCATTGATGCACAACAAGGTTTAAACCCACGACCTTTAGTTCAGATATCAGATACCACTAGACTACCAGTGTTCATATACGGTCATATACACGTCATTTATAAGCAAACTGACGTCACAATCTGCCTATATCTGAAACTGTATCTCCTCATTTCACCGTCCAGTCGAACTACTTAGTAACAATATCGATGCCTATCGTATCGATATCGGAAAACAAATACAGTTGCTCTACTCTTGTTACATTCTTAGCAGATGCTAATACATATACAGGGTGTATAACAACTCCAACCCACGCCACTCCAACGTGCGTGAAAGATAAAGATAAAATATATTTATTGTCTATGAACCTAGGTACAAAGAGTTAGTAAAATCTAGATTAGTCCCACTAGGTCAGCCTAAAGGCAGACATGCAACTGCATTTATGTTTGTTTTATGCATGTGAACGAGTTCAAAAACAGCTTCGACTCGATCTCCACAGAAGGCGAGACGAATTGAAGGCCCGACAACATAGACATAGACATTTAATTTACTACAATAAGCTCATGTAACCAGTAAAAATATGGACACTAAAGAACCACCAGCGGCCATTCCCTATAATTACGTTGGTGGGGTACTGACGTGCCCTGCTTGTATCTTCTTTATTAATAAAATTGGGTACACCAGCCACACTAGGGCACATCAGAGGGCAAAACAACGAAGCCTTGAAACAAGAAACAATAATATATCATCCATTTACAGTCGTCGTAGCCAGAAACGGCTAGGAAACAAACATCATCATTGCAACTTTAAAGAGTTTCAAGAAAACAAGGTAAAAGCAGAGACATAATTTGCAAATGAGACATTGAATTCGGTTTTATCCATTTTCGAGGAAGAAAAAAAAACACAATACAGTAGATACTGATTTTCTTTCCTTGCAGCTATTCCAATACGCACATTTTTTTTTATTTGTAAAAAATGCGCAAAAATATGAAAAACTATCCACTATTATTGTTGCCGTGTTGGAAATGGTTGGCGTATTACGTCATTGCGGACATACGAGGTGATTGTCATACTTTTTGCTTTTTTTAATACTGAAGCAATTTGCCGCGCACTTTTTCCATTGAAGTTATAGAAGCAGTCTTTAGACACCCTGTATAATACACGTATACAAAGATCTCTTTGATCTGAATGTGAGATGCAAAAACTTGGAGCGTGGTGGGAATATCATCAGAGTTATTACATTACGTAGGGTTTTCTGTAATTGGGTTCGATAGGACGTGGCTTTCTGAAATGGTTTTACGTAAACTAAGAAAGGTAATCTGTTACGTATTGCGTAATAAAAATAAATAAATAAAAATAAAAACTTTTTATTTCAGACCTTGATCCATAGGGGTTAGTAATGTGCGACTTGGGGAATAAAGGTTCTTGAATGGCGACCACGAACCGGAAGACGAAACGTAGGGCGCCTACCCACCAGATGGACTGACGACTGTTAAGATCGCGGGAAGTCGGTGGATGGAAAGGGCTAAGAATCGTTCTTCCTCGAAATGTGTAAGGGGGCCTATGTCCAGCGGATGTCCAGTGGACTTCTTCAGGCTGATGATGATGAACTTGCGACAGATAAGCGAAAATACAAATTCGAATATTTCTTTATCCAATGGTATCACAAGAATCATCAAAGTTGCGTATATTACGTAATTACGTTCACATGCAAAAAAACAAAAAAAAAGCACAGCAACAAAGGCAGATTAGTTCTTCAAAATTAAAACCTTAAAAAAAAGAACGCATATTTTTTTAATTCAACCTGTATATGGCTAGCTATAAAATTGAATAATAATAGGCGCTGGTTGTGACTTTTCTAGAACTACCTTTCCTTCAAATATTACTTTATTCTAGCAACTAATGATATTATCCTATACCTTCTCAATATTCAAATATTGAGGAAATCCTTTTTGGCACCTGCGTGAAAGATGCCAAATTAAATCAAGTGTCAGAACTCCAAGATGAATTGATACTTTACTGTAAGAAGCCGTTTTTGTGCACTAGTGAACCAACCGTGACTTTGCTTGTGTGGGATGTTCAGCTGGTATTATATTTTTTTATATTATATAAAACAAATTAATTGCTAACAAGGCAGCCTTGAAAATAATTATCATCAATCATATTATGCTTAATTTGGGGCTAGATAGAGCTGTATGGATTGTCCATAATACTTATTTATTTATTTACTATTATTTTTGACTGGCCTCTCAGCTCAGTTGGTAGTAGCCTTCTTGGCCGGTTCCGGTTGGTTGGTTCGGTTGGTTGGCCTTCTGAGCCGTAGGTCGTGGGTTCGATCCCCACCGAGATCAAATATGTGTGTGATGAATGCAGATGTTTGTTCTCTGTCTGGGTGTATTCTAAGTATGTATTTACAAAAAAATATGTAAATAAGTATTATATCAGCTATCTGGTTCCTATAGTACTAGCTCTGGTTAGTTTGGGGCTAGATAGTGTCGTGTGGATTGTCTATAAGTAATACTGTAGGTATGACAGCTGCCTACCTGCTTATAATGGTTATTTTCTTTTTTATTATTTTTTATGTGATTTTTTTTTTTAAGTAGGTAGGTATTCCTGTGTCCTGTATGCTAATAGGTCAATAAAATGCTTTTCTTTCTTTCTTTATAATATTTATTTAATATAAACTAGACAAAATCCACCTCTTTGAAAAATAAAGAAAATCAGTCATCAGAATTTAAAAAGATGTATGAAGATAATTCCAGTTCCAAACACTTTTTGAGAACTGATTAGGCTGATTGCAGCGTCAGCTTTTTCAATACGGGAAAAAACCCCATGAGATATCGTTTAAGGGTGCAAAGTAAGGGGAAGTACCTAATGAGTCAAGGGGTTGGCACATGCCTGCCTTCCCACGGCTTCTTTGCTAAATCGTTACCATTCCCGTTTCATTTATTTTGATGACTTTTACTTTGAAATTTATTCTTTCTACAGCCTATATAACTCAGTTGGTAGTGTACTTTCTGTTGTAGGCCGTGGGTTCAATCCTCACCGAGAACAAATATTTGTCTAGTGAACTTGTTTATTTACACAAAGAAACTTACAATTAAACAAAATATTTACAAAATGTACAAAATACACAAGAAACAGTTGAGCTATCTGCAGATCGTTACAAACGATCTAGAGATAGCTCAACTGATCCAAATCAGTGCCAGACGGAAGCGTCCCCAAGACGCTGGCGGCATTTCCACGCTGAATAGCAATGCTTATACGCTGCGCCAGATACCCACCAGCTCTTGGGTCACGCGTCGCCTCGGTCAGTCGCCTAGACAAAATTTTGAAGACCCGCGAGGCCTCGGTTCCCCACGGACCCAGTCTCAACCCCAAGAGGAGCAAATAAGTATAGGCTCTGTCGAGACCTGCATATTCTGGTGAACTTATGTTCGTTCTTTCTGGGTGTCATTATATCTGGGTGTAAATACATAATATTCTTATTATGTATTTACAAATAAGAGATAAATTAATATTATATCAACTAACTGGTCCCCATGCTAGGTTTTGGTTAGTTTGGGGCTTGATAGTGCTGTGTGGATTGTTCAAAATTTCAAAATATTCATACATAAGTTATTTTGATTTTTATTACTTTAGTCTCTGTTCTTAGTTTATCTTTAATATAATTATGTGTCTCTTTGTTAAAAGTCATGTGTCGTCATAAAATAAAATAAATAAGTTTCTTTCGTATGGCGAAAAGATGAGACAGCAACAAAACGTTACGTACAAAAAAAATACAACAAAATACAAAAATATTTATTCGAGAAAACCGTTACAGTGGACGTAGAAACGATCGAAACGAGTCTCTATACATAATTATAAGTTTAAAAAACTTGAGAAACCGACTTCATTGCCAAACGGCTAAACCGATTTTAATGAAATTTGTTTGGGACAATCTGGACGTAAGAATAACCTTCCAAATAAAAAAATATTTTTCTAAATCGGTTCATAAATGACGAAGGCATGCAGTTACAAACATCAAAAAAATATTTAAAAAAAAAATGGCAACATCGATTTTAATAAAATTAAAATGGGACCAATCTGGAAGCAGTACCTTTCTGATAAAACAATATTTTTTCAAATCGGCTCACAAATGACGAAGATATGCGGTAACAAACATAAAAAAAAAATACAACCGAATTGAGAACCTCCTCCTTTTTGATTGGAATTCGGTTAAAAAGAGACAGACGAAGGCAAAACGCATTGTTTAAGCTGATCGAGTAAACTCAGACTAAGGGTCTACTCGTATTTCAAATGTAATGTAAGCAGACGTCGTACGCTTATTATTCTAACCTAATGAGAAATTTCTTGAAAAACATTCCCGGATTTTTCTTTCCCTAGGGCCTTTATCAACGAGCTTTGGTCACAATTATTATGGAATTGTAAAACATTTCAATAATAGTACTTATATTGTACTATTTTTTGTGACGTTAAATAAATATTTTCTATTCTATTTTCTGTTCTATATATTTTAACCATTAAAGCAATAAAATAAATGGTTGGTCAACTGTTGGCTTTAAATGACGGCCATGTTATGAGGGATGAAAGTCATGTGACTAGGAGAGTGATGAGTATGAATGTAGATGGATATATGGGCAGGCCGAAGAAAAGATGGATGAACAGTGTGAAAGATGACATGGATAAGAAAGAAGTGAATACAGAGATGACGGCTGATAGAGGAGAATGGAAGAGAACATTAATCTATCTTGATACATGAAAATGCCACCTAAAAGTAGTATGAACGCTCGTTCAAACCTAGGTCACTTTGCCCCATTAAATAGAATACAAAAAAAATATAATGCTAGTCACAACACTGATATTCTTACAACTGACCAAATTAAAGAAATAGATATTTTTTCGGATAGCATGTTTACTTTTAAGCAAAAATTAATCTTAATTTTTAATTCTACTGACACTCTGTAACTTTTGTACCTATGTATTTTGTTTTTAACTTGTATTTTTTTTATAAAATTAATTGTTTTTTTTAACCAGATTTGAATTTAGTGTACCTACTTAATTAATTTTTTGACCTTTAATTTATATTCTTAATGTTAGCATCTTTTATTCTAAACTTTGATTCTCTTGTTTTAAATACTATAATGTTATTGTCGTTGATAATTAAAATGTCGTTTGCTCCTATAATTGAGGTGACATTTAGCATACTAGATATTGTATTTAGACCTTAAGATACTGTTGGTGTTCATTTTGTTGGTGCAACTTAATAAATAAAATAAATAAAATAAAATAAAACACTACCTATCCGATAAAACGTCGCAAAGTAGCGGTAACAAACATCATAACTCGATAAAAAGTAACTTACTAACATCTTAACGACCACTACACGACCATATTTGTGATCTATACGACTGCTACACGACTCTATCAAGATACTGATTCGTATAAAATGGGCCCTTTTTCGGTCGTAATAAAGTTTTAAGGATGTAATTACGACCAGTGTATGTAACCAAAAGTTAGAATTAGCACGTTGTGGCGACCTAAAAAATGTTTGTTGGGATATAGTGCCTACCCCACATAAAGTGGGATAAGGGCAGGAAGAATATAACTGTGAGCTTTGAAGACAAATGTGTGACTAATTAATGCTCAAGTTGATGGACAAAGAGCAGTGCATCGTAGGGCATGTTTTTGGCGTGATTTACGACGAACTGATTTTTTATAAGCAAAGGTTACCACTTAATACGAGTAGGCCTACCAGAAGCTCTGTCTGGCTCTGTCTTTGGCTCTGGTTTTGAATCTATGTAAGTGCTCACCAGTCTTCTTCTTATCGTGTCACTGATTCTTTCAAACCAAGTGTGGTGAAAGGATTTTAAGTGCGCCTCAAAGAGGCTCCTTTCGTGGACTTGTCACATATTTTCGAACTTTTTAGGTTCTACGACATGCCGGTTTCCTCACGATGTTTTCCTTCACCGTTTAAGAGCACTGGCATAGTGCACAAACATTTTTGGTACACTACTGGATTTTAACCCATGACCTTAGGATCGGAAGGCGGGTCCGCTACCACTAGACCACCAGTGCTCTCAAAGCGCTAACCAGTGTATTAAACTGTGTGTGTGACGTAGGATTTATTTAGGCAACACTCACACAGACATTTAGTTTAGTTTAGTTTAGTTTATTGCAAAAAATCTTAGGTAACATTACAGACATATCCAATACGTTACTTAAAGCTATGTACACATAAAAATATATAAAATTTACTTATGTATGTAGGAGACCTACATAAAACAAAATAATAAAATCTAGAAAAATAATAACAAAAGAGATCAAAATTAAATGTCCTATGATAAATAGAAAAATAGTTAGATACTAATACTAACTCACCTAATTCTAAAGAGATCACTGTCTATTATAATAGAAACTGATAGAAATCTACTGTTTGCATTCCAAATTCTCACAGTATTGCAAGCACAATTTTTCAACAACTGACCATTTATCTGAAAAAATGTCCAGTTGTGCGTGTGAGGCAGTGATGGCATTGAGGTGTCGCTGACTCCTACAGATTGGGGACTGCTGACGCGCCACGGTTCGCGCAGGCGTTACCGCGAAAAGAGGCACTCGCCCGAGGCGGAATCTGGTGCGATTTTCAGGGACATTAAGTCGACTGGCCTCATTCAAAAGTTCAGAGCAGTTCAGGAGTCCCCTAAGTATGCGACATACAGTAAGGATTTGGTCAAACACCCGACGGGTTTGCAAAGAGTTAACTCCTAATGTACCCTGTAGGTATTGGGTAGGGTACATGAACGGGTAATAGCCGTATACTTTCCGATACAAGAACCGAAGAAACCTTTTCTGGACCTTTTCAATCATAAGTGTGTATGTTCCTTGATGGGGGTTCCACACACATGCACTTGCTTCCAGTTTAGATCTTACCAGGGCAGTGTAGAGAATCCTAATAGCATTAATGTTATGAAAATCCCTACAGTTTCTTGTAACAAATCCTAATCGTTTAAAGCAGTCAGCGGTTAATTTGCAAATATGGTCGTGGAAATTTAACTCAGTGTCAAAAAGTATTCCTAAATCTTTTACAATTTGTTCTCGTTTTAAAAGTTCTCCGTAGAGTTGATAAGGCATTTTGAGCGGTCGAGAAGATCTACTAAAAGACATAATTTGGCATTTACTGACGTTAAGATGTAGTTGATTTACTTCACTCCACACTTGAATCGCATTCAGATCTCGCTGCAGGGCGTAACAGTCATCGATCGATTGTATTTGAATGTAAAGTTTGAGGTCATCTGCATACAGAAGGCACTTGGCGAATTCAAGTTGTTTGGCCAGATCGTCGACCATCATGATGAAAAGAAGAGGCCCCAAGGATGAGCCCTGACTTACACCTGATCTGGTGTGGTAGGGAGACGAGTCAAAACAGCCAAGACGAACAAATTGTTGACGGTCACGAAGGTAATCAGCAAATAGTTTTAGTAATTTAGGAGAGAAACCAAAGCCATTGAGTTTGTTTAGCAGGATATCGTTATCTACTTGATCGAAAGCTTTTTTAAAATCCAGGTATATTACATCTACCTGTGTGCCCGAATCTAGTTTTGCCGCAATGTAGTCAGTTATAGTGAGTAAGTTGGTGTTTACTGATCTACCTCTCCTGAAAGCGTGTTGGGCTTCATTTAAGTACGGTTCAATTTGTTTATTTAAGTTGGCATGTAAGACACTCTCAAAGAGCTTGGCGAGGGATGATAGGATTGCAATGGGCCTATAGTTCTCAGCTAGTGCTTTATCTCCTGCTTTGAAGATAGGGACAACTCGGGATTGTTTCCAGACTTCTGGATAAGTAAACGTATTTAGAGAAAGATTAAATATATGTGTAAGGACTGGTGCTAATTGGAATTTAAATGCTTTTAGTAAATACGGCGGTACGTTGTCAGGACCTACTGAGCTCTTAGGTTTGAGTTTCATTATACTTGCTTCTACTTCGGCCACCGAAAATTTTTGGATACTGATCAACGGGCAGTTGCTTATAGATTTTACTTGCCTAGCATTGAGACATAACCATAGCCAGAGACAGAGCCAGACAGAGCTTGTGGTAGGTTTACAGGTTGATTCTTTCTATTACGTTCTCATAACTGGGTACCTTCCCGTTTTGATAGAAAACGTTCATCGCTTAATAAAGACAATTAAGTTAATTGCCTACAGTCGAGAGCGACTTTAAAGGGCACTCCAAAAAGACGTATTACTGTAACTGTAGGTGTATCACTAAAGGTGCTTATACACCATCGTTGAATTTATATTACACGATTATAAAGTTTATATCAGTGAATTTTACTAAATAAAAAAAAAATGGAAAAATCTTCATACTCATTCTCATTATTTATTGGAATTAGTTTGTAATAATAGTGAGGTTTTAAAGTTAAACATAGTGAAAACATAATAGGCCCTTAAATAAATAAATATTATAGACAATCCACACAACACTATCTAGCCCCAAACTAAGCAGAGCTTGTGCAATGGGAACCAGGTAGCTGATATAATACTTACATACATTTTTATTTTGTAAATACATACTTAGATTACAATATAACACCCAGACAGAAAACAAACATCACCACACATATTTTTGTTCTCGGTGGGGATCGAACCCACGACCTACGGCTCAAAAGGCAGAACTGCTACCATCTAACCTGAGAAGCCAGTCAACCCTTTAAGCCCCTAAAACCTTTAGGCCTTAAGGGCTTTAAGTCTAGGGCATAGTAATATTTGGAGTGGAAGCGGGCCAAAGTTTGAAAAACAAAATAAATAGCTATGCTATATTTAATTTTAAGATACATAAAAAATCGGTTGTCTGTAAAGTCGGTTTACTGACGATAGTTGAACGTGACAACGTTATACAGCTGTCAACGCGGACGCATCGCTCACTCAAGTAGGAGAGAGACAGATGTCGAACGCTGCCGAACGCGGAGGCCGATTTTGCCTGTTTGTCGCTCGTTCCACGCTCCCGCTTTCACTTCAAACCTTAAATGGAACGCCTCAAAGAGAGGTAACGCCGCATGAGTCATGTTTTTTCATGCGTGCAGCCGGCTCCAACGAATTATAAGACGTCACGTCAAAACATAATATATAAATATTTATTTTGTTTCAACTTATCCAAATTATGGATCTAAACATTTTAATATGATGGATTATTTTAGTCTGCGATAGAAATACGTACGTACAGACTATTTAGTATAACTATTTACAAAGCGTTTTCAACATGTCGCGCTAAAATTAATTCTCAAACTTATCACTGTAAGACCATCATACATTATTAAAGTAAAGCTTTGCATACATTTAAGCGTTTTACGGTGGCGATCAATGGAATGCACTCAAATATGACAACGTTTCACTGATCGCCATCACAGAACGCTTAGATGTGCGCAAGTCTTAAAATTACTGTTTCTAAATTAGTCTGCAAAGTTAGCGTCTTCTAGAAGTTATTGAAATTCATTAAAAAGACCCTTCAGAAATATCTAGATCAGGCACTTGGTTAGATCACTCAGTGCCTGTCTGTGTTGAAATGTTAGACGTCTGAATAATGGAGGTGGCAGAAACCCGAACCTCAAAAAGAGCTAAGAAAAACTGCTCTGTCTGTAACGGCTGCCAATATTTTATTTATTTACCTTGACTTGAGATTATAAATCTGTGTTTAGAGTTATCAAATAAACCTACTTAGTTTTATTATAATACAAAATAATATAAGCTTAAAAACTTGAGAAACTAACTTCATAGACAAACTTTTAAACCAATTTTGATGAAATAGGCTCAGCTTAGAAGTTAGCTTAGCTTCAAGTTTAGTCTTTGAAAGACCAAGCAAGTAGGCCATAAGCTCTGTCTGGCTCTGTCTCTGGCTCTGGTTTTGAGTCTGTGTGAGTGCGCATTAGGGCGCTTGTACACGCTAAGAAAAAACGCCGGGTCTACCCAAGAATTCGTGTCGTAACTAGAAAATAACTGTGTACACTGCTCGCAGCGGTGCACGAAAAAAATCTTATCTGCGCAAGACACGACGCGGCGAACGTTGTTGCGTTTTCGTGTGTGGAAAAGACAAAATTCTTGTCTTGCGCAGATAAGATTTTTTTCGTGCACCGCTGCGAGCAGTGTACACAGTAATTTTCTTGTTACGACACGAATTCTTGGGTAGGCCCGGCGTTTTTTCTTAGCGTGTACAAGCGCCCTTCGTGTACTATATTGTGTGTGTGACGTTTCAACGTAGAATTTATTTAGTCAACACTCACACAGACTCAATACCAAAGCCATCTATTAATTTTGATAATTATTTCATTCGATTTCAGAGACAGAGCCAGACAGAGCTTGTGGTAGGCTTAAAGGTCACGCCACATAGTTAAATTAAACAATTGTTTTTTTAAGTTAGTTTAAAAAATTGCTCGTAAAAATACCGACTAGTCTGTACGGGCTTTACGTGTAATACCATCATAAAATAACTGTGCTTTTTATTGCTGAGTTTCCATTAGGCGACTCCGTGTTGGCACCCACGGCTTCCCGCTTCGCTTTGCTCGAATTTGATTTACCAATGACTCCATGCCCAATTTGTTTAACTTCTTACGTAAAGAACAGTAAAAGATCTGTAAGCCTACCACAAGCACTGTCTGGCTCTGTCTCTGGCTCTGGTTTTGAGTCTGTGAGTGATGACTAAATAAATTCTACGTCGAAACGTCACACACACAGTATAGTACACCGGTGAGCACTCACACAGACACAAAAGCAGAGCCAGTGACAGAGCCAGACAGAGTTTTTGGTAGGCCTACTGAGACGCATCGTCTTCTCGGAAAAAAGTCCCGGGGAGGAATTTATCTAAAATGTCATCCCGACTAATGGCCTCTGCATGTTTTTGACTTGAATACGTCTTTAAAATTGATTCTATAAAGACGCAATTTAAAAAATGAAGGATAACAAAATTGGGGGATACAGTTTACTATTGCAGCTAACATATCTATCATCCCCACCCAAATTTCAATTTCACCACTGGATAGCTCAAGAATCAAAGAATTTATTACGCTAATATAAGTAAGGACTGTAACACATCGCGCACGGCGTAGGGGAAGCCCCGAAGTTACGAGACGTATTCACGTACAATACACGGCCATAACACAGCCACACCTTATTTTAGATGTAAGTTTTTTTTTTTGCTACGAAGATGTAAAAAATTGACTGCGTTTCGCCCGGCACGATAAAAACACGCTACGTTTGCTGAGCCCTTTACTGACCTTTTACTACATCCAATGCACTGGTGCCTAGTGGTAGCGGCCCCGCCTTTCGACCCTAAGGTCGTGAGTTCAAATCCAGTCGTATACCAATGAGTTTTTCTGGCCAAAAATGTATATACACTATGTCAGTGCTCTCAAACGGCGAAAGAAAACATCGCGAGGAAACCGGCATATCGTAAAGCCTAAAGGGTGTTATTAATAATCCTGGCGCAACGCTGGAGTAGTTAAATCGTGTTTTGTCACATTTGTTCGAGTTGACAATTGCATGTCAATGCAAGAGACAAAACACGGATCAACCAGTCCAACGCTACGCCAGGATTATTAATAAGACCCAAAAAATTCAAAAATATGTGTCAAGTGCACGAAAAGATCCTCTTTCAGGTGCACTTAAAATCCTTTCACCGCACTTGGTTTGAAAGAATCAGTGACACGATAAGAAAAAGGACTACATCCAATCGAGGGGTTTTATTCAATGCCATGATAATCATTTTTTTATATTTGACCGACAAGTTAACCCCAATGTTCAACCCAAATAATAAATAAATAAAAAATCCGTATCCATCACTCCATGGAGGATTACCAGCGTCCAGTAATTGACTGCGCGGATTAACGATGGATCCGAATATCCTTGTTATAGCTGACTCAGCTTATACTCAACAGTGAACGGACAAACCGACGGGTTAACCAAGAAAATACCAGTGAGGTAAATAAAAATAAAATCGGTTATCTGTAAAGTCGGTTTACTGACGATAGTTGAACGTGACAACGTCATACAGCTGTCCACGCGGACGCATCGCTCGCTGAAGTAAGAGAGAGACAGTGTCTCTTTGGTTCTACGACATACCGGTTTTCCCATGATGTTTTCCTTTACCGTTTGAGAGTACTGACATATTGGTTAGAAAAACTCATTGGTACACGGGTGGATTTCAAACCACGACCTTAAGATCGGAAGGCGGGACTGCTACCACTTGCCCACCAGTGCTCTCCAGCCCAGCAGTGCTCAAAAACATTTGTCAAGCTAATGTCATACCGATTAGCTCGACAAATGTCTTGGAGAGTGATGAGTATGAACAGTGTGAAAGATGACATGGATAAGAAAGAATTGAATACAGAGATGACGGATAATAGAGGAGAATGGAAGAGAACATGATGAGCCGACCCTACATAAAGTGGGATAGGGGCAAAAAAAGAATAAATCTAGACAACCAGCTGTTTTAAATAAGCTATGTACCGCTTATAATACCGGGATTGCGTTGCAATGTTTTATTTGTGTTTTGGTTTGTTCCGGGCCAGATAGTGTTCTGATGGCGAATTAGTTGTATAGTTTGCGAAGGAAATTGGATTTCGGATAAGATCTAAGGGGTTCGCATCATTGCGCGATAACGTCGTTAACTCGTGCTAACTTAGATTAATCCGTGTGATGAGCGAGGTAGGTAAAAAATAAACGGTCAAGTGTGAGTTGGGTGGCAGGGAAAAAAAAGATGCTTTATAAAAATTTTTGTTTTTTCACGTTCATAGTTATTTTGGACTTTGTCTGTCTTGGTCTTATTACACCCTGTAGGCCTCCCACAAGCTCTTTCTGGCTCTGTCTCTGTTTTTGAGTCTAAATAAATCCTACATCAATCGCGTCGAAACGTCTCAGTGTAATACACACTGGTAAGCACTCACACAGTCTCAAAACTAGATCCAGAGACAGAGCCGGGCAGAGCGAATAGGTAGGCCTACTTTTTACTAAACCCTAGAAACCTTTCTAGGCTTAACACAAATTAACGTTCAAACAAATTGCCTATTTTTTTAAACACAAATATAGCTGATGAAACAACCATTTTGCACAGATGTTTGTTCTCTGACTGGTTGTTATATTGTAATAACAACCAGACAGAGAACAAACATCTGTGTTCACTACACAAATATTTGTTCTCGGTGGGGATCGAACCCACGACCTACGGCGCAGAAGGCAGAGCTACTACCAACTAAGCTGAGAGGACAGTCTAAATACGATCATGTAAAACAAATGGCAGGTTAATTCCACTTTATCAAACCAATTTAAATTCATAGAAATAAAATCCATTTATATTTCAAGTTGATTCCATTCACTCCAATCATTGGAAATGAAAAGAGCATTGATTTAGTGCGATTCGTTTTAGCTCCAATTTAGATCATTTTAGCTCAATAATAATTGATGTACGAGTCGAGTAGCTTCGCAAACGTTTTTTGCACATATACAGGGCGTCCCATGCATATGCCATTCTTTTTTTCTTTCTTTCTTACATATTTATAAAAAAAAATTGCATTTGATATAAATTGATCAATTTTGTAGATAGGTAGATAACTCTTTATTGATTCCAATGACACACAAGGTAAGAAGGATACAGTTTTAGCCTAAAAATCACATACATATAAGTCACAGTAATACAATAGGCGCCCTTATCGCTAACAGCGATCTCTACCAGGCAACCTTGGGATGGATAGAACTGAACATAAACAAGACATCAATCAATTTCTGTTTTACTTTTATTTACACAAAGAAACTTACAATTAAACAAATATTTACAAAATGTACAAATTCAATCAATTTTGTTTAAATATTTTTACTATTATTTCTGGCGCTATGTTATTTAGCCAAAAATAATCCTTTCGATCAGTATGATAAAACTGTGACAGTGGTTATTTTTCTCGTGTAGTGGGTTCGATTCCCGGTTCAACCATGTAATTACTGAAATAATTATCTATGAATGCAGTTTAAATTTTTTAAATTCAAATAATATTTTCTTTCATTAAAATTTTCCATCAACAATATTCAAGGTACTTTCTTTCCATGTGGCATATCCGTGGGCCACCCTGTATATAAATATCCAAATTCAACCATATCCAAGACTTGATATCACAGGTCTGTGAAGGCTGAAAATGAATACACCAAAATCGCTTATGCTTTTAAAGCGAATTCGTTCTGAAACGTAGCACTGAGCTTGCAGACCACAAACTGTACTGTCGGTGTGCAGCTGGCGTTATTCTAACCTTCCAGCATCAACTATAATATATCTTCTGGACTGACCTCTCTAAGCTGGTCTCTCAGCTCAGTTGGCAGTTGCTATAAATAAATAAATAAAATAAATATTGTGGACAATTCACACAACACTACCCAGCCCCAAACTAAGCAGAGCTTGTGATATGGGAACCGGATAGCTAATATAATACTTGAATACATTTTTGGGCCGTAGGTCTTGGGTTCAATCCCCACCAATAAAAAATAAATAAAAAATAAATTATTTATTTAAATACATAATCTTCTTTCCGAAAAGCTATGGAGAGTTATGTTGGGAGCAATGACCGCTAAAACGAATAAAGATGCGAGCAGCAGTTAGGGTTAAAAACAAATCCCGCTATAGAGTATGTGCCAATGGTTCGGCAGGGCTATTCACGACAACATATCGACAGGACATCTAGATAGTCTTGTGTGGATTGTCCACAATATTTATTTTATTTAGGTGTTATTTATTTATAACAATTGAACACAGATAGCTTTCACTGGAGTACAAGCCTATGAATAACAGTACTACGTAATAAAATCGTCGACGCTATGCCGTAGCTGTAGCCTCTACGGCGTAGACCAACTACGGCGTAGACCTCGAACATATTTTGTCACATAAGCAAAATGTGCTGTCAAATAAATAACGTTCTATTTTGTATTTTAAATTAAAACTGTTTTTATCGCCTTTTGAACTCTGCATTTTATTTTATGAGCTTTAACTTTGAAGTAATAAAGAATATTAAAGACAAATAAATAAGGCTCATAACGAATTCAAGCTTTTTTACTTTTTGCCTCTCTGCTTAGAATGACGTGACGACGGGAGATGGACGAAAGTGACTATATAATGGTGGCCAAAAGATGCTCAAAGACCTAGAGGCAGACCACCCGCCCGTTGGTCGAACGACATTGTTGAGAGTGCTGGGAATGAATGGATGAGACTCGTGAGGGACTGGAAAGAGTGACGCAATAAATTCGGCAAGTTGATCATCCGCACTTGATGTGCAGACTGGTTTCCGCAAGTAAGCCGCTGGCGGGCCCTTTTTGCGTGAAGCTTGACACGTGTTGCTCGAACTTTTGTAGGTTCTACGACACGCCAGGTTTCCTCACGACGATGTTTTCCTTCACTGGTTTGAGAGTACTAGCATAGTGGAAAACTCATTGGTACACGACTTGATTTGAACCCACGACCGTAGGATCGAAAGGCGGGTCCGCTACCACTAGACCACCAGTCCTCTGCCTCCTGTTCCTCCTCCTAAATTAGTAATTACTAGGTAAGTTAGTTAGCTATTGTATAAGCTTAGATTAGTTAGGGGCTAGAGCTACAGAAAAAAAAAATATCAATACTTATTCACTTTAAATCCGGCCATTACATAAAAGCTAATACATTCAAATAAATGTAATTTATCACCTTCATTTATATATTACGAGTTAAATCCAATTTACATCGAAATCGCACACCTGAGCTAACATACTGATTGGACATTTCATGAATATTTGGGCTCAACTTGTTTGTTAAATATTTTTTTTAAATGTAAAATCTAAATATTCAAAATGTTTCCAAGATGATTTTAGTAGTAGTAGAGCTCTTTGTGAAGGGCTCGTCCGGGGAAGTACTACCACTATTCCTATTTCTGCCGTGAAGCAGCATTGCTGTGTTTCGGTTTGAAGGGTGTAGAAGTTTCTGGCACGAAATAGCAAAATACTTATTGGTCTGCTAAGCTAAATGTACAAACATTTTTTGAACAGAAAAATCCTAAACTGCCAGTGCTCTGAAACGGTGAAGGGTAACATCCCTCATATTGGGTATAAAAATATACATAGGTAAATTCAGAATATCCCAAGTTATTTTAACGCAAGTTACACAATCTCCTGGATACGTTACTTCCCAAAGCGGTTAATTACACCTCCATTATTCAAGTTAACAAACCTAGAAGTACAGTCACTGACAAAAGTAGAGGATACTTTGGTAGGTTCTATAAGCGACACCAAACCGGAAGAAGAAATATAAGATGTCCCTATACAGGGTAGTTTTTGAGTAGGACTGTGATGGCCAAACGCGCACGCACGAGAGTTTCAGACGAAGAAAAAATATACAGTCTTTGTTTTCTTATAAACCTAGGGCATGACTCGTTTCACGACTTTTCCCGAACTCTCGTGTTTTTAGACTTGGCCATCACCACCCCTATCAAAAAAACACCCTGTATAGTCTGACAATATTGTAAAGATCGCGATTGATGGAGAGGACCCAAAATCGTTCTTTCTGGAAATTAATAAGGGAGGCCAAGTGCTTAGCATAAGACTCCTTCTAAATTGGTTCTCTTAAAGCAACATCAAAACCGAAGACAAAGCATAAGATGCAACAAAGTAATTATATACCTACTGACGACATTAGAAGGATCACGACAGCGTATTTTTTTTTAAATTATAAGTGGAAATGTAGTACTTTACTCTTAATTTATCCAATATTCATATCATTTTTAACAGCTTCTTTTTTAAGGTTAAGCTGCTATTTCCTAGCATTAAAAATAACTGTTAATCTACTTTTGTAACTGACTGTACAATCATATGGAGTATGAATTCAAGCGAGAGAAGAGAAGTAATTCGCACCAAATAGGGCCAGCTCACACCGGTTTCAAAAGTAACTCTAAATGCATGTACATTTGTGTTTTTTTTTTGCAAATAATGCTGGAAATACTGGTTGGTAAGTTCGTTTTTATTAAAGCTGATAAATACTTGTGTTTTTTGTGTAATTATAACACATACCTACCGGTAATTAGCAGTCGCAGTTGACTACGTTGTTTGAGTGTGCGTTTGCCCAGTAGGTTATTATGATTGTATTTGTTCGCTGCGTTTTTTCTTATTTCTTATTGTGTAAGTTATTAGTTATAAGTGTATTGATATAGAGAACCCAGTGGTAAGACAAACCTTACTTAGGCTTTAAACCACTGTTCGATGTTAAATGTACCTAACTTTCTGTATAATAAATAAATAATAATAAATACATAATATTACAATATTACAATATAACACCCTGACTGAAAACATACATCAGCTGTGTTTGCCACAGAAGTATTTGTTCTAGGTGGGTATCGAATCCACGACCTACAAGCCGGAACAGGCCGCTAGTTAATTAGAAGATTTTTAATATTGACCATACTTCAAGCGAATAAATACATTTCATTTCACTATTTTTATGAAAGATCAGGGTATTTACCATGATACAATTTTGAGTTTTGACTTTCGATATTTCGGCACAGTTGCATGCACCATGATCACGGTTGAACTGAACTCCAGGAGTAAAAGAAATAATATTGGCAGACAAATCTATCTACCCTCTTTCGCACTCTTATAAAGAAAGAAAAAAAGAAAGAAAAAAAATATTTATTTACGAAGCAAAACTAACACTAACAATAATAAACAGAACAACTTATCACTAAACTAAAGATTGGTTTCGACACTACACTTTTGAAACTGTCATGGTTTTTAACACTATTTTTCAGAAACAACGGGATATTTACCATGATTAAATTTTGAGTTTTGACTTCCAATAGTAGTTTCAAAAGTTATACATTTCATTTCATCATTAAAATCACGTACAGTGCTCTCCATAAGTAAGCACTAGCCCTTACTCAGTGAAAATGGCATTCATTTGCAAACCCGCATGCAATATATATTATTCAAAACGTTCTTTGTGCTGGTCGTGTTTAATGAAATGTATCTATATTTGTTGAGTAACCCACCTGTAGGCCTACCATGAGCTCTGTCTGGCTCTGTCTCTGGTTCCGGTTTTGAGTCTGTGTGAGTGTTCACTAGTGCATTATACTGTGTGTGACGTTTTGACGTAGGATTTATTTAGTCAACACAAGTTTTTAACAACTCAGAAAGGTCAAAGGTTAAAATGACCATCTCAGTGAATGACGACTAAAAACGCTCAAGCGGAGTGATAAAGGTTAGTCCAATTACTATGGATTCTCGAAAGCCTTTGCAAAACCTAAATAATCAATGAAAATCCTTCATCATCATTATCCACAGCACATTCAACGCAGCAGTTACATTGTAATAAAATTAGGGATGGATTAATGTTTGAAATAAATACTATTTGATTTGATTATACCCAGTTCTTGGACGCCATTCAGCTAGTGCCTTACTCCACCTGTCATCACCTCGCCTGATCACTGGTGGTCTAGTGGTACTGGCCCCGCCTTCCGATCCGAAGGTCGTGGGTTCAAATCCACTCGTGTACCAATGAGTTTGAGAGTGTAAAAAAATTATGTGCACTATGCCAGTACTCTCAAAACGGTGAAGGAAAACATCGTGAGGAAACCGGCGTGTTGTCGAACCTAAAAAAGTTCGAGCAACACGTGTCAAGGTTCACGCAAAAAGGGCCCACTAGCGGCCTACTTGCGGAAAAACCTGCCCGCACATCAAGTACGCATGATAAACTTGCAGAACATCACCTCGCCTTGCCAGGTTGATGGTCACAGGAAATTGCATCGTAGGGCACGTTCCTGACGTGCATGACCTACGTCCTCCATCAGCTCGTTGTATAAATAATTATAAGTTTAAAAAACTAGAGAAACCGACTTCATTGCCAAACGGCTAAGCCGATTTTAATGAAATTTGTTTAGGACAATCTGGACGTAAGAATAACCTTCCAAATAAAAAAAAAAAATTCTAAATCGGTTCATAAATGACGGAGGCTTGCAGTTACAGACATTAAAAAAATATTTTTAAAAAAGGCAACACCGATTTTAATAAAATTAAAACGGGACCAATCTGAAAGCCTTTTTTACATTTCAGATAAAAAAATATTTTTTCATTACTCATACTCTGAAGGTAGGTCTGAAGTTGCCTGAGGGGCCTAATTGAAAGTAAAACTTTCAGCCCTAGGGAGAATCGCTTTCTACTGACAGCTGTCAAATTATAAAAAAAACAAGTTCTATTTTATTCAACTATGTTCCAACTTTCTAAAGTCTTTCTGACTGCAAGGAGGTCGTTGAACCAAATTCGAACTTTTTATTCAGCAAGTAGGTTGGAAACCCATTACAACGGTAAGAAGTTTAAAAAGTCTAATTAGAGCGCAATGTAAAATTTAAATAACATAAAGATAGTATTAAATGAATAATATAATCTTCTAAATTACTTGATTAATATATAGCTTCAACTATTTATTTAAAATAACATAGTTTTGAGCAAACAATTTACCATTTTTTAAATTATGAGAATGAAAATAATGGCTGAATAATGCTGGCGAGCCGTAGCCGAAGGCCCGCCAGAGAAAAAGAAAAAAAAAACCGGGAAGGCGGCAATTCAATCTTCATTTTCACTAATTTTTCTTTCATGTTTTTATTTTTACTTTCCTTGTATTCGTAATAAAAAGCACAGTGTTTACCTCGGGTGAAAGTCTTTTAAGTCCCTCAAGCTCCATTGGCGCCCTCGCTTACGCTCTGGCGCTAAACCCGTCTCGGGACTCAAAAAACGTGACTTTCAACACTCGGGTAACAATGTACTATTTCAAATCGGCTCACAAATCGGTACGAAAAAAAAACAACCGAATTGAGAACCTCCTCCTTTTTGATTGGAAGTTGGTTAAAAAAGGAGCTCTAAAACCATCAGATTTGCCAGTATACTCGAAAATAATATAAACTCTAATATATATTTTAATATCCCGATGCAAGTAGTATGGGCTAAAACTTTAGAACATCTTCACTCTTAGATAAGCGAAACCAACTTTTCTCATGAAGTGAGCCGAACCCTTTCCCTGAGGAATGAGGGATTTATTTGAATAAACTGCGATATGCTGTTTTCTTCAGTTTTCTTTTTTGTTTTTTTTTTTCGAATATACTGTCACTAGTTAAGTCTTGCGCACATCAAGTGCGATCGCGATGGCGATCAGTGACAGCGATATTTGACAGTGATTCACTGATCGCCATCGTCAGTTGAAGTGGCAAAGGGCAGGCCATATAGCTCGTAGAATTGACAACCATTGGGGAATAAAGAATCAGCCATAATTCTATCAAATTCATGGAACTCCAGTTTATCAATAAAAGTACCGTTTAAAACAAGAAATTACGATTTCAAGATTATTAAAAACGCTTAAAGCTATTTTACAACCTTTTTATTACCTTTTAAAAGTTCAAATTTCTTGAACTTTTTTTAATCAAGAACCTATCACGATTACTTTAATAATGTTTGAGTTGAAATCAAAAACTCTTTCTGGCAAAATATGAAGTTTATTTTGACAGTTCTTCAAAATCCTGACACCGGGGTATTTTGGTCCAAAGATTCTAACTGAAATTACTTCTTCAAAATCCTGACTTCAGGGTATTTTGGTCCGAAGATTCTAACTACTGGTACGTGAGGCTGAAAATCTACATGCCTCGACTTGAAGGACGCAAGGAATTGCATTTTAAGGCACGTTTCTGACGTGCGTGATCTTTCTTATAGGCGATGGTAACCACGTAACATCAAGAAGGCCATGTGCTTGTTCCATTAATTGTAAAAAAAAGGTGGTGACAACAAGTGACAGGCTCTTTTCTCTTTCTCTTATCTGTTTTGCACGAAAACTGAAGATCCGTGTTGGCTGTAAGTAATATTATAAAATATGTTGTGTAAGAGCTGTAGATTTTGTTGATAAATAAAATGAAAAAAAAATCATCATACTCATCAGTCTGCAGAAGTACACTGCTGGAATATACTTATAACCAGAAAAAGTAATTTGAACCCTCTTAATCTACTAACTTGCCACGATGTTTAAAATATAGTCGTACCATCGGGAAGGATTTATAAATAAGCTGTCAAAAGTGACCTTGTTTGTTTCCTCGTTCATCATGAATTTTCATTTCTTAATGAAAACACCAAAAATTTCTAAACTCAGGTAAAGTAATTTACATTAGAAGAGACGAGTTGGATTTTCGTTGAAAAGTTCCAAAATTAAAATTAAGATTTAACGTATTTTTGTGGAGACTAACTTTTTCGTTTTATTATTTACGAGAAAAAATTACTTTTGTTTTTTAAATCATGATTTTGTTTGTTTCCTTGACTTTAAATGAACTTTCACCTTTTGTTAAGCAGGGGTTTTTATCAACACTTCAGTTGGCTTCTTTTTTCAAAAACAAAACTTTTTTGATAGACTGAAAAGTTAAACTTGACAGGCGGATAAAAACTTCTTCTTTTTCTTCTTAATGAATGGCATCTGTCCATTTCGGATCAATTTTGCCAGTGTCGTGTAGTAATGAGTTTAATGATGATAATTATTACATACATAAAATACTTTTTCGTCAAGTCGTCAGTCATAGTACAAGTCGGCCCTACCTTAATTGGCTTTGGAACAAAAGATGGCCGTTTTTTTCCGAAACCATCTGAAACATTTTCGATCAAATCAGAATATAACATAATACACTTTAATTTCAACGAACATACTAACACTTAGAGTCCTCAAGTAATGTTGGTTAAAATACCACCAAAATTACACAACAGAACTCAAAATAACACCAGAAAAACAATTAAAATCAAAAAGCTATGGACTTCCCAAGATGACAGAAAACGAACAGGATAAAAACTTCAGAACCTCACCATGTAACATAATCTTCTTCATCTTATCGTGACTGGTTCTTTCAAAGAAGTGTGGTGAAAGGATTAAAAGTGCACCTCGGAAAGGCTCCTTTCGTGCACAAACCATGTTTTTAAATTTTCAGATTCTACGTTTTTAAGATTCTACGTCATGTTTTTAACTAGGTACTGTGTTTTTAAGATTCTACGTCATGCTGGTTTCCTCACGATGTTTTCCTCCACCGTTGTAACATAATAATTGCAATAAATAGTATGAGTATGAGTAAAAACAACACTGCGATGTTATCGCAAAAGGGTCATACAAAAAATATTTATTATAAGCAGTATTTATTTAATATAATGTGTGTGGCGGCTAGGTACTTAGCCACAGGAATCGGGCTGACGCGTAGGAATTCAATGACGCGTCGCCAGTCGTCTCTCCCCGCTCACACTGTGCGAACATGTAGCCTTGGTGAAAATAAATAAGTAGGTATTTGGAACATGTGTTTATTGCTGCACTATCCTCAAGAAAAGTAGATTATATAGTTAGGGGTAGCATCTGGCCTTAAACCCCTAAAGTGGTGACCCTCGACAAACTTCGGTGTGATGTAACATGCGGTGATCACCCGAAGGAACGCGGCAGCACGGAGAACTCTGATCAAGATTCCGAAGAACAATGGTGACCTTATAGACCAGCAGCGGAGACGACTCCCTCCCGACGAAGTCCACACCTCGGGAGGTAAAACAAAAAGAACATCAACATGACGCAATAACGACACGCCACATGGATGCAAGAATGCGATGACGTCAGCCAAAGCCCGTCCGAACCTCTAATGAAGCCTGTATGTAGAGCCGGTCATCAGCGTGATGTGATTATAGAAAATAAAGATGGCAGTGTATGGCCGGGGAAGAGGATGTCCATCCACCCACGGTCCAGCCAACGAGGAATCACGCGCGGTCTAGAGCAGTAGCATGAAGAATTTATGGAAGCCAGCGACATCTGAGGTGCACTCAATCCTGAAGAAAATGGAGTTTGGACCTGCAGATTCACTCAAGAATGTGTTGCCCGGTTGGAGAAGGTATGCTCGCCGGAGGATCAGTGTTGGATCTGGAGATAGCTCAGTCCCACTGCTACGAGTGACTGGCATGAGACCCTTGCGCTACGAGAATATAGAGTCCTAAAGGAAAATGACGGTGATTATGAGAAGATGCTGTGACAAAGGATCGGACGAGGCGTATCATCAGCGTAGCGTAGTTTTTTTTTCCAAAAGTTTTAGAGTAAAGTCAGTGCTATTTTTAGAATCAGTGTTAGTTCGTAGAATTTTATGTTTAGGTAGAGTAGGTACAGCAGCGGTAACTCGAGACCATGTTGCAAAGTAGCGAGCTACTGCGGCGTAAGCGAATTTGCAATATTGTCCTGACTGCATTTATGAGTGTACTGTACCTAACTGCAATTTGTTTATTGGAATGTTTGTGATAAGTTTTATATTTTATGATTTTTCGTGTACTTTAAATTTTTTCAAAATTTTTTGTAAGAGGGGGAGTACTGTGGCGGCTAGGTACTTAGCCACAGGAATCGGGCTGACGCGTAGGAATTCAATGACGCGTCGCCAGTCGTCTCTCCCCGCTCACACTGTGCGAACATGTAGCCTTGGTGAAAATAAATAAGTAGGTATTTGGAACATGTGTTTATTGCTGCACTATCCTCAAGAAAAGTAGATTATATAGTTAGGGGTAGCATCTGGCCTCTAAACCCCTAAATGTGTATTGTATTCGTTTGCAGGTATTAAGTTATTTATAGAAAAGTAGGTATTGTTGATAATACTTAAATTTATTTAAAATTATGTTTTCATATTACACATACGAAAGAGGCTAACTACCCGCAACACAGGTTCTCCTAGGGTGGGAGTTAGCGTACTTACGCATTTAATTCTGTGCAACTTATCATTTTTAGTTTAGTTTAGTTTATAAGTACCTGTTTGTTAAATGTAGTAGCAGTTTTGTAATATTGATGTATTGTTACCAAATAAATAAATCTTAAACTGTCTTATCTGAAACAATATTTCAATAATCTCTTTTCTAGCGGCACTAAAAAAAACAAAGGAAATTAAGCAATCCCTGAATTAATCGCATCTAAATTACTTACGGCTGTTATTTGACGGTAGCCTTTTCTTAATACCACAGCTTTTGGTACGCTATTTACTCTGCCCTAGATCACGTCCAACGCTTAATTATAAATGCAATTAAAACCAGGTAACATAAATCAGAGCTTGTACATAAAACACAGGTCTATTGGGCCTAATTTTATGGAAAAATAGGTCATTACTATTCTAGATAAATTAAAACTGCGCCAGGGACATTTTTTTACTTTCTGTTGCTGATAGGGATCAGTCTTTGCTAACAAATGTTTTACTAAAAATTATAAGTTAAAAAAACTAGAGAAACATTAAAATCGGTTTAGTTGTTTGGCAATGAAGTCGTCATTGCCAAACAACTAAACCGATTTTAATGTTTGTTTGGAACAATCTGGACGTAAGAATAACCTTCCAAATAAAAAAATAATTTTCTAAATCGGTTCATAAATGACGGAGGCATGCAGTTACAAACATTAAAAAAAATATTTAAAAAAAAATGGCAACACCGATTTTAATAAAATTAAAATGGGACCAATCTGGAAGCAGTACCTTTCAGATAAAAAAATAATTTTTCAAATCGGCTCACAAATGACGAAGTTATGCGGTAACAAACATAAAAAAAAAAAAAAAAAAAAAAAAAAACGAATTGAGAATCTCCTCCTTTTTGATTGGAAGTCGGTTAAAAATGAACGGAAATATCAAATTTTCACTATTTACATTTAATATCTCAATTTTATCATAAATGACGACACTCCTAAAATCGCGGGAAGTTGGTGGACGGAAAAGGCTCAGATTCTTTCTTCCTGGAAATGTGTAGGGGAGGCCCTATGTCCAGCAGTGGACTTCTTCAGGCTGATGATGATGATTGTATTAGTAAAAGGTACCTAAAGGAAACTTAGCTAAGGACACATTTTGCAGTAATTATATTGAAGAAAAACGGATATTTATCGAGATTACCATTATTATTTCCCAACGTTTCGACCGTGTTACAACAGTCGTGGTCGCGGGCAGATTAGAGTTCATTGGAGTTACCGTCGAGAAGCAGAGGTAGTCGCAGTTGCAACTACCCTCACTTGGTCTTCAGAATTAGAAATGTCCGCGTTCATATTACGACACACCACACTAAGGGTCATGCTACACGGGCGGTTCTCCCGCCGCGGGAATCCGCTCGACAAAGCTTCCTCAGACCATTAAACTTTACGGGACGCGGTTTTTCGTTCATTTCAACATGGACCCGACGAGTGAACGAGAAGGTCCCGCGCACAATGACGCAATAGCGGATAACCGCCCGTGTAGTTTAGAACGGCGGTAAACAGCGGCGGTTTGACGCTGCATGCGGCGGTCGAATTTCTCCCGCCTGCAAACCGCGCCGTGTAGTTTGTAGCATACAATGTCCATAAGAATTGAGTCTAGTGCGGTTCAGAAGCGGATTCCCTCGGCGGGAGAACCGCCCGTGTAGCATAAACGGTATTATGCATAATGACGTTAATTTAAAAAGTGCTTATGTGCAGTTTCTTCTTCCTGCCCTTATTCTTGTTTGAACAAGGTATTAATACTTGTCATTTATACGTTTATTTTCGCCCCTAATTTAATTCCACCTTCTGGTCCAAGCTAGTTCATTCCTGTAATATAATGGTAATTTATACGAGCCTTAACTCTCAAGGCGCAAACATAGCTCTTAACGAGTCACCCAGAGACCGCCATTTTTCCTCTCAATTTAGCCTAATAAATAGAGCCTTAAGTTGTTTATTTGTACTCTGCCGTTAATGCACAGAGTGCGGAAGTAACGGAGAAAAAACAAAAAGTTCAAACTTTACCCAAGAAAAAACTAATTTCACTTTAAAATTGATGCAAAAAAAGGGAAAACTATTTGTAATAACTATAAAATAAATAAATAATGCGGACAATCCACACTATCCATCCCCAAACTAAGCAGAGCTTGTACTATGGGAACCAGATAGCTGATATAATACTTAAATATTTATTATAAAATACAATATAACACCTAGACAGAGAACAAACATCTATGTTCACCTCACAAATGTTTGTTCTCGGTGGGGATCCAACCCACGACCTACGGCGTAGAAGGCCGAGATACTACCAACTGAGCTGAGAGGCCAGTCAAAAGTGTGAAAGATGACAATCATGGATAAGAAAGAAGTGAATTCAGAGATGACGGCTGATAGAGGAGAACATTCTGTGACGACCATCACATAAAGTGGGATAAAGGCAGGAAAAAGAACAAGTGAGTAGGTATACTAATGAGGAGGCTGTGTACAGAATGAGAGTTGCACAGAGAGCCATGGAGCGTGCCATGCTCGGCATCAAACTTAAAGATCGAGTTCCGAACTCCGAAATCCGAAGACGAACAAAGGTCCAAGACGTCGGAGATCGGATTACGGAGCTCAAATGGAGTTGGGCAGGACACATTCCTAGACGTGGTGATGACAGGTGGAGTAGAACAACAACTGAATCGTGGCCAAGAACCGGCTACAGAAGCGTAGGGCGCCCTGCAGAAGATGGATGGACGACATAGTCAGCGTCGCGGCAATGGCTAAGACTGGCACAGTATCGAGGTGAATGGCGCAAACTAAGAGGCTTATACCCAGCAGTGGATGAAGTCGGGCTGTGGATGATGATGAGTAGGTAAACCATGGAATTTCTATCTCGGCATCAAAATTCCGATTTCAAAATCTTCTCTAATTTTCTTCTGTATTTCAACAGCACACACCTCATAAATAAGTTAAATAACCCACATCAATCTAACCCTTAGCCGAAACGGATCTATCATACTTGCGATTTGAATTATTTATAACATAGCAACAGCCGACGAGAAACTGTTCCCGTAGGCCTACCACAAGCTCTGTCTGGCTCTGTCTCTGGCCCTGGTTTTGAGTCTGTGTGAGTGCTTACCAGTGTGTTTGACGTTTCGACGCAGGATTTATTAAGCCAGTACTCATACAGACTCAAAACCAGAGCCAGAGACAGAGCTTGTGGTATACCTGCTGTTCCTGTATGATTATAATTTACTTTGAAATGGGAATGGGCAGAATAAGAACCAACACCCGTTTCTGACCACGAACCAGTAGGCCTACTCCAAGCGCTGTCTGTCTCTGGCTCTGGTTTTGAGTCTGTGTGAGTGTTGACTAAATAAATCCGACGTTAAAACGTCACACACATAGTATAATACACTGGTGAGCACTCACACAGACTCAAAACCAGAGCCAAAGACAGAGCTCGGCCTACAGAATCATATGAACCCTCCTTTGAGTGACAGATGCCATTGTTAAAATCGCGGGAATTTTAGGAGTAGAGCTCTTTATAATGTGGCTCATCCGGGGAAGTACTACCACCTTGCCTATTCCTGCCGTGAAGCAGCATTGCTGAATTTCGGTTTGAAGGGTGTGGGTGCCGTTGAAATTACTGGCACGTGAGGCTGAACATCTGTACGCAGTACAGTGCATCGTAGGGCATGTTTCTGACATGCGTGACCTACGAGGCAACGCTTTGTTACATATGGCAATACCACTTGATATAAGGATTGAAAGAGCTTGAATCGTTCTTCCTGAAAAAGTATAGGGGATGCCTATATCCGGCAGTAGACTTCTTCAGGCTGATGATGATGACTTTGATTAAAGCACTCGTGGCAGAGCTATGAGCCGTTCGTAACTAATTGACATAGTAAACGGTCACCCATCCAAATGATGCAAATTAGCACATTGGCGATTGTAAAGACTCAAATTGAAAACCCTGTCTAGAAGGTAATTTTACCTTGGTATTGAACAAGCAAAGCCGCAGACAAGAGCTAGTTGCTTAATAAAAGTGTTTTTCATTTAATAGAAACGTTACTTGCGTACCTTTCAACAAAGAAGTGACCCTACATGCCCGCACCTAGTCACTTTTAAGCTTGGCTACCGGCCACAGCCACCGGCCAGCGACATACATTTTGTAAAGACTTGTGGCCGCCTCTGCCACGCATTGTCAATCAGTTCGGTATCTGTTAGAACACACTGGGAAAGACTAGACTTATGAGTTTAGTCTTTTTTTATACAGCTAGCTGATGGAACAAGCATATAGCCCACCTGATGTTAAGTGGTAACGATTGCCTATAACAAACCACTGTCTCGTAGGTCACGCACGTAAGGTACATGCTCTACGATGCACTGCCCTGCGTCCATTAACTTGAGTCCGGGCGTTGGAATACATAAAAAAAGTGGCCAAGTGCGAGTCAGACTCGCCCATGAAGGGTTCCGTAGCAGTAAGTAATATAACATAGAGTTCTAGAAGTTCTAGTAGTTCGTCAAAAGGTAAATTGCGGTTTACGATTTATGACGTATAAAAAAAAAACTAGACTAGATCTCGTTCAAACTAAATATCGTTGGAAGTTTCCATTGTAATGTACAACATATATTTTTTTAGCTTTATCAGTCACTTATTTTAGAAGTTAGAGGGGGGGGGGGCAACTTTTTTCCACTTTGGAAGTGTCTCTCGCGCAAACTATTCAGTTTAGAAAAAAACAATATTAGAAACATCATTTTTGAAGACCTATTCATAGATACCCAATACGTATGGGTTTGATGAAAAAAAATTTTTGAGTTTCAGTTTCAAGTATGGGGACCCCCAAAATGTATAGTTCTTTTTCAATTTTTGTGTAAAAATCTTAATGCGGTTCACAGAATACATCTACTTGCCAAGTTTCATCAGTCTAGCTTTTACGGTTTCGGAGAAAAATGGCTGTGACATACGGACGGACAGACAGACATGACGAATCTATAAGGGTTCCGTTTTTGCCATTTGGCTACGGAACCCTAAAAATGGTATGAGATGTATTACAATATTATGAAATTAAATATAATGATAGAACGTGAAGGAAGATCAATTTCTAAAAGTGATATCCTTACTTCCTCGTTAATAAATATTATGTTAAAACGCTAAAAACATTCCTGAAGTTTATTAAGTATTTATCGAGTATAAATAATTAACTTCGAGTGAAATTTATCATTTGCATACAAAATGCGATTGAATGCTCCTAAGTGGGGTTGGCTCTAATACCGCCGGTACTAAAGTATAAGAAATTTCCAATATTATCCGTGCACGTGATAGCCGAGGTGGGCGGTAAGTATATCTTACACTTCAGGACAAAATATTGGAATATCATTATGCTAAATATTTTTACCTTATGCATAACTTTCATGGAAACAAAATGGTTTTAATTTGAAAAAAATGAAAATTAGTGATGATTATTGATTATAATCGGTTGTGTGTCATGTATACCTACTGATCGCGAATTTTTGAAAAAAAAAAAATATTACAATTCAAATCATCAGTTTGATAAGGTCCAGTAATGGACAGATAGTCTTCTCGCCTTGATATTTTTTTAAAGAAATTTTGGTCCTTTCTCGGTTAAGTCAAATAAAAAAATAAATAAATATAGATCACTATAAAACATTTTTTTAATGCTGTTTTGTTTTACTTACTAATAAAACAAGCATACCTAATATGTGTTCTGTGTATTTCATATAAATATTTTTTCTTTCTTCAATAATAATACCAAGTCAGAAAATTCTGTGTTCACGACACAAATTTTCGTTCTTGCGGTTGGGATCGAACACATGACCTACGACGCAGAACGCAGAAGTCAAAAAATTTATTCAGTAATATCACAAGAAGACACAGAGCTACTATCAAATGAGCTAAGAAGCCAGTCTTTCTTTCTTTTTTCTTCGTAATGTTTGAATCTAGACGTACCAGTGCTATTTACAAGTGAGAGTTTAAAATAAAAGGCTATTTTCGTGTCCTCAAGTGTAAGAACCCGATTTCCGAGCATAGTATCAAACGATTTTCCTTACGGGTATCATGCGGTGGTCTTTCTTTGAAATTAGTATCCTTTCGCCACCTTGTATATATACCTTTTATATGTATTATACACCTATAATGTATATTATATACTTTTACTTTACTTGAGAGCCGGATAAGCTCCAACAATGAACGTTTTCACTTTGTATTTTTATATTCTATACAAATTTTATACCGACCTGTAAGTAAGCGGATTTTCGGTTCATTATAAATAAGATCTGAGAGGATATCTACCGTGCCTGGGAATAACATCCGTGAGTCTATTTTATTCCATAAAATATACCTACTCAATAAAAGATGTTTTTTTTTAAGTAACTTGCTGATCTTCTTCTTCTTATCGTGTCACTGATTCTTTCGAATCAAGTGTGGTGAAAGGATTTTTAAGTGCGCCTCAACGAGGTTCCTTTCGTGCACTTGACACATATTTTCGAACTTTTTAGGTTCTACGACATGCCGGTTTCCTCACGATGTTTTCCTTCACCGTTTGAGAGCGCTGGCATAGTGTACATAATTTTTTGGGCAGAAAAACTCATTGGTACACGACTGGATTTGAACCCACGACCTTAGAATCGGGAGGCGGGGCCACTACCACTAGGCCACCAGCGCTCTCGCTGGTGAAACTTGCTGATGGAACAAGCATATGGCCCACCTGATACTAAGTGGTAACCATCGCCTATAACAAGGCATTGCCTCGTATAGGTCACGCACGCCAGGAACGTGCCCTACGATGCACTGCCCTGCGTCCATCAACTGGAGGCATACAGAAAGGTCCTCTTCTTAAATTTAAGAGCTTAATAGTTCTAGTCAGGATTTTAATGCTTTTTTTTTCCTTTCCTCCAATGAAGTCTTCTTCTTCTTTAATGGCATCTGTCTAGTTTTGGATCGATTTTGCCAGTGAGGATAAAAAAAAATGTTTTTAGTCAAGTCAGTCAATAGACAAGTCGGTCGTCATTGGCTTTGAAGGAAAAGATGGCGTTTTATCTTCAAACCCAACGGAAACACTTTAGCTCAAATCAGAACATCACATAATACACTTTAATTCCAACTGCTAGCACTTTGAGCTAAGACCTCCAGTAAAGTTGGCTAAAATACCATCGAAATTAGACGACAAAGCTCAAGATAGCACCAGAAAGACAATTAAAATGAAAAAGCTATGTGACTTTCCAAAATGATAGAAAACGAATCTCAATGAAGTCTTTAGAATGCAGTCTCCTTGACTTCCTTATACGACATGACAGCGACCTTTTTTTTATCTGGTTCACGTACCTAACTTATTCTTGCCTTCCTCTTCCTCTTTTTCCTTCAACCTTTCCTTCAATGATGTTCTTTATGTAGCTAAAGCGTAGCAAGTCTTGGACATCTTCTACGATATGACAGCTACATAAAAAAGTTGAAGTAGACCAATTAAAAGATGGATGGAATGCTGCTTTGCTGAATTTGCTAAAAAATGAAATACCTACACAAGCATTGAACCAAATTTATTATTTAAAACTATGTGAATGGAATAATTGCATGTTTAAATAATTTTGAACAATAAATAACGTTAACAAGCAGATATTAGCAAAAGGCTTAATATAGTTTAAATTTGTTGATAAATGTTGGTACGGGTGAAGAGAGCTTATTCCCAACCCGACTAAAACGTGTTAAAATTAAAATTATTTTTTTGCAAAACTGTTTGCAATCCTTTTTTTAACAATTTCAGTCATTTTTTATCATGCTTTGTTTATTGCAACTTCTTGTTGGTACAAGCATATGACCCAACTGATGTTAAGTGGTTCGGCAAGTTTATCATGCGCACTTGATGTGCGGGCAGGTTTTTCCGCAAGTAGGCCGCTGGTGGGCCTTTTTTGCGTGACCCTTGACACGTGTTGCTCAAACTTTTTTAGATCCTACAACACGCCGGTTTCCTCACGATGTTTTCCTTCACCGTTTTGAGAGTACTGGCATAGTGCACAAAATTTTTTCGACAGAAAAACTCATTGGTACACGAGTGGATTTGAACCCACGACTTTCGGATCGGAAGGCGGGGCCACTGCCACTAGACCACCAGTGCTCTCGATGTTAAGTGGTAACAAAGCACTGCCCCGCAGGTCAGAACGTGCCTTACGATGCACTGCCCTGAGTCCATCTTTTTCTTCTCATCGTGTCACTGGTTCTTTCAAACCAAGTGTGGTGAAAGGATTTAAGTGCGCCTCAAAGAGGCTTCTTTTGGGCACTTGACATGTGTTTTCGAAGTATTTAGGTTCTACGACATGCCAGTTTCGTCACGTGTTTTCTTCGCCGTTAAGAGCACTGGCACCTGCGCCCATCAACTTGAAGCAATTGAATCACTCATGCGCCAGTAATTCACTGAATCCCTCACCCTTAGCCGAAACACATTCTCTGTATTTTTAGGGTTCCGTAGCCAAATGGCAAAAACGGAACCCTTATAGATTCGTCATGTCTGTCTGTCTGTCTGTCTGTCTGTCTGTCTGTCTGTCCGTCCGTATGTCACAGCCATTTTTCTCCGAAACCGTAAGAGCTAGACTGATGAAACTTGGCGAGTAGATGTATTCTGTGAACCGCATTAAGATTTTAACATAAAAATAAAAATAAAACTATAAATTGCGGGGGTCCCCATACTTGAAACTGAAACTCAAAAATTTTTTTTTCATCGAACCCATATGTGTGGGGTATCTATGAATAGGTCTTCAAAAATGATGTTGAGGTTTCTAATATAGTTTTTTTCTAAACTGAATAGTTTGCGCGAGAGACACTTCCAAAGTGGAAAAAAGTTGGTCCCCCCCCCTCTAACTTCTAAAGTAAGAGAATATTAATACTAAAAAAAATATATGTTGTACATTCCTATGTAAACTTCTAACGATTTTTGGTTTGAACGAGATCTAGTCAGTAGTTTTTTTTTTATACGTCATAAACCGTAAACCGCAATTTACCTTTCGACGAACTACAAGAACCTTATTATGTTACATCAAGTAACATAATATAAAGGTTCTCGTACGGAACCCTTCATGGGCGAGTCCGACTCGCACTTGGCTGCTTTTTTTTATTTTGTTACGGTAACCAATCGTACACCAGCTGACATTGACACATCTCGCAATCGCTATTCATTCTTCTTGAAGAATCCGCTAGGGGTGCTTTTGGTTGGGCAATACGATCGGCAATAGGCGTCAGGCACCGCACACCGATTTCATACGATTGGTTCCCGGTCGATACACAGGTAAGAGGGCACGCTTAGGAACACTCCGAATAGTTGAATAATTACTATTGTGTAGCGGTGTTACCCCGGAGACTTACCTATCTCAGCGCGCTATAAATTACACGAGAATTTGCGGACGAAATCCGTACACACGTAAAAGATAATTACGAATTTTAGTATTCTATACATTTACCACTTTCACGAATGAGACACGAGAGACTCAATTCGCTTTTTTTAAGAAATTCGCTTTAATTTAAACCAAAAAGACGTAGGTAGCTGATAATAATACTGTAGGCCTATTTCAAGCTCTGTCTTGCTCTGTCTCTGGTTCTGGTTTAGAGTCTGTGTGAGTGCTGACTAAATAAATCCTACGTCGAAACGTCACACACACAGTATAATACACTGTTGAGCACTCACACACACTCAAACCAAAGCCAGTCAGAACTCGTGGTAAACCTACCTGTTGTGTGTATTTTTCTTATAAATACATACATAAACATAATACAATATAATACCCAGACAGGCAACGTCTGTGTTCACCACACAAATATTTGTTCTCGGTGGGGAACCCACGACTTACGGGCAGCCACCAGCAGAGCTAAGAGGCCATTTCTGATCTAGTTTTAGCACAGTTTGGTAGAAATCGTTCATTTTCATGTCCTAAGGGCATGATTCACATTAGTACTTTTTATACTTTCGTGATCATAAAACATTTACAACTATTAAACGGGTACCTATCTATCGGGAATGTATCAACGACACGACGGTAACACTCATTTCAATGCTCCAGTCTGCCCGCGACCACGGCTATTGCATTGCTTTGTTATAGGCAATGGTTACCACTTAACATCAGGTGGGCCAAATGCTTGTTCCATCAGCTAAATACATTATTAAAAAACATTGCAGAACGTTGGGAAAATAAACAAAATAAGGTAATATTATACGCGATAAATACCCGTGTAATAGTTTAAATATGATTCACATTGGCCGGAGAATATAAACTATTGTAAAATGAACTTGTTCAAAATTCTAGCTTTTTATTTATAGTTGTAATCGAATAAATAACTCAAACGGGACATCTTTTTTGGCACACGCCCATATAAAATACACTTATTCAAATCTAGACTTGCAGTCGACCTTTCAAGTGGCTGTAGTGAGGCTACGTGACCTCGAGGCTGGCACGTCGCAATGTCAGCGGTGCATGGTTGGCCAACTTTGCCATTTTTACACGGCGCACGATACCAGAATATACAAATAACTTAGTTTAAAGCACTTTTAAGACTTTTTTTTAACATTTTGTTGCCTGTTTTTAGAGGCTCGGTGCCGCACGGCCTAGACTAGTTTTATAGTGATCCTTGTGATACAATAAAGGATGAAAAATAAAGTCACTTTTTATTTTTAGGTGAATTTTTGTGCACAAAAAAAAATATTTTTTTTGTTTTTCAAATATTCTGGTGATAGGTAATAACTGTTTTTTATAGCTTAAACTCTTATTTGTGCACGGTAGCACTTCAAACAATGAATACCAAATTTTTACAGAAGGTTGTTTCAGATTTCATTCTAAGGGTTAGAGGTACGTCCAAATATCACATTTGGCATATTTGTGAGCCCATCACCACTGCAAAGTACTGGTTTAATGACGATGTTTTCCTTCACCATTAACGAGCATAGCGCTCATAAATTCAAAAGGAAAATAATTAAAAATAATTGACAAAATTATCATCCAAAAAGACGAGCTATGATAAAATAATAAAACTTTTCGCCTCAAAAATCATTTTACACCGTCATGTTACTTTCCCCAGACTGAATAAAATAATGTATTCATGACAGAGCTCGGTTGGTCACCCACAACTCAATTAAAATTAATTAGTCCAATCAGTTGATACGAATCAGTTTTACAGAGCACTGGTGGCCTAGTGGTAACATTACTTGCCAACCCTAAAAAAGAAATCAGTTGTCTGTAAAGTCGGTTTACTGACGATAGTTGGACGTGACAACGTCATACAGCTGTCCACGCGGACGCATCGCTCACTCAAGTAGGAGAGAGACAGATGTCGAACGCTGCCGAACGCGGAGGCCGATTGTGTCTCTTTGTCGCTCGCTCCGCGCTCTCACTTGCACTTCAAGCCTTAAATGGAACGCCTCAGAGCGAGGTAACGCCGCATGAGTTATGTTTTTTCGTGCGTGCAGCCGGCTTCATCGAATTATAAGACGTTGTCACGTCAATCAAGTTTTTTATTTCAGTAACAATTTTTACGAGAGCGCTGGTGGCCTAATAGCAGCCCCGTCTTCCGATCCTTAAATCGTGGGTTCAATTCCAGTCGTGTACCAATGAGTTTTTCTGCCCAAAAAATTATGTACACTATGTCAGTGCCCTCAAACGGTGAAGGAAAACATTGTGAGGAAACCGGCATATAGTAGAAAAAGCTCAAAAATATGTGTCAAGTGCTATTTGAGGCGCACTTAAAATCGTGACACGATAAGAAGACGACGATTTTTACAAAAAAACCGTTGTAAATAAATACCTATAACACGTAAATAAAATATACACATTAAGAAAATTGAAAACTTATAAACGACGAAGATTTATGCGATATAATATATTCTTCTTAAATATAGGAGCTTAGCTTTTGTCGGGGTTTTGATGCAGTTTTCTCCAATTAAGTCTTTCGAATGTGGCCTCCTTGACTTATCGATTTAATTTGTGTACAAAAAAATTTAACTGAGTTCAAGGTTCTGAACTCAGTTATATTTTTTCTCCTATTTTATTTGAAGTCGGTCAAAAACCCGCCCACAAAGCATTTAAAATTCAGGTTATACTCACAGTTCACCCGAAAAACCTTTCCTCAGGTCAAACCATAGCGTATTCATCTTCTCATATTATTCAGATCGAGGCACGTGAGGCATTCTAACTCAAATAAGTCTTGCTGAGCCGCGTAGGTGTTTATGGAAATGTCTGTGAGCATGTGTACTTGGCCTTATGGGGGACGGATTCAGGCACCATTTGAGGTGAAGTGTAGCGTGTGCTGTCTTTTTTGACGTGACAACGTCTTATAATTCGATGGAACCGGCTGCACGCACGAAAAAACATGACTCTGCGGCATTACCTCGCTCTGAAGCGCTCTGAGGCTCTGAGGCCTCTGAGCGACATAGAGGCACAATCGGCCTCCGCGTTCGGCAGCGTTCGACATCTGTCTCTCTCCTACTTGAATGAGCGATGCGTCAGCGTGGACAGCTGTATGACGCTGTCACGTTCAACTATAGTCAAGTAAGCCGACTTTTCAGACAAACGCTTTCTTTTTTACACGATATATTGGCTACAATCTCACCTGATGGTAAGCGACGATGTAGCCGACGATGGAGCAGGATGGTCTAGGCACTTATTCACTCTTGGCTTGAAGAGGCCCAGATTGTAGTGGTCAGGAAAAACAGCCGACGCAATGAGCTCCATTCCTTGGAGGTTCGCATAATAAAGTTGGGGCTAAAACGCTTCGTGCGAATGGGTGGTATGCTAACCAGGTATGGATGGTACTGAGCCGTGCGAAATCCTTGGCCGTGCGTCTGCACGACATACCCAAGAACTACATAATAATAAGACTATAGTCTGGGTCAGGGTCTGGGTGTCTTTGAAGCTTTTGCTTTTGTATTATTCAATGCAATGTATTTATTTTCAGATTTAAAAGTAGGTATGCAATTTGTTAGTACATCACAGAAATAAAAACTTTAAAAAACGAATGCTAGTAAAAGCATATTTTTTAGAAAGAATACTAAAAAATTGCTATAACTTTGAAAAAAACAGCCCCTGGCCCAAAAGCCCCCCTTAATCTAGCCTTGTTTATAGCAGTGTCCACGTGTCCCTTACTCTCTACCGGGGGGTCCCCGCAGATCTACATAAGTTTGTATAGGCGGCGTAAGCTGGATGTTTATTTATTTCATGACGTCCACAACCCTTGGGGGCTCACTCTAAGGACCTCAAAAACAGAGGTAAATCTACGGATTTTGTTTTTTCTGCAGATAATTTTTGCATAATGGTGTTTTATGGAATTTATGTGATCGGGGTCGATCTTGGTGAGTAGAATCTTTTTATCGCCTTTAAAAGTATCGTTAAGGTGACTTTGATTAGAGAACTCAGTATGAGATGAGTAGGTACTGCACATAGAAAATATCGCAAAAAGAGCTTCTTTGAGGCGCACTTAAAACCCTTTCACCACACTTGGTTCGCAAGAATCAGTGACATGATAAGAAAAAGGTAGAATAAATATAAGAATAAGAATTTCTGTCTTAGTGTTAGATGGCCTGGAAAAAACAGCTTTAGTATACCCAAATTTGTGAATGCTGAAAATCAACCAATACAAATAATTATAAAAAGCAAGTGTGTACGTACGTACAGGGTTTTCTGTATCGCCACCAACTAGGATCAACTCCCTGATAAAGTCATCGCTCAACATCCAGAATGCTCCTTGTCGTTCTAGAATGTTATTTAATGTTCTGGAATGATCTAGAACAATCAATTTTATTTCAAAAACTCTACCTGAGGAACGCCGAGTTTTGATGCTAATACTTTGAACGCGTGTTTTAATTTCAAGTCTAATTTGCAAGCGCATCAAAAATACCTACAAGAATTTGTTCAATAACTTCCTTACCACTCATAATAATAGTTTGGAAAGTCGAAATGTCCGTAACACTCGTTACATAAACATTTGCATTGGGTAATTACATTTGGTTCGCTCGACTGGCTCGCTAAAGGGTAAGCCGCACTGTAGTGCACCCACTCTCTTTGAGACACACTTCAAATTATTTAACCCCACTGGTATAAAGAAAGAAAGAAAAAAATAATATATATTGACCACAAAAACAAAAGAAAAAAAAATTCACAGTTTCACAGACCAATCAAATACTTGACAGTTGTCAAGCTCAACATTATGCTTGAAAATTTCGAAATAATCAGCTGTTACATTATATAATTTGTCGATTAGTCATCCATGAAACCCAGCCTTTAGTAATCGATTGTCACTGTATGAAAAAACTTACATCAGTCATCAGTCGTACATCTAATTTCCGATAGAGAGGAAGTCACCATTATTACTGATCCCTTGTCAAAAAGTTTAATTATCAGGCAATGACTCGTTTTGCTTCTAACGCTTTTGCTTGTTTGCTGTCTGATTTTTTTTAATTCCAGCTGTTTTTGTACAAAAGTTACATAATTATGAAAAAATAATGTCAAGAAAACGCTAGAAAGCGTAATTAAGACCTCAATAACAACCTTATTTTTGTTTTGAGGTTCAAAATACAGAACTAGAGAGCTAAAAGAAAGCCGGAAGACTGAAGTATGAGAACCATTATCCGCTTAAAAAAGGTTTGTTTCAAACCTAGCCTACTTTTTTCTTTTGAAAAAAAATCGGTTGTCTGTAAAGTCGGTTTACTGACGATAGTTGAACGTGACAACGTCATACAGCTGTCCACGCGGACGCATCACTCACTCAAGTAGGAAAGAGACAGATGTCGAATGCTGGCGAACGCGGAGGCCGATTATGCCTCTTTGTCGCTCGTTCCGCGCTCTCGCTTGCACTTCAAGCCTTAAATGGAACGCCTCAGAGCGAGGTAACGCCGCATGTGTCATGTTTTTAGGTGCGTGCAGCCGGCTCCATCGAATTATAAGACGTTGTCACGTCAAAAATGTGTTCATATTTAACTAAAAGACCTCAAGAGTAAAAATGGATTGGAATGCGAAGCAAACCTTCTTCAAAAGTCATAATTTATTGGTAAATTGATTCATAGGTCTACTCACTCTTTCACTTAGGTCATGTCAAGGTCTGATTCCAGATAAAAACTCCAAATTCTAATCTTAGGTTACTGGTTTACTCCCATACAAAACCGCTGTAAAGTATTTATCTAAATTCTATTACCTGCTGTTTTGAGTAGTTTTCTGTTTGTCCTTAGTTTGGGGCTAGATGGCGTTGTGTAAAATGCTTATTTATCTATTGCTAGCTTTTCTGCAATTAATTAATATTTCAGTTCCCTTAGGAATATACCCATTAATATCTCAGTTCCTTTAAGAATATACCCTAAAGAGTTAAGTGATAAGAATTCGTAGCTTTTTAAAACCGAGAAATAATTCGGTCGTATTTTCTTTCAAAAGTCTTTTTAGGCTTATTCTCGTAATAAATCAGTGAGTTCTGTAATGAGAAGAAATTCTTAACGCAGCTTGGGGGCACTTAGCCGTATAGGGTGTAAGAAGTATACTGCCGAAAATGGGCACCACCTTTTGTATTACCAAAGTATAAAATAAATAAATAAACATAAAAAAACCTTTATTTTTCGCTAATTAACATACTAAATTTTTAAATAACTTACATCTATATTTTTATAAAAACTAACTAAGGACCCCTCGACGGGTATAGGCCTCCTCCAAAAGTTTCCATTCTTTCCTCTCCTTCACTTTCTTTGTCCAGTCTTTTCCTACTAATTTGGATATGTTATCCTGCCATTTTTCCTGTGATCTCTCTCGTCTCCTCTTGCCAAAGGGTATACCAGGCGCCAATAATGTAGTGTTAATTTTCATAATCTATCTTTCATTACACTTCTTTTTCTCTTCGTATCACTGATGCACCGGCAGTGCGGTGAAACGGTTTTAACTGCTTAATAACAGATTTTACTTACACTTGACAATTTACTCTGACTTTACTTATCATTTTATTCGTACTCGTGAAAGACTGCTTCTTCTATCGATTAAAAATCCTCGTATCTTCTATTTTTATGTTTTCTACCGTATCGAATATTAAACAGTTTAAACGAGGGATCATATAGGATAGATTTGGTCTCAAAATCTTATTTATTGAGTTTTGGTCTGAACCAACTTCAGTCTCAAATAGTATTTTTTTTCACCTTGTACGTATAAGCGCACGTTTTATTTTAATTATAGAAGAGTGAATGGAGCACTTGAAATGTATGGTTTTTTACGTTTTTCATTAATATTACCTCATCAAGTGTCCATAATTATATTTTCAGAAAGACCGATATTAAGCCTAGCCCATACATTGTCTTCTCGCAATCTTTACAATATCGCCGGTCCATTAAGTCGTGACCAGTCCTTACTCCACGCCTTTTCTGGCCTTTCAGTTCAGTTGGTAGTAGCTATGTCTTCTTCGCCGTAGGTGGTGGGCTCCATGGCTCCCCCACCAACAACAAAAATATTTTTAGGGTGAACACAAGTGTTAGTTCTCTGTAGGGTGTTATTATGTGTTTCAATTATGTATTTACAAAAAAAATATGTTTTATAATTATCAGCTACCTGGTTTCCATAGTACAAGCTCTGCTTAATTTGGGGCTAGATAGTGTCGTGTGAATTGTCAACAACATATTTATTAATATATTATTTATTTTACCCATTCCATCACCAGTCCACTAGACGTACGGAAACGAGATATCCATTCATGGTTGTAACACCTTTCCGCACTAAGCGCTTCGCCTCCACTTTTATAATGCGGACAGCCAAAGAGTGGAATTCGATGCCAGCGTCTATTTTTCCGAATCCTATAGTTTGGACGGTTTCAAAAAAAAAGTGAATAGTATCTTCTTGGTGAGCGCGCTACACCGTCGACCGCATCATCACTTAACATCAGGTGAGATTGCGGTCAAGCGTTAGCCTATAAAGTGAAAATAAACTATGAAGTGTAGCCTGAAGTGACTTATTTTGAAAGGTCTGATTGCCGTTTTACTTTTACTCTAATGTTTAGATTGTTCTTTTTTTTATAACTCGCTTAGTGCTTTAAATTCCTCAGTGAACAACCAACCCAGAGCGTTAAATTTAAAATCAGTGCTGGATGTACTTCCCTTGATTCCCTTGTATTTACACCCTTTGTGCTCGTATCTTTAGTTTATGCTAAAGTATAATAATTTATTTCTAGGCTTATAAGGCAATAAACGTTTTTTTTTAAGTTAAAAAAATTGATTTCTTCACCATTCGAAAACTTTAAAGAACATACTCGTAACTCTCCAGCGGTTGTCAGTGTAGAACTGGCGCGAGCGTTATGGCGTGCTTCAACTTACCTATGGGAGCTTACCTTGCTAGGTGGAAAATTAGACATGTTTTTGCTCTCAACTTGAGGTACTTACTCGCTCTTTTCACTGAACTAATGTTAAGGTGATATCAGACGATTCATTTTTTGTTCATTTTTGCCTTTCATTCGGCACTTTTCACGCGAAATGAAACGTGTGAACACCGAATGAAATGTTAGTGAACATGGCATGAAAGAAAAATTAACCATTCACTCGAGTGAACATTCATCCGAGTGAACCGTCTGATATCACCTTTAGCATGTCCGCCTAAACCTCACGTAATAACCTCGGCCCAATCTTACCTGAACTACGAAGTCTGTGAAGCTCTAACAAATGAGAGTTCATGTAGTATAGGTTGTAGAACTTTTCTTTTTTTATTGTATGTATGTTCAAATAACAAGTTTGTATAAGTTTAAAAAACTTAATAAACCGACTTCATGGCCAAACTACTGTACCGATTTTGATAAAATTTCGTAGAACCTAAAAAAGTTCGAAAACATATTTATATTTATGTCACGTGCACTAAAGAAACTTCGAAACCTCGCTGAGGCCCACTTAAATATACCCTTTCACCACATTGACTGGTTTGAAACCACTAACACGATAAGAAAAAGATAAAATTTATATGAAACCAATCTAGAAGCAACCTTTCAGATAAAAAAGTTTTTTCAAATCATTAATGATGAAGTTATACGATAGAACATTAAAAAAAATACAGTCGAATTGATACCCTTCTCCTTTTTTGTTTGAAATCAGTTAAAAAAGCATACACTATTACAAGAATATAAATTGATTTACTATGTATAAGAAAACCCCCTTTTTATGCCTTACAACTACACGTACAGAGTCCATAAGCTTCCTAATTTTTTGTAGGGTAAAACAGCCCATAGCCCGCTTTTAGCAGCCGGGTAAAAACTGAAGACCACCCCTGTCAAACAGACAGCTAACTGAGAATGTAATCACTAGACAAGGGTTGTGAAAGTAAGATTTATACTGCCTTAAATATTAACATGGTGACACGGGTCAGCGGCGAGTGATATAAAAGTTTAGTATGAAATGTAGTTTCAAAGTCTCTTTTGGGTTATTTTATAGACTACCAGTGGAATCCCGCGCGATTTCGCGTGAAGCCGTTTCCATACTAACTTTGATACCCTTTTTCAACCCCTTGGGGTGCGAATTTTCAAAAAAGTTATCTAGGGAGTGCTTAGACTTTTCAAAGGGCTTTTCTTACTTTTCAATATTTTGCTTTATCATCTAAGTACATATTATACTAGTTTACTTAATACATTTTTAATAGCAACAGTTTTGAAATAAGACATCTGTTATTTTTCCGAATGTATAACCTATGTTAGAGGGAAAAGCATTTTCACATTCGTAGCAAAAACTACATTACTAAGGCACGTTTGCTTAAAAACCAGCATCTGTTATTTGACGTCCTTAACTATAACATAGACAAGGTATTCATTAATTTAGACAGATTCAAATAAACGGCTAAACTCATACGCAAATGCTACTTGTAACTTGAAGTTTTCATGGTTTTTTTTGACATAAAAAAAATTACTTGGCTTATTTCTAACGTCATGACATGACCTGTAAGTGTGAGGCAAAGGTTACCACTAACTAAGCTTGTTCCATAGACAAGTTGTATCAACATTTTTTCGTTCGGTCGCTATTTTACGTGCAGTGTTTCGGAATAAATCGGGTTTTACTGTGAAAAGATAAATTCAGCCACAACGCGCAGGTATAATTGTCTATGAATATTTTAATCTCCATTCATTCTGTAGGTTACTTAATTAACTCAGAGAACTGATCACACGAGCAACTAAATAACTACTACTACGAGCAACTAGTTTTGGTAAAAATAAAATTTTGTGAAATCACAAAAAAAATATTTATTAAGTTTGGGCATTTTGGTTTTTATTTTACGACTTTTTTGTGGTGATTTGAATGAGCTACAACGTGCTGTATTCATCTCAAACGTGTGTATTACCGCTAAGTTTTGAAAGCAACCGAAGTTTCTGATACTAGTGACAGATAATCTACTAGACAAGTTTTTTTCCATACAAAGTGAACATGCCTTTAATGTAATAGTTGATTTATAAGGGCATCCCTGATGCTTCTATTTACGGAAAAGTTTACTAAAAAATAATAAATGACAATATCTCATGGCCACATGGCAGGCTAATTAAACGCCGTGAAAATTATTTAGCAACTTTGTTGCCCCAATATTATATTGAATTGCTCGTGTGTTTGAACCATTATTCAGAGTCAGTTGAAGAAGGTAGCGTTTTAATTCCAGCGCCTGCGTTTTGATTGAGTTTGGGTTTCTAAGTGAATGGAATAATATATTTCTTGGAATTACTTTGTGAATACTTCTTCACTTATTTATCTACTTTATCGTGATTAACAAAAATAACTCAGCATTATTCAATATTCAGAACATCAATGAGTAAATGTTATTTACTGAAACTTGGTTATTTCCATTTGTTTAAAGCCACAAAATTGAATTGATATTTTTTGAAGTGAAAACTTCTTTAGCGGCGTTGAGCACTTTTTCTGTAATGGGTATAAAATCTTAAACTCGCGTCAGCGCGTCAGGACACGTGACCTGATCGAAAAAGCGTAAGACGGATGGAGAGTAGACAGCTATCCCCTCTCTACGGCGCGGCGAAAATGTATGCCTGGGCCTACTGTTTCGTTTAGGCAGCGCAGGGCGCTTGCGCGAATGTTCGTGTATGTTACAGCGTGCCAAATAACAAACAAGCCCCCCCTAACCATTCCAAAATATCAAACATGCTCAACGTTAATAATCAAGTTTTCACTTCTGCCGGCACTCCCGGAGTGCAACCCGTATTTTTTAAATTTAGAGATGGTAGAAGGAGGCTCGAGAGAGAAAACTGGAAGTCTATATAAAAAAAAAGATGTCTGTGAGTAATAAAGTGAAAAATCCTTTGCATAATTATGTACATATATTGTAGATGATTACATGTACTGCAACTGTTGTGTACTCATGCCCCCCCTCCTCTACATACGGGGAAAATAAAGCCGCAATTTCCTCAGCAATATAGAGATCCAAAAACATTTGAATCACATGGCACAGATTACTGTAACCAATCTTACAGCTGGTGTCAATTTCACGCAACCAACCTAGCAACCAACCTAGAAGATGCAAGATCTATCAATTAGTATACAATCCAATTTAGACAATTCCGCAAAGTCAAGCAAAGCAAGCATCAGTTACAACAATTCATGGCAAATCACACGAGACGTTGACTCGCGTTCCGCAGTCATTGCCCGCGATGAGTTCATGGCATCTATCACAGTCAGTCGCAGAGGTCAGATTCCTCGGACACGCAGTCAGTAAGCACGACCAACAACTGCATACGTTTTTGTAAGCACACTCTTCATGATCTTAGAAATGTCATCGGTATAAGCTAGGAATAACATAGGACAACGAAATCTGCCTTGTGGTATTCCAAACGCATTTAAAGACATGAAGCATGGATTTTTATGTAAGCTTTGTGTTTGGACTCATATTTAGTTCTATGGCTTTGCGGCTATAGGTTTGCTCATGTTGTAACTACTAAACATGAGTTTTTTACGAATTACATGCTTCGTGGCAGAATTAAATCACATGTGTGAGTTAAGCCGAATAAGTTCATGCTCAGGTATGATAAGTTTTTCAGAGTAATAAAAAAAAAAATGTGGACAATTTACACAGCCCCAAACTAAGCAGCACTTGTACTATGGGAACCAGATAGCTGATACAATACTTGAATACATTTTTAGTAATATAGCTCAAAGTTGGCGTTATACCTCTGGAATCTTGTTTTGTTCTTAAAATTAAAGGCTTGTGTGTATCTAGATCTGTGTGCGGCGTCAGTGGCTTTGCGCGTGATGTATCTAGGCACATGTCCGTCAATGTCTGGCTCGAGTTATTGTGGTATTATGTAGGTTTACGTTAAATTAAAACGACATACAATCTTACTTGTACTATGTATAATAGGTACCTACGCATAATAATATAGTCAGTATTAATGTTATAACTTTTTTATAAAGTTCATTTGAAAAATAAAAGACTTATTTGTGTCATAAAACACTTAATCTTTGAAAAAACGTTAATTACGTGTATTTGACAAACTTTTTCTACAAGCGTGAGCTAATTATTAACGCAAATTGAGTTCAATGAAAGGTTGATTTTTAATTTTATTTAGCGCTATTCTGGTTATCGCGTTTTTAGACTGCCTTAAAACCTTCGTCATAACTAAAGCCCTTGTGTCCTCCGAACCACGGAATGAATAAAGTGATAAATTCCCTCTCCTATTACGTATTCCGTAGGCATAGGAATAATAAATCAATGGCAATACCGACACTATTTTCGTATTTCTCAAAAACAAATCAACACAAGGTAATCTATCACGTCGATCGGATTAGCATCGCCGGTAGGTGGCGCTGGCGTGGAAGAAATAATAAATGCTATGCAGAAGTTTCACTCGAGGCTTTTTACCGACATGGCTGTTCTTGCTTGATCAAAACACAGGGTTTTTACCTAGAACAAGCAATAAAGGTTCGAATCCAGTCGTGTACCAATGAGTTTTTCTGTCCAAAAATTCAGGTGCACTGTGCCAGTACCCCTAGTCTGAGTTTTACTCGTTATGTTTGAACAATTCGTTTCGCCTACGTGTCTCTCTTTTTTGTATGGAGAAATGATGAGGCACCTCGTTTCGATCGTTTATACGCAAAGTATTGTTGTTGTCTCATCTTTTCTCCATAAATAATTATAAGTTTAAAAAACTTGAGAAACCGACTTCATTGCCAAACGGCTAAACCGATTTTAATGAAATTTGTTTGGGACAGTCTGGACGTAAAAATAACCTTCCAAATAAAAAAAAAATTTCTAAATCGGTTCATAAATGACGGAGGCATGCAGTTACAAACATTAAAAAAAATATTTAAAAAAAAATGGCAGCACCGATTTTAATAAAATTAAAATGGGACCAATCTGGAAGCAGTACCTTTCAGATAAAAAAATAATTTTTCAAATCGGCTCACAAATGACGAAGTTATGCAGTAACAAACATTAAAAAAATAAATAAAAAAAAAATAAATAAAAAAAAAAACATAACCGAATTGAGAACCTCCTCCTTTTTGATTGGAAGTCGGTTAAAAAGAGAGAGTAGAGACGCAGAACAGAACGCGACACTTCTTTTTGTGTCACTAATTCGAACCAGAGTCATCGACCTACAATTAGATCAATGACCAGAGTGCATCATTGATGCATTGCCGCATGTTACGAATGCGTTTTACCACCCATTTTTGGGACTTTACATAGTCCCATTTTTGGGACTTTTTAGTGGGTACCTAATTTCATTTTAAGTGCACTCGGATCGCGTCTCAACCTTTGAAGTCACCACCTCGCGACGGATACCGGCACACCGCCGAAGGCGTCCTGTGCTACCACGGACGAGACCCTTCCCACGGTGTGTATTGCGAGCTAGTCCGCGTCAGTCCGCGATATCACAGACCGTGAGAAGCTAGCTTTAGAAATATTAGAAGTCATAAAATAGAATTTCGAACCATACTAAACTGCAACAAAGCTTATTTTTGACCAAAGTTGCAATATAGTGACACAGACGCGCCGATAGGTGTCGCTAGGCGTGAAGCGAGCTCCATCGCGCGTCGTATATAACTTTGATCGATGAGGTGACAGCACAACGCGGCAATGTATCCGAGCGATGCGATTTGTTCGCTTTGCTTATTCCGAAGTTAGGGCAGATAGATGGTGCCATCTAGTATAGCCAAAAGATTAATAAATAAAATATTTGTAGACGATCCATGATTGCCCCAAACTAAGCAAGCCTTGTAATATAACTTGCCGATAGCGGATAATAATATGATACATGCTAATAATTATCTTTTTTTTTGTTGTAATAATTAGTTTGAAATGTGTGTGGATTATTCAATAATTTATTTAAACTCTAAAACAAAACATAAAATTAAATGAAAACTAAAACTAACTAAAACTAACTAAAACTACTATAACTAAAACTTAAAAAAAAGTGTGGATTACATCAAAACCTAGCCCCAGTAAACATAGGGCCTACACAGGTGGAAAAAAATCCATGAATAAGAATATTTTTTTTTAAGAAAATGCCTAAAATGCATGAACCAATTCAAATAAAATGTTATTTATTTTATGCCACATTATATTATAAGAGTAGTGTTTATCATTAGTAGTATTATATATTGTACAACTGTAGGCCTATTACCACAAGCTTTGTCTGGCTCTGTCTCTGGTTTTGAGTCTGTGTAAGTGTTCACCGTGTATTAAACTGTATGTGTGACATTTCAACGTAGGATTTATTTAGTCAACGCTCACACAGACTCAAAACTAGAGCCAGAGACAGAGCCAGGTAGAGTTTGTGGTAGGCCTACTGAAGATTTCAGAGGTGGTATACCAAATATAATACACCCTGTATATTTATTTGTACTAAGACATAGATCATTTTTTCATATTGTTTCAAAACTTATTACTTACCTAACTGATAAGTACTTACAAGCTTTGCTTAGTTTGGGGTTAGATAGCACTGTGTTAGAATATCCTCAGATATAAATACATATTGCTTTAATACTAATCAATTGCGTACTTACAGCTTGGCCTTGGCTGAACTCATCAACTAATTAATAATGTCTAATATCATAATTACTTCGGCAATGAATCTCTTTGAGGTAATTATAACTGTGAAACAGACTGAAATTGTTTAAGTAGCACATGTATATGTATTTAATTTCGGGGGAGATTAACGCACAAGTTAATTAAAAATTATATAATATAAGACGGATATTAGCTAAATTAATTATTATGTTAAATGTTTAGGACCCTGTTTTTGATCCTGTAATAAATTAATAAAAATCGGTTGTCTGTAAAGTCGGTTTACTGACGATAGTTGAACGTGACAACGTCATAAGCCGCAATTATCGTTGCTATAAACAATTGACACCACATTAACTTTTCACTGCACTTCATACTTGACGAAAACATGTAAATGTATTATTGTATAGCAGCTGTCCACGCGGACGCATCGCTCACTCAAGTAGGAGAGAGACAGATGTCGAACGCTGCCGAACGCGGAGGCCGATTGTGCCTCTTTGTCGCTCGTTCCGTGCTCTCGTTTGCACTTCAAGCCTTAAATGGAACGCTTCAGAGCGAGGTAACGCCGCATGAGTCATGTTTTTTCGTGCGTGCGGCCGGCTCCATCGAATTATACACCACTATTTTGTAACTACCAAAAAAAGAATCTTAATGAAATCACTAAGGTTGTCTGGAAGAGATCGCTCTTCAGCGATAAGACCGCCCATTGTACATTTGTATGTTTTAAATTATTGTTACTTGTTTTATCATTGTAAGTTTTAAGGTGTGCAATAAAGAATTTTCTATTCTATTCTAATCTATTCTAAGAGAGATATTCCTAAGAGTTATTAGTCGAGTGTGATTAAGATCCAATGGCGCAGCGGTCAGTGCAGCCCCGCACCAAGGGGAAGGTCGCGGGTTCAAATCCCGCTCCGCTTTTAACTTTTGGGACATTCTATAAATCTTCACTTTTATTTGAAGCCTGTTAAAAAATAACAGTGAAGTTCCAGTATGGTCCATTAAAAGGTAAAGTAACATCTCATCAACATCACAGTAAAAAGTACGTAAAAGCACTTTCAATCAGGAACTTATAAATAAAACATAGATGTAACGCAGCTTCATTCGTCCGCAAATCCGGACATATCCGTATACGGACGATTCCCGGACATTTTCGAAACGGCTCCATCGGTACGGATGCCTAGTAAAATATTCAACTGGTAATCCTTTCCGACTGATTGTACTCGGAGTTACAGCTCACAAAACAGCTGGTTCACTTTAGGTTATGCATACTGTGACAGCGCGAGGACCTAAACAGCTGGTTTACTGACATCGTGATAATCCGCCATAACAAATATTCACTATCTAATTATGAACCTCTAAATCTTTTTGCTAGAGCCTGTCAAGTAGTTTTAAAAAGTTTATTTTGGGTGATTTCTTTAAATTTCAACACCATAATAATAATTAGATATTCATTTCAGGCAAAAAGTAATGAAATAAATATCCATGTAATATTAAATAAAACCCACCTTATGTTAAGAGCGGGTCGTGCGAAAATTTGAGATTTAAAAAAAAAAAATTCATAACTAAATAACTAAGTGACATTTTAAAAATCGCAAAAGGACTAATTGTAGACTATACATTTGAGATTAATTCGAATTTAAGTGTGTTCAAAAAATATACTATTTAACATGACATTCTATTTAACGCTGACATACGATTTTCATTAGCGTTAAATAGAATGTCATGTTAAATAGTATATTTTTTCTCTCTTAAAGAAGTAGTATTTATTTAATTTGACGTTGGTATTTATTTGATTGATAAATTACCTTTAAATGTAAAATAAAAACAAATCCATTGTGCCGAGTGCACGAAACGAGCCTCTTTGAGCCGCACTTTAAATCCTTTCACCACTCAGGTTTGCAAAACCATAGACACGATAAGAAGACTAACACAAATCCAGACGTAACAAGTAACAGTGGCAGGGAATATTATTTTTTATAGGCTGACAGCATTTAAATATAATTAGCAAATTCAAAACTAGCGTTCCATAAAACTTATAAAACGATACATAAATCAAACATGTAAGAAAAAAAATCGGCTGTCTGTAAAGTCGGTTTACTGACGATAGTTGAACGTGACAACGTCATACAGCTGTCCACGCGGACGCATCGCTCATTCAAGTAGAAGAGAGACAGATATCGAACGCTGCCGAACGCGAAGGCCGATTGTGCCTCTTTGTCGCTCGTTCCGCGCTCTCGCTTGCACTTCAAACCTTAAATGGAACGCCTCAGAGCCTCAACGCCGCAAGAGTCATGTTTTTTCGTGCATGCAGCCAACTCCATCGAATTATAAGACGTTGTCACGTCAAAACATGCATCAGCCATCTTGGATTCAAAAACGAATGTCAAATTCACTCAAATGATTATTGAATATTAAGCAATGTTCAAATTACTATTAGCATGTAGCAGCTATTATAACAGCTACCTGCTCCAATGAGTGAAGTATGACGATGGTCGAATTAAAATGTTTGTTGCAGTTAAAGTTTGTTTTACAGTCATATTCTGTCATAAAGCTTCGGACAAAAAATGGTTTATTTCTTTAGCAAAAATGCTGGCTATGATATTTTTTTTTATACACGAGCAAATGGAACAAGCAATAGTACCATCGCCTATTACAAATATTTGCCTTCTAGGTCACGCACGTCAGGAACGTGCCCTAAGATGCACTGCCCTGCGTCCATCAACTTGAGGCATGCAGATGTTCAGCCTCACGTGCCAGTAATTACACCGGCACCCACACCCTTTAAACCGAAACACAGCAATGCTGCTTCACGGCAGGAATACGCATGGTGGTAATACTTCCCCGGACGAGCCACACACAAAGAGCTCTACTATTATACCTACTATTACAAGTACACATACAGGTTAGTTTGTTTTTACACTGAAAACACTGACTATTATATGACACGACTAGGCATAAGAATAGGTTAGTAAGTATAAGTATAAGTTTCGAATCCAAGATCGGTAGAGCAATAAAGTGTGTTTCACATCAATTTAATTATTTATTTTGTTTCTTAAGAAAACAGACAGCACTTAAATACTTATTGTCAATTTAAATACTTGTTATTTTGTTAAATAAACTTTACTTTACTTAACTGTGGATCATTATAAAGTTTTTGCACAATGAAACTGTTGGAACTTATAAAATACAAAAATCGGTTGTCTGTAAAGTCGGTTTACTGACGATAGTTGAACGTGATAACGTCATAAGAAAATACTCGCGGACTCGGACTCGGACTCGGACTCGGACTCGGACTCGGACTCGGACTCGGACTCGGACTCGGACTCGGACTCGGACTCGGACTCGGACTCGGACTCGGACTCGGACTCGGACTCGGACTCGGACTCGGACTCGGACTCGGACTCGGACTCGGACTCAGACTCGGACTCGGACTCGGACTCGGACTCGGACTCGGACTCGGACTCGGACTCGGACTCGGACCCGGAACCCGACCGAACCCTTACCCTTACCCTCATTAACCCTTACCCTCATTTACCCTTACCCATTACCCGACCCGGGCTCGGGCTCAGGTAAATGGAACGACGAAACGACGTAACGACGCATGAGTCATGTTTTTTCGTGCGTGCAGCCGGCTCCATCGATTTATAAGACGTTATCACGTCAATAAAACTTTTTATTTACACAGAGAAACATACAATTCAAAAAATATTTACAAAATGTACAAAATGTATGTACAACAGTTGAGCTATCTGCAGACCGTTACAAACAATCTAGAGATAAAATTATAAATTTGTTTTAGGATCACATTTTTATTATAAAATGTTGATGGACGCAGGGAAATGGATCGTTGGGCACGTTCCTGACATGCGTGACCTACGAGTCTATGCTTTGGTATAGGCGATGGTAACCACTTAACACCTGATGATGTAGCCCACTTTCTTGTTCCATCAGCAAGTTGTATAAAAAAACTTTTTTATTTTACTGGTGTGTGGAGAATTTGAACAAACCTTTAGGGTCCAAATCTAGGACAAGGTCAATAGGCACAAGCCTTAGTTTAGCCTTAAGCTGTGTGACCTAGAACCCCTAGGCATTTCTAGCTAGACAAAGAATCTACGCAAAGCATTGTCAGAACAAACGAAGTCTTAGTATTTTGCGTTCACTGGTAGCCCTATTCTTTACTCAAGAAATATTTATATAGACAACGAAAGTCCAAGACAATAAAATACATTCCAAAGAAGAAATAAGCATACGTGAAAATGACGGCCTTCACAACTCAATGGGTACTTCTGTGCACTCGCTGGAGAGCGTGGGTTCGATACCCACCGAGATCAAATATCTATATTATTAAGATGAACGTAGATGTTTTTTCTCTATCTGGGTGTTATATTGTATTCAAAGTATGTATTTACATAAGTAAAACAATACAGGTAATCGCGATAAATCCCCATTGTTTCATATGTATTTACATTAACAAAATATATGCTTCATATATAACATACCAAATCCGCACTTTACAATAAAAACTGTTGAGCATCACAATTGCCATGTGGAAACGAATATGAATAAAAATATAACTAAAAACACAAAATAAAGGTGTAAACCCACTATCCCGTAGTATACCATGACCGTGCTAGGAACGTAACTGCCAAAAAAATATTTGTATTGTAATGTATAAACACTTGCCCACTAGACGTTCCGTCACCGACCGACACCGTCGCGTGCCATACACGGACCGTCAACTATTTGTCGGAGGGAAACGGGTTCAGAACGCTGTCGACCCGCTTCAGTGGGCGAAGTACAGCGTACCGGATTGCTTTCCGTGCCCGACACGTTCCTAGCACGGTCATGGTATGCTACGGGATAGTGGGTAGAGACCTTAAGGGCTTATTTTTCAATCTACATAAAAAATCTGTGAGACAAAATATATCCTTCTCTTGTTTAGGCTTGTCAAAAAAAAATACTGACATTTTATATTCGACGAATAGCTTTATTCTGTAGATCAAAAAATATGTTTGTACAGATAACTGATGTAACAAGCATATGGCCCACCTGATGTTAAATAGTAATCATTGCCTAAAACAAAGCATTGCCTTGTGGCACGCACGCCAACGTGCCCTACGATGACTGACTGCTACTGCCTTGCGTCTATCAACTTGAGGCATACAGCCTCACGTGCCAGTAATTTCACATAACTAAAACAATCACATATTAACAAACAACCAAACATAAAACAGATAGTCTCAATTCTGACGGTCATTACATTTTAGAATGGCCATTACGAATATAAAGGAATTCCATTTGGATTGGGAACGACAATTATTGACATATTCACCCCAACTCAACTAGCTGTGACCCACGGATTTACTTGTGTTAAGCGTTTAAGGCGTCGAACTGTCTTAGTTTTATTGACGTTTCAAAGTCCTTGGTCTCTTTAGTTTATAATTCTGAAGTATAATTTTTAGGTGGTCTTCTGCATTTTTACGGTGGAAATCTTGTTATCAGTCATGTGAATTACATTCATTATATCATAATTATCTCAGTCATGTGTATGATTCAAGAGTGTACATTCATCATCATCATCAACAGCCTGAAGAAGTCCACTGCTGGAAATAGGCCTCCCCTACACATTCCCAGGAAGAACGATTGAGAGTGTACAATTATGCAGAATTAAAAAAGTGCATACCTAAATAATTATAACCTGACTTACATACAGATTAAGAAATATATATATAAAACCAGATTCAACCAGATAATCTGGTAAACGTCCAGATCCCTCTAAATGTTCTACAATATCATAAAATATGAATGGTTATAGAACGCTTACGGCTCGTTTATAGGCTATTTAGGTGCCGACTGTCGGTGAATGATAGAATCCTTTTGAACCTCCGGCGTGGAATTGAAGGCCTTACCTTCTCGAGATAAATCTTTCATAAGAAAGTTATGGAAGAAATTAGTTCCATTAGAATAATTTGACTGAGTATTTTGTGAATATTTTGGAGCCAAATTCTCGGCTCATGTCGGATCATTTTGCAATTTTATTAAAATGCTTCTTTTCGAAGAGAGAATGTCAGATTTCCTTGAGTAATTCATCGACGACCTCGACAGCTACGATATACGGGAAACGTAGAAAAAGTGCGGGGTTGTGCAATGCCAATGTGTATCTAAGGGACATTGAAAATCTCGGTCGGCCCGAGAATTAGGCTCCTGTAGCTGAAACGTCATTCACCTGGTTGGTGTGAAAAACGATGGTTTTGTAACTTTGGGATTTGGATATTTCATTTGAGAAACGACCGGCGAAGTTTCCTCCGTAATTGAACAAAGCTGACAACTTAAAGACGAACCCGTCCGGGATAGTAGTGTTCTCTTAACTTTAAATTTAGATTCAAAAGTTTACGCAAGATCTTTGTAATGATTTTGAAAACACTTTGACCTTAAAATTAATAATAATAATAATAAATGTTGTGGACCATTCACAGAATAATATATAGCCCCAAAATAAGCAGAGCTTGTACTATGGGAACCAGATATAGCTGTTATAATACTTATATTCATTTTTTTGTAAATACATACTTTGATTACAAGATAACACCCAGGCAGAGAACAAATATCTGTGTTCACCACACAAATATTTGTTTTCGGTGGGAATCAAACCCACCAACTGAACTGAGAGGCCAGTCAGAACTTATCTCAACATTATAACTTTTGAAACTATCATGGTTTTTAACACAATTTTTATGAAACAACGGGATATTTACCATGATTAAATTTTTTATAGCCTAATATCACAAGTGAGGAGTTAAGTGCGCTAAAAGATCTGCGACAGGACGATGACTTGATGATACTTAAGGCTGATAAAGGAAACGCTACGGTAGTCATGAACGCCGGAGAATATGACGACAAGATCCACAGTTTGTTGAAGGATGCCAACACATACAAGCAGGTTAGTTACAATCCAACAGCTCGTACGCATCGCAACACCCAAAGGATAATAAAAGAATGCCAAAATGCTATAGGGGAAGAAACGACTAAGTACTTGTTGCGTCCTAGAAACATCCAACCGCCTAAACTATACGGTCTCCCCAAAGTACACAAGCAAAACGCTCCATTACGACCTATTGTGAGCCAAATTGATTCACCCACATACGAGTTGGCTAAACATGTAGCAGGAGTGCTGCAACCTATGTTGGGACAAACGTCGTCATTCGTGAAGGATTCACGCCATTTCATACAAATATTAAAACAGGCAAATGTGGAGGATAACGAGACGATGGTTAGTTTTGACGTGGAGTCCTTGTTTACCAATGTTCCAGTAGTCGACTGTAGGAAAGTGGTGGAACTGAAAACGCAACAATGTGGCATTTCCGCTGAGTATGTGAAGCTATTGGAGCATGTTCTGACGTCCAATTATTTTATCTACAAGGGAAATTATTATCTCCAAATAGATGGAGTAGCCATGGGAAGTCCAGCGGCGCCTGTGGTGGCAAACATTTGGATGGAGTATTTTGAAAACTTGGCAATCTCAACTGCCCCCCGTGTTGTTAAATTGTGGAAGAGATATGTGGACGATGTGTTTTGTGTTTTGGAAGGAAAGAAAGATGAAATAGAGCTGCTCTTGAAACACCTAAATCAAGTACATAGTAAAATGAGGTTTACGTATGAAATGGAGACTGAACGCCGTCTAGCATTTTTGGACGTATTGGTACAGGTTCATGAAAATGGAAGCTTAGGTCATTCCGTTTACAGAAAACCTACTCACACGGATCGGTATCTACATGCTGACTCTCATCACCACCCACGGCAACTCAACTCAGTAGTAACCTCTTTGACTAATCGCGCATTCGACCTTTGTGATGATAATAGTTTGCAGTGTGAACTTACCCATGTACAGCATGTCCTACGAAGGAATGGATATAAACTGCGTCACTTTCCACCTAGACCTAGGGTCAGACCCCACAGATGCAGAGTAGAACGAAAACCAGCATTTTTGCCATACATCAAGGGTGTGACAGACAAAATTGCAAAGGCTTTAACAAAGTTTTCAGTAAAAACCATCTTTACTCCATTGAAAAAGATCTCACACTACCTGCGTTCACCAAAAGATAGTTTCCCGTTGGAAAAACCAGGAGTGTACAAGATTGATTGCAGCTGTGGGAGCTCATATATTGGCCAAACAAAACGCACCATTGCCTGTCGTATAAAAGAACACATTAGGGCAGTTAAAAACATTGAGACACATAAGTCTGCCATTGCAGAACATCTTTTGGACTCCGGATCAAACCATTGGATCGAGCTACACAACCCGCAGGTGATTTCAACCGAGCGCCACTACATACCGAGATTGGTTCAAGAGGCAATTGAAATCACCAAACACAAGAACTTCAACCGTGAAGATGGTTTCCAGTTATCTGGAGTCTGGAACCCGGTGGTACGAATGTGCAAACCAAGTGTGTCAAAAAGTGTGTCATCCACTACGCGTCCCGATACCGTCAGTGTTGTGTGTCGAAATCGACAAAATAGTGAGAATGGAACCAATAGTAGTCTCGAAACCAATAAAAGAGTGCGAAAGAGGGTAGATCGATTTATCTGCCAATAACATTTCTTTTACTCGTGGACTTCAGTTCAACCGTGATCATGGTGCATGCAACTGTGCCGAAATATCGGATCAACTCATCAAAATTTAATCATGGTAAATATCCCGTTGTTTCATAAAAATTGTATCTCAACATTGTTTTTCTGAATAGAAAAATACAAAATTAAATGGAACTTTCTATTGGAATGGGAATAGAAAGCGCCATTTATTTAGTAAATATTTGTGTTAAAAATAAAATATAAATTGCCATCAAAATCATTCTCTCAAAATTCCAGAAAGGCACAAAGAAATGAGAAGAATTCCCAATTTTCAATTAAAGGAAGTTGTTGCAGAGATCCGGCTTCAAGTTGTCGTTTTTGATAAACTGGTTCCGGCTAAGCGGATTTATGTCGCGTATTGTTTGATTTAGGGTGACCATACTTTAAAACCGAGGCCCCGATTAGACAAGAAAGAAAAAAATGCATTGAGTAGGTAGTCAAAAACAGCGCTTGGCTTCAACTTTTATGTTGCGGACAGCCAAGGAATGGAATTCCTTGTCGGCGTCTGTCTTTCCGAGCATCTTGTACAACAACAACTTGGACGTTTTCAAGTCAAGAGCGTATAGGTATCTTCTAGGTAAGCGTGCTACATCGTCGACCGCATCATCACTTAACAGCAGGTGAGATAGCGGTCAAACGCAAACCTATAAATTGAAAAAAAAAAGCCTTCAGATCTAATAATTCCAAAAAAGTCACGCAGGGTATGCCTTTGTCCAGCTTTGAATTTCTTTGGGCTAATGATGGTACTATAGACAAAATCAACACTACACACTAAGCACTGCTAAACTAAGTATTTTTTTAAATATTTTTTGGGCTATTAAAGTTCATTATAGGCCATGCATGATATAAGCCAATATATCGTTTGATACGTTTATAGTGATATTTGTAATGTAAACATATCACTTTTATGGGGATAGGTTTAACATACTTATGTCGTGAAAGCCTTCAATTTTTTACGAGATATAAAATGAAAAATGCGTTTGGGAGTTTCACTACGCGATTGAATCAAAAATAATGAAATTTGTAGAAGAACCTAGGTCACTTACACAGATTTTATAGATTTAGTAAGTTGGAGTGGGAATAGGCGGGTCATATAGTTTGAAGAACCTAGGTATTTATTTGTAAAATTGGCATGTGATTGATGATTAAAGTTGTTTTTAATTATTTTAGGATCAACACTGACCTACCCGGGGTTTTTATCGTGGCTAACAGAAGTGAAAACTTCACCAATTAGCCCCCCTTGACCCCCGAAGTTTGACGAAGCTTGTCGATCTTTACCGAAGGTGTCCGAAGGTTCCGAAAATGTGTACCGAAGAAATAGTTGCGTGAGAAGTGATGTAACAGTGAGGTGTACCGAAGAAATAGTTGACAGGTGATGTAACAGTGTACAGTTTATTACATTTTCCACCTCAAAAAATACTCAAGTCCAAAGAAGTTTTCACTTCAATAAACAATATGGCCACCCTAACAAAGGCAACTGGAAAGATTAAAACGTTTATTACTATCGATAGAGAAAGTATATTTATCCAGGAGCTTAGAGCATCGATATTGTTCATTGTTGTGATTCTTATAATAGAAGAATTGTTATTGATCAACACCGAAGAAAAATATTTAGAAGCTTATAACCTACTACTTACCTGTTTATTTTTTCTGTTATTTTACCTATTTTCTTCTGTATTCATAACTTTTAGGATTTTAAGAGTTGTGGATAACTTTCAGACGCTTCAAAATGATCCTTTTAAATAAATAAATAAATATTGCGGACAATCCACACAACACTATTTAGCCCCAAACTAAGCAGAGCTTGTACTATGGGAACCAGATAGTTGTGAAAGTACTGAAATAAGTACTTTTTATGATTTTATAGATTCATTTGAATAAAAAAAATTAACACATTTTTCCGATTTTTAGGATGCCGCTGTATGGATCATTTACAATAATAGATGTAAAGACTTGCCTACTTCACTCAATATCAAAGATATTAAACTTCTTCTTCTTCCTGCCCTTATCCCACTTTATGTGGGATTGGCTCAACATGACTTCTATTAATTAAAACTTAATATACGAAAAAACATGAACCCAAAAGCTTTGCACCGTGTGAGATTTGAATGATTTTTCTTGTTGTTTTCCTTCTCCATTTGAGAGTACTGACGTCCTATTCTTATTAAAAAGGTCTCAGTTCGCACGTACAGGCATTATACCCACACGTCCCAATGAGCCAATTAAATAAGGTATTCGGGGAGTTAATTATGAAGAAAATTATCTCCTCAAAGAGTTTAGAGACGTGACTGCGTCTTAAGTCATAAACTTTTTGCGTAAAGATACTAAAAGTAGATTTTTTTTTCGAATTTTTTTATTCAACTAGTTATTGGAACAATCACAACTAACAATTTAACGTCGTACAAAAGTTTAGTAAACGTTATCATAATTGCATTGATCGTAATACCTAAGTCACACTAACGTTATAATAACGTTTACTAAACGCGAAAATGGCCCCAGTTATACAACCAACATTGTCGTATAGTGGACATACAAAAGTCACAAGCTGACTTCGTTAACGTCATTCAAAAGTCGTATGAAAGTTATGGAATTACTACTTTCGTCGCGCAGAAGTCGCATCATATCTTTATAACGACTCGTTTGTTGTATTGTCGTCATGCAGGTGTTTTGAATGACTAAAACGTTTTATTTGAGTCAAGGAACAAAACCTGTAATACTTATTCATCTTTCTTGTTGACAGTGTTTGTGCTGGTTTTGTTTCGAGATTTGAGTGCAAAATAAATAATTACAAGGAACTAAAAGGTGAGTGTTATATATCTCGCTAATAACTGTATCTGTCTCTCATGCCGTTTAGTTCGACTGGGTATTAAAGTTTTATGATAATATACCTATGTGTATTTATTTCAGATTTTCATGCCCCCTCGCAATTTTGTGTTTAAATTATTATATTTTTATTAATAAAAATATGTTTATTTCTAAAAATGTAGGACATGTTGCTTTTGTCACACACTTATCTCTTTATGACGTTGTAAAGACATAAAGTCGTATTAAGGTTATTTCAAGACCATGCAATACGCCATGACAGCTAGCTATTAGGGTTCCCCATAAATTTAAACCCCTTTTCATATTGCAGGTCACAGTAAAAGTGCAGTGCAGATGTCAAAACATTTTAACATTCCAGTAAATTTTATCTGAAAATATGAAGAAATAAGAATGGAATAATGAAATAAGAAATCACACACAATATTTTTATAGAAATAAAATAAATATCGATACTGAACCTTTTTGTTGTTCGTGTGTTGTACACTTTTCTTTTTCAAAATTTGTTTTTAATGCCACGGTTGTTGGCGTTGTACTTTTTAATAAAAGGAAATCTCGATTTACTTTCCTTTTGAAAGTTCCACTACGTTTAAGTCTTCTCCACACATTTCTTGCTTCAATTCTTCGTAGTAAATTTAATCAAATGTTCCGTAAATATGACGGCCTAGACGTTTTATAGTCAAAACCTGACTTAAATGCGCCTAAAAGTTTTATTAAAGTCAGGGCATGACATTATACGGACATCATATAATATATAGGTTATATTTGAGTATTAAATAAACAACCAAGTCATTTAAGAGTCTCCAATTGACCGCTGTAAAACAGGATAGTGATCGTTATATAAACGTCACTGTGAAAACGTCTATACAACTGCTACGTTATATAAATGTCATATAAAGGTTTTTCAAAGACCTAATTTGGTCAGTTCAAAACGTTTAATGGACTCTAACGTTAGTATGACTATTGTGTTGTCGTACAAACGTTTTAGCTAAGACTGTAATATAACGTCGTTTAGTTTACTCTTAACAACGTTGCTAAGACCAGCTTATTATGACATATTAGTCGCACGACTAATAAGTTAAATTAAAGACGTCTAAAGGACCTAGTAGTCATCTCACTATCATTATAAGACTGCTATCCAACTTTATGTCGTATAAGTCAAGACTTATATGACGTTTTTGTTTGTTGGGAAGTATATGGCCCACCTGCTGTTAAGTGGTAACCATCACCTATAAAAAAACATTGCCTCGTAGGTCACGCACGTCCGGAACGTGCCTTAGAATGCACTTCCCTGTGTCCATCAACTTGAAGATTTTTTATTTACTTGATTTTCTGATTGTTTGTCACGACAGGTCAAACCGAATAAATAAATACTTTGAACAATCCACTCATTAGCCCCAAACTAAGCAGCACTTGTACGATGGGAACCAGATAGCTGATATAATACTTAAATATTTTTGTTGTAAATACGTACTTAGAATACAATATAGCACCCAGACAGAGAACAAACATCTACGCAGATTTTTGTTATCTTGCGCTCATCTAAAGGCCTGCGCACATCTAGCGCCACGGCGATGGCAATCAGTGAAACGCTGCCAAATATGACAGCAATATTAGACAACGTTACACTGATCGCCATCACAGAACGCTAAGATGTTTTCAAGGCTGTACAGCCAGCTACAGAAATACATTCATACGCCTGTAACTTGGACCAAATCGTAAAATTAAAGATCTCGTGGATCTGAAATATGAGTGGATTCCAGCTGCGTACCGCTTACTCTTGAATCTTAGTTAATGAGACAAAATTAACAAATATTCTAAATTTATAAAATATCTTTACCAAACGTCTGTTACGTAGCTCTACGTTTAAAGGCTACGCTTGAATACGTTAGCAGTGAACGGCTTTAATGATGATGATTTCAACTGGGTAGTTGGTTGTTTCTACGGGTTCTGCGCCGCAGGTCATGGGTTCGATCCCCACCGAGAACAAATATTTGTGTGGTGAACGCAGATGTTTGTTCTGTCTGGGTGTTATATTGTATTCTATATTTCCAAAAAAAAGTTTGGTATTAGATCTCTAGTTTCCATAGTACACGCTCTGCTTAATTTGGGGTTAGATAGTGTTGTGTGGAATGTCCACAATATTTATTTATTTTATTTTTATTTATACCTCAAATTAGCAGTGGCCGACTTGGCGTTGAGCAGCCTTTGTTGAGTTTATTTATTTTATTTATTTATTTGTGTTGTGTTGACCTTTGCTTAGGACAATTGACTTTCCTTTACAGAGTACGTCCTCTAAGACGTACTATTTGTGTCTCATAGTTCTGTCGCTCTAAGACGTACTATTTGTGTCTCATGATTTTGTGAGGATATCAGTAGTGCGAGCTGCTTGATGGGTCCGGTTATTGTACGGCCAGTTAATGTACACCCAGTTAAAACGAATCAATTTTTTTCCACTGGGAAATTGTTATGGCCCCTGTAGCAGGTAAATATTTTGATTATTAATTTTGATGATCTAGCGATGAATAATTGCGCTAAAGAGAATAACGCCTTTGATTTCATTGAAAAAATACATTTACGGCACGCTCGCTCTGCTCGCTTGCCTTGTGCGTAATTTTTATGATCTAACATAACCTTACCAATCCTAGTCGGATCTGCCCTATAAAGTATCAAGGACGTATAAGTATCTAGTTCCAGAACAAAAAAGCAAAAATCCATGTTTGAATTGCTGCAGTGTACATGTGGTTTAACTGGCATCGTAATAACGGTGTGTACAATACCATGATGTACATTATCGCCTCTCCGATTGATAACAAAACAAGAGGCAGAACTGATTTGCTAAACCTAGCAACTGTTTTTTCAAATGGGCTTTGTCATGAAGGCCATCAGATTTCGCAAAACGAATCTTTAGTGTCATAAAACAAACGGCCACAACACTTGCGGATATCCCTTCATAAAGGGGTCATAGTGGCACTAAACAGAGCCCATAGCTAGTTTTATGACCTGAGCATACGCCCACAGGATCTATGTGGTCAGCGGTTCCCAAGATGTCTATTAACCAGCCCTGGAGATACCTTGAGAGCTATTCGGAGGACATTAATATCTTGGGGACATACGGTCCACAAAGTTTTCTACATAATTATAAGTAAACAGGCCTTTGCATCTATTGTAGATGATTTATAAGCAATCTACAATATACAATTTGTGACTAGTAGAAATTTAGAACATTAGCTGACAGTAAGAGAGTGATAACTTTAACACGCGTTGTGTAATTTAGCTATCCCTTTTCCGGCTTCACTAGGAGTAGGAAGACCATGATTCAACACTTAGTAGGATATACGAAAACCAGCCCAGGTTTTGACAGTGTCAGGGGTAAATAGACATAGAGATTAATTTATTAAATACATAAGCTATCATGAACCAGTAGAAAACAAGGACACTAAAAGAAAAAAGAAAATAGAAAACAAGGACACTCTTTTTTTTTATCTTTATCTTTTTAAAGATACAAATTATACATGGATACTGGAGAGGTGCGTCGTGTATATGTGGTCTACAGCAGCAAAAGAGGCTTAATAAAAAAAGTTGTGTTAGTTACACTGTTTATATCTCACTCGGTTTTAGATAAATTTCATGCATGTGTTTCATTTTGCTGCTATGATTATTACCACTGGCATATAAAAACTCGGGTATCTTAGTATTCTGAGAATACTAGCATTCAACATACCACAATGCATGTAATCTGGCTTTGTATTTCCGGTCAAAACAGTATCGCATGGTCACAGTACAAAAAGCGTTTGGATATTAATTATTCCTCCAAAGTCGGACCAAGGGGCTTACAGTAAAAGGATTCCAATATTGTTCACAAGTTCACGCTGGCTTGACGGCGAGGTAATAAGCACTAAGGGATGAGACCATTCACAACTGGACTTAGTAGTAGTTGGGGTCTCTGTGAAGGGTTCGTCTGAAAAATCACGAATTTCCTCCGATTAACACTGCTTTGAATCTCTCTGGCACACTTGAAATCCTTTCTTAAACACTAGACAATTTGGGTTTCAAAAGAAGAAATCGACTAGGCATGCCATAATAAGACTAATGCAAGACATCTTATCGGGTCTTGAGAAATCACAGAAAACTTATGGAGTTTTTTGTGATCTTTCAAAGGCATTTGACTGTGTTTCGCATGAAATCTTACTAGAAAAGTTAGATCACTACGGTATCCGCAATAACGAATTTCAAATATTGAAATCCTATTTATGTAATAGAGAACAAGTCACAGAGTTGAATGGAGTAAGGTCAAACAAAAATATTGTAAAATTAGGTGTACCACAGGGATCAATTTTAGGGCCTCTCTTGTTTTTAATGTATGTTAATGATGTTTCTGTAGTTTGTAAGGATATTGACATGGTCTTATTTGCTGACGACACAAGTTTAATTATTAAGGATAAAACGATTGATGGTCTTAGTGTTATACTTAGGGATGTTATGCCCAACTTAGAAAATTGGTTTTCTGTTAATAACTTGTTATTGAACATAAATAAAACACATGTTGTAAAGTTTTGGTTAGGAACCGGCGTATCACCAAATATATCACTACAAGATACATTAAGGGATTTGTCTTTGCCTAGTACCGATCGTATCAAGTTCTTAGGAGTCTGGTTAGACTCGAAATTGACATGGGCGGTTCATATTGACGAGTTAACGAAGAAATTGGGATCAGCAACGTATGCTATCAAAAAAATTAAAGAACTAGGAGGTATCAAAGCAGCAAGAGATATATATTTTGCATATTTTCACTCTATAATGACTTATGGTATTATGTTTTGGGGTGCAGTCGCTGACTCTAATAGGATATTTATATTACAAAAACGTTGTATAAGATATATTCTAGGTATGAAACAAATGGACTCTTGTAGAGATAAGTTTAGAGAGTTAAGCATAATGACCATGACCTGTGAATTTATTTATCAAAATATTGTGTATGTTAGGGAAAATTTAAGTTATATGACATTGAAACAGGATTCTCATAGTTTTAACACAAGACATAAGACAAATTTACTGACGCCAGCGGTTAGACTAGTTAAAACAAGGAAAAGTTTTGTTTTTGTTTCTATTCAATTTTACAATAATATTCCTATTGACATTAGAAATAAGAGTGACATTGATTTTTTTAGTTTTATTAAAAATAGATTAATATCTAAAAGTTATTATAAAATTGACGAAGCTCTGGCTGATAAATTTATGTTTTGTGATCATTTACCTGTGTAAGTGACTTATTTATTTATAATTTTACATTCCTATTTTAAAATAGGAAATAACGTCATTTAATTTTTAATTTTTAATTGTTTTATTTTTATTTCGTATTTTAACTTTTATTATTTAACTTTTTATTTCGTATGTGTTGATTAGAATTTGTTTTATTATTATGTTAACTATTTTGTGTGACGAATCTAAGTACATGTAACATGTCTAAAGAGAAATAAAGATTATGATTATGATTATGATTATGATTATGATTTCACCACACTGTTCGAAACAACCAGTGACACAAAAATGAAAAGAAGAAGACTGCTTTTCGTAATTTACTACGATGGTACGAAATGAGTAGTGGGCAGAATAAAAACCGTACCATTATTATTCTATTGAGTCGAAATACAAAATAGGTAGAAGAGTCATTTCTGCTTTTGTTTTCAATGGGCAAAAAAAATTCTTAAACTAGCAGAATCTAGGTACAATATCCATACCCAACTATTCCTAGACACACACAGCATGGATCTAAACTAAAGGTTCTACGCGTAGATAATAGATTTCAGTGGCTCCAAGATTTCACTGTTGGGTATCGAAGACGATAAAATTGCGCGTCCTGTTGTAATACCTCCAAGTTCTGTGCTGCTTAGCTGATTAGATGAAGGTTCGTAACTGGCGCAGCTGATTCTGGTCTTAACTGAATATCTTGGAGGAATATAGCCAGTTTGAAGCTATTTGTCCGAGCTATTTCACGCTTTACAAGGCTTTTGCAGGCGTTAAGTCTTAACAGAGGCGTTTGGTCGGTTCAAAATTATATTAATTGAGTTGACATTTATCGTCTTGGTTGATGATAAAAAAGTAACCATTGTGGTAGCGAAGTCAAAATCGTTTATTTCAGTTATATCACAAGGATCACTTTGATTCACAACGGCTTGGTTCCTACTGGTAGACCTTTATAATACGCTTGATGAAGAGTATTTTGTGTCTCCAAAGGTGCTCATGAAGAAATTAATTTCGAAGTCCAAATTATAAGTGTTCGGAAAAACAGACGCCGACAACGAGTTCCACTCTTTGGCTGTTTGCATTATAAAAGTGGAGGCTAATCGCTAAGTGCGGGAAGGTGTATCAACCATGAATAGATACCTCGTCTCCGTACGTCTGGTGGTCCGGTGATGGAATGGGGATGGGGGAACCAAGCTGTGAAATTCCTGTACAATAATATTATTGTAATGTTAGTTATTATTCACTAATTTCATTTCATTTCACCTCTGGTTGTCTTTAACCTAACTCTTAAGGGGCCGGCGGAGGGTGAATTTTCATACAAACGTAATACCAAAATGAAATGAAATGAAAGAAATGAAATGAAATTACTGCCAATCACATTTTGCAATGAAAAAAATGTGTAAAATGCGATCGGTGTTTATTTCATTTGAGGTAAGTAATTTAAAAAAAAAACTGTTCAGGAACCTAGATAAATACTACACAAATACCGTTATTACAATAACATAGTGAAAATCTGCTGAAACTAGTTATAATTTTGGTATTACGTTTGTATGAAAATTCGCCCTCCGCCGGCCTCTTAAAAATCGTCAAAGAATATGTTTGGTGAATTAAAGCCGCGTGGTTTTATATTTTTTTTATTATACAACTAGCTGATAGTAGCAACAAGCCTATTATGTCCCACCTGATGTTAAGTGGTAACCATCACCTATAACAAAGCTTTGCCTCATAGGTCCATACATCAGGAACGTGCCCTACGATACACTTCCTTGCGTTCATCAACTTGGGCATTTTTTTTTTTTTTTTTTTATACAACTAAGTTGACAAACAAGCATACGGCCCACCTGATGGGAAGCGGTTACCGTAGCCTATGGACGCCTGCAATACCAGAGGCATCACAAGCGCGTTGCCGACCCTAAAGATACAGATGTTCAGCCGAACGAACCAGTAATTTCACCAGCACCCTTCAAAATGAAACACAGCAATGCTGCTAATAATTTTCTCCGCAGCTGCGTCATAGTCAGATGTTGGTCAAAACTGGCAGCTGTGTGTCCCAAAACTACGCGCAGCAGGAAATTTATCCAATAAAATTATCATAATGACACCAGCATGCCCTGCCAATGACGACGCCTCTCCAAATGTACCTTGAAGGTAGATAATAGATTTAAAGTCAGATTAGGCAGATTTCTATGGCCGGAGGAAAATTGAAATTGAAACGAGAAACTTTTATTTTAGGTAGGATTTTTTCGTCTCAATTTTCGGTAGCCACTGATTATTCAAGAAGATGAAAGCCACTCGAAAGCCAGTGGTTTCTTGCTAAGATTTAATAAAAATAGAATTCAGGCATTTAGTTGCGGTGAGTCTGGTTAATGTACGGCCAGTTAATGTACGGTATGCACTGTTAAAACGATGCCACTTTTTTTCCACTGGAAAATTGTAAAGGCACATGTACACTTTTTTTTTTTTTTTTTAATAATAGATAGCTAAGCATTTGGCTGCCATCACACCTGATGGAAAGTGAGGATGCAGCCTAAGATGGAGCATGCTTAGCCATAATCCTCCTGTTCACTCTTGTCTTGAAAATTCCCAAATTATAGCGTTCCGGAAATACTGACGCCGGTAGAGAGTTCCACTCTTTGGCAGTTCTTACTATAAAAGTGGAATCAAAACGCTTTGTACGCGTGTGTGGGATATCCACCATAAAGGAGTGGCACTTATCCGTGCGTCTAGAAGTCCGGAGGTAAAAGGGTGATGGGGGTATAAGGTCGTGCAGTTCTTGAGAGCACTCCCCGAAATGTATGCGGTAGAATACTGACAGACAAGCCACTCGACGACGGTGTTCCAGGCTGTACAGCTTGGAGTCAAACAGCTCGTCGTTGCTTATGAGCCTCCTAGCGCGCCGCTCAATAGAATCCAAGGCCTCGATTAACTGTCGCAGATTAATATTTCGATTATTATTATTTTTATCTAGCGATGAATAATTGTACTAAACAGGCAGCCTATTTGAAAAAAAACATTCTCTGGCACTGGCACGCTCGCTGCGTATTACTAAAGCCTTTTATGTCCCACTGCAGGGAAAATGCCTCCCTTCCTTTGTGATAGTTTCTGGTTTGAGCTGGGCTACTGTAGTTATATTAAATAACAAATAAATATTGTAGACAATCCACACAACATTCTAGCCCCAAACTATGCGGAGCTTGTACTATGGGAGACAATCCACACAACACTATCTAGCTCCAAATTTAGCAGAGCTTGTACTATGGGAACCACAAAGCTGATATTTTACTTCATCATCATAATCGATGATGATTGCCTGAAGCCTGAAGAAGTCCACTGCTGGACATAGGCCTCCCCTCCACATTTCCAGGAAAAACGATTCTGAGCCCCTTCCATCTACCGACTTCCTGCGACCAGATGGACTGACGACATTATTAAGATATAATACTTAGATACATTTATTTTTGTAAATACATTCCCTTTGAAAATTAGATAAGTTTTATTAGTAAGATGACAGACCATGATGAATGTTTCCCCAAATGAACATCTTTCGATACCAATTTATTATGAAACTTTCTAAAACTTATAGTTTCATTCCTCGCGGGTGGCATCGTTTGTGGAAAGTTTACTAATTATAGAAAGCTACGTCGGTTTTGAAAAGTTTTAAAAGAAAACTTCTGTAGGTCTACCATCAAGCTCTGTCTGGGTCTGGTTTTGAGTCTGTGTGAGTGCTCACCGTCGCTCGCGCAAAGTCACGCAACGAGCTATGGAGAGAGCTATGCTGGGAGTTTCACTACGTGATAGAAAGTTAGTTAGCACTTTGTTACCACTTCCCACGAACAAATTTTATCACTTTCAGATAATTTAATAATTTATCCTGGGAATCAAATGGGCATCCATTTTGGGCCGGTCTCTTTGCGAATCACGATGTTTTATGTCACCGTTTGACAGCATCAGCTTTGTTTGTTAGCCCCAACACCTTTTACAGGCAGACCTCACGATGTTTCTATCATCGCTTATTGGCATGGTGTGTACCCAGCGTACATGTGGTCAGGTTTATTGCAATGTTTTCTTTCACCAAAAAAGTATTGATGTTGAGTGTGATCTTGCACTTTTTTACGTCAGATATCACGATGTTTTCTTTCACCGTTCGAGAGCACGGCATTGTGCCCGCTCTATCCACTTACCACTGATGGTGTTTTTTCTTCCCCTTCATGGGGTGGTTTAGTAAAAGCACAATAGAGTCTACGTAAGGGAGTGCGTCAGCATCATTAGTTCATTACGCTTGCGGTGACGCCCCGAACCGCGAGCGGGTTTGGTGATGGTGAGAGCGATTAGCGCATAGCATCAGCCTGTAGTCAAAGTTAGAGTCAAAAGACCACAGTCAATTGAATTACAAGGATAAGGATTAAATATAAGGGAAGGAGGAAGGCCTTTGTAAACGTCTTAATTTAAAGTTTTCTAAATGTATTTTTTATGTGTGCAATAAAGAAGGATCATAAAGATCACTAGCTTTAAGACTCTAGCCTGTTCCACGCACAACAAAGCTTAGAGCTTAGAAAGTCCACCGATGGACATTAGCTGTATTACTCTAGGAAGAACGGGCTTCCACCAGTTTCCAAAGATCTTCACAAATGTTCCATCAGCTAATTGTACAAGAAAAAGATCTAGAAAGATAAGATCAAAGCGAAACCTCTCCTTAAACCGCTCACTCAAAATGCTCAACTAGCGGCTGACCCCAAAACCATAAATCATAGGAGAAAAAAATCGCTCCCGCTATGACTATCACCGCGCCTGACTCCCAGTTAATGGGGCCTGCCCGTTTGAGATACGTTGGACAAAACACCCACTCACTATGACGGCACTATTTGTACGCAATCCGTTTTTAACGGCCGCTGATTTACTTTATACATCTTACGTTAACCTCGTCGTTTGCTGACGACACTTTTTACAAATTGGCCGGCAGCCATTCCGGTTTTTAACGTGACAACGTCTTTTAACTCGATGGAGCCGGCTGCACGCACGAAAAAACATGACTCATGCGGCGTGCCCTCGCTCTGAGGCGTTCCATTTATGGCTTGAAGTGCAAGCGAGGGCCTCCGCGTTCGGCAGCGTTCGACATCTGTCTCTCTCTTGAGTGAGCAATGCGTCCGCGTAGACAGCTGCTATACCTACAATAATACATTTAAAATTAAAAATATCTATTAGACAAATAATATTTAAGTGTTCTATTGAAAAACGCAACCAGTACCAGTAAAGTAAAAGTAACCAGTAGTATCAGTATTTTCTTATGGCGTTGTCACGTTCAACTATCGTCAGTAAACCGACTTTACAGACAACCGATTTTTCAGGGACAGTTGTCACTATAAAGGTACCTTTTGAGGTTGTAGAGAGTGACTAAGTCCATTCAGTAAGAGTTAAGAGCTTTTGGCGGTTGAATTCTCAGGCCGCACTAAGGCCTCCGCCATGGCTTAACGGCTGCTAAAAACAAAGAGCGACAACCTAAGCACGAAAGCGCCTCAATGGAAATGTGTACTTCTTCTCAAACATGCTCGGTTTGAGTAATATTTTGACAACCTTCTTCGAGATAAATCGAAATTGATTGTACTGGCCAAATACATGCAAGCAGCAACCGGCAAAAGTTGTATGAAAATCTATTGGTCTTGTGTTTAGCGGCCAGATATTACAAAGTAAACTCATATCTGTCGTGTAATTTAAAAATGGAACGGTCTTTTCCAACGTGGCTACCAAGGCGGTAACTTGTTAAAGGTTTTGTTTAAATTACGAACTGGCTTACAAAATAAATGCTGTATTGAAAAATAAACAAATGAACACTTGGATGCGAGAAAAATTAGCGTTGTTCTTTGTGTGTCATTTGTATTTGACAAAATGAGTTCACAAGTACTACTATTTAGTTTTAATTTTTTTGCATTATTTGAGAAAAGTACTTGGCTACTACTAGGCATTGATGGACTTACGTTACCTAGCAAAACCTGAAGCCTTACCGGAGAAAAAATAAAACTAAAAAGTAAAAAAAAATTATAGTTTAAAAAACTAAAAAAAACGCTTTTATAACTAATTGAACTAAAAAGTTAAAAATAAAACTGTAATAATCAATTAAAAAATTTATATTATTGTACAATAAAGCGTGGGGTGCTTTTTATAATAACTTCATCGACCTATGACAGGTGTGCAAAGTTTGAATCAAATCTGATCGTTCAAAGTAGGACAAAATCGAGCTCAAAGGGGTCGGTTATACATTATAGTATATTATCGGTTATACAAGCGTACAAACATACAGGTGAAGCTAATAAAAGCGTTATAAAAACGACACAACCCAATAAGCATATATGTATAACAAACCTAGAAAAAAGCTGTATAAGCCTCATGTAACTAAAAAATACTGTTTGATGTTGATGACAAAAACGTGTTTGATATAGGATTTAAGATTATGTTTGAAAACATCAATCACAGGCCACACCTGTACAAGCTACTTTTTACTCACAGTATCTATGAAGCAACTATGTACCGGCAAATATAAGTTTTCTTTTTCTAAGATAAGTATAGATAGATAGATAGATAGATAGATAACTCTTTATTGTTCACCACACAAAAGATAAAGTACAGGACATAAAAATTAACAATTAGGTAAAACAATGGGCGACCTTATCGCTGAGAGCGATCTCTTCCAGGCAACCTTTGCATGGAAAGAAATGACGAATTGAAAGGCGGTGTAGTTGTTACCAGTCAAAGTGACTTCTGTGGATTTCTTTAGGATGGAATGCCTGGCTAGTTTGGGTTCTTAAGTTAGGGCTGCGGGAAGAGAATGGGCGCCACAAGCTTTACACTTTGTACGGACAAAAGCTTGAATGTCCAAACAGAATCTAAGAAAACGAAATGAGGTTGTTACAATATCATTATCTTTTTATTACAACGCTTATGCTAATTCACACTACATTGGCATACTGGGTCCAGTAACAACCCAAAAACTTAAACTAAAACTAATACATGTGATGCAATGATTATGCTGTGACTATTTAGGAAAGTGTGTCTATCCCTCCGCCCTACACACACCTAAGGACCTAATGTTTGTTAGTAGCCCTACCTACTTATAACTAAAGCATGCAGATTCGAAGCGCTTATCAACTATGTTAGTAACCTACTCAACTACGGGATACACACATCAACAAAACTAGAACGGTGATGGTTTACTTATACATGAAGGACTAAAGATGAAGTTACCAAGAAACAAAACAAAATGCTATTTTATGTTTATGACTCTAAAGACTAAGTTAAAGTTGTACAAACTATATTTATCTAACAAATTTCAAAGAAAACAAAATGTGCTACGGGACCACCGGATGGGCACACACAAAATAAATCCTTGAGCACTCTATCAAGATATAAAACTACCCATACAATATTCGGGAGGAGAAAACAGAGCATACCACGATGACTACGGGGTTATGCACAGCCTACTAGAGCAAACGGTCAGTAGGACCTACCAATCTATATTATAAATAAGCCCTAAGGCCATAGGGCCACCATAGATCTATGAATAGCTAACATTAAACTTGGAAACGAAACCGACTATATTGTCCTTGCACTATCTCTCTCTACGTTAGACCGCTACACAATAATCTGCTTGAGGAGCACCGATGGGGAATAACATTTGTTCTCAACACTGCCAGAATAATGGAACGTGGTCACCTGGTCATTTGGTGGCGTTGAATAAACGAAGCCGAGGCTGTGCCCATCACAATGTATCCATCGATGGTCAGATCAGACCTCTCGGCTCGACCTCTCGGCTCAACCTCTCGGCTCGACCTCTCGGCTCACCGCCAGTAAGAACGATGTGCAGGTTGCAAAGGAATTGACCTTCCCCAAGGACCGAGTCACACCTGGAAAATACCATGACAAAAATTATTACACGCACACATGCCTACACGTATGCAAAACAAATGCATGCCACATAAAACTGAAAACAAAACATGATTCTCTGGATAATTTCAGATTGATGATACATATTACTTACTCGGACGTGATAATTCTTATGACGTGTTAAATTGAGCCCATCTCTCCAGGTTCAGGGTCGGACCGCCCTCGATCAGCATACCATCTCCTCCCAATAATTACTAATACAAACATTCTGAAACAATAGACAGGTTTGGTTAGCTTCACGTGCATGGCGTGGCTTCCACCGAAACACCTCAATACAATCTACTCGACAAAAACTTACCAATGATGTTCTCCTCCAAACAATTATGCTACTATGCACTACAACCACTCGGTTTACTTCCTAAAACATTAGGAAAGCCTTTGCATAAGACCAAATCAAAAACATATTTTGGGTTGCCTGGGACCTTGCGCGTTCCACGAAGTCCCAGCCGGAAAAGAAACTTCTCGTCAATTAGAGTTGCGATCACCCCTCCGATGAGTCCCGGTCTTCGTGCCCTTTTTAAACTCAGTCTCGATCTCTGACGAACCAACTTGAACCTTCGATATTTCCACTATACAGCGAAGCCCAGCGCATGAGAAGACTGCATCGAACGCATCCAGCCCTCACCAGCATAAAAAAAACAGCCAAATTACTAGCACTCGGTGACTAACATAAACATATCTTCACAATCTTTCAGCACGAATCTCGAGACCGATTCCCCGAACTCGCTGCTCCCCATCTCTATTCGAATGACTTTGACATACGGTAGATGACAGTGACATATAGAACGTCAACCGCTCTCGCCTTGAAGATTGCAAGCGAAACAAAAAAAAACATCAAACGTTTGCTATTCTATAATGTTGTTTTATCTGCCTATTTGAATCCTACACTTACCAAAAGCAATGACAAAATGTTTTCCCACGTACTTTCCCTGATCAGATACTGAGAAACTCAAAAGAAAACAGGTAAGACGCCATCTATGCGCCAATTACCAGCATCCGCTCGCCGACCCTTATCGACACGATGTGAGCTAATTTGAACCCAAACCACTAGATGGCGCTGTAGCATCAACTATGGTACATTACCGCTTTACTAAGGAAAAAGAAAAAAAATCTGTAAAAAAAAAGAAAAGAGTTCTACATGTCCTCTATCGGTTCAGCCTTCAGAATGTCCTTGACGTGCCATCTTCCTATTGACTTCCTAGTCTCGAAATCCTGTAACTCATAAGAAATTGGGGAAAACTTGGTTACCACAATGCATTTCTTAAACTTAGGTGCCAACTTTTTTGTAAAGAATTTCGAAGCATCTGACAAAGGATACTCTTTCTTCCAAACGACCTGGCCGACTGAATATTCAACGCTCGTCCTGTTTCTATTATAATAAACTCTAGATTTCTGATAGGCATCCTTGAGCGAGAGATTCACCCTTTCGAAGATAGGTTTGAGCTGAGACAACATAGAGGCGCAGAGGCTTCTATCCACGAATTGCAACTCGTCAACATTGAGTTCTCTGTGCGGATACCAATCCCCAGACAGCACTGCTTCTCTACCATGAGTCAGAAAATACGGGGTGAACCCAGTGACCTCGTGAACAGCTGTGTTGATGGCAAATTCAATCTTACTAATGTTCTCCGCCCAGTTGCGATGGTCCCTGCCCACTAACGACGCCAAAGCCGTCACTACAACTCTATTCACTCGTTCCGCCGGATTATTCTGGGGAGTAAACCTACAGTTATAAAACAAATTGGGTATTTTGTACCTCTCTTTCAACAATCCCATCTGTTTAGAGATGAACTGCGGTCCGTTGTCCATTATAATGCACTGCGGTATTCCATGCCGCATTATGAAGTTATTTTCTATTATTCCCACCACCGTCTTGGCCAACGAACTTCTCATGGGAAATAATTGAGTATATTTGGTATAATAATCTGAAACAACTAAAATAAATTTATGACCCGAATAGCTACGAGGTAATGGTCCTAATATATCAGTGGATATAACCTGAAATGGCCTCTGCACCTTCTTGGGATTCTCCATCAGCCCCGGCGGCGCTGCATTAGTGCTCTTGTAAGCGAGACAAATCTGACATTTCCTAACATACTTCTTCACATCCACTATCATCTTGGGCCAGAAATAACTCTGCGACAATCTCTTGAACGTTTTAAATATTCCCAGGTGTGCTGAACTAGGATCATCATGACACTTCTTCAGCACCTCAACTCTGAGATCCTTGGGAATAACCAACTTCCATTCACAATCTGCTGACAAAGGATTGGCATTTCTAAGCCTTCTGAAAAGCCTATCCTGAATAATCCTCCAATCGGGAAATTTCTGCGGTAAATCGGTGACTTTCTGAAACATAGAATTGTACCATCCGTCTGCGATCACGCTTACACTCTCTAGCAATCCTACCACGTCAGAAACTGGAGCTCTTGACAAAGCATCTGCCGCAGCGTTCTCGGAACCCTTTCGATATTCCACATCAAAATTATATTGAGAAAGCCGCAACGCCCAACGAGCCAATCTTCCTGTGGGAGACTTCAAACTAACCAACCATTTTAAACTACTGTGATCAGTATAAACTTTGGTCTTGTGCGGAGAACCATCAATATAACCTTTAAATTTCTCCAAAGCGAACAACAAACCATTCAATTCCTTTTCCGTAGTCGAATAATTCCTCTCACTACGGGAAAGTGTTCTGCTACCGAATGCAACTGGATGCTCACAACCATCATCATCAAACTGAGAAAGAATACAACCTAATCCCACATCAGAAGCATCAGTACTAATCATAAATGGCCTATCAAACTTAGGAATGCTCAATATGGGGGCCGAAATCAATTTCTTCTTTATATCCATGAAGGCTTTCTCAGCTTGTTCATCAAAAACGAAAACCTGTCCCTTCGGTATCTTCCTAGTCAATTTCGTGAGCGGAGCCACAGCAGTAGAGAAATTGTCAATGAATCGTCGATACCACGAGATCATTCCTAGAAATCTTCGGACCTCCTTCTGGTTGTTCGGGTAGGGAAATTCCTCAATCGAACGTACCTTGTCACTATCCGTGCGAAGTCCCTGCCTGTCGACCACATAGCCCAAGAATTTCAGTGATGAACGACAGAATACTGACTTCTCAAAGTTGATGGTGAGTCCAGCATCGCTCAACTTTGCCAGGACGGTTCGCAGCAGCTCCATGTGACCTCTGAAAGAATCGGAAATCAAAATTATGTCATCTATATAATAAAATATATTATTATCGAACTCGGGACCAAAGACCTTGTCCATCAGCCTCATCATTCGTGCGCTAGAGTTGACCAAACCGAAAGGCATCCTACAGAACTGCCAGCTCCCCAAACCAGCCACTGAGAAGCAGGTCTTCACACGAGAGGCTTTCTCTAAGTTAATCTGAAAGAATGCACTCTTTAAATCCAACGAGGTCATGAATTTGGCGTTGCTCAAAGAATCCAATATTTCCTGAACCCTAGGCATGGGATATGTATCTAATTTTGTGACACTATTCAATTTTCGACTGTCTAAACAAAATCTTAATTCACCATTTGCTTTAGGAACGAGAAGTACCGGACTATTCCACGGAGAGGTTGCCCTTTCAATAATACCTAAACTCAACATTTTGTCTATTTCCTTTTTCACATATTCTCTATGATGGTAAGGGATTGGATAACACTTCTGTCGGACTGGCTCACTATCCCCTGTGTCAATTACATGCTCCTCCAGCGTAGTGAAACCCAACTCATCATCTGTGGCGGCAATAGACCTAAATTTAAGAATCATGTCGTCAAGCTCCAGCCTCTGCGACGCTGTCAAGTCACCAACCTCATGCAAATGTAAATCATTGTTTTCAAGAAGGCCAGAATCCGACGACACAAAGGACTGATCTTCCCTCCCGTCATTAAAAATATCCTTACAAAGTCCAAATGTCTTCAAAAAGTTTACCCCAAGAATGAAAGGAACATTGATGTCACGACAAACATAAACTTCCAAACACTTAATTGTCCCAGCATAGGAAATGGGCAAAGCTACCGTTCCCAGAACACACAACTTGTTACTGTTACCTACAGCAATGTCGTGGTCACACTTTTCAATATTGAAGTTTAAACCAAAAGAATTAATCGTTTGCAACGCCTTTTCACTCATCACCGAAACCGTGGCGCCACTATCCGCCAAGGCATTGCAATCCAAACCTGAAACACCTATAATCAAATAAGGTCTGGGATCCCTAGCACTATATCCAAACAAAGTTGTAATCCCATCCCTAACAAAAAAATTCTTCACATAATCTAACCAAGATTTCCATTCCAGGTCAGAAGTACGAGACCTACAAATTTTCCTACTCACTTCTGACCTATCCACTAGTTTTTTGAGCAATTGCACTCTGAAGTTAAGACACCGGGTTTCTTGCAACTGAAACAATGCTTTCCTACATATACTTGACATTTATAGAAAGGGTGGTCGCCCTCGCATTTGAAGCATTTCATTGGACCCGTTGCATTAACTGTCCTTTTGAACGAAGAAGTACGAACCTCCTTACTTCTACAAACCTCGGGTATAACAGACGTGTCTCCTGGATTAAGGTAGCCCCTATTATCGCATTTGTGCCGAGCTAATTCAATCCTAGCACAAACATCCTTTAGTTCCCTGATCGAGTGAACCTCTACAAGAGCTAACCTAGCAATGAAGAAAGGATTCATGTTGGTTGAGATGATGTCCAGCTGTTCGGACTCTGATACTTTACATGACAGCCTAGAAAATAAACTCTGCATTATCGAGATATAGGTTTTTATGCTCTCGTTGGTCCCTTGTAGCCTGTTCTTGATCTGGTTGAGTAAAGAACGCTCGAAATCAACCGGTAAAAACTCCCCCTTTAAAGACTCTAACAAAACAGGATATGAAGTTATCCCCTCACAGATATTCCTATACCAAAGCAGAGCTTCTCCCTCAAGCAAATGTCCAAAACTCTTAAGAAGTTCTGCGTCTGAAATTCCCGTTGACCTCCTATAATCCTCTAAGCCAAACAAAAAGTCATGAAGCGGTGACTTACCATCAAAAGAGATCTTCCACTTAAAGAGCTGCAGAGTACCTCTTCCAGCACCATCCCCCACCGGCGTCGATACTGCAATCGCATCCTGAAATCCCGGGTCCTCCTCCGTTACCACTGAAGTAGGGCCACAGGCTATATTGCACAGAGCCTTCTGCGCCCTTGACACAATCTCCAGTTTTCTCGAATGGTGTTCTGGAACGAAAGTCAAAAGTTTATCTAATCTCCAAAGTATGTGGTTCAACGTTGATAAGCATTTGCGTTTGCAAAGGAGCGAAGAGTGAGCACCTGACAACACCTTTTTTAGCTTGTCTCCACAGGCTTTCAATTCTACTTCCGGGGACAGCATTGACAGGAAAACCACCGCCTTCTCTTGTACACAAATATCCCTATTTGCCCTCAAAGTCTTTCTCAATTCATCCACATGGGAATCCTCCGCCACCTCAACACCCCGGCTTCTAATTTCAAATACCAGTTCATCTTTGATCAAATAATCAATGTCTATATTAGTACTCATTTTGAGCAAGAATAAAATAGAGAGAGCAGAGTGCAGTGGAGACTTAACAACTTAATAAAACTTAAACAAAATCTTAATTATTGTTCCCAACTATTACCAATTATAACACCAGATATTAACATAAGTGTATACTAACTAAAATTATATACTAATTATACACAATAGTGAGACTAAAATAGAGTAGTGCAAGGACAATGTTTCCAAGACAAAAGTTTTATAATTATCCTAACTAGAAAGAAAAACCAGATCTCAAATAACCAAATCTTCCCGAGCCCCACGTTGGGCGCCAATTGTTACCAGTCAAAGTGACTTCTGTGGATTTCTTTAGGATGGAATGCCTGGCTAGTTTGGGTTCTTAAGTTAGGGCTGCGGGAAGAGAATGGGCGCCACAAGCTTTACACTTTGTACGGACAAAAGCTTGAATGTCCAAACAGAATCTAAGAAAACGAAATGAGGTTGTTACAATATCATTATCTTTTTATTACAACGCTTATGCTAATTCACACTACATTGACATACTGGGTCCAGTAACAACCCAAAAACTTAAACTAAAACTAATACATGTGATGCAATGATTATGCTGTGACTATTTAGGAAAGTGTGTCTATCCCTCCGCCCTACACACACCTAAGGACCTAATGTTTGTTAGTAGCCCTACCTACTTATAACTAAAGCATGCAGATTCGAAGCGCTTATCAACTATGTTAGTAACCTACTCAACTACGGGATACACACATCAACAAAACTAGAACGGTGATGGTTTACTTATACATGAAGGACTAAAGATGAAGTTACCAAGAAACAAAACAAAATGCTATTTTATGTTTATGACTCTAAAGACTAAGTGAAAGTTGTACAAACTATATTTATCTAACAAATTTCAAAGAAAACAAAATGTGCTACGGGACCACCGGATGGGCACACACAAAATAAATCCTTGAGCACTCTATCAAGATATAAAACTACCCATACAATATTCGGGAGGAGAAAACAGAGCATACCACGATGACTACGGGGTTATGCACAGCCTACTAGAGCAAACGGTCAGTAGGACCTACCAATCTATATTATAAATAAGCCCTAAGGCCATAGGGCCACCATAGATCTATGAATAGCTAACATTAAACTTGGAAACGAAACCGACTATATTGTCCTTGCACTATCTCTCTCTACGTTAGACCGCTACACAATAATCTGCTTGAGGAGCACCGATGGGGAATAACATTTGTTCTCAACACTGCCAGAATAATGGAACGTGGTCACCTGGTCATTTGGTGGCGTTGAATAAACGAAGCCGAGGCTGTGCCCATCACAATGTATCCATCGATGGTCAGATCAGACCTCTCGGCTCGACCTCTCGGCTCACCGCCAGTAAGAACGATGTGCAGGTTGCAAAGGAATTGACCTTCCCCAAGGACCGAGTCACACCTGGAAAATACCATGACAAAAATTATTACACGCACACATGCCTACACGTATGCAAAACAAATGCATGCCACATAAAACTGAAAACAAAACATGATTCTCTGGATAATTTCAGATTGATGATACATATTACTTACTCGGACGTGATAATTCTTATGACGTGTTAAATTGAGCCCATCTCTCCAGGTTCAGGGTCGGACCGCCCTCGATCAGCATACCATCTCCTCCCAATAATTACTAATACAAACATTCTGAAACAATAGACAGGTTTGGTTAGCTTCACGTGCATGGCGTGGCTTCCACCGAAACACCTCAATACAATCTACTCGACAAAAACTTACCAATGATGTTCTCCTCCAAACAATTATGCTACTATGCACTACAACCACTCGGTTTACTTCCTAAAACATTAGGAAAGCCTTTGCATAAGACCAAATCAAAAACATATTTTGGGTTGCCTGGGACCTTGCGCGTTCCACGAAGTCCCAGCCGGAAAAGAAACTTCTCGTCAATTAGAGTTGCGATCACCCCTCCGATGAGTCCCGGTCTTCGTGCCCTTTTTAAACTCAGTCTCGATCTCTGACGAACCAACTTGAACCTTCGATATTTCCACTATACAGCGAAGCCCAGCGCATGAGAAGACTGCATCGAACGCATCCAGCCCTCACCAGCATAAAAAAAACAGCCAAATTACTAGCACTCGGTGACTAACATAAACATATCTTCACAATCTTTCAGCACGAATCTCGAGACCGATTCCCCGAACTCGCTGCTCCCCATCTCTATTCGAATGACTTTGACATACGGTAGATGACAGTGACATATAGAACGTCAACCGCTCTCGCCTTGAAGATTGCAAGCGAAACAAAAAAAAACATCAAACGTTTGCTATTCTATAATGTTGTTTTATCTGCCTATTTGAATCCTACACTTACCAAAAGCAATGACAAAATGTTTTCCCACGTACTTTCCCTGATCAGATACTGAGAAACTCAAAAGAAAACAGGTAAGACGCCATCTATGCGCCAATTACCAGCATCCGCTCGCCGACCCTTATCGACACGATGTGAGCTAATTTGAACCCAAACCACTAGATGGCGCTGTAGCATCAACTATGGTACATAGTTACATACAGAAAATTGTAAAAAAAGTGTAGATCTACAATACCTACTCACTATTAGGTACCTAATTAGATAGGTATTTACCTAGACTAACTACTTAACTAAAACTAAAATCCTAATACTTATTATAAGATATAACTAAAAATAAACTAATACATACAATATAAAAATACATTAGTAGTAGTATAGTTAGTAATCAGAACCCGAAGTCGGAGTTTTGCTACCACATTTCGTTACCAAATGTTGTTTTCGTTTCGCCTTTTTGTCTCTCTCTATAGCATGGAGAAAATATGAGACGGCAAAAATACGTTACGTAGTTAGAGTTGTTGTCGCATCTTTTCTCCATACAAAAGACAGAGACAAATAGGCGAAACGAAAACAACATTTGGTAACGAAATGTTGTAAATGCACTGGGACTTCGGGTACAGGTATATCTATTATAGATTTATATAGCGACAGGGGCAACTGGTGATTACTCATGCTCCTGCTTACGACACGCCAGTGCTTGGGACAGGATTTTTAGATGGAATAGACTTGCCCAGCACCTATACCATCCTGAAAGCTTAGTCGGCCTGATCCACAGGAAAGATATGGTCAATACGTGTAGATCTGACTAAGCCGCGGGTTTCCTCACGATGTTTTTCAGGGTACATGCCATGATCTTAGGTGGACTTGGTAAAGTCCTGAGTACTAGCTCACTAGTCTAAAGCCTTACGCACTCTAAGCGTTTTGCGGTGGCGATCAGTGGTATTTGACTGCGTTTCACTGATCAACACCGCATAACGCTTTGATGTGCAGGCATGGGTGAAGACGTTTTCTTTGACGCGCTTTCGTTTTTAAATTTGAACTCTCAAATTTAAAAAAAAACAATTACCCTCACTTAATTTTATTCGTCCATCTGGTGAAAGAGCATCCTAATCCAAAAATACGAATAATTAATTCACAATAGAGAAAATATAGTTTTTTATGAATTCATGTGTTCTGTACTAGGATTAGTCGATCAATCGTCCAAAAAGCATTGATCCGTGGCCAGTGAGTCTGAGGCGGCACAATTAGTGCCGAATCCAACTCATTTGCAATGCTGACGTCATCGGTACCGCGCATACGCTACCGATGACGTCAGTCATTCCTCTGTTACAGTAGCTTAGTAGAATTTATGGGAACCAATGCATAGTATTTGATTTTCGTTTTGTAAAAGGATCAAATTATTGAAAAATTTTAGGGGCTACCCAATGGATCGCTGACTTAGAAAAAGCGCGGGAACTCGGTGTATAGAGTGACCTATAAATCTTTCTTGCTGAAAATGTATAGGAGATGTTTGCAAAAATACCTATACCTAGCAGTGGGCTTTTTCTGGCTGATGATGGTGGCAAGTTTAAAGGCCTGCGCGCACCTAGGTCGCTGGCGATGGCGCTCAATGAAACGCTGTCAAATTTGACAGCGTTACTTTAATCGCCATCACCGCAGTCAAAGTTTGCAAATTTGCGATACAATCAAGTAATGAAACTCGCAGTTAGCAGTCGATTTAAGCTAACTATCTGTATTATCTAAGTTCCTCGAAGATATTTGAGCCCCAGCTTAATTTATCATGTCAGGCAAATTTTGCAAAGCTTATTTAACCCTTATCAGGGGGAAACTAACCCCTATAATCTTGCATTACGCCGTCTATAACGAATCATAGCCAGCGTCTTGTGGAGCTCAGATTAGAGTAAGGTATGGCGTATTTATTTGTTACATTATGAACTTCCCCTTTACCATCGTTTTTTATAATCTTTTCGTAATTAAATTTGAATACGACATTTAAATGAAAGAAAAAAATAAAGAAGAAATCAGAAAGAAAATATATAGTTTTGACCACAAAAAATACAATGAAAAAAAGAAAAGAAGAAAGAAAGAAAGAAAGGAAGGAAGGAAATAAGTAAGTAAGAAAGAAAGAAATAAAGAAAAAGAAAGAAAATACATTTATTTGACATAATAGGTACATAGATGTAGACGTTCACAACATAATATAACAATAATGAACTATGCCAAATAGGCCCCGACTCAGCTTTTTGCTGCCTGACAAGGTATCATCTACCATGCCAAGCAGCGCAATAAATAAAGAAAGTAAAAAAGAAGTAAGAAAATATATTTATTCACCACAAAAATAGGTTTAATCCTCAGTCTGATCCTTGTGATGCTTTTTTATTTATATTATTGCTTAGAAAATATTCTAAAATCCTAAGCAACAGAGTGGGAGTGTGCTAGAAGAAACATAGTACCGAAAATAATATTAAATAAATTATATCCAGTCCACAAACATCTAGCCCTAAACAAAGCAGATACTTATAATGCATTTCTTCATAGAAATACATACCAACAATACAACATAAACTTATTGGGGATCGCACTCACAACCTACGAGGCAAAAAGCAGAGTTACTACGAACTGAGCTGAGCAGTCTTTCGCTTCATAGAACACCACTTCGTGCTAGAATAGTTAAGCGCAATCCAAAAGTGATATAAAACTGTCTCTGGAACAAGCATACCCTTTATTCAATCTACGGTGTAACTTGAGCTGTAATTCCAAGTTTGACACCCAAAGGTGCCTAGTCTCGGCGTCCCGTAGTTACCGCCGTCCCATATTTTTCCTCCAAGCCCAATAAGCGGGTGAACGGCCAAGTTTGCCAGCCTCTTCTAATTAATTTCTACTCCGTGCTGGTAAAGTGAGAACTTTGGTTTGGTTCAAGGTGTAAACGATTACCCATACTCTGATTTTTCATATCCGGTTTTCTTTAAAAAAATAAATTAAATTTCTGGAAATGTTAGTTATGGCGTTCTTCCATGAGACAGCATCAGTATTCTATTATTCTAAAATGCTTTTTTTAAATAAATATCCTAATCCTAATTTTTAAATATCTTCTTCTTCTTCTTATCGTTTCATTGATTCTTTCGAACCAAGTGTGGTTCAAAGATTTTAAGTGCGCCTCTAAGAGGCTCCTTTCGGGCACTTGACAGATATTCTCGATTTTTTTAAGTTCTACGCCGGTTTACGATGTTTTCCTTCACCGTTTGAGGGCACTGGCATAGTATACATAATTTTTTGGGCAGAAAAACTCATCGGTACACGACTGGAAACTCAGGTAGTGTACTAAGAATACATAAATATTTTTGGACAATCCACACGACACTAACTAGCCCCAAACTAAGCAGAGCTTGTACTATGGGAACCAGATAGCTGATATTAATACTTATAATGTATTTTTTTTTTGTAAATACATACTTAGGATACAATATAACACCCAGACATAGAACAAACATTTGTGTTCACCACACAAATATTTGTTCTCGGTGGGGATCGAACCCACGGCCTACGGCGCAGAAAGCAGAGCTACTACCAACTGAGCTGAGAGGCCAGTCGAGAATCAATCAAGAAAGGTCAGTCAAGAATATGTTGATAATCGCTATAAGTTTGTAGCTTGTCCCACAATTTTATGAGACTTTACACGAAAGATAGTGTAACTTTAGTGAACGTTGCACGGCAAGATTAATTCTATAACAAAAGCCTTTGATCTTCCGCCGAGGTCATCAATGTCTTCTAAATCCTTGCGCACATTTAAGCGTTCTGCGTAGGTGATCAGTAAAACGCTGTCAAATTTCTAGTTATGGCGCTGGGTCTAGTTATATATTTTTTCCACTTTGCCCATGATTTTTTCCACTTTGTAAGTGTCTCTCGCGCAAACTATTCAGTTTAGAAAAAAACTATATTAGAAACCTCAACATCATTTTTGAATACCTATTCATAGACACCCCACACTCTGATGATTTTTTTTTTTTTAAATTTCAGTTTCAAGTATGGGGACCCCAAAAATTTTTTTTAAGTCTATTTTTATGTAAAAATCTTAATGCGGTTTACAGAATACATCTACTCGCCAAGTTTCATCAGTCTAGCTTTTACGGTTTCGGAGAAAAATGGCTGTGACACGGGCGGACAGACAGACATGACGAATCTATAAGGGTTCCGTTTTTGCCATTTGGCTACGGAACCCTAAAAAAGGCTGGTAAAGTTACCAAAATAATTTTCTTTTTATACAACTTGCTTGTGGATCAAAACCATCCACCTGATGCTAAGTGGTAACCATTGTTTATAACAAAAAGCATTGCCTCGTACACATTTTCAGGAAGAACGATTCTGAGCCCTTTCCATCCATCGACTTAACAACATCGACGCGATCTTAACAATGTCGTCGGCCCATCTGGTGGGTGGGCGCCCAACGTTTCGTCTTCCGGTTCGTGATCGCCATTCGAACATTTATTCCCCAACGGTTGTCGGTGGTAAAATTAGTGGGTACAAAAGTTCAATGGCCTCTTACCAAAGCCTATAAATCGCTCAGTCGACTGAAAGTATCAAGTTACGTTGTCGCTCGACCTGGCTCGTACTAAGCATGTCAGCATTTTCTTTGAACTCGCCTTGGCTTAACATTTCTGTACATAAAAGAAATCTTGGCATAATTTCGTCACTTTAAATCTGCTTGCAAGCAAAAATGATTTTTATACTGCTAGATTTAGAATTCATTTAATAAGTTGCTTTGGAAACTTCTATAACTAGTACTAAGAAATATTTTTATAACTTTAAAAAGCTGTAGGTAAGTACATAAAAGTACCTACCAAGATTAATATTGTGTGTTTAATGTTATTAAATAAATATTATGGATAAATACATTATACATTTATATTATACATTTTTCGCGTATGTTGTATGTATATAATTTTAGTATGTGTTATGATCGCAAAGAATTAAAAAGTAATACATACTTAGAAAATAATATGACACCCACAAATCAAAATATTTGTTCTCAGTGGGGATCGAACCCAGGCCCAAACTGAACTGTGGAGGCTTTGAACTACTTATTGCTCTGTGACGCAGGTCCTTGAATTCGAGTATTCTTGTAACTCCACGCTCCTTCAAATATTCGACAAGAGTTTTTCTAAATAGGGAACCTGCTTTTGTTACGATCATAAAAGACTTAAGTGCTTACTGTATTATTATGTAGGGTAAAGACGACGTTGAGGGAAAAACAGCCAAACTCAAAGTGGGCAGGCTACCTTAGCCAAATGAAAAGTGGGCTAACATTGTCACTCCTTGGGTTCCTGAAGATGGAAGGCGGCGACGGAGCTTGCTGAGAAGACGTTGGCGGGACGCTTTCAACGTTCACCGGAAAGATTGACTATCTGGGGCTATCTAGTTCCCATAGTTCAAGTTCCGATTTATTTGGGGCTAGATAGTGCTGTGTGAACTGTCCGAAATACTGAAGAAAGTAAGTAGAACTGTCATGTCGGACATGAACGGTCATGTCTGCCGTATGCCAGGTCAGCTGTGGGCAAAAACAGCCACCGTTTGGCATCCTGACCAGCGAGAAGGTGACGCGGCAGACCAAAACGGAGGTGACGAGACGAGCTTGATGGTTTCCTGACGGACTGGACAAGCATAGCCAAGGATCGCGATATCTGGAGGGAATGGGGGTAAGCCCAGCAGTATAAATTTTGTTTATTTAGTGATTTAAGCAGAAGTATGGTCTACAAAATAGTAGAAATAAAACTACCTCAGCCCATACAGACACAAAACACAAATAAAACGTTACTAGGACATCACTGGGACACACTAAGCCAAGATATAATTTAACCCTACTCACTGCCTGGCGTTTTGAATTAAATTAAGTTTAGATAATTGAAGACACTCAACGTGTAAATGCTGATGAAAATGTATTTTCTATTCATTTCTAGGCATATTTCAGCGTTCACTGAAAAACCGGTCTTATTTTTTTTTTAATAAATCGCAAGTAGAGTTTCTATGAAACTAATAGCGGAGATAAAGTTGCTCCTGCTTATAAAATATTTATTCACATTCAACCTCAGCCTCAAAGTAAATAAAATAAAAATAAAATAAATATTATAGACAATCTACATAATATTATCTAGCCCCAAACTAAGCAGAGCTTGTACTATGGGAACCAGATAGCTGATATACTTATATACATTTTTTTTGTAAATACGTACTTAGAATACAATATAACACCCAGACAGAGAACCAACACCTATGTTCACCACACAAATATTTGTTCGCGGTGGGGATTAAATAGAGCTCATTATAATCTTTCTTTCTTGAAACGTATATAGATAGATAGATAGATAACTCTTTATTGATAACATAGGAATACAGTATTTTGCTTAATAATAAAAATTCACAGTAAAACAATGGGCATATGCCGCTAGGCCTTTCTCGAAAGCGCACGCTTGTCTGATAAAATAGAAAAACCAGTGATACTCAAACTTTTTTACGCCATGTTTACTTGTGCCAGTTGTGGATCTCAACATCTCGATGGACCGGTTTGTAGCGTCTGTTCACTTCAATATGACTACCAATGTGCCGGAGTCACTGAAACTGGGTTCCGTAGGCTCGGAGACAACAGAAAAAGCACTTGGCGCTGCCCAACATGTAAGGCCAGCCCATCGCCTTCCCCAGCCTTAGTCGCAGTCTCTCCCCAGCCCAATCAGTTGGATAGGATACAGGATCAGCTGACCAAAATCATGTTCGACCTGACTCCTCTGGCATCCCTGGTTGCTGACGTGAAGACGATCAAGTCCGAGCTGAGTGGTCTCAAAGACTCCGTCGATATGGCCCATGAACTTATCAACACCTTCTCGGATAAGGTAAATACCCTCGAGTCAAGAATCACCAAGGCGGAGAGAGTGGCAAGTCAGGCAACTCATCTTCAACTTGAGGTGGAGAGATTGAACAGAGAGATTCAGGAAAGAGATCAATGGGCCAGAGCCAATAACGTGGAGATTCGAGGCATCCCTCAGAAGAAGAATGAAAACCTCTACGAAATAGCCCAGAAGATCGGTAGCCTAGGCGGATTCACCGTCAAGAAAGAGGAAATAAACTACATCGCTCGCATACCCACTCGTGTGCAGGACGCTGAGAAACCCATTGTCGTGGCGTTCAACTGTCGTTACACGAAGGAAGATTACGTGGCAGCGTCGCGCAATAGTAATCAGCTCTGTCTATCTAGCCTGGGCTTCTCTTCGGCAGACCGTTTTTACGTCAATGATCATCTGACACAGGCCAACAAAGCCCTTTTAGGTAAGGCAAGGGCTTTAGCAAAGGAGAAGAACTTCAAGTATGTGTGGGTAAAGCACTGCAAAATCATGGCCAGGAAGTCGGACACAGCGCCCATATTTTTTATCAGGGGCGAAAACGATTTGTTAAAAATCACTTCCTAACTAACTTTTCAAATGTGCTACCAATATTTACTTTCCTATTTGTAACATCCGCAAACAGTTTGAGAACCGCTTCCAAGTCCAAAGTCTATCATTGTTCTTCAATGCACAATAGAATCGCCAACCAGTTGCTCGTGAAGCAAGTAAGTTTATCGCTTCCATTCACGCAAACCTCGCTTACACGCGCGTACGCATTTCACTACATACAGGTCATTATCGCCTGCGCTTGGGCTTACTTATGCCTTACGCTAGCCGAACATTTAACTTTGTCGCAACTCGAAGTGCGCAAAATTACCTCATATTTGAAAAAATATTCACCCGATTTTTTACTTGAAACTCGGTGGATTTATGTTTACTGCTTGATTAGTTTTACTATTGTTATTATTGCTTTTGCATTTATATTGGGGATACAGCCTACATTTTTAATTTTTGATAATGTGATCAATTTTTACCTATTTATCGGCAGTGGTTACTTTTATGTGTTAAATATACTGCACTCTAGTTTTTGTGACAATATTAATGATGGCTACTTTTAATGTTTATTATCAAAACACTCGGGGGCTGCGTACTAAGACACATATTTTTAAGCGATCACTTAACCTTAATTCATATGACGTTGTTGCTTTAACAGAAACTTGGTTACTCGATAGTATAAGCGACAGTGAACTCTTTGACGGTAGGTATCTTGTCTGGCGTCGTGATAGGAACTATTTGAAAACTAAACAAACAAAGGGTGGGGGCGTCCTTTTGGCAGTGCGCCGCGATCTGACTGCAATTGAGCGCCCAGAGTGGGCCTCGTCAGCTGAGGACTTATGGGTCACATTAAAATACAAAAATAAGGACCGAACTGTACATCAAGTACACCTTTGTGTGCTGTACCTATGTGACGAAAATCGTGGTCAGCGAACTTTTATAATGAATTGGTTGGCTATCCTGAGTTGGATCTTTTCAACAGCAAACCATCTTCATTCAGGCGTGTTCTCGTCAACCGTTGGTCGGAAGCGGTGCCTCAACTGTAGTGTGTGGTTAGGCAGAATTAGGATTTTTTGGATTTATTGGTTATTTGGCTTTGGTTCTTTAATTAAGTGTGAGTAATGTAACTATATAGATAGATAGATAGATAGATAGATAGATAGATAGATAGATAGATAGATAGATAACTCTTTATTGTAACTACCTATTGTTATTTTTATACTTTGGTTTTGTCACTTCACTTTTACTTTAATTTATTCTTTTTAAGGCAACACGTGCCTATTTGTAGTTTTATATATGCGAAAACATTTAATTGGTAATTAGATATTTAAGTTGTTATTGCCTAGTTTGTAGTACTGTTTGTTTTCCGAATAAAATAAAATAAAATAAAATAAAATATACTTAGAAGCCTATATGTCCAGCAGTGGACATCTTTAGGCTGATGATAATGATTATGAGCGAGTACATCAAACCGATTAGAGGGAATACCATTTAACGTTCAAAACAGCTTCAGGAAGATAATTTATTCTCCTTGTCTCGAATTATATAACTTTAGTCTCAATTATTATTCCGAAACTCCTAAACTGTCTGAAAAGTTTTAAGATTGTTACTTCCCCCGATTGTTTACGTAATTCTGCTATGTTAACGTATTTGTAAGTTGAAATGGCAATGGGCAGGTCATACTGCCTTTACAGCTCAGTTGGTAGTAGCTCTGCCTTCTGCGCTGGAGGGCGTGGGTTCGATCCCCACCGAGAACAAATATTTGTGTGGTGAACACAGATGTTTGATCTCTGTCTGGGTGTTATATTGTATTCTATGTAAGTATTTACAAAAAAAAATATTTAAGTATTATATCAGCTACCTGGTTCCCATAGTACAAGCTCTGCTTAGTTTGGGGCTAGATAGTGTTGTGTGGATTGTCCGCATTATTTATTTATTTATTGATTATTATTATACAGCTCGAAGAACCGACAACGGTTGGGGAATAAAGGTTCTCGAATGGCGACCACGAACCGGAAGACGAAACGTATCGTCCACCCACCAGCAACTACTACCCTATCAACTAGCATGTACTATAGTAACTATAAACCTAGCTGATGTAATACTTATGTAGTTTTTTTTGTAAATATACATCTAGTGAGAATACAATATAACGCTCACACAGAGAACAAACATCTGTGTTCGCCAAACAAATGTTTGTTCTCGGTGAGGATCGAACCCACGACCTACGTCGCAGAAGGCAGAGTTACTACCACCTGACCTAAGAGGCCAGTAAAAAATTATGGAGTCAGAAGGATCATTTTGAAATGTCACAACTGCGCGCAACTTTTGTCTATTGAAGTCAGTTTATAATTTGGCATAGTCATACATAAAACATCTTATTTTCAACATCGTCATCATCATCAGCCTGAAGAAGCCCACTGCTGGACATAGGCCTCCCCTAGGTACACATTTCCAAGAAGAACGATTCCTTCCATCAACTTCCCGCGATCTTTCTTAACAATGTCGTTGGTCCATCTGGTGGGTGGGCGTCCTGCATTTCGTCTTCCGGTTCATGGTTGCCATTCGAGAACCTTTATTCTCCAACGGTTGTCGGTTCTTCGAGCTATATGACCTGCCTATTGCCACTTCAACTGTCCTATCTTATTGTATCGTATTAAATGTCATCTTATTTTAATAAGTACTGTTACGACGAAAGCTCTTCATTGATTATAGCTACAACTCCGTTTTACTTTATTACACGGCCAACAAGTAACGACGCCATATTCTCCTTCTTCAGCTTCTTCTTCTCCACTAGAGATGTAACTTCTTGCTTGATTCGAATAGGGATGTTCTATTCCCAAAACAGGTTAACAGTACCTACTGATATTTCTATCTACGGACTAACGCTATTCGTCGAACGTCAGTCCTTGTTTTTGACAAGCCTAAAAAACAAGATGGATAGGTATATTTTTACTTGACAGATCAATTAATTTATCTGTGGATTAAAAAAATAAGACAAGTGTTCATAAAAATACTTGAGAAAATTATAGCTGCCAACTCAAAATACGAAGCAATTCGACTGTTTTCAAGAAACAATGTCTCCAACAAGTTACAAAGGAGTAACTGAACGCGTTCTGACAAGTTCGGGTGCAGTGGAGCCCGTTGACTTACGACGGTAAACACCGCCGGGAGACAGTAATGTTTGTTATTACTATATTTATGGTAGAGAGCTTTTCAGTTTCTAATTTGCTGTTAGACAGGACGTTACCGTCTTTAGGTAACGCTGTATTGATTTGATAAATAAGTATATTCCATCTAAAATCCTGTCCCAGGCACTATAGTGTCCCGCTTGTGTAATCATTAGTTGCCCCTGTCTATCATCTACTACTGGAACATATCAGCACAAGACCGCACAGAGTGGAAGGGATAGGGGGAGGCCTTTGCCCAGCAGTGGGATATAGAAGACTCATTATAAAAAAACAATAATAATAAAAAAATAATAATAATAATTTGAATTATTCTCAAAAGCTAAGGAACTTATACAACCTTTTCAACAAAAAAAAATATTTTGTGTAAGTTAATATAAGCGCTCTCCGGACGCTTTTAAAAGACCACCACGTATTTTATTTCGTAGACTTTTCATAATCTAATGAACCAAAAACCACAGACCAATAAATTAAGTCTCAGTTGTCCAGACACACTAAATAACAGCTTAGCAAAAAGATTCACAATAAAGATAAAAGAGAAATAAGTTATAAGCGAAAAACGGCGTTTAATTTGCATTGTTATAACATAAAAGTTACGATTTCATTTTAAAAAGTAATTTATCTGTCAGTTGAAACTCGTTTTGTTCTAACTCAATTCGAAATTTTGCATTTTATCAACGTGAATAAAAGTGCACACGCCATCCAAACGAAATAATTTTAAAAACAAAGTTTGATACAGAAATTCATCTGATATTGAGCAGCTATAACTTTAAAAACTACCTCACAAATCACGTGCCCTGCGTCCATTTTATTTAAGTTTTGTAAAAGGATCATAGTATACATAATAATTATAAGTTTAAAAAACTTGAGAAACCGACTTCATTGCCAAACGGCTAAATCGATTTTAATGATATTTGTTTGGGACAATCTGGACGTAAGAATAACCTTCCAAATAAAAAAATAATTTTCTAAATCGGTTCATAAATGACGGAGGCATGCAGTTACAAACATAAAAAAAAATATTAAAAAAAAATGGCAGCACCGATTTTAATCAAATTAAAATGGAACCAATCTGGAAGCAGTACCTTTCAGATAAAAAAATATTTTTTCAAATCGGCTCACAAATAACGAAGTTATGCGGTAACAAACATAAAAAAAAAAAAAAAAAAAAAAATACAACCGAATTGAGAACCTCCTCCTTTTAGATTGGAAGTCGGTTAAAAACGGTGAGAATCAAGCCGTAGTTTATTGCCTGTTCTTCTAGGTTGGTCGCGTGGAACTGGCACCTAGACCTAGCTATAAGACATTTCAAAGTGATCCTTTTGATGGAACTAAATAAAGAAATTTTGTTACTTAATTCTCAAAATTTTATTAATATGGGACAATAATATAGTTACCGTTTTCAGAAAACATGAAAGGTTCTATAGTTTTCATCATTTTCAATTTTTACTCCGAGCTTAATATAAATATAGTACACAAAAGGACCTTTCTGGAAGTGCATGTAAATCTCTTTCACCACATATTCTTGGTTTGAAAGAACAAGTGACACAATAAAAAGAAAATTGTTTTTTTTTTAAATATATATTTGCACAAAAGAACTTACAATGAATACAAGTATTTAAAAAATGTACAAAAACAATCAAGAGATAGCTCAATTGATCCAAATCAGTGCCAGACGAAAGATAGAAACATATTAGATATTCAATTCATACAGCATGAGAGATGAGAAGCACACAAATGTAAAACGATTTTTTTTTCTATAAAAGGAATTTTGAATAAACATTGTTTCGATATAATAAAAATTGTACGTATTCTGATATTCCATCAGTTATGCAAACGACAATTCCATGTGTCATGCGGTGCAATGTATGCGAGAACTTTACACAATATGGATATGAAAAAAACAACTAGGTACTGAAATTTAAAAAAACTTTAAAAACTGACTTCATGGCAAAACTCCATGCTCCATCTTAGGCTGCATCCTCACTTTCCATCGGGTGTGATGGCAGCCAAATGCTAGGTAGGTATATTAAAAAAACTCCTTTTTATTTGAAATCGGTTAATAAGACATCATATTTTGCTATATAGGGTATACGATCTTCACCACTGAGAACATCTGTGTCCGAGTGTTTTACTGTATTCTACACATGTATTTACAGCATTACTTTTAGAGCACTAGCATTGCGTAGGTACATACATTTTCCAAACAAGAAAATAATCTGTAGGTACACGAATGGATTCAAACCCACGACCTTACGATACCAAAAGTGCACTATAGATTAGCGTCCATAGGGCACACAGTCCTCGGTTCAATCTAACAGCGCTTTAGTATCGGATACAGCTACTCCCGGAGCTGTGAGAAATGTGATGAAGTTTTGATATCTCTGTTACGGGATTTCAGGTTTAAGGATGTAAGTTAACAGGTATTTGCATCTATCTTCTTCTTATTGGTTCACTGGTTTTCTCCAACCAGTGTTGTGAAAGGATTTTAAGTGTACCTTATACCCCTGTATAAGACCTGACCTGGGACGACCAACGGGCCTACGTCCGTTGGGCCTGCCTGTGTACGCGCGCCTGACTGCACGATCCTCCGTATGGGATACGGAGTACGTGCCCGAGCCATCGGAGTCTTGCGGCTGTAGTCTCTCCTAAGATGTTAGGCTTAATGTTATTTTTTAAAATATCAAAAAGCCTAAAAAGAAAAAAAACTTTAGCACATTCAGATGTTAGCTAGCAAAGTGAAGCCGCTGGAAGCTAGAATAAACTTATATTATAACTGACGTAAATTCAATAGAGAGTTATTACTTGTTTGCTATTAAATATGCTTTCCTAGCTTCCGTACATTTAACAACAAATACGAACCGACACCACCTACCCAAGAGTATTAAATTTCACTCATAGACAAACAAAACGCTTTAGATATGTTATTTTCTCAAGAGCAGCGGCCCCGACTTCCGACTCAAAAAAGGGCCCGCCAGCAGCGGCCTACTTGCAGAAACCAGTACGCATCAAAGATTTTGATTACTTTGTAACAAAATTAACGTATAATTTTCAGGTTTTTTTATACAAATAGCTAATGGCACAAACATAGGGCCCACCTGATGTTAAGTGGTAACCATCGCCTATAATAAAGCATTTCTTCGCAGTTTAGAAACGTGCCCTACGATGCACTGCCCTGCTTCCATCAACTTGAGGCATCAGATGTTCATCCTCACGTACCAGTAATTTCACCGGCACCCACGCCCTTCAAACTGAAACACAGTGATAATGCTTCACGGCAGAAATAGGCATGGTGTAGTACTTCCACACACAAAGCTATTAGACAAACCAACGCTATTGCACTGTTGCTATTGTTTGATATTATGCAATAAGGCCCACGGACTGGAAGCAATGCAGATAGCACGTGCTGTTTCGTCCTTTAGTTTGGTAGTCAATTGACTTCTACGATGTTTTTCACATTATACCAACTCTATGAAACTAAGAATTCTGAGGTTTCGCTGCATAAATTTTCAGAAATACTATCCTTCTACTACCCCGGAGCGTAATACCTCCGCAGGCCAATTTGTGAATGCATATTATGATATTGAAAACGTAAATTTTAAGAATAATGGCTACTTTTTTTATACAACTAGCTGATGGAACAAGCATATGGCCCACTTGATGTTAAGTGGTAACCATTGCCTTTATAGGCATTGCCTCGTAGGTCACGCACGTCAGGAACATGCCTTACGTGCCGTGTGTCCACTAACTTGAGGCATACAGATGTTCAGCCTCACGCGCCAGTAATTTCACCGGCACCCACAGAAATAGGCATGGTGGTAGTACTACCCCGGACGAGCTACACACAAAGAGCCCTTCTTACTACCATATTTAATAATATTCAGTTTTGGTTGTATTTTTATTTATATTTATTAATTATGTGTGATGTCACCCTTTTTGGCCCTGTCTGAAAACCAGCATTGCTTGACATGGTAGCTACTACCATAATATCAAGCAGCAAAAAGTTGAGTCAGGGCCTATTTGACATATATCTTTTTAACCATTCAACACAGGACGGGACTGGTTGGGACTCAGTTTTCTTGAGTATAATGTGTTCTGTACCCAGTTCTGTTTGTATTAATATATTACCTTCTTAGGTAGCCTGTTTGCTTTTAGTTGTCCAAGACAATTAGAAGCAGACAGGCTTTCAGTAGACAATTATAAGCAGACAGGCTGTCTTACGTATACTTATGTCAAATAAATGTATTTTCTTTCTTTCTAATAATGGTTTAATAAATTAGTAATAAATAAGCAGACATTTAGTAAAACAGACCGTTAAGTCTTCTTCTTATTCATACCATGCTATTCAAATAATTTCGTGTTCAAAACATACAATCCTCACGGAATATTTCCGTTGGTATATTTCTTCTCATAAAAGTAAATAAGACGCCGTTTATTTTATATCCTTAGATAAGTTTACCCTTTCACTAACAATAGAGAACTTAATGACCTTTGCTAGTCAGAGTAATTGGAGCAAGCAGTGGAATAAAAAAGTGAATAAAACTGCATTTTTTTCCACTAGTTGATGGAACAAGATGCCCCACCTGATGTTAAGTGGTAACCATTCTCAGGAACATGCCCTACGATGCACTGACCTACGACCAAAAAGTAACTTAGTAACTTAAATTTTGTTTTATGTGAAAGAAAAAGAAAGAAAGAATAAGTATTTTCTATATTTTATTCTATCTGTTGTTTGTGTAATTACTGGCACGTGAGGCGAAACATCTGTAAGCCTCAAGTTGATGGACGCAGGGCAGTGCATCGTAGGGCATGTTCCAGACGTGCGTGACCTACGAGGCAATGCTTTAATATAGGCAATGGTTAGCGCTTAACATCAGGTGGGCCATATGCTTGTTCCATCAGCTAGTAGTGTTAAAAAAAAATGTTTTTATGTAAATATTCTAGTTGCATACATTATTACTGTTTGGTGAAAAAATACGATGGTACATCCCATGGATACTTATGACTCCATGGGTGAATGCCGCCAGTGAAAGGCTAATGCGTTTTTAATGGCATACATTTTGTATTGAATAGCGTTTAGTATGTACCGCGGTATTTGTGGTACTTTGTTAATATCCACAATTTATGACGCGACCTTTACATGATTTAGTCCAACCGCCTTTGAAGTTAGCCAAAAGGATAAGTGAATAAATATTTTGGTGGACATTTCTAGCGATTTATACACAAGGATAGGGATTACATTATACATAACACTTTATTTAACATGCAACAACACACCCTTGCCTTAAATCCTTTCAGCACACTGGTTCGAAAGAGCTAGTGACATGACGAGAGGTAATTCAGTGTTTGTGAAGCAGAAAACTTACCAAGTTTTTCTACGTAACACTGTCCACGGCGTAGCTGCATCTACGGCGTAGCTGTTCGTAGTGCTTCAAAGATTTCAAAAAAAAATTCAAGAAAAATTGTAATAAAATAAATAACGTGCAGTAGTAGTTCTATAATATTACCCTCTTCAGTGTGATGATGAAGTGCTCATTAAAAAATATCATTTGAAATTTTCATTGCTAGTACCTATGTACATACAAGCAATGCAATTTGTATTTGTATTTTACTTTAATTATAACGATTGACACCAATTACAATAATTATAGATATTATACAAGGTGTATCTAAATATGTGTACTATGCGAAGGTGGGGGGTTTCAGACCACAATGGTGATCAGTTGTGGAGGGGAGATAATTAAAAATTCCTATTTTCAGTTTCCCATACAAAAATATTTAATTTCATAATGCCTAAATAAATTGACAACCCTATCCTTGTAACCCCTAGACCCCTTGACCTACTACCTCTGTAGGTCTACTACTACTACCTACTACCTCTGTAGCTGAGTTTAGGGTTGTCACTTTGTATAAAGTCAGCTGTTAATGTTGAAACTTCGTTGCAGTTTTTTTCAGAGATACCAATCGAAGTTCGAAAAGTCGTTGAACAAAAGTTGTTCCCCGGGGGGTGGAAATTCACCCCCCTTCAGGATAGTACACATATTTTGATACACGTTGTATACCGAGAAAAAACTAAAAGAAAAACAAACATTTTTGTCAAATTTAGGTAAAAACAATGTCAAAAGTAAAATATAAAACAAAATGTCAGGACAATAATCACTATAAATTAGAAACACACACAGAAATCACACTCACAGAACCGCAATATATTTCTTCCTTCAAATATCATATTTTGCTGTGTTCTGATTTAACGAAGAGAAGATAAAATAGGGGAATAAAGAAAAGTACAGCGACTCGAACAAAAACAATGTTTAATTCAGTAATTTATAATTAAGTCTGTTGAATAGTGAAACATTTCTTAAAAATACTGTTTCATGGTACGTCAGTCAACACTATTAAAGCATCCGGCAAACCGCAAAAATGTAAATTCACACATATACACTTAAGAGCTATGAATTCAGACCATCAACACAAAGTTAAATAAACCTAGCTTTAAGTCGTTTCAAAGTGATCCTTGTGATACAACTGAATAAGCTTATTTTTTAATCTGATTTTGGACTTCAAAAATAAATATAATTCAACTAACAAATACTTTATGATCAAAATTCATTGCTCTCAAGTGTAAACGGAAGGGAGTCCTAACAAGACGTCGAGTGAATTCCCTAAGTGAATTACAGGGCGAATATAAATCTCTGTGTTTGTTCTTTTGGAAGAAAGGAGGGAAAAACCTGAAAAATGCGAACCTGTGGTCCATTTTTCATTATTCTATTTTTGCAGTCATAATGTAAAGTGTTTGGAATTTCGTCAGGCTTATTATAATAAATTTGATGAGAAAATATGTAAAGATTCTTACAGATTGAGAACTCACACAGAGCCAGAGACAGAGCCAGACAGAGCTTGTGGTAAGCCTACTGTTTACTTATACGACCTCTGGCGCCTGTGTGGGCACAACAAAATAGCCCGCAGGATAGCCCGCATTAGAGCAGTCCATTTTCAATGTATGGGATGAAGTATCTGTATAGTATAGTATTATCTTATCTGTGCTTATAGTCTTTTTACCACACTGTTTTAAAAAAACTAGTGACACGATAATAATATACAGAAATAGCCATATATTATCCAGGCTATTATAACAACATTGTATTCAAAATGCGGTAAATTTAAAGTTTACATTAAACTAACCAATAAATTAGATTGCGAGCCGTCGTGTCGTGTCGGAGTGAGGACGATAAATATCCCTCTGTAATCCTGTCGTAATTAGTACTTATGGCTGTATCCAGAGGTATAGGTCATGCAATTAGAAACCGCACAGTAATTGAGATATGAGGGTGTGGTTGTAGTGATAGCTGGGGAGCGGAGCGGATAGTATAGCGTTTGTAAATTTCACGCTAATCCTTATCCTTACCTATATTATAAATTGCAAAAAGCCAAAATAGCTCTGTCTGTCTGTCTGTCTGTCAAGCTCTCACGCCAAAATACTGAATCGATTTTAAATAAAAGGTACACAGATGGTCTAGACCTAGAGACTGAGACATAGGCTACTTTTTAATGCGAAAAGGCTTGTAAAGAAACAAAACCAAGATGGCGCCACTAATAATTATTGTCACTCGTAAGGTTCTGTTAGCAATAACGAAGAGTAACGATTGAAGTTAAGGTGGCCAGTGTGACATGTGTAAACACTTACTGCTTCATTCATAATGCCGGACACTTTTAAACGGCTCGCTAAAAGTCTCTTGTCTTACTACTAAGATCCTATGGGCCCCAACATCAGTCGTGTACCAATGAGTTTTTATAGCGAAAAATTTATGTGCACTTGCCAGTACTCTCAAACGGTGAAGGAAAACATCGTGAGGAAACCACTTTGTGCAGACTGTAAAAACTTCGAAAACCCTACAGCACACTTGAAATCCTTTTACCACACTGTATTATAATGATAAGCTCAATTTCAATGTAAGTTATCCAAAAGTTTGTGTGTGTATGTGTGGACTGTGAGTAAGAATGCGTTTCACACAATTCATTCGGCAGATGACATAATTCTTGTTGGTCTATACCGCCATCTTGGATACGTAATTATAATCTGTACTCGTCACTATAGACGCTACCTAAGACCGTATTTGACCGCGTTGCGATGTATGCCCGTCAGAGCGTACTCCATGTAGGCAGGTGGTCTGTCCTAGGACCACTGCCTATCCTATCCTCACCATAGTGGTTGACGGGCTATTTACCTAAGCAGTTTACCACTGCTTTAATAAGTGTTATGTCAATAGTACACAAGAAATTACAATATACAAGAAAGAGCATAGAACTATTTAAATTTTGTACCTGTTATTTTAAGTTATTAAGCCAAGGTCATCTGGATGAAATCGCCCCGAGCAATAAGACCGCCCATTGCAGGACAATCTATTTATTTTCTCTAATGTTCTAGTAATTAAGTTATTCTAATTTGTCCGCAATAAAGTTTTATTTATTTATTTATTTTATTTATGACTAGCAAACCGCCCCGGCTTCGCACGGGTGCAAATGTGCAATGCTGATACTAAATATACCTACCTACCACAGAATATAAGCGCAAATGAAATAGTTTATTTATGCCAACACAATAGAAACCTCTAAATGTTTCAGTGTTTCTCTACAATATTTTTTGGACCATTTCATCCCTCCATCTTCACCGTGTTTCATAATCTGGTTATATTTTATTTTTTCTAAATTACTATCTATTAAATTTCTAATTTTTTTTTTTTTTTTAATTAATGTATTTAAACTGATTTGGATCAGTTGAGCTATCTCTAGATCGTTTGTAACGATCTGCAGATAGCTCAACTGTTTCTTGTGTATTTTGTACATTTTGTAAATATATTTTGTTTAATTGCAAGTTTATTTCTTTAAATTAAATTAATCTACAAGACCATTATTTTCACAACCTTAGAGAGCTATTACTTTGTTATTAGCTATGAACATTAGAATTAAATAGAACGACATTTTTACGTCCCCCTAACGTAATAATAATGTCATGCAAAATAATGTCGGCCACAGGACAAGGGTTGCCCATCGGTGGGATTCCGTCATTACTACGAGTAATCAGGACTGGAATGTGACAGGCTGGGTATCAATGCAGGAGCATTTACACGAGGATAGTCCAGTCAGGTCGCGGACATAGCTCTTAGAATTAGTAAGTTGAATTCTTAGAATTAGTAAGGCCACAGGCTCTGACTAGCTCCAGCTCTGGTTTTGAGTCTTTGTGAGTGCTCACCAGTGTATTATGCTGTATTTGTGACGTAGGATTAATTTAGCCAGCACTCACACAGACTCAAAACCAGAGCCGTAGCCAGACAGAGCTCATGGTAGGCCTACTTCTCGGCTCTTAACTTTTGGGCTATTATAAAAAATGTATTTACTAGTATCCGTCTGTGTTACTGTCTTCGTGTGAATGGGTCACAAGCCGATCGCTGGGTTTACTGCGGGTGTAATTGAAAGGTGACCCGTGACCCGTGACCCAGAAACGCATTCATAGTTTATGTCTAACATTCAGTGTCTAAATGATGTAGAGTTTTCGGTTTGATGGACAACACTATTATGACGGTACATTTCAAATGACCCATTACCAAATTATCCTACGAAGCACATGCATGCCTAGTATTAGATTTTGTTATTTTCATGTTCCTTTTACTTTTAAGTATACTACTCTCGAACATCTAATTTACATAAATAATGATAATATACTTTTAGATAATACAAATTTTTGTAAAATTTGATTTATATCATATCTTACTTGTTGCTTAGTTCAAATATTTAGAAATCAGCTCCTTTCACATATTATTTATTTTTGTGCACTACCCGTTAAAAATGACCAAATTACGCAAAGGTTGACTGGAAGAAAATGCTCTCTAGCATTAAGTTTCCCTATGTAGGATGCAAATTTTGTTTTAGTACAATAAATAATTTTCTATCTTAGTTTTTTTAGCTCCTAGATCGGGTCTAAGAAATCAAGCAAATACTCAATACATTTATTGCATAAACATGGTTTAGTTTAGGTACATACATAGTTCTTAGGTGTAAATCAGTATCACATGGACCCTGTGTATAGGGTAAAGCAACATGGCGGTAGGCGCATTATTGTAAATCAATAAAATGTGAATAAGTACCCGTTTATACTTTACAGAAATGGATAAGGCAGACTTGATTCAAGATAGCAGTAATTATATAAGCAGACTGTGAAGTTACGGCCGTAACAGATGTACTGTTACCACTTTAAAAAAAAGTCGCTTAAGTTCTAATATATCATCATCAAAGTCAAAGTCAAATCGTGATTTTTTATACTATATAAATACTATCAGATGGAACAAGCATACAGCCCACCTGATGTTAACTGGTAAACTCACTTTTAACAAAGCATTGCCTCGTAAATTACGCACGTCAGGAACGAGCCCTACGATGCACTGCCCTGCGTCCATCAACTTGAAACATACAGATATTCAGCCTCACGTGCCAGTAATTTCACCGGCACCCACACCCTTCAAACCGAAATACAGCAATGCTGCTTCTCGGTTGAAATAGGCATGGTGGTAGTACTTCCCCGGACGAGCCACACACAAAGAGTTCTACTACTTATAACTATTTATACCAAACGACTATATTTTTTGGTACGTTCGGCCTAAATTTCACGACTTTTTCTGATTGATTCGGAATCACCATCACTTACTAAGAGGTCTCGTATTTGTGTCACGTCGATGGGCAGTTAGACACTCGGCTCCCGTTCTACTGGGTTTTGAAACCTGACGGCTAGCAACAGTACATGTATGTTACTAGCCTTAGTTCAAACCAGGATTATGGAAATCCCAACAATACAGACTCCTCTGTGAGTGTCCGTTTCAGTACTGTGTGGACTGAACAGACATATTGATCAAATTACTTAGTGGATTTTCGGTCGTTCGGTTGTTTCGGTAAGGTCGGCACAACATGTCTTCTTCCTCCATTCCCCTTTGTCAGCCGTCATCTCTGCATTTACTCCTCTTTTATCCATGTCATTCTTCACACAGTTCATCCATGTTTCCTTTGGCAAAGAGGTTATTGTACAACATTCAAAAATTTGATTTCCAGTTGCTTGGAATTTTCGGCACGTTATCATTTTTGATTTTATAGTGAAAAATACACACACACAGAACAATACCAAAGATTTTTTTAGGGGTTTATGGCCAAGATGCTACCCCTAAGTACATAATATACTTTTCTTGAGGATAGTGCAGCAATAAACACATGTTCCAAATACTTATTTATTTTCACCAAGGCTACATGTTCGCAGTGTGAGCGGGGAGAGACGACTGGCGACGCGTCATTGAATTCCTACGCGTCAGCCCGATTCCTGTGGCTAAGTACCTAGCCGCCACAGTACTCCCCCTCTTACAAAAAATTTTGAAAAAATTTAAAGTACACAAAAAATCATAAAACATAAAACTTATCACAAACATTCCAATATACAAATTGCAGTTAGGTACAGTACCTACACTCATAAATGCAGTCAAGACAATATTGCAAATTCGCTTACGCTGCAGTAGCACGCTACTTTGCAATATGGTCTCGAGTTACCGCTGCTGTACCTACTCTACCTAAACATAAAATTCTACGAACTAACACTGATTCTAAAAATAGCACTGAATTTACTTTAAAACTTTTGGAAAGAAAAAAACTACGCTACGATGATGATACGCCTCGTCCGATCCTTTGTCACAGCATCTTCTCATAATCACCGTCATTTTCCTTTAGGTCTCTTTATACTCGTAGCGCAAGGGTCTCATGCCAGTCACTCGTAGCAGTGGGACTGAGCTATCTCCAGATCCAACACTGATCCTCCGGCGAGCATACCTTCTCCAACCGGGCAACACATTCTTGAGTGAATCTGCAGGTCCAAACTCCATTTTCTTCAGGATTGAGTGCACCTCAGATGTCGCTGGCTTCCATAAATTCTTCATGCTACTGCTCTAGACCGCGCGTGATTCTTCGTTGGCTGGACCGCGGGTGGATGGACATCCTCTTCTGGGGACAATTTCAGATCTATCCGATTTTCCTCCATGTACCAGGTTCGAACACATTCATACAGATATTGTAGGTCCTTTACCTACTTCTAGGCACGGGCAGCGTTACATTGTTACTATTATGGATCGTTTCACGCGTTGGCCAGAAGCTATACCAGTTTCGGACATAACAGCGGATACGGTTTCCAAAGTTATATTCGAAAGTTGGATTTGTAGATTCGGGTGCCCAAGTAGAATAACCACAGACCAAGGTAGGCAATTTGAAAGTGACCTTTTTAATGCATTAATGAAATTGTTTGGGGTTCAAAGGATTAGAACTACCCCGTATCACCCTCAGAGTAATGGCTTAATAGAAAGATGGCACCGCTCGATGAAAAACGCATTAACGTCACGACTAGCAGAAGGTATGGATTGGGTGGAAGAGCTACCGATAGTTTTATTAGGATTACGAGCAGCTAGCAGAACAGACACCGGAGTATCGGCAGCAGAAATGGTCTATGGAGATACAATCAGACTCCCAGGTGATTTTTTTCAGATAGATAATAGGAAAATTACAGATCAACATGTTTTCTTGGAAAATTTACGTCTAACGATTACTAAGCTGAGACCACAGTCACGAGCGGTAAGCGATTCTCGTAAAGTTTTTGTAAGTAAAGATTTAAAGTCATGTACACATGTGTTCATTCGGAATGACGTGTTCAAAAAATCGTTGTGTCCTACCTATGATGGCCCCTACCGCATTTTAAGTAGGAATGATAAGGTTTATAAAATAAGTTAACATAATAGAGATGTTCAAATTTCAATAGACAGATTAAAGCCAGCTTACATGTTAAAGGAGGATGATCAAGAATCTACAGATAATAATTTGTTTAACAATAACGTTAAGTCCAGTAGCGTAGCGGAAACGCCCGCTTGTGTAACACATACTCGTACCACGCGCAGCGGTCGGCAGATTAAGCCACCCGTGCGATTCTTAGTATAAGTAGCTACCTAATATAAACTTAAAGTAGAACAGTACTTAGTAAGCGAAAAATTTTTTATTGTGAAATCACTGTTTCCACGGATTTCTATTTGAGAAAATAATTTAGTTATCCGCATCATTCACTTCATAGAAGTACCTTTTCAGTCAGACATACAAAGATAATTTAAAGTAACAGTATAATCATGGGTTATAACCAATCAAAGGAAGAAGAGAAAGTTATCATTACGCAACAAGGAGCAAATAATGCGGAGCAAGTCACTAGTATAGAAAGAAAGCTCGAAGTTTTTGGAATCGTTATAGTAGTGGTGGCAGTAGCTCTCATACTTTTAGTCATCTGCTTATGTGGCAAGCGATGTTGTGAGGGTGTCAAGAAGCGTGTTAGAAAAGAGCTTTTGTCAGTATGGACCACCACGGGGCCGGTAGCTCAAGCTCCCACCCCGCGAACGGTCGTTATGCAGCCGCAGTATCAGAACCCGCAGAACCCGTGTTAAACAGTGATTATAAATGTGCAGTGAATTAGCTATACATACCTAAATGTATTGCATGTGTTAGAGATAGGGTAGTTGCAGCAAATTTTGTTTGTAGATTTAAAAGGGGGTCAATAACAGGGCGAATTGAGCCTCGTGAAGACCGCCTTTCTTTTTCACGGCGTTGCCCCAAACGGTTGGTGATTAATTTAATATAGCAGGGGGCAACCACCATTAAATTCAATAAACTGGTTTATTGTGCTGCAACTACCATATGTTAGTTTAAAATATGGGAGAAGTTAGGAAATAAGAAATAGTATGGTATTGTTTTATGACAGGTACATTTATTATTTTTTTTGTTACATTTAATATTTACATTGTTCATTTTTTTTACACAGATAAAGTCATACTTAAATTACTATTTTACTTAGGTACTTGTTTACTTCTGCATTGTGTTATTTTTTTTCTCTCATACATACTTTTATTTGTACTTAAGACAAAGAGAAACTTAAATCATAAAAACTTAAATCTAAAAATAAAATTTGTAATGCAAGCTAGTGTGCGTCACGCGCCTGTAAGTAGGTCGCGCAGCCAGCCACTATCTTTGCAACGCAGCACATTCTTGTGTGCCTCGGCGACGTAACTTAGAAGTTTTAATGTTTGTAATAGTTTGTATTTTATAGAATTTTTCTGCGAAAAATTTTTTTTGTGCAAGGGGATGATTGTAGGGTTCGAGTGTGCTTATCTTGCAATGTTATTATTTGCCGCCGGCGCGCACTCGGTAGCTAAGACAGTCACCTCCCGGCACTCGCGTAACTTACTTGTGTATTTCATGTATCGAACGTAAGAATAGAAACATTGGGTTTTTTATATCCGTTTTTCCATTGAAGTGCCCCTAAACCCTCTGATAGGACGTATAACCTCAAATAACATCCATAGTGCAGTAAAGACTCTCAACAATTTTATAATGTCTTAGAAGTTAAAAGCCGAGCGGGATAAAAATTACAAGAATTCTAATTGGTAATATTTATTTCCAATTTTATTAAATAACTAGTGGCCGCCCGCGGCTTCGCTTGCCCGTTCCCGTAACACCCCGTTCCCGTTGCTTTTTCGGGATAAAAAGTATCCTATGTCCTTCTCCCGGTTCTAAGCTACCTCCCCACTAACTTTCTGCCAAATCGGTTCCGCCGTTCTTGAGTTATAAATAGTGTAACTAACACGACTTTCTTTTATAAATATAGATAGATATTTTAAAACTATCAACAAAACCTAAAATCATAATTTAATTATGATTTTAGGTTTTGTTGATAGTTTTAAAATAAACCTGCCTTTTGACCTGTCTTTTGCTTTTGAGTAGCTTTTCAGCAATAAGGCAATCTATTATTCTTTTTATACTTTTTACACAAAATAAACGTATTAATTTATTCTCAAGAGACAGAAACGGCTTAATCGAGCTACACCGCGAAACGGAAAGCATAGTAAAAATAAATTTAATACGTAGTAAAGTTTCATTATCCTATATTTTAGTAATTAAGCATTCAGCGTGGCCTTAGCACCGCAATTGGTACAATTAGGTATTTTACATCTTGAATCAAATCAAATCAAAAGTTACTTGTTCTATGCCACATAAACTCTCTCTTCTAAATTATAGCCTTGCGCACATCTAAGCGTTCTGCGGTGGCAATCAGTGAAACACTGTCAAATATCGCTGTCATATTTAATAGCGTTTCACTGATCACCACTGCAGAACGTCTAGAATGTGAAAGGTTTAACTCCTACTACAATACATATTATCACAGCAATATGATTTCGTTTGTTTCCACATAAAAATTAACAATAAATATTGGGGACAGCTCACACAAGACTATCTGGCCCCAAACTAAGCAGAGCTTGTATCATGGGAACCAGATAACTGATATAAGGAAACAAACATCTGCGTTCAGCACACAAATATTTGTTCTCGGTGGGAATCGAACCCACGGCCTACGGCGCATAAGGCAGGATTACTACCAACTATAAACTGTGACGCCTGTCATGCTTATAAAAGCCTATGAATTTTTTTATAAGGCAAATGTCCATTCAATGTCCAAGTCGAATCGTCAAAATCCTCAAAACAGATCAAACTATTGAAGCAAACAGAACTACAAAGCATCGAACAAAGTCTACTTTAAAACTAAAAGAATTGAAATTTGAAGAATCAAGTTTCTTGATTCTGTCTTCGTTCGGATAATCCTTCTAAAGCTGCATTATGCAATGCTCAGACCAGACTTGCGACAGCATGGATGCACAATATGTACAGTTGGCTGCAAAACAGACAATTCGTAACTTTCATGGTAAGAATTGCTTAGTTTGGGGCTAGATAGTGTTGTGTGGAATGTCCGCATTATTTATTTATTTAATTACCAAACCGCAAACATGCAACAAACGGCCTGTTCTTCTAGGCTTGGTCGCGTGGAACTGGCACCTAGACTCACCTAGACGTTTCAAAGTGATCCTTGTGATACTACTGAATAAATATAATTATATTTGACTTTGGCTTTGATTGCAATTATATATTTACGGGGCATAAACTTAAAGATCATGAAAACAGGGTGTTTGCCGGTAAAACTACTGGCACGTGAGGCATCTGTTTGCCTCAAGTTGATAAACGCAAGGCAGTGCGTCGGTCGTAGGGAACCTTCCTAACGTGCGTGGCCTACGAGGCAATGATTTGTTATATTAGGCGATGTTTACCACTTAACATCAGGTGAGCCATGTGATAGTTCCATCAGATATTTAAAAACAACAGTTGATACATGCAACTTTTTGTTTGTGTATTTACCTACTAAGCGTCTTTTGTAATGCTGCACTAACTTGTAAGTGACAAATGTACTCGTATTGTATACTAGCGGCCTGTCCCAGCTTTGCACGTGTAGGTGAATGTGGTTTTCCAATGGTGAATGAGTTTATTCATTACAAACATACAAAAATACATTCCTCTTTATAATATTTATTGTATATTTACATTCTACTGCAGCTAACTGTACTTTTAAAGCCGCTTTAAAAGAATGCGGTGTCTTATTTTAGGCATTTGAATGCACACATTGAGTGGTACAAGTTATAAAATAACGCCTATATAATACTAGAGTTTTTCACGAATCAAAAGAAAAACTTACGTTCTGGGAACTAGAAAACTTTGTTTTTGTGAACAGGCCTTTGCATCATCATCATTTCAGCCCGTTTGCACCCACTGCTGAGTATAGGCCTCCTCTTTATTGCGCCACCCTTTCCGGTCCCTCGCGAGTCTCATCCACTTATTCCCAGCATTAGCAACAATGTCGTTCGACCAACGGGCGGGTGGTCTGCCTCTAGGTCTTTGAGCATCCCTTGGCCACCATTCTGTAGCCGCCTTCGTCCATCTCCTGTCGTCCCTTCTTGCCATAATCACCTCTACTTCAGTTTCGCGATTCACGTACCCACATCCACGACTTTTCATCTACTCGACTTTCGGCTTTTCATCTATTGTAGATAATTAATATAGCGTCAGGAATAACTGGTGATACAAAAGCTCTACTTGCAGGACGCTATAGTGCCTGGGACAGACTTTTAGATGGAATAGGCTTGCCCAGCACCTATACCATCCTGACAGCTCAGTCGGCCTAATCCACAGGAAAGACATGGTCAATACGTGCGGAGCTGACTAAGCCATGTGTTTCTCCACGATATATTCCTTCATCGTTTGAGAGCATTGTGTTTACTGATCGCCACCGCAGAACGTTTAGGTGCCCGCGAGGCTTTATAAATACGTATTTACCCGCTATCCCTTACATTTTAAGCCACGGGGTCATTCAAAATCGTTCGAACCGATTCAAAGCATCTTTGAGACAAAGGTAACAGATGTCTGCGCCATAAAGGACCACAACTACTTATCTTCATACAAAATCGAATGCAATGTTAGGGCATCAGTTGGATGTTGTTTTTTTTTTCAATAGCATGTAGAGACTGCGTTTAGGCTATCTTATCTGTGGTTTAGGTAAGCGTAGTGTAGGACGCCTTCTGGCAAGGTGGGGTGACGAACTGCGAAATGTAGCAAGCACTGGAGCTGAAGAATCGAAGACAGGGCTCAGTGGCGTGTCTTGGGAGAGATACGTCTATTAATGGACTGATATTGTAGGTTGATGTAGGGGTCCAAGGTCTCATCAAGTAGGTAGCTTAATTTTAACTTAATTTTTAACCTTGACGAAATTTTTTTTTCAAAAAATTTCTAAGTGTAATACAAATTTACAATATGATAAAAATACACGTGAGTTAGAAGAACATTTCGCTTACAAAATTAAAACAAAATCAAAGAAGTCGAAAATGAACAAAGAATAAAAAATTAAGCTTAAAAAAATTTTTTTGGTTTAATTTTGTTGGTTTGTTATTAGTTGCAGATCGTTACATGGACCTAGAAAAAAAAATATCTCAATGATACAAATCAGTGAAGTAGGTCAACAAATATCATCGCCCTATATCAAGATAAAACATTCAGCCACATTCAGCCTTGTTTTTTTTTTGGCAAGTTTTTATCATGCGCACTTGATGTGCGGGCAGGTTTTTTCCGCAAGTAGGCCGCTGGTGGGCCTCTTTTGCGTGACCCCTGACACGTGTTGCTCGAACTTTTTTAGGTTCTACAACACGCCGGTTTCCTCACGATGTTTTCCTTCACCATTTTGAGAGTACTAGCATAGTGCACATACATTTTTCGACCGAAAAACTCATTGGTACACGAGTGGATTTGAACCCACGACCTTCGGATCGGAAGGCGGGGCCACTACCACTAGACCACCAGTGCTCTCAACACATTCAGCCTTGAAGAACAGAAGGGTAGTCAACCAAGTAAGTAATAGTAATAAAAGTAACACTTGAAGAAAACTCTCTTCATAAACGAGGCAGCCATCTTTGCCAGGCTTATGAAATAAAATATGGTGGAGTAATGAGGTCATTTTACCAGCAAATTAGACTAATTTTGGCCTCAACTGCGAATGAAACGCCTCGTTTGTACGCAAAGTACCTGTGTTAATTAGAAATTAAATATTATACGCTCGCGTGTAGTTACAATGGAGTTTTTATTTGAAAAATATTACGTTGCTGAAAACACTGAATACAATGGTGAAGGAAAACATAAAAAAGCTACAGTTAATTAACAAAATGCATTTTAGAGTAAACTTGTTATTTTTTATTTTTTTTAATGATTAATAGCTAAACGTTTGACTGCCATGACACCTGATTTAAAGTGAGAATGCAGTCTAAGGTGGAGCATGTTTGGCACTGTGCACTGCTGTAAAAAATAAATAATCAATCCTATATTATAACAATACAATATAACACCCAGACAGAGAACCAACCCCTGCGTTTACCACACAAATATTCTCTCCTCCGCACGTATTGACCATGTATTTCCTGTAGATTAAGCCAACTCAGCTGTAACGATGGTATAGGTTCTTCGGGCAAGACTATTCCATCTTAAATTCTGTCCCAGACACTATAGCCCTACGGCTCTATAGGCTTGAGTAATCACCGTTGCCCCTGAGGCTATATTTAAATCATCTACAATAGATGAAGTGAAAACTAAGTGAAGTGGCACCACACTGGAACTCCACTGCTATTATTTTAGACTATTTTTGATTTGTAAAGGCCTGCGCACACCTAGTTCGCTGGCGGTAGCGATCAGTGAAACGCTGTCAAATATCGCTGTCAAATCTCAAATCTGACAGCTATATTTGACGGCGTTTCACTGATCGCTACCGCCAGCGAACTAGGTGTGCGCAGGCCATAAAGGATCATATAAAAAAACGGTAGGAACCGAGCCGTAGTTTGTTGCCTGTTCTTCTAAGCTTGGTCGCGTGGAACTGGCACCTAGACTCACTTAGCTCTAAGACGTTTCAAAGTGATTCTTGTATCGAATTGAATAATAGTACATTATGATATAAGTGCGGTAAGTTGAAAATTACAGCCGAGGCGTTATTGCAAGCCCGAGCCGTAGGCGAGGGCTACAAGAAAGCAGAGGCTGTAATTATCAAAGCGCACGTATGTCATACGACGTTTTATAACACATTTGCGAGGAAACAAATAATACTCGGACTTTCGGACGAACTTACTTACTTGTAGTAATTACTTACTTGTTAAAACAGTTGGAAAAATTTGAACAATTTGTAAAGTTGATTTACGTTGCCACCACAATGAGCTTGACTTATATTTTTAAGAAAGTTCCATGAAATAGGCTAAAAAGACACTTTCTGTGAAAATGAATTGGCATCTTTGCTTGTTTTCCATAAGATGAAGTTTTGATACGCTTGTAAGTATCTATCGTTCGATTTTTCAGGCAAGAGGCTTAAAGTAGCCTTTTTCACTGCCTCTCAATTGAGAATTTTGGCGGTTCGAATTAATAAATTCATCATTACTTGACGACATTTTCAAACAAAAATAATACAGCGAAAAGAAAAAGCGCGCGGAATAACTTTTTACTTTTTCACAAATTAGCTATTTTTTTTTTTTTAAGGCAAAGGCACAAAAACAGCCAGTATTACTAATAGAGTAAATTAATATTTTTTTGTTTTTGTTACAAATAAATGGTATTAATTTATTGTTAAAATTAATTAAATTAAAGAATAAATGTGTATTTTCTATATTTTATCTCCCAGAGTTAATTTTATTCATAAAATGTTTACCACAAAAAAATCTTAGCAAAGAGTTTTTATGTCAGTTTTCTGACATAAAAACTCTTTGCTAAGATTTAAAAAGGTACCGTTCGTGGATTGATTACCGTGCGTTTTACATTACGATAACGCACAAGTACGTAAAAACATACATAACGATATTGAAATCGGTGAAGTAGGAGACCCTTTATGAGCAAATGTGTTATAAAAGTTTATTGTGTTTGAGTTTGATGCAAAGGTTGGTTTAATCCCAAAAAAAATCGGTTGTCTGTAAAGTCGGTTTACTGACGATAGTTGAACGTGATAACGTCATAAGAAAATACTCGCGAACTCGGACTCGGACTCGGACTCGGACTCGGACTCGGACTCGGACTCGGACTCGGACTCGGACTCGGACTCGGACTCGGACTCGGACTCGGACTCGGACTCGGACTCGGACTCGGACTCGGACTCGGACTCGGACTCGGACTCGGACTCGGACTCGGACTCGGACTCGGACTCGGACTCGGACTCGGACTCGGACTCGGACTCGGACTCGGACTCGGACTCGGACTCGGACTCGGACTCGGACTCGGACTCGGACTCGGACTCGGACTCGGACTCGGACTCGGACTCGGACTCGGACTCGGACTCGGACTCGGACTCGGACTCGGACTCGGACTCGGACTCGGACTCGGACTCGGACTCGGACTCGGACTCGGACTCGGACTCGGACTCGGACTCGGACTCGGACTCGGACTCGGACTCGGACTCGGACTCGGACTCGGACTCGGACTCGGACTCGGACTCGGACTCGGACTCGGACTCGGACTCGGACTCGGACTCGGACTCGGACTCGGACTCGGACTCGGACTCGGACTCGGACTCGGACTCGGACTCGGACTCGGACTCGGACTCGGACTCGGACTCGGACTCGGACTCGGACTCGGACTTGGACTCGAACTCTCGGACCCGGACCCGGAACCCGACCGAACCCTTAACCTTACCCTCATTTACCCTTACCCTCATTTACCCTTACCCATTACCCGACCCGGGCTCGGGCTCAGGTAAATGGAACGACGAAACGACGTTACGACGCATGAGTCATGTTTTTTCGTGCGTGCAGCCGGCTCCATCGATTTATAAGACGTTATCACGTCAAAAATATGTTTGCCGATAGCGTTCAAAGTACAACTAAGTACCTACTCGTGCAAAGTTCCTGTATACTCCTACATTATATAGGTATCCGTATCTCAGCATAATGCTTCATTGTGCTTATTTGGCACATTTAGAACCGACCGGTCGCAGATCCGGTTTCATCCGGTATAATCCTTTTAGCTGAGACCGTTCGTAAATCGAACGGAAAGCGATTTTTCTACTCGTCGATTTCTCTGTGTCCCATTATTATAGTTTGATTTTCGAACGAGTCATCAGTCTGAATGAGACTGTTGCTGGATATAGACCTCTTATATGTTTTGGACGGACTTACCTTTGGCACCAAGATTTAAGTAGGTAATCCTTATTTGAATTTTTAAAATTTGACTTTGACTTCTCCAGACAGGACGATTGATGATCGCAATATTGGAGTTATTTACTCAAATAAAATAATATGCATGGTGCTATCAGCCCTTGGTGCCTCCATCATTGAGAGGTGTTGAAGGAGCTCTAATTCAATGCCACCTGTACCATCTGCCCCCTTTTCGCGTTAGTATGTCATCGATCAATCAAAAATTCAAAAAATTTTGACCATTATATACGAAGCAAATAATGGGGATTCGTTTTCTTTAATTTTGGGATAGCTTTGTCATTTTAATTGTTTTTCTGGTGCTAATTTGAGTTCTGCTGTATAACTTCGGTGGTATTATAACCAACATTACTTGAGGAATTAACGCAAAGTGTAAGCAATTGGAATGAGAGTGTTACATGTGTGATCGAAAACGTATCAGATGGTTTTGAAGAAAACCGTCATCATTTTCTTTTAAGCCACTGACAGCCTTGTCTGACTGACTTGACTTAAAAACAATTATAATTATGTATTTTATCCTCTGGCAAAATTTACCCAAAATGAACAGATGCCATCTAATTAAGAAGAAGAAGCAAATAATAATTAATCAAGTTGTCATACACCATTAAAATGCTTGCCAACAAGTTTTGTAATATCGACACCCCAAGTAATTTCTTAATTGATTCGCAGACATTTATTAGGTCAAATGTATTATGGTAGCGAACGCAGATACAACTTTGAATTTTGCTAGATATGGCTCGACTACAAGATTTCCTAAAATTACTAGCGAATTATATGGAAAACTCAATCTATAATCTTGTTTTGGGCAATAATAATGCGAATGAATCTACTGTAAGTTTTTTTTAACAATTAAACGTCGAAATGTAAAGGCCTGCGCACATCTAGGCGATGGCGATCAGCTGAAACGCTGTGCGCAGGCAGGGTGTGGCAATACATTAGATGCGGACTGATATTCATAGTTAAGCAGATTGTAAGCAGGGCTTAATAAAAAGATATAAATACCAAAGGGTTAAGGGTAAGGGTAATATTTAACGTTATTCTTTTATTTCATCGTTGCTACCGCTCGGGTTTCATCTCCAAGCAACAATCTATTATTCCTTACTGCCTATTCCAGTCTCTATACATCTTTGCTAGAATCAGGTGCATTCGACCCTCGTCATAACTGGCTTCTTATTAATCCCGTCACTTTGAATCCCACTTCATTTCCCTGATGCTCGATAGACGCAAGAACAGAATCCTAATCAGGGTGTCAACCACAGAGCAGCCAACACGCTTTTGCTTATGGTGTCAACTCTGCACAACTATAGCCGAACTGACAGCTACCACAGCTCAGTTAGTAGTACAGTAGGAAACAGCTCAAGTTACCTAAAAACAAAGAAAAATGACACTTACTACAAGGTTATAAGAGCTGGCAGTGTATAGTCTGATGCGTATCTTGTGTACCATCTGCCTTCTGTGCTGGATGCCGTGGGTTCAATCCGCGCTGAGAACAAACATTTTTGTAGTGGAAATAAATTTTTGTTCTTTTTGTTATAATTATTAAACTGGCGGCCGCCCATGGCTTCGCTTGCCCCGTTCCCGTTATTTTTTCGGGATTAAAAGCATCCTTTGTCCTTCTCCCGGTTCTAACACGACTTTCTTTTTTAGATGTAGATATTCCAAGAATTTTCAAAAAATTATATTATGCATCTATCTAGTTTTGCTATTTATTTATTTACACAAAGAAACTTACAATTAAACAAATATTTACAAAATGTACAAAATACACAAGAAACAGTTGAGCTATCTGCAGATCGTTACAAACGATCTAGAGATAGCTCAACTGATCCAAATCAGTGCCAGACGGAAGCGTCCCCAAGACGCTGGCATTGCCACGCTGAATAGCAATGTGTTTTGCTTAGTTTAGGGTTAGATAGTGTTGCATGGAATACCCCCAAATATATAATCTAAGACAAAAACCGACGCTGTGGTGCTTGGGATTGGATTTTAAGATGGAGTATGACTTTTAGATGGCTTGCCCAGCACCTATACCATCCTGACAGCTTAGTCGAACTGATCCACAGGAAAGACATGGTCAATACGTGCGGAGCTCAGCCGCGGTTTCCTCACGATGTTTTTCTTCACCGTTTGAGAGCACTAGCATTGCGTACATACATTTGGGAGCACTAGTTGTCTAGTGGTAGCATCCACACCTTCCAATCCTAAGGTTGCAGGTTCATATCAGGTGGTGCACCTATGGGGTACTAAGCATCGACATAATATGTATAGAAGGCACATCTCTAACTGGTATAGTCGAACACAGCGGGTAAGCCAACCGGCATACTCTCACTCACACGAAGCTAGGCACTCAATGTGACAACACGTGTTTCGTCAGTAAAAACTTGAGTAAAACGAAAGCACATTATAAGCAATCTAGTGCTGCATATATTTGGCTTGGTTAGATGATCTAACTACGTAAATCGTTGTAGCAAACCTAAGTTAAAACTTGTTAAAAGTGGAAAAGACTTGTTCCAAATAGCTACTCTAGTACGTAGTACATAGTAACTCGATGGTATTAATTCGTTTGTACGTAGCTACTACAATAAAATATAAATATTCAAATTATTCGTAAAATATTAGCTCAATCCTCTCAACAGATAGATAAGCTGAAGTCAACAAAATTCAATCTTCAGTACTATTTATAGCGTCTAGACACATAATTTTCGCTGAAAACTGTAGGTAGATCTTGAAGACAAGTGTAGTTTATACTGCACAATGACAAGAGAAATACTATCTTACGTTTGCATTAAGTGAGAAAACGGAGCAGTAACTTTTTGGTATAAAATTAAAATTAAAATAATATACATAATAAATCACAGTTCTTCTTCTTCTTATCGTATTACTGATTCTTTTGAACCAAGTGTGGTGAAAGGATTTTAATTTACAATAAAATACACGATATAGTTTTTTTGGTTTACGAGTCTTGACTTGAGCAAAATAATAAGTAAATAGTACTTTAGAATCCCAGAATGCTCTTTTCAATATTTTCATAGCAAGTCCATTTAAAAATGTTTTCCTGAAATATGAATGGTTTCAGCTGAAAGAGTTGTATTCACGGCAATAATTACGTGTTGCAGGCGGCAGCGGCGCTTAATTAACGATCCCGGGGGCGCAGGCTGTGTGTCGCGGTGTTAAGGCTCTTCCTTCTTCATATTTTTTATCCTTCATCTCATCGTTTTATTTGTTTTTCCGAACCAGTGTGATGAAAGGATATATAGAGGCTCCGTTTGTGCACTTGACACACATTATGTTTTTGAAGTTTTTAGGATCTACGACATGCTGATTTCCATACGATATTACTTGCTCCACCATTTTTGTTGGCATTGTGCACCACTTTAGGACAGAAATTGGAACACGACTGGATTTGAACCCATGACCTTAGGCGAGGATGCTACCACTAGACCAATTGACCTTTCAACCATGTAGCCTTTTTTTTACTAGCTGATGGAACAAGCATAGGGCCCATCATAATAGCCTATAACAAAGCATTCCCTCGTAGGTCTCGGACGTCAGAAACGGGCCCTACGATGCACTATAGATAGTGCAATTCACGAAGACGCGCCCTACTATTCCTCCTAACCGTTTATAGTATATGTGTGCAAGCTTCCGTCAATGTTTGAGTGTTATCGGTACACACTAATTACCTATGAGTGCACACGCACACTACAACGTATAGACTACGGTTCGCGACTGCCGCTCGGAGCAAACTCCCCGCACCCCGCGAGAGGCGCGTCTTCGTGAATTGCACTATCTATACCTTGCGTCTATCAACTTGAGGTATACAGATGTTCAGTCTCACGTGCCAGTAATTTCACCAGCACCCACACCCTTCAAACCGAAACACAGCAATGCTGCTTCACGGCAGAAATAGGCATGGTGGAGACAAAAAGCTCTTCTCTTACTAATACACCATGGGTGGTATTTTTCCACTCCTGCAAAACTTGGGTGGATCGCTAGTATAAAATATAGCCTACCCTTAACAGCTAGGGGCACGCAATTAGAGATCCAAATGCAACAGGAGTCCGAGTTATGGTCTCCTTTTGTCATCTCTTGCAACTTGTTATGTTATTATAACAATTTACAATGTTGTTGGTTGCAGTGTTGTTGTTTACTGTGTTGCTGCTTTTCCGTCTGAGCGAGATAAAAACCTTTGCTTTCATTTCTGCTTGGAGCTTAGGTTTTTTTTCTCGTAATTTAATTTTATAGTACTTCCCCGGACGAGCTACACACAGTTAGAGGTACTACAACTGTTGTGCATACACTTTAAGAAACCTTGGCTAGTAGAAATAAATGTATGACTTATTTAATTTGGTCTAAGAGGTATCTGGCAAAGCGTGGTGACGACAGTAGGCCTACCATGGGCTCCGTCTGGCTCTGTCTCTTGCTCTAGATTTGAGCCTGTGTTAGTGCTCACCAGTGCATTATACTGTGTGTGTGTGACGTTTTGACGTAGGATTTATTTAGTCAACGGACACACAGACTCAAAACCAGAACCAGAGACAGAGTCAGGCAGAGCTCATGGTAGGCCTACAGGTGGTGCAAAAGATTGACGGAGTGGTAGCCGAGGACTGGGAAGAGAGGCGTTAGACGTCCATTAGCACGATGGGTTGACGACATTGCCATCGTCATGGGCCGCCCGGATGAGGGTAGCCCAGGATCGTAGTGAGTAGCAAGAGCAAAGAGAGGCTTAATGCCCCAATGGGTTAAGTCGGGCTCCGGATGATGATGATGAAGGGATATCAATCCTGCTGTGTTAATAATTTAAGCTATTGATTTAATATTCCATCCCCTGGCCTACTTCCCCCTTCTCACTGACTAATCTGAACCTAAAATCAGAAGATGTCTTATCACAGATGATTTACGAGGTCAGAAAGTTAATTCCGAATTTTCAGACAAAGCCTAATTATATTCCTTTGAAAAAGCTGAAGAGAGCAGACACGAGCAATTAAAATGAGCAACTTGTTGGGTATAAATTATATCAAATAGGTGCGTAGTACGAGTGATGTTTTCAAATGATAGAAAAAATAATTTACGTTCCGGACGTAATAACTTTTAATTTTATTTTTATTAGAGACAATCGGGACTACACTATTATATAGCCCCAAATTAAAAAAAACTTGTGCAAAACTTGTGCTATAACCAGAAATCTGATACATACAATGCTTTGATATTTTTTTGGGAATACAAATTATACTTAGAACACAAAATAACACCCAGACAGAGAATAAACATCTGTGTTCACCACACAAATATTTGTTCTCGGTGAGAAATGAACCTACGCCATCCAGCGCAGAAGGCAGAGTTACTACCAACTGAACTATGAAAGCAGTCAAAGAAGGAATTTGATTTATTTGTTGTTCTGAGAGAGACTACTAGTAGATTCGTATACGCTTATTTTATTTAGCATGAAATAGACGTCGACATGACAGTTATACCAGTGTTGCCAGTAGTATAATCTGTGGCTAATAAATTGCTCGTAGTTGGCAATTAATTGCTCGTGTGTATGCATCTAAGATTTTCGCGGTTAATCCGAATGGGGTTCATTAAACCCACTTCCTTATTTAACCCTCCTTTGATTCGCATTTCTTTGTGAAGTTCTGACTTTTTGTGGGAATAATATTTACCTATTTTAAGTTCATTATGACAACGGTTTTTTAAGGAAAATTATGATTTTTGGTTTCCTTCAATCTTTGAAGTCAGTTTTTAACTTGAAAATGTCTCAAAGGGTTCACTAGTTAGGTTGTTACGAAATTTGTAGCAAGTTTTTTGTTAGCTGTCAAAGTCAACGATCATCCGGAAGTGAAGAAGTGAAGACATGACAGTACAGTGATCTTCATCACCATCATCATCATACCTATATCAGTCCATTGCTGGACGTAGGTCTTTCTCAAGACGTGCTGCTGAGCTCGGTCTTCGGCTCTTCTCCTCCAGTGCTTGCCAGCTACATTTCGCAGATCGTTGCCCCTCCTTGCCGGAGTAATTTTACTTCCTCCTAAAGCAGTCCATTAAGAAGTGTATTATGAATGTACCCACTACCACTAGTCACCTCCTGCGTTATGCGAGCGGCGAGAAAGGTGACCGAACCTTTGGCTTGATTCACCAGTCAACTGTTTTCGATGGTAGCCCGGCGAATCAGGCCGATAGTCACGCCCCCCACTAAATGCATACCGCATACGGTGACTAGCAATTATACGTTACATTATAGCAATGAGTAGCAGAAATAATTTCCAAAAAACATTAATGGATCACAGTTCCCAACTGAAATAGCTTATGTATTGATATTTTCATCGAAATTGTCAATAAGCCATCGTTCAAACAAAATGATGTATTAGCGATTGACGAGTTTCAAATTTTCACCATAATAATGCACCTGATGCCTCGTGTTTGATAAATTCTATGCAAAGTTTAACCAATTTCACAGAGCGGAAGTTATAATTTGGCTCACGGTATTATTTTTGAACAGACGAAATGCATAATAATATATGTATGTACATACTAGCGGCCACTCGCGGCTTCGTTGTGTGGATTATTATCAACAACATTTATTTATTTATAATAATTTAAAGTATTATAAATTATTTGTGATTTTTCTAAGCTCAAAAGCTGGACAACAAAAGGACCTATCTAGTTGACCACACTACCAAAGCTACCAATAACGGCTATCTCGGCAAAGCCTCAAAATTCTAAGCCACTGGAAATTCGGCAAGCCATTTTGATCCTTACCAGTTTATAATAAGATCTATTCATCCCAAACCAAGTCCCCAAAACGCAAATTCGAAGTGGTTTTAGATTTCGACAACGCCTGTCGGTAAATTAATGCCAATGGAAAATGAATCTTATATTTAAGATAATAAGGTTTTAGAGGTTTTCAAAGAGGTTGGCTAAGACTCCGTTGCAACCTGAATGAGACTTAAATACCCATTCAGGGCTTGGTCGGTGCAATATTTATGTAAATGTCTACGGTAAGGGGCGATCTAAGGAAATTTTGGATCGTTATGACAGGGTTACTTAAAAAGCGGTTACTGTTATAGCGGTATGACATAAAACGGTTACACTATTTGATTTGATAAATATTTTAAATTAAAATTGTAAGTAGATAGGTTAGCATGTAAGTATGTCGGCTAGTTTCAATAATTTTAAACTACCGTAACTTTGATATTTCTGCTAATAAACATTTTTTCATTTATATTTATCTAAGACTAAACTAGACCAAATCTCTCATAAATATAATCAAGCGAGAAATAACTGTCTAACACATGCCTCAAGTTGATAGCGGCAGGGCAGTACATCGTAGGACACGTTTCTTACGTGCGTGCCCTGCGATGCAGCACTTTGTTATATGCGATGGTTACCACCTCCTTACATCAGTTGAGCCATTACAACTTACTATTACCATCCAATAGGTGCTAAAACAAAAATGAATAATTTTGGATTTTTTTGCCGTGACAACGTCTTATAATTCGAAGACTCATGCGGCGTTACCTTGCTCTGAGGCGTTCCATTTAAGGCTTGTAGTGCAAGCGAGAGCGCGGAACGAGCGACAAAGAGGCTCAATCGGCCTCCGAGTTCGGCAGCGTTCGACATCTGTGTATTTTCTTATGACATTGTCACGTTCAACTATTGTCAATAGGTAAACCAACTTTACAGGCAACCGATTTTTTTTGCTATTTTTCTAAAAAAGATTTTCTTTGCAATACTACGGTACAGTATGTCTACCGCTTTTAAACAGACTCCACATGAAAGAGCGATCCAGAGAATTTTGGGATCGTTACTGCATAGTTGAAAGCGCTGGCACTCACTATTTATTCTATTGAATATTCTTTGTAAAGTCGTTTTTGAGGTTAAAAAACTGCTCACCTGAAAAATCTTTGAATTTATGAGGCTATTTTCCTGTCTATAGCCACACTACAACAAGTGGTTATAAATTGACAACAAACCTTCGATTTTAATTATTTTTGCACCGTTTTTTCTATCTGTGTATGATTTTTATCTGTATAGATTTTTTTTTACATCTTTTTGAAAGCAAATTATCTGTGTTTTCATAATATTTTTATTGCAAATATGGGTGGGAAATACAGATGTCAGATATGTCTTATAAGATCTACCAATATCAACTAAACATAGCATGCAATAATAAAGATTCACAATTTAAATAATAAAACAAGGGAAAATGTCACGCAAAAAAAAAATAGCAATAATGTGTTGTGTGAATTGTGAAATAAAAAAAAAACAAAAAAAAATTGTACCTACAAATGGCCAATAAATGATGATGATGATGAATGTACAAATTATGGCAAAAAATAAAAATATATTCAAACCGAAAAATCATCTCTACCTTAGGTTCCAGGCTGTCTAATAAAAAGCTACCTATATTATTATTTTCAGGCACCAACACCAGCAGGGCTACCACGAGCTCCATATGGTTATGGTTATGGCTGTCAAATTGTGTATAGATAGGCTGACCCACACATTCATTTTCTTCTTAGGTTTGAATGTGTTGACACTGTTGACACAATTTTGACAGCCATAACCATAACCCTAAAAGCTCATGGTAGGCCAGCAGGTATCCTTTTTCCATAATTCATGCAATAAATACCTCGGAAGACATCGCTTCAAGAAATAGTGGTTGGAATTTTTAATATCTTTGGCAGCCGGAGTAAAAGTAACGAAATATTAAAATGTCTTTTGCCGAGTTATGCCCGCTTCCCACGGTAAGAATAGATAGGGGAAAGGAATATTCGGACTTCCGAAAATTGGGGTTTGCGGACTCCTATAAAACTTTAATAAAAAATAGTAATGTGGCAATATTCACAACAGTATCCAGCCCCAAACTAAGCAGAGCATGTAATATGCGAACCATCTGGTTCGGTAAAAAAAAATTTTGCTGATACCATACTTGAGTACAATTTTTTTGTAAATATTATACCTATACCTACTTAGAATACAATATTAAACCCAGACAGACACACTAGAAAAATATATACGCTAGTTTTTATTATAATATAAATACCTACGTTTTTTAAGTTATATTTTTACTAACAAGGTTATGGACTAAGTCTAAATTAAATGTTCTTTGGCTGTAGTTTGTTCGAAAAAAGATATACTCAATTTATCAAATATTAAGAAGCAACAGGCTGATGGGCATGTCATGAGCAGAAATGGAAGTCATGTGAACAGGAGAGTGATGAGTATGAATGTGGATGGATATGTAGGGGTAGGCCAAAGAAAAGATGGATGAACTGGGTGAAAAAAGACATGATAAAAAAGGTATAAATTTAGAGATAACGTCAGACAGAGGGGAAAGAGGAGGAAATGTCTTAAAGTGGGTTAAAGCCGGTAAAGAAGATCTAAGCTTGTCTTGGTTTTAGCGCTTCGGTGATGGTGTGAAAATGTCCACCATTATAATATTAGTCTTAATTAACAGATTACATTACATAGATAATATAATTATATAACAGCATTAATCATTATGTAGCTATATTATTTACTAGCTGCCTATCCCGGCTTCACACGGGTGGACATTTATTTTTTAAACACATAAATATAGCCTATGTTACTCAAGGTGAATGTAACTTTCCGATGGCGAAGTAATTTTTTAAAATTAGCACAGTACTTTTTAAGTTTATTCATTACAAACATACACAAAAATACAAATCTCTCCTCTTTATAATATAAGAATAGATGTATAGATAGTTTAGATTTGTGTTATTTAGGATTGGCCAAAACGAATTTGTTATTTTACAGCTTATGTGACGTGAAGTGAGGAAAGCCGACAAGGTGCGTAGATTTCGGACTTCGAAAGACGTTGTCCCAACTCTAGTTATGAAACTTCAACTCTTCAACTTCGCAGCCATTATTTTTATTGCTACTTAGGGACGGTGTTAGGCCGTAGTTTTTCTTTGAATTCTTAAAGCTACGAACATTGTTGTTAGAAATACTTGTATTAATAAAATGTTGTTGCAGTTGTGTGTTGGTGTTGCAGGTGTATATGGGCGACGGTGACTGCTTTCCATCAGGAGGCTTGTCTGCTCGTCTGCCCGCTATGGCATAAAAAAAAAATACGGGTTGCACTCCGGGAGTGCCGGCAGAAGTGAAAACTTGATTATTAACGTTGAGCATGTTTGATATTTTGGAATGGTTAGGGGGGGCTTGTTTGTTATTTGGCACGCTGTAACATACACGAACATTCGCGCAAGCGCCCTGCGCTGCCTAAACGAAACAGTAGGCCCAGGCATACATTTTCGCCGCGCCGTAGAGAGGGGATAGCTGTCTACTCTCCATCCGTCTTACGCTTTTTCGATCAGGTCACGTGTCCTGACGCGCTGACGCGAGTTTAATATTTTATACCCATTACAGAAAAAGTGCTCAACGCCGCTAAAGAAGTTTTCACTTCAAAAAATGCAGTCAATGTTAGTACATGGTTATTTGCTTAGTTTAGCTTAGAACTGTAGGCCTACCACAAGCTCTATCTGGCTCTGGTTTTGAGTCTGTGTGATGTGAGTGCTGACTAAATAAATGCTACGTCAAAACGTAGTACGTCACACACACAGTATAATACACTGGTGAGCACTCACACAGACTCAAAACCAGAGCCAGAAACAGAGCCAGACAGAGCTTGTGGTAGGCTCACTGGATGGCGTTATGAGAATGTCCTCAAATATAAAATGTATTATTATTGTTCTAAAAAAAGAAAAAGAAAAATACGATTTCATTGTAAAGGCACGTACGAACAAATCCTATAGGATATAATTAATTGACATAAAATGAACTGATTGACATGATTGATTGATTGAATTACATTTTAAGACAAAGGGATAAATAATTTATTCTTTTGTATCGTAACTCTCACTCACACTTACACACTTACACTCACTTTAAAGATTGCGTTTAGTGGCGCTCTCATTAGAGATTAAAAATAAGTTATCAAAAATAAGCACATTACTGCAACGGCCAGCAAAAGTGATGGACTCACGTATGTGGAAAAAAAGAAAGAAAGAAAGAAACTTATGTATTTAAATAAATAATATTTTATGAATAACAAAGCCTCGGTGAAGCCTAAGTTTCGCCTTGGCCCACATTTTCACGTTCGTCTATCAATGCTTTGCAGCACAAGGCTCTGTGTTGTCCCCAACACTGTTTTTGCTGCATATCAACGACATGTTATCCATTGATAACATTCATTGCTATGCGGACGACAGTACTGGGGACACATTTTACACGGGCCGTGCTAGCATCCCTCGTTCCATGGTGGAGGAAAGCCGAAGAAAACTTGTGTCTGAAATAGAGGGTTCATTAACCAGAGTTTCCAATTGGGGAGGTCAAAACCTGGTTCAGTTCAACCCTACTAAGACACAAGTTTGCGCGTTCACTGCGAAAAAAACCCCATTCACTGTGGCCCCTCAATTCCAGAACATGACCCTTACCATCTCTACGAGCATTGGGATCCTGGGTATGGACATCTCCAGTGACGTTCAGTTCCGCAATCATCTATTAGACAAGGTAAAGCTGGCGTCCAAAAAGCTCGGGGTGCTTAACAGAGCGAAGTCGTACTTCAGTGCAGGTCACCGACTGCTTCTTTATAAGTCGCAAGTCCGACCGCACATGGAGTACTGCTGTCACCTCTGGGCAGGAGCACCTGGATACCAGCTTGGTCCTTTTGATTCGGTGCAAAGACGTGCTGTGAGAATAGTTGATGATCCCATGCTCACAAGCGGTATTGAACCCTTAAGTCTGAGGAGAGACTTTTCCTCCCTGTGTGTGTTCTACCGCTTGTACAACGGGTTGTGTTCTGAAGAACTGTTCGAAATGATGCCCACATCTTCATTTTATCATCGGACGGCTCGCCATAGGGAGAGGGCTCATCCACATACCTTGGAGCCGGCATGGTCGCGCACCGTCCGGTTCCAGAGGAACTTCCTTCCGCGCACTCTAAGGTTGTGGAATACTCTTCCTGCCGAGGCTTTCCCTGTAAATTACAGCATGGGGCTTTTCAAGAAGGGCGTTTTAAAATATTTAAAGGGTCAGCAACGCGCGAGTGATGCCTCTGGTGTTGCAAGCGTCCATAGGCTACGGTAACCACTTTCCATCAGGTGGGCCGTATGCTTGTTAGCTAACTTTGTTGTATAAAAAAAAAAAAAAAAAAAAAAACTTCTCAAATAATGCGCCGAAATTAAAACTAAGTTACTTCTTAGCAGAGCCTAACTCAGCCTTAGTACTTAGTTCTGCAATACTTTTTACTTGAAAATAAAACCTTTCACAAGATACCTCCTTGATGGTTGCCATGTTTTGGATTAGATCGTTCTATTTTTAAATAATATGACATATGTGTTTACTATGCCTATTGTAATTTATCAGGCCGCTAAACACATAGTAAAGCCTTAGGCACATCTATGCGATCTGCGATGGCGATCAGTGAAACGCTGTCAAATAAGACAGCGATATTTGACAGCGTTTCATTGATTGCCATCGTGATCGCCTAGATGTGCACAGGCTTTTCTAAACATCTTTGTAAATTAATTATATTGTCTAAGTAGAAACAACCAAGTTGCCTAGTATTAAGTAATTATGTGCCTATTTTATGTCAGCGCGTGAAATAAAGCCATTTCAAGTATTCTGAACAGATTTACAGTCAAGCCAAAACCACCTTTATAACAAGGGACTAAGGTTCTATGTAACCCAAGTGTTTGATCTCCTTGACCAAACCACACGCTAAATAATACCGCCTAAGCTGAAACTGAAGAGGTTGACCCTCGTCCTACACACCTGCTCACTGAAACATGGGCTCTTAGGAAAACGTAACCGTCATGTGCTGACCGCTTTCGGTTTATTTCTATCCTACTAAAGTCAGATCATAACTTAATTTTTTTCAATTACGATTAAATATTGTAGGACCGATACGAGTAACTTTACGATTTTTTTTACTAATAAACCATTTTATACATATTGAACGTCGTTACAAAGTTGCGTCAGTTAACCCTTTTTCTTTTTAAATACTCGAAAATCGAAGTCGTAGAGAAAATAATTAATTTACAAGATTTAGAACGAGTTGTGAGAATAGACAATATTATTGAAAAATGTATTAATAATATCTCGCAGTGATGAAGATGACAATGCATAAAACAGTTTTATTAGTTCAACTGAATAAAACATTTTTTTTTAAATTATGTACTTGTTAATTATGCTCCTTAAATTTACGAAAGATAAAATTAATAATGGGACAGGGATTCGCCTGATGATTTTAAAAATTTACATATGAATTCCGTATCGATTCAGTCACTTTAATTGATATTTTTAAGCAGGTCACCTCACTATGAAAATAAAACTGACAGACTTCAAATGTTAAATGGCCTGACTGTAAGCTGAGCTGATAATAAATGGATTGAATTAAAATACTTTTTTGTATAATGCACAGTCATGGTTTTTTCCCAAAAAACTCAATTAGTGTAAAATGAACTCGCGACACTGTCACCTGTCACATAATCGGCACCTCTTTGGCAAAGATTGACAAACTTTGCCAAAAGTCGGGTGGAGGAGAGGGGGTCCAAAGTGGGTCGGGATAATAGATTTTTTTTTTCGATTCTGTTATCTATGATGTCTGCAGGTTAGCGTAAACGACGAAGACCCCCCGATCTGATAATCTCTGCTATGCAACTGTTACATTCTGCATGGTCGCCGTTTTACAGAAATCATGGCTTTCTGTACACACAAAGGATTGTGATCTTATGATTAGATTTCAGTGAATAGGATAATGCGTGCATTTGATTGACAAAGCACTTTTAACTTAATTTAAAAAGACCGCACTTGTTTTTAAATATGAATCTAGAACATTTGGAAGGACTAAGTGCTGACCTATGTCCTTAGTAATATAAGTATGAATATAAACTAAGCAGAACAGCCCTAAACTAAGCAGAGCTTGTACTATGGGAACCAGATACCGGTGGTATATCTTTTTTTTATGTACTTAGAATACAACATAACACCCAGACAAAGATCTATGTCCAATTGTTCACCACACAAATCTTTGTTCTCGGTGGGGATCGAACCCACGCCCACGACACCACGCTGCTCGATACCTATGAGTCAAACTGAATCCTCAGGAACATATCAAACTGATACCATCAATTATTATAATGCTAAAATCTTAGTATTATTTTAAGCGCTGATTTTTCCATCTATGGAATAAAATAATTTGCCGTTCAAAAAATGTCAGTCCTTGTTTCATTTCATTTAATTTATTTATTGCATACGTGTTACATTTATATTAGCTTAGGTATTATTGAGCTATAAGGTGGACATGTACCCTATAAGGGCGCAGCAATGTACCATCATGCACGATAAAGGTTAATTATAATAACAAGCATACAATTTGAAATGTCAATATAAAATTCTAAATGATACAGTCAATAAAAGCAAGCAAAAATAACCCAAATAATCATGTTATATATTTTGTTATTGAAAAATTAACCCTTAGGCGAGCAATAATTTTATTCATACGACCCTTATCGTTGGCCAAACTAATTGTTTAGTCCAAACTTGTTAAATATAATAATTTGTTTAAAACCGACTAGCCTAAGCCTAAGGTTTATGGGAATTTTAGATATTTTGTGAATATACGACTTTGTTTCATATACGGAATATGCACAAGAACTACTGACACGACAAGTAAAAGAATTAAGAAGTTTGCTCAAAGTGAACTCTTGCTCGCTGTTGCATTGTCTTAATTTTAAGTTAATTTAGGGCAGATTTTCCATGCGCTATGGAATAAGTCGAATAAAAAAGTCAGTCCTTGTCTTAAAAAATTATAAATAATAAATTACCAGAAAAAAATAAGAGAAAGAGAGTCAGATTCCTTATTTATAAACAAAATTAAAATCTTTTCTCTTATAAAAATGTTACTATGAATTAAACGAATTTTTGACCGATAAAATGAGCGAATATAATAATAAAAAAATTGGTTGTCTGTAAAGCCGGTTTACTGACGATAGTTGAACGTGACAACGTCATAAGAAAACTCTCTCGACTCGGACTCCCTTACCCGGGCTCGGGCTCGGGCTCGACGGAACGACGGAACGGCGAAACGACGGTAACGACGCATGAGTCATGTTTTTTCGTTCGTGCAGCCGGCTCCATCGATTTATAAGACGTTATCACGTCAAAAAATCGGTTGTCTGTAAAGTCGGTTTACTGACGATAGTTGAACGTGAGAACGTCATAAGAAAATACTCGCGGTCGCGGACTCGGACTCGAACTCTCGGACCCGGACCCAGAACCCGACCGAACCTATCCTTACCCTCATTTACCCTTACCGTCATTTACCCTTACCCTCATTTACCCTTACCCTCATTTACCCTCACTCATTACCCGACCCGGGCTCGGGCTCAGGTAAATGGAACGACGAAACGACGTAACGACGCATGAGTCATGTTTTTTCGTGCGTGCAGCCGGCTCCATCGATTTATAAGACGTTATCACGTCAAAAATAATCAAATATGACACCAATTAATCTTCTTATTTATTTATAATTCGGAACCTCAGTCTGCCTCCCATATTATATTGTAATGCCCTTATGGGTACAAATTGTGATACTAAACTGTATACCAATGTGATGACAATAAAAATATTGAGTATTGAGTATTGATATGATGATTAAAATAGAGATGAAGAAACTTTTATCGGACGGATAAATTTATCTGTTGCTCGATAAATTAGCTCTTATTGATTTTTCTTAATAAGTTTTTGGACAGAAAAACTCATTGTTAGACACGTGACTGGAATTTGAACCCACCTTAACATACCTTAGGATCGAAAGGTGGGGCCCTACCACTTAGCTACCAGTGCTTTCAGTAATGATAGTCAAGTTTATGACTTTAAATACTTTAACACATTGTTTATGAATTTTAAAACTATAACAAAACTCTGTTCCGTATTATCAACGGGGAACCATTAAACTACTATCAACACTTTATTTTACCATAAAGCATACGCACTTAGCTTTTAAGGCTCATACCCACTGGAGCAATGAAACGTCACGCCATACATTGTTGAGTTTTATTTGATTTTGCAACGTATGAAGGAGTAGAAATGGTATTCTGTTGGAGTCGTTAAATAACATTGTAACAGAATTCTACTTTAATTTTGATGTGGATTTTTGTGTGGATGTCCGCGAGGCTATAGTGTGGTATAAGGTACAAGTATTTTGAAATACGAAATAAGATAACATGCATCAGATGACCAGTGATGATCTGCGAAGATTTTTTTTCTCAGATATAATTGGTTATTTCAAAGGAATTTATTTTCTTCCCAGATAACTGCATTTGTGGTGGTTATCTGCCAACCTCATAGATCTTTACATCTTCTAAATATATAAAACTCTTTCGTTACTGACTGACTGACTGACTGACTGACTGACTGACAATCAACGCACAGCCTAAACCGTTAGTCCTAGAAGCATGAATCTTGGAGGGTATGTTCCTCTTATAACGTAGAGGTGTACTAAGAAAGGAAATTGGAAAATTATTTCCCGAAGAGGAGAAAAAGGGGAAAAATGGTTTAAAGAAAAATCAACGCACAGCCTAAACCATTAGTCCTAGAAGCATGAAACTTGGAAGATGTGTTGCTCTTATAGAGCAAAGGTGCATTAAGAAAGAAAATTGGAAAATTATTTACCTAAAAGAAGAAAAAAGAGGAAAAAAGTTTCATGAAAATTCACAAAAAATTGCTTTACAAAATACGCAAAAAAACAGTAAAAAAAAATCTGCTACCGCAGCATCTGTCACCAAATTTGAATACACACAAAAGTTTACATTAACCCCACCGTAACCACTAAGACAAAATCGCAGAAAACACCTATCGTACCGAAACTAAACACCGCACCGCTTCAAAAAACGGCAAAATTACCTGCTCAAAACTATGGTAACCAGCTGGTCATGTCAAATTAAAAAAGTCTGATTCGATTATACACCAACACGCAGACGAAACCCTAAATTAGCCACTAATCTTCTATAATACAGGGCTATTCATAATTAGCTGCAAATACTCAGGAATTAGGTTCAACAAATAAAATAAAATATATATATGTAATTATTTTTTTTAATTTTGATTTAAGTTTTTGTATCAAAATTTTATTTTTATTAATTTTTTACGGCTATTGCATAATGATTGCCATAGAGAACAGGACGATGACCCACCCAGGCGGTGACTGAACGCAGAGTGTCGCTCACGGTGCGCGGGCGCGGATCAAAAGTCAAAATAGGTCAGGCGCCAATGATTCCAAAGGATATTCTTTGTCGATTTTCTCGGGATTTTCATAACAAAACTTAAAAAAATCATTTCATAAATATTTTTTATTTTATTTGTTAAACCTAATTCCTGAGTATTTGCAGCTAATTATGAATAACCCTGTATATAACTCAAAGGTGACTGACTGACTGACTGACTGACATAGTGATCTATCAACGCACAGCCCAAACCACTGGACGGATCGGGCTAAAATTTGGCATGCAGGTAGATGTTAAGACGTAGGCATCCGCTAAGAAAGGAAAATGGAAAGTTATTTACCGAAGAGGAGAAAAAGGGGAAAAATGGTATAAAGAAAAATCAACGCACAGCCTAAACCGTTAGCCCTAGAAGCATGAAACTTAGAAGGTGTGTTCCTCTAATAGAGCAGAGGTGCGCTAAGAAAGAAGATAGGAAAATTATTTCCCTGAAAGAAGAAAAAACGGAAAATGATATAAAGAAAAATCACAAAAAATAGCTTTACAAAATACGTAAAAAAACATTTAAAAAAATTCAGCTACCGCATTATCTGGCACCAGGTTCGATTACACACAAAGGTTCACAAACAAACCGATGATAACCACTACGACAAAATCGCGGGAAACATCTATCATACTTAAACTAAACACTGTTGAAAAAAATCGGCTCCAACAGCACTCACCTTAAAATTCAAATACACTAAAGTGGAGGCTCAAATCTATGGTAACTAGCAGTTGGTCATGTCAAATAAAAAAAAACAGATTCGATTATACACCAACGACGAATACGATAGCCCAAATTAGCCACTTCAACAAATTCACGAAAGTTCTTTACAAAATACGCAAAAAAAACATTAAAAAATTTCCAGCTACCGCAGCATCTGTCACCTGGTTTGAATACACAAAAAATTTTCAAAAAAACGATGATAACCACTAAGACAAAATTGCGGGAATCATCTATCATACTTAAACTAAACACCGCTGAAAAAAATCGGCTACAACAGCACTCGCCTTCAAATTCAAATACACTCTAAGGTACAAGCTCGAAACTATGGTAACTAGCATTTGTTCATATCAAACTAAAAAAACCAGATTCGATTATACACCAACGAATACGATAGCCCAAATTACCCCATAAAAGAAAATCACGAAAAAGAGCTTTACAAAATATGATAAAAAAAACATTATACAAAATACGCAAAAAAAACATTAAAAAATTTCCAGCTACCGCAGCATCTGTCACCAGGTTTGAATACATAAAAAAATTCAAAAAAACCGATGATTACCACTAAGACAAAATTGCGGGAATCATCTATCATACTTAAACTAAACACCGCTATCGGCTACAACAGCACTCACCTTCAAATTCAAATACACTCTAAAGTACAAGCTTGAAACTATGAAAAACCAGATTCGTTTATACACCAACGAATACGATAGCCCAAATTACCCACTAAAAGAAAATCACGAAATAAAGCTTAACAAAATATGCAAAAAAAAACATTAAAAAAATTCCGCTACCGCAGCATCTGTCACCAGGTTTGAATACACATAAAGGTTAACAAAAAAACCGATGATAACCACTTAGACAAAATCGCGGGAACCATCTTTCATACTTAAACTAAACACCGCTGAAATACACTTTAAAGTTCAAGCTCAAAACTATGGTAACTAGCATTTGATCGTGTCAAAATAACAAAACCAGATTCGATTATACACCAACAAATACGATAGACCAAATTACCCACTAAAATAAAATAACGAAAAAGAGCTTTACGAAATACGCAAAAAAAAATATTTAAAAAATTTCAGCTACCGCAGCATCTGTCACCAGGTTTGAATACACACAAAGGTTAACAAAAAAACCCAAGATTATCACTAAGACAAAATCGCAGAAAACACCTATCATAGCGAAGCTAAGCACCGCTGAAAAAAATCAGCTACAATATAACTAACTAATATAATAGCACATGCCTTTAAATTCAAATACACTCTAAAGTACAAGCTCAAAACTATGGTAAATAGCAGTTGGTCATGTCATTTAAAAAAACCAGTTTCGATTATACACCAACAAATACGATAGCCCAAATTAGCCACTTAAACAAAATCACGAAAAAGAGCTTTACAAAATACGCAAAAAAACATTTAAAAAAATTCAGCTACCGCAGCATCTGTCACCAGGTTCGAATACACACAAAGGTTTACAAAAAAACCGATGATAACCACTAAGACAAAACTGCGGGAAACATCTATCATACTTAAATTAGACACTGCTGAAAAATAAAACAACAGCACTTGCCTTCAAATTCAAATACACTCTAACGTACAAGCTCAAAACTATGGTAACTACAGTTGGTCATATCAAAATAAAAAAAAAGAACTCAAATATCCACGCGGACGAAGTCGCGGGCATCAGCTAGTTAATATATAAAACGCTTACGTTACTGACTGACTGACTGACAATCAACGCACAGCCTAAACCGTAAGTCCTAGAAGCATGAAACTTGGAGGGTATGTTTCTTTTATAGCATAGGGGTGCACTAAGAAAGGAAATTGGAAAATGATTTCCCTAAGCGGGGAAAAAGCGGAAAAACTTTTAAAAGAAAAATCAACGGGGCGTAACGGCAAAGGGGCGAGTGAAGCCGCGGTCGTCCGCTAGTTACTTATAGATCCTTAGCTTTTTAGGCTATCTAATTAGTTGTCCTAATTTTGCAAGAGGTAGTCAGTATATCCATACCAAAGGTGAGTCTGAAGGTGGTTTCCTCACGATGTTTTCCTTCACCAATAAATTGATAACGACGCCAAACTTTATACATAGATAGATAGATTATTTATTGTACAGAAAAAAAGACATTTTAAAAGAAACCCAAATAAAGGTACAATAGACGGCATTATTGCTAAGAGCGATCTCTTTCAGACAATCTTTGGAAGGAGACACAGCTTGTTCACACCCTGTATAAAACGTGAACACCGAGTTCAATAACTCTTTGTGCAAAAAATATTATTATTCTAACTGCTCCCACTTAAATATTAACCGTTTGGTTTACGAGTAAATTTATAGCACCGCCAATTTCGACGCCATTTTCTAAGATGGCGGTCTAATTAAAAATGTATTAAGCAATCTTGTGCCGTGATTTATGCTTAGGTGCATAAGCTAATATTAAAAATAAAACTCTCTGTACAAGCAATAATAAATATTCTAGAATAGAAAATATTTTTCCAAATGGTTTTCAAACTGAAAAGCTCTATGATGAATTTACACCAGTAAACATTCACAGTAAAACAATAGGCGGTCTTATCGCTAACAGCGATCTCTACCAGGCAACCTTGAGATGGACAGAATCGAACATAAACAAGAAGGGGGGAGTTTGATTTGATGAGGTTTAAATTTATTACTTAGATACTCTGTTTTCAAAAATATTAGATACATCTCTTGAGTGTAACTTTGGTTTCAAGTCAGCTTAAAATATATAACTATGTGAAACCTCTTCTCTGAAGAGCGACTGTATGAGGGCGTCAAGGCATAGAGCAACGAGTAAAAAGATGAGATGTTGAGTGTAGTTATACACAAATTCAATTCAAATCCTATCCTACCAATATTATAAACACTAAAGTTTGTAAGAATGGATGGATGGATGGATGTTTGTCATTCTTTCACGTAAAAACTACTAAATAAATGTTAATGAAACTTTACAATAATATAGCTTATACATTAGAATAACACGTAGACTACAATTTATAAAGATATTGTCACGGAGAACGGATTTAAGTAACGGGAACGGGGCGTAACAGGAACAGGGCGAGTGAAGGCAGCAAACCACGGCTTTGTTCCTACAGTTTTTTTGTATGATCCTTCCAGTAAAAGTCCAAAAAGTCCTGAAAGTTCCAGTGTGGTGCCACTCCAACTTAGTGAGATGTCAACGCTTCAAAGTAATTATAAAGTTCAAAGTTTTCAGGCTAAAAATCATTAAAAAAAATACGGACAATTGGTCTTTTTCGGGTTCAGAATTGTCGCAGTGCACAAGAAAACACAAAAAGAGAGTCGAAAAGGTAAGAATTGACTTGGGAACCGGCGCAAAATCTAGTTAAATTAAAACTGCCGGTCATAACTCTGCCTTCTGCGATGGAGGGCGTGGGTTCGATCCACAACAAGAACAAATATTTGTGTGCTGGACATTGTCCTCATTCTGGGTGTTATACAGGGTTATTCATTATTAACTGCAAATACTCAGGAATGAGGTTCAACAAATAGAATAAAAAATATTTATGAAATTATTATTTTTTAATTTGATCAAAATTGTTTTCAAGTTTTTGTATCAAAATTTTATTTTTATTAATTTCTTTACGGCTATTGCATAATGATTGCCATGGAGAACAGGACGATGACCCACCCAGGCGGTGACTGAACGCAGAGTGTCACTCACGGCGCGCGGGCGCGGATCAAAGGTCAAAATAGGTCAGGCGCCAATGATTCCTTTATCGATTTTCTCGGGATTTTCATAACAAAACTTAAAAAAAATCATTTCATAAATATTTTTTATTTTATTTGTTGAACCTAATTCCTGAGTATTTGCAGCTAATAATGAATAACCCTGTATAGTATTCACATATAGATGTTTGTTCTCTCACTGGGTCTTTCTATAGTAATGTAGGTACTTACAAAAAATATTTACCTCAGTGTTCTATCGGCTATCTAGTTCCCATAGTACAAGCTCTGCTTAATTTGGGGCTAGATACTGCTGTGTAGATATTCCGCAATATTTTTTATAAAAGGCACATTTTTAACATACGCACACATTGTCTTGCTGAAAAACCTTTTTGTCGTGAAATGTAAAGGCAGCTCATCTGAATATTAAGCTCGCCTTTGCTCTGGACGTTATCGGCTCAACGCAAGAGGCCCTTATGTCCCGGCGTTAGGCCCCGTTAAGTGATGCTTTGAGAAACGGACGCCGTTATATTAACGCCGTATAGCTGTAGTTTGTTGCCTGTTCTTCTAGGCTTGGTCGCGTGGAACTGGCACCTAGACTCACCTAGATTTAAGACGTTTCAAAGTGACCCTTGGTATACCATTGAATAAATACATTTTTGATTTTGACTTTGACGTCAAAATAATTCTCTGTCTTATTTTAATCATTATCTAAATATATAAAACTCTTTCGTTACTGACTGACTGACTGACTGACTGACTGACTGACAATCAACGCACAGCCTAAACCGTTAGTCCTAGAAGCATGAATCTTGGAGGGTATGTTCCTCTTATAACGTAGAGGTGTACTAAGAAAGGAAATTGGAAAATTATTTCCCGAAGAGGAGAAAAAGGGGAAAAATGGTTTAAAGAAAAATCAACGCACAGCCTAAACCATTAGTCCTAGAAGCATGAAACTTGGAAGATGTGTTGCTCTTATAGAGCAAAGGTGCATTAAGAAAGAAAATTGGAAAATTATTTACCTAAAAGAAGAAAAAAGAGGAAAAAAGTTTCATGAAAATTCACAAAAAATTGCTTTACAAAATACGCAAAAAAACAGTAAAAAAAAATCTGCTACCGCAGCATCTGTCACCAAATTTGAATACACACAAAAGTTTACATTAACCCCACCGTAACCACTAAGACAAAATCGCAGAAAACACCTATCGTACCGAAACTAAACACCGCACCGCTTCAAAAAACGGCAAAATTACCTGCTCAAAACTATGGTAACCAGCTGGTCATGTCAAATTAAAAAAGTCTGATTCGATTATACACCAACACGCAGACGAAACCCTAAATTAGCCACTAATCTTCTATAATACAGGGCTATTCATAATTAGCTGCAAATACTCAGGAATTAGGTTCAACAAATAAAATAAAATATATATATGTAATTATTTTTTTTTAATTTTGATTTAAGTTTTTGTATCAAAATTTTATTTTTATTAATTTTTTACGGCTATTGCATAATGATTGCCATAGAGAACAGGACGATGACCCACCCAGGCGGTGACTGAACGCAGAGTGTCGCTCACGGTGCGCGGGCGCGGATCAAAAGTCAAAATAGGTCAGGCGCCAATGATTCCAAAGGATATTCTTTGTCGATTTTCTCGGGATTTTCATAACAAAACTTAAAAAAATCATTTCATAAATATTTTTTATTTTATTTGTTAAACCTAATTCCTGAGTATTTGCAGCTAATTATGAATAACCCTGTATATAACTCAAAGGTGACTGACTGACTGACTGACTGACATAGTGATCTATCAACGCACAGCCCAAACCACTGGACGGATCGGGCTAAAATTTGGCATGCAGGTAGATGTTAAGACGTAGGCATCCGCTAAGAAAGGAAAATGGAAAGTTATTTACCGAAGAGGAGAAAAAGGGGAAAAATGGTATAAAGAAAAATCAACGCACAGCCTAAACCGTTAGCCCTAGAAGCATGAAACTTAGAAGGTGTGTTCCTCTAATAGAGCAGAGGTGCGCTAAGAAAGAAGATAGGAAAATTATTTCCCTGAAAGAAGAAAAAACGGAAAATGATATAAAGAAAAATCACAAAAAATAGCTTTACAAAATACGTAAAAAAACATTTAAAAAAATTCAGCTACCGCATTATCTGGCACCAGGTTCGATTACACACAAAGGTTCACAAACAAACCGATGATAACCACTACGACAAAATCGCGGGAAACATCTATCATACTTAAACTAAACACTGTTGAAAAAAATCGGCTCCAACAGCACTCACCTTAAAATTCAAATACACTAAAGTGGAGGCTCAAATCTATGGTAACTAGCAGTTGGTCATGTCAAATAAAAAAAAACAGATTCGATTATACACCAACGACGAATACGATAGCCCAAATTAGCCACTTCAACAAATTCACGAAAGTTCTTTACAAAATACGCAAAAAAAACATTAAAAAATTTCCAGCTACCGCAGCATCTGTCACCTGGTTTGAATACACAAAAAATTTTCAAAAAAACGATGATAACCACTAAGACAAAATTGCGGGAATCATCTATCATACTTAAACTAAACACCGCTGAAAAAAATCGGCTACAACAGCACTCGCCTTCAAATTCAAATACACTCTAAGGTACAAGCTCGAAACTATGGTAACTAGCATTTGTTCATATCAAACTAAAAAAACCAGATTCGATTATACACCAACGAATACGATAGCCCAAATTACCCCATAAAAGAAAATCACGAAAAAGAGCTTTACAAAATATGATAAAAAAAACATTATACAAAATACGCAAAAAAAACATTAAAAAATTTCCAGCTACCGCAGCATCTGTCACCAGGTTTGAATACATAAAAAAATTCAAAAAAACCGATGATTACCACTAAGACAAAATTGCGGGAATCATCTATCATACTTAAACTAAACACCGCTATCGGCTACAACAGCACTCACCTTCAAATTCAAATACACTCTAAAGTACAAGCTTGAAACTATGAAAAACCAGATTCGTTTATACACCAACGAATACGATAGCCCAAATTACCCACTAAAAGAAAATCACGAAATAAAGCTTAACAAAATATGCAAAAAAAAACATTAAAAAAATTCCGCTACCGCAGCATCTGTCACCAGGTTTGAATACACATAAAGGTTAACAAAAAAACCGATGATAACCACTTAGACAAAATCGCGGGAACCATCTTTCATACTTAAACTAAACACCGCTGAAATACACTTTAAAGTTCAAGCTCAAAACTATGGTAACTAGCATTTGATCGTGTCAAAATAACAAAACCAGATTCGATTATACACCAACAAATACGATAGACCAAATTACCCACTAAAATAAAATAACGAAAAAGAGCTTTACGAAATACGCAAAAAAAAAATATTTAAAAAATTTCAGCTACCGCAGCATCTGTCACCAGGTTTGAATACACACAAAGGTTAACAAAAAAACCCAAGATTATCACTAAGACAAAATCGCAGAAAACACCTATCATAGCGAAGCTAAGCACCGCTGAAAAAAATCAGCTACAATATAACTAACTAATATAATAGCACATGCCTTTAAATTCAAATACACTCTAAAGTACAAGCTCAAAACTATGGTAAATAGCAGTTGGTCATGTCATTTAAAAAAACCAGTTTCGATTATACACCAACAAATACGATAGCCCAAATTAGCCACTTAAACAAAATCACGAAAAAGAGCTTTACAAAATACGCAAAAAAACATTTAAAAAAATTCAGCTACCGCAGCATCTGTCACCAGGTTCGAATACACACAAAGGTTTACAAAAAAACCGATGATAACCACTAAGACAAAACTGCGGGAAACATCTATCATACTTAAATTAGACACTGCTGAAAAATAAAACAACAGCACTTGCCTTCAAATTCAAATACACTCTAACGTACAAGCTCAAAACTATGGTAACTACAGTTGGTCATATCAAAATAAAAAAAAAGAACTCAAATATCCACGCGGACGAAGTCGCGGGCATCAGCTAGTTGGTGTATAATCAGCAGCAGTAGAATGTACAAAAATACTCTCAATAATTAGAACTAATAATTCTACTGCAGCCGAGTACAAACTGACAAAAAAATCGGTTGTCTGTAAAGTCGGTTTACTGGCGATAGTTGAACGTGCCAACGTCATACAACTGTCCACGCGGACGCATCGCTCACTCAAGTAGGAGAGAGACAGATGTCGAACGCTGCCGAACGCGGAGGCCGATTGTGCCTCTTTGTCGCTTGTTCCGCGCTCTCGCTTACACTTTAAGCCTTAAATGGAACGCGAGGTAACGCCGCATGAGCCGTGTTTTTTCGTGCGTGCAGCCAGGTCCATCGAATTATAAGACGTTGTCACGTATAAGAGATTGATTATTGATGGACATGAAAAAATCTGTGTAGATATAAAAAACTTCAAATTACCTATCTGTCAGATTGATGACGTGAATTTCCTCCCTGACTCTAAGCTTAGAAGTGTCGTGGGTTCTTATCAGGAAATACTTATGTAGTCTTTATTAGTAGTAGAGCTTTTTGTATCAATTGTTTCACTGACCTTGAAAACGCTAGTGTTTAGTTTGAATAATAATCCTATTATTCTTATAAAACCCTTGTTTTTTTAATACCGCTATTTTATGACGTCACCAGTTTCCTAGTAAACTAAAGCTGGCCGTTAAGAATTGCGCTACACGAGGGTTCCGTGCTTGACATATTTTTGAAAATTTCATCTCCGTTGCGTTCCGGTCGCTAAGGAAGTGTGGAGTGTGCGGGGAATAATTTATGAAGAAGTTCTAGATACCTCACCAATAGCACTGCTTTCTGACCCAGTCAACGCTTAATCGAGGCTGTCTTACCTATTTTCAAAAACGTTCTCAGTTGAAAATGGTAAATAAAATGTCACGTCAAAATAAAGTGACAAATAAGGATCCGATGGCGCATCGGTCAGCGCAGCCCCGTACCAAGGGGAAGGTAGCGGGTTCAAATCCCGCTCGGCTCTTAACTTTTGGGACATTATAAATTTTTTTGTGATTTCCTTATGTGTTTTCAACACTATAAAATCAATAAAACAAACACGCCGATAGTTTCCGAACAAAACCGACGGGCGAGTGTGACGTCACAATGCTACATTTCTCCTCGTCGTAGTATGCAACTGATGCTGATACAGAGCCAATCCTATACCATTGTGACGTCATAAATATGGCGACCAATGGTGGTGAATTCGTCTTCACGTGATTATTTTCAAATTATAGTAATTTTTAAACAAATCTAAATATATAAAACTCTTTCGTTACTGACTGACTGACTGACTGACTGACTGACTGACAATCAACGCACAGCCTAAACCGTTAGTCCTAGAAGCATGAATCTTGGAGGGTATGTTCCTCTTATAACGTAGAGGTGTACTAAGAAAGGAAATTGGAAAATTATTTCCCGAAGAGGAGAAAAAGGGGAAAAATGGTTTAAAGAAAAATCAACGCACAGCCTAAACCATTAGTCCTAGAAGCATGAAACTTGGAAGATGTGTTGCTCTTATAGAGCAAAGGTGCATTAAGAAAGAAAATTGGAAAATTATTTACCTAAAAGAAGAAAAAAGAGGAAAAAAGTTTCATGAAAATTCACAAAAAATTGCTTTACAAAATACGCAAAAAAACAGTAAAAAAAAATCTGCTACCGCAGCATCTGTCACCAAATTTGAATACACACAAAAGTTTACATTAACCCCACCGTAACCACTAAGACAAAATCGCAGAAAACACCTATCGTACCGAAACTAAACACCGCACCGCTTCAAAAAACGGCAAAATTACCTGCTCAAAACTATGGTAACCAGCTGGTCATGTCAAATTAAAAAAGTCTGATTCGATTATACACCAACACGCAGACGAAACCCTAAATTAGCCACTAATCTTCTATAATACAGGGCTATTCATAATTAGCTGCAAATACTCAGGAATTAGGTTCAACAAATAAAATAAAATATATATATGTAATTATTTTTTTTTAATTTTGATTTAAGTTTTTGTATCAAAATTTTATTTTTATTAATTTTTTACGGCTATTGCATAATGATTGCCATAGAGAACAGGACGATGACCCACCCAGGCGGTGACTGAACGCAGAGTGTCGCTCACGGTGCGCGGGCGCGGATCAAAAGTCAAAATAGGTCAGGCGCCAATGATTCCAAAGGATATTCTTTGTCGATTTTCTCGGGATTTTCATAACAAAACTTAAAAAAATCATTTCATAAATATTTTTTATTTTATTTGTTAAACCTAATTCCTGAGTATTTGCAGCTAATTATGAATAACCCTGTATATAACTCAAAGGTGACTGACTGACTGACTGACTGACATAGTGATCTATCAACGCACAGCCCAAACCACTGGACGGATCGGGCTAAAATTTGGCATGCAGGTAGATGTTAAGACGTAGGCATCCGCTAAGAAAGGAAAATGGAAAGTTATTTACCGAAGAGGAGAAAAAGGGGAAAAATGGTATAAAGAAAAATCAACGCACAGCCTAAACCGTTAGCCCTAGAAGCATGAAACTTAGAAGGTGTGTTCCTCTAATAGAGCAGAGGTGCGCTAAGAAAGAAGATAGGAAAATTATTTCCCTGAAAGAAGAAAAAACGGAAAATGATATAAAGAAAAATCACAAAAAATAGCTTTACAAAATACGTAAAAAAACATTTAAAAAAATTCAGCTACCGCATTATCTGGCACCAGGTTCGATTACACACAAAGGTTCACAAACAAACCGATGATAACCACTACGACAAAATCGCGGGAAACATCTATCATACTTAAACTAAACACTGTTGAAAAAAATCGGCTCCAACAGCACTCACCTTAAAATTCAAATACACTAAAGTGGAGGCTCAAATCTATGGTAACTAGCAGTTGGTCATGTCAAATAAAAAAAAACAGATTCGATTATACACCAACGACGAATACGATAGCCCAAATTAGCCACTTCAACAAATTCACGAAAGTTCTTTACAAAATACGCAAAAAAAACATTAAAAAATTTCCAGCTACCGCAGCATCTGTCACCTGGTTTGAATACACAAAAAATTTTCAAAAAAACGATGATAACCACTAAGACAAAATTGCGGGAATCATCTATCATACTTAAACTAAACACCGCTGAAAAAAATCGGCTACAACAGCACTCGCCTTCAAATTCAAATACACTCTAAGGTACAAGCTCGAAACTATGGTAACTAGCATTTGTTCATATCAAACTAAAAAAACCAGATTCGATTATACACCAACGAATACGATAGCCCAAATTACCCCATAAAAGAAAATCACGAAAAAGAGCTTTACAAAATATGATAAAAAAAACATTATACAAAATACGCAAAAAAAACATTAAAAAATTTCCAGCTACCGCAGCATCTGTCACCAGGTTTGAATACATAAAAAAATTCAAAAAAACCGATGATTACCACTAAGACAAAATTGCGGGAATCATCTATCATACTTAAACTAAACACCGCTATCGGCTACAACAGCACTCACCTTCAAATTCAAATACACTCTAAAGTACAAGCTTGAAACTATGAAAAACCAGATTCGTTTATACACCAACGAATACGATAGCCCAAATTACCCACTAAAAGAAAATCACGAAATAAAGCTTAACAAAATATGCAAAAAAAAACATTAAAAAAATTCCGCTACCGCAGCATCTGTCACCAGGTTTGAATACACATAAAGGTTAACAAAAAAACCGATGATAACCACTTAGACAAAATCGCGGGAACCATCTTTCATACTTAAACTAAACACCGCTGAAATACACTTTAAAGTTCAAGCTCAAAACTATGGTAACTAGCATTTGATCGTGTCAAAATAACAAAACCAGATTCGATTATACACCAACAAATACGATAGACCAAATTACCCACTAAAATAAAATAACGAAAAAGAGCTTTACGAAATACGCAAAAAAAAAATATTTAAAAAATTTCAGCTACCGCAGCATCTGTCACCAGGTTTGAATACACACAAAGGTTAACAAAAAAACCCAAGATTATCACTAAGACAAAATCGCAGAAAACACCTATCATAGCGAAGCTAAGCACCGCTGAAAAAAATCAGCTACAATATAACTAACTAATATAATAGCACATGCCTTTAAATTCAAATACACTCTAAAGTACAAGCTCAAAACTATGGTAAATAGCAGTTGGTCATGTCATTTAAAAAAACCAGTTTCGATTATACACCAACAAATACGATAGCCCAAATTAGCCACTTAAACAAAATCACGAAAAAGAGCTTTACAAAATACGCAAAAAAACATTTAAAAAAATTCAGCTACCGCAGCATCTGTCACCAGGTTCGAATACACACAAAGGTTTACAAAAAAACCGATGATAACCACTAAGACAAAACTGCGGGAAACATCTATCATACTTAAATTAGACACTGCTGAAAAATAAAACAACAGCACTTGCCTTCAAATTCAAATACACTCTAACGTACAAGCTCAAAACTATGGTAACTACAGTTGGTCATATCAAAATAAAAAAAAAGAACTCAAATATCCACGCGGACGAAGTCGCGGGCATCAGCTAGTTCAAGTATATTTTTATAGTTTGTCGCATCCAAATATCATGAATTATGAAGTTTTAAAAGTTTTTTTTAGATTCAATAGAACAATTTAAACTAATGCTATACTTTTCGTTTAAACTAGTGCTAATCCCAGCCTTCACAGAACACTCACTAAGTCATGAACAGTACTTAAATGTAACTCAAATGTAATATTTTACTTTAAAGTTTCAGCCATTTCATAAATAAAACCAACCCTAGTTTGTGTTCACGAGGCCCCAAGGGGTTGTGGATGCATAGTTATAATAAAACTTATAATTTTAGCTAGAGGTTGCTATATTTTTATAGTTAGGTAACTAGAGACTGAAGGAAAAGAGTGGTTTATCATCATCAGGAAGACGTCCACGGCTGGACATAAGCTAAACGTTTATCTGCTATACGTTTTTAGGGAAAACGATTTATAACAACTCAATTCATCAACTACCTACAATTTTAACAAAGTCATCAGCTGGCCTACCATGAGCTTTATGGTTATGGCTGTTCATCAGTGTCAACACATTCAAACCCAAGAAGAAACTGAATGTGTAGGTTAGCCTATCTATACACAATTTGACAGCCATAGCCATAACCATATGGAGCTCGTGGTAGCCCTGCAGTCCATGTGATAAATATGAAGAAAGCAAATATTACCCACAATCTTTCGCATTTCTATTAGAACAACTGCGAAACAAATATCAATTTCTGATGTTGACTCTACATGAACAGTGTCTCTGAAAAGTGTTTTCATTCTCCAGAATAAATAGCGTAGAATGCAAAATTAAAAGGTTTTGAGTAAAAAATGCCATTTTTAAACTAGTCTCAAATTAAAGCAAGCAATGCGAGGTCGACGTCATTTCCCTCTGAGCGGAGACCGCAACGTGGAGGTTGGAAATAGTTTTTCAGGATGTGGTATTATACAAGCTTGTTCACGACACGACAAGACCTCTGAGTTGACATTTGACAGCTGACATTTCTACACGAACACAAGAAACATTGAAAATCTCTAATTTTACTGCGTGATTGAACTTTTTCTTTCCAATCACAATGCACAAGCAATTCATACCTTTTAATATGTTTGATGTAAATATTTGGTTATTTCGTACAGCCAAATGAGTTTTTTTTATTTAACTACCTGATTAGCAAGCATATGACCCAGGTGGGCCAGTCCATCAACCATCAGGTGTGGTAAGTGGTAAAAATCGCCTATGATAAAGCATTGCTTCGTAGGTCACGCACGTCAGGAACGTGCCCTACGATGCACTGGTCTGCGTTCATCAACTTGAGGCATACAGATGTTCCGCCTAACGTGCCAGTAATTTCACTTTATATTACATATTACAATTAAAATGGAAAAAGTCAAGCAGTGCGGCGACGATACTGTTTTAAAATTAATAATGCCGCCTCCAATTTTATAGTAGGTGTCATGGCTCAAAGTAGCCATTACCAGGCTCTACAGGGAGATTGCTTCCGCGCACTTCATTTCTCGTGTAAACTTCATTTTTACCTATTTACGTGCACGCTTCTTTGAAGGCTTTTGAAATATACCCTTTTTTCTGACCTTAGGGCTGATATTTCCAGTTCCAAAGTTGGTTTCACAAGTATTTTAGTTTTTTGTTCTTTTGTTTTAGATTTCTTACGTGTAAAAATATAAAATTGTGAAAATTTGCTATTTCCATTCAATTTTAGCAAAATATTAAACCATATCAGCAACAGAATCCATTGGTTTAATAATACAGGGTGTAATTTTTTTTTAATCTTTCGGTTCCATTTCTGTTTAAAGCAAATGATTTTTGAAAAAATAAATATGCAGTTATTGTTCTCATAAAAATCCTCCTCTGGTGACTTTTAGGCTTTGGCCATCACCGCCCTTCTCAAAAAACCACCCTGTATCTTATACTTCAGGCCTATACCAAGCAGTGGGTGTTACCGGGCTGAAATGATGATGATGAATGTTCAAATAAACGTGGATTCAAACTGCAATATCCAAGATTAGATTCCTATCTTTGTATCGCTCTCAGAATCTACAGTAAATCTGTCTGTATGTCTGTCGATGTGAACACGCTCGTTTTAGAACGTTGTGGAATCTTCGACATAAAGAGAACTAGAGAAGAGATTCGCTATTTGACTTGTTTAGAAAATAAGACTAGCCTCTCAGCTCAGTTGGTAGTAGCTCTGCCTTCTGCGCCGTAGGTCGTGGGTTCGATCCCCACCGAGAACAAATATTTGTGTGGTGAACGCAGATGTTTGTTCTCTGTCTGCGATGGGTGTTGTATTGTATTCTAAGTATGTATTTACAAAACAAAATGTTTGTAAGTATTATATCAGCTATCTGGTTCCCATAACACAATTTCTGCTTAATTTGGGGTTATGTGTGTATTGGCCGAAAACAATATTATTAAGACAAAAGGACAAAATGGATCGCAAAACTATTAAATAAAACATTGTTGGGAACGTCGGGCACACTTCAAGAAAACCTATCTTCTCCTTCTTATCGTGTTATTGGTTCTTTCGAACCAAGTGTGGTGAGAGGATTTTAAGTGCGCCTCAATGAGGCTCCTTTCATGCATTTGACACATATTTTCGAACTTTTTAGGTTGTACGACATGCCCGTTTTCTCACGATGTTTTCCTTCACCGTTTGAGAGCACTGTAGTGTACATACATTTTTGGGCAGAAAAACTCACCGGTACACGACTGGATTTGAACCCTCAACCTTGGGATTGAAAGGCGGGGCCGCTACCACTAAGCTGGTGGCATCAATAAGTTTCTGAAAAAAAGGAAAACACACGAGCACGTATATAGCAGATCTGGATTTTATGAGACAAAATGGTTACTCTAGCTAGAGGCATTATTCAGGGAGGAAATAGGGGACTACGTTTGTATGGAGAGCCGCCTGTGTGATTTCCTCTTAAGGGGCCAGCGGAGGGTGAATTTTCATATAAACGTAATACCAAAATAATTACTAGTTTAGGCAGATTTTCACTATATTATTGTATTATCTGTATTTGTATAGTATTTATCTAGGTTCCTGAACAGTTTTTATTTTAAATTACATACCTCAAATGAAATTAACGCCAATCACATTTTGCAATGAAAACAATGTATAAAATGCGCTTGGTGTTTATTTAATTTGAATAAGTAATTTATAAATAAAAACTGTTCAGGAACCTAGATTAATACTATACGAATACAGTTATTACAATAATATATTGAAAATCTGCCTAAACTAGTAATTATTTTGGTATTACGTTTGTATAAAAATTTTCCCTCCGCTGGCCCCTTAAGTCCATCAACTTGAGGCAAACAGACGTTCAGCCTCACGTGCCAGTAATTCCACTAGCACCCACACCCAAAAAAAAATTGTGGTTGGATCAGAGACATCTCATACTGTCAAAAACTGGTGCTAACGGTACAGATGAGACCCAACATTCGATGTTTGTGAATTGTTTGTTGTTTGATGGTACGATTGGAGTTTGTTTTTGAAGGCTTTCTAATGAATTTGTTCGTATCGGTTTGTTTCATTGCTAACCATTTGTTATTTAAGGTTCTAGCTTTTTGCCTTTATTAATTGAAATGAAATAATTTATTTGCTTAAAGCATGGTACATTTTAGAAGTTAAATTTCGGTTGATATAAATTCACACACACACTACTTTAACACACTGCTGGGTTCTCAAGAATAAATAAGTAAAGTCGGTTTAAAGTTAGGTGAGTCTAGGTGCCAGTTCCACGCAACCAAGCCTAGAAGAACAGGCAACAAACTACGGCTTGGTTCCTACCGTTTTTTTGTATGATCCTTTGTGTTGTGTGTAAAATGTTGAATTAAATATATATATATATATGTATATACTCGTATATATAGTGCTAAGTACACTTGAGGAAATCACAAAGATTTTAATAATGTCCCAAAAGTTAAGAACCGAGCGGTATTTGAACCCGCTCATCCAAATCACTTTTGGGACATAAAAATCTTTTTTTTTCAATCGCAATCCCTTAAATGATTTAGCCTTCGATCGTGGCCAACAAATGTAATTTAAGTTAAACAGAGTTGGAAACAGGTGATCAGGCCTAACAGGGAATCAAGCCTAACAGGGAATCAACCCTAACAGATAATCACGGTTATCTGCGGGATAACCATTTCATTCGCTTTTCAATCATTTGCTGGTCAATGATTGATGGAACTCGAATCTAATTAACTGGCGGGCTTTCATTATCATCATCATCATCATTATCAGCCTGAAGAAGTCCGCCGCTGGACATAGGCCTCCCCTACACATTTCCAGGAAGAACGATTCTGAGCCCCTTTCCATCCATCGACTTCCTGCGATCTGAACAATGTTGTCGGTCCATCTGGTGGGTGGGCGACCAACTAGTCGTCTTCCGGTTCGCCATTTGAGAACCTTTATTCTCCATGGTTGTCGGTTCTTCTAGCTGTACTCAATACTCAATACATTTATTGCATAAACATGGTTTAGTTTAGGTACATACATAGTTCTTAGGTGTAAGTCAGTATCACATGGACCCTGTGAATAGGGTAAAGCAACATGGAGGTAGGCCGAGGCTTATACACAGTAGTTGGTACGTATATATTATTATAGATTGAGAATTTCCAGGCATTATAATGTAGATACTTTGTTACTTTATTTTAAATTAATAAGCTTCATGTATGTTCATGTCTGTATGTTTCATTATAATAGTTTATCTATTCTGAAGCATATGTGAAACATTTGGTATACGGACTTTCTCAATTTCATCTGATATTGAGCACTTGAGAACCATTGACGAGCCAATGAGTTTTTCTGTCCAAAATATAAGTGTACCATAATGGTACCAAATTACACTAGCCGTCAAATATGACAGCGATATTCGATAAAAGATGACATAGATAAGAGAAGAATGATTGCAGAGATGACGGGGGACAAGAGGGGAATGGAGGAGAAAGACATATTACTTCGACCCCACATAAAGTGGGATAAGGGCACGAAGAATATTTGACAGCGTTTCAATGATCGCCACCGCATAACGATTAGATGTGCGCAAGGTTTATGCAATAACTTACTATTGATATCTTTCTTTTCTCTTTTTGTATCTATGTATGCTGAAACAGCAAATAAATGCATGCCTATGTCTATTTTGTTTCCGTAGTTCCTGATGTTCCTAAAACACAAGGAAATCTAAAAGTAAAGTTGGGTGTATATTGAGTGCTACCTAAATAAAATTGAATATTTAAAATACTATTCCCTTTTGTATCAGAATTTCATGAATCATAAAACGACCGTAGCCTGTAAAAACCATCACCGTAAAAGTAACGTGTAAGCGAATTGTAAAAACACATGTATTTTTACTGAAACTTTTAATGGAATAACAAAACACCCTGGGTAGCCCTTACCCCGAAAAGTTTTATTAGCTTTAACATTGTTTTAAGACGGACGGGCAATTTAAATTGCGTCTGGGTTCGACCCCCAGCACAGTGAAAAAATATTTGGGTGATGTTTGTTCTCATGTGTTGTATTGTACAGTATTTATTGTCAAAAAATTTAATGTATATAAGTATTATATCATCTATCTGGTTCCCATAGTATAAGCTCGGCTTAATTTGAGGCTAGATCATGAAGTGTAGATTGTCCAGAATATGTATTATTTACTATCTTGGCTGATAAAGCTTGTTAAATTATGTCGCCACATTAAATGAACAACAAAAATAATTCAATATAAAAACCCAAAAAGTTGCCACCAATCTGACCATCCACTACGCCGCGGTGGACTACTGGTTGGTTCGGTGTTGTTAAGAAAATTTTACAGTATTGATGCTAATAAGAGTAGATGTAGCACTTGTGCATACTCAATTTGTAAGACACTGAAGTCTGAGATAGGTTTTTTAAGATTACTTTGTACTAAATGCTACCTCCCTAGGATATTATTGGGCAACTATTGCGCAAAAGTTGTCCTTGTACTCGCACCTTTAAATGTTCTAGTTTTAGGTCCTGTGACATTGAAAACATCATGTCTTGCCGCATGTGTGTGTGACATGGCAGGTGATAGTCCAAGTGAGTGCAGGTTTGATGAGTAATGAAAAAAATACTTTTCAGATAAAAAAAGAGTTAGTGAAATTGGCTCATAAAAGTCTAAATTTAAACATTATATTTAAAAATACATCCTGATTGAGAACCTCCTCCTTTTTTATTTCATCATCAGCCTGAAGAAGTCCACTGCTGGACATAGGCCTCCCCTACACATTTCCAGGAAGATCAATTCTGAGCCCTTTCTATCCACCGACTTCCTGCGATCTTAAAATGTCATCGGTCCATCTGGGGGGTGGGCGCTCTACGTTTCGTCTTCCGGTTCGTGGTCGCCATTCGAGAACCTTTATTCCCCAACCCTTTTTAATTTAAAACCGGTTAAAAATCCCAAAAGACTTTCGTGAAAAAGACTATAGTACTTCCTAATCACAGACGTAATACAAGTACCTAGTACGTAGTTATGTATCTAACTTTGATTTAGCAGCACGTATGTTTCAAATCTCAAAAGACTTTAGTGAGAAAGACTATAGTACTTCCTAATCACAGACGTAATACAAGTACGTAGTTATAATAATAACAATATCGTTTATTTCAGACCAATATAAAATGCACACATTACAAAAATGAAACACTTTGGGTCCATAGTAATAAATACCATAGAGACTAACATACATAAAATAAAATAAAATTACTAATCAAATCTTAGGGGATTTTTTCGCTAGCGCACCCCTAAAGCGACGAAAGACGATTCCTGGCGGCCAGAAATCCGAAGTGAGAAACATGTCCCCATGCTTCGCAGGCACCTGGAGCACGTACGATTTGAAGGCCGTGTCTCTCACTCCCGATGGCTCTAGCCGCTGCAGATGTAGCTGTATTGGTGGCGGGTCCTTAATCCAGAAACGGATCCTCTCCTTTACATAGCGAAGGACCTCATCACCTGAAGTATTCGGGTCCAATCTCGAGAGGTAAAGGAGGATGGTCGGGTCCACAGCACGCAGGGTGGCTTCTGTTGCTATGACGCTCGCGGTACCACGTTTATTTCGTGATGGTTTCTGTTTTTTCTCCACCAGGGTGAAACCATCTCTATCGACTTTTTTTGATGTACCAACGGGGATCTTCGTTTGTGCCTTCTGCCTCAAAACAGCGCAAGGCACTGGAGATGGTTGAGGCTGGCCGGACGCTTGCGCATAACTTTTCTTCTTTGCCGGTTGACGAGCTGGCGGAGTAGGAAGAGATGTTTGCTTCAAAGGCTGCATAAAAAATAAAAAAAAATAAAAAAGTTAAAAATAATAAAGGTTGTGTTATGTAGACTATAGTATTTCCTAATCACAGACGTAATACAAGTACGTAGTTATGTATCTAACTTTGATTTAGCAGCACGCGTATGTTTCAAATCTCAAAAGACTTTAGTAAGAAAGACTATAGTACTTCCTAATCACAGACGTAATACAAGTACGTAGTTATGTATCTAACTTTGATTTAGCAGCACGCGTATGTTTCAAATCTCAAAAGACTTTAGTAAGAAAGACTATAGTACTTCCTAATCACAGACGTAATACAAGTACGTAGTTATGTATCTAACTTTGATTTAGCAGCACGTATGTTTCAAATCTCAAAAGACTTTAGTGAGAAAGACTATAGTACTTCCTAATCACAGACGTAATACAAGTACGTAGTTATGTATCTAACTTTGATTTAGCAGCACGCGTATGTTTCAAATCTCAAAAGACTTTAGTAAGAAAGACTATAGTACTTCCTAATCACAGACGTAATACAAGTACGTAGTTATGTATCTAACTTTGATTTAGCAGCACGTATGTTTCAAATCTCAAAAGACTTTAGTGAGAAAGACTATAGTACTTCCTAATCACAGACGTAATACAAGTACGTAGTTATGTATCTAACTTTGATTTAGCAGCACGTATGTTTCAAATCTCAAAAGACTTTAGTGAGAAAGACTATAGTACTTCCTAATCACAGACGTAATACAAGTACGTAGTTATGTATCTAACTTTGATTTAGCAGCACGTATGTTTCAAATCTCAAAAGACTTTAGTGAGAAAGACTATAGTACTTCCTAATCACAGACGTAATACAAGTACGTAGTTATGTACCTAACTTTTATTTAGCAGCACGTATGTTTCCGGCTAATGTGTACTGCTATTAATCAGTCGTAGCCCTATAGAGGTATACCTACGCCTTGACCATAGTACAACGATATTAAGTATAACAACTTCTTTAGACTTAGCCGGGTATAGGGCTGGCCTCTCAGCTCAGTTGTTAGTAGCTCTGCCTTCTGCGCGGTAGGTAGGTTCGATCCCCATCGAGAACAAAATATATTGGTGTGGTGAAGACAGATGTTTGTTCTCTGTCTGGATATTAGATTGTGTTCTAAGTATTTACCCAAAAAAAATCAAGTATAGTACATAAACGATCTGGTTCCCATCGTACAAGTTTTGCTTAGTTTGGGGCTAGATAGTGTTGTATGGATTGTACACAATATTTATTTGTTTTATTATTTATGTCTATATTTTCACAAAATATATTGTGGACAAAATAATTCATACAACACTATCTAGCCCCAAATTAAGCAGAGCTTGTACCATGGGAACTAGATAGCTGTTATAATACTAATATATTTTTTTTTGGTAAATACATATTTAAAATCTAATAATAATACCTAGATAAAGAACAAACATCTACGTTCAGCACACAAATATTTGTTCTCGCTGGGGATCGAAACCACGGCTTACGACGTAAAAGGCAGAACTACCAACTGTGCTGAGAGACCATATCTGTAGGCCTCTGTCTGGCTCTATCTTTGGCTCTGGTTTTGAGTCTATGTGAGTGCTCACCAGTGTTTTATGCTGTGTGTGTGACGTTTCAACGTAGGATTTATTTAGTCAACACTTATGCTGCCTTCCCACGGTGCGTGGTTCTGCAGATCACCACGCACAGCCGACAACGACGCACGGCAACGCAAACAGAAATGGCTCTTGTGCTACCGCGCACCTCGGCGCACGAGACCGTTCGCATGGTGTGTCGTGCGAGCTGATCCGCCCCTCCGTGCGCGATATCACAGACCGGTGGGAAGGGGCTATCACACAGGCTCAAAACCAGAGCCAGAGACCGAGCCAGACAGAGCTTGTGGAAGGCCCACATAAAGTAGATAAACCTACTGAATTTGTTATACTATGTCAACACCTGTGAAGATTTATCACTCCTCATCTTGTTATTACGATTTATCAAAGATATTTAGCGTTGAGCGTTCTCCAGATGAACGTTTAGGTTTGCGTAGATTCGGAACGGGCATTTGTTTAATAGTTTGCAGAGCGGATAACACTTGAGGAAGAAAATGAATTAAAAACTTATAATTTCAGATAAAAAAAACATACACTCATCAAGATTGAGATTGTCTAGGAATATTCTGTTACTGGTAACTGAACCGACTGAAAATAATTTCGTTAGGAAACTAGGTATGGCAAGAATATTTATGTTGTGTTGTTAATAAACAATACACTTGACTAACTATTTATTTACACAAAGAAACTTACAATTAAACAAATATTTACAAAATACACAAGAAACAGTTCATTCAAATCAGTGCCAGACGGAAGCGTCCCCAAGACGCTGGCGGCATCACCACGCTGAATAGACAATACACTTGTATTTTATTATTATTAATAAAATACAAGTGGTTTATAAAATGTATTAATAACAATTAAAGTAGGAACAAAATATCGAAAAACCAGAAAATCTATTCGAAATGGAGACAATGTCAAAAATAAAAAATCAATATTGTATTTATTCAGTAGGATTGCAAGAATCACTTTGAATTGATGTTGATGTGTGTACTTATAAACAGAAACTGGACATTACTGAGACATGAGTTGAATGGCTGGCAATGGAAATGACGCTCCTTTCGTTCCATGACCATGACCCATATGTTTTTAGGGTTCCGTAGCCAAATGGCTAAAACGGAACCCTTATAGATTCGTCATGTCTGTCTGTCTGTCTGTCCGTCCGTATGTCACAGCCACTTTTCTCCAAAACTATAAGAGCTAGACTGATGAAACTTGTTGAGTAGATGTATTCTGTAAACCGCATTAAGATTTTTACACAAAAGTAGAAAAATAACAAAAACTTTGGGGGGTCCCCATACTTGAAACTGAAACTCATTTTTTTTTTTTTCATCAAGCCCATATGTGTTGGGTATTTATGAATAGGTCTTCAAAAATAATGTTGAGGTTTCTTATATAGTTTTTTTCTAAACTGAATAGTTTGCGCGAGAGACAAACAAACTACGAGAATTTTTATATTATGTTACTTGTTACTACGGAACCCTTCATGGGCGAGTCCGACTCGCATTTGGCCGCTTTTATTTAACTAAATGGTACACGTGAATAATGTTTGCCAACATTATTTTATTTAAATATTTTGTCAAACTTTACCAAACTCAAAAACATCAAATAAGATTATACCTACGAGCATTTCACAAAAGGTAAATTAATTAAACCTATGATAAAATTATGAAACCCCTAAACAAAGGCTAGCGTAGTTTCACCGGAAATGCTCGGCATATTTGTACCCTCACCTCAGAACGACACACCGGAAGTTGTAATTAAATTAGTCTGTGGTGTTCGCGGGGTAGAATAATATGTTATTCAGGAGCTTTTTTAATTTAAAAAGTTCATTAGAATGCTGACTTGTCACGGCGCATACATATGTATATCTAGAAAGGGTATTATATTTTTAAATGCTCCATTATACCTAAACTGAAACGTGGTAACTACCTACTCCTTAATTCTTAATTTTTTATTGCACTTAATACACAACATAAGAAAAGGACAGAAATAGAGGTCATGCACAAAGGCGAGCTTTACCCTGAGCAGTGTTTTCTTACAGCAAACCTTTGAAGCTACTTTTTTTTTGACGTGACAACGTCTTATAATTCGAAGGAGCTGGCTGCACGCATGAAAAAACATGACGTCATGCGGCGTTACCTCGCTCTGAGGCGTCCAATTTAAGGCTTGAAGTGCAAGCGATTGTGCCTCTTTGTCAAGCTTGGAATGAGCGACAAAGAGGCACAATCGGCCTCTCTCCTACTTGAGTGAGCGATGCGTCCACGTGGACAGCTGTATGACGTTGTCACGTTCAACTATCGTCAGTAAACCGACTTTACAGACAACCTATTTTTTTTTTGATACAACTAGTTGACGGAACGAGCACACGGCTCACCTGATGTTAAGTGGTAACCATCGTCTAAACAAAGCATTGTCTTGCAGACCACGCAATCAGGATCGTGCCCTACGATGCACTGCCCTGCGTCCATCAATTTGTGGCACACAGTAGTACACTTCGCGAGCCAGTAATTTCAGCGGTACCTTCAACCTTCAAACTGAAACACATACACGCATAGAAATCCTTAGAGAATATTACCTAGTCATATGAAATTTGAGACGGTATCTACCGTGCCTGAATACACTGGTGAGCACTCACCCAGACTCAAAACCAGAGACAGAGCCAGACAGAGGTTGTGATAGGCCTACTGATAGGATGTTACTAATAGCTACAAGTTTGTTGCCCGTTCTTCTAGGCTTGGTCACGTAAAACTGGTACCTAGACTCACTTAGCTTTAAGACGTTTCAAGGTGATCCTTGTGATTTTTACTAGGCCCTCATTGAATTCTAAATTCTGTTTTCTTTTTATTTATGTTTATATAAGTTATAAAATCGTCGAAATCACTTCCAGAGATCAAAGATCTATGAGCTACATTGTTTGAACATTGTAAGTTGATTTTGGGTAGAAAAATTAGGTATTCCGTGTCATGCATGGTAAATTATGGTTTTTAAGCCCATGGGCTTAGCACGTTATTATAATACGTATGTGAGTAATTACATGTGAAAGAATAAACCAATTGACAAATGTCCAGTTTAGGTCCCAAAGTCATCAATAAACTCGTCACGGTTTAAATAAAAATAAAAAAACGGTACGGTTTGAATATTATTCTGATACCTAAGTATTTTTATTTTGTAGAAGGATAGTACAAAAAAACGGTAGGAGCCAAGCTACAATTTGTTGCCTGTTTTTCTAGGCTTGATCGCGTGGAACTGGCACCTTACTCATCTTAGCTATAAGGCAAAGTGATGTTTTGCACTGTACACACTGTTTGACACTGTACGAATCGTCTGGGGTTGTTTTGACGTGACAACGTCTTATAATTCGATGGAGCCGGCTGCACGCACGGAAAAACATAACTCATGCGGCGCTACCTCGCTCTGAGGCGTTCCATTTAAGGCTTGAAGTGCAATCGAGAGCGCGGAATGAGCGACAAAGAGGCACAATCAGCATCCGCGTTCGGCAGCGTTCGACATCTGTCTCTCTCCTACTTGAGTGAGCGATGCGTCCGCGTGGACAGCTGTATGACGTTGTCACGTTCAACTATCGTCAGTAAACCGACTTTACAGACAACCGATTTTTTACACTTGATTCGTATCTCTAACAGTATGGGATAAATAAAAGTCAGCACATACCTGTTTTAATGAAAACCTACACAAACATTGTTCCATCTCGGAGAAAGGCCCCTCATCACACGAGATATTTTATTCATGTTGATTTTAATTAAAAACTTCATTATGTCGGACCCGGGGGATGGTCTGATGGAAATGAGAAGACCAAAGTTATAGTTCGGGCGCCATGAGGTAGGGTCATTGTGAGGTACCGCTTCTGGTAAGTGGTCGCCATCATTTAGCGGCCGTTAAAATAGAGCACTGGTGGCTTTGTGGTTGCGCCCCCCTTTGCGACGCTAAGGTTGTTCAATCCAGTCGTGTACTAAAAAGTTTTTCTGTCCAAAAATGTTCATGTGCACTATGCCAGTACTTTCAAACGATAGAGGAAACCGACATGACGTAGAACCTAAAAAGTTTGAAATCATAATGTCAAGTGTACAAAAAGAGCCTCTTTGAGGTGCACCTAAATCCTTTCACCACACTTGGTTCGAAAGAACCAATGACACGATAAGAGGGAGCTGCCGTTGTAAATGCATGTTGCCGTGTGAACATCTAGCCTCCTCATTCACAATGCCTGACACTGACACCTTTTCACTGTCTCACGTCAACAGTCTCTTGTCACTGTCCACTTTTATAAGAACAAATAGATATGGTAAAGAGTGAATGGTCAATTTACTTTGCACTTACATAAAGGCCCTCTGTACTTACCACATTAGAACTCAATAGTGCCAGGACTCCAATAGTAGTAATGTAAACTTTATTACGGCCGTCAAAAAACGGAAGCTGCTGTTTATTAACCAATGCTTTAGAAAATGCTCCTACCAGAATTACTTCTATGATTAAAATGACGGACTCCCTCTGAAATTCAGCTATTAATCCCAACATAGGTCTGATGACCACTCCGCCCTGCTGGCAATTCCTTGGCCGCCTTGAGGTCTGTCTGAAATTCTACTACCATATTTTAAAGATTTTACTATTTTAGATTGGTAATGTTGCATCATTTGTTTTGTAGCATCTGAACCGATTTGCATGAAACTGAAGGCCTACCACAAACTCTGTCTGGCTCTGTCTCTAGTTCTTGTTTTGAGTCTGTGTGAGTGTTGACTAAATAAATCCTACGTCGAAACGTCACACACACAGTATAGTACACTGGTGAGCACTCAAAACCAGAGCCAGACAGAGCTTGTGGTAGGCGTTACTGATAGGAAAATATGAGATGAAAATTGTAGTGAAGTTTAGTTTGAATTTTACAACAAAAAATATTCTGAAAAAAAGAAAGTTCAAAAAGTAAATCTGTTCTCAAAGGGCTATTTCTGGTTCCAAACTTTTTCTATTCAAATACCCCCAAGCTCCAGACATTAAAAATGTGTAAAAAGACATCGATCCAGCGATCACATGCCATTATTCTCGGGGTCCAAAAATGTTGACAGCCCGTCAAATATTGGATGACAAACGACCGCCATTGTTTGGTAGAACGCATTGTGTGATCTTAGCCACAATCTGGTCACAATGGTTTATAACTAAAAATTGCCAACAATTTGAGGGTATTTTTAATATCTCCCAAATCCGAGCATGTCACTTTTGGCGTTCGCTGCAAAATGGAGGAAATATAAGCAAATATTTGTGATCATTTTTCAGTTTGGAGCCATTACTGTCACGCTTATTCTTATTGGCAACTACTGCTTCCTCACTCTATAAGCCTACCACAAGCTCTGTCTGGCTCTGTCTCTGGCTTTGGATTTGAGTCTGTGCGAGTGCTCACCAGTATATTATACTATGTGTGTGACGTTTCGACGTAGGATTTATTGAGTCAAAACTCACACAGACTCAAAACCAGAGCCAGAAACAGAGCCAGACATAGCCTGTGGTAGGCCTACTGTTGTTAGAACAACATTAATGCAGAACAACAGAGTATTGTTAGAACAATACAATTCTGCATTTGGTAGAACGCGTTGGTTTTGGGTACAAAGAAACCTAACATTTATTTGACCAACATTGATGTCTGTCTGTGCCAGAAGGCTACGAGTATAATTATTATTAATATTTTTTTTATCGTATCGTTTTAGCGGTGGTACCCATAGTAGATGGAAATACCTAATATAAATTAATATCTCATGGGTTTCGTAAGTTATTTGCTATTTTATTTATTTTTTTGTTACAATAAAACAAATATTTACAAAATGTACAAAATACAGAAGAAACAGTTGAGCTATCTGCAGACCGTTACTAACGATCTGGAGATAGCTCAACTTTTTTTCATTCATTTATAAGCTTTTAAACGCATAATACTTATGAACGCAAATCAAATTTAATCATTCTTTTAAGGTCTGCGCACACCTAGTTCGCTGGCGGTAGCGATCAGTGAAACGCTGTCAAATATCGCTGTCAAATTTTTCACTGATCGCCGACGCCAGCGGCCTAGGTGTGCGCAGGCCTTTAAGATAGCCCTGTCACTGCTTGTCATAACCCAATAGTAAGAGATGGCAATAGTTTGAGCACAGTTTCTCTTTGATAAATTATTCAATACCGATATTTTAGTAAGTCTAAAGCTCGCTACTTTCGTAGCTCTAACTTTACCAGTAAAAGGCTGGCTCGCAAACCTGACCACTAATACTTTAAGCTCAGTATTCCGTATTCATATTTTGTAGCTTAATAGCAGATATTTTATAGAAACACCTTGTTTAAAGCACAAAAATGGAGCAAACATTGTTGCTGGGAAATTTTTAAATAAAAAATGTTGAAAAATGACCGATAAAAATGATTAATAAATTACAAGTTCTTAGTTATCATTAACTTGTAAGTAGTTTTTGGAACGACGTTCTAACTATTAACTACATAAGTATATTTAAATACTTTTGGAGACTTTTGAGCGCGTACCAAAAGATAAATAAATGCATAACATACACGCAGAAATCATTTATAATAAAAGTTAAAACATAACCAGCACAATAAACAGGTAATCTCTTCCAGACAGACAGGCTTTTTAGAGATTTGAGAGGTCTATCGAGATGAGGATAAAAATCGTGAACCTTATTTAAGATATTAAGAATTAATTAATTAAGATTTAATTTTTATACAGAAATCTCCACGTCTTCGAATGATTATATATTTATATATAATGATTCAAGTAACTGTAAATAAATGGTAACTAACTGTAACTGTAAGTAACTGTTTGGAAATAAATGTTATTTTTATTCTTAACTTATGTACACAAAAAGAAGAATGGAGAAGGCTTAACTAAATTTTCTGATCTATATCACTTTGTATGAACCAGTTTAAAACACTCAGAGATCTGTGGCAGCGCTCCAAAGACGAAACTTTAAAAGTGTAATTCCACGTTGTAAACATCTGTAAGGCTGAACTTGAGGGAACGTAAACCAGTGTACCTTACAAGGGCGGATCCAGGGGGGGGGTCATGGGGGTCATGACCCCCCCCTGAGCTGGTTCCAGGACTTAGTGGACCACTAATTGTACATAATGATTTTGTATTATAGTATGTATATTTTGTCGCCATACAGATTTGTGTGAATGTAACTACAAACCTTCAATATTTAATTATTTTAATCTACATATATGAAACTCTTACACTACTGACTGACTGACAATCAACGCACAGCCTAGGCCGTTAGTCCTAAGAAGCATGAAACTTGTGGAGGGTGTGTTCCTTTTATAGTTTAAAGGTGCACTAAGAAAGGAAATTGGAAAATTATTTCGCTAAAAGGAGAAAAAGGGGAAAATGGTTTTAAGAAAAATGATGATTGTAAAAATCAAAGCAAAGTTAGAAGCATGCAACTTGGTCAATAATACATAATTATATGTAGGAGCACAGTGTGAAAAAAAATCAGGAAATTGTTACAGTTGGTCATGTCAAACTTAACAAACCAGATTCGATTATACACCAACGCATACAAAACCCAACTTAGCCACTAGGACTAAATCACGAAAAATAGCTTTACAAAATACCTACGCAAAAAAACAGTAAAAAAAGCATCTGCCACCAGATTTAAATACATACAAAGGTTTAAAAAAACCTATGTAAACCACTAAGACAAATCGCGGTTTTTTTATGCGTTGGTACAATCGAATCTGTTTTTTTGGTTTAACATGACCAACTGCTTAGTTACTTTAGTTAATTTCGTCTATGAGGAACACACCCTTCAAATTTCATGCTTCTAGGGCTAACGGCTTATGCTGTGCGTTGATTGTCAGTCAGTCAGTCGACAGTGAGTAACGTAAGAGTTTTATATAATATTTAGACTAGTTATACAGGGTGGCCAGAACATTCATGCGTATTTGAATCACCCCCATGTATGTTCCGCGATTTTGTATAGTTTTAGAGTTATTAATTTTTATCCGAATTTACGGGAAATTTCGACACGACCAACTTAAAAATTTCAAAAAAAAAAAGTAGAAGACGTTTTAGTAATTTTTTTCAACTGAATCCTCATGAGTTGTACTTTTATGCATAAATAATTTTTGTTACTTTAATGAAAGTTATGAAAATGATGATCCAAAGTGAGCAATTTACGTTCGGTGAATTATGACTCAAATTTTCAACTTTAAATTAAAAATGTAAACAGGTGATTTCATGGTTCCTAAGTAGCTTTAAAAAATGCGCTTTATTTTCAGCTTTCATAATCATTAAAAAAAAATAGTACTTAAGGGGCTATTTTTGCTATAATTGGGCTTCAAACACAGCAAGATGGAACATTCTTCTGAAAGGCTAATTTGATTTAAACTATTTTTTTGCCCATTTTTCCATTTTTAAGGCTAACTATTGATAGAGAATACTGGAAACTAACCAACAAATAGCTTCAGAGGTTTGGTAAGAAAAGTTTTAAGTAAGAAGTGGTATTGTTAATTAAACACAAATGATAATGTGAAAAAATCATTTAAGTAAAAATTTGACGATTGAAAGACAAGTTCTTACGTAGGTTTAAAATGAGTATTGCTGCTGGAGGTGGCCACTTTGAAAATCTTCTGTAAATTTTAAGTAAATATTTTTTCACATTACCATTTATGGTTTATTAAAAATACCACTTCTTATTTAAAACTTTTCTTACCAAACCTCTGAAGCTATTTGTTGGTTAATTTCCAGTATTTTCTATAAATAGTAACCTTAAGAATGATAAAATGGGCAAAAAAAATGTTTAAATCAAATTAGCCTTTCATAAGAATGTTCCATCTTGCTGTCTTTGAAGCCCGATTTTAGCAAAAGTAGTAAATTAAGTACTGTTTTTTTTAATGATTATGGAAGCTGAAAGTATGGCGCATTTTTTAAAGCTACTTAGGAATCATGAAATTACCTGTTTAGATTTTTAACTTAAAGTTGAAAATTTATACACAATTCACCAAACGTAAATTGTTTAGTTTGGGTCATCATTTCATAACTTTCTTTAAAGTAATAAAACCAATTGTTTTATGCATAAAAGTACAAGTTATGAGAATTCAGTTGCAAAAAAAAAAACCAAAATGTCTTCTACTTTTTTTTTAGAAATTTTTAAGTTGGTCATTTCAAATTTTCTCATAAATTCAGAAAAAAACTCATAACTCGAAAACTATACAAAATCGCGGAACATACATGGGGATGATTCGGATACCCCACGATACGAGGGACCAAAATTTTTATTTTGGACGTCAATGTTCCGGCACCCTGTATATTTAGATAAAATATAGGCTGCCTCATTCCGTGCGTGATAGTGCTTCTCTGGATGTCTTCAAGAGAAGATGGCAATATTATACGAAGTTATTATGTGTTACCTTTTCCAGTGTACAATAAAGAATAAATATTTTTAAGTACAGCGTACATTAATAAAATACCTACTTTTTACTTGTATCTATTGTTATCAAAATTAAATTATAAGTTCTTGACTTGACCACGACTATGTGACCCCCTCCTGGCGCCAAAGCTGGATCCGCCCTTGGTACCATAAGGCAAGATGGCGGAACTTCCCTAAACACACGAGCAACCGTGCTCTTAGCGCACCTCTCGTAACATTCTGGCCGAAATATGAAACTGGAAGGTCACTGATGTAAAGCTACTGGAAAATCAGAACAAAATAATGAAATGAACTTACAGTAAAAAAATATATCGGTGTTTGAAAATGGAATAGCATGTCAAAATTTGAAATAAGAATGATTTGAATTTAGAGTTTCTTTGAATACAGTCATAATTATATTTGAAGATGGAATGGCATGTAACAATTTTGAATAAATTATTTTAATTTAGAATTCCATTTGAACAGTCTTGAAATGGAATTCAAAAAAATGACTGGTCACCAACGTATTTTGCTGTTTCAATTTTAGATTTGTCAAAAACGAAGTTTGGATCATTTTTATTAGATATTAGTGTACTATGGATTTGTGTGGTCCGAAACAAAATATATTTATCTATTTTTTATTTCTAAATAGTTTTACTCAGAGTCAGTACATGCTTTTAGTCTTATCCAGTAGCAGCTAGTGTGGTGGCCAGCTCAAAGTAAGTTTACTTAGTGCAGATTTCACACGCTCCTTGAATGAACGACGGGCATTAGCCACTTGTACCAATTTCCGCGCCAACACGCTTGCCACGCTTTGTACTTCTGCTTCTTGAGAAGCGGAGACTAGCAAATTAACAACCGCTACCCATTGGCAATAATTGCAAAGCCATGGGTACCAACTGGGAAGTCTGCAGGCCTGTTTTCAAACCTACAGTGGCGACAGTTTGTACGTTTACAAGTATGTGTGTGTGCTAAATATGCTAGGTAATTTTGAATTTGGAACACATCTTTCTCTAACAATGTATTCTATGCAAGGTTTTTGAATTTGGAACACGTCATTTTGCATGCATTTAATTTTGTAAATGTGTGCGTTTACCTCCGTGGGAATAGATTTAAATTTCGAACAGATGCCGGTGCTCCCCCTTTGCATTTATTGTAGAAGAAGATTGTAGAAAATAATAGCGTCAGGGGCAACTGTTGTTTACTCATGCCCCTACTTACGGGACGCTATAGTACCTGGGACTGGATTTTACATGGAATAGGCTTGCCTAGCGCATATACCATCCTGACAGCTTATCCGGCCTATTCCACCGAAAAGACGCTTAGAAAAAATATGACACTCCATCATTATTTATCGAGACTAAATGTAAAATGCTGTACCATATGCACTGGATGATATAAAGTATTAATATACTACACTTAAGGAAATTCACAAAATTCTTATATTGTCCTTTGATTTGTTTCATAATAACAGCTTTAAATAAAACTAAGTGGCCGCGCGACCTTACGTTAGATTTTCTCACTCTATCTGTGACGTACCGGTAACTGACGGTCGCCGCTTTCCAGAAAACCTAGGCATTACTCCCTTGTAGTTAAGTAATTGTGAGTGTAAGTGCTGCAAAGTAAATTAGAGCATATTCTTCAGTGTGGCAGAAAATGAGCGCTTGAAGCTTACAAAATGGCGCGACTTTTCACTGCTTCTTTTTTAATTGTTCACAAGATTTGAAAATACTTGACGGATTTTTTCAAGTCTTGTGGCAACCTCAAGAAAATCAACCACAAATTACAATTACACACAAACAACAACAGCAGGGGTATTCTTCTTACTAGAAATCACTTCTTTTTCTTATCGTGTCACTGATTCTTTCGAACCAAGTGTGGTGAAAGGATTTTAAGTGCGCCTCAATGAGGCTCCTTTCGTACATTTGACACATATTTTCGAACTTTTTAGGTTCTACGGTTTCCCCACGATGTTTTCCTTTACCGTTTGAGAGCACTGCACTGGCACTGGCACTGGTTAGAAATCACTGAAACTTTAACATAATCACGTGACCAAGCCCAGAAGAACAGACAAGAAACTTGCAGCAGTCTACAGTTTTTCTATGATTCTCATCACAAAGTCTGCCCTTTTGCCAGCCATGGCATAAAAAAAGGAGTTATTAGCCTGTATGGTTTTTTTTTATGTAACTGATGGTAGGTGGTAACCATCGCCTATAACATAGCAATGCCTCGTAGGTCACGAACATCAGGAACGTGCCCTACGATGCACTGTCCTGCGTCCATCAACTGGAGGCATACAGATATTCAGCCTCACGTGCCAGTAATTACACCGGCACCCACACCCTTCAAACCGAAACACAGCAATGCTGCTTCACGACAGAAATAGGCATGGTGGTAGTACTTCCCCGGACGAGCCCTTCACAAAGAGCTCTACTACTACTAAAAAATAATGCTCCAGTGGAAGCCCACCAGATGGACCGACGACATTGTTAAGATCGCGGGAAGTCAATGGATGGAAAGGGCTCAGAATCGTTTTTCCTGGAAATGTGTAGAGGAGTTAGCCTAGCAGTGGACTTCTTCAGGCTGATAATGATTATGATGATGGTCCAGTGTGGTTTATTTCAGGAACAAGCAGTTTAATCAATTGAATCAGACAATACATAGGAACAATTAGACATAATGCAGCACCTGGTTCACTAACAAATTAGCTGGCATATGGCAATGGCGGCAAGTGGATGACAGAGTGCCTTAATGATATAATTTGATCATGCGTGTGAAGGCTTGATGTAGTTAGAGGCTTCTAAGAAAGAGCACAGAGCATATATGATACAGGTTAAAAATAATATCTATGGTGCTTCCTGTCACGTGAGAACTTCAAAATGAAAATCTTAAGCTCAAACTCAAACTCAAACTCAGCTTCAGATAGCGATCAGTGAAACGCTGTCAAATTAGACAGCGTTTCTCTGATCGCCGACGCCAGCGACCTAGGTGTGCGCAGACCTTTAAATCAATATTTTTTATAGCGCTTTTATTAGCTTCACCTGTATGTATGTATGTATGTAACCGACCTCTTTGAGCTCGATTTTGTCCTACTTTGAACGATCAGATTTGATTCAAACTTTGCACACCTGTCAAAGGTCGATGACAATGCAATAATATGAAAAAAAAAATGAAAAAAAACTAAAAAGTAAAAAAAAAATGTAGTTTAAAAAACTAAAAAAAACGTTTTATAACTAATTGAACTAAAAAGTTAATAAAAATGAAACTGTAATAATCAATTGAAAAATTTATATTATTGTCAAAAAAAGCGTTTTTTTAGTTTTTTTAACTATAATCTTATTTGTCAATTAAACATAATCGCGCAATAAATATTATATTTCTGATTAAAACATAATATAGTTTTGCATCTTAAACCCAAGCGCTGTTAAAACTTGGTTGAACGCTCGTAAATGTCATCGTGTCAAAACGGAGTCGTGTCCACTAAAGCCTTGCGCATATCCAAGCGATCTGCGATGGCGACCAGTGAAATACTGTCAAATATTGTCTGACGTATACTAAATATTGTCTGACGTATACCTACTTACGAGTATGTCAAATAAATATATTGTCTTTCCTTTTTTTTTAATATGTCAGTGATATCTGGAAGCGTTTCACTGATCGCCATCGCCATCGCCAAGATGTGCAAAGGTCTTAAATTCCCAGCAAACTAAACATAAATTCGGACAGAAGTTGACAGATGAAAGCGGTTTTGGTAAAGACGTGACGTCATTAAACTCGGAATCCTTGTCTGATTGGTGGTTCGCTAAATATAGCAGATAATATTTAATTATATTGAAAATTTCGCGACAAATTTACAGATTCAGACAGTTATTTGATAAAATTAAAGGGATAATGTTGAAACGATCAAGAAATCTTTAAGTTAATTTTAATGATTTTATCTTTTTATTCTGTAGTTCTGTATTTGCACTGTACTGTACTCGTACTAATGTTTAACAACACTTACAAACAAAATATTCATTAAATTAATATTATATTATAATTTTGTTAATAAAATAACAAAATACTTTATATACGGATTTTTATTGTCGCTTGAGTTGCGAGTTGATTACATGAAAAAATGGAAGAGAGTGAGTGAGTGAAACAGAACAATTACCATACCTCAATTCTACAGACTAAATAAACTAGCGAATGAATTTATTTGTTTTATACAAAATTCCCCCCACACATAGGCAGGTATCCTAACAAACCTTAAAAGAAAATACAAATACTACCCATTACTATCTTAAAACTAATCATAGATAGGCAGTACAGCTACCTTATTAATGGCTCTAGTGTGCCGCAACCCTGTCTTGGTAATGACCTCGACTGACCTCACCATGTCATCTGACTTGCTTTTGAAAACTTTGGTCACTCTAGCTAGGGGCCATTGCAAGGGAGGTACATTTAAACCTATCAGCAGTACCAGCGCACCTTCCATAACATTGTTAGATTTTTTTATCCACTTAGGTCGACTTAACATCTGTGATAAGTAGGTTTTGTGCCATACAAGCCAAAAGTCTTGCTGCAACTTTGTACATTTTTTCCAAAAACTTAAGTAATTTACGTTAACTGTTACAGATATCTCAGGCTCGGGAACCGCTGTCAGTGACTGATTTATTAAAAAATGGCCTGGCGTTAAATATGTAAAATCCGCTACATCATTATTCATAGGAGTTATCGGCCTTGAATTTAAAATTCCCTCCACCTGTATCATGATGGTATTGAATTGTTCATAAGTAAATAATAGCCCCCCAATGATTCTCTTGAAATGGTACTTGGCGGACTTTACCGCAGCTTCCCACAGTCCCCCCCAAGTTGGTGAGTAGCTGGGAATAAATTTAAAATCAATCCCCTTAATATTACAATATTCTGAAACAGCATTCTGATGAGCCTGAGATTTACATAAAACATAAAGTTCCTTCAATTGATTGTTTGCGCCTTTGAATGTGGATGCATTGTCACAATAAATTGTTTGAGGTAAACCTCTTCTGGACTGAAACCTTTTTAATGCAGCCAAAAAACATTCAGTTGTTAAATCGGATACCAACTCTAGATGTATACATTTAGTGACAAAGCATACAAAAACACAAACATATCCCTTGGATATTACAGACCTTCTTAAACTAGATTGCTTAATGCTAAAAGGCCCACAATAATCTATACCTACTTTATTAAAAACTCTATCCTGCACAACCCTATCTTGTGGCAGTGAGGCCATCAGTTGTTGCGCATTTTGTGCCCTATATCTAAAACATGGAACACACTTATTTATAATACTTTTAACAAGAGTTGTTGCGCTAATTATGTAGTATTTTTGGCTTAGATTGGACAGTGTCAGCCTTAGCCCTCCATGCATTAAAGCACAATGCTCATTTCGAATGACTAACCTTGTGAAATTACAATCTTTTGGCAATATTTTAGGATGTTTTTGTTCAAAGGATATGTTGGCATTGTCCAATCTGCCGCCCACACGCAATATTCCTTCCTTATCTAAGAAAGGACACAATTTTCTTAAATTAGACTTAACAATCAGATCCTTTTTAATCATTGAAATCTCTTCAGCAAAATGTAAAGATTGTACATTTTTAATTATAGCTAGCATTGATTGCCTATATTCATCTACATTCAGTGTTTTTGATAGCACACGATCCTCTTTCTTGGCCTTACAATTTTTAATGAACCGTAGCATGTAACATACCACACGTTGAATTTTCAACAATGATGAAAACTTGGATGTCGGTATAACCTCATCAATTACATTACAATTTACTGATTGTTCATTTCTATCATCAAATATACTAGTTATTTCCTTGTTACCAAAGGGAGTTACAGTAAAATTGAAGTTTTTTAATTCTGGAGGACCGTGCCACCACAGAATGTCTGAATCAAGCTCAGACGGAGCTAAACCTCTTGATAAACAATCTGCTGGGTTGCAAGATCCACTAACATGGCTCCAAATGCAATCCTTTGTCAACTCACTGACTGCCATGGCTCTGTTTTTTACATAGATGTCTTTGGTGGGTGGGTTTTGCAACCAGCAAAGTGCAATCTGAGAATCACTTAGCATAGCCCTATTTCTAAATGAATAATTAGTCATTATACAACTAATTTTGGCATACAATTTTGCAAGAAGCAAACATGCATTTAATTCTAACCTAGGTATTGTTTGCTTTGTTTTTAGTGGTGCAATTCTTGACTTGCTGCAAAGTAAATTGACAGTAACATTGTTGCCATGAAAGGCTCTTACATATAAACATGCACCATAGGCGATGCTAGAAGCATCACAGTAGCCAATTATCTCTACATAATCAGCATTATCCATAGCTAAGCTACGTTTTACATATATAGGTTTCATAGACATTAAATCATGAAAAAATGATCTCCAAGGCAATAATAGGTCCTCAGGGAGGGAAGTATCCCAATCTAAGTTTTGCCGCCATACCTTTTGCATAAATTCCTTAGCGCGTGTTACTATAGGGCCTGCCAATCCCAAAGGGTCAAAGAAAGTACCAATGAAGCTTAAAACAGTACGCTTTGTCCATACCTTAGCCAGCTGGCCACAAGGCTGCGAAATAATGAATTGATCTGAGTTGATATCAAGTAGGAGTCCTAAAGCCCCGATGGTAAACCCAGCATTGTTCAGGTCTATCTCGTTAAAGTGTTGTTCGCTGGATGGAATCTCTGCCAGAATATCTGGATGACTGGCGCACCATTTGTGAAGCTCAAAACTACCCAGGGCGGTGAGATTAATCAGTTCCCTGCAGACTAACTTAGCCTGCTCTATAGTAGAAGCTCCGAATAGGCAATCGTCGATGTATGAGTTGTTGCGCAGCACTGCAGAGGCCAGGGGGTACTGCTCTCCGTAACGGCGGGCCAATTCAACCAGGCACCGCGTAGCCAAGAAGCTCGAACTGGTAACCCCATAGGTGACGGTCTGCAGCTGAAAACACAACAAAGGATCGTTAAGATTTTCCTTCCACAATATTGATTGTAGGTGAGCATGGTCAGGATTTAGCGTTACTTGTTCGTACATGCGTTTTATATCTGTTAACATAACATACTTGTGTGTACGGAACGAAATTAATATTTCAAAAAGTTCCCTTTGAACCACTGGCCCTGCATGTAAAATATCATTCAGACTTTTGTTTGATGTGGTCTTAGCGCTTGCATCAAAAACCACCCTGAGTTTAGTGGTGGTACTGCGTTCCTTGATTACAGCATGGTGGGGCAAGAAATAACAAGACTCTAAAGGTATTCCAAGCTGAAATAATTCGACCTTCTTAGCATGACCTGTCTTTACATATTCATCAATGAATTTAATGTACCTACTTTTTAAACTTTGATTCTTAGAAAACTTTTTGCACAAAACATTTAGTCGCTGCAGTGCTACATTGAAGGAGTCTCCTAGGTTAACTTCATTTATTGGAACTTTCAGAGGCAGACTCACTTGAAATCTATTGTCATTTAATTGGACAGTGTTTTGGAAATTTGTTTCACAAAACTCTTGACTGTCATGAACGCCTTCACTTTTTATTTCAGGAGTATGTTGCTCCTCCCAAAATCTTTGAAGGATGGAATCAATTTTGTCTTCCTTCATTGTAGCATGCAGCACCACACCTTCATTTGAAATATTTTGCGAAGAAAGACAAAAATTGTCTTTGTATAACTTGCCAGATACTATGTAGCCAAACTTGGTTGCCAACAAAAATATGTTATTCTTGGATAAACTGATTTTGCCTGCTAATATGATTTCGAACAGGATGTCAGAAGATATAAGAAATGATATCTCTCCAGGAATATTGAACTCGTTGTCAGCTAACATGACTGAATCTGGTAATTTAATGCCACTTATATCAAACTTTGTCTGTGGCAGATAGGTTGTTATATTGTCTACCACAGAAAACAGTGCATTGCAACTGAAGTTAGTGTGCATTGAATACATGGATAGATTGACCGCCTTGGCAACAGGTTTCTGTATTTGGCCAAGGGCGGTGACACTCACATTGTAATTGAATGTTGTTACACCTAATTTGTTAATGAGGTTTTTGTTTATAAGTGAGACCTGACTGCCACTGTCAACCAAGCCCCTTGCTATGACATAGGATCCATTGGCTGCCCTAAAATTGACCTTAATGGTAGGCAGCAAAACCATGCCTTGAGACACTGCTTTGTTTGTGGATTTTGTCAAGTTGCAGACACCTTCCTCTAAGTGCAACAATGAATTATGTTCTTTACTTTTACATACTGAGCATTTAAAATGAAAATTACATTTTTTAGTGTGCGCATTGAGGCAAATCTTACACAGGTTTTCCTTGTCCACAAAGATTATTCGATCTTGAGCACTCAGTGCTTGAAACTCCTTGCAGGAAAACACTTTATGGGCAGTATCCTTGCAATATTTGCACACACTTATTTTTTTATCGCAAGCGTTAGTCAGATTTACTAATCTACTGTTAACATGATTATTGTAATTATGATTTTTTATTGAAGTAGACTTACCAGTGGATACTTGTGATTCCTCAAAGCTCATTGCTCTTCTCTCCATGTAGTTCAAAAAATCCTCTAGTGTTGGGAGCTTTGAGGTGTTGCGTTCGGCATGGTATTCCCTGGAAGTACTTAAATCTAATTTTCTCAACAAAATGGGAATGAGAATTCTGTCCCAATGCTGAGTTTGTTCCCCAAGATTTTTAAGAGCTCCTAAATGCTGTCTAGCTATGGACACTAAATGCCTAAGTTCGATTGCAGTTCCCTTTGAGATTGGTTGGCAGTCTAACAATGCGTTAACATGATGCGTTATTAGAAGGCACTTATTGTCATATCTCTTACTTAATAACTCTAATGCAGGGGCGTATGAATCATCTCGTAAAGGGAGGCCTTCAATTAATATTAAGGGGTCACCTCTTAGGTATTTACGCAGGTAGCAAAGCTTTTGGATGGGAGTTAAACTTTCTTCTCGGTCCACAATCGCCTTGAAGATGTTCATGAAGGGTGTATATCCTGTGACGTCCTTTCCATCGAAGCAGGTGATGTCCAGTTGCGGCAGCTTGTTGCGGGGAGTGACTACCTGTGGACTTATCTTTTCCTTCTCTGGTGAAGCAGCTCTAGCCGACGCAGCTATCATCCGCAGTTTCGCCATCACTCCATAATACCGTTCTTCCACCTCGCCATCGCACTCTTCGTCGCCCGTGGCTATCATTAAGTCCGTAATCCATTCCTTGTAGGATTCCAATCCTTTTTGCAGCTCCTCGATCCTTAGTTTTACACCTTCTGTATCAATAAGCACTTGGCCCTCTTGCTCGAGGGCAAATTTGGCGGCACGCGACATTCTTCCCTTAAATTGCCCTATGTGCATTCTTAGCCTCCGCATCGTCGCGTCGTCCACAGCGCCGCTAACGGGGGTAACCACAGCAGGGAGCATGAACGCTTTCTATAAGCACGCCAAATTATTTTGCTTGACGCTTCCACTGTTCCGCGATTTGTTTTCGATGAAAATATTATTCTGCCTGAGATTTGTTTGCTGGCTTGTTCGACTTGTTTTGATTGATTTGTTGACGGATTCTTGTCCAATGTGACAGACACAAAGAGAATTTGACGGGAAGTCAATCTTTTGTTCACTTGACCGACCGGAAACTGGAACATTCAATGGAGGGAGCACGATAATGACGCTTTGTCTTCCTTCTCGCTCGCTCCACGGCAAAAATGGATGCCTGCACCACGCGCCCGGCCTGCACCACGCAGAATCGAAGAACAATATTTGCGATAATACGATCGCCCACGCACTGATAACGATGGAGCACGTTCCTTGATTCGTTATAAATAGTTTCGGCACCAATTTTGTTAATAAAATAACAAAATACTTTATATACGGATTTTTATTGTCGCTTGAGTTGCGAGTTGATTACATGAAAAAATGGAAGAGAGTGAGTGAGTGAAACAGAACAATTACCATACCTCAATTCTACAGACTAAATAAACTAGCGAATGAATTTATTTGTTTTATACAAATTTTAATTAGTTATTTTAACACAGGTTCTCTTGTAACTAAGACAATTTTATGCATAAGTAAATAGACTAACTAAATAAAAACAGTAAGGATAAGAACTCCTAAACACAGAATAATAACCTCATTTCTAAAAGTCCCTAAAAATAATGGGATCTCACAATCTAAATATGAGATCAAATCTTTTCCTTGGCGTTCCATCTTCTCTACTTTTTGCATCTTGTATTTTTTGCCGTCATGGCATCGTCAGCTTCCTAAGTACCTTGTCATTTTCTACGCTAATGTTTGTTGTTACTTTTTACTTCCTGTTTGTTTGCCACAGAAACGGAAGTTTCAGATTAAATCTCTAAAGGCCTGTGCACATCTAGGCGATCAGCGATGGCAATGGCGATCAGTTTGAGCATAAGTTTTGCATACATCCGCACACACTGGCGTGCGATATTTGATAGCGACACACATAAAAGTCTGCGCACACCTAGGTCGCTGGCGATGGCGATCAGTGAAACGCTGTCAAATATGACAGTGATATTTGACAGCGTTTCACTGATCGCTATCGCCAGCAACCTAGGTGTGCGCAGGCCTTAACGCCTTCGCAGGGATCTAGTTTTTTTATGCAACTTTAATTAAACTTTTTGCTAAAAAACAAAACTTTGTAATATTCGTTTTGATCAAGAACACACTAAAATAACAAAATGTTCCTGAAATCATTTCAAAATAGAACAATATATTTTCTGTAGACCAAGTTTTAAAAATGAGATCACTAAATCAAGACACCACAAAAGTCCGACAATAACTCTGACTACTTGTCATCAATTTCGCAAAAATGTGATCCAATTCCAAATGAACAAATTGGCCTAATTTGTTCACTGCAATCATATTAAACGAAGCTATTTGACAATAGCTGAAATACTGGTCCATTTGATACGACTGTACCACAGTGAGATAGAAAACAGCTGTGTCACTTCACAAGAGTATTTTATTAGCATATTAAAAAAAACTATAGCAAAAAAATACGTCTCAGAAATCGTACGTTTTACCCTCTCATTCAATTCAAAAAAATTCTCAATTTGTAAAAAGACCTGTATACAACCATACTTCAAGCAAAATAAATCATTTCATTTCAGAATGCCTGCCACTTTTTAGCAACTCGCCAAGGTATTCTTGTCACTTTCACTTCACTGTCAACAAATAGAGATAGCAACAGGCTATGGAGGCTGAAAAATGCAAAACAACTTCTCGCTAGCACACTTTGACCTTTTGAAATATATAAAATAAATAAACATATCTATCGAAATTCGTCACAATTCCAGCAAAAAAAATAACACAGGTTTACTACTTATAAGTTTGCCCACGTGCGAAAACCAATTAAGCACTCTTTTATGTGTTGTAATTTTACTTTAGTTTTTTATGTGTAGCGTTATGTTTAAAAAAATATTGTTTTTTAAAGAACGAAAAAAACGTTTATTTGTCACACCTCCAATGTAGAACATTTTAAGTACCTACAAAAAATAAGGACCTCACTTATTAGTAACAAAAACAGAAAACAAAAATAAAATGGAACTAAAATAAAAAGCAGCCAAGTGCGAGTCGGACTCGCCCATGAAGGGTTCCGTAGCACGACGAACTACAAGAACCTTTATATTATGTTACTTGATGTAACATAATAAGGTTCTTGTAGTTCGTCGAAAGGTAAATTGCGGTTTACGGTTTATGACGTATAAAAAAAAAACTACTGACTAGATCTCGTTCAAACCAAAAATCGTTGGAAGTTTACATAGTAATGTACAACATATATTTTTTTTAGTATTATCATTCTCTTACTTTAGAAGTTAGAGGGGGGGGGACCAACTTTTTTCCACTTTGGAAGTGTCTCTCGCGCAAACTATTAAGTTTAGAAAAAAACGATATTAGAAACCTCAACATCATTTTTGAAGACCTATTCATAGATACCCCACACGTATGGGTTCGATGAAAAAAAAATTTTTGAGTTTCAGTTTCAAGTATGGGGACCCCTGAAGTTTATAGTTTTTTTTTTATTTTTATGTTAAATTCTTAATGCGGTTCACAGAATACATCTACTCACCAAGTTTCATCAGTCTAGCTCTTACAGTTTCGGAGAAAAATGGCTGTGACATACGGACGGACGGACAGACAGACAGACAGACAGACAGACAGACAGACAGACATGACGAATCTATAAGGGTTCCGTTTTTGCCATTTGGCTACGGAACCCTAAAAAGGTGCAGAGAAAATGGTCCTCCACATGTGCCGGGTGCGACAAACAGGCCTCGTCTCAGCTCGATGCTGCAAACCATCCAGAGATGGAACACAACGCTGGTTTTCAGACGAAACCCGTCGTTTTATCAATCTATCTATAGATAGTGCAATCCACGAAGGCGCGCCCCACTATTCCTCCAAACCGTCTATAGTATATGTGTGCAAGCTTCCGTCAATGTTTGAGTGTTATCGTTACACATTAATTACCTATGAGTGCACACGCACACTACAATGAATAGACTACGGTTCGCGACTGCCGCTTGGAGCAAACTCCCCGCACCCCGCGATCCCCTCAACCGAAAATTGGTGGGGCGCGTCTTCGTGAATTGCACTAAGTACCTGTATATTATTATGCCACGAAACTTGGCTAACAAGCGTCTGGGACTAACCGTAGTGCGTATGGACTGTGTCAGTGATTTCCCCAGCAGCTGTGACTGATGACTGCTCATTGGGTCGATGTCATCTGACAAATTGAGCTATTAAGTTTTAACAATTGCTATGTCTTTACCAGATGGTTCCGTTTTGGTCTTTGTCAAAGGGGAAATAAGAAAAAAGTTGCGCATACCTTTAAAAGGCTTTTAAAAATTTGCTTGCGGAATGTCCAATAAATCCCGCAAGCAAATATTTGAAAATCTATTTAGATAGATAAATTAACTGTTGAGTTTTTGTATAATACAAAATTATATTATGTAGGTTAAACCTATCTACAATATGCCTCAAAGTACAACAATGCTCAACAAAGTTCAAAAAAATGAAACTATGAAGTCAGAAGATAAACAAAAAAATAATAGTTAATTACTAAAAATGCCTTGTAAATTATTGCGAAATCAATTTAAAACTAAATACGGCATTAAATTGATATTACTTTTTAGTTGAACAGTATAGGCCTACCACAAGCTCTGTCTGGTTCTGTCTCTGGCTCTGGTTTTGAGTCTGTGTGAGTGCTTGCCAGTGTATTTTATCGTTTCGACGTAAGATTTATTTAGTCAACACTCACACAGAATCAAAACCAGAGCCAGAGACAGAGCCAGACCAAGCTTGTAGTGTGGCCTACAGTTCACAAATACTATCAGCCCTCAAAATAATATTAAATACTTAATGTTCTCTCTTTTTTCGTGTAAGCCAACGCACGCTACACAAAACCAACGAAAACTTCGCGACACCCCAGCGTCCTGAAAAATATTCCGCTGAAAAATTCCCAAGTTTTCATTTCCATTCTCTAAGATTAACCAGCGGAGTTTCTTAAAGCATTATTTTCCTTACAATAAACTGCAGCATTCGCCATCAAAGAGCAGTTATTACCCACTTTTTACTAGTACTCATTATGTTGCTCCTCCAGCGAAGCCTTCGTTTTTGGAACGCAGCGACCGTCATTTTACGGACGTAAGGATTATTCTCAAAACATGGTTTAAGCTTTGTCACCCTGTACCTATACCCTGTTTGTATTTAATGTTATAGTTTGTTTTTTCTGTGTTTGTGTTCATTCAATAAACTTTTTTCATTTCATTTCCTTGCGCACATCTAGATCGCCTGCCATGGTGATCAGTGTCGCTGTCATAGTTCGTGGATGTGGATGTATCGTCATCGCCATTGCAGATCGCCTAAATGTGTGCAAGATTTTATTAAGTTTTCATAGTTCATTTAAAATAAAACTACCGGAAACTTACATGACTTCGTTCTAAGCTTAGTATGAAAAAAAAACGTTTAGAACACCTGCCTTGAACCTTTCTTTAAGCGCCATCTGTACCAAAATTCAGTCCAGGCTTTAGTTTAACAAACTAATTTGAGGCTGTATGTTTACCAAACGATCTCAAAGAATAATAATAAATCTATTATTAATATTACATAGCTGAAGAGTTTGATTGCTTGTATGGTCGAAAGCGCTAATCTCGGATTCTGCTGGTCCGAATTGAATTTTATTTTTGTGTTGGATAGTCCATTTATCGAGGAAGGCAATAGGCTATATAACATCTCGCTACGACTACTAGGAACAGCATCTATGCAAAATGTTGCTAAAATCTATGTCTATCACGTAAGAACTTTTCTATAAATTCTAGATTTTGTCAAAGTGTTCTAGAATGTAATGCTCCTAAACGTTCTAGAATATTTTTTTACATTGCCGGCAACGCTGGGCTTTGCTGCTAGTAATAAACATAATATTAGAATGCCTACCATGCATAAGAATTACTGAAAGAGCGAAACGCATTGGCGGAAGCCGCAGCTTAACAAATCGAGCAAAAAAGCAACTGTTTTAATAAGGATCTTGTGTAAACTAACAACTAGAGCTGTTAAGGCGACGCAAATCGTTTTAGTTTTATATTCTTACTTTGCAATTCTTTTATAACTCCCTTATAACCTAATGACTACAAACTGATCCGATTAATACCAGGCGAAAAATCCCCAAGACATTGAAGTCGGCACAACAGGTTTTCATTCTCCACTCTCCTCAATAAGCCGTCTATTTCAGCAGTCATTCCTTTGTTACTTATGTCATCCTTCACGCAATCCATCTATCTTTTCTTTACCTACCAACCTCTTCTTTACTACTCAACCCAACTACTCTATACCCAATCACATTATTATCTAGCACTCTTCTTTAGTGAAATTACCACTAATACCACGAGTAAGTACTTATATAATAATAATTAATAATAAAGTCGAAGAGTACCTGTATGTAGAACAAGCAGGTTTTCGCAGAAGCTACAGCACAATTGACCACATACACACAATGGAACAAATAATTGAAAAATATCAAGAATTCCGAAAGCCATTATATCTTACTTTCATTGATTTTAAAAAAGCGTTCGATTCTATTGACCATTCAGCCATATGGAGCGCTTTAAAAGAAGCAAAGGTGAACGACGCATACATAGGCATCATAAAGAATATTTACAGTAATTGCAAAAGCAGAGTTAAACTGGAATCAACAGGGAAGTTTATTAAAATAGGATGAGGAGTAAGGCAAGGCGACCCGTTTTCGACGACTCTATTTATAACCGTGCTTCACTCAATTATTAAAGAACTCCCTTGGGAAAATCAAGGAATAAAGATCGAAGGAAATAACCTGAAATATCTAGCTTTTGCAGATGATATAGTTTTACTAGCGGAGGATGGACAAAAAATGCAGTATATGCTGACAACCCTACATAATGCCAGCAAAAAAAGAGGGCTAGAAATGAATTTACAAAAAACACAATCAATGACGAACAGCACACAGAAAATTTTACATATAGAAGGTACACAACTAGAATTCGTTCAAGAATACATATATTTGGGAAAACAAGTTTCTTTCAAGACCACTAACAATATTGAAGAAATAGAAAGAAGGATAGCAAAAACTTGGAAGAAATTCTGGAGCATGAAAGAAGTTTTAAAAGGATCACTACCCATAAGACTAAAAAAAAGAGTAGTGGACGCCTGCCTGCTTCCCACACTGACATACGGCAGCCAGACATGGACATACACAAAAGAAGTTAAAAATAAAATCGCAAAATGCCAAAGAGCCATGGAAAGAAGCATAATGAAAGTAAGATTAATCGATAAGGTACGCCATAAAGAAATAAGAACCAAAACCAAATTTATCGATGCCCTAGAGCATGCGCTAAAAATGAAGTGGCAGTGGGCGGGACACATAGCCAGAATGCACAAGGAAAGATGGGCCACTATAGTCACAACCTGGAAAGGACCAAAGGGAAAAAGAAGAATAGGTAGACCACTAACTAGATGGACTGACGAATTAAGGAGATTTCTCAAACAACAAGACTGGACTGAAACAGCAATGGACCGCAACCGCTGGAAAGAACTGGAGGAGGCCTTTACCCGAGAGGGGTCCTAACGAATAAATAGAGTAAAATAATAAACACACTATAAAATATGCATGAAAGAAATGAATATAAACTATTAATGAAAGAATACAAATTTAAAACAAATTTAACTTATGTTAATAAAAAATAATAAATACATATACTATAAAATGTGCATGAAATAAATAAACTATTAATAATAGGATAAAAATTTAAAATGTGAATATACAATTTAATTAGAAATGCATGAAAAAGTGAACTATATTTATGTGAATATTGTAAAATTTGGAATAAAAAGGCTTTTTTATTTTTATTTTTATTTTTATTTTATTATTTTTTTAATTAATAATAATAATAATTTAGCCTTTTATTTCCAAAATCTCTTAATGTTAGGTTTTACAGTTTGTGTGTTAGTAGAGTGTTAGTGTTTATTTTTATCCTAGTTGTTAGTTTAAATGTTAGTTTTCTTAAATCTATGAGAAGTGGACCCCTTTTTGGGTAAAGGCCACCTCCATCTTCTTCCACTGTTCTCGGTCCATTCCTGTGGACATCCTGTCTTTCCCAGCAATTTGGATTATGTCATGACAACATGACAAGTAAGTATACTTATTGTCAATTACTACATAAAAAGATTTGCGTCCTCTTAATGACGCTAGCACTTTTAAAATATCTTCAAGAAAGGCGTGAATTAGCTCTTCTATTTAAAATGCTGGGTGGGCGACGAAAAACTAAGTTTCACTGGAAAATGCGTTTTTTTAACGAGGAAATGAAGAAACTGGATAAGAGTATAAATAAGAATTGGTAGTTATAGTTACTGCTACCACGTGTCACGGTAGCTCTCTTTTCAGATTCGTTCTAGGTATGTCCTAAAAGGGTTGTCAAAAAAAGTCCACGTCAAAGTCAAGTCAAATTATGTCTTTATTCAATCAAGGATCACTTTGAAACGACTTAAAGCTAGGTGAGTCTAGGTGTCATGGGCATGCATCATTTTTATTACTTCTGCATGTCAAACTTGAACGAAGCCCAGCAGTGGGCGAAACTGGGATAAATCTATTTTCACTGTATTTTAAAAGCAATAATATTAGTTAACATTGCTCTGTGTTCTGTGGTGAAATTACTGGCACGTGAGGCTGGGTATGCCTCAAGTTTATGGACGCAGGGTATCAGTGCATCGCAGGACACGTCTTTGACGTGTGTGACCTACAAGATAATGCTTTGCTACAGGCGTTATTGCTAAACATCAGGTGGGCCATATCAGCTTTTCATACAATCGTCGACCTTGAAATGAAATATACCTACATATTTTTTATCAAGAGTATAATTTTTTATTTTAGCTAATATTTATTTATCAGACAACTTTGTGGTCCATTTGTGTTAGTAAAACTTACAGGTATACGTAGAAATGCAGTTAGCAATCTCTTCCAGACAATATCAAACGTATTTTTATTCGAAGTTTAAAATTAGTTAAAAGTTAGTAAGTAAAAGTTTCAGTTTCAAAACCTACAAGCCGCACGAGCTTCAAAGTTAAGATTTTTCGGAGAAGATATGATATAGTAATATAATATTGTGGACAATATACACACAACAATCTAGCCCAAAATTAAGGAGAGCTTTTACTATGGGAACCAGTAGGCCAACCTGTTGACTAAATAAATCCTACGTCAATACGTCACACACACAGTATTATGCACTAGTGAGCACTCACACAGACTCAAAACCAGAACCAGAGACAGAGCCAGACAGAGCTCATGGTAGGCCCTCCCATAGCTGATAGATGTAACCAGCTATATGTAATACTTAAATACCTTTTTTTTTGTTAATATATAAGTACTTAGGTATATGCATATTTTTTTGTCAATCTATACATAGTTACTTAAAATACAATATAACACCCAGACAGAGAACAAACATCTGTGTACCACAGATATATTTGTTCACAGTGGAGATCGAACCCACGACCTACGGCACAGAAGGCAGAGCTACTACCAACAGAGCTGAGAGGCCAGGCGGAACTGAAAAAAAGTAATTAATTTTCTTTAATTATAAAGAAATAACTTTCTTCCCATCCAATTTACTTTTCTTCAGGGTTTCAGCACTAAACTTTTCAGTTTACAGATTCGATCGGCTAAGTTTCGTATTGGTTCAAAAGTTTTTCAATTAAACTAATATTGGTGAGGTAATATTCCCTCCGGCAATCTGCAGATTATCTATTGTGTATATTGAGTCGATAATGCGAAAAGTTTTGCTATCTACATAATCAATTCGTTTGTTTTGTTAATAATGTCGGAAAGTTTAATTTCTTTGCTCAAAATGATTCACATCACACTCAATTTTCATAATACATGATGAAATATTATTTTAGTTGGGTATCAGGTTTATCTATACTAGTTTATACTAATATTATAAAGAGGATAGATTTGTATTTTTGACGTGACAACTTATAACTCGATGGAGCCGGCTGCACGCACGAAAAAACATGACTCATGCGGCGTTACCTCGCTCTGAGGCGTTCCATTTAAGGCTTGAAGGGCAAGCGAGAGCGCGGAACGAGTGACAAAGAGGCAAAATCGGCCTCCGCATTCATCAGCGTTCGACATCTGTCTCTCTCCTACTTGAGTGAGCGATGCGTCCGCGTGGACAGCTGTATGACGTTGTCACGTTCAACTATCGTCAGTAAACCGACTTTACAGACAACCGATTTTTTTTGTGTGTATGTTTGTAATTAATAAAATCAAAAACTACTCTGCCGATTTCAAAAATTCTTTCACCATTAGAAAGCTACATTCATCTTGAGTAACATAAGCTATATTTGTGTGTTTATAAAATAATTGTCCACCCGTGTAAAGCCGGGACAGGCCGCTAGTCGTTACTAAAGTGCTATCCCATCCCGTCCGTTTCACGTTAAGCTTTCGCTATCAATTATATCACGCTATCAAATATCACACTGTCAAATTCACTAGCAATGTGTGCGGAAACCCCTATTCTGAAACCGATTGCCATAGTTACCACTATAGCGGGGCGCCTGCCATTTTACACATAGCATGACGCAGCGACGGAACAATTGACGTAAAATAAAAGGAATCGTCATTGCTTGATAAAACTTGTACTGACCAGTTCATAATTGCACTTTATAAATAAATATAAATAAAACCAAAAAATCTTGTTTAAAAACGAGTATGAGAACGATTAGATGTGTGCAGGATTTTTTTTCTAAGTTCATAACTCGGTTACAAACTAATAAAAGTGTAGTCTTACATTATTCATATTTCGTAACCGAGTTACGAAGCAAGAATGTATTTTTGCTGCAATGTCAAAGCATTGTGCATTTTTTAAATTATTCGAACTACAGTAGGCAAAAAATATTGCATTTCCGCTAATTTCGGCTTCTTGTGGCGTAGTGTGCGTCAGAAAGAGATGTGCAACATTTATTGCCTACAGCCGTACATAATATTATGATGTTTTAGCAAGAGTGTGTTTAAAATAGACAATAAAATTATAAGTTTAAAAAACTAGAGAAACCGATTTCATTGCCAAACGGCTAAACCAATTTTAATGAAATATGTTTGGGACAATCTGGACGTAAGAATAATCTTCCAAATAAGAAAATAATTTTCTAAATCGGCTCATAAATGACGGAGGCATGCAGTTACAAACTATAAAAAATTATTTAAAAAAAAATGGGAACACAGATTTTAATAAAATTAAAATGGGACCAATCTGGAAGCGGTACCTTTCAGATAAAAAAAATAATTTAGGTAACAAACATAAAAAAAATAGAACCGAATTAAGAACCTCCTCCTCTTTGATTGGAAGTCGGTTAAAAATAAAGTACAAGATGTACCAGGCAGGCGGTGCAGAAAGTTAAGCCATTATGTTTTACAAGGCGTAGCGTGGCTGATGTATTGCACTCCGAAATTGAGGTATTTCGCAGAGTTGAACATTTCAAGGTTTTTAAGTGCACGGGTGCAACGAATGGCCTTGAATAATAACAATATTTCTTTATCTTTTTTATATATCTTATTTTACGTGCTGTACCCGAAGTCGGAGTTTTGCTAACACATTTCGTCTACCAAATGTTGTTTTCGTGTCTCTTTTGCATTGAAAATTGATGAGACAGCAACTCGTTTCGATCTACGTATGTATTTTTGCTGTCTCATCTCTACTCCATACAATAGAGAGAGACAAATAGGCGAAACGAAAACCACATTTCGTAAACGAAATGTTGTAAATGAAGTGAGACTTGCGCTTCTGATGTAACTTATGCTACTAATTTCACTGGCACCCATACCCTTAAAAGTTTAAGTTCATGTTGGTAGTCCCTGAACGAGCTCTACAGTTAAGCCAACTAAGTCAAAAAAGCCAAGCTCTCGCTAATAGCTTTCTCTGTTACTTACTCTTCTTCTTCTTCTTGACTTTATTCCCATTTTATGTGAGGTCAGCGCAATGTCTTCCTCCTCCATTCCTCTCTGTTACATACTAAGGAGACAAATAAAAGAAACCAAGTCTAAATTATAGTTAATTTTTTGGTTTCAAAGCCCACGAAATGTAAAAAATAAAAAATACTGCGACGGGTTAGCACAGGTGACGTAATAGTTTTACAATGACGTCATGTGGTGAGTGATCGATCACTATATCCGTTCAGCCGTTGTTTTTATTGATGCACTATAAATAATGATGAATGGTTACCACAGACTTAGATTGAACTGATACAATAGAAACTGTTATAAAAAAGCAGCCAAGTGCGAGTCGGACTTGCCCATGAAGGGTTCCGTAGCACGACGAACTACAAGAACCTTTATATTATGTTACTTGATGTAACATAATAAGGTTCTTGTAGTTCGTCGAAAGGTAAATAACGGTTTACGGTTTATGACGTGTAAAAAAAAACTACTGACTAGATCTCGTTCAAACCAAATATCGTTGGAAGTTTGCATAGTAATGCACAACATATATTTTGTTAGTATTATCATTCTCTTACTTTAGAAGTTAGAGGGGGGGGGACCAACTATTTTCCACTTTGGAAGTGTCTCTCGCGCAAACTATTCAGTTTAGAAAAAAACGATATTAGAAACCTCAACATCATTTTTGAAGACCTATTCATAGATACCCCAACACGTATGGGTTCGATGAAAAAAAAATTTTTGAGTTTCAGTTTCAAGTATGGGGACCCCCGAAATTTATTGTTTATTTTTTATTTTTATGTAAAAATCTTAATGCGGTTCACAGAATACATCTACTTGCCAAGTTTCATCAGTCTAGCTCTTACGGTTTCGGAGAAAAATGGCTGTGACATACGGACGGACAGACAGACAGACAGACAGACAGACAGACATGACGAATCTATAAGGGTTCCGTTTTTGCCATTTGGCTACGGAACCCTAAAAAGTACAACAAAAAACTAAACTTTTAATTTAAAAGTTAATTTTAAAACCTTTCAAAAGCTCTCGTTGCCTTCATCAACTAGAAAATAAATTATAATTATTAATTTTAACAGCTAAACGGATTTTCTTAAATCATAGCTTGGTACACTCTTGATCAAGTCACTATTCAAATGAAAAAGCTAAATCAAAATTTCATTTCCATTCATCCATCTAGGAGCCATAGGATAGAAACAAAATTAAAAGACATTTTATTCAATTAAAGTACAAGGATTACTTGAAGAAAGCTGGGTGATAGATCTAAATGTCAGTTTCACACGACCTAGCTTTGGCTAGCTAGCTAGCTAGCTTTGTAACAGGCAACAAACTTGATTCTTATGATCTTTTTAACAAAATAAATTATTTTCAAATATGATGCTCCAGTGTACAATCACACACGATTTAAACTTATTTCTTCTTTTATAAACGGAGATTAAAATTTAAAAAAAAAACATAATCTTCCTGTCCTTACCCCACGCTAAGTGGAGACGGCACAACAGGTTTTCTTCCTCCACTCACCTCTAACATCTCAGTGCTCACTCCGTTTCTTGCTCACGTCATCTTTGACACAGTCCATCCATCTTTTTTTAGTTCTTCTATAACCACCATCCATATCCAACACTTTCCTCAAAATTAAGAGTAATTGATGATTCGTAACTCTAACTAAACCCTGTTTAACACGAATTTTAAATTAAAACAAGACAGTTGTCAGCTCATCAATCTCTGTAAGCGGAGACTCACCGGGGACTCGGGACTTCAGTTACAAGTTTAGAATTAATTGCAACTCCAATCCAGTACAAGAAATAAACTAACTTAGAAAGGTTTTTTTTTCGAATGAACTAAATATTGGTGATCGTCTGACGATTCTTACAGCGCTACAAGACAATAGAGAGAAAGGAAACCTTACAAAAAAATATAATTTACTACGGCGTAGCAGCTACAGTGCTACGACGTAGCGCTACGATGTAGCTAGTATACAGCCCCTAACCTCGGTAAATAAATTCGCTTCTGTGTCGACCGTCTTAGCTTTCTGGCATTTTATTCTATATTCAGAAAGAGTGTACTAATTCATAATTTTTTTTGTAAATAAATATTATATTATAAAAAGAAAAAAAGAAAAAACGTTTATTTATCACACCTTCAATGGAGAACATTTTATGTACCTACTAAAAATAAGAAATACTCGTACCAGTAGCAAAACCCTGAAAACAAAATAAAATAGAACTAAAAAAGGTACAGAGTAGTTCTTCATGTGCCGAGTGTGACAAACAGGCCTCGTCTTATAGCCCCTTCCCACTGGTGCGTGATATCGCGCACCAGCCCGCACCAGCTCGCACGACACATCATGGGAACGGTCTCGTGCGCCAAGGTCACGAGACCGTTCCCATGGTGTGTCGTGCGAGCTGATCCGTCTCCGTGCGCGATATTATACACCGGTGGGAAGGGGCTATTAGAGTGATAGACGCTGTGACCACACATGAAGCATGTCCTGACACATTTACCATGCTTCGTGTGATTGTGCAATGGTTCACACACAACATCAGGTGGGTTTACATCTCAGAAGAATAGACGCAGTGGGATACTGCATGGGGCACGTCCGTACATAATTTGTGAGATATAATAATTGCTATAAACAGAGATAACCGCTCAAAATCAGGTGGGACATCTGTTATCCAAAAGAAATAATTCCTTTCTATTTGAGTATTGTTCTGAGGCAAATTCTTGAAACTTTAGATCTTGTTTCTAAGCAATTCTAATAAACTGACATGCCTTGCTATTTTATTAAAATACTAGTTTCTTCCTTTGGTTTTGGTCGCTTGCTTCCTGATATAAAGGCTGATTCTTCTCCAGATGATCTATGTATATTTGAGCTAAGTTATAACAAGATCAGTTTACATAATCTACAAATGTATTTAAAACATTTTTTAAACAACTGATAGAACAAGCGTATTGGCCACCTGATCGCCTATAACAAAACATTGCCTCGTAGGTCACGCACGTCAGGAACGTGACTTAAAGTATATTTTGTTCCATGAAACTGTTTTATTATTATGATCAATGGATTTTTGAAATGGTGTTATATAATATTCTAAGTATCTATTTACAAAAAAAATTGTATATTAGTATTATATCAGCTATCTGGTTCCAATAACACAAGCTCTGCTTAATTTGGAGCTAGATAGTGTTGTGTGGACTGTCCGAAATATTTATTTATTCATTTATTTTAACTAACTAACTAACTAGTTGATTTACTTTTTTTTATATTGGTTCCATCCACCTTTTCGATATTTTTAAATTCAATTTTCTATCTTAATGTCTACAAAATATCAAGCATTGGTTTTCCAGTTCGTTTGAAAGCGTCTAATCCTCACCGCAAAGACGCTTCACACAAACAACATCCATCAAGCTGACAATGCAATCGAGGGAACACACAGACTTTTCATTTATAGACTTGGCATACCTATAGAACTAATAAGAATTAGTTTTTTGACATTGAGAGCAATACAATTTTTATAATAAGTATGATGCCTGCCTGAATGTATAATTTGAATGTCCTGCCTTCGTGAAAAACTCCACACACGAGCTCAGACCAAAGTTTATGACGTTAGCAAGAAATCTGCACAGTTGAATTTGGGCTGGCCACGTCTGCCGTATGTCTGACGATCCTTGGGCTAAAACATCTACTGATTTTGGGTGGCCATGCAAGATTTCCACGCGGTAGACAAACACGAAGATGGTGCCACGAGCTAGATGTCCTTCTACCAGACTGGTTCAATCTAGCAATGGACCGGGAAAGCTGGAAAAAGGGTAGGGAGGCTTTTGCCCTGCAGTAGGACAAGGTAGGCTGAAAATAAATAATTACTCAATACTCAATACATTTATTGCTTTACACATCGAGCACTCCGTATATACAATAGGCAAAAGGCCTTCGCTTCGAACTGGATATTTCTTATGATATTCAGTTGTGAGCAAGGTTTTGCTGAAAACAACCAGTCTACAGCTTTTACTACGTCTATGAGACAACCGGACAAATTAAATGGCACAGGTTTTTGCTCCATCAATTTTATTGTATATGACAACAAAAAAACTGTCCTTCGTCGGATTATTGTGGAAAATGTACGATTAAGATATAATTGAATGTTTGAACTAATGGGAAAAGTATTTGATGGTATGAATGGGGTCTAGATTGCGCTATTTGCTTTTTCTTCTAGGCTTAGTCGCGTGGAACTGGCACCTAGACTCACCTAGCTTTAAGACATTTCAAAGTGATCCTTGCGATACTACTGAATAAATACACTTTTTACTTTGACTTTGTTCTTCTGAATATTAGCTTGATCATGTGGTACTAGTATCGTAGTATACTGTGGGTAGATTCCTGAAATACAACTCGTTTCGGCTATTTCAAATAATTTATTGTGAGTTTTTAATTTCTATGGGCTGTTTGATTGACCGTTTTGGTTTTGGGTGAAATTGCATATGAATATGCTTCATTGACTTCACGATTGGTAGTTTTTTTTTTTTACACTTCTAGCTGATAAAACAAGCATATGGCCCACCTGATGATAAGCGGTAACCATCGCCTATAACAATGCATCCATCAACTTGAGGCTTACAGATGTTTCGCCTCACGTGCCAGTAATAAAAACAGTAGGAACCGAGACGTAGTTTGTTGCCTGTTCTTCTACGCTTGGTCGCGTGGAACTGGCACCTAGACTCACCTAGCTATAAGACGTTTCAAAGTGATTTTTGCATCGTAATGAATAAAAAATTATTGAGTTTGAGTTTGAGTTTAATTACACCGGCACCCAATCATGCAATGCATCGATGGTTTTATATTAGATATAAAAAACCATCGAAGCATGCTATTGGTAGATATATATAAACGCGAAGGTACTTAACATACGTGTACGATGAGTGGTCGTTAAGGCGTCCCTCACACGACTCTTAACGCTTCCCTTCGAGCCGGATGTGTGACGCGTTTGTTATGCTCAAGGGCTGTAGGGACACCATTCTGGTTTTATCTGGTTTGAAGAACCTCTTTTGCCCTGAAAAATAGCCTAAAAATATCAATAAGCAGCAGTTACTGAATTAATAGACAAAAAATCAAATCATAAGCAGGTGTTGATTTAAGACATAAAAAAACTACTTTTTTACTTATCTACTACTAGTGGCCGCCCACGGCTTCGCTCGCACGTTCCCGTAACACCCCGTTCCCGTTGCTTTTTCGGGATAAAAAATATCCTATGTCCTTCTCCCGGTTCTAAGCTACCTCCCCACTAATTTTCTGCCAAATCGGTTCCGCCGTTCTTGAGTTATAAATAGTGTAACTAACACGACTTTCTTTTATAAATATAGATTTGTAAACACTGTCTTAGTATAAAAAAAAGCTTAAAGCAGGACAACCATTTCGAGTTTTTCTGGTTTTTTTTTTACAACTAGGTGATGGAACAGGCGATGGTTACCACTTAACATCAGGTGGACCTTATGGTCCACCTGATGTTAAGTGGTAACCATCGCTTATAATAAAGCATTGCTTATAAATGTATTTTGCTATGTCCTGGAAAAAGTACTGGTCCCATAAGGATATATTTAAAAGCAAACTTCCGGTCCACCTCAAAAAGAAATTAATGGACAATACAATCCTCCCTACCTTGTTGTATGGCTGTCAAAGCTGGCCGCTGACAAAAAATATTGTTAAAAAAATTGCCACATTCCAGAGAGCAACAGAAAGGTCTATGCTTGGCCTAAAACTTAAAGATAGAGTCAGGGGCGACACCATTAGAGCCATCACCAAAGTAACCGACGCAGTAAGCATGCTCTGTAAGCTGAAGTGGAAGTGGGCGGGTCACGTGTCCAGAGCACTTGATGGCAGGTGGAGCGAGCGAATCCTGCATTGGTACCCACGAGATACAGCACGCGCACGAGGTCGACCTAAGAAAAGGTGGTGCGACGATGTGGTAGAGGTGGCGGGACCCGCATGGACGCGAGTGGCACAGGACCGCTATGAATGGAAGCGCATGGAGGAGGCCTATACCCAATTTTGGGTGCCCAAAAGGAGTTTTAGTATGTAAGTTTTATAAATGTTTAGCTGTAAAATTAGTAATAAGTACCTACTCCCTTTGGAAATAAATGGCTTATTTATTTATTTATTTATTTATTATTTGGGGCTACCTAATATAGATATTTTTCTTTATTTATTCTCGAAGATAAAAATAAACTCATGAACCTAAATACTCAATGGACAAAAATTCTTGTCATGCTTGCGCATTGTTCTAAAACAATGAAATGATAAAAACTATTCCATACAAGTACTAGTTTTTATACAAAAACAATTGTAAAAACCGAAACAAAGCAGTCTAGACTCACAAAAACGGAACCTGACTTAGCATAAAGTTAGTAGACTAGAAGCAAACGCTGATCTTCCGTCAGAGCCAAGAATAATGCCACGAATAGAACACTAATTATTAGGGCACGTTCACACGAGCGCGATTCGAGCACGATATTAGCCGCGGCGTGACACCGCGCGCGAATCACATAAGCGCTTGCTCCTCAGATTTTTTTTAATTTACAGTTTATGTTTATCGATATCATTCATGTTCTGCTTACGTTAAGCCCGATTGAATATATGTGTTCTTTATGTGAATGACATGTACTGTATATTATAAATATAAATAAATAGATAACTCAAAAAAAGTTTTTATGTATAATATATCATAAAATAGGCACTTACGCGACTCACGCGCGGTGGCACGCGCCGGCTAAAATCGCGCTCGTGTGAACGTGCCTTTATGCTTACTAATATTTATGACTGCTTATGTTTTTTCTACTCATCTTCGTAAAGCCTAGCGCACATCAAGATCACCTGCGATAGCAATCGCTGTCGAATATCGCAAAATCAACATCGTGACAGTGTGTGCAAAACCCTATGCTGAAACTGATCGCCATCGCCATTGATATCGAGGATCACTGCTGATTGCCTCGATTTGCGCAGGGCTTAAGAATACTCATAATTCGGGCTCTGCAATATAGAATAGGCTACTTTTACAAAACAACACGTTTCTACCGAGAAAACAACCAATTTCCACCTATATTTACACAGTAGCAAAAGTCTATAAAAACTTATTATGTCCTATTTTCGGAAGCCAATATTTACAGGGAACAAGTAAACAAAAACGTTATTTTTCTCAAAGAGAGTTGACCGGATGAGCGTTTTTGTCCGCGGATATCACTGCAATATGTTCACCGTAGTAAGGGTCTGCTAAGGCGTGGTTTTAATGAAAGCGAGCAGCGGTTTGTATTAAAAATGAAGCTTCTTGCAAATTCAAATAGAAAACATAGCAGATAGAACAAAATAGATAGATATACAAAAAAAAACTATGACGTTTTGGTCGATTGTAGATTTTTTTTAACTTTCTAGTGGCTTGCGTTTGACCGCAATTTTACCTTCTGCTCCATATGGTTCCATATGGTTATGGCTATGGCTGTCAAATTGTATAGAGGTAGATAGGCTGACCCACACATTCATTTACTTCTTGGGTCTGAATGTGTTGACACTGTTGACACAGTTTTGACAGCCATAACCATAACCATAATGAAGCTCATGGTAGGCCAGCTGGTAAGTGATGATGCGTGATGATGCTAATCACTTTTCTCTTAAAACCATCCAAATTATAAGTGTGACATAATTTGCAATCTCACTGCGCAGTATACGAGTATGTGAGACCGCGACAACTCAACTGTGGAACGTCACTGGGGAAGAACTACTGGTTGCACAGCTATCGGTGGCTAGCCACGTGTCCCCATAAATCGTAAGTCCTTAAATAATGAAAAATTTTGTAAACAGCTTTTCGCTGATCACCGGTGGCTGTGGCTGCCACGACAACGCGACGCATCAGCCAAGCCTAATCGCTCAAACTGTGACCACGCCCTAAAGTGTATGAATACCAAAATGTGTCATATAACAAGCCACGCTTTGTTCTTTTATGTACTACTTAAACTTTATTGTGGGTCCATATTATAATGTTGGAGTAATTTTTACGGTTATCTTAAAGACTGTTTCAATAATTCTGTTAATAATCTTATCTTATCTTATAGGTTATAACAATAATACTTATATAACGAGAAGTAGTGTGGTTATTTGGCTTCATAATAATATGGTTCTTACAGTTAATAATAATTGGAGTCACACATACAGCTGTACTTTGCTGCCTGTTCTTTTATGTTTGTAGGCCTACCACAAGCTCTGTCTGGCTCTGACTCTGGCTCTGGTTTTGAGTCTGTGTGAGTGTTGAAATAAATGCTACGTCGTAACGTCACACGTACAGTATAATACACTGGTGAGCACTCACACATACTTAAAACCAGAGCCAGAGACAGAGCCAGACAGAACCAGACAGAAACAGACAGAGCCAGACAGAGCTTGTGGTAGGCCAAATGGTCGCGTGGAACGGGCACCTAGACACCTAGCTTTTAGATCAACGACTGTTCGGCACTAACGCGAAGGGGAAGGTCGCGGGTTCAAATCCCGCTCGGCTCTTAACATTATAAAAATCTTAGCTTTAAGATGTCTCAAAGTGATCCTTGTGATACAACTGAATAAATAGGTGGTGAGTAATTATGCCCAAAGAGCGCTTAAATGAAAAATGCGTGATGAGGTTTGAATCCGGTGCACCAATGCACCAACATAGAAAAACCAAGTGTGCTCAAGGATACGTGACGATCTAACATTCTAACAGTTGTAGGTATCATGAGATGATAGACAAGATGTATATAATACTAGCTGATACCCGCGACTTCGTCCGCGTGGATATTTGAGTTCGTTTTTTTTAGTTTGATATGACCAACTGCTAGTTACCATTGTTTTGAGCTTGTAATTTAGAGTGTATTTGAATTTGAAGGTGAGTGCTGTTGTAGCCGATTTTTTTCAGCAGTGTTTAGTTTAAGTATTATAGATGTTTCCCGCAAATTTGTCTTAGTTGTTATCATCAGTTTTTTTGTGAACCTTTGTGTGTAATCGAACCTAGTGCCAGATGATGCGGTAGTTGAAATTTTTTTAATGTTTTTTTTTGCGTATTTTGTAAAGCTCTTTTTCGTGATTTTGTTGAAGTGGCTAATTTGGGCAATCGTATTCGTCGTTGGTGTATAATCGAATCTGTTTTTTTTATTTGACATGGCTTCAGCAGTGTTTAGTTTAAGTATGATAGATGTTTCCCGCGATTTTGTCTTAGTGGTTATCATCTGTTTTTTTGTAAACATTTGTGTGTTTAAAAACCTGGTAACAAATGCTGCGGTAGCTGAAAATTTTTTAATGTTTTTTTTTTCGTATTTTGTAAAGCTACTTTTTGTGATTTTATGTTATATTAGTGGCTAATTTGGGGTTTCGTATGCGTGTTGGTGTATAATCGTATCAAATTTTTTTTAATTTGACATGACCAACTGCTGGTTACTATAGTTTGAGCTTGTACTTTAGATTGTATTTGAATTTGAAGGCGAGTGCTGTTGGAGCCGATTTTTTTCAGGAGTGTTAAGTTTAAATATGATAGATGTTTCCCGCAATTTTGTCTTTGTGGTGTTCATCGTTTTTTTGTAAACATTTGTGTGTATTAAAACCTGGTGACAAATGCTGCGGTAGCTGAAAATTTTTTGATGTTTTTTTTTTCGTATTTTGTAAAGCAATTTTTTGTGATTTTATGTTATATTAGTGGCTAATTTGGGGTTTCGTATGGGTGTTGGTATATAATCGAATCAGATTTTTAATTTGACATGACCAACTGCTGTTTACTATAGTTTTGAGCTTGTACTTTAGAGTGTATTTGAATTTGAAGGCGAGTGCTGTTGGAGCTGATTTTTTTCAGCAGTGTTTAGTTTAAGTATGATAGATGTTTCCCGCGATTTTGTCTTAGTGGTTATCATCTGTTTTTTTGTAAACATTTGTGTGTATTAAAACCTGGTAACAAATGCTGCGGTAGCTGAAATTTTTTTAATGTTTTTTTTTTCGTATTTTGTAAAGCTACTTTTTGTGATTTTATGTTATATTAGTGGCTAATTTGGGGTTTCGTATGCGTGTTGGTGTATAATCGTATCAGATTTTTTTAATTTGACATGACCAATTGCTGGTTACTATAGTTTGAGCTTGTACTTTAGAGTGTATTTGAATTTGAAGGCGATTGCTGTTGGAACCGATTTTTTTCAGGAGTGTTAAGTTTAAATATGATAGATGTTTCCCGCGATTTTGTCTTTGTGGTGTTCATCGGTTTTTTGTAAACATTTGTGTGTATTAAAACCTGGTGACAAATGCTGCGGTAGCTGAAATTTTTTTGATGTTTTTTTTTTCGTATTTTGTAAAGCAATTTTTTGTGATTTTATGTTATATTAGTGGCTAATTTGGGGTTTCGTATGGGTGTTGGTGTATAATCGAATCAGATTTTTAATTTGACATGACCAACTGCTGTTTACTATAGTTTTGAGCTTGTGCTTTAGAGTGTATTTGAATTTTAAGGTGAGTTTTGTTGGAGCCGATTTTTTTCAACAGTGTTTAGTTTAAGTATGATAGATGTTTCCCGTGATTTTGTCGTAGTGGTTATCATCTGTTTGTTTGTGAACCTTTGTGTGTAATCAAACCTGGTGCCAGATGCTGCGGTAGCTGAAAATTTTTAATGTTTTTTTTGGGTATTTTGTAAAGTTATTTTTTGTGATTTTTCTTAAAATCATTTTCCGTTTTTTCTTCTTTTAGGGAAAGAATTTTTCTATTTTCTTTCTTAGTGCACCTCTGCTCTATTAGAGGAACATACCTTCTAAGTTTCATGCTCCTAGGGCTAACGGTTTAGGCTGTGCGTTGATTTTTCTTTAAACCATTTTTCCCCTTTTTCTCCTCTTTAGAAAATATTTTTCCATTTTCCTTTCTTAGCGGATGCCTACGTCATAACATCTACCTGCATGCCAAATTTTAGCCCGATCCGCTCATTGGTTTGGGCTGTGCGTTGATAGATCACTATGTCAGTCAGTCAGTCAGTCAGTCAGTCAGTCAGTCACCTTTGAGTTATATATATATAGATTAAGATCCAAGCGAAGACGCAATGGCAAACATTGTATCTTAGAGTTTCTAAAAACCGGCCACTGACATTTAGCAGCCGTAGTTGGGGTTGATTCTACTATTACATTATCCTAATTTGACTGCACGAAATTATAGCCATCCTTGTTATATTAACACAGTGATAAAAAACAAACGGCATACTTTTTAGTGAGTCTGAATTTCACAATGTTAAAAGTAGTACTACTTTCTCTTATACTGAACTGGCACCTAGACTCTCCTAGCTTTAAGACGTTTCAAAGTGATTCTTGCAATCCAACTAAATAAATACACTTTTGATTTGATTTTGATTTGATACCCCTAACACCCCCCTAACAGCACCCTTGGTGTTGTTGGTGTCTATGGGCAACGGTGACCGCTCACCATCAGGTGGGCCGTAAGCTCGTTTGTCTAACTTTTACATAAAAAAATAAAAAATATATAGGTCTCCCGCGATACAGACTAGTCTTAGTGCAGGGTCCATTGTATATCTTGATTTTTGTAAAACTGATTTCTCGAATAAATAATTTAGTATTTTGTATTAGTATTTAGATAAATAAAAAGCAGCCAAGTGCGAGTCGGACTCGCCCATGAAGGGTTCCGTAGTACGACGAACTACAAGAACCTGTATATTATGTTACTTGATGTAACATAATAAGGTTCTTGTAGTTCGTCGAAAGGTAAATTGCGGTTTATGGTTTATGACGTATAAAAAAAAAACTACTGCCTAGATCTCGTTCAAACCAAAAATCGTTGGAAGTTTACATAGTAATGTACAACATATATTTTTTTTAGTATTATTATTCTCTTACTTTAGAAGTTAGAGGGGGGGGGACCAACTTTTTTCCACTTTGGAAGTGTCTCTCGCGCAAACTATTCAGTTTAGAAAAAAACGATATTAGAAACCTCAACATCATTTTAAAAGACCTATTCATAGATACCCCACACGTATGGGTTCGATGAAAAAAAAATTTTTGAGTTTCAGTTTCAAGTATGGGGACCCCCGAAATTTATAGTTTTTTTTTTATTTTTATGTTAAAATCTTAATGCGGTTCACAGAATACATCTACTCGCCAAGTTTCATCAGTCTAGCTCTTACGGTTTCGGAGAAAAATGGCTGTGACATACGGACGGACGGACAGACAGACAGACAGACAGACAGACAGACAGACAGACATGACGAATCTATAAGGGTTCCGTTTTTGCCATTTGGCTACGGAACCCTAAAAAGAGTCAAAAGAAAAAATTAAGTTATCACTAGGGCAGGTAATGACAACAACTAAAGGACAAAGGTTCGCAAGAAGCGACCATGAAGGCGACCTTAAGCTTAATCTTTAAGACGAAGCGTTAGACGCCCTTTAATTTTAAGCCGTTGAGATTATAAGCTATTACAACTGTCGGCTGTCATATAACGGTAACCGTTTGTCAAAAACCGCAGCTTGAGAGACTCAATTTCAGAACGCAAACACTCCGTCGGCGCTGCGCTTATTATCTATGCATATATTATGTATTTTATATGTAGTGTGTAGATTTGGAATAGTTTATTATAATAATTCTAGACTGAGTTCACGTCTGCATAAATTATATCAAAGTTACACTTTTTATTTCACTGGAAGTAATAAAACAGAACTTTGAGAAACAACTTTTCGCTCGCACGCCAAAAAAAAGAGTGGAACTCTCTACTGGTGGCAGTATTTCCGGAATGTTTTAATTAAGAAATTTCTAAGACACAGAAATTTATACACTAGATGATGGAACAAGCATATGGGCCACCTGATGTTAAGTGGTAACCATCACCTATCACAGAAAAAAAACATTGCTTTAGGTCACGCACATCAAGAACGTGCCCTACACTGCCTTGCGTCCATCAACTTGAGGCATACAGATGTTCAGCCTCACGTGCCAGTAATTTCACCGGCACCCACACCCTTCAAGCTGAAACCCAGCAATGCTGCTTCACGGCAGAAAGGCATGGTGGTAGTACTTCCCCGGTTTTGTTTTTCAAAAGATATTGGACATCGCTATTCTTGATCATAGACAATTGCCCTGCGGGTAGGGGAAAGTGGGGGAAATACGAACACCTAAGGGAAAACTTAAATAAAACAGTGGAAAATGATCACCGAATTTTTTAACTCTTTTAATTATAAAGTTTACTTATCTGTCTAACTAATTCACTAATCAAAATTTAATTTTTCTTAATAAAATGCAAAAATATGAGAGAAAAGCAAAACCCTTAGTGTTCGGCTTTGCCCGACATTAGGCGGGTAAATCCGAACACCAAGTGGGGTAATTACGAACTAACATTATTAACGACAAAGATCACATTTAAAATCAATTCAACGATCTCTAACAAAGAAACTGCATACGTGCAAGTTGCGATTACTGATTGTCTGTAATAAAGATTTTCGTCTTTTTAAGGGGCATTAAAATTTTCTGCTGCTTTGCCAAGGGTGAGTTTTTGGTTTTAAGATCGTTCCTACACTTTTTGAGATCTTCTTAACTGTACTTCAGTTTGGTATTTATTTTGTATGTACGAGGCATCTGTAACAATAATAATAAAAGATGAACGGGGTGCCAACAAACGAGAGTGGGCTAATGCCGAATGTTCGAGATTGCCCGACATGGAGTGTTCGTCTTTACCCCGCGGACTCGAAAATAATAAAATGTCAAAAAATAAATTAAATTATATTTTTTTGCCAACGACGTCATTGTCATTAACCTGGTTAATAGGTGTTTATTCCACTACGTGAAAGCTGAATTACTATAGTAGATAGAAATAAAGCTACACCAACTTGAATTTACCAAAAAATTACATCTGAAATATGAAAAATATTTAAAAATGCATACCTTGATAAGTACGTGCGTCTGCGTCTCCCGTGTCGTTGACTGGCACTAGTAGTGATATGATATCCGAAATGGTGGCAAGAGAAGTAAGGCTATCTCTCTCTAACATATAAGAACCATTGAATTCGGGATTACCCCGCGTTCGCGTTTCCCCCACTTTCCCCTAAATAAGGTTTTCCTTATTCCTCAAAACATAGGAGCAACTCAATCAAGCTCCTATTTCATTTCCGTTACTTATCCGTAAATGTTTAGCTATTTAACCGACTTTCAATAAAAAAGGAAGAGATTCTCAATTCGGTTGTATTTTTTTATGTTTGTAAACGCATAATTTGATTATTTAGCGGCATGACGGTATGACAAAAACTGTTTTATCATAAAGATAATCAGATTGCTTCCATAAAAACTTTATCAATATCAGTATAGCCGTTTTTAGGGTTCCGTAGCCAAATGGCAAAAACTGAACCCTTATAAATTCGTCATGTCTGTCTGTCTGTCCGTCCGTATGTCACAGCCATTTTTCTCCGAAACTATAAAAGCTAGACTGATGAAACTTGGCGAGTAGATGTATTCTGTGAACCACATTAAGATTTTTACACAAAAGTAGAAAAATAACAAAAAATTTGGGGGGTCCCCATACTTGAAACTGAAACTCTAAATTTTTTTTCATCAAACCCATGTGTGAATAGGTCCTCAAAAATGATAATGAGGTTTCTTTTATTGATTTTTTCTAAACTTAATAGTTTTTGCGAGAGACACTTCCAAAGTGGTAAAATGTTGGTCCCCCCCCCCCCTGTAACTTCTAAAATAAGAGAATGATAAAACTAAAAAATATTTTATATGATGTACATTGAACTTCCAACGATATTTGGTTTGAACGAAATCTAGTTAGTAGTTTTTATTTAATCGTAAACCGCTATGTACCGGTCGACGAACTACTAGAACTTCTATATTATATTACTTAATGCTACGGAACCCTTCATGGGCGAGTCCGACTCGCACTTGACCGCTTTTTTTATGTTTGTTACTGCATAGGTACCTATGTTTTTATGAAACGATTTAGTAAATTTTTCACCCAGTAGAAATTGCATTAAAATCTGTTCTGCAGTTAGGCCATGAGGTCGGTTTTTCAAGTTTTAATACTAATATTTGATGTAGTTTTATATTATTTTCCTTTACACCCTAACGTCGTACATAAAATCAATATTGCCTATAAACGTTATAGGTTGCTCATCAAACGTCTTATTGCGTACGTTACTGCCTTCAGCCTGCTTTGTTTACGGTACGTGTGCATTTTAATATGTAATTTAAATTTAATGTACCAAAGCGTCTACCTGTGTCGTAAAGAAAACGGCTTAAATATTATGCTTATTTATTTAATTTATATAGCGTGAGGTGTAACTGGTGATTGCACATGCCCTACTTGCAAGACGCTATACTAAATCATCTACAATAGATGCAAAGGGCTGTATTTTTTATTTTTGACGTGACAACGTCTTATAATTCGATGGAGCCGGCTGCACGCATGAAAAAACATGAATCGTGCCGAGTAACCTCACTCTGGGGCGTTCTATTTAAGGTTTGAAGTGCAAGCGAGAGCGCGGAACGAGCGACAAAGAGGCACAATCGGCCTCGCGTTCGGCAGCGTTCGACATCTGTCTCTCTCCTACTTGAGTGAGCGATGCGTCCGCGTGGACAGCTGTATGACGTTGTCACGTTCAACTATCGTCAGTAAACCGACTTTACAGACAACCGATTTTTTTATTTAATTTAGGTCCTTTATTTGACTCACGGCATACAGATGTTCAGCCTCACGTGCCAATAATTTCCCCGGCACCCACACCCTTCAAACGGAAACAAGGCAATGCTGCTTCACGGCAGAAATAGGCATAGTGCTAGTTCGCATCCGGACGAGCCACACACAAATAGATTTACTAATAAAGATATTTTATATGAAATTGATGGATTAAGATCGGCAAAGGTATTGTCACTTAAAAAAAATGTATTACTTGAAGCCCTGTATAAGTAAATGCCAAAAAACCTCTTTACTTATGCCTCACTCGCACTTGACTGATTATTAACTTTCACTGAAGCAAAAAATCGAATCATCTTCGCTATCAAAAAACCATTTCCTTATTCAGATGATTAATTTGATAAAATCTTTTCATTTTCTTCTCAAAAAGCGGCAAAGTTTCAAACTTATAAAACTGTAACAAAAACCTCCCGCGGCTATAGGACACAAGTACAATCTAATGTCATCATTTGTCAAAGTTGGTAATAAAATATTTGCCAAGCACGAACCGGAAACTCCATTCCGGGTAGGGTTACCAGATGAAAAAATCAAAAGTCCGGAGAAAAGGCCTGATTTCCATGGAAAAGTCCTGAGATTTTCTACAGATGAGAATTTTCTCTCAAAAACGTATTATTATCGTTGTATATAAGGATTGATTTTAACTGCAGCTGCAATTGTTACCAAAAGAAGATTGTTTTTAGTTCGTTTTACTTCGATAAATAAGTATTGATTTTAACTGCAATTGTTACCAAAAGAAGATTATTTTAAGTTTGTTTTAAATTAATACATAAGTATTGATTTTAACTGCAATTGTTACCAAAAGAAGATTATTTTTAGTAGTTTAATAAGAGAGATCTTTAAAATGTAACCTGTTTTTTATTAAAAATCCTGAGCTATCACTAGATTTGCTAAATCCGGCCGGAATCCTGAGAAGAGTCGAATAATCCTGAAATCTCAGGACAAATCCTGAGATATGGTAACCCTAATTCCGGGGTTCTTGTTCAAATAAAACTAACATCGAAGCGGGCGCGTAGATTGCAAGAAGTCGGTTGATCAAGACCCAAAACCTAGACCAAAATGAAGACCCAAAAGATTCTGGAGAAACTAGGGTTTATAACTGAATATCATTTATAACAGACTGCAAATAAAAAAGGAGGAGGTTTTTAATTCATCTGTATTTTTTTCATGTTTATCATCGCATAACGTCGACATTTATGAGCCGATTTGTTTTTTTTTAATCTAGATTCTCGATAAAAAATAACAAATTAGCTCTTACTCTTACGGTTTACTTCTAGAACCTAGAGATAAAAGTTCTAGTTTCCAGAAGGTTTATTTCCAAGTTGGTCCCATAGAAATTTCATCAAAATTAGTTTTGCAATTTGACCATGAAGTCAGTTTCTCAAGTTTTAATCCTCATTTGCTATTATGAAAAGTGATGTCCTGTTTAAGTTTCTGGCATAAAATTATGGATTTGTACCTTTTAGTGTAAAAATATTATTTTAGGTTATAAATCTAGTTGACGTCGAATCTTGTCAAATTTTAGTAATTTGGTCATCATGCGTGTAACCGTTGAATAACAAGCTATTTGAGGAACCCTAAAATAGACCCAAGAAATTCATACCCACAAAAAGATCTTGTGATGTATAATTTAGAGATCCGTAAAATGGCTTTGGGAGAAAAAACGTCCGGCAATCTGTTATCTGGTGGATAAATCATGTGGCAGTAGCGATATTACTACAGAAATGGATAAAGTTGAACTCGGGTCTGTTAAAAATCTGTGATTGTAATAAAACGATCGTACTTACTGGTTCGTAAAACCATTTATAACACATTTGCTCGTAAAGGGTCTCTTATTTCACTAATTTCAGTATCGTTATGTATGTCATTACGTACTAGCGCGGTAATGTAATGTAAAACGCACGGGTTGCTTTTTAATAAGGTAAAACGTACGGTTTATCAAGATGCTAAATTTATGAAATGAAACTGAATGATACTGAATGAGACTAAATGAGACATAATGAGACTGAATGAGACTGAATGAGACTGAGTGAGACTGAATGAGACTGAGTGAGACTGAATGAGACTGAGTGAGCCTGAGTGAGGCTCAGTGAGACTGAGTGAGACTGAATGAAATTGATTAAAACGAGATGAATTGGAATGAAATGGAATGAAATTTGGAATGAAATGGCTGTAATTTTCAACCTACCGCACTTATATCTTAATGTACTATTATTTTGTGCTATTAAGTAGGTAATATTAGTTAGTAAGAAGTGTATTGATAATTTAAGATTAGTTTTTAAGAAAGTGGAAAAGTTCATTTTAAATTGTTTTTAGCTTAGAAATAAAGGCTTTTTTATTTTTGTTTATTTATTATAATGGTGTTTTATTTTTATTTTTTTAATTTCGATCGCGATCTATTAGTATGATGACGTTGGCAATCAGTTTCACCACAGGATTTTACATACATCTGCGCACACTGTCGTGAGTTTTGACAGCGATACACTGATCGCCATCGCAGGTGATCTAGATGTGCGCACAGAATTTAAAGTTTCAGTTCGTTTAAACACTTATCCTATTTCCAAAATGTTATTTCTACAAAAATAAGTGAGCGTTTTATGTAGCACCCAAAGACTCTTTCTATCTTCATTATGTCGTAGCAAATGCTACGAAAGCTCTACGAATTGGCTACGACGTAGATGCCCTCTACGAGCAATCTGTGTTTTGCTTCGGTTTTATTTTGCAGTCCATTTCTGTTGAGATAGCAAACATTGCTTAGCACTAAGATAGCATTAAACTAATCTTTAGGTACATTTAGTTCTACAAACATTTATCTCAATTTATTTGCTACGAGTATGTGTCTTTTCATTGCTCATACTCTGAAAGTAGGTCTGAAGTTGCCTGAGGGGCCTAATTGAAAGTAATACTTTCAGCCCTAGGGAGAATCACTTTCGAATGACAGCTGTCAAATTATAAAAAAAACAAGTTCTATTTTATTCAACCATGTTCCAACTTTCTAAAGTCTTTCTAACTGCAAGGAGGTTGTTGAACCAAATTCCAACTTTTTATTCAGCAAGTAGGTTGGAAACCCATTACAACGGTAAGAAGTTTAAAAAGTCTAATTAGAGCGCAATGTAAAATTTTAATTTAAATAATATAAAGATAGTATTAAATAAATAATATAATATCTTCTAAATTACTTGATTAATATATAGCTTTAACTATTTATTTAAAATAACATAGATTTGAGCAAACAATTTACCATTTTTAGGGTTCCGTAGCCAAATGGCAAAAACGGAACCCTTATAGATTCGTCATGTCTGTCTGTCTGTCTGTCTGTCTGTCTGTCCGTCCGTCCGTATGTCACAGCCATTTTTCTCCGAAACGGTAAGAGCTAGACTGATGAAACTTGGCGAGTAGATGTATTCTGTGAACCGCATTAAGATTTTAACATAAAAATAAAAAAAAAACTATACATTTCGGGGGTCCCCATACTAGAAACTGAAACTCAAAATTTTTTTTTTTTCATCGAACCCATACGTGTGGGGTATCTATGAATAGGTCTTCAAAAATGATGTTGAGGTTTCTAATATAGTTTTTTTCTAAACTGAATAGTTTGCGCGAGAGACACTTCCAAAGTGGAAAAAAGTTGGTCCCCCCCCCTCTAACTTCTAAAGTAAGAGAATGATAATACTAAGAAAAATATATGTTGTACATTACTATGTAAACTTCCAACGATTTTTGGTTTGAACGAGATCTAGTCAGTAGTTTTTTTTTTATACGTCATAAACCGTAAACCGCAATTTACCTTTCGAAGAAACTACAAGAACCTTATTATGTTACATCAAGTAACATAATATACAGGTTTTTGTAGTTCGTCGTGCTACGGAACCCTTCATGGGCGAGTCCGACTCGCACTTGGCTGCTTTTTTTAAATTATGAAAATGAAAATAATGTCTGAATAATGCTGGCGAGCCGAAGCCGAAGGCCCGCCAGAGAAAAAGAAAAAAAACCGGGAAGGCGGCAATTCAATCTTCATTTTCACTAATTTTTCTTTCATGTTTTTATTTTTACTTTCCTTGTATTCGTAATGAAAAGCACAGTGTTTACCTCGGGTGAAAGTCTTTTAAGTCCCTCAAGCTCCATTGGCGCCCTCGCTACGCTCTGGCGCCAAACCCGTCTCGGGACTCAAAATACGTGACTTTCAACACTCAGGTAACAATGTACTATTATTTTATATGTACTAGTTACTAGTTTTCTAAACACAAAAAAGATGCCATGATTTAGTGAAAATACTGATAGTTGTTTTTTTTTTATTAAACAGCTAAGTGGACAATCAAGTAAAGTAAAAGTAAAATGCAATATCAGAGGCATCACAAGCGCGTTGCTAACCCTTTAAAAATGATTTGTGGCGATATAAAGAATATCAAAAACTATTTATGTATATATTATGCCACTATTCTTTTAACTAGACGTATTACCTGTTTTGATAAATAAAAGAAAGCATAAGAATAAGATAAGTAGATCAACTTGACTAAATCACTAGCCCTGTCTGAACAAACCTTTAGCCCACGAATCCTTCCGCAAATGACACAAAGGATTCTTTCGTCATATTCTCATAAAACAGCGTCAAGTTAAACCGCGCAAAAGAGCAACAATCAACCCTTTGGAGTTTCAGGGGTACAAAAGAGATTTTGCAAATATTTGCCACTGAAGTTGCTTTTCAATGTAAAATGAGCTCTATGACGAAGGATTTAGAATGATATTGCTCCTGCAAAATTAAAGCTAAAACCGAATACCAAAATATTCAGTTTAGGTTTATCATTCTTTACTCGCTTTACGAACGAAGAAGTCCGTATTCCGAAACAGCGCTTGAGTCTGAGTCGAGCCTCAAGCATAGGTTTTATGGCAGTTCTCCATTGAAAAGTGTCAAAAATCTGTGCTTGAGGCTCGACTCAGACTCAAGCACTGTTTCAGAATACGGGCCTTAGAGCGAATTAATTAGAACAGAATTATGCTTGAGACGAGGCAAAACCGAAGAGAAAAAATATATTGACATCTTCTACGACATGACAGCTACATAAAATCTTCTTCTTCTTAATGAATGGCATCTGTCCTTTTCGGATCAATTTTGCCAGTGTCGAGTAGTTTAATGAAAATGATAATAAATTACATCGATAAAATACTTTTCCGTCAGTCGAGTCAGTCAAAGTCAAGTCGGCCCTACCTTACTTATGATGGCCGTTTTTTCCAAATCCATCTGAAACATTTTCGATCAAATCAGAATATCACATATTACACTTTAATTCCAACTGCTAACACTTTGAGCTAAGACCTCAAGTAATGTTGGTTAAAATACCACCGAAATTACACAGCCGAACTCAAAATAAGACCAGAAAAACAATTAAAATCAAAAAGCTATGTAACTTCCCGAAATGACAGAAAACGAATCTTTGTCAGCTACATAAAGAACATCAATAAAGAAAACAAAAAAAACTGAGAAAAGGAAGGCCAAGAATAATGGCCTGAACACACCTAGTTCGCTGGCGGTAGCGATCAGTGAAACGCTGTCAAATATCGCTGTCAGATTTGAGATTAGACAGCGAATATTTGACAGCGTTTCACTGATCGCTACCGCCAGCGAACTAGGTGTGTTCGGGCCATAGGTTAAGCCAGATAAAAAAAAAGGTTGCTGTCATGTCGTGTAAGGAAGTCAAGGAGGCCGTATTCGAAAGACTTTATTGGAGAAAACTGCATCAAAGCCCCGAGAAGAGCTAAGCTCTTAAATTTAAGAAGAAAAGTTTTATCACCTACAAGGTCACAGACAAACAAATGGAAATAGAAATTATTTATTTAAGGTCACAAAACATAATTAATAAATACACATACAGCCTCAAATATAAAAGCAACCCTCTCTTATATTAAGTAGGGTGCATGTGCATTGTATTATTACTTACTATTAGCCCGAATCATCCCATTTTGCGGACCATCCACACAACACTATCTAGCCCCAAACTAAGCAGAGCTTGTATTATGGGAACCAAATAGCTGATATATTACTTTTTTTGTAAATACATACATAGAATACAATAAAAATTGAATGTAATTTTTTTGTATGGTTGTGGTTGGAATAAACAATTGTTCTTTCTTTCTCTTTTAGCAGGGATTAAAAAGCTAAAATAACACAATCTAAAGTTAACTGAAAGCAACATCCAGTCAGCAAGTTTAACTTTCAACCCGTATCGCCACGCTGCAAACAACATTAAAATGCAAATTTGTTTTTTACTGAGCTTAAGAAGTTACTAGAACTGGAGACACTGTTGTTTGTTTGTGTAGATATCTTTCTTACTTTAAAATAAATGTTGGGGAAAACTTTCTTCTCAAGATAAGTATAGCATTAATAGTTTCCCAAACTATGCATGAACGCCTACGTACAGTATAGAAAATAAAGGAAAAAATACGTTTTGTCACGCACATAAGGATTTTATTATTGGTAACCAGAAATCTCCATGCACAATCGAACAAAGTTGAATTAAAGAAAAATAACATTTTAAACCGAATTCTACATGGCTGGGCTGTATTTAAGATTGATGTATAACTCCGTCGAGCTAATTTTGCACCTCGCTGGAATGCGGTGCCCCGCGTTATCTTGGTACGCGACGAGAGGGTACGCGACAGCGTTAGTTATCAAAATAAATAAGTGTAAGTATGATAAGTGTTAGTCACTGCAGTAAAACTGTCAAATGGCATGACACTGACACTTATTTGTGTCAGTCACTGCGGTAGAACTGTCATGGCAGCGCCTTTTGGTATTCACCATGCACGGAAAGGCTACGCACGCGCACGTGTATTGTTCTTTGCTTTGTAAGAAAATGTAATATGTGGTTGTGTCCACTGCAACCCACGGAGAGGCTACGCATGAATTGACGTCATTGACACACGCGTGGCTTGCTCGAATAGGCGATTACATAGCTCAACGCTGTCAACGTGGGTCTACGTTTCCACTGGAGTACACAAAGACTATGTATAGCGTGGCCTACAAATAATACACGCAGTTAAACTGCACCGCATGCACCGCGGTGGGCCCGCGCCTTTAAGACATTTCAAAGTGATCTTTGTGATACAACTGCTCATAGAACTCTTTGACTCATGTGGTTGTAGTGTACTCATGTGGCAAAAATTTCTCCGGAATCCTCGAAACACAATTATGCGAGACTCACTGTTGGGGTCAAAGTTTAATCAATAACATTAAGTTCCAAGTTCCAAGACCCTTTTGATCGGAACTAACAAATGTAATCATTTGAAACAAGAAACGTCCATTTGGGGATCAGTGGTAAATTCTTTTGATTGTGGTCATATTTGTAAGCGGAGCGGGTAGCGATTAGAACTTAGGTCTTGACATAGTGCGATTGAATTTACTGGGGCGAATAAGATTATGCCTTTGGCCAGAACCACGTATCTTTCTTATGAAATTTCATATTTCATATTTTCTTATAGAGAGCGTACCATAAAACACTGTTTTTTATACAACTATAGCAGATGGAACAGGTGTATGGCTCACCTGATGTTAAGTGGTAACCATCGCCTATAACAAAGCATTGCCTCGTAGATCACACCCGTCAGAAACGTGCCCTTCGATGCACTGCTCTGCCTGCCTGATCCATCTACTTGAGGCTTACAGATATTCAGACTCACGCAACCATAACCTCCAAATCGAAACACAGCGATGCTGCTTCACGGCAGAAATAGGCATGGTTGTAGTACTTCCCCGGACGAGCCACACACAAAGAGTTCTACTACTACTGTTGCCATCAATCAGCAAGCTTGATTACTTCGACAAATATCGCTTGTCGCTCTGCTCTGATTGTATTAATGGCCCAACAAATGCTTGTATTATTGGCTCTGAAAGTTTAGAACTCAAAACTTCTCACACAAGAATCTTTCATTAGGGAATTTAGAGTTTGATTTAGTTACAAGTGTGTTTTTTGTTTGCGGAGATAACACATCATCATCAACTTGAAGAAGTACACCATAGTACATGACTTTTAGTGGTTAGGGTCGGTTTTAAGACATTTCAAAATTATTCATGTATTCAATGGAAACTTTTTAGACGAAGCATTCTTACCCGACTTCAAATAAAAAGGAGGAGATTCTCCATTCGGTTGTATTTTTTTTTTAATTTTTGTCGCATAATTTCTTCATTTATGAGCCGGATTAAAACAAAAATCTGGGCAAAGAAGAAGAACAAGTTATTCTTCCATGCCCAGGGCTCCTACTGCTTTCTTGGTGACTTCCTCTACAATTTGCTAAACAGTAAGCTCAACATATATTCTCTTTGTAGACCCAGCTGCAAGAAGATTATATCCACCTATCTCAAATCCCTGACTTACCAGGAAACAGAAAATATTTTAATCCCTCAAACTTAATATTCTTTCATAATCTCTGTCGTATGTGCTTTCCTTTTTTTTACCTTTCGATTCCTCGTATACAAAATCACCCACTCATAACACTCACAATCACATAATAAACTTGCACAACCACATCCACCCTCAAATCTCCCACACCACGCGGGTTCTCCTGAAAAACTCAAACTCTTAGGAGATTGCTTTATCAGTAGGGCCCACACACACTTAAACATAGCTCCCAACATACTCTCATACTCCCTCCCCCCACACTCAAACATTCACACACACACACCCATACCTACATTTCTACATTTCTACATTTCTACATACCAATGCTCACATGGTTGTAATAAAGTATAGTTTAGATTTAAGTTTAAGTCTATTTTAGTTATTTTTGTCATTTAGCAAGTTATTTTTGTATGCTATTTTTAGTATGTTATTTTTGTTTTTTAGTGTATCTTGTTACCCTACCTTTATTGTACCTTGTTACTCTTTATATTGTACTTTCCTCTGCACTAACAATGTCATAGTATTTTAAAGTCTCCCGGAGGTCTTCTTATACAAGACCTGATGTGTTCGCAGAGTGGGGCCTGGTGACCTGTAATACAGGTTCTTACGAACCTACATCAGGCACCAGTCCTTCACAATGTTAGCACTTAAGAACTTGTTTTCTCGACCTAAGTCTTACCATACATACATTGTGAAGGAAAAAATAAAAAACTTTTTACTTTTTTTTTTCCAGATTGGTCCATAGCAATTTCATCAAAATTGTTTCAGCAGTTTTTATAACGCTTTTATTAGCTTCACCTGTATGTATGTATGTATGTATGTATGTATGTATGTATGTAACCGACCCCTTTGAGCTCGATTTTGTCCTACTTTGAACGATCAGATTTGATTCAAACTTTGCACACCTGTCAAAGGTCGATGACAATGCAATAATATGAAAAAAAAAATAAAAAAAAATGAAAAGAAATAAAAAAAATAAAAAAAAACCACACTTTGAACGATCAGATTTGATTCAAACTTTGCACACCTGTCAAAGGTCGATGACAATGCAATAATAAGAAAAAAAAAATAAAAAAAAATGAAAAAAAAAAAAAAAAATAAAAAAAAACCACACTTTGAACGATCAGATTTAATTCAAACTTTGCACACCTGTCAAAGGTCGATGACAATGCAATAATATGAAAAAAAAAATGAAAAAAAAAAAAGAACTAAAAAGTAAAAAATAAATTATAGTTTAAAAAACTAAAAAACAACGCTTTTATAACAAACTGAACTAAAAAGTTATAAATAAAACTGTAATAATCAATTGAAAATTTATATTATTGTACAAAAAGCGTGGGGGGCTTGATTTTGATTGTTGTAAATATTTTATCAATAGTTTATTATATCTGAAGTTATTATAAAAAGCACCCCACGCTTTTTGTACGATAATATAAATTTTCAATTGATTATTACAGTTTTATTTATAACTTTTTAGTTCAGTTTGTTATAAAAGCGTTGTTTTTTAGTTTTTTAAACTATAATTTATTTTAACTTAACCTTGTTATCATCTTATAACTATGAATCTTCTTAATTTATTCTTCTTCCATGTTTTATGAGTAGATATTTTATGTAGGAATAATGTTTTAATTTAAAACATTCATGGTTGTTTTATGTTTTGGTCTTTATTAGGCGACGGTTTTAATCTGAAATAAATTGAATAACTACTTATATTTACTTAAAACTCCGGCACTGAAATGGGCTACGAACTACCGTTTTAGTACCAAAGTTATACTCATTTCTCTTGCACTCTCTCTATGCATAATAATAAACAGAAAATTATAAATTAATTTTACACAAAGAAACTTACAAATATTTATATAGTTTACAAAATACACCAGAATCAGTTGAGCTATCTGCAGATCGTTACAAACGATCTAGAGATAACTCAACTTCTTCTTCTTCTATCGTGTCAATGGTACAACTAGACAATTCTCGAGAAGTATTTTGCCACCTCTACTGCATTTCCTGTGGCGTTGGCAAGGTTATTCTCATGTTGGCAAGTTCTCATGTTGGCAAGGTCATAACTCAACTGATCCAAATCAGTACCAGACGTCCCAGTCAGCGTTCCCAAGACGCTGATGGCATTGCCACGCTGAATAGAAATGCTAATGCGAATAAATACAATTCCAAATTAAAAATTAAAATAAAGACAATTTCAAACAGAAAACTACATAGACACTAAAAAAAAGTTCTATCATTCAGTTCTTAGTTCATAACCAGGTTATGAACTAAGAAAAAAGTTTTGGGATACATTTTTACAAGATTTCAATATCTATTATTTAGCATTATTTGTATTTAGACGCCTGACTATTTTATTTCATCCCCATAAAGAATTGCATAAAACCCCTCTTACGTTTCAAAATGTCACTCGCTACGTCGCGGAGTTTGCATATAGCTATCTTGATGTAACAGACACAGGTCTTCAAACATAATGGAGAGAAGCAAATCTTAGAGACATGTTCACGCAAACCGAGCGAAGCGTTGTTTTAGCTCCTGTGGCGTGAGTGCTGTGCAATTGGACATCGAGCCCGGAAGCTGTAGATGTGGTATCATTTAAAATAACATTGTTTTATTTTTGTACTCTTCTTCTTATCGTGTCACTGATTCTTTCGAACCAAGTGTGGTGAAAGGATTTAAAGTGCGTCTCAAAGAGGCTTCTTTCGTGTACAAAAAATTGTACTAAAAGAAGAAGAAGAAGATTTTTATAAATAAATAAATAAATATTACCAGGTATTGACCATGTCTTTCCTGTGGACTAGACCGAATAAGCTGTCAGGATGGTATAGGTGCTGGGCAAGCATAATCCATCTAAAATCCGGTTCCAGGCACTAAAGCGTCTTATGGCGCGTCCTTATGGCTATAACAAACATGGCATGTTAAACATCACCTATAACAGCCTAACTAAACATCAAACAGCGTCTGTCCAACTTAGTACAGTGTCGCATTTTAAAGTACTTCGGACACGTCTCGCGGCGGGACACTGACTCGATTGAGCGCCTCGTAGTTCAGGGACAAGTAGAGGGTACAAGACCACGTGGAAGATCTCCTATGCGCTGGACTGATCAGGTCAAATCAGCAGTGGGTGGAACCCTACAAGAGTGTTCCCGGATGACGACATGTAGGGAGAATAGTCTAAGATCCCTAGAAGAAGGACCTTCACCGAGCTGGTTATTTAATGAAACGTATTTTATATATAATTAAACATGCCAATAAATATATTCTATATGGGTTGCCTATCAAATTTCAGTCCAGGATAATTATGATTAATTAATAATTAAAAAAAAAAAAATTAAACTTTCCACTGGTTTGTTTATCAAACAAATTCTATACCAATCGAAAGTATAGACCCCAGTATTTTTATTCAATAAACATACCGGTGCAAAATGCTAGTATCGATTTTCCTGTTTATACCTGGCTACCCGAGAGTTGTGACCGGAAAAAAATAGGCAACCTAACGTTTGCATATTCTATGGGGTCTATACTTTCGATTGGTATAGAATTTGTCTAATAAACAAACCGGTGGAAAGTTAAAAAAACATTTTTTTTTTTAATTATTAATTAATCATATCCTGGACTGAAATTTGATAGGCAACCCATATAGAATATATTTATTGGCATGTTTAATTAAATATAAAATACGTTTCATTAAATAACCAGCTCGGTGAAGGTCCTTCTAGGGATCCTATACTAGTAGTGGCGAGATATCGTGAGGCGTGCCACAGCCCCTGATAAAAACAAATAAAAATATATTCATGATGACCACGACCGCTCTGACAAGAGTGAAGCGACTGAGAAGAAGATAATAGCCTATAACAAAGCATTGCCTTTTGAGTGAAGTACGTTAAGAACGTGACTTATGATGCACTGCCTTTCGTCCCTCAACTTAAGGTATACGCAGTTTTGTGATACCAAAAATAGTAGTAATTTTAGCAGATAATCTTGCAATACTTTTTTGTGCCATTTTACTTTGCGTAGAATCCTATATCCTACTTATTGTCTGATTTGCTGTGTGAAACGGCTGTGTCTCCGACTGCATTTTTTTAATATCATAGTCTATAAAGTTTCTAATTCCCAAATATTTTAATTCTTAAACCCAGCAAAAAAGCCTGCTTTATACTTTCTTACATCTGAGACTTTCTCACACGCTTGCGGTGCGCGGCGCAGAATAAACTGAAGTAGCCCCACGTCGAGGGAATCACAAGGACGTATGATATCACATAATGGTGTTTACTTTGTAAATTGTTTTTCTTAGACCTTCTTCTATCGTGTCAATGGTAGGTACACTAGACAGTTTTTAAGTACTGTTTTGCTACCGCTACTGCATTAAATAAAAAAAATTGCAGACAATCCACACCTAGCCCCAAACTAAGCAGAGCTTCAGTCAGGACCGTACTATATGGGGACCAGATAGCTGATATAATACTTATATATATTTTTGTAAATACGTACTTAGAATACAATATAACACCCAGACAGAGAACAAACATCTGTGTTCACCACATAAATATTTTGTTCTTGGTGGGAATCGAACCCACGACCTACGGCGCTGAAGGCAGAGCTACTACCAACTGAGAGGGCAGTCAGCATTGTTTGTGGCGTTGGCAAGATCGTCCCTTGTACAGATGTTCAGGTAGAAGAGACTGATCAGCAGAAGTGCTATGAACTGAATTTGAGCTCCACAGTCACAGTCAGTCAAGGAGGGCTCCCTAATTCGTACTCCTCACCAAGCTTCCTTTTAGTAGTAGTAGAGCTCTTTGTGATAGGCTCGTCCGGGGAAGTACTACCACCATGCCTATTTCTGCCGTGAAGCAGCATTGCTGTGTTTCAGTTTGAAGGGTGCGGGTGAAATTACTGGCACGTGAGGCTGAATATCTGTATGCCTCCAGTTGATGGACGCAGGGCAGTGCATCGTAGGGCACGTTCCTGACGTGCGTGACTTGCGAGGCATTGCTTTGTTATAGGCGATGGTTACCACTTAACATCAGGTGGGCCATATGCTTGTTCCATCAGCTAGTTACATTAAAAAAAAAAAAAAGCTTTTAAACAGACGCAGACATGAAGAATGACAATATTGTAGAACGCGGGAAGTTGCTGGAGAGGGCCCAGAATCGTTCTTAGAAATGAAGCGAGGTCTAGGTCCAGCTGTAGACTTCTTCAAGCTGTTGATGTACTGTAGTGTATTTCTTATAATGTAAAAACAACAATGACGACTTTTCAACAATGTAACTGGTTGCCTAGTAATAGCGGACCCGTCTTCCTATGCTAAGATCGTGGGTTTAGATATCCAGTCGTGGCCAATGAGTATTTCAAACGCTCTAATGAAGGAAAACATCGTGAGGAAACTGGTATGTCGTAGGACTAAAAAAGTTCGAAAACATGTGCACGAAAGGTTACTTTGAGGCGTATTAAAATCCTTTCACCACTGTGATTTGATCGATAGTAGAAGTTTCTACAAATAAAGAAATAACTTGAATGGTGAAGGAAAACATCGTGAGGAAACTAGCATTTTGTAAGACTCAAAAAGTTCAAAAACTTGTGCTCAAAAGGTTACTTTGAGGATTACTAAAATCTTTTCACCAAACTCTGATCGACATTAGAGCTTTCAGAAACAAAGAAGCGAAAATTGTACCTGCTCTTCAAACGGTGATATATTATGAGGTGGCTTCATGATATTAAAATGACCGTCTGACCTGCGTCCATTGTCATGGAAATCTCGACGTCTTAGCTGAAATTACGTGAGATAGCTGTACTTTGCATGCGAGATGCATAATGTTGCATAATATGCCCATAAAGATGCCGCCAAGTGGCCTTTGCCGTGCCGAGGCCAATTCACACTGATCTGTAGCTTAATAAAAGTAATTAACCGCCACGAAAATTGTATCCGCATCCGCATCGTAGGGCACGTTCCTGATGTGCCTGACCTACAATGCAATGCCTTGTTACATGCAATTACATACATCTTAATACATCATTAACATAAACTTACATCTTTGTTATCCCGACGTTTCGACCGTGTTACAACAGCCGTGGTCGGGCTTGTCGCGGGCATACTGGAGTTCATTGGAGTCACCGTCGAGAAGCGGAGGCAGCCGCAGTTTCAACTACCCTCACTTGGTCTTCAACTTGGCCGCGTTCATATTACGACGCACCAAACAAACTGTATCTATACACACTGCTCTTTCTTGACTTTCGCGTTCTAAATTTGGGGGCAGGCAAAAGAAAAATGGCACGGGGAAAAGGACAACAATAAGGTAGCTTCATCTCTATCTTACAAGAGCTAATATATATATGGGTTGAATGAATGAAGCAAAATTTATCACGCAGTCTTTGTATTATCTGTCTACGTCTCTTTTTGAGTGAGTCAATGTAAGAACAGCCACAACTATAGTCGGGAAATAATAAAGCTAATTGCTATAAATACCCGTTTTTCTATATAATTAAGGTTAAGTATAGTTCTGTTCCTCCCTCCATTCGAAGAAAAAACATAGTCAACCAACTCTATCCGGAAAAAAAAAAAAAAAAAAAAAAAACCACAAGATGGCAATGGAATCGCATGGAGGAGGCCTACGTCCATTTTTTTTGGATGCCAAATAAAAACAAACTCAAATTAAAAACTAGTATTATAGTATTATATTTTGTAAAAATGAAATTAATTTATGTAAGTAATGTAAAAATTAATTAATTTTGGAAATAAAGGCTTTATTATTTATTATTATTATTATTATTATTAAAGTTCTGTTCGGTGTGATAGGTATCCCAGAGTTCACGAGCGCGGCCTAAATGTGTAGTGGAGCGCGCGGAGGTAACGACTTCCCAAATTATTTTATTGCCATTATAAAAATAGGAATATTTTTGTTTTGATCAACCATTGTTTACGAGTGTTTTTATGAGGGAAGGCGAGAATTAGCACATGACCCACCTGCAGGCCTACCATGAGCTTCATAATGGTTATGGTTATGGCTGTCAAAATTGTGTCAACAGTGTCAACACATTCAAAACCAAGAAGAAAATGAATGTGTGGGTCTGCCAATCTATACACAATTTGACCATAGCCATAACCATATGGAGCTCGTGGTAGCCCTGCTGGTGTTGGGTGAATAATACTCTATTACCGCACACGTCCGTGCTTCCATACATGACAAGTTGCAAGCCTATAAACGCTGCTAAAATACTTTCTATCCTCCTAGCGATGTTTTCCATCACCGATTGAAACCAACGTATTATTAAGTCGATGGATGAAAAGGGCTCAGAATCGTTTTTCCTGGAAATGTGTAGAGGAGGCCTATGTCCAGCAGTGGACTTCTTCAGGCTGATAATGATGATGAAATCTAGGTGAGTCTAGGTGCCAGTTCCACGCGACCAAGCCTAGAAAAACAGGCAATAAGTTACAGCTTGGTTCTTACCGTTTTCCTACCGTTCAACACTTATAGAGAGTAGGTATTAACAAAACAACACAGCCCTTTAGTTTCCACATTTAATTCAACTATCCGAGCTACGTATTCAAAGTAGGTTTAACTACACCGTTGCCGGGTGATTACCGGCTGTAGGCGGATGTTCCCGGATATCCGACCTGCAGATGGGACCACATATACCTTTATATTACATAAACACACAACGCAACATAATTGATCGCTTCCACGCCTGTTTAAATAACTTTAGGCCTTTCGTGATGAAATTAAATTACTACTAGTAGTTCGCCTCGAACTGAGATCTCGTGATGCGATCCAAATGCTCTTAAATGTTGAGTACATATTATGTACCTAAATAAATACCTAATCAGAAAAAATGTGCCACCATCACGCATTGTGTTATATCTACTTTGACAAGTATTTCTGTCCAGATTTACTGTTTGGCCTTGCCTCTGACTATCCCTCAATAACTTTGTATGGTAAACAAGTTTTAACTGAATTGGCCAATTGATTGAAGAGTTCCGTTGGACTGACCTTGGCTCCATCATCAGACCAGGCCACTTCCACCATTTTATGACAGCTGAGTACCTCCTTAATTTATTTCAAGAAGAAAAAATAAGAAAAAGTAAATAAATTGACCGACCAGTAGAAACATTTTGATGTCAACGAAATTCTTAGAGATAGGGGCGGCTGTCGGGCCGTTGGTTATCGTAATTTAACCTTTTTTTTGTATAGCAAAAACTCAGCGTCATAAAAAAAAAGTAAAAACGGTTGTGGAATGTCCAAGCAAAGTTCTTTCATATGACATGTAACTTGATTTTTGTGTGTCACTTTTTTTTATTTTTGCACCCTTAAAAAACCCCATACCTTAATAACCCCTCATCCGATTTTACTCATATACTTACCAGTAAATTTCTCAAGCCATCGACTTATCAAATTTAATGCAGATCGGATCAACGGTTCGAAAGTTATCGTCGGACAAACATACATAAATACATAAATACATACATACATACATACATACGCACATAAAATGCCAATTCGCCCAAGTTGTTTGTAAGATCTCGTTCGCTTCGCTCACTCGATCAATCATAGTATAAAACAAAGTCGCTGTCTCTATGTATGCTTAAATCTTTAAAACTACGCAACGGATTTAGAAATACATACGCCTCATTCCCATGGGGGTAGGCAGAGATCACGGATTTTTACATGCTACAATTCCTGACATACCTCTTTCTCTTCATTCACTCGCATAACATTCTTCATACATGCTCGTCAGTTCAGAATACTACTGACCTGGCCTTTCTCTAAAACGCTATCTGATCGAGATAAATGCGCCGAGGTCTTCCCCTTCCAGCAGTTCCATTCCCACTCGCCTGATGCATCTGTTTTGTTAACCGCCTTTCATCCATTCTCTCTACAATTAAAATTATGTTTTAGACATTAATATGTATTGACAATGTAGGTAATTGTTTTATAGAGTATTTGTGTACTGTTTATTGTCCAGCACACAGTAAAGTGTTCATTTAGCTGCAATATTATGTTAATTGTCCCAGTTAATGGGCAGTTGGTTTTGATTGAATTAGTTCATGCAAATTCAATGCACATGGTTTAATGTTATTATTATAGTTATACTTTGCTTCTTCTTCTTGTCGTGACTCGGACGAAGGATTGGAAGGATTTCAAGTGTGCCTCAGACCACTTTTTTTCTTTTTCTTTTCTTTCGTGCACTCGACACATTGTTTTCGAAGTTTTTAAATTCTACGACGATGTCGGCTTCCTCACGATGTTTTCCTTCACTGTTTGAGAGTACTGGCATAGTAAAGTTTTTGCTGAAATACTCCTCAACTTTACTCTCTCACTTCTCATAACAGATTTGCTAAATAACTCCCTATTTTCAAGAAGCTTTTGTTCAATCACTTTTTATCAGTCTAGTATTTATGTTTGTATTATGTTTATTTTACATAAATGAGTTATTTATTTAGGTACATAACATTTTTATAAGTAACTAGTGGCTGCCCGCGGCTTCGCTCGCCCGTTCCCGTAACACCCCGTTCCCGTTACTTTTTCGGGATAAAAAGTATCCTATGTCCTTCTCCTGGTTCTAAGCTTATATATAGCGAGTTATAAGTGGAGTAACTAACACGACTTTCTTTTATATAATAAACCAACAAATAATACATCTATATATTATATAGATGTATAATTTGTTGGTTTATTATTTTTAGATATATTGGGTGGTAATTGCTAACATTATTATTTTCTTTATAGGCGATGGTTACCGCTTAACATCAGGTGGATCAAATGCTAGTTCCATCAACTAGTTGTATAATAAAAACAGTATTTAGAGGTATTTTTTCTAGGACTCATTCGTTCTACGTCGGTTACGGTCTTGACATAATACCAGCGCATAGCTTCCTCACAGTAGCTAGGCATTATGCTGAGTCAAGGCCCTTTTGCTGCTGTAGCACACAGAAACACGACGCACTTCTCCAGTATCGACTTATTGTTTGTATCTTTCTTCTTCTGGTGTCCTTCTTTTTTACTGGTTTATGTGTGTGGTATAGATCGTGTAATCCACGAAGACGCGCCCCACTATTCTTCCTAACCATTTATATATGTGTGCAAGCTTCCGTCAATGTTTGAGTGTTATCGGTACACACTAATTACCTATGAGTGCACACGCACACTACAATGAATAGACTACGGTTCGCGACTGCCGCTCGGATCAAACTCCCCGCACCCCGCGAGGGGCGCGTCTTCGTGAATTGCACTATCTATAGTAAATAAATGAATGTCTGTCTTTGCTACGTCTACGTTTGACGTCATCATTAGAACTCAATCTTCAGAATCATTTTAAATAGTCTTAAATAAATTTAAATTGTGAACTGATTCCTTAAGAGGTACGTGGGCTTTAATACCAAGCCTGAAGGAAATGGTGCTTGAGTCTAAAAGCGCATTAATTAGTCAGATCTTACACATACGAGGTCGTACGAGGTTTTTGTTATACATCAGCAAAATGGAGCCATGAAAATGGTGAAACTATATTCCAGATTCCATTAAAATCAAAGTATACAAGTATCCCAAATAAATGAAGCTGAATAATCATTTTCAGAATATGGAGTTCAAAAAGCAGAAACGTGTTTTTTGTTGGTTTGCTTTTTTGAACCTATTTTATTTTCAAATCATATAGCGAGTATGCAGTGTTATAACCCGATAAATGCAAATAAACGAACGTTGGATTTTATAACTCACGACAAGAATCAGATTTTTTTTTCAATTATCGGGTTTTAGCTCTAAACCCTCATAGTATGTTTAAAAAACTTGAGAAACCGACTTCATGGCCAAACTACTGAACTAATTTTAATGAAATTTCTATGAGACTAATTTGGAAATATTACTTTACGGATAAAAATAATCATAAATGACGAACTTTATGCAATAATAAACATTAAAACAAAATATAATCGAATTGAGAACTTCCTTTTTTATTTCATCATCATCATCATCCTATATCAGTCCACTGCTGGACGTAGGTCTCTCCCAAAACGCGCCACTGAACCCAGTCTTCGGCTCTTCTCCTCTAGTGCTTGTCAGCTACATTTCACAGATCGTCGCCCCACCTTTCCGGAGGGCGTCCTACACCACGCTTTTTTATTTAAATTTGGTTAAAAATAATAAACAACACGATGCCGCTTACGCATAGATAAGCTTACTTGCCAGCTGCCAGATTTCCGTTTCCCATTTTCGAGAAGAAAAAGCTGCCATAAAAACATTTTCCTTCAATTAGTGAAAATGGCCTACTTTACATTTTAATATTAACGCTTTGTAATTGTTTTATAGCTCCACAAAACAAGCTTAAATGCTCAACACATTGCTCAGACTCACCTGTTTTTCATTAATATAGCAGGAATTTAATTAATTAATTTAAATTTATACTGAGAGGCATGTTTATTGTTTTAAGCCATGCCTTATTCGAGGAATACTTGTGAGATGGAAGGCATTGAACAGCTTTGTAACGAATTAAAGAAAATAACAAAGCTTTTTATAATACTTATCCCAAAAGTTAAGAGCCGAGCAGGATTTGAACCCACGACCTTCTTGGTAAATCAATAAAAAAATATATAAAAAAAGATTTATGAAAATTCTGTTTAATTTAATAAAATCGGCCTTCTGGCTTCTGTGTTGAACAAGTGTTACACAAATAAATATTATGGACAATCCACGCAACGCTATCTGTAATACCCAAACTAAGCAGAGCTTGTACTGTGGGAACCAGATGGCTGATATAATACTTTTTTTTTGGAAATATATCATCATTATCAGCCTGAGGAAGTCCACTGCTGGACATAGGCCTCTCCCACAAATTTCCAGGAAAAACGATTGTGAGTACTTTACATTCATCGACTTCCCACGATCGTCGGTCCATCTGGTGGGTCTGGTGGTGGGTGGTGGGTGTTAAATAATATACATAGAATATAATATACCACCCAGACAGAGAACAATCCACTACACTAATATTTTGTTCTTGGTGAGAATCGAACTTACGGCCTACGGCGCAGAAAGGCATAGCTACTACCAACTGAGCTGAGAGGCCAGTCATGAACCAGCTCATTTAGCAAGGAGGCCATGCAATCCCGCCTAGGTACAGCAAATAATCCGGTCGTATCTCAGATGATATCCGGCTAGATACCGCGGCTTACGAGCCCTACTGCACATATTGCGATCCATTCAGATTCCTGTGAAATACGTATCGTGAACTGAACATCTAGGGATGGGATCGAGAACACTTCTAAAAATTTGTCAAATTTTATAATCCGCACTTGATGTGCGGTGCGGGCTGGTTTTTCCGCAAGTAGGCCGCTGGCGGGCCTTTTTTGCGTGACCCTTGACACGTGTTGCTCGAACTTTTTTAGGTTCTACGACCATAACCGTATTTAGGTACCGAATGAATAGGTTCTAAGGTAGCCAGCTTTTTTTTCCGCTGGCTCACTTTTGAACCTATTCATTAATAGTGGATAGCAGTACCTACCTACCATTATTTTGAACGCATATGTATAGCATACAATGGATTTTTTTATAGTTTGATTGAATATTTTATTGTTGTTTTATAATAGGGCAGTGTGGTCGCTAAGCGACAAAGCCCTTTAAATAAATTAAAAAAAAAAAAAAAAAAGGTTCTACGACACGCCGGTTTCCTCATAATGTTATCCTTCACCGTTTTGAGAGTACTGGCATATGGCATAGTGCACAAACATTTTTCGACAGAAAAACTCATTAGTAAACGACTGGATTTGAACCCACGACCTTCGGATCGGAAGGCGGGGCCGCTACCACTAGACCGCCAGTGCTCGGGAACACTTCTGTTCAGTTAAAGTGCTTGAATTTGAGTCGAGTCTCAAGCGTAGCTTTTTGGCAGTTCTACATTCTTCTTGCTATCGTGTCATTGGTTCTTTTGAACCAAGTGTGGTGAAAGGATTTTAATAGCGCCCCAAAAGAGGCTCCCTTCGTACTTTGATTCTCCATTGAAAGTGACAAAAATCTCAAGCATAGATTTTTGTCGACTCAGACTCAAGCAATTTTTATAACGCTTTTATTAGCTTCACCTGTATGTATGTATGTATGTATGTATGTATGTAACCGACCTCTTTGAGCTCGATTTTGTCCTACTTTGAACGATCAGATTTGATTCAAACTTTGCACACCTGTCAAAGGTCGATGACAATGCAATAATATGAAAAAAAAAATGAAAAAAAACTAAAAAGTGAAAAATAAATTATAGTTTAAAAAACTAAAAAAAAACGCTTTTATAAGTAATTGAACTAAAAAGTTAAAAATAAAACTGTAATAATCAATTGAAAAATTTATATTATTGTACATAAAAAGCGTGGGGTGCTTGATTTTGATTGTCGTAAATATTTTATCAATAGTTTATTATATCTGAAGTTATTATAAAAAGCACCCCACGCTTTTTTGTACAATAATATAAATTTTTCAATTGATTATTACAGTTTTATTTTTAACTTTTTAGTTCAATTACTTATAAAAGCGTTTTTTTTAGTTTTTTAAACTATAATTTATTCTGAATGCAGGCCGTAAAACTCAAATAACTTTTTATTTTAATTTACCAATCTTATAAAAATACATAATCTAATTATTATAAATATCACTAAGAAACCCACCACCACTGAGGAATTAAGGGAATATGTTTGTTTGTTTTAATGTCAAAAAAAAATACTGAGCGTTGTAAAAATGATATAATTTATCGTGTATTGAGATACAATTAAATCTATATATCGAACAAGTAAATACGGATGAACGCTTGTATAATATAATAATTAACTTCATAACATTGCTTCGTGTTGATGTTTATGTTAGGTAATACGATAATATTATGTTAGGTTGTTTGATAAGTACTCAAACAACCGCCCTTAGGGCATGGCGAGGGCCGTAAGTCGATCCATACCCTTAAACAGAAATATGAGGACTAACAAAGCTAGTTAAACTAGCTTAGCTTTCAGTAATATGGCCGCGTATAATACAGTTTTTTAAGTGAAAACTTTTTTAGAAATTTTTAGCTACCCGTTTGCTCAGAAAATCGTTGACCATTTAAAGATTAACAACTGTTAGTTTCAGCTAACGCCATCTAGAGTTTAACCGCTTAACCTTTTCTCACAGTATTTATTTACAACCGCTTTTACCATCGGATAATTCGTTGAGAGTTTTTTTTAGTTTGAGTTTGGAAGTGCTGTAAGAATCATCAGACGATCACCAGCCTATCCAATCGAAAAAAAGCTTCTGCCTTTTTTCACTACACCATACCGAATGCCTGTCATTTACCTACCACCTACCTAATTAATAAATACTTTATTGCACAAATAAAGTATTTTCTAATATGCTAATTAGCATTTTCTTCCAGTTAACCATTGTGTTATGTGGAGTGGGTGGTAGTGCTTTATGACAAGAGAAGAGAGAAACATTTACTTAAAACTAGAGACCTACTAATAGAATACATATCTACAGTACCAACAATACATAAATAATAAATAAAAATAATAATAATACATTATGTATAAGTCATAAATTATACATGCAATACTCTAGTGTAGTTTTAGGTACCGTATTGTAACATGATTTTTTGGCTACGAATAAATAAATTTATGATTATGATTATGATTAAGTACAAATTTAATATAATCTATAAAAATGCTCAATTTTGTTGAGATGCCTGATGGGATAAAAAGTGAAGGAGGAATAACTTCTTTTTGATAGTGTTTCTGCTGTACGCCATCGCCTATAGAATATGTGCGCAGGCCTTTAAATTCCTTCTTCTGCCTTCCTTCTCTTAAATTCCCAGATAGTCTCATTTTACAACGGGTATTTTTTTCTAGTACATCAAGGATACGCATCAGACTATACACTGCTAGCTCTTATGTCCTTGCAATGAGCGTAGTTTTTCTTTGTTTTTATGTAACTTGAGCTGTATCCTACTGTACATACTTATAGGTTTTTGTTTCCTTGAAAAGCTTCAAAATAGAGAAATTGAAGAAATCGGGACAACACTACCGTGGTGCCTATCCCGCTAAGCTACGGTGCACCAAATACGCTACTTTCGAGAAGGAGCTTGTAGGTAATGTAGTTCGCAATAACATAAATCTGCACGCCTTAGGCGCCTCCACCTACGAATAGACGGCGAACTAAGATAATTGAAAACGCTTGTGGTAACTTCGCTGTCTATTATTTTGCAAAATTTCACATAGTTAGAACGTTTTGTTTTTGTCATGATAGCTACAAATAATTTAAGTTTAAAAACATTGAGACCTCATGGCCAATAAGTGAACCGTTTTTGTTAAAATTTCTTAAAGACCAATATACCACCAGATAAAAAAAAAAAAAATCGGCAAAATGACTAAGTTTTTTTGTAGATAGCTAAGCCTTTGACAGCAATCACACCTGATGGAAAGTGGGTATGCAAGATAGAGCATGTTTATCCATAATCTACCTGTCACTCTTGTCATAAAAAATCCTAAATTAAAACGTTTAGGAATTACTGACTGGTAAAAAAATACAACCGAATTGAGAACCTCCTCCTTTTTTATTTGAAGTCGGCTAAAAAAAAAATTAAGGCCATGGGCGATTATGAACACGAATCCATGAGTCTTAAGCAATTTCACTCCATTAATATTAATAACGCTTTATTGCTAAAGATTTCCGGAACGTAAGATTACTAAGAAGGTAAAAAAATATATTTTCCGAGTAAAAAGCACTTTTTGGCACTGCATAAATCATTAATACGAGTAAGAGAATAGGTTTTGTAGCGGAAATTAGGATTCCTTCGGCATCTCAACCATTTATTCTCCAATCCGGGAAGCTGGATAAAAATGCACTGAATTGATATAAATTGATCCCCAAAGGAAATTTAAATCTACAGACTAATTCTGGGAAGATTGCTCCTTAAATGGACAAGGTTTGCGAAAACCTTTTTAAAGTTAAAACATTTGTTTCAATTTGGCTGCAGTTGAAAAGACTTTTTGAAAGTGATTTTTGGGGTTTTCCTTTAGTTGAAATTATATCAAGGTGCTATGTTCAAACTTAGGTACTTATGATACGTACCTGATACATTATATTTACACAAAAGACTTATTTTAGGTACCCACCTACTTTGAAGCGTAGCGTGTGCTGTCTTTGAAACTTTGATTTTTGAATTATTGAATGTGTCTCGTCTCACTAAGTTGGAGTGGCAACAAACTGGAACTTCACTGCAATTTTTTTTAAATTGTCGTTTGTAAAAGGATCATACAAAAAACGGTAAGAACCGAGCCGTAGTTTTTTGCCTGTTCTTCTAGGCTTGGTCGCGTGGAACTGGCACCTAGCTTTAGGACGATTCAAAGTGATCCTTGTGGTACCATTGAATACCTAAATACATATTTAAATTTGAATTTGAAGACCCTTACTTACGATGTTTATTTTACGAGACTTTTGTTCCTTTTCGTTGAAGATCTTCGTTAAATATTGTACTATTTAAAGCCTTTTCCCTATCTTTTACCAAGCATCATCAATAAAATATAATAAGCACTTCCCTTTAATCAATAATCATTTATTTGGTAAGAATTATTACACGTCAAGTATATTCATAGGTTTTGCCTAACATAAAGTGAAATCAAATTAGAAAAAATAATATAAAATGAAATGGTCAAAAACATTAATAATAACCTTACCCATCTTCACCACTTAGCTAGAACTAGCAAGTTAGTATAGTACCTAGTTCCTAAGGTAGAATTAATATGAAAAGTTGAATCAATATCGCAAGTTTTCCAATTAACATTGTCCTTTTGTGGCGATAAGTAATTTATGGGGACACGAGAACTTGGCCAAATGGCCACAAATATGGAATTAGGTCGATAAATATCTCGTTATGTTACTAAGTTTGTATGAGCTAGTGGAAAATTATAGATGAAGACTAAAACACTGGTCCTACATAAATATCATCATCATCATTATCAGTCCAAAGAAGTCCACTGCTGGACATAGGCCTCCCCTACACATTTCCAGGAAGAACGATTCTGAGCCCTTTCCATCCATCGACTTCCCGCGATCTTAACAATGTCGTCGGCCCTACGCTTCGTCTTCCGCTTCGTGGCTGCCATTCGAGAACCTTTACTCCCCAACGGCTGTCGGTTCTTCGAGCTATATGGCCTGCCCATTGCCACTTCAACTTACTAACTCTACGAGCTATGTCGGTCCTACAAATGTATATGTGTTTATGAAGGGCTCGTCCGGGGAAGTACTACCACCATCACATGCTGCTGGTGCGGACTGTACTTCAGTATTTGTACTTGTTGTGGAGTAGCTACTCATCTGTTTTTCAAAATCCGCGGCAGTGAGTAGGAAAAAATCATTGGTGGGAGTAACCCCCCGTTAAAGTTTCTGCCGTGAAGCAGTATTGCTGTGCTTTAGTTTGAAGGGTATGAGTGCCGGTAAAATTACTGGCACCTGAGGCTGAACATCTATGTGCCTCAAGTTGATAGACGCAGGGCAGTGCATCGTAGGGCACGTTTCTGACGAGCGTGATCTACAAGGCAATGCTTAGTTGATGGTTGCCTAAACAAAAAATGTGGCAAAAATGCGGTTTTTTACAAAATGTACACAAGGATACACATCAGACTATGCACTGCTCGCTCTTATGTCCTTGTGGTAAGAGCCATTTTTCTTTGTTTTTGTGTAACTTAAGCTACTTCTGTCCTAAATACACAAGAAACAGTTTACCAGAGATAGCTCAACTGATCCAAAAAATCCAACGTTATTTAGAATATTATAAAATAGGAAAATTCATGGGCATGTCATGCGGAGGGATGAGAGTCATATTACGAGAAAAGTGTTAGGAATGGATGTGGATGGTGGTTATAGAAGAAGAGGTAGACCAAAGAAAAGATGGATGGAATGCGTCAGGGATGACATGAGCAGGAAAGGAGTGAGCACTGAGATGACGAGTGATAGAGGTGAGTGGAAGAAGAAAACCTGTTGTGCCGACCCCACTTAGCGTGGGATAAGGGCAGGAAGATGATGATAAAATAGGAAAATTCGATTATAATTCAAGGGCATACCTAAAATGAGTTTTAAAAACCGAATATCCAGCAAAATGCGAAACCAAAGCTGTTATAAGATAACCGCGATTGCTTCTGAAAAAGCCCGGCTTATACGCCATAACTGAGATAAAATCGGTTTATCGATCATTACGCTGGAACGGCACACAATAAAGGAATTGTTCGCAAGACGTTAACTTCTGTACAACTTGGCAATTGTTGGATAGTTGCTTGATAAATGGTACAGTAATCTAAGTTAAATAGAATTGGATGAATGAGATAATAAGTGGAGTCAAACTTAATGTAATTTCCGTAATTACTATTGTATTTATCAACAACATCCATAGTTATAACTTTTGAAACTATCATGGTTTTTAACACTATTTTTATGAAACAACGGGATTTTGATGAGTTGACTTATCGGAAGTCAACGCATCAAAATTTAATCATGGTAAATATCTCGTTGTTTCATAAAAAAAATACGGGTTGCACTCCGGGAGTGCCGGCAGAAGTGAAAACTTGATTATTAACGTTGAGCATGTTTGATATTTTGGAATGGTTAGGGGGGGCTTGTTTGTTATTTGGCACGCTGTAACATACACGAACATTCGCGCAAGCGCCCTGCGCTGCCTAAACGAAACAGTAGGCCCAGGCATACATTTTCGCCGCGCCGTAGAGAGGGGATAGCTGTCTACTCTCCATCCGTCTTACGCTTTTTCGATCAGGTCACGTGTCCTGACGCGCTGACGCGAGTTTAAGATTTTATACCCATTACAGAAAAAGTGCTCAACGCCGCTAAAGAAGTTTTCACTTCAAAAATAACATCCTTAGTTTCGACGAATCTTCTGCTAGGGATTCAAACCACTAAAAATGGCTTCGCAGGGGTATGCCCAGCAGTGAGTTATTTTTGTAAGACCCTCACCATTCTTGGTTTGAAAGAACCAGTGACGTGTGTGACAGTGAAGAAGAAGATGTGTTTTTTGACGTTTTGGTAGATAATGGTACGGAACTCTTCGTTCGAGCGTCCGACTCGCACTTGTTCGATTTTTACTGTGACAATAAATTTTCGTGTCATGTGGAACTGACATTTAGAAGTTTGATAGTGATCGTTGTAATTATTATAATGCTCTGCCTTTGATAATGAATGACAACAAATACTTACTCCGTCAGGATCAGAAATCGGCAAATCACTATTTATCCGCTTGTTGGCGATTGTTTCATATTAAGGCGAGGGCCCACCGCTGCGCACGGAGAGGCTATAGAGCTTTGCTTTGTAAGAAAATGTATGAGGTTGTATCCACTGCAATCCATGGAGAGGCTACGCAGGAATTGAGATCATTGACACATGCGTAGCTTGCTCGAATAGGCGATTACATAGCTCAACGCTGGTGACGTGGGTCTACGTTTCCACTGGAATACACGAATATTAAAAAAAAAAAAAAAAAAAAAAAAAATAGAGATTAAGTACAAACGAGCTACAAAATAATATCATACTGTGATGAATTTCAATAATAGTTCTAATTTTAATGGTTTAATAGAAATTACTATTATGATATTTGATGACACTTGTCATATTTGTTTGTGAAATTGTCTGTCAACTTCATAGAAATGCCGTTGGCAACACTGACTGACTCCCTCCCTCCTTGACGTTGGTTGGTAAAGTAGTGGGGATAGACGGTTGGCGATGGCAGGGAGCGAAGGATTGGGGTCAGTCGGTCGTTGGTACGAGTTGGGAATACAACTTAAAAGTGTAGTCTTTATGTATAGTTTGAGAAATATTAAAGTGTAACGTGGAGTAATTATTACAGCCTATTTTACGAAAAGAAGTGAGTTTTATTAAATCTCAGAAGTGACAAGAACTTACGGTATGTAAAATATTTCTTACGGATTTTAATATGATTCCACCCGCCAAGTAATTATTTTTCTTGGGTTGAGTAGAAAATTATTCAATTTGACTAAAAGTTCAAGGGTACGAAAGATATTGCGAGCATGAATCGGTCGAGATTGCCTCGAGATTATCCGTTTGTGCTAGCTTTTTCGATCGAACTTATGAACAATAACGGATACTTACCTAAATGTTATAATTTAATGATTTTATTTTTACTTAAGTGGGTGAAATCATTCGAGTTTTAATCTGATCGTTCGCATCCTAACGTTGTAGGGTAGGTATAGAAACCAAGTTTGAATTAGTATGTTGATTCGTTGTTCATGCGCACTGGTCTGTATTGCACAGAGACTATCCGGTAATGCTGACACCTTTCAACAAGTTTTAATTTTGATTGTCTGAAATGCCTGATATTATGCCTACCCTAAAATGTGTGTGGTCTCATATGAAATTTGATATTAGCCGCTCATCCGAACATGAAATGGCCTGAACCTAATATTTAACGACTTTGACTGCTTAGTTAAGCTGTTCCATTTCAAACAATTGACATTCCCTTAATTTTTGGAATATACGCTAAGTTTACCGAAAGATATTTTAAAAATATTAACGAACTTAATAACAGCAAATAGTTTTACCTACATTATTATGCATTACGATGATCATTTTATTGGTTACCCTCTGAAAACACATGACTCGTGTTACCGTGTATGAAATTAAGTGAAGGTACTTGAGTGTAAAAAAACAAGCTTGAGTTTGAGCTTGAGTGTTAAAAGCAAGTCAGTCCTCTGTAGCATTCTTGTTACTTTTTGATATGCAGAACTGTAGGGTACTTAGGAAAGACCTACTTTCCTGTCTAGACCCATAAACAAACATTTTTATGTCCATGCTATTAGTCGCCATTGTGCCGATGTAGCATAATGTACAAAATTAAATAAATACCCTTAAATAAATTAGAATATCTGTTGGCATAAGCAGAGTGTTATTGGCTGGGTTATGTTGAAATGATTATTTGTAAAGTTATATTTATTTCTTATAATTTACTTAACATCAAAAATGAGTGATCGAATAAAGTTTCATAATAAAGTGGCCGTAAATAGCAAAGACCGAGCACAATCTTGAATTTCATAAAAGCCGGTACGGTCTTTGTCGTGCACCGGGCCTAACCATAAAGTTGATACAGGGGCTATCCGATAGTGCTAAAACTGTTCATGTACTGCTAATACCATAGCAGCTCAGTATAGTTTGAGTAGCCTCTAACCGCAAATGTCTAACCATGCTGGATTTAAAATAAGTAAGTTAATGATCATGATCAAGCCTACCCTCTAAAGCGAGTTTTTGAAGTAAAGTGAGCTAAACTTATCAAAATTGTAGACTATTTATTTATTATTATTTCTTAGGTAAACAATCAGTAGATACTTATATTCTAATTGATAATTTAAAACGACAACTGTTACTAGGGTCCAATAAACAGGTTTCACATAGTGAGACTATTGGAGACAATTTTTTTTTAACAAATTACAATTAAAACAGAAAAACAAAAAGTACAATAAAAAAAAAAAACACCTAGGGAAGCTCCTCGAAACAGCATTTTGACAAAATGTAAGTAGCAATTCTTGGTGGTTTTGAGCAAACAGATCTAGTTTGGGGACGTTAACCAGGCCATTGAACGTAATTAATGCTCGTCTAAAGAAAGTGTTTTGGGATCTGTGTTTGGCTAAGTACGCCATAGAAGTAAAGATTAATACAATTTTAGAACAAAGTGAGTACAGTTTGGCTATTTTCGCCTTATAAGATGAAATTGATTTTGGAACCAAGTGAGTTCATTTTGGCAATGTACGCCTTAGAAGATGAAATTGATTTTGAAACCAAGTGAGTTCAGTTTGACTATGTACGCCATAAAAGTTGAAATTGATTTTGAAACCAAGTGAGTTCAGTTTGGCTATGTACGCCTTAAAAGATGAAATTGATTTTGAAACCAAGTGAGTTCAGTTTGACTATGTTCGCCATAAAAGTCAAAATTGATTTTGAAACCAAGTGAGTTCAGTTTGACTATGTACGCCTAGAAGTTGAAATTAATTAACCATGCGAGATCTGTTTGGTCAAAGTAAAAAAGTTCAAAAAGTTCAAAAAGTTCAAAAAGTTCAAAAGGTTCAAAAAGTTCAAAAAGTTCAAAAAGTTCAAAAAGTTCAAAAAGTTCAAAAAGTTCAAAAAGTTCAAAAAGTTCAAAAAGTTCAAAAAGTTCAAAAAGTTCAAAAAGTTCAAAAAGTTCAAAAAGTTCAAAAAGTTCAAAAAGTTCAAAAAGTTCAAAAAGTTCAAAAAGTTCAAAAAGTTCAAAAAGTTCAAAAAGTTCAAAAAGTTCAAAAAGTTCAAAAAGTTCAAAAAGTTCAAAAAGTTCAAAAAGTTCAAAAAGTTCAAAAAGTTCAAAAAGTTCAAAAAGTTCAAAAAGTTCAAAAAGTTCAAAAAGTTCAAAAAGTTCAAAAAGTTCAAAAAGTTCAAAAAGTTCAAAAAGTTCAAAAAGTTCAAAAAGTTCAAAAAGTTCAAAAAGTTCAAAAAGTTCAAAAAGTTCAAAAAGTTCAAAAAGTTCAAAAAGTTCAAAATGTTCAAAATGTTCAAAATGTTCAAAATGTTCAAAATATTCAAAACGTTCAAAATGTTCAAAACGTTCAAAATGTTCAAAACGTTCAAAATGTTCAAAAAGTTCAAAATGTTCTAAAAGTCTCAAGAGGCGCAAATGTTTCAAAAATTTTAAGTTAAGTAATTTAAAGTCGTGTAGAGTTGTTAAAAGTTAAAGATCGGTTTTTGGATTTGGATTATATGTAAAGATTTTGGGTTAAGATTATATAAGTTTTTCGAGTTTTCATGAAAGGACGATGAATTAATTATGAATTAAAAATGAATTAATGATGAATTAAAGATGAATAAATGATGAATAAATGATGAATTAAAGATGAATTAAAGATGAATAAAAGATGAATTACAGATGAATTTAAGATGAATTAAAGATGAATTAAAGATGAATTTAAGATGAATTTAAGATGAATTTAAGATGAATTTAAGATGAATTTAAGATGAATTTAAGATGAATCTAAGATGAATTTAAGATGAATTACAGATGAATTTAAGATGAATTTAAGATGAATTAAAGATGAATTTAAGATGAATTTAAGATTAATTAAATATGAATTAAATATGAATTAAATATGAATTAAATATGAATTAAATATGAATTAAATATGAATTAAATATGAATTAAATATGAATTAAATATGAATTAAATATGAATGAAATATGAATGAAATATGAATTAAATATGAATTTAATATGAATTTAATATGAATTAAATATGAATTAAATATGAATTAAATATGAATTAAATATGAATTAAATATGAATTTAAGATAAAATAAATGTGAATTATTTATAAATTAAAGATTAGCGATGTATAAAAGACTTACTACTTACTAAAAAGATGAATTACAGTTTTAGGTGTTCAATTACAGTTTAACAGTTCAGTTTTACAACTGAATCACAGTTTTAAATAAAAATTGGACAAAGATTCTAATTGAAGTTAGTGCGTCGTAAACCTGAACCACTAGATTATTTTCTTACCGAAACAGTCACTGTCGAGAAGATGTTTGCATTTCAGCAAGAACAATGAGGAGATGACATTACTAGTACATGCCTGCAGTGCCATGGCAGGGCATGGCATGGAGAAATTCAAGTTGATAAGTTCTTCGCTGTCAGATTTAATGATGGCGTTTCCATGCATTTACTGAGCTAAGTTAAACGTATCTTTTGTAGTATTTAAAGCGCAAGACTAAGTACAGAGAACTCGTCTAAATGCCGTGGATAGTGCACATTTAGTGTTTTATATTTTTGGAATATATTGTTACTTTTTAATTATTTCACAATTGGAAATTCTATTCTTCATTTCAACTAGATATAAAGCAGATGAATGATAATAGATTTATTCACAGTGTGCTTGCAGATCTGTAAATTTTATGACGAGTTTCAGATCCTTAAAACTCCAGGCAAAGTTAGTAGCGATGCACCGCAGAAGGTGCCACAGGACACAGCCGTGATGCACTGCACCAGCGGCCTGAGCCATGATGCACTGCACCAGCGGCCTGAGCCATGATGCGCCATGGAAGGCGCCGCACCAGTGGCCTGAGCCGTGATGCGCCATGGAGGGCGCCGCACCAGCGGCCTGAGTCGTGATGCGCCACGGAAGGCACCACATCAGCAGCTTGAGCCATGACGCGCCTCTGAAGGTGCCGTAGTAACAGGCTGAGCCGCGAGTTACGTAGCAAGGAGAAGAATTATGTAGTTTATTACCACAATTTTATTTTGTTTTATATTTTATTTTATTTGTTTATTAGGTACACAAAACAGAGTACAATCGATAATTTACAGGCATAAATACTATTAAGTTATGAGCTAGACAGTACCCCAAAACATGCGTACACAGAATGCATAGAACAGGAAAGTTAGTAAATAGCGTGTAACCAGGCTTAACTAGTAGTAGGTGATTAAAGTTAACATTTACTTGGAACTTAGGTGTACTCATACAATTATTTTATTACAGTAAGTGCACACACTTCGAGTTAAGACTCGAAGAGAGTGCAGAATTAATTAAATAACTAATTTGAGTTTTCGGCACACTCTAATGAAAGAGTGGCCAAAGATGCATTCTTGAATTTATTTAGATTATTGTTAAAGATATGAATTTTATCACTGTATCTATTCAATAAATCGTTAAATAGGCGACACATTCTGACAACGGGGTTATAATAAGAGGCGTTGTTTGAATGGACTTGTAAGGCGAAAGTGTTCTGAAAGAGTTGCCGAGGTCTAGGCTTTATATTTAGATTAATAAGATAAAGTAAGCAAGGAGAGTCGATATGCGAGTGGGTAATTTTGAAATGATACAGTAGATCATGATATTTGCGACGATATTTTCTAATAACATTAAATGAAAATGATGGAGCTTTGCAGTATAGTTAGGCAATTTCCTATTAAGACCACATCTGTAACTTAAAATATTCAGAAACTTTTTCTGGACCCTCTCAATCCGGTCAACGTGAATATTGTAGTAGGGACCAAATTACTATTTGACTTTTAAAAACAATTAACTGTTTGACTGTATTTTTAACCATGGAGATGTCTTCCTATCACAATCGGAGTATAATTTATGCTATAGGAGTATTTAATTTAAATAACATTTTACCCGAATGCATTGTTTATGGCTGGGATGCGAAGACTTTTCTGATACAAAACTGTTATATTATCTTAGAAATTTCATTTAGTTAATTTTTTTTTGCATACAGGCTTTGAATATGGTAAACGGGATATCTAACTGTAATTATTTTTAGATAGAATTATATTTTTAATATCTGTTTATTCTTAGAAATGACTAAGATTTATTTGGGTGTCTTCGTATCTTCTACTTAATAATTTCATTTTGTTTACAAGTTTTATATTGTAATTTTGGATTTGTTTTAATTTGTTCTTATTAGTTGTCTGAATTTTGGTAGTCATTCAAGTTTCAAGTTTTGTTTAGTCATACATATACATAGTTATCATGTTATCATTATGCTCTTAGCATGTGCTTCCAGAGTAAGCACACTGTCGGATGGCCGAATTTGATAGACATTAGATTTTTTTTAGATTGTATTTGTATGGTCATCCTTTCTCATTAAGTATTTGTGTTTTAATTCAAGTTTTGTTGTTACACATTCAATTTTTTTTTTAGATTGTATTTGAATGGTCATCTTTTCTTATTAAGTATTTGTTTTAAATTCAAGTTTTGTTTTTAGACATTCAATTTTTTTTTTTGGATAGTGTTTGAATGGTCATCTTTTCTCATTATTTGTTTTGAATTCAGGCTTTGTTTATTAAGTTTTCATATTATTATATTGTGCACTTAGCATGTGCTTCCAGAGTAAGCACAGTGTCGGATGGCCGAATGTGATGAATTTCAATAATAGTTCTAATTTTAATGGTTTAATAGAAATTACTATTATGATATTTGATGACACTTGTCATATTTGTTTGTGAAATTGTCTGTCAACTTCATAGAAATGCCGTTGGCAACACTGACTGACTCCCTCCCTCCTTGACGTTGGTTGGTAAAGTAGTGGGGATAGACGGTTGGCGATGGCAGGGAGCGAAGGATTGGGGTCAGTCGGTCGTTGGTACGAGTTGGGAATACAACTTAAAAGTGTAGTCTTTATGTATAGTTTGAGAAATATTAAAGTGTAACGTGGAGTAATTATTACAGCCTATTTTACGAAAAGAAGTGAGTTTTATTAAAATACTATATCTTTTCTATTCTAGGGATTTTTTAAACTCGTACGTAGTCAAACATAAAAGTGGGTAGGGTGTGTTGGGGGTCGGACGAGAATTTCTGTATCCCGACCTCCAGCGCTTCCCTTCGAACCGAGAAATGATTAATGCTAGGGATACATAATAATGACCCACGAATATGTACAGCTTATAATGCTAGGGATACAATGACCCACGAATATGTACAGCTCACTTATCGCAGCGCAGTTTGCAGTCATGGAAACGTACGTAGCCTCTCCGTGTGTTGTGCCACGCTATGCATAGTTTTCGTGTACTCCATTCCCAATTCATTACCTCGAATGTAGTTTGCCGAACACAAGGAATAATCCCTTATTCCTTGTGTTCGGCAAACTTTTCGAAATTCCGTTTGAGAAGTGGACCGATTGATACACGGACCTTTTAAGAAGTGGACCTATTGAGAAGTGGATGGTTTAAGAAGCGGTCTGATTGCGAGGTTGACCATCAGAGCGGGGGCACACGATGCGTTGCGGCGGCGGTGCGGCGCCGGAGCGGTGTCGCTGCGTCGTCTTACATAGAAATATCTGTGGCATGTCACACGATGCGCTCCGGCGCCGCACCGGACTTGCAACCACCAAAGACGAGGCGGGGAGGGGTGAATGCGTTGCGACGTCGGAGCGGCACCGCTCAGTTGTTTCCAACAATAGACGTCTTTTACGATCCATTTTCATTAACAGACTGTCCAACGGTGCTACGGCGCCGCTGCGACATAGCAACGTTACGGCGCCGCACCGTTCGTGTGCCCACTGACACGGTGAAATCTTTGCGGTGCGGCGCCGCAACGCATCGTGTGCCCCCGCTCTTACGAAAGGGACCGATTGCTCATCTCCTACAGAAAATTTTAGTGGACGGGTTGGCCCTAAGCGGACAAATCGTTGAAACGTATACGCAGCTAAAATGCGCCACGTGCACCGCAGTGGGTCCGCGCCTTTACTCCATCCGGGCTGACAGGCGTGGAGCTTGGTTCTAGAGCCAAACACTCCACGGGGAAACTGTTTTGTTTGATCATTGAGTTTCGATTCGACACACGAATAGACTATGTTAAGCTAGGTATGTTATTGATCTACAAAGTGATTGTAAGCCTTTGTCTTGCCTTATATGAGACACAAGATCGATATTTGACTGGCATCTCAGCTCAATTGGTAGTAGCTCTGTCTTCTGCGCCGTAGATAGTGCATGGGTTCGTTCCCCACCGAGAACAAAATTATTTGTGTGGTGAACGCAGATGTTTGTTCTCTGTCTGTATGTATTTACAAAAAAATGTATATAAGTAGTATATCAGCTATCTGGTTCACATAGTAAGGTTCTGCTTAGTTTGGGGCCAGATAGTGTTGTGTGGATTGTCTAAAATATTTATTATTTATTTTATTTAATTAACCTCTAGCATAACGTTTTCTTACAAAACCTTGAACCGACAAAGGAGAGAGAAAGTGAGAGCATCGTATGTAGCCCATTTCATTACCCATCGACCGCTCTCATCAAGGCCTTTACAAAAAACCTGAATAATGCAAGCAAGCTCATTTAAATAAATTCCCACGAATGAAATACACTTGCGTCGGCGCATTACAATATTTATGAGTGAGCTCCCTACCATCCCCAGCCACAGAATACGTGGCACTGCCTACCCCTTGGTGGCGTGACTGAAATTTCACCCTTTCTAAGACGCGCTTGCCAATTACTTTGAAGGTGTGAAGGTCGGTGGAATTGATGTGGCATATTGAACAAGAAGACATGTACAAAGATTTTTTAATAATGTCCCAAAAGTTAAGAGACGAGTGAACCTTTGTGATATCCTTAGATAAGTGTAGTAAACACTATAAAATCAATAAAAAAGAAAACAGGTAGTTATAAACTTCCATAATACCTATTGGAGCTAAATAGAACTGAAAATGTCCAACATTTTTTTTTATAAGTATTTATAAGAATATTATATGGAGCTGCGTGAGATTATATTTTGATCTCTTGAGGAAACAAACACGATAAAACTAATAAAAATGTAGTATGTAGGTAAGTACTCAGTTTGCCTCTCAGACCTAACTCATACAACCCAACTTTTTACTTACCTTTTTTTTTTTTTTTGCATGTATGAAGAATGTTATGAGAGTGAATGAAGCGAAAGAGGTGTGTCAGGATCGTAGCAAGTGGAAATCCGTGATCTCTGCCTACCCCCATGGGAATAAGGCGTGATTTTATATAAGCATGTATGTATGTTTTTACTTACTAAGGGATAAATCCAATCTGTTCCCCTTTATCCCATAAGAGGATTATTATTACTATTCTTAGCCTGCATCGTCCCACTGCAGGGCAAAAGCCTTCCTAACTCCCTTCCACTCTTCCCGGTCCTGTGCTGTGCATGCCTATTGCGCAGTCTTCCATAAACGAGTCAAGATCGTCCCGCCATCTGAGTCTTGTACTTGTCACTAACAGGAAGACTGAATGAAATTCCCCTCCTACATTTCTCTAAAACTAATACCGTCGAATAAATGTATTTCCTTTCTTTTTTTCCTAGCTCAAGGACCACAAATAAGGCACCATACAAACGATACCGCTCCGATATTCCTTTCGCCCGGAGCGGGTATTTTGCCGCGGTATTCGCTTCAATATACTTTACGATAGATATGTGGATAGGTATCTGTATGGAATGAGAACCGAGCTGCCAATTTTGCTGAAGGTTTTTGAATGTAGGTGCTGGTGGATGCTGAATTGAGGGTGCAAAATAAGTTATTGGAGTACCTAAATAAAAATTAAATGGTTCCGATAGTATTATAATTTATAATAATGTCAATAAATATTCTAGACAATCCACTCAACACTATCTAGCCCCAAACTAAGCAGAGCTTGTACTATGGGAACCAGATAGCTGATATACTTACTTATATTTTTTGTAAATACATACTTAGAATACAATATAACACCCAGACATAGAACAAAAATCTGTGATCACCACACAAATATTTGTTCTCGGTGGGGATCGAAGCCACGACCTACGGCAGAAGGCAGAGCTACTACCAACTGAGCTGAGAGGCTAGCCAAATCAATTTTTCAAGAGAGTAAATGGCCAACCTCATATTAATTAATGACCATCACCTTTTCTTTTATGACGAAGTATTGCCTCGAATATGGCACGATAAGATTTGCCCGACGATGTACCTACTGCCTGGCCTACTCTACAACTTGAGAAACCAAATAAAATATTTTTAGTTCTATGGATTTAGTGATGAAATAGCAACTTCGTTCGGTTTTCAGATAGTCTTTACTATCTTCAAAGATCTGCCTTGTTAAAAGTTATCCATTTTATTTGAATAACTTTGACCAAAAGCAACATTATAATAATACCAAAGTACAAGTACGCCACTGTAAAAAAAAAATTTATAATAAAAATAAATAAATAAAAACTTTTTATTTCAGACTTTGATCTATAGGGGATAATAACACGACAAAATAACTTAGAAACTATGTTAGTAATAAACAAAAAGAACATAATGTTTACCGCCCTTTACCACTGCACGTACCCCCTTTTCACCATGGATCGAAGGAGATTCAGCGCCCATTGTAACCCAAAGATCAATTCCAGTGGGTCTTTATCTATTCCGATAACCAAGGTGATTCCCAAAAGTGTACGGCATCCAAATGCCATAAACGGGGATTTCCTTAAACGTACCCCTTGGAGGGCCCACGGGGTCAAATTTCATTTTCCCTAATGAATAATATCCTGAAAGTGGGCCCATATATTTTGGGATTCGAGAAAATAATATCATCTTTGTGCTGTCTTTGTATTGGGCGAGTGACTTGAACGAACACTTGCCTACTGCCTTTGTTTTGGGGTAGGAGTTTAAACAAGTTGCGTGTCGGTAAGACATCGCTGAATCAACTCGCCGAATCCAAAGTCATAATATGTTTATTCAGTTGTATCACGACGATCAATTTGAAACCTCTCCTTTGTATCTATCTATAAATAGCAGGAAGTCGGTGGACAGAGAATTCCCTTGAGATGTAATAACGAGATGTAACGTTATAATCATAGCAATAGTTCTCTAGACTCATAGCAGCTATTTGTGAAGGGCTCGCCCGAGGCGAAGTATTACCACCATGCTTATTTCTGCCGCTAACCTTTGTTGCTGTGTTTTGATTTGAAGGGTATAGGTACGTGATATTACAGCCATGAGGATTGTACGCCTCAAGCTGATGGACGCAGGGCAGTGCAACGTAGGGCGTGTTCTAAAACTGTGGTTCTAACAGGCAAGTAGGTAAGTGAGTTTAAACGGGCCCTAAGTGCGACTAATGTCCCATATCTTAATAGGAATCTTGGTTTCATAATGTCCAAGACATCAGCGTTTTCCGAATACCCTTAGAGGCAGGAGCTTTCGCTGATAGCTTCATTTTTTTTAATAACCTCTTTGGAAAAATGGGTTTTTTAATTGGGTAAGCGGTGAGAGAAAGAAAGGATAATGGGTAGAAGTAATCTGTATACCTACTCAGGTACCTATTCACTTTACGACCTACTATGGCCACTGCCCAGCGTTGGTTAGTGCATCGTATGCATCTTCGGCATAATATTCTCCTAGGGCATGTTCCTAACGTGCATGTTTTATGTACGAGGCAACGCTTTGTTAGCGGTGATGGTTACTTTTAAGTTTACACACAGTAGATACTTTTTACTTTATTTTATTTACTTCATTTTAAATATTTTCCACATTATAATAATCAGCTGATCTAGGTAGGTACGTAACTAGATAAGAGTCCACAATTTATTATGTGTTAGATGTACATTTAGATTTAAGGCCTGCGCACACCTAGGCCGCTGGCGTCGGCGATCAGTGAAACGCTGTCAAATTTGACAGCGATATTTGACAGCGTTTCACTGATCGCTTCCGCTAGCGAACTATGTGTGCGCAGGCCTTTAGAGTAAAACATGTACCTACTTATCGTGTTTGCATTCTGGGTTTGCTGGGTTTTGTACACCTTCAAATCAGTTCTCTTCAGCATGGTATGGTACATTAGAAAAGTTCTAAACTTTTCTAATGTACCTTAACATGCTTCATCACTCATCAGTCATCACTAAAAATGCAATTACAAACGAGGGCCGAGGCAAAGAGAGTCTGTCTGTTCTGTCTGATTTCCGGTTTGATTTGATTGACATTTAGGTCGGTAAAACAGTACTAAAGTGACATTGACAGACGTCTAAGCGCCATCTAGTTTTGCGAAAATACTTAAATTCTACGCTTTGACGTTTTTAAAACAGCGGCAAATTTAAAACTGAAATAGCATTTACTTTTCAGCGTTAAACATCGTCTGTAAATTATGTTTTGTACAGAATTGAAATATCTATCAACAATAATAAGCTTGCGGTTGTATTCTCAAGCGTAAACTCAGTAATTATCACAAAATAAAAAGCACACTAGTGACATCTAGCACAATATAGTCGAAAATGCTACCGCCATCTCTTGAGATTAGGGTTGAAAGAACCATTTAGTTCACTGTATTTCCGTAGCGCTCACGACCCAAACAATGAATTTTCAACATGGTGGCAATGTGATACACAGTTTGAAAATGCAGGTCGTGTCATGCTTTGAAAAAAATCATTTTATGTTCGATTTTGGTGGAAAATGTCGGACCCCAAACGTGCTAATCTTATAACAGTGGGTGCGCCTAAAAGTGGAAAAAAGATTGTGAACAAAACAGTGAGATTATCCATTAATTTGGTCGAAAGCAACGAAAGTAAATATCCGGAGCTGAATTACAAGGAACTAGTCATTGCAGAAGAGGTAAGTTATAACAGAAAATCATAGCAATTTACGCAACCATACTGGTTTTCCAGCTCTTAGTAGTGCAAGCATTGTGCTAAAAAAAAATTGTGGCGTTATCTTGCACGGTTTGGCGGTAACAGATGGTTTCCTGAGAGGCTGTCGGAATAGGTGGTAGGATATATTTTGCTCTCGTTTTATGCTTTTAAATTAGGTTTGTGACACGAATTTGCGTTCACGGACTGTATGAGAAGCCCAGATAGCGGTCGCCATGTTTGCAACAATCATAGAAGTCGCTTCGAGCTAAGAACATCATATCATCGGCAATGTTTTGATTCCCAAACTGTTCGTGATTCCGGTTGTTTTTGTACTAAAAACTTATATTATAAACATTTCTACACCTCATTAGTATTATACATAATAAGAGCTGTCTTATTTGCACTGCATACGTTATCATCTAGTCTGCGAAAGTGACCAATGGCCTAGGTTATCCTGCATAGTGGATTCCGGTAAGGAAGGTGTTTTTGTAGGTTACTTTAGAAGTTTAGTGATATTACTCTATTGCTATGTAAATAAATGTAATTACATCAAAAAGTACTGGAGCTAATAAAGCCATTAACATAAAAAACCTGTTTTATTTGTAGATATAGCGAATTCGATTTACAGGCTAGGCATACGAAAGTTATGACATTACAAAGTAGTGTTGTTCCTTTCACTCATTATATTCGCGGGATTATTTTTCTATTTTTTAAAAAGGAAAGGATCCTGGGTATTATCGGCTGTTTTAAATTAGTTTGGTTATGTTGTGTGTTTGTTTGCAAACTCGGCGCGAAGTGAACTTGCCAAGTCGGTTTCGCTCGCAATGTGCGCATGTTGGTAGAATGATCTTTGCAACCTTTGCAATTCTAGAGATGTTTGCATTTTTTATTTCTTTCATTGTCACAATCGATAGTACATAGCTGTAGTAAATAGTGCAGGGCACGTAGGCCTTATATACCTTTGAGTGTGTGCGTGAGTGTCAGTGAATGATTGATTGTGGATTAGTGTAGGTATGTGTGCGTTTTGCATTTGTTTTATATAGGTACGTGTCGTGTTCTGACGTCATTTTATTTTGAAAGGGGGCTTATTTTGACGTTTTGATTTGCTCGTTTTAGGGATTTTGTTGTAAATAGGTCACTAGGTGCATTGACCTCTGTTAACCCGTAGAGATGTATGATGATGTAAAATAGTATTTTCCATACTCTGCACGCATCTTGTCTAGGTGCGAAGTTTTAAATAGGTCATTTAAATAATCGTCGCGGTAGACAAATACCTAGGAAGTCTAGGTATGTAATTATGATGAAGCCTCAACAGCTGTTATTATGTGGGTGAATAATTGACACCCTAAATTCATCAAAATATTTTTTGGCACGTTGTAAGATAGGTATGTGGTTAGCCTGAATTAGGTTTTATGCTAAATATTATAAGGTTCAAAATTAAGATCTTATCAATCAATCACCTTGATGACGTCATCGCGTGCTGTTTTCACGATTGAGACTTTATTGCAGTGGATGAGCATTGATTATTGTGTAAACTGTATATAATAGAGAGATAGTGTTGGGGTCAACGACTTGTATTGCCTATGCATTGAAGATTTAACTTTGCAATTTTATTGGCGGAGCTTTTACTTTGTGCGGTGTTTTAGTGATGGCTGAGCCAATTTTGATGCGGTTTCAGAAAATCGATAGTTTTGAGTTTGAATTTGGAATTTGTTTTAGGCTTTGCATTGTAATTATGTAAGGCACCTAGGTACCTACCTTTAGGCAGGTATGCAGTGTAGAGCTTACTTAGGTATCCTATGTCCTATTCATTGTTGTTAAAACCTAGGGCCTAGACCTTATTTTTTAATTATGGATCACTAATTATGATATTAAAGTTTTTTTTTCTCCAGTAATATACATTAGCATTGTAGATGTCTAGGTTTTCTGTTAGTAAACTTAATTAATTGGAAAAAGATCTGGCTGTAGGTAAAATAATTATGCAAAGCTTTATGGGTTTATTAACATTACAGCAGAGAAGAAATCACTTGGAAAACGGCAAAACTAGAGGGCTGGACCCATTCTCTGACAATGATGAAGACGTGGAACGAGTTGCTAAGAAGTTTGAACAGAAATATGTGAGTATCTTTCTTCACCAAGTAAAGCAGGTAACAAAAAAAAAATTATGAACAACAAACAAGGCAACATGTTGTAGCTGAGGGGACACCTCTGATGGAATTGTTCCTTAGAACAAGTTTACTGAAATTAATGTTGTATTTGTACAGGGTAACAATAGCCCTCACCGCAAGAAGAAGAGAAGATCTAGGAATGATGATTTTGCTGACATCGGAGCTGGGTATGATGAGAATGACTCATTCATTGACAATACTCATGGGGTAAGTATCTGTAGAAGAATAGAATAGAATAGAATGTCTTTATTTGAAATAGGTGGTTGGTGATTTGAAATAGGTGAAACATGGTGTTGTAATTTCATAATATGTACCGTATTGCGCTATGTATAACTATAGCATGCAAAAATATAATAAAAAATTAGCTACATTACAATATTTTCATACCTAAACTTACATTTTAAAATCCATGTATTCCCTAACCGTGTAAAACCCATGGTACCTATAGCAACATTAGCAACCAGGCGCGTAAAACACTTATTTTTTTTGAAACGCAGAGGTAAGAACCAAAGTAACCGGCATAGCTCGTAGAATTAGTAGGTAAGTTTAAATGGCAATAGGCAGGTCATAGAGAGCACTGGTGGTATAGTGGTAGCGGCCCTGCCTTCCGATCCTAAGGTCGTGGGTTCAAATCCAGTTGTGTACTAATGAGTTTTTCTGTCGAAAAATTTATGTGCACAATGCCAGTACTCGCAAAACGGTGAAGGAAAACATCGTGAGGAAACCGGCGTGTCGTAGGCGTGCCCTACGATGCACTTAGCTTGCTTAGGAGAGTGCTGGTGGCTTTGATAGCGCAGGTGGCTTAGTGGTAGCGGCCATGCCTTCCGATCCTATGGTCGTGGGTTCAAATCCAGTCGTGTATCAATGAGTTTTTCTGCCCAAAAATATATGTACACTATGCCAGTGCTCTCAACGGGTGGAGAAAAACATCGTGAGGAAACCGGTATATCGTAATAGAACCTAAAAAGTTTGAAAATATATTTCAAGTGCATGAAAGAAGCCTCTGTGAGGCGCACTTAAAATCCTTTCACCACACTTGGGTCGAAAGAATCAGTGACACGATAAGAAGAAGACGATGCACTGCCCTGCGTCCATCAACTTGAGGCATACAGATGTTCAGCCTCACTCACGTGCCAGTAATTTCACCAGCACCCACACCCTTCAAACCAAGGGTGGTAGTACTTCCCCGGACGAGCCACACGCAAAGAGCTCTACTACGACCAAATAGCAATATAGCTAATGAGAATCACAGGCTGGTCTTGGGTCCCAAAGTCAGTTCATAGAAGATATAAAGGGTAGTCAGATGCATGAGATCAAACAGAACTAGAGTTGCCGCGAATAGTGGTTATAGCGAATAGTCGAATACCGATTAATCGCCATTCACTTTGGCGAATAGTCGAATAACTCGACATCACTATTCGACATAAAAACACATTAAAAATATTTCTAATTTCTTCTTAGGTTGTGAGAAAAGAAAACAATAAAGTTAAAGAAATCTGTTTCGTGTTCTAAACATATTTACATATATGTAGTAAATTTAATTTCCCACTTTTAAATGCTGGCAACCCTTTTCATAGTTTACAGGGAATACCCCGTTTTTACGAGGAAAAACAAAACCGACTTGCTCCCGAACGTGCAGAAAAAAAATTTTTTTGCACCACAGTCTGCCTCTGTTGGTTTTTGAATATTAATTAAAAAGCCCAACTATAATTTAGTTATATTTAATGAATATGATAGGCACAGGCACAATATTACAGATAATAATTGATATTTTGTATTGTTTTAATAGGGAAAATAATTAAAAAAAAATTATTTTTAACTCATTAGTTTTTTTGTTCACTAAAAGTTTATTTTAGACGACTATTCGCCGAATGCCGAATAATACTAGCTATTATTCGGTATTCGACGAATATCAAAAAAATGTCGAGTAATGCCGAATACCGAATAATAGCGAGTATTCGCGGCAACTCTAAACAGAACATTTGTTTATATATTTTTTTAATTTTCAGTACGATGAGATGATACCTCCAAGCATTGACACCATACACGGTGGCTTCTACATCAACTGTGGATCCTTAGAGTTCAAGACTGTTCCTAACGATGAGTCGGCGACTGCTGATGAGCCAAGAAGAAATAAGGTATAAATAAGGATAAATATTGTGGCCATGCCTCACAACGCTATCTAATTCTAGACCCATATCAAGCAGAGCTTGTACTTTGTGAGGTTTAGATTTTTTTTTTAAATATTGTGGACAATTCACACATCACTACCCAGCCCCAAACTATGCAGAGCTTGTAATATGGGAACCGGATAGCTGGTATAATACTTGAATACATTTTTTTTGTAAATACATGATTAGAATACAATATAACACCCAGACAGAGAACAAACATGTTTTGTCTTGTCATATCCTGTTATTTTCTAATGCATTATGTAGGAAAAATAAAAATTTTAGTGTTCCTTAAACACATCAATTGCTAAGGAAAATATTATGAGGAAAACAGTTTGCATTGCAAATCTGAATTGGCAACCTATCACATTCCCTAGTGCATGAAATATGATATTATTATGCTTCTTAAATTTAAGAGCTTAACTCTTGTTGGGGTTTTGGTGTAGTTTTTACCAATTAAGTCTTTCATAATTATGCATCCTTGACTTCCTTATATGACATGACAGCAACCTTTTCTTTTATCTGGCTCATGTAACTTATTCTTGGCCTTCCTCTTCCCCATTTCCCTTCAAACTTTCCTTCAATGATGTTCTGTATGTAACTGTCATGTCGTAGAAGACGTCCAAACATTTTTCTTAATAATTAAATACCTACCTGTAAATGTGACTTAACTATGACTAAGATCATAGGTACCTAACTCAGTTTCCTTGATACCTGCTGCTTCCATTTTGGAGTTAGAAACAATAATAAATTTTATTATTACGGGGATTTTGGTGAGAGCAGTTAAATTCTTGTTCTACATAAGAAACCACGGGATAGACAAGACAAATGAAAGAGTCTTCCCTCTATCGGATTTTTTTAAATTAATTTAAATGAATTTTTAAATCTTTTTTGGTACATTTAGTTGCAATAATCGCTCTGAAAATAGCGTTGCAAGATTATTTTCTAATTTGTGTATTTTGTTTTGTCTTCCAGAGACGGATTTCGTCCAGCAGCAGCGAGGAGGAATCCTCAGACAGCTCCTCGGGCTCCGAGAGTCAGGATACGAAAGATCCCAAGGCGATAGCCAACGGCGCCATCGACTCACATAAGACTGAACATCGGAAAAAGGTGAACATACCATTTCTATCATGATTATATGTGATATACAATTTGGCCGGCGTTACTTAGTGGGTCTAAAGTGAGCAGTTTGTGGTTTAATAAGCAATGACTGATGGCAGATTTGCCAAATACTAATTGTGTTGGGGGAATAAGATCTGCACTGACGTCCCGCGATGGGGTGTATGGTGCATTGTCCCCCTGCCAAACCTCACCCCAGCCAGCCCAACTCCTTAAAATAGCGGAGTAGGACTTTGGGTTGGTGGCAGCTATGTTCCAGTGGACTGGATGGTGACACAGATGTGGAGGTACAAGACTCAATCAGTTCCCTGAGCCCTGTCTTGGACCTCGCCTCTTCTTTTGCAGAGCAGTGCAGTACTACATGCTCCACAGTTTCCTTGTCCTGTAGGCAGCCGCGATACAGGTCGCTGTCTGTCGCTCCAATCTTCAAGAGGTGGTAGTTGAGCTCGCAATGCCCCATGACGAATCCTACCATCAGTAAACCGTAAACCGGATGTACCTATTGCACCCTGTGATACCTGACAAAAAGTTCATTATAGAAAAACAAAACAAAATCTTGGCCGAGGTGATGAATACTTAAGATCCTCGTACATGGAGACAGCTGCATGGATTTCTACCAAACAATTCAAGCATTTCAATAGTAAAAGCTATGTTTAGATTGGGGCTAGATGGTGGTTTGTGAAATGTCCAACAGTATTTATGAAAAAATACGCTAATGTGATGTGTGATTGTCTGGGATTGATGTCTAAAGCTGCTGTTTTTTACAGAAAAATAAAAAGGCTGATAAACAGAAGAAGAAGAAGGTGCGGCGAGCTGATTCATCCGCCGCCAATTCCGGGAAACAGACGTCTGATGGTAAACTTTATAACACACTTCTAATTGATTTTTTATATCTTCTGTTTCATACAGATCCTCCAGACCTCACGTGTTAGTAATTACCGCCATTTCCGCCAGTCACTGCGATCTTATAGTTTGTGTGTTGCACTTGAATCAAAGATTTTTCACCTCTTGCTCTTTTGATTCTCTCGCTAACGCTCAGGATTCTTATTTTTTAACCACTCGCTGCGCTCATGATTTGATATTTGAAATCTTCGATTGCTCGTTAGTCGCCAGTCCCGCTCATAAGTGTTCAGGTCGTCCCGCCATCTCATACAAATTAAGCTAAACGTATAAATCTTATACCTTTAAACGAGAAAATCTTGTATATATATATGTATATATATATATATATATGGGATCTCGGAAAATGCACCAACGATTTTCATGAAATTTAGTATACAGGGGTTTTCGGGGACGATAAATCGATCTAGCTAGGTTTCATTTTCAGGAAAGACTCGGGTTAAAAGTTATTTAATTTAATAATAAAAATATTAGCGCCATCTCTTGCCGAGTAGTCGAAATCACGAATTAGTGTCACGGAGAACGCCATCTATTCAGCTTATACGTAAACACTCGAGACAAAGGTTCCGGAGATTTTCATGAAAATTAGTAAATAAAAATACCGAGCAAAGCTCGGTCATACCGGCTCGTATATATTATACAAGGTGCAGTTTTGGATCTGCAAAACATTTTAGGAGGTAATTATGTTAGTGATTCTCGACCCGAATCAACAATAAAATGGGCAGGTATTTTTTTTTCATTTTATTCTTATTAACGTAAATCGGTAAGTGTGAACTCCCATTTTTAAAACGCGACCAATCTGTACGTGTCCTTAAACTGCGCTTTCACACACACAAACAAACGCAACCGACATTTCTTTCATAAATCCAAACCAAAGCACCAACCACCGGCCGCTCCCTCCCCCCCGCCACCCCGCCACGCCCCCGCGGCCATTGCAAACGCATCGATCGGGTCAATTTATTAGTGTATTTGATGACGCCGGTATGTGCATACGCTTGCAAATTCCGCCCCTCAAGTGCGCCTTCGATTAACGGTCGGGATAGGTACCTACTACCTAATTGTAAAGATGACGGACCAATACTCCAATGTAGAGTTGGTGGAGATGGTCCGCTTGTAGGTATGCCATCAGTGGAGACAATGTATCTCGAGCCATCGAAATGTTCGCGGAGTTATTCCCCAATCGGCAACGTCATCATTGAAATCCCGTGTTTCGGTAAGCACTTAATTAAAGCCTTTGGTTCGAACTGATTTGTAGCTCTCGGACAGTCGTTAGGTACCACACGGGTCGGTACGGGTCAACGACCTTACAGCCCTGCCGTACGGTCGGACAATTAGCAAATAACAAATGGGTATCGTGTTATCAAGTAACTGGTTTGTTGAGGTCTGATACGCAGTCGCCCTGCGAGATTCACTGGCACTCCATGCAGTGAGCTGCATACAGTTAAAAATTCGAACTACATCTAAGGTAAAATTATTTGACGTCACTGGTCATCGCATTCACGCACACAGTGACATGACACGCGATACATCGCAATGGGTGATTCTGTTTTTTTGAAGAGGGTTATTCTGAAAATCAATAAAATTGAAAAATCGAAAATAAAAAGTATTATTGATTATTGACTTGGTATCGTATTGTTATATGATTATTTACGAGTCTCCTAACAACCTCCTGAAATGTTTTGCAGGTTCAAAACTGCACCTTGTATATATATATAATAATATATTTAGGATCTCGGAAATTGAGCCAACGATTTTCATGAAATTAAGTATACAGAGGGTTACGGGAGCCATAAATCGATCTAGCTAGGATTCATTTTCAGAAAATGAGTCTGTTCGTTAAAAAAAAACTAAAAACATAAACTGAATATGTGACTGCTCCTGCCATCTATTGACGATTGTGCGCAACTAACTGCAAGCATGTCCTGTAGATGGCGTTGTTCAGTAAGAATAAACCAGTAAAGATAATAATATGACTCTTATGATTTATTAAAAATACAAATTAACGAAAAAAACTCCTTACCAACTAGTATTATTAAATGTATTTTCCAGAGAATCACCCCGAGGGCGAGGGAGAGAGCGTGGACTCTCGCACCTCTCACTCCGACTCGCTCGCCTCCAAGCCAGCGCCGAGCTCCGAGAACGCTATCACTTCCGACAGTTCTAGGTAACACCAGCTTTCGTCTCTCACACTAAAAATATATCATGTCTGGAGTATTTATTTATGATTAGAAAGATCAGCGCAGTGTGTAGATACAGTTGAGTGTGGTGTGTCGTAATATGAACGTGGACATTTATAATTCTGAAGACCAAGTGAGGGTAGTTGCAACTGCGACTGCCTCCGCTTCTCAACAGTAATTCCAATGAACTCCAGTCTCACCGCGACCACGGCTGTTGTAATACGGTTGAAACGTCGGGAAATAAACACAATCGCGATAAACACCCGTTTTTTCCATATAATTATTAATTCATGATTGTTTTTGTACAGGGACACAGAATCGAAGGCGGACAGTGAATTGCCGGCGGTGGTGACACAAGTCTTGGAGGCGCTAGAAGCGAGTGTCACCAAGCAGAGGCTAGCACATCCCGCATCACTACCCGCCGCGCTGCTAACCAACAACTTACCACATATACAGAGGTACATATAACCAAAGGGGCAATTTTCTGCAATTTTCATCATCCGCACTTGATGTGCGGGCTGATTTTTCCGCAAGTAGGCCGCTGGCGGGCCCTTTTTGCATGACCATGTCCACATGTTACACATGTTGCTCGAACTTTTTTAGGTTCTACCGTTTACAGGTGACCAACGCACGGGGCTCTGACGAAACCACCCGCCAACATGCAATGGACCAGCGCGACGGGTTATGGTCCAAACCCCCCAAAAGAAAGTGGGGGAGACTTTTGCCCAGCAGTGGGACAGCATAGGTTTTGAAAAAAAAATGTATTTTCATTGCTCATACTCGGAAAGTAGGTCTGAAGTTGCCTGAGGGGCCTAATTGAAAGTAATACTTTCAGCCCTAGGGAGAATCGCTTTCTACTGACAGCTGTCAAATTATAAAAAAAACAATTTCTATTTTCACATTTTTATTCAACCATGTTCCAACTTTCTAAACAGCAAGGGGGTTATTGAACCAAATTCCACTTTTTACTCAGCAAGAAGGTTGGAAACCCATTACAACGGTAAGAAGTTTAAAAAGTCTAATTATTTTTATTTTTACTTTCCTTGTATTCGTAATGAAAAGCACAGTGTTTACCTCGGGTGAACGACTTATTTAAGTCCCTCGAGCTCCATTGGCGCCCTCGCTACCTCTCGGGACTTAAATTCGTGACTTTCAATCCTCGGGTTACAATGTACTATTGTGTTTAGATTGGAGGCGGTCCTGTCCCGCTGCGGCGCCGTTCCCCGCGTGATGCGAGTATCCCGCGCCCGCGTCGCTTCAGTGCTCGGCATATCCCGATCCACGCTCATGCAGAAGATTAAATCTACACCTGCAACCGCACAACAGACGCAAAGTACACTACCACGTGAGTACATACTCTTCTAATCTGTGACTGTAGACCTGGCAAGCCTATTCCATCTAAAATCCCAGGCATTATAGCGCCCCGTGAGTAGTGGCATGATTTTTTAATAAAAAATAAAACATAATTATTTACATTTTGACAGTACCTATGTATTATCAGAAATTTTTTTTGCCCTTTATTATTATAAATGTTAAGATATAATTTTCGTAATTAACTTATACTAGCAGTTGGTGCCCGAGCTTCGTTCGGTATTTTTTTGTGAAATTATATTTAAATACTGATAAACTATGAATATTTTTTGATCTATAAACTCCACTACTCGTTAATAGATGGCGTTCTTTGTCACACTAACTGATATTATGAAAAAGTTGATTGTTTAAAACAATTATAACGTGACATCTTAAAAAAACTTAGCTAGGTCGATTTATCGTCCCCGAAAACCCCTGTATACTAAATTTCATGAAAATCGTTGGACCTGGGTTTAAAAACTATTTGTAGGTCCTACAACATGCCGGTTTCCTCGCGATGTTTTTCTTCACCGTTTGAGTACTGGCATAGTGCACATACATTTTCGGACAGAAAAATTTATTAGTGCACGACTGGATCTAAAACCAACCCCTTAGAATCGGAAGGCGGGGCCACTAGACCACCAGTGTTCTCTAAACTACGCTTATTTGTTTTATAATTTTTAGAGACAACAACAGACAATGCACAGCCTCCGGCCGTCACTGCCCCAAGCGCCACAAGCGTCACAACCGCCACATCCGCCACAACCAGCAAGAACAAGCGCAAGCTAGCCCAAGAAGACGATCTCGACATCTCTTTGCTCAGCGACGATCAGAGAGAGGCTATGATGTTGGAGACTATAAGGAGGTATATTTTTACTCCTTTTTTATGAACAACGGAGTAACAGAAAAATTGAGGAGCAATAGGTTAGCGTGGTACGGGCATGTCATGAGTAGGGATGAAACTAATGTGACTAGGAGAGTAATGAGTATGGATGTGGATGGATATGTAAGCAGAGGTAGACCAAGGAAAACATGGATGAACTGTGAAAGATGACATGGATAAGAGAGGAGTGAATACAAGGATGACGGCTAACAGGGGAATGGAGAAAGGAGGAAGACATGTGGCACCCCACATAAGGTGGGATAAGGGCAGGAAGAAGATTTTATGAACAACGGTATATTTATCATGATTAAATTTTGTGAGACTCCCGATATTTCGGCACAGTTGCATGCACCATGATCACGGTTGAATTGAGGTCCACGAGTAAAAGAAACGTTATTGGCAGAAAAATCGATTTAACCTCTTTCGCACTCTTTATTTGTTTCGACACTACTATTCATAAAAATAGTGTTAAAATCCATAATAGTATCAAAAGTTATATTCTTAAAAATTCCGTGTAGAACAGTGGAACCGAATGTACACTGATTATAACTTCAGCATAATAATTCTCTTCAACACAACCAACCAACAGTATGAGAAAAAAAATGAAAACAATTGTCCAGCATTTTTCTTATCCAATAAAATTCTGAGATCTCGATACAATAAAAGATTCGCCCAAAATTCATTCCGATGGCAGAACGAAACGACTCAAAACAGAACATCTAGTTCTGTTTTGAGCCTACCCATTATCTACATTTTATTTACCTACTGTAACATACTTAAGTACAGACCACGGAATAGAGAGGATTCTTCAAACACAAGTTATTACTTAACTGAAGAGATCCCAACCCGATTTAATATGTTAATTGCAGAACAATAAAGTTTTTTTTTGTTTAGAGTAAACCTGCGCTACCAACGTATATTTAATTCTAAGTAATGATGGAAATTATTATGATAATAAATTATTTATGTTTTCAGACTAATGGACTTGATAGAAGAATTCAAACCGTCTATGTTTGCTAACTACAACCTGGAGTGTGAACGCGTCAGAGAAGAAAAGTATGTTTTATTATACTAGGCTTGGTCGCCCAAAAATAGTTTTTTATTTATATTTATCAATAGCATTACAAACTAACAGCCTTGGCCAAAACGTCTGTGTTTTAACAGTTCTATAGCCCTACAATTCTATAGAACTAATGGAATTTACCGAAGTACTATAGAACAAATAGGTCAGTTTTCGTTTTATTAGTTCTACCATGGAACTAAAAGGATAAAAAAGATTAAAAAGTGCTATGACGTCGCAGTCCTATAGAAATACCGAATAATATGTCGATTTATATACATCAATATTCTGGTAAAAGCTAGTTTGGGGCTAGATAGTGTTGTGTGGATTGTCCGTATAATTTATTTATTTATCTTTCCAGAAAAAAGCTAACATCCGATGGTGCCACAGTAGAGAAACGTCTTCCCAAACGCCGCTTCCCATGGTGCCATCGTTCTCGCACGCTATTGGCTAGAATAACTAAACTGGCGGGCTCCCAACAAGCCGGCGCGATGCTATTGGCTGATAAGATATTGCCGCTCTTTCCGAAGGGATTCGTACGGATGCCGACACTCATGAGACAGGCTAAGTAAGTTTACTCAAAAAAGTTTGCTAAGGAATAAAAACCTCGATCTTCGTCGGCCCTTATTCTAGCTTGTCCATGCCATAAATTCAAGTTTTAGTGAATATTGCATGCTTATTTTCTGATTTTTTTCTGGTTTTTGGGAACTTGTCGATATCCAACCATTTCCATAATGCCTTCCACCTCCAAAACTAATTAATTTTTGGGTCCGTTGTAAGTCTTATTGATTTATAATGATTTTTTTCTCATTTCAGCATTGGCAAAGAAATAAAAGTACCAGAAATCAAACGGCAACGGCTGGGCTCGTCCACGCAAATCCCCCTTACCCTTCATCATTCAAACCAAGCCTCTCAGAGCATACCCCCCCAGAACATACCCCCTCAGAACATACCCCCCCAGAACATACCCCCCCAGAACATAGCCCCCCAGAACATACCCCCACAGAATATACCCCCCAGTACCCAAACACCCCCATCATTCCCCGAACCAATCCAATTCCCCAGCTCTCTAACCGTCACAGCTACAAATGTCAAGTCATCTCCAGAGTCCGAATCACAAAGCAAAGAGGTTAAACTAGGACATATTATGAACTCCTTTGCTGTTAGCAAAGACCTTATTGTTGAAAGAGAAAAGAGCGAAAAGAAAGAAGAAATTTACATTCCGCCCAACAACATCGGCAGTATAACTATCACACCAGTGAACCAGGGAAGTCGGAAAGAGAAAAAAACAGAGAAACTACAGTCAGTCCCAAAAGACAAACCGAGCAGTCAGGTCCAGAAAACAAGTGTAACTGACACCAGGCAACCCAGTTCTATCCAAAAAACAATGGTTACTGACAACAGGCATGCAAGTTCTATCCTAAAACCTTCAATAATTGATAACAGACAACCAAGCGCTGCTCAAATAACAGTTATAAACGATGACAGACATAGTTCTAGCCAAAAACAGTCCGATAAAAGACAACCAAGCACTACTCAAAAAACAACGGTAATTGATAGCAGACCACCACTTGCTGCAGAAAAACAAAGTCTGATTAGAGTGAAATCCCCTGCAGCACTGAACGAATCATACAAAAAGGAAGCAAAAACGAAAAAGCCAGAGAAACCGTACCCCAATCCAGAGAAAAATCACCCTAATCCTAAAGACAGAAGAGTTGATACTCCTTTACAAATCGACACCAACTTCCAGACAGCAAAGAAAGAGCCAAGTCCTAAAAACAAAGACACTAGCCCGAGAACTAAAGATTCGGTGTCACAAAAACAAATTGAGAGCTTATGGGTCAAAGAGAACAATATTCCCCGACCGGCCCTGGTACCAGTACATCATTCCCCAACCTTTGCAAAACCTGATAAACGACCAGAGAAGAAGAAAGAAGTAGTAGAAGTGAAAAAGAAGAAAGACATCATGATTGTATCCGATCTAGATCCATTATCAGAACCTGTGCCTGATGAAGATCCAGTAGCAATCGATGACAGTTCCAGTGATGTGGAAGTGATCGAGGAAGTGATCAAAAGTGAAACTAGTGAAGTGCCTTTGAAAGACAATAAAGTGCCAAAAAATGTTGATGAGTCCGATGATGATATTGATAAAGTTATGAGGAATATTAGAGAAATGGAGGTAAGTCATAACATAATAATATAACTACTTATTTCTAAGGTTCATATTCATACCCATATTCGTCCCATGTCCCATAGCAGTCATTTAGCTTAGCAGTCCGCTAAGTCTGTTGCCACCATGACTGTGAAGTTTCAACAGACGAACCTGAGATAAAAATGAAAACGAAATCGTACGCCAAACGTCTCGAAGTTCGCCCAAACGAGCTAGCCAAACAAAAACAAAATAAAAACACCACTGGCGTTCTCCATACATGTCAATGATGGCTGTTTATACACTGAACTTTTAAGATATGCTTGTAATTAAGGGGGTTATATTGTTGTCTTTTGTTGAATGTTATGTGTTTTGTTGAATGTTGCTTTCATTGCTTTTCCAGCATTCGCAAGAGCCTACGAAATTAAACAGTAATTCATTCAGCGGAGTCATAGACAACTCTATAGGTGAGTTTTTTTATCATCATTTTATGTTAGACTGTCGACAAAATACTTTGTTACTAAGAAAATTCCCGAAATTCCTAGCTATGGGCCACATTATTGAATGTGCCGAAGTATTGAAGGAATTACTCCATGTCAAAAAGCATCTATACTAGTGGATATTATGTTTACAAAGAAACTACAAATGAAATACAAGTATTTACAAAATGTATCTTAAAATCCCAGAATTTAAATTGCAACTTTCAACAAGGCTTGAATTTTCATTTTTTAACCGCCTTGAAATAAAAAAAGAGGTTCTCAATTCGGTAATTCTTCTTAAATTTACGAACCGATTTAAATAATTCTTCCCATAGAAGGTTCATTAAAATCGGTTCAACAGTTTGGCCATGAAGTCGGTTTCTCATGTTTTTTATACATCACTTGTCTATAGATTAGAATTATAAAATGGTTCTTATAATTATTCCCATAATTTAAGATCAGGCAATAGACTTTGTAGTTTTTTCCCCTGATCTTAAATTATAGGACTTGGTAGTCTATTGCCTGATCTTCTAGGCTTAGCCACGTGGAATTGGCACATAAATTCACCTAATTTTAAGATATTTCAAAGAAATCCTAGCAATGTAATTGAAACCTTTTGGCTTAGATTTACATTATTCAAAATGAGTTTTATAGGAAAATTGAATAAAGTATATTTTGGTTTACACCAGCCAAGCACAGGATATCCCATGACAGCAACCGGAATCGCAACAGAGATAAGTTGTAAGTGCGTGTGCTGTGTTGCCATTTCACGACAAATTTGCATTTTACCATCTATTTTACAGCATAAGTGGGTAATGTACCCTTAGTCTGAGTTTTGCTCGATCAGTTTGAACAATTCGTTTCGCCTACGTTTCTCTCTTTTTTATGAAAAAATGAGACAACAACATTAAGTTACGTGGAAATGATCGAAACTAGTTTTTGTCTCATCCTTTCTCCATACAAAAAAGACACGTAGGCGAAACGAGTTGTTCAAACAGATCAAGTAAAACTCAGACTAAGGGTACTCAGACTAAGGGTAGTGGTGGATATTAACATTCAGTCATGCTATTTTTATTCAGTCATTTTTTTTCATATGAATAAGTAGAATAGGTATAAGTTTTATTTATTTAATATAAACTTCCAACTTATAAGAAAGCAATGCTTTGCAAATCACGCACGATAAGAACGTTAAGACTTTTTTTAATTAGGAAAATAGTTTTCTAAAATACCTACGTATAAAATATCCTTGAAAAAAACTAAAAAAAGTAACATAATCATATTTTCTTACTTTATTTTACTTTAGAGAAAGAAAATACTGCTTGCCGCTTGAAACGCAAAAGAAGCTTGCGTCTTCGGAAGAATGACGCCTGTCATTGAAATCCATGTTTGTTTTATTTGCGCATTTCTTAGCTTTTAATGTTGCTCATTTCATTCACTGCAACATGCTCACAATAATCTGCTTAGTTTGGGGCTAGATAGTGTTTTAAAAAAACCAAGTCTTCAGATAAAACATTCATTTTCATACCAACATCCATAGTAGTTTTCATTTTAACTGGCCTCTCACCTTAGTTGGTAGTAGCTCTGCCTTCTGCGTCTTAGGCCGTGGGTTAGATTCCCACCGAGAACAAATATTTGTGTGGTGAACACAGATGTTTGTTCTCTGTCTGGGTGTTGTATTCTATGTATGTATTTACAAAAAAATATATAAGTATTAAATATCAGCTATCTGGTTCCCATAGTACCAGTTCTGCTTAATTTAGGGCTAGACAGTGTTGTGTGGAATGTCCACAATATTTAGTCTCGGGAGCAACTGGACAGATTCTGAACTGGATAGATTCTAGTCAAAATAAAATCTGTCCAGTTGCTAATATATATTAGCAGCTACACAGATTAGCAACTGGACAGAGTATACTTAGTCGTAAAAATGCAAATAATAATATTAGAAAATGCAAATGATAATATGTTTTTTTAATAGAATACTTCAATGACCCTAGGCGTTTAGTTATACTTCAAATGTTTTGAATTGCAAAGAGATTTGAGGGTATACTTTACCTTTCATTCTGGGAAATATCTAGATAATAATAACGTGATTTTTCCAGTAAATTTGTTTACTATACCAACTACGTTTGTTTCAGCACAGAGCGAAATTCTTTGAACAAAACGGATGGCTGTAATGGTGTCACTGGTACGTATCCATTCATTTTCATCGACATAGATACAGAATAATATAAAAATGAATTGCTGTTCGTTAGTGTCGCTAAAACTCGAGAGCGGCTGGACCGATTTGGCTAATTTTGGTCTTGAATTATTTGTGGAAGTCTAGAGAAGGTTTAAAAGGTGAATAAATCCCAAAAAGGTAACGGGAACGGGGCGAGCGTAGCCGCGGACGGCCGCTAGTATACAATAAATATTTCTGATGTCTAATATAGCTGGACCGGGCTTTGTGTTGTGAGCATAGTTATTTGCTCTCATGTCTCTGGGCTCTGGGACCCGATTCTAGCCCAATTAACTTTTTTTATCACAGAAACTCAAATATAATAGAATTTTCTATAAGAACAAAAGTCTACTGGCATGCATGATATGACTCATAGTTTTTTTATGCAAATTCATTTATTAATTAAAACGGTTACACAACAATTACGTTAATTAAAAATATAGACGAGTATAAGAAAGGCAATAGCAATAACAATACAATTTCCAATTAATTAAAATAACTTAACAAATTAAATATGTCAATCTCATACAATATCTCGCTCGCAGAACCTCAGACAGTCTGACACTAAAAAACAAACAAATGATAGACAAAAGGGCTTATGCCAACAACAAGAATGCTTTCGTTGCGTTGCCTACTTTGAAGAAACTTTTTTACATTTTTCAATATTTTCTAACAAAACTGTTTCTTCTATTTCAGGTTGATTTAAAACTAATAGAGATGATCAAATCATGAAATAGGTTGTTAAACACTGCACGGAACATAGTATTTATTTCAAGACATATTATATGATTGCCGAAGATATCCTAGCACGGTACTCCATATTTTTAGTTGTAGTAGAGCTCTTTGTGTGTGGCTCGTCCGGGGAAGTTTTTTTTTTTTTTTTTATGCAAATGATAGACAAACCGGCTTACGGCCCACCTGATGGTAAGTGGTCACCGTCGCCCATAGACACTAACAACACCAGGGGTGCTGCCGTTGCGTTGCCTACCCTGAAGGAACTTGTTTACATTTTTCTTGAACCTATTCATGTTATAGCTGAGGGGAACTTCTGGGGGTAGTTCATTCCACAATTTATGGGTATGGAGGGGAAACGATCTCGAACCATGCCTATTACTGCCGTGAAGCAGCATTGCAGTTTCGGTTTGAAGGGTGTATGATTTTTTATACAATTCGCTAATAGAACAAGCATATGGCCCACCTGATATTAGTGGTGACCATAGCCTATAACAAAACATTGCCTCGTAGGTCACGCACGTCAGAAACGTGCCCCACGATGCACTTCCCTGCGTCCAACAACTTGAGGCATACAGTTGTTCAGCCTCACGTGGCAGTAATTTCACCGGCACCCACACCCTTCAAACCGAAACACAGAAATGCTGCTTCACGGTAGGAACATGGCTATTGGATTACTCTCAATAGGGCTCTCTTTCTATTCTACGAGTTACGAGTGAAAGAGACAGAGAGAGAGAAGTGTTCCCTATAATGCTATCTCACTAGACCCCGATTCTTTTCGGTAGTTAATGAAAGCTCGCATTTTCTTCCGATCTTTATATAAATACAAGAAATAATGATGACTCTATTAAATTTGAATACTATCCTCCAAACTATATTTTTTAGTTTTGAGTGGGAAAATAATAATTATAATGTTTTTAATTTCGCAGAAGAAAATAAAAATAATTATGTTCTAAACGTAAGTTTTGTACCCGTGCTAGGATATTATCTTTATATAAATGTGTACTGAGACGCTATTATCTACGTATTATTTTTGGTTTTTATAACAATTTTACTGATTTTAGCTATAGTATTTTAGTTTTATATTCACGTTATAGATCCGTGTATATTAACCATTGTTTTGTAAAGAAATGTAGTTTTATTTTACATAGTTTTAAGGCATTCTTGTCGCCCGGAATATGTTTTATTTTATGAACCGGTCTCAATACACATTTATCCCAAAATTATGTACCTTAAACCTAAGTATGTGTTTATAGCTCCACTAGGTTTGTATAGAAATCCGTATTTTGTATAAAATGCTAGTTAAAAATGATTATTTCAAAGGAAATATAGAAATACTGCTCCAGCATTATTATTGTAAATAATTATAAACAATTTATTTTCGCTCTTCTATTTCTGAATCTGTCTACTATTGATTGTTCAATTCATTTGATGTGTATTAATTCAAATTACCAACCTAGATATTTCTAAATCTACAGAAAAAGTTTTATTCGATTTTGCAGATCTCAAATTTTATTCAGCTGAATAAAATTCAGATCATCAATTTTTTTTCCACGTCATGATTCGACAAATAGCATTTTGTATTTCTATAGTGTAAAATATTATGTCGTGACCCTAAGTTCACCATACTCATAAATCTAAATCTATCATTTATTTTCAATCTAACTTTACTATTCGTTCCTATAGATGGCGTGCTAGCCTAAATTGTTCGTATTTTTGTTAAATCATGGCCTACTTTATTAAGGCTTTTGCATAACAATATGCTAGGTTAGACAAATCCGTCGAAGAATAATTTTCATTTTTCAACTATGTCTTCAATATTTTCTGACTTTGTATGAACAAAGCCATAGATAAAACGTAAATTAACCAGTGATATGGAGCAGTTGTTTATTTTTAATATCTCCTTAGTCAAAGACAATGTTTTTTATGTGAATGGAAATGTTTGAATCGGTAATTCCAAATTATGCCCAATTTAATGATGATAAATAAATATTTATAATTAATAGCATATACTAAAAGTTTTATTTATTTCCTGGCTAGTATTTTAGTAGTAAGTAGTAGTTTTTTGCTAGTAAGATTCTGACGAGTGGGTACCCCTAACTTGACCCTAATTGACCTGATTCTTAGTTTGGAATTAGAAAAAATAAATAAAACACGAATAAGTCTTGTGGTTTATGTATATTTTTTTATTAATTTCACAAAAGTATTCATCAAAAGCCACAGTTTTAAGGCTTTTAAGCTGTTAAAGCGTTCCGTAACATTTATTGTTTGTTTTGTATAGACGGTGAGCTAGAAAACAGGAATTCACAAGCTATCTATCTATCAAGTAAAACTACATTATAAACGTTACATTTTATAGAAAATATCGACGTACCTCCATCCGTTAAAAGCATCGACACACTCAAAACATACATAGTCATGTCATAGTCACCCACAATGGGTCACTATGACTTCGCATAAGTATGAGTCATAACTAGTCATTTTATTGAACATTGTGAGTTAAAGTACGCGCCTTATTTACAATGTCTTTACATAAAAAGCACGAGCTTTCTTTAGCAGAATAAAACAAGTTTTATGCTCGTATTATGTAGAACTAATCTTATCTTATCGTTTCAAACTTAATTTGATTATTGATTAGTAGTAGTAGTTCTCTTGGCCACATGCATACTTTTCTGGCACGAACTTTATGTCATCAATCTCTCATGTCATAATCATGACACCACTGAGACTACTGAACTATGAGTGATCACGGTGTAAGCCACCACTCATGGCTGAAAATGACTATTTATGACTCATGGTCATGTTTTTGTTAAATAATGAGTTTTATTACTTAGCATTAACGTGTATAACACTATATTTACGTATTATAGAACAGCTCAGTGTATTAAATTTAATATTATAGTGTGAAGCGACACTGATTCTAAACTTGAAATATATTGAAGCTATTTTGTGATTTCTTATTCTATGGTGAACAATAAAAATAATCAGTCCTAAAGAAAAAATAATATTAGCACATAGTTATTTTGCAAAAATGACATGTTTGTGTATTTCTGTTCTAAAATTGGATGACATGATTGGTTTTATAAAACTACACACAAACTTCGAAATTATTTAAACAAACCCAGTTTTTGAGCTACGTTTACAGTATATTTGCTACTTTATTATGAGAGGACTACTTTTTTTTTTGCTTTAGTATGTAGTTATGTACAGTCGGTTACACTAGAATGTATACAATTCGAAAGTTTATGGTAGAGTTGCAGGGTTGCAATGGACAGAGAAAATTCAAAGATAAAGTCGCGGTTTGTTACCTGTTCTTCCAGGCTAACCCTAGTTTTAAGACATTTCATAAATTAATTCGTAATCAAAAATTGTGCTGAAAATTTTGCTCGTATTTTGAGTATTTGGCATATAAATAGCAATGCTGCAACGACAAGCTTAAAATTAACGAATTGTATACTTCTAGTGTATACTTCCAATTGTATACTATATCCCTAAGAAACAGTGAAAGCTCGAATGTGTTTCTAACACCCTTGTTGAGGTTCGTGTATCTTACCACAAAAAATAATCGTTTTCTTTAGGCAATGTTGCACTGTATCATGATTTCGGTTTAATTGATTGTTTCAAGTACAGAAGGACTGCTCAAGATACCTATATAAAAACAAAGAAAAATGACGCTTACCACAAGGACATAAGAGCGAGCTGTGTATAGTCTGATGTGTGTCCTTGTGTATATTGGCTACATCCCAACCAAACGAGACGTCCAGGCAGCTGCAATGTATACAATTCGTAACTTTCATAGCATTGTCCCAGCATTGCAATGGTCAGGGCAAAAAACAAAAAAATAAGAGGTCAGTTCGTAATCTTACAATTTTTTTAAGTATTTCCTAAGTAAATATTTATTATAATGCTGCGGAAGTCTTAGGTCGTGGGTTCGATCCCCACCGACGACAAATATTTATGTGATGAACGCAGATGTTTCTTCTCGGTCTGGGTTTTATATTGTATTCCAAGTATGTATTAACCCCCATAGTCTCTGCTTAATTTAGGACGAGATAGTGTGGTGTGGATTGTCCATAATAGTATTTTTTATATGAATATTATAATACTGCGGAAGTTACTAGGAATTTATGAATTGTATACATTCTAGAGCAGTTGACTGAACGTAGGCGTTACGTTTTTTCTTTCTCACTCTTTCTTCGTGAAATTGAAACTTATCATTGGTTTACCTACTAGCTGTTGTTTGGTCTGATTCGGCATAGCCGATTGTGTAAAATTGTTACAATATATATTTTATTGATAGAAACTTTTTTGAAGGTAGTTTATTCAATTTTCATGGTAAGATTTAATAAATTCTGATCGTATTTTGCATAATATGCAAAACAAAGGTTTCAATTTCGTGTACAATGCTTAAAAGCTTATTATATAAATAGATAATTCAAGATCTCAATGCGATGACATACAAAATATATTGATCTTTTGCAATAGAAGTTCTTATCTTTATAAGCTTAAGCAAAAATAAACTCTTTTGTCTATACGTTAAGTCCTATAGTTCTACGAAGTGTAAAGAAACTTTATTAACTAGGCTTATACCGTGCTTGACACCAATCATTATCAGGTATACACATTCCAAAATGACTTTTGAAACTTTAGCACAGTAAGGTTTTTTAAGCCATTTCTCTATCTCATTGGCAAAGCCTAAAAAATTCACTGTGATAAAGTCCTTCAAATTGTTCATTATATGTGTATCATTTCAAAGTAACCATGAACGCTTGGACTAGAGACTTGAACCTTATAAGCACTTTATTTAACTATAACTTCTATTTAATATACTCACACTGGCATTATCTCTAACAGTGAAAACTTTCCCATCCTCCGATACAAATTTATATACAATCTATGCGCGCCATACATTTTCCCATACATTCAATAATACTTTTTCAATCTTATTCAACTATAACACGAAGACGTTTCCACCAAAAGATGCTTTTTAATATTTAATAATTACAGTCACAGTTCCACTCAAGGGAAGTAAAAACATGAATATGATTTTATCCAGGTTTTTTTAAATAGCATTAGGTTTCCATCACTCCTGAAGGAAAGTGAGGATGCAGCCTAAGATGGAGCATGCTTAGCCATAATCCACCTGTACACTCTTGTCTTAAAATTCTTAAATTAAAACGTTCCGGAAATAAACGCCGGTAGAGAGTTCCACTCTTTGGCAGTTCGTGATATAAAAGTGGAGTCAAAATGAAGGCTTTTATGCAATAAAATAATTTCCGTGACTATGTCCCTCCATACAGTATCGAGAAACATAGTCGCTTCCAAAAAGTGGTTGTTTTACTGTGACTTAGCATTAAATTTACAAAAGCTTAAATTAAATTATCTACTTCTATGGACTAGGATTAAAGGTAACCAAAACGAGTCTAGTCAAACTTAAAAACTGATGATCTTTCAAAAATAAAGAAAACTTAATGTCACATCAGTCTAGCATGATTTAAAATTATCTCATTTTTCTAGTGTTAGAGAAGCAGTTCTTAACGTGTCACTGGTTCTGTCGAACCAAGTGTGGTGAAAGGATTTTAAGTGCGCTTCAAAGAAAACCAGTTAATTTCAAATCATGCAACGGTTTTATGGCTCATGTAGAAAATATATTAAACTAATAATATTGAGATTTTTACTTATTTTAGTCTGATATTAGGACACCAATAGCTTTATTTTATTCTAATGATAATACTTAAGAGCTAATCCGTATCTTATGCCAAGTTTCGACTAGAAACTTGAAGAAACCACACAATAATAAAGTGTTTTATTCAACAGTGATTAACATCAAACAAGTTGTATTATAATTATTTATTTAACAAGCTGTCCTGATTTGTCATTTCAAATATTTGATATATCTAAGATAGATTAATAATTTATTGTACACTAAAGAAACATCACAAATATAGGTACAACGGGTGGCCTTACTGCTAAGAGCGAGATCTCTTCCAGACCGTTGCTTTGGTAGCTATCGTTAAATCATTAGATAGATCAAATATTTATTTGAATAGATACTATACATGCTTGATGAATGATTAGACAAAATTTTGACAATAAGTTGGTATAGTTATCTAGTTTGACTATCAAGCATGCTAGAGAGATAACTATCTATATATGTTTTAAACAAGAGATATTGAACTAAGTATAATACGCCTTTTAGCTTTGAATAATACCATAAGTTCCCAGTCATTTCACAGGCAGTACGATTTTCATTAAATACTATTATTTCAGAAAGCTTTGATTATCTATTTGGTAAGAAAAAATACTACACTAAGTATTTGTATTTGTCTGTACATAAAACAATATCTAGGAAACTTCCACAAATAGCGCCAATCGTAACAATGGTATATCAGTCAAAACATAAAAAAACTTCTATTAGGGAACTAAGAAAGTAGGAAAGAAATTATTCAGAGATCTTATTTTTTTATGATTACATATTAACTTACCTACCATAATGATAAGCCTCAGCCGCATTACATTATTTTATTTCTTAATACTATGCAAAATAATGCTAACTATACGAACAATTATTTCCTCCATAGCATAACTTCTCCATAGCCTGACAAAGCTAGGACTTGCGGCATGGCACCAGTACTAAAATAAGACTTTATGTATGTATCTGTAGCGGACTTTCACTGACTGTTGTCCAAGCGGTTTGCGTTGTCCGCTGTCCTATGCCTGGTGTCAGGCTTGACCATACAGTTGTAACCTCGCCGTCGCCGTTGGTGCAAGCGGTGTGGTGCGGTGTCGCAGCTTCGGCGGGCAGCGACCCTTCGCCGTCCGGGCTTCTCAGATCTTCATCTAGGAATTATAAATTGATTACTCTTTGAAACACCTACACGCCTGTCACATTATAAAAAGCGATCATAGTTGAAAAACTTTTAGGTATAGGAAAATTTGATAGAGTTTATGATCATATTGATGTGTCATTAGTTCTTTCAAACCAGTGTGGTGAAAGGATTTTAAGCGCGCTTCCGACAGGCTGCTCTCTTGATCTTGAGACCATGTTTTCGGACTTTTTAGCTTCTACAACCAGACCAGTTTCTTCTCGAAGTTTTTCTTCGTCATTTGAGAATATGTCCTTACTTCTTCTTATCGTGCCACTGATTCTTTCAGTCCCTACTAGCATTCTGGATAAAAAACCAAGGTTTGATACTCTTGTAAAGTCACTGCAGTTATTAAGGAAATGTAAGTTTAATCTGTAATCTCACCTGGCTCCGTCGGCGAGGGGAATCCGGTTCAGGAGGCGCGGCGGCCCGTCAGCGAGCCGACGAACGATTTCAGCGCCTGGCCGATGCCGCGTCCGCTGTCGCCGCCGCTGCCGCTGCATGTGCTGTCGACGCTCTTCACGCTCGCGAGAGCGGCGGCGCCGCCGTGTGCGTCGAGGCATTTTTGGTAACGGAGCTGGAGTTGGTAAGTTTTCTTGGTAAGTATATATTACTTATTATATATGTAATTATTATTACTACGACGTTCATTTGAATTTTTAGATTAGATGCAGTAACAGTTACGTCAGACTTTGGAAAGTAGGTAATTGCTTAGTTTGTAACTCACTATTTTCAGATTGCGACTGATTAGTCACAAGTCATAAGTTAAAAGTCGCATGGTCAATTAAAACATGACATAGTCATAAATAGTCACTAGAACATGACTCAAAAGTCAAAAGTGCTCACTCATAACTTTTCGATTCTGAAGTCATAAAGGCTCGGTCATTTATTGCGTGTCACAATAAGTCTTTATGACTTCGGTATCTTTATTGTGTTTTAAAATATTATAATAATTATCATACATGGTTGGTATTAAAAATCCTACACTAAAAAGTTTTTTTTTATGATAATCCCGAGAAAATCTACATCATCAATCAAAGTTCATCCGGCCACTGACCAATATTATTGACCAATATTCAGAGTTCTCCTAATTACCAAACACATAGTTACGAAATATCAAATTTTCAGAATGATCATTACGTGAAACGGCGTCACGTCGGCCGTTAGACTTAAGAGGGATTCACACAGGCGACTCTCCATACAAACGTAGTCCCCTATTTCCTCCCTGGATAATGCCTCTAGTCTAGAGTAACCATTTTGTCTCATAAAATCCAGATCTATAGCAGATTATAATAGAGAAGAAAATATGACCTTCATATGATTTATATGAAGAATTCGAGGTGATATTTTCTTTACCAATAAGTTTCTGAAAAAAAGGAAAACATACGAGCACGTATATAGCAGATCTGGATTTTATGAGACAAAATGGTTACTCTAGAGGCATTATCCAGGGAGGAAATAGGAGACTACTTTTGTATGGAGAGTCGCCTGTGTGATTCCCTCTTAAATTCAATGACATCACAGCTCACCTTGCAAGCAGCCTCAATAGTCTTGCACAGGGCTCCCGAGCTGGGCTCCGTGTGGAATGCGTGCGCTACGAACTGGTCCTGCGCGGTGTGCACTATGAATGCACAGCGGCGCACGTCGCGACCTATGCCCAGGAACGATAGGTAGCGCACTCTGCATTCCACTATCGGCACTGACTCCTGGAAAACGAACAATAATTATAAGAACATCGGAGGAATTATTTCTTTTAGATACCGTGCTTGATCCACGACTCCACTACTTTTAGAAACACAGCCTTCTTCATGTGTTTCTAAAAGTAGTTCACTAGTTCATAAAAAAACCAGTGGGGTGGTAGGATTTTGAATGCACCTCAAAGGGTCTCCTATCCATATCGAGAAAGTCAGTTTTCATATTCGGCTCTAGGTAACCATTCATCATTGGTAAACTCAAACTCTATAGGTGTAGGTATTTATTCAGTAGTATCATAAGGGTCACTTTGAAACGTCTTAAAGCTAGGCGAGTTGAGGTGCCAGTTCCACGCGACCAAGCCTAGAAGAACAGGCAACAAACTTCGGCTTGGTTCCGACGGAGCTCTGAAGTGATTCCATTTTCCCCTGGGGCTTTTCCATTTTTCAACTGTCTCAAGGCTAACTCCATCTCGTCAAGACTGATCTCTGGGAGATCTTCAGTGTAGTGGAGGGTAAGTGTGGCTTTAGCATCCTTATCAAGACAAAGACAAGAAACCTGCCGGCAATAGAAGTCCTCAATCTCGGCTTGGAAACGACGGTATTCCCCCTCCGTGGTGTGAGCAGCGCCAGATGGCTACGGCTAAGTTGCTGCACAAATACTTGAAGATGCAACTTACGCCCTCCTCAGTGATGGTGATCATTGACGGCGCGACTGCGACGGCGACCGGCCTCCACGCGGACGGCGCGCGTGCCGCCGCCAGCCGCTCCAGCGCGTCGTTGAGGACTCGCATGCCGGTGGAACGCGGCACTTCAGCGCTGCCGAGGTAGCGCGCGCGAACTGTCTTGCGGGGCTCTTCCATTGGAGTCGGGAATACGCCGCCAACTAGATAGAAAGGTGAGCATTGCTCTTTAGTTATTAGTCGCTTAGCCTTGGAAGCTCTTGCCAATAAGACCTATAAGAAGCTAAGCTATTTATTTTGTATTATTTTCAAATGCGTAGGCTAATTTGTTTTGTGATATGAAGACTCAATAACGTAGGAGATAAAATAGAGCCTTGGGTAACGCCTTGTAAGCCTGAGTACTGTGTGAATATACATGAGTTTGTAGATACCTAAAAAATACAGCTAGATCAGAAAAAACTTTTTTTCCGTACAAAATAATATCTAAGGGAAGTGACTTTAAAATAGATTCAGAGAAGCTTGTTCCAATGCCTCAACTGAATCCCACAACCGGCTCCTGGTACCCAAAAAACAAACTATAAAATTAAGGTGCTCACCCGATAGTGGCCTAGGCCGCCTAGCAGCTGGCAAGTCAGTGGGCCTAGGCAGTGGCTGTAGAGAACGCTCGATCATGATACGTTTGCAGATGTCGCGCAAGGCATTGGCGATGGTGCGTGCTGGTGCCTCACATCTGAAGACATGGCACATGTGTTTGCGCGTTGCTCGGTCGCGGGCTACGTAGGCGAAGTCTCTGTAATTGAAATACAATAAAACGTGAGTCATGGGCACTAAAAGGCCAAAAAAAAATAAAAAATAATGGTTGTATGATGCGATAGCTTCACTAGTCGGGTATGGCCAACGTTCAATCCCAACATGTCAATCGGTTTAAACCAGTTTATAGAAAGAGTTTACATTGATCTTGGCTGCTGGCATTGTGGGAGCAATCATCGATTGAAAATATGGTTAAGAAACAAAGGCTCAGTTATGTTGTAAGGGAAACAGCGATGTATGGTGAAAATACACACTAGAGCTACCCTCTCTTTCAAACAAATGAGTAGGAAAGAACATGATAAAGTCACAGTCGTGATAAAAACAGACCGAGGTAATAGAGGACATAATCGAGAATTTAAAGAAACAACAATACTCAATATACCAAAGCACACAAAACAAAAATACTATTACATACATAGTAACAAAACCTCTATAATATGGATGATTACGGCTAAGCTCGTGAAAGACACGGTTAATGTAAACCACGGAAAATGGTAAGTGGGAAATCTCCCTAATCTACAAAACGTGACCGCGTGTGAAGCCTATAATCAAACTACTTCGTACCTTTCACTGTTCCAAGAAAGCCATAAAACATAACTTATTATAAATAACATAGAATACAAATACACAGGTTATTACGATACATACAATAAACAAAACAAATCAGGATTAAAGAAACAAGTAGAAATAAAAGTTTATAGTATTATCATATATTTTGGTAGCCCCTCAAATAGGAATAATGTCTGATATTTAAGTACATTAAAAATCGTAGTCTGTAATTATGTATTGTTTGTTTTCTCATTCCCTACGTTGTTGTTCAAATCTGAATCTTATTTTTCAGATGTATTATCAATGTCTTTATTATTATCAGCCTAGTATCCACGTATTACTTTCAACTGAGTAATAGGCCTTTCACTTGTGCGTCTTTAAGCTAGATTTTGCTGACTTTTACTTTGTCATCGGCTCAATACCTTCTCAGGCACAGATTTCGCCAGTCTATGATCATCAGATTATTTGAGGCTTTTGCTCAGAAGTCATCACCACGTCTTTCCATTTCCTTACCGTCCATTATCCCTGCCAACTCCCCATACGCGAATCGTGTGGATTGGCTGTGTATGGAGTGTGTTTAGGCTCTCTGGATCTATCAGCTTTAGGGCTCCATCGTCAAGGTCCATGAATAAGTCTTTGCCCTGAAACCATTCATAAAAACACATATAACAATGAACGGGTGAACTGTGATATCGGTGCGTTTTCTTTTGACTTTTGGTCGATTTAATTAATTTTATTCAATTCAAAGACTCAAGTTGACTTGAGCCTACTTAGCTTCACCTGAGTATAAGCCTCTCTTAGTTTGTGCCACACGATTATGTACCAGTATAACCCATTTCTGTGACTTTGTCATCCATCCATCTTGGTGCAAGACGTCCACCGCTTATGTAACTCGTCCTTGGCCATTCGGTTTTACCTTACAAATCCTAAATCCATAGTCACCATTCAAACGTTTTAAGTTACTCACATCACCCCAGCGGCCGACTTGGTCCAACAGATCATTCCTGCCCAGGCTGAGGTCCACTATACACTTGTTGACAGCGCGACTGGACCGCTCGGGCGTGAGATCTGACTCCGCAATCTCCACCCAGCCCAGAGAGCGCACGAAGAAACGAACCGCTCGTCCATCTACTTCGGGGCGGGCGGGGAAACTGCGGCGTCTGGGAATTTGAGAGAAAACTATGACATCTTGGATCTATAAGACTTTGAAGTAGGTACAGAAGCGGTATGAAAATGTTCGTCACCATAGAGTCGGTTTTCGCTTACACCAGTGCCTTGATCATGAACACATTTTGACCTGTCTATTCAGTTTCAAAAGGTAGTATGTGATCGTGATACGTTGAACAAATCACGTTGAAAATTGACGAACATTTTCATTCCGCCACTATACATAAAGAAAATCATAACTCCCAACTCCCAATAGGCCAACAACATTATGTGCGGTTATTATAGATGGATGGGTAAAGTACACAGTGGCTCAAGCGTTTCTTTTTGTTTTACAATGAATAGATTGTCTGACTACCATCTCAACTGATGTTAAGTGACGATATAGTCGACGTAGGAGCAGAACAGTCTAGAAGACACTCACTCTTACATTTATAAATTCTCACTGAAATTTGTAAAAGACCATTGAGCTGTTGTTGTTGGTTTATGCTTTTATTGGTCATAGAACATAATAGAGGCAAACCAAATACCAATGAAGGTAGAACAAAGAAAAGGTGGATGGACTGCGAGTCAAGGACGAAATGAAATGAAAATGAAATGAAAAGAAAAAAGTTTATTGAATGAACACAAATACAGAAAAAAACAAGACGACATGAACAGGAAATAAGTGAGCACTGAGATGAAAATGATAGAGGTGAGTGGAAGAAGAAAACCTGTTGTGCCTCCACTTAGCGAGGGATAAGGGTAGAGAGGATGATGAGCACATAACACAGGCCTTCAAACGGCTTCGGATCTGGCTCATACGAACTTACTATTCTAACTCCCGCATCTTTCAATTCAAAAACTCACTTGTAAGACATCTCCTCTCTCCTCTTCCTCTCATCCTGCTGCTCCTGATCCAAGGCCCCGCTGGTGGTACTTCTAGTGACCGAGGTGTTCATCACGCCCTCATACCGCGCCTCGGATAGGTTCGAGCAATCGCGTACCATGGAGATCCTGGACTCCTTCGCTTCTACCGGCGGTAGTTTGGGTAAGTCGCGTTGGATTGTGCCGCTTTTTATGTGCCAGTAGTATGGACCATCGTTGTCTGAAAATAAGCATAAAAGCATTAATAAAGTGGAGGTTTTGCTCCACTTTACTCGTCAAGTAGATCCACTGAATAAAAGCCTTTGTCCAGGAGTTTCGACACAATCGCTTCCACCACAAGTTCTGCCTGGCTCGGTCTCTGGCTCTGGTTTTGAGTCTGTGTGAGTGTTTTCTAAATAAATCCTACGTCAAAATGACACACACACAGACTCAAAGCCAGAGCTAGAGACAACGCCAGACAAAGTTTGTGGTAGCCCTACTGGTGATCTATGCAAAGTAGGTTACGAGTACATCGCGTTTGCAGCGCGTTTTACTTGCGTTGTACGCGCGTAGATGTTGCGTGCCTAGGCTTAGCAGTTCAAAGACCTTGGTCTGTCGCCTACATACCTACGTAGGTACATTAGGCCAATGACATTTTAAATAGAACGCCTATAAATCAAGCATATGATGATTTTAGCCCACGTATAAGCACAAGATTCCGTTCGTATTTCAAAGCGCCTCCTTTAGTAAACTCTTCAAAAAGAGATCGGCCTCATTAGTGCCGGACAGTCCCTAAGAGTTATTCGTCGAGTGTGATTAGGATCCGATAGCGCAGCGGTCAGCGCAGCTCCGTACCAAAGGGAAGATTGCGAGTTTAAATCTCGCTCGGCTCTTGACTTTTGTGACATTATAAAAATCTAATAGCCTCTTCCCACCGGTGTGTGATATCGCGCACGGAGGCGGATCAGCTCACACGACACACCATGCGAACGGTCTCGTGCGCCGAGGTGCGCGGTAGCACAGGAGCCCTTTCTGTATGCGTTGCCGTGCGTCGTCGTTGGCTGTGCGTGATGATCTGCAGAACCACGCACCGTAGGAAGGCAGCATAGAGATACAACTGTCTGGCTAACCTTTCAAAACGATCGATTTTAAGTGAACAAGAGATTCTTCAGCTGTTTCCGCCATTTTATCGCCTTCTTTTTCAATCTTAAATCACTTGGCCTGTCTTACCTTCATGTTTCTCCCATCCTGGAGGCAGTTGCGCCTCTTTCTTAGGCCGCAGCTTCACGGGAATGGCGTATAGGTCATCGTTGGGCCCGGCGCAGTGCGGCACGGGCGATGTGTGACTCTTCTCTGTGTCTTCTTGGTCGGCTCTCTCTTTCTCTGGTGGGGGAGACTCCTCGCCATCTTGTGGTGTGATGAAGTTCTTGTCACTGGAATGAAAATAAATTGGTGATTATTAACGCTCGTAGAACTTGATATGAATCGACTGGTAATTTGGTTTAGTCCTCATAGAATTTAAACAACAGTGTATCTTCAAATGTTGGTTCCCGATCAATGATCTTCTCTTGAAAAAAATAATATTTTTAAAATCAAGGTTTACGAATACCAACGAGTACCCAGCTATTTCTGATGTATTTTTAAACTGAATATTGCAGGAGTAGCCTGAGCAGTAGGCCTACCACAAGCTCTGTCTGGCTCTGTCTCTGGCTCTGGTTTACTAGTAACTATGTTAGTATCTATGTAAGAGAATGCAATTAGTCAATATACGACGCGCTGCCTGTCAACACGTGTTTCATTATAAACCTCCGCACACCCCTCAACCCCCGGCACCACATGGCGACCTTGCCATGCCCAGCGTGCGTGGGATAGAGCGCGTTGGGATGGTTTAGTGAAATAATAAAAGTTTTAAAAATAATAATTATAATAATAATAAATAAAAATGTGTCGGGCTACTGTCGAGAAGAAGGAAGTCTTCCAAAACGCTGCGGCCGGTGGCGATTCAATACTAAAAAGTATCGGAGGACGTGTGGAGAATCTGCACACTATGTTGCTAATAGTGATAGCAGTTATCAGCGTGATCGTAATATATTTCCTGTGGAAATCATACAACGGGTGCCAGCGCAAACTGGTCCAGAAGGAGCTCGGGCAGCATGCTATGCGCCGAATCCGGTCATCGTTTGGTCGAGGCCGAGTTGCAGATGCGGATAACCAAAGTGCGTAAAGTGCGTTAAAAAGTTAAAAAGTGCGAGCGATAATAAAATTCGGAAATGCGTTAAGTGCGGAAATAAAAAGTGCGGATCTAGAATTAGTGGCTGTCGATGGAGAGACTAAGTGCTATAGACGAGACATTAAAAAGTTTGTGTGAAAATATTAGGAAATTAGGTCCCAAGAGACGCAATGACAATTTGGGTAAGAAAAAGTTTACGGAAGCAGAAGAATTGTTTAATGAATATGAACTATTAATAAAAAATAAAAGTTTGTGGATTCAGGCTTTAGGATTAGAATATTCAGGATATACCTTAGAAGTGTTATCAGATAGAATACAAGGTACTTATAGAAAAATAAATGAATATAAAGTGGAAAAAGAAATTATAGAAAAAACCAACAAAATGGAAAACTTTAATTTAAAAACGGCTAGTACTTTGATTCCATTTATGGACGGAAAGGAAGAAACGGTAGAGAGGATTATAGAAGGTATTGAGATGTATAACAGTTGTTTGAAAGGGGAAGATAACTTGAAATTACTGATTTCATATGTATTAAAGACACGACTGTCAAAAACGGCTAAACTTAAATTAAAAAATAGTTATGTTACAGTAACTGGAATGATAGACGATATTAGATCTTGTCTTTTAACAAAGAAATCAGCAAATTCCTTGTTGTCACAGATAAATAATCTCTCCCAGAATAATCTGTCTATTTCAGAGTATGGTCAAAAATTGGAGGAATTGTTTATCAACCTCACTGTGGCTCAGGCCGACGGGAACCAAAAAGCGAGTGAGGTATTGAGTCCTATAAATGAAAAAATGGTAATAAAAAGGTTTTCAGATGGACTAAGGAACCAGCGGCTAAGCACGATTTTGGCAGCTCGGGACTATGCTGAACTAAAGGATGCAGTGCGTGCGGCAGAAGATGAGGAGTTGGCACGCCTCGGGACTTCAGGCCAGAACACCGTGTTCTCATACACTCGAGGTAGGAACCCTAGGTACAATCGTGGTCGTGGGAATCACTTCCGTGCGTACACCACTTCTAATTACCGTGGTAACCACACCGCTCAGCACCAGCAGAGCCAGGGATCCGCGCAACGTGGATACAATCGAGGAAGGTATAACCAGCAGCGTGGTTACTCGAGACCACTAAATAGGGCATACTATAGAGGTAACAGAGGTTATAGAGGCGGACAGTGGAACAACGCGTATCTCGCTGTACAGCAACATGAAGAGCAGAAAGAAGAGATAAATCTAGGTCAGTTTTTTCGGGACTCCTAGCTATGTTATGACGTGTGAAAGTCTGGATTACATTTATTTGTATTTTAGGAACCAAAAACTTAAATTTTTAATTGATACTGGAGCATCTATTTCTATAATTAGCAGTCATTTAGTACAAAGCCATATAAAAACTTACAATGAAAACACAATCATAAAAGGAATCGGTGGCAAAGTCCAAGCGAACAAAGTAGCATACATTCCTTTGCAATTAGAGAATGGTGTAGAGTTACGTCACAAGTTGTACTTATTCGATACCGTACCATGCAAAACAGACGGAATCATCGGTTTAGACTTTCTGAGGAGCTATAATGCAAACATAGACTTACCGACGGACATGCTTACTTTGCGATTACACAATGTAGAGTATAGCATACAAATTCAGAAGCGACAGAATGAAAGCGTAGAGTCGGAAGGTTATTTAATTATTCCAACTAGAAGTGAGTCCGTTCATTATTTTGACATAAATAAAAATATCCATAAGGACTGCGTATTGTATGCAAAGCAATTAGGTGAACATTTGTTCATGGCAGGAAGTATCGTTCAACCTAAAAGAGGTAAAATTCCGGTTAAAATTATGAACACAAGTGAAAATTCAATAAAACTTAAGAGAGAAAATTTAATTAACAGTAATGATTTGGATTATTTGGAAAATTATCATGTGTGTTTGTTTGATCAATCAAAAAATGGGGTAGAACGTGTTAAGAAGTTATTTAAAGTACTAAAGTTATCACATTTAAAGTCAAACAATAGGAAACAAATCGAAATTATATGCGCTAAATATGCAGACATATTTTTCTTGGAAGGAGATAAGTTAGGAACGGCGAGTGTCGTAGATCAGTCGATTGCCGTGAAACCTAATACGAAGCCTGTGTATGTAAAACCTTATCGGATACCACAGTCTTCTAAGCCAGAAATTAATAAGCAGGTTGATAAAATGTTAGAGGATGATATAATAGAGCCCACCAGCAGTGAGTGGAATAGTCCAATACTTTTAGTACCAAAAAGATCTGATGGAGAAAAGAAATGGCGTTTGGTAATAGATTACAGAAAAGTCAATGACTCAATTCAAGATGATAAATTTCCATTGCCAAATATAACTGAGATCTTAGATTCACTTTCGGGAAGTATTTGTTTTAGTCATTTAGATCTTCAGCAGGGATTTTATCAAGTTAATTTAAAACCAGAGAGTAGGGACATCACTAGTTTTTCTACTAGTTCGGGACAATTTCGTATGAAGCGGCTCCCTATGGGTCTTAAAATATCTCCCAGTGCATTTTCTAGAGTCATGTCCATAGCGATGTCAGGTCTAACATTCGAAAAATGTTTTGTCTGCGACGATTTAATTGTGTTTGGTAGGACAGCAGAAATACATAATAAAAATCTGATGGATATTTTTGAACGACTTAGGAAAATGAACCTTAAGCTTAACCCAACAAAGTGTGATTTTATGAAAACACAATTACTCTATTTGGGTCACGTGGTATCAGCTGAAGGTGTATTACCAGATCCTGAAAAAAATACTGTATTAAAAAATTACCGAGTACCAAAAACTGCAGAAGAAGTTAGGAGATTTGTAGCATTTTGCAATTATTATAGAAAATTTGTACCATCTTTTGCCGAAATTACAGTACCATTGAATAAATTATGTCGGAAAAATGAAATTTTTGCGTCAGGAACAGCAATAGGTTCAGTTCTATGCAATAAAGATCTAAGACCAGTGGCTTACGCCAGTAGACCGCTAAATAAAGCTGAATTAAATTATCCAACAATACAAAAAAGCAGCCAAGTGCGAGTCGGACTCGCCCATGAAGGGTTCCGTAGCACGACGAACTACAAAAACCTTTATATTATGTTACTTGATGTAACATAATAAGGTTCTTGTAGTTCGTCGAAAGGTAAATTGCGGTTTACGGTTTATGACGTATAAAAAAAAAACTACTGACTAGATTTCGTTCAAACCAAATATCGTTGGAAGTTTGCATAGTAATGTACAACATATATTTTTTTTAGTTTTATCATTCTCTTACTTTAGAAGTTAGAGGGGGGGGGACCAACTTTTTTCCACTTTGGAAGTGTCTCTCGCGCAAACTATTCAGTTTAGAAAAAAACAATATCAGAAACCTCAACATCATTTTTGAAGACCTATTCATAGATACCCGACACGTATGGGTTCGATGAAAAATAAAATTTTGAGTTTCAGTTTCAAGTATGGGGACCCCCGAAATTTATAGTTTTTTTTTTATTTTTATGTAAAAAACTTAATGCGGTTCACAGAATACATCTACTCGCCAAGTTTCATCAGTCTAGCTCTTACAGTTTCGGAGAAAAATGGCTGTGACATACGGACGGACAGACAGACAGACAGACAGACAGACAGACAGACAGACAGACAGACAGACAGACAGACATGACGAATCTATAAGGGTTCCGTTTTTGCCATTTGGCTACGGAACCCTAAAAAGAACTTTTGGCAGTAGTATGGAGTATAAAATATTTTAGACCATATTTATATGGTCGAAAGTTTACTATTTGGACGGATCACAAACCTCTTATCTATCTATTTGGAATGAAAGATCCGTCCACACGACTTTTAAAGTTTAGATTGTTATTGGAGGAGTACGATTACGACATAAAACATATAAAAGGTACGGATAACGCAGTGGCGGATGCATTGAGTAGGGTGACCATAAGTTCGGATGATTTGAAATCAATGAATGAAAAAGTTACTATGGTAATGACTAGAGCGCAGAGAGCGAGGTTAGATTTACAAAGTACGGAACAATCAAGTTCGTGTGGTAATAGTTCTCTTAATATACCTGTTGAACCGAGGTTTGGCCAACCAAGGGTAGCGGAGATATTAAGAAAACCAAGAGAAGCTGTAGAGTTAAAGTTTATAAATGGTAAAGATCTACTCAAGAAAAATGTGCTTTTTGAAAAAGAGTGTCTAGCCTATGTAGAAAATGAATTAACTTTATTTATCAATCTCAATTATATGTCACATTTCTCGCGAGTCGAATTTGTGAATTTACTGAGCTATTGTTGTAATGAAATAAATATAAAAGAATTATGCATCGTAAAAAATGAGAATAATATAAAGTTTATTAAAGAATTAGTCGACGAAATAAAAAGTAGAGAAAAGTGGTCCGGACCACAGGTAAATATTTTAAGAGGAATAAAAAGAGTCCTAGAAAAAGATGAAAAAACATACATCCTACATGACTATCATTTACTGCCGACAAGCGGGCATGCAGGCGTTCGACGCATGATAAATAATATCAAAGGTAAGTACTTTTGGCCAGGTATGGAGAGTGACGTACGAGATTATGTTGCTAAGTGCCAAAGGTGCCAAACAAGTAAGTATTCTAGAAATATAGTAGAACCAATGGTCGTGACTACGACGGCATCAAGTGCTTTTCAAAAGGTATATTTAGATTTAGTGGGCCCCTTAGATAAGGATTTAGAAGGTAATGTTTATATTTTAAGTTTACAATGCGAGTTAAGTAAGTACGTTGAGGCGTACCCATTACAGCGAAAAGATACGGTGAGTGTAGCAAGGTCATTCGCTAATAACTTTGTACTAAGGTATGGTTTACCTACAACAATCGCTTCGGATCGGGGTACTGAGTTTATGTCTGAAACTATGACGGAGGTATGTAAGTTACTCCAAATAGAGAAGGTAAATTCAACAGCTTATCATCATCAGTCGATAGGTGCCTTAGAAAATACCCATAAACATCTAACAGCGTTTTTACGAACACAGTGTGACGGACATCCAGAGACATGGAGCCAATGGCTACCATTTTGGTGTTTTTCATTTAACACTACCGTACACACGGAAACAAAGTACACACCGTATGAATTAGTTTTCGGTAAAACATGCAATTTGCCTAGTAATTTAACTAATGACGTAGTTGAACCACTTTATAATTCAGATAATTGGATACAGTTATGCATAGTGAGTCCAAGCGCCATTTTCAGTTTTTTGGGAAATTACATAAACGCGTTTTTATTGGTAGATGATTTGCATTTGCACCGTCAGAAAGTAAATCTATGTACATCGAAGCTTATATTTGTAATTTAACATGTTACAAGAAAAAAACACAAAATAAGTTTTTATTTTGGAATATATCGTTAAAAATGCACTTGGACTCCCAATAAATATGATGTTCTCATTTTGCAAAACGAGTCCAAGAGACAAAATAATTATTTATTCTGGAAGATTAGCTTTAAGTGCACGTGGAAACGAATTAATATGATGTACTCATTTTGCAAAATGAGTATAAGTATAACATAAAAATGTTTCCTGGACTATTTTCCTATCGTTTAATAAAAAAAACCTTGAATTTCCGTATTTACTCATCATCTTATATTATAAGTTACAGAGGATTGATAAAACTAAATAAAAAACTATTAAAATAGGACTGATATTATGTCCAGAAAATAAAACAATATATCTTAATTTAATAAACAATCATAATTTAAAACAAGATAAGGACTATCTCAGATATATCTCCAGCTTTCAGACAGACAGAAAAATGATTGATGATATTATTGGTCAACACCAACCCCAACCCCAGAACATATCGGGTAGGATGTAGGATGGAGTAGGTAAATAATATATAAATCTACTCTTCTTCAATATGTTCCGGATCAAAAATCTAAATGGCCATCACCTTTTAGTTTTTTCTCTGAAACATTTTGTCCTTTCCTACCCTTTCTTCTCTTTACATCAATTTCTAAGCTTTCTTCCTCTTCTACTGCTCCTGCCTTGACATAATGAGGCAATGGATGATTTTAGGTTTCCTTTATCTGGTTTATTCTTAACCAATTATTATTGACCTTCTCGCCCACTGTTATCTTTTTTCTGTTGACAATAGCTTTTTCCTTTTCTTCGGTATTTGTGATTCTTTGTTCTGCAGCTTGCCATAACTTTCTTGTAGTCTTGTGGAGTATAAAGTATTAATTGCAGTTTCAGAAATATAGAGTGCTTTTCGAGGAGAGATCATCAGGTCTTTTTTTATACTTTTTAGCTATATTGTACGCCCGAACACAGTTTTACAGTAAAACATTTTTATCTTTATCTTTATACGTGTTTAAAGATAAAGATATTTTTTTTTATTCTGTTCTCCGCAACAATTAAGTTGACCAAAGAATTAAGTTTTTGACTTTGGTAAACTAGTATAATATGTGCTTCCGTAAACATGACTTGGGTTCTTCTGCCAGGCTCTCCTTCCACCGAAACAAAGATTACGTTCAGAAGTTACAAACAACTGTCGCGTTGCTGAAAAAGCACATTTCCATTATACATTACTAGTCCAAACGACGTAGTGTTACGCATCAGTAGACTACTGATGCGTAACACTACGTCGTTTGGACTAGTAATGTATAATGGAAATGTGCTTTTCCATCATAAAATTTGGTTGTTAGTTTTCAATTGGTTGTTGGACTTGTATTGCATTTCAAAATACTTCGTTTGCTATAGAAGGCGCTTGGACTGGGTATCAAAAAATACCACTTAGAGTGAAGCTGGCTGCAAGAGTGTTTTTTCTATGGCTTAATTATGCCCTAGTGATAACGAAAATGCGAAAAAATCAAAAAATGAAATTTGGCGCTTGGACTCCTTATGCATAACTGTATCCAATTATGTTTTAGAACTTAAGTATAGGTTACAGTTAGCTAATAAAGAAGTTAGAAATAATTTAATTTTAGGAAAAATAAATAGAAAATCTGTCTATGATAGAAAATGTAATGCAATTAGTTATAAAAACGGAGATTTAATTTTAATAAAAAATGAAACTGGTAAAAAGTTGGAAAAGTTATATGATGGACCTTATAAAGTGTTGAGTGAAAATGAACCTAATGTGACTGTACTTAAAAATGGTAAAACGGAAACGGTTCATAAAAACAGAACTAAAAGATTCGTGACAACATGACCATGATAATAGATATAAGTACTCTGTAATCTGTAGTATCAAGTTACATTAAATTCTTGCAACAATGTATTTTGTTAAGTTTAAGCCATAGTTGTTTTAGGATAGAATATAGGTGTAGAAATAAATCAATGTTTAGTTTAGGATAAATATATTTTACAATGTATAAAAAAAAAAAAAGTTTTTCTTAAGTAAAATTTTTTTTTCTTGACAACCCCTTTGATGTGGTGATGTACTAGTAACTATGTTAGTATCTATGTAAGAGAATGCAATTAGTCAATATACGACGCGCTGCCTGTCAACACGTGTTTCATTATAAACCTCCGCACACCCCTCAACCCCCGGCACCACATGAGTCTATGTGAGTGTTGACTAAATAAATTCTACGTCGAAATGTCACACACACAGTATAATACACTGGTGAGCACTCACACAGACTCAAAACCAGAGCCAGAAACATAGCCAGACAGAGCTTGTTTTAGGCCTACAGATGGGAGATGATTGTTAAAAACGACACGCCAATGCCAGAGTGGTGGCCAGGTGCAGTCCATGCCACACGTGATTACGTGTCCGTCTTAGAAAGAAGAAAAAGAAGAACACTGATTATTTTCTCTCAGCAAGGATCATTTTTATTCCCTAACTAGCTGTGCCCGCGACTTCGTCCGCCTGGAATAGTGACTGGGTAGCATTTATAACTTCCAACGAAAAAAATCTGTATTCGAGTGCATGTGGCACAGTCAGAGTCGGGCAGACGCCGGGTAAGCACAGTTAGGCATATTTCCCCCCCCATTTTTTTCTTGTCGCAAGCTTAAATAAAACATTTACATAAACCTTACATATTTCCATGCAAACTTTCAAGAATAGTCTTATTGTTATTTTACACCCTTTGTAATACATTAATTTGTGGGGAAGTAGAAGAGAAGATAAGGAAAAACAGAATAATAACTTTAAAAAAAAATATATTTGTTTAATAATTGTGTCGGCCAAGATTTTACAAAATTTACTGCAAAGGGTCCGGAGGCTTTGTTTGGCTGGTTTTTATTCTAGTTGATAATCTAAGAACAGTAATACAACTAAATTTTAAGTCAGACTCGGTTGTACTTACATTCAAGTAGTTTTTATTTAGATTATGCTCATAAATTAAAACTTAAACTTGGTCTCACTCAGTTTTACCAACACACTCGATTCAACCAAAGTTTACCGCTGTTACTTCTAGGAACTTCAGGATCAATGATAGGTATATTATGTACTTGAATACAGGCCCAGATAACAGACTGATCACACCAGAATTGGTCAGGCTTGGTACCCAATCGGAACGGATGAGATGAAACTCCACCAGGTTAAACACTGGACTGGTGAAATATTTTTTTAACCAGAGTACAACAGACACTTTCACACCTTTTTATCTACTATAATGCTCTGACACTTACTTCTGCAAATACAATAAAATCAAATATGTAAGTAAGAAAGTGATTGAGTAGATCTGAATAACAACATTTTACATTGGAAATACAGCAGGTAGGTACACATAAAGCTTAGTGAAAACTTACCAGTCAGTCTTATATTTTTGTTCCAAATGAGCCTCCAAATAATAATTTGTAGGTACCTACTCATTATTTCGGTAACTGCTGCTACGTCCTTCAGATTCGCTGTAAAAGAACAACGCGCAACGCGCCTACATGGTTTTATTCATTCTTTAGCGCAATAATCTCAAAATCAACTCTACAACAAAACAAAAACAATTAATTTATTTAGTCATCCTGAATTTGGGTAATAGTTATGATGGCACACTCCGATTCTTGTTTTCCCTAATCTTTTGTAAAAAGTCAAAAAGTACCAACCATAGACGACGACTATTATGAAGAATATTATGACTGAAACGAAAAAGTAAGTCAGATTCATGGGAAATGGTAAACCGTGGTTTCTGCCTCTCTGGGAAACCGGCATTTTGTCTATTTTTGATTCAGAATGACAAAATCTATAAAATAGTTCAAAATTATTAATTTGCCGTTCATAAAAGTGGGTTTCAAACCGTTCGTCGTTATTATTGTTATTTATAGTACGCGCAATCATTATTTTATACCACCCTGAATTTACCCAGCTGTCGAGCATAGAGTTCGTAGGTGGAAACACATTAACACATTAGTATTGCCATGTAAAAGATTACGAAAAAATGGTCACAGTTGACATATTGACACGTGACAGTGACAGTTTAGCTGCCGACTTTAAAAAACATGTTTCGATGTTTTTTCCTGTTCGATAAATCGAGCTGTACATCGATCTATCTTCTTTATTCTTTCGATGTATCGAATGACAGATTATGAAATGAAATGATGTTATGTTATGATATGTGTAGGTATTTCTGTTGCCGCTATAACAACAAACACCAATAAATAGAATTTACAGGTCACAGAACAGATATTCTACTTCAACTCAGCTTTCATGCAAAATAAGACTCATTCAAACATTTTTCAATGAGATTTCATGAGAAAAATCTTTAATGTAATTTACTTAGAACAAAAAAAACATCCACATGAGCTGAATCTTGAGATCATTAATAAAAATTATAGGGCTCTCATTTAGTCTGCCTACTGGGCTACGTAAGTAAATAAATAGTTTATCTGAAATATAATGGTCAGATTTCACCGTTTTCCAACTCATGAGTTACGATCTTTCCACAGAGAAAAAGAATTAAACTGGTCAAAGTTGAGGTTTTATGAAATTAACTGCTTACAATCAATTCGATATTTTTCTATTTAAAACCGAAAAAGCATCAATACATCGAGTATATCGAAAGCATTTCAAAACATCGGGTCGGTTCGATGTATCGCATTGTAACGCTGGGAACAATTTAGCGGACGCGGCTGACGGACGCGGCTTACAGCCGCGACTGATAGTGTGCACAGTCGAACGGGACCTGGCTTGCCAGGTTTCTGTCAGACGTCCGAACGCTCAAGGTTACGTCCGCGGCTTACATCCGATAGTTTGCACACTTCAGTGTACATTCATTATCTAGATATCTATCAGTCGCGGCTGACAGCCGCGTCCGCCTAATATGTTCCCAGCTTAAATATCGATTTTTTCAATCCATCGACGCTTATGACTATCTGCCACTGGCAACGCTGGTCGGCAATCAGTCAGTCATAAGGACTTGGCGAAAAGACTTTGCATCCCCGCCAGCACAAAAAAAAAGTCAGTCAGTCACTACACAAACAGAAATTTCTCGATCGAAAGCCGTCGCAATTGTACAAAAAAGTGTAATTCTCATGAAAAATGGTGTTTTCAATAAGTGTTTTGCAATAATAAGTTGCATAAATGTCCTTTCTAATGGTTTCACCTATCTGTGTACCAAATTTCATTGCATTTGGTGATTGGTGATCGTCGGAGTGTTTTGGTGTCAGAGTGAGACAGAAACATCAATGTGATGCTCTTTATAACGTTTTAAAAGGTTTGTAAACCTTTTTTCACAATAAAAAGTAGCCTATGTCCTTCCTCAGACCCTGAACTATCTGTGTACCAAATTTCATTTCAATAGGTTCAGTAGTTTTGGCGTGAAAGCCGGACAGGAGGACAGACAGACAGACAGACAGACAGAGTTACAAACGCATTTATAATATTAGTATGGATAAACCAAATGACTCGCCACACAACGCTGTGCTTTTATTACAAATCTAGCAGGGCATTCTAACATCAAAAAGCTACAAAACCAAACCATATGGCGTACAAGCGTAAAGCTAACAACAATTTGAGCGCATTTTCAAATTGCTACACGCGTTGGAACCGTAAACTGGAGGATTACCCCTAAGCTCTTCAACTTATAAAATGCTACATTGCTCCGTTACGTAAACCCGGGTTAAACGAGCCGTTAATCAAAGCAAACAAGCCCACATAGTATGCGTCATGACTCATGAGGTTTATGAATCAATCCGTTTTAGTGCTGTTTTTGGAATTGGCGGAGCGATTAATTCCACTGTTATGGGGATTTTGTGCTGGTATGTTATTTTTATAGACTGATATGGTAAAGATAAACGACTGGCCTCTCAGCTCAGTGGGGTGATCACGTATCTTTTGTTTCAATCAAATGCTTGTTGCAATCCTCAGTTTTTACATGATTATGAGCTTCGATTGCAATAAAAACAAATACAAACAAAGCCTTGAGTCTGACAAGCAAGTATTGCAATTCATATTCGTTTTATAATGCAACAGAAGATACGTGATCACCCCGCTGGTCGTGGGTTCGATCCCCGCTGAGAACAAATATTTGTGTGGTGAACGCAGGTGTTTGTTCTTTCTGTTTTTTGCATTCCAAGTAGGTACCTACGTAATTACATAAAAAAATAAGTATTATATCAGCTATCTGGTTTCCATAGTATACGCTCAGCTTTATTTGGGACAAGATATGTTGTCTGGAATGTTTACAAACCACACAACACTTGGATCATGGGGGTCATGGGTTTGATGGGGATCAAACCCACGGCCTACGGCGCAGAAGGCGGCGTTACTACCAACTACGCTGACAGGCTAGCCAACTAACTTTATTTGATGGTATCTTTATCAGTATAGTATCCTAGTACCTACTATTTAAATCGCCAACCGTTTATAGCTCAAAATATGATCGCTGGTAGAGATCGCTGCTTAGCGATAAGACTGCCTATTGTTACTACAAATAGTCAGTTTTTTTTATGTATCATTGTCTTCTCTGTCTGGGTGTTATATTGTATTACTCGTTTATGTATGTATTTACAAAAAAAATGTATTTAAGTATTATATCAGCTATCTGGTTCCCATAGTACAAGCTCTGCTTAGTTTGGGGCTTAATTGTGTTGTGTGGATTGTCTATAATATTTATTTATTTATTTAATGTTTTTTGTGAGCAATAAAGTATTTTCTATCTATCTATGAACCTAAACTCATAACTCCATTCGGCCAAGCAAGGTCGTCAGTCGATTGAAACACATCATTCAACCAGTTCAAAACCATGCAATAACAAAGCGTATTTTAGTGCATAAAGATTTATCTCCACGATCACGGATGTATAATACCTTACCTACCTGAGACTGACAAAAACATCGTAAAAATAACGATCAGTCTTCATGTTTTCGCTTTTTGTTCGTCTGGGCGACTAGTTAAATAATTATAGTATTTTTAAACTTCCACAAGCGAGCTACAATAGTTCCTTCCTCATCTTTTAAGAATTATCCTTCCCGTATTTCGAAACAGTGCTTGAGGTTTAGACACTCAAGCATAGATTTTTGACATTTTTCAATGGAGAACTGTCAAAAAATCTATGCTTGAGAGAGCTTGAGGCTCGACTCAGACTTAAGCATTGTTTCGGAATACGGACTTAAATGCCTTTCGCTCAAATTGAGTCTCTGACATCGACTCATAAAAGATGAAAAACATGTGCTTGCTCGCACGTTTTAACCTATTGAAATTGTATAGAACCACTAAACTCATACATCGAAATCACAAGCAAGCCTAAAGTGGGTGATCCATTGACGAGCTACAACCGACAAGCCTGCGGTATAAACCGCCAATGGAGTACCTACAAGACCGTGGTTTTGTAGGTGCTTGATTTCTTCTTTCGATTCGCTGATGAAAAATGTATATCACAGGCTCACAAGTATAAGTGGTTCTAGCAAGCTAAATTACAAACACACAGACGGTCGGACTGTCTTACTGTGAACTACGACTATTAACTTGGCAAAAAAAAGATTTTTTATGGATGACTTACTTTGACTTTGTGTTCACTGGTGAAGCCGCTTCATCATCCTCCACCCTGAAACAAAACAAACAAAACAATGTTACTAACTATTAAATGACTAAGCTTTGCTAACTTTAGGGCTAGTTGGCGCTGTGTAAAACGTTTGTCAATATAAAAAACTACGCGCAAGAAGTGTGATACAGGGGCCTAATTCTCAGGCCGACCGAGATTTTCAGTCCCTTAAATACACATTGGCATTGCACAACCCCGCACTTTTTCTACGTTTTCCGTATATCATAGCTGTCGAGGCTTCTACGATGAGGTCGTCGATGAATTACTCAAGGAAATCATCCATTCTCTCTTCGAAAAGAAGCAATAAAATAAAATTGCAAAATGATCCGACATGAGCCGAGTGGTCTGTTGCAGTCTGTTCGTAAAGTAAATCCATATTATACGTCTAGATTTCCCCTGAAAGCTACGTGCTGAAGTCAATTCACTATGTTGCCGAGAAGAAATTGTTTTTCTTCCCCAGAGAGCATTCTTGCGAGTAGGAAACCGGTAGACGACCTGAGATAAAATGCAGATCATCTACATAAACCTTACGTTTGCAGTTAAATGTAACTGTTACTGGAAACTGAATAACTGATGCTAAAGGTGGGAATGCACTTGAGCTCGGTCGGAGTTATCGCAATGCATATTTTTTTTAATTTTTATTGTTTAACTTTATCTATGACGGAATGTGCATTATTTTACAAAAAATATTATTATGAAACATCATATAAATAAAAAAAGCTACATTTTCAAAGAACAATGTATCTACTAGAAAAATTAATAATGACGCTGTTTTTCACCTGTAGGTAGAAAACAGAGTTCAGATCACCAACCGAAAAAAAATGTATAAATAATATTACCTAATAATTGTGTTTTTATTTAATTCCAGAACACAATATAGAAGGTGTCTGTATTGTATTCTGGACTAACTTTGGTCTTTATATGGTACCAATATTGAAGTATGAAACAAACAAATCGGCTCATAAATGACAAAGTTATGCGATACCTACCAAACATTAAAAAAGAAAGGAAAAAACCATCGAATTGATATTATAGTGTTAAGGAGTATTCGTGTGATAAATTTGAGTAATAATATTTTATTAATTATGAATTTTCATTATGAAGGTATTGCTGGCTGACATTTTATTATATTTGCATGCTTGTGACATTTAAATATTTTTCATGCTCTGGCCCGAACACACCTAGTTCGCTGGCGGTAGCGATCAGTGAAACGCTGTCAAATATCGCTGTCAGATTTGAGATTGGACAGCGAATATTTGACAGCGTTTCACTGTTCGCTACCGCCAGCGAACTATACTCGGATTTTTAATTAGACGAAGCTAGCTGACGTTTACTGTGTTGTCAGTTTTTGATGAAATAAAAATAGTGTTGTGAAAAAGTGAATGATTGAAAATACTCCTGAATGAATGAAATTGCCTCTTTTTTCTAGTGAATAGTTAGTGTGCCGAACTTGACTTGACGTGCTTGGTTGAGGATACATATCGTTCGCGCGAAACAATAAAGCAACAAAATACACAACAATTACCACAAACACAACGCAACGAAAAACTTTACAAAAACAATAACTAAACAGCGTGAGCGCAGAAAAACATTCGGGCTATCAGACCAGAGGTTAGAAGCCGAATTACAAACAAAATGGTGACCGACGCGCATGGCGTTCATCGGTGTTGGCACAAGTCGCCACGCCGCGCTTTGTAATAAACCGTCAAAAAACTGATTGTAGTTACATACTACAAGCAACTTATATCAGAGCACTTTTATACATTTTTTATACAAATTTTAATATTATTTTATAGTTTGAAATGATTAACTATTCACTCATTGTTCATTCATCTGATTGAACGAGAACTGAACGCAGCACTAGTACTTTAAGTATGGCAACATTATTTTACAAAGTGACATTAGTTACTGTCAGTCGGTATCGTCTAATTAAAAATCCGACTATAGGTGTGTTCGAGCCTGGCAGAACATGACTGAACTTAATTTGTACCCTCCTGTAATTATAACCTGTGTTTCGCAAATAAATGATTGTATTGTATGTATTTTACCTCCTCCTTTTTTATGTGGAGTCGGTTCAAACTATTTGGCAGTTCAAACTATCAGCGTTGTCTCAATTCATACTTCTTGTCACGTGACTAGTTCTTTCGCGCCAAGGATTTTAAGTGCACCTCTTTTACTGAATTTTCCTACAGCAATAAAAAATAAACCAGCTTAAAACCATTGCAATGGATGCTTCTGCACAAGAACTCAGCACCATTTCCATTTTAATGCGAACAGACGGTACGGAGTAAGGCATTATGCATTCGCAAGCTGTTTGAAAAAGATGAAACGACTCCCAGCTGTGGAGTTCAAGTCGTTGTGGTGTGCATAAGGAAGACATAAATAAAGCGTAGGTAAGTGAAATAAAAACGCTAGGATCTTTGTGAATTAGTTTGTGTGATTGTATGAGTTCTGTTCTTATGAGTAATAAAAGGTATTTTTATATTATGATATCATTTTGATGATGACCTGTTCAAAACCATCCAATGCCTTCAAATCCTCCAAAGCCTTCAATGGATAAGTACGACAAAAGATATTTTTTTTTGCTCGAACCTAATTTTAAATTTGTGTATTATTTCTTGGTGATCTTAATAAATATATATATTTTTTACGGTGGTATAAAGACGCAATTTCACAAGAAGTGATTTCGATTTCAAAAAGCGAATTTACAGTAAATCAAACCTCTAATCCCCAGACGTATTTCTTAAACATAACTAGAGAGAAAATCGTGTCTAAAACCATCAAATAAAGATGCTTTTCTCTAGACACAAAAAAACAAATTACGATACAACCTTTGCGATTTTTTTGTACAAACTCTGGACGCGTCTTGGCACCACTGTTGTCTCGTTTTCGAAAACCAAAAACAAAAAATACGTGTATCTATAGACTACTATTTGCATTTTATATTGCAATTTCATATTAAACTCTCAAAAACTTTGCCTTTAGCTGTTACTAAAGTTAAATAGACAGAAAGTCGTCAATATCAGCAGTCCAATATTTGTTTTCAAACAAACAAAAATGTTTTCACAAAAAATGCACTCGACGAAAACGTCGTTCATTTTTATTTTCACAAATGGTGGGTATTTACAACTCCATTGTGCGGAGTTAAAATATTCAGGAGCTGGCAGAGAAGGCACTAATGAAAACCCTTTTTCAGCTTTTTCAGCATGATTGCTTTGAAGAGTCCTTCTCATCTCGTCTTTATGGTCCCTGATTCAGGTTCAAGTTTGTACTTCACCACCACTTTAAGACCACTTTACTATTGTGTAAAGAAGAAGAAACATGAGAAACCGACTTCATGGTCAAACAGCTGAACTGATTTTAATATAACTTCTATGAGACCAATCTGAAAGAATAACTAACCTTCCAGATAAAAAAAGTTTTTTTCAAATCGGATCATAAAATGACGAAGTTAATGCGAAAACAAATATTTACATAAAAATACATCTGAATTGAGAACCTCCTACTTTATTTGAAGACGGTTATAAATAGATAGGTGCATATTATATAAGATATAAGATGTACAATATTAACGGCCTTAGGTCGTAAATATAAAAATATGTTCCGAAGCCATAGCATCTTCATTTCATAGGTAGTTTTACAAAAATAGAGTACATTTTACTGCAAACAAATTCTATTTTAAATTTTATTAGTTGATTTAATTACTTTTATGAGTGACGCAAAAACGAGTTTCACTCACAAAACTTCATTGTGGTGTTTTCACTAACTGGCAAAGTTGGGAAAAACTAGTCGAAACGAATCAAATTGTATTTTATCGTCTTTATTGTTATTGGTGCTCAAACGTTTTATTAGGTTTCAGAAGACATTTAATACCCCAAATAATTTGTGTTCTTGATTTTGTGGTACTATGATTTGATTTTATTGTCTTTTCATACCATGTACTTACGAGTAAGTCAAAGCCAATTATGTCTTTATTCAATGGTAACACAAGGATCGCTTTGAAACGTCTTAAAGCTAGGTGATTCTAGGTGCCAGTTCCACGCGAGGAAGCCTAGAAGAACAGGCAACAAACTACGGCTTGGTTCCTACCGATTCTTTGCATCATCCTTTTACAAAACTAAAGAAAAAAGTAAACAATGAATAGTCAGCGTCAAAAGTAGATGCATTTATAGCTTGTAAAGTTTAAATATTTCTTAAACCTCACTTTACATTGAAGTTTTGAATTTTATTTGAAGATCTACTTTGATCCATCACTATTTGCCAAACGAAGCTGCCATATCTTTGTTAAATCCAGAGAAAAGATGAATTTACCAACTGAAATTGCCAATCTACTTTGAATGCCGACTACCAACTCAAGATTCTTTGAGTATGTTTAAGAGAGGTATTCAGAGGTACGTCAAAATATTTTATTTGGCACCAAACCACATTCTCCATTATATGACAGATTGCAAGCCCATCGTCACCACATCAGGTGCTTATCCAAAATACCAAACTAAAAGCAATGCAAGTTTTCAAACTGTAATACCTAGTGCAGAAACTACTAATTGCAATCCCTATAACTCATCCCAGGAACTCCAGGAAGCAATATCCGTGCAATATCGTAGAATTACGTAGCGCATCTACGTACCGCTACGTCTACGTAGAACGCCGGAGCGGAAATGTACTTCCGTAGCTAAGCTGACGAGATTACGTGGGGCTACGAGATTAGCGATTTTCAATCAAAAGAAAGTTATTTAAAAAAGCAATGAATGGGTAACCAACTTAGTTTTCTAGGCCGCCTTTAGAGCCAAGAACGACAGCTAGACGTGCCCTACGACTGAAGTGCTCAATTGTAAATGCAGTTAAAAATCACTTATCCAAATGGTGAACGCATATTGCGGTATATTGTATTCTAAGTATGCATTTACAAAAAAAAATGTATATAAGCATTATATCAGCTTTCTGGTTCCCATAACACAAGCTCTGCTTAATTTGAGGTTAGATAGTGTTGTGTGAATTGTCCAAAATATTTATTTAAAAAAAAAAATTGTATAATTTCTTGTCATGTAGAATTTGTAATACGACATCTTCTGCGACATGACCGCTACATAAAGAACATAATTGAAGGAAAGGTTGAAGGAGAACGGGGAAGAGGAAGATCAAGAATAAGTTACGTGAGCCAGATACAAGAAAAGGTCGCTGTCATGTCGTATAAGGAAGTCAAGGAGGCCGCGTTCGAAAGATTGGAGAAAACTGAATCAAAACCCCGACAAGAGCTAAGCTTTTAAATTTAAGAAGAAGCAGAAAAATGGGGAACCTATGCCCTGTCCAGAGTTTGTATAGATAAATGCTTTATTGCTATCTTTCTTTCTTTGTATAACATAAACGTTTCAGGTTCGTTTTTAGTGTTATAATAATATTCAACCGAAATGTGAACTGACCTGACTTGTCTTAAACTGGCTGAAATCATGCTACTAAAAAAAGGTTATACCAATTCAGGCTAAATTGAGTTTTTAGCTTCGTAACGACTGCACTAAAATGAAGCCTAGGACTAACTACTAACTAGTACTAACTAGTAGCCAGTACTAACTACCTGAAACTACAAATTGTAACTAATTACCAAGCTCAACGTCACTAACTGGCTAGTCTGAGAGCCTAGCACTGTTTTTTTACATCACTCAGTAATGTACGTCTACAAAGTGAGAGAAGAAAAGATGCTAACTATACCTAGAGTAAAATTGTGGTTATACTTTTGAGCTTCGCACAGATCTGGTGTATTTTTTAAATGGTTCATTACATCTTATCACCTTTATTCTGTATTGAAAACCATTGAATTGAAATAAGCAATTACAACGGGACAGACCTATTCTCAAATCACGGAGACGAAATAGTTATTATTTTAGCCCCATGGTTTCTCTTTGCAAATTTAAAGTTTCCACCAGTCACTACGACTTTGTGCGTTTTCGATAGACCTTGCCACAAATTACTCGTATCAAGCTCCAACGAATTGACGTAGGAACATTTCCACCGACTCTTGCACTATTTCGGGACGATGCACGATCGATGCAGCGCGCATGCGCAGTCCTTGGGTCGATGCACTCGTCACCGCGGCTTGTATAGCCACACATACGTAGTACGTACTACGTAAGTACGTACATACGTAGGTAAGAATGCAATATATTAGAATGGTTGGGATGCGAGCAACGTACGACCTATTAGTTTTCCTATATACGAATGTGTAACTTTGTTTTTGTTGTCAGCGTTGAACGAAAATTGATTCTGGCGTAGTTTTTAAAAAATATTGGTGAAGGTGGTGAGTCTAAGCATCTGTATGCTTTAAGTTGATGGACGCAAGGCAGTGCACCGTAGGGCACGTTTCTGACGTGTCTATTTTATATCAGGTATTATGATTGTTCTATAAGCAAGTGTGGTATAAAAAAAGGTGTGGGATATATTGACCAACATACAAATGTTTGTTCTCTGTGGGGATCGAACCCACAACCTAAAACTACACAAAATCATAACCCTCCTACTTGCGTAGCCGTAGTATATATATATTTCGAACTTCTAGACTAAGTACAAAAACGAAAAACCAAGGCAAAGTTTGATGCCTGTTCTTCCAGCCTTGGTCGCATAGACCAGGCACCTAGAGACACCTAGCTTTAAGACGTTTCAAAGTGATCCTTGTGATACAACTGCCCAACTTTTTTTGACTTTGACTCTTGCATTATTTATATTATTATACTAGCGGTCAATCGCGGCTTCGCCCGGCCCGTTCCCGTTACTTACATCCGTTCTTCAGTACAATATCTTTATAAATTGTAGCTGTGTTGTTCTGATGTATAAGCTATACTATCGTAAAGTTTCATTAAAATCCATTCAGTTGTTTTTACGTGAAAGACTAACACGTAGGGTGCCCCAAGATAATTTGTTACTCAATGATGACTTCATAGTTTCTCATCTATTTTTTTAACTTAGCTTAGGTTTTCCACATAAATAGCTCCCTCGTGTCGCTTACAGTACATGACGTAACGATTTTCTTGAAAAACTAAAGTGGGACGAAACAGGAATGGAAATGTTAATTTTGCGATTCCTGGTTCATCCCAAATGGGCCATTAGTTTGTGGGACGAAACAGGAATATCTTCATCGTTCCTGTTCTCCTTCTTCTTCCTGCCCTTATCCCACTTTATGTGGGGTCGACACAACATGTCTTCTTCCTCCATTTCCCTCTGTCAGCCGTCATCTCGTTTATAATATTAGTAGGATTATACATACCTCCTGTTGTCCAGAAAGTCGTAGTCATGTTTGTCCATGTCGTACAGATCGCCGTACAGAGCTGACTCCAGCCGGGATGGATCCAGGTGGTAGTTGGGGTTCTCGTATGAGAGGAGACCATTCTCTGGAACAAATAACATCATATTACAAAAAGAACAGCTCTGGTGGACTAGTGGTAGCGGCCCCGCTTTCCGATCCTACGGTCGTTGGCTCAAATCCAAGACCGATAGCTGAGAGAACAATCATATGGCCCACCTGATTTTAAGTGGTAACCATCGCCTATAAAAAAGCATTGGCTCGTAGGTGACGCGCGTCAGGGACGTGCCCTACGATACACTGCCCTGCATCCATCAACTTGAGGCATACAGATGTTCAGCCTCACGTGCCAGTAGTTTCACCGGCACCCACACCCTTCAAACCTTAACACAGCAATGCTGCTTCACGACAAAAATAGCCATGATGGTAGTACTTCCGCGGAAGAGCCACACACAAAGAGCTCTACTAATACTTAGCAGATGTTTGTGATCGAAATCATGAACAGGAGCGAGTAAGTAAAAGTAAACAGACCATTGCATCTATTGTAGATGATTTATAGCGTCAGGGGCAACTGGTGATTACTCAAGCCCTACTTGCAGGACGTTATTGAGTCTGGGACTGAATTTAAGATGACGTAGGCTTGCCCAGCACTTATACCATCCTGACAGCTTAGTCGGCCTAATCCACAGGAAAGACATGGTCAATACGTGCGGAGCTGACTAAGCCACGGGTTTTGTACGATGTTTTCCTTCACCGTTTGAGTAGTGTTGTGTACATATATTTTCCGAACAGAAAAATCCATAGCTACACGACTGGATGCGAACCCGCGTCCTAAGCATTGGAAGGTGGGATTCCTACCACTAGGCCACCAGTGCCCTCATATTTCACGTCGATGATCCAGTGTTAGTCACCGCATTCATACGGCTGCTCAACCAAAGCCGAAGCCATACTAATTACAATTCAAACACGACCTTAGCGCTATCAAACACTAGGCGCTACTCGCTGCTTCACTCGTGTGCTGCATAATAGGCTACACCGGTTTATTTTTGCGGCTATTTCTAGCTGCGCCTTTCACGCAAAAGAGTAAGAAGAAGGCTAATATAATGTTTGTATAGTATTGTAGCAAGAATTACCCCAAAATGAAGTTTAATTATACTAAAAAAAAACAGATGTCTCAATTACACTTTTATTTTGGATGTATTAGGTATGTATTTATTAGTAGTTATATGTGAAATTGTATAGTATGTAATATAATATTCTATGGATAATATAAGTATTTTCAGACTCCTTATGTATTAACTTTCTTTTGTGTAGTATGTAGCTAGCTACACATCAAAAATTTTAAGGCACTTTTTTATTTATTCTTTCTTTGCACACAGTCCCCTTGTAAATATCCATTATAGTCCATTCCATCCAAAGGTTGTCTGGTAGAGATCGCTCGTTTAGCGATAAGACCGCCCATTGTATGAGGCAAATAGTTTTAAGTATTTTTATGTACCTGTACTTTTATAATTTGTTGTGTGCACTATAGCATTTTCTATCTATCTATCTATCTATTCATATCATTTACTATTAGTTAATCACTATTTATTTTTATTTTATTTATTGTTCCTCAAAACCACTCAACATCAGGAGGGCTGTTCGGAGTTCGCTGCATCATAAAAACAAATTGACAGATCGCAAACATCGCTATAAACCTAACAACTATCAATTTAGCTTTAATCCAGGACATTGCACCATTAACGGTCTATATAACCCCGTATTACGGGTACATGGGGTCAAATACCCTTGCGATAAACAGGACATAGGACATTTCGATCCAAATGGACTATTACCTTTACAGGGTGTTGGGGTTATCTGTAATCATGTCTATAGGTTGTCCTGTTTCATCTAGGGGATGAAAATTCTATGGAGCGTGGTTATGGGGTACACCTTAAGTATATGGGTGATTATTCGAATACTACGAGTATTGATCTTCCATGCAACTTTGTTCGCGTGAAACCATGCAAAAGACACCCCCTCTATTAAGTACTTTAAAGGGTGCTATTTTTGAGACACCTCATAAAGTTCATGTGCCAAGTTTTAGGTCTCTAATAGGCATTAGTAGTTTCACAGAAAATAAAATATTCAATATTATGTCAAAAATTAAAAAATATTTTTTCAAATCGGCTCATAAATGACGAATTATGCGATAACAAACATTAAATAAAAATACAACAGCATTGAGAATCTCTTTTTTTAGTTGAAGTTAGTTACATTCTTCTGTTTTAGTTTTTACTTTATTTAAAACTTTTTCAAAGTTTAAGTACAATGATATGTATTTTATAAGATGGACCGACATTGTTAAGATCGCAGGAAGTTGATGGATGGAAAGGGCTCAGAATCGTTCTTCCTGGAAATGTGTAGGGGAGGCCTATGTCCAGCAGTGGACTTCTTCAGACTGATGATGATGATATGCATTTGAATGAAAGATCATTAGCACGTGACGACAAATAAATGAGTTCAAGAGGGTTAATGCACAAGGGAGTGTCGATGTTATCACCCTCGATCACCCCCGCTGAATATAAATTAGGGTTGGTATTCGCACTATTCTAGATAACTACCAATTTCTGTATGTGACTAATGATTCTTGCATTGTTGTTTACATTCCACTGTGAATGCCCACATAGGGCACGTCCACGTAGGTGTTAGGCAATGCGTATGTTATTAGCAGAGGTTACTGCTCAACATCAGGTAAGTCATCTGTTTGTTTGATCCCTTTTTGCATCTTTACCCATCAATGCCACGTTCAATTAGGTACCGCTGTCAAATATTTATTGTCAACCTTTTTTTTTTTTTTTTTTTTAATTTATTTAAAGGGCTTTGTCGCAATGCGACCACACTGCCCTATAATAACACAACAAATAAAACTTAACATAATCTAAATTTATACAAACTTATTATTGTCTAGCTAAACCAATTTCTGCTAATTTATATAACATCTTGGCTTGATCCGACAAGGGACAAGCCAAGATGCTATTTATCATACCAACATTCATACATCTTCTTCCAAAACAACCTAATCTAAATCTATCATTTCGAACACACTCCAGCAAAACATGTTGTACATCTTCCAATGTACCACATTCGGTACAATTCGGAGATGGGACTTTTTTCATTAGAAAAGCAAACTTGTTTGCCGGGATGTGTCCAGAACGTAATCGTAACGCCAACTTTAGCCAATTTCTGTTTAGCGATGTATTATCTATCCACGGATAAGAAGATATTTGAGGTTGGATAGTTCGGAACCATATACCCTTTTCTCTAGACCTCTCGTCAAAGTACTCCTGCCACAAAACTCTACAATTCTCCTTTATTAAATTACCATGGTCCGAAAAAAGAGGTGTTACGGAAAAAGGAACCCCATCTGTAGAAGCTTGTTTAGCTAACTCATCAACTAATTCATTCTCAGAAATCTGGATATGAGATGGAATCCATTGAATTACAACTCTTTTGTTAAGAGATTGCAGACGAACTACAGATTCAAGAATCTGATATGCAATTGGCACACCCCTGGTATGACATTTAGTACAGCGAATCAAATGTTGCAAAGAACTTTTAGAATCTGTCAATATGACAAAACTATCAAAATTTACTGATTGAATATAAGATAAAGCTTCAGCTATAGCAATCAGTTCTATGTGCATTATTGAAATATCAGCGCTAATTTTAAGCTTCAAGTGACAACATTGATACGGATCCAAGAAAGCTGCACCGGCTAAAGAACTACTGTCTTTAGACCCATCAGTAAATATTTTATACGAATTTCCATAGCGTTGATCGATGAAATGGATACAAATGTTCTTTAAATTGACACTACTGTAAGTACGCTTGGCACGATCTACCAAAGGAATGGAATCAAACACCACCTGACTTAAGTCAATATTACTAACCCAAGTGTCAAGAGAAAACATCTCCAAATGATTACTACAGTGAATAGGAACAGATTCCAATGAATGAAGTGAAGAGATAAGCAAGGGAATCTTTTTATTAGACCAGTAACGTGATCGAATACAAAGCGCTAGATCTCGCAAACTACTCATGGTTTTATTATTGGCAAAGGATTTGGACTTTAAAATGAACTTTTCTGCCAAAAACTTTCTCCTAAACTGGAGAGGAGTTACAGATAACTCACTCTCCATCACATGTATCGGAGTACTACGAATATAGCCACCTATAACTCGTAAAGCTTGATTTTGAACTTTATCTAGTTTTAATAAGTTTGTTTTACAGCAGTTGTCATACAAAAAACAACCATAATCCACTCTACTACGAATTATAGAAATATACAAGCGCCTCAAATGCTTTTGATGAATACCCCATCCGGGCCCGGCTAAAGCTTTTAGTAAATTAATGAATTTAGAAACTTTTTGAACTGTCTCATTTATATGCTTACCCCAACGTAATGAACTATCCAACCACAATCCCAAATATTTAATATGACTAACCATTGGCATAGAGTAATTATCTATCTTGAAATTAACTATACTTCTAAAAATACCTTTTTTGAAAACACAAAATTTGCTTTTCAAAGGAGAAATATTTAAACCTAAATTAAATAACATGACACTCAAATTTTGACAAGCGAGTTCAAGTTCTCTAACAGCAGTGTCTACGTTAGTATTAGATATATACAAAACAAAATCATCGGCATATTGAGATATGCAAACATTTTGGATGTTTTTACAAATATTAATAGTGGCTACATTAAAAAGAAGAGGTGACAACGGGTCGCCTTGAGCTAATCCACGCCCGGTAGATCGAACTGAGTTACAACCATCTACAGCTACACTCAACTGCCTATGTTTCAAATAAGACCAGAGATACATACAAACCTTTGAACCCGCTCCCAATTGATCTAGTAAACTTAACAAACTTGGCACATCTACATTGTTATAAGCGTTATCTATGTCAATAAAACAAGCAACAGTAGGAAGATTTTTAGAAAACCCTAATTGAATATGAGACACCAATCGAGTAAGATTATCGTAACAAGACCGAGCTTTACGAAAGCCTATCATATCGTTAGAAAATAAAAGACTTTTCTCAAAAAACCACTCCAATCTCTTAGTTAAGATAGAATGGAAACTTTTACAAATGCATGAAATCAATGAAATTGGACGAAGAGCATCTCTACCTTGCTTAGGTATCGGAATTATACTTACGATCCGCCATTGCAATGGCACGAAGTTGTGATGAAAAAATACGTTGAACAAATTAACTAACAAACGCTTACCTATGGTCGGAAGATGTTTGATCATTGAAAAAGAAATATTATCATAACCGGGAGCAGTATCAATATGCTTGACAGAGCTTTCTAACTCTTGCATTTTAATATCGGATTCTAAATGACTATTGCTGGAATGGAAAGATGGTTGAGGAGGGCATGCATAGTCAGGAGCTAAATCATTAAGAAGTTTCTCTGCCCGATTTTTATCAATACAGCGATTAGAATTCGTACGATGACCCTTTATCCATCTCATTTTACGCCACATGTCTGGTGAATTCGTCGTGTTATCGATGGAGCTACAAAAGGCTTGCCAAGACTTGGCCTTAGCTATCCGAATGACTCGCTGAGCATTACTTATTTTCTGTTTTAATGAATCTAGGTTTGCAGGGGAAGGACAACGCCTTAGAGTAGCCAAAGCTAGCCGACGTTCAGCCACAACCTTAGAGATTTCGGCATTCCAATAGGGCTTAGGAGAAAATTTGTCAGTAAAATGTTGAGAAATTTTATAATAAGGAATAAATCTTTCAGCAGCCAATTGCAAAGTGTCCTCAAACTTGTCATAAAACTCCTGCGGATCTACAGGAATATGAAAATCAGAGAATGCAGATTCTATAAATTTGGTGTAAGAACTCCAATCACCTTTCTTAAAATTTCTTTTCTTAATAAACTCTCTATGTACACTAGAACTAAAAGATAATTTAACTAAAAGATGATCGCTACCAAAAGATTCATTGGTTACTTTCCACGAAAAAAGAGTAGACAAATCAGTAGTAACAAAAGAAATGTCCGGTGACGTTTGTTGCAATGAACCACCAACAAGACGAACACGGGTCGGGCTGCCATCATTTAAATGAACAAAATTATGATCCAACATAGAATCAAAGACCAACAAACCTCTTCGATCTATTTTACTAGACCAATTGGTATGATGAGCATTAAAATCACCTAGCACTAAGGATTTCCTATTATCCATTAAAGAAAAAACATGATCCCAATCGTTTTGAGAGGTACGTACTCCGGATGGACAATACACGGAAATAATGTTCTCAATATGCCGACAGTTAAGAATCTTTACACATACAAGCTCAATGCCTGCATTAGGACAAAGAACAGGACAAGCTATGGCTTTTACAGATTTATGCGTCAAAATAGCTACACCTCCGTATGAATCAATTCTGTCACGTCTAAAAATATTATAGGTGCTCATATTGAAAAAACTGTCAGGTTCAAGCCAGGTTTCACTCAAAACAGCCACATGAACCTTTTCTTGGGACAAAAATGATTCCAGACAAACGGATTTAGGACGCAGACTTTGACAGTTCCATTGTATTATATTAACGTTCAAAATAATGGTGTTGCTATCCATTATTTATGAATAAGCTCAAAAGTGAGCCAACGGAACAGAAGCTGGCCACCTTGGAAATTATCCACTCGGTTACCACCGACAAACCCTCACGAATTTTGTCCTCTAAAGACTGTCTACTTATTAATATATCTTTCAAACGCATCAACAAACGCATAAAGCCGAAGTCCATACCCTCTGATGATTTAGGAATGTCACTTTTGCTTGCGTTTGCCTCAGACCGTGGCACATCATCACAGCATTCATCTTCCATCTGCTGCGGAACTTCAGCCGAGAAATGACCCGAAGCAGATGACAGCGGCCTCCGTCTTCTTTTCTTGCGACCCTGCACTAACTCAAAGGGGCCCTCTGAGGAAGGCGCAGGTGGCACAGATTGTGGCAATGAAAACAGCTCCGAAAATAATCTTACACTGCGAGAAGGCTGGTTATTGGAAGTCTTCACAGGAACAGCTGGCTCAGACAAGACCCGACACGACGGCGCGACGCCAGGACCAGGAGATAAAGACCGCACAGGAACCACAGGGGGGACATACAAGCCAGAGGCTCTCTTATACGTACAATTGGATTCTGACATCAACTCTCTGATTCTCCTCTCTTTTTTAAAAACTGGACATACTTTTTGTAGAGCCATATGGTTGCCCGTACAGTTGACGCAGCGATACGATGTACTTTCGCAATTCTCATGCCCCTTGGAACATTTCGGACACACAACCTTTTTCGACGGACACATCATTCTAGTGTGGCCAAACTTCCAGCAGCGAGAGCATTGAGTTACAGGGAAAATAAACGAGTCGACTTTTATTCTCATGTCATGGATGAATATATGCGAAGGAGGGGAAGGACCTTTGAATGCCAGACGCACTGACTCACACTTTACCCAGCCAGAAGCTACGTCTCCATCGTGTTTTCTCATATTGAGCCTTTTAACAGCAAGAATTTCTCCATCGCACCGAAGATTCATCATTATTTCTTCTTCGGAGACATCTAGATCAATGTTCTTTATCACGCCATAGCAGATTCCAACTTCAGAAGTTTTTTGGCACCTCCATCCCAAATTATTCCACGCCTCACACTTAATAAAATTGTCCGCGTCAGATTCCTCCTCAAAAGTCATCAGCATCTTAAGTTGATGAATGTATTTGATGCGAGTTATACCACTGATCTTATTTTCTTTAAAAAGACGGGCCAAGGCGAACTGTTTCGGCAATGGGGATGAGCTTGTTGCGCAAACCTTCTCATCAACCTCATCAACGAGAGACTTTCGCACCGACTTCCGCCCTCTTGATACTGTATTCCACCCTTCCTCATCAGAATTTACACCATGCAACCTTTTACGTTTCCCTTCGTCTTTCAAACCTCGATCTCCATCAACTGCATCCTTGTACTTCTCTGCGACATCAGAAAGCCCATCATAGTCATGATCGCTTAGTATGTTGAACTCTATCCCTTCATCACATAATGGCGGATTTTGGTCCGTCATTGGACGCTATCCTCCTGACCCAGGAGGTCAGGATCACAGAAAAGACTAATTTAATTAATAAAATTTCACAAATTTTCAAAAAAAACGCACTTCTCGTTTGGCCGTTACTCATTGTCAACCTTTAAAACGTTTCAAAGTGACATTGATTTTTTAATTTTGGGATATTACGACTACCGCTTTTCCTCAAACTTTATCGTATACGTATCTCCCCATAATATATTCTCAAATTTAATAGTTTTAAAATATGTATCTCCAATGTTATATAGGCATGGACACACGCTACGAATTGTAACAGTCTTGTCTCCCCTCTTCCGGTTCATACAATGAGTGCCCGGCCTAATGTTACCTATATTTTTATGTAGGCAAGTGTGTGGCAGAGCTGTTGTAAGGTTTTGAGTTGCGAATATTATCTCTCGAGCGGGGTTTGAATGAAAACGCTAATCGGAAAAACATCTAAGGCGAGTGTCGTTCGATGATCTTTTTGGTAATAGTTGGACGTCGTCCCTTGAAGTCTTCGAGAAAGAGTATTATTAAAGCTTGAAGAAGTGTTCTAGAGATGGCTCAAGTGATCCAAATCAGTGCCATACAGAAGCGTTCTCAAGACGCTGGCGGCATTGCCACGCTGAATAGCAATGCTAATGCACTGCTTTAAAAATTAACGACTGGCCTCTCAGCTCAGTTGGTAGTAACTCTGCCTTCTGAGCTGTAGGTCGTGGGTTCGATCCCCACCGAGAACAAATATTTGTGATGAACACAGATGTTTGTTCTCTGTCTGGTTGTTATATTGTATTCTAAGTATGTATTTACAAAAAAAAATATGTATATAAGTATTATATCACCTATATGGTTACAAGCTCTGCTTAGTTTGGGGTTAGATAGTGTTGTGTGGATGGTATATAATATTTATTTATTTATACTGCGTCAGATACCCATTTAATAACATTTTTTTGGCATTTCTATTTAAGTTTTAAATTATTTCTTTCTTGTTCTGTCTATTTAATGCGTTTACGGCTTGGTTTTTTAGCATTCCTTAGACTCCCTTCCTTCGACCCTGTAGGACCCCACAACAACCGATACACGAAATAATTGATACTTTTGGGCAATGTTGGAGATAGTTCGTTTTTATGATGGGCCCGTTATGACTTTTTATCAATTTGCAATGATTACCAACATTTGCGGCAAAAACACATGCGTCACTATTTGCTAAAATCACAGCTACATCGTCATCATCCAGAGCTCTGACTTCTAAGTTTACAAATAAATATAAAATATTTTAGACAATCCACACAACACTATCTATTTCCAAATTAATAAGAGCTTGTAGTATGGGATAATGTAATGGATATAATACTAATATGCATTTTTTTTCATCTAAAATCCTGACCCAGGCACTATAGCGTCCCGTAATTAGGGGGCATGAGTAATTACCAGAGCTGTTGCCCCTGACGCTATACAAATCATCTATAATAGATGCAAAAGCCTGTTTACTTTTTACTTTTTTTTTACCCAGACAGAGAACAAACATTTTGTTCACAATATTTATTAATATTAGCACAAGATAATAGGGAATTAGAGAGGTATGGATAGAAGGTATAGAAAACACCTTAGAAACAAAATACCTATATAATTATGAAAAACTTAAATTTGGCTATTTCGATGAAGCTATTGGCCTTCAGACACGATTAATTTTAATTTTAAGTTGACGCAAAATAAATTATTTCTTTTCTATTCTATTAACGGTCGCCCTATCTGAGGCGTACTTAAAATCCTTTCACCACACTGGCACTGGTTTGAAAAATTCGTGACACGATAAGATAAAACGGTCGCCCATCAAAATATCACCACGCAGAATGTTGCTTAACTTATTCAGTAAGAAATTACTGAGCAAGCTAGTAGATGCTTATTAGAGGAGACAGTGAGTGAAGTAGGTATTGATATGAGCTGGCTAAAGGACGTCTGAAGGTCACGAAAAATCAATAGGGATCGCCGGCGTCTTGTGAGTGGTGCCGTACTTATGTTGTGACTCAGGTCCTTGTGAATAGGTACAACTCAGTTCTAGTTACCTGTAGGCCTACCACAAGCTCTGTATGTCTCTGTCTCTGGCTCTGGTTTTGAGTCTGTGTGAGTGCTGACCACGACCAGTGCTGTGTGTGTGATGTTTCGACGTAAGATTTATTTAGACAGCACTCACACAGACTCAAAACCAGAGCCAGATATCTGTGTCTGGCTCTGGCCAGACAGAGCTTGTGGTAGGACTATATTATTGGATTCATCTTTGGTCGGTAAATATACCTTTTGGATACATTCAAGGATCAAAGAAACACTAGATAGGAACCAAATCGCAGTTTTTTTGTCAGATCTTTTAAGCTTGGACGCTTAAAAAAAAACTTTTTTTTTGTTTGCAAAACAAAACAAATTTAAAGTAAAATACACAACGTAGGTAAGGGCTTACAATTTCAAATTCAAATAATATATATTTGTTCAACTTCAAACCAAGCCGTAGTTTGTAGCCTGTTCATCTATGCTTGGTCGTGTGGAACTGACACCTAGACTCACCTAGCTTTAAGACGTTTCAAAGTGATCCTTGTGATTACTATTGAATAAATACATATTTAACCTAGACTTGGTTCCTACCGTTTTGTGACAGTATTACCCGATAGGAAGTATAGTATAGACCACGAACCGGAAGATGAAAAGTAGGGCACCCACCCACCAGATGGACTGACGACATTGTTAAGAGGGAATCACACAGGCGACTCTCCATACAAACGTAGTCCCCTATTTCCTCCCTGGATAATGCCTCTAGACTAGAGTAACCATTTTGTCTCATAAAATCCAGATCTGCTATATACGTGCTCGTATGTTTTCCTTTTTTTCAGAAACTTATTAAGGGTGATGCCCTCTTAAGATCGCGGGAAGTCGGTGGATGGAAAGGGCTCAGAATCGTTCTTCCTGGAAATGTGTACGGGAGGCCTATGTCCAGCAGTGGACTTCTCAGGCTGATGATGATGATGATAACTATAGTATATGACCAACCATGACCACGGGGGAGTAGACAAGCACATGACACATGGCATTGTCATTAGAAGGCCTGAAGTTCAAGGCTACTGGTACATGCATTGTTTTCCTAAAAAAGGCCACCGTCATATTCACGCCGGTATATCTCACTTTGCATTTGCCTGAAGCAAGTGGCAAAAGATATCGGCATAAGTGTTGACATGTCACTTTTACAATCATGACAAAACTAACGATCGATTGTTCCTATCCTATTTTTTATTTTTGCATTAGCATTGGATACAGTTATGCATAAGGAGTCCAAGCGCCAAATTTCATTTTTTGATTTTTTCGCATTTTCGTAATCACTAGGGCATAATTAAGCCATAGAAAAAACACTCTTGCAGCCAGCTTCACTCTAAGTGGTATTTTTTGATACCCAGTCCAAGCGCCTTCTATAGCAAACTAAGTATTTTGAAATGCAATACAAGTCCAACAACCAATTTCAAACTAACAACCAAATTTTATGATGAAAAAGCACATTTCCATTAAACATTACTAGTCCAAACGACGTAGTGTTACGCATCAGTAGTCTACGCGACAGTTTTTTGTAACTTCTGAACGTAATCTTTGTTTGGGAAGGAGAGGCTGGCAGAAGAACCCAAGTCATGTTTAAGGAAGCACATATTATACTAGTTTACCAAAGTCAAAAACTTAATTCTTTGGTCAACTTAATTGTTGCGGAGAACAGAATAAAAAAAATAAAGGCCAGAATACACGTATAAAGATAAAGATAAAAATATTTTATTGTAAAACTGTGTATAAAACATCTTAAAAGTAATTATGTTCCAACAGCTTACCTATTTCGGGCGTACAATATAGCAAAAAAGTATAAAAATAGACCTGATGATCTCTCCTCGAAAAGCACCCTATATTTCTGAAACTGCAATTAATACTTTATACTCCACAAGACTACAAGAAAGTTATGGCAAGCTGCAGAACAAAGAATCACAAATACTGAAGAAAAGGAAAAAGCTATTGTCAACAGAAAAAAGATAACAGTGGGCGAGAAGGTCAATAATAATTGGTTAAGAATAAACCAGATAAAGGAAACCTAAAATCATCCATTGCCTCATTATGCCAAGGCAGGAGCAGTAGAAGAGGAAGAAAGCTTAGAAATTGATGTAAAGAAAAGAAAGGGTAGGAAAGGACAAAATGTTTCAGAGAAAAAACTAAAAGATTTAAAATTAAATTATGAAACAGTGCATAATATCCCAAACGACGCTATAGCATTTGACAAAGATTTGATTTTTGATGACACGATTGAAGATGATATTGTTGTTGAAGGTGTTGATGGCCATTTAGGTTTTTAATCCGGAACATATTGAAGAAGAGTAGATTTATATATTATTTACCTACTCCATCCTACATCCTACCCGATATGTTCTGGGTTTGGGGTTGGTGTTTACCAATAATATCATCAATCATTATTCTGTCTGTCTGAAAGCTGAAGATAATATCTGAGATAGTCCTTATCTTGTTTTAAATTATTATTGTTTATCAAATTATGATAATTATATTGTTTTATTTTCTGGACATACTATCAGTGCCATTTTAATAGTTTTTTATTTATTTTTATCAATCCTCTGTAACATCTACTAAAAGATGCTGAGTAAATACGGAAATTCAAGGGGTTTTTATTAAACGATAGGAAAATAGTCCAGGAAACATTTTTATGTTATACTTATACTCATTTTGCAAAATGAGTACATCATATTAATTCGTTTCCACGTGCACTTAAAGCTAATCTTGCAGAATAAATAATTATTATGTCTCTTGGACTCGTTTTGCAAAATGAGAACATCATATTTATTAGGAGTCCAAGTGCATTTTTAACGATATATTCCAAAATAAAACCTTTTTTTGTGTTTTTTTCTTGCAACATGTTAAATTACAAATATAAGCTTCGATGTACATAGATTTACTTTCTGAAGATGCAAATGCAAATCTTCTACCAATAAAAACGCGTTTATGTAATTTCCCAAAAAACTGAAAATGGCGCTTGGACTCACTATGCATAACTGTATCCCATTGTCCAACTTTTGGGCAAACATCTTTGTCTATGAAATTATCAATCCTTGATCAATTTTGACAATGGTTTCAGTTAGCATCAGGTGGGCCATCAAGTTTTTTTTATTTAACCTATTTGTCCCACTGCTGGGCCAAGGTCTCCCCCAAAGACTTCCACTTATCTCTCTCTCTCTAAAGAGCAAAGAGCCTCCTCACATCATCTCCTCTCAAAGGTGCGTTGATATCGTCCCGCCAACGTTTTCGTTCCCCCCCACCCATCAACTACCTACTAGAGGTAAAAAACCTTGCTTGTACTTATTACCAAACATGCTATATTCTTACCCGTAAGCGCAAAAGAACCTTTGCGAAAAATACTGACGTCTGTCGCATATGATGACCAGCATAAGACGGTAGCTGGTTTTTAGAAACGTCGCTTGGTTACTAGTTAGCTGCATTCTTTTAATACCTGCCTAATGGCGAAGAAGCACGAGTGATTAACGTAATTGTGACTAATGGTTTGTTGTGGTTTTAAATTAATAAATATATATTGTGGACAATCTACACAACACTATATAGCCCCAAAAAAAAGCAGAGCTTGTATTAAGGGAACGTAGATAGCTGGTATAATACGTTTTTTTTTTAAATAAGTACTTCGAATATATTATAACACTCAGACAGAGAACCAACATCTGATGATCATCACACAAATATATGTTCTCGGTGAGGATCGAACCCACGACCTACGGCGCAGAAGGCAGAGCTACTACGAACTGAGCTGAGAGGCCAATCAGTACTATAGAGCTTGGTGAATGAATGACATACAATGCACAGCCTAAATAGTCCGAGCGACTTGGATTTTGGAGGGTGCGTTCTATAAGAAATAATACACTAAGAAATAATATTTGAAAATTCAACCCCTAATGGGGTGCAGCGGGGGCTGAAATTTCAAGGTAAAAAGCTCAACGCGAAAGAAGTCGCGCGGGTTCCACTAGTATACCTACTCGTAATAACCATACGAAACGACATAGAAAGTGTATTCTATGTAAACGAGCTTAACCTCTATTTACACAGTGACCAGCAGAACAGAAGGTTAGTACAGTCGACTACAATCAAATTGTAAAAAGTAATTATAAATATAGTGGACAATCCAAACAGTACTACCTAGCCCCAAATTAAGCAGAGCTTGTACTATGGGAACCATGTAGCTGATATTATACTTAAACACATTTTTTTTGTAAATAAATGCTAAGAATACAATATAAAACCTAGACAGAGAACAAACACAAAAATATTTGTTCTTGGTAGGGATCGAACCCACTACTTACGGCGCAGCAGGCAGAGCTACTATACCAACTGAGTAGTTTTTTTTAAAACAACTAGCTGATGGAACAAGCATATGGCCCACCTGATGTTAAGCGGTAACCATCGCCTATAACAAAGCATTACTTTGTAGGTCACGCAATGCCCTGCGGCTATTAACTTGAGGCATACAGATGTTCAGCCTCACGTGCCAGTAATTTCAAGGCACCCACACCCTTCAAACCGAAACACAGCAATGCTGCTTCACGGCTGAAATAGGCATAACGAATTGTGCAGCTGACAGTCTCAAGCAAGTAAGTAAGTATACTTGAGTAACTTTCAAACTCATCTGTGCTAATGAGGGATTCACATTGTAATCATGTCATGTGAACTTGTGTTATGTAAATTACGTACATAAATATTATGACACAATGTTTTTATGTTCCAAATTTATATGCAGTGAGATCACTTTTGGGGTATTATTGTATCATAATACTAGAAAAAAAACGTTTTTTTTTTACTTTTAAGCTTGCGTTTGACCGCAATCTCAGATGTCTAGATCCAATAGTAATAGATAGTCTTAGAATTAAATTTGGTTATTCTAGAATATTAAAGTATATTCTAGAACGTTTAGGAGCATGTTAAACCGAACATTTTGGCAAAATTTGTAAAAAAATCCAAATGTGAAAGAATAGGATGGATATAGAAAAGTCTCTATATGTTAGAAAAGGATAGACATCGTTTTCCAAAATGTCGTATCATGAAAATGTTAGTTCTCTCTTTTTCTGTTGTTTATACTTTGTAGTGTTCTATGTACCTAAGTAGGTATTAAATAAGAACATAAAAGTATTTTCAGCCATTTGGTCCCCACAGGGTAAGCTTTGCTTAGTTTGGGGCTAGATAGTGCTGTATGAAGTAGTACAGATTGTCATTACAATAATACATTTACAGGAGTAATTTAGACAGTGCCGTATAATTTACAGTAATGTCACGATATGACTGTAATTTACTGTGTCAAACACACTTAATGTGTAATCAGGCCTTTAGTTTGTGGGAATATTACTGTAAATGGTTATTACCTTCTAATCAAAGGTCATTCTTAATGCACATATCAAAATAAGTCATACTTAACTAAACTAGTCAACTAGAAGCGTTTTTTGGCCTCCCATAAGCCTTGCGCACATCTAAGCGTTCTGCGGTGGCGATCAGTGAAACACTACCAAATATCTCTGTCTTATTTGACAGCGTTTCACTAATCGCCACCGCAAAACGCCTAAATATGCGCAAGGCTTTAGGCTTTCGTCAGGGGTTAATGACTCCGAAACTGGGACCAACGTGCCCTTCAAAGCACAAGTACTCAGAAGTATATTCCAGTAGCAGCAACCCATCCAAATGGTGGCCAAGCAAAACGTTGCCTAACTCAGTCGTTCGACGAACAAGATACTCTAGTCATGCTTAAAACTAATATACTTACTTCGCTTATGAAGTCCCATGTTTGCTGTACTAAAAGACACAAACACTTAACAATTCACTTTCTCACATTTCACTCTCAGTAAGAGTCTTGCACTGTAGTCTGAGCACGCGTTAAGGACAGTTACACACGATGTAATCTATTTGTAAACTTGTATTATTACAAAAAGAGCAGACAGAAAAAATGCGACTTGAATCTCAATTATTAGTTTGTTTTACACGAATTATTGCGAAATAAGACTTTTTTTCGATAAATAACGAACGTATGGGAGAACGTAGTTGGAATTTAGAGTAAGTATTTGGTTTGTTTTTCACGAACTATTGCTAACTTTCCAAATTCGGTTTACATTACTATTCTTGGTAAAAAACGTTACGTTTTAGATTTTGTAAGAGCGATGCAATACCCAGTAAAGTTTTAATGTTGATATGTGTGAGTGAGAAGCTGTCTGACGGTTGTCAGTGTCTTAATATTACTGTGGACCAGGCAAATAGGCATAAAGACAGTAATCAAGTATCGCCAAAATATTTATCTGATCTAATGAAAAAAGATTCAAAGATTTTGAAAAATGTTTTTATTCTCTTATTAATATCGAGATTAATAATTTATTTGTTAAAATAAATCTACAAAATACAACAATCCGCCATGATGGCATAAACACCGGTCAGAGCGAATTACGTCACGTATACGTAAACGTCATTCCGATTTAGTACAAAAGCACCAATGTTTACTGTTGATACATAAATATACAGTGCCGTGACGTAATATCAGACGCCACCAGCGAGCGTTTTGGCGTGAATTTAAAAATTTAAATTTATATGTACTTTTATTGCTTAAAACCTTAATTTTCTACAGCAATATGATATATTTTAGACATAATAGATAGGTACTCGTACTTCTGAATATGATAGAAGAGATTTTGAAAATTAGTCGTCATGCCTATTCCATGCAGACAATACCAACGTCCATTTTACACACAGAAAACAAAAACCTTTTTGCTTACGCAAATTTTACTCACACGATGGAGGGCCGTACACCCTTCCCTACCAAGTATATTGGTTTTCATTTTTTTTAATAATGAATAATTTTTATTCATTTAATTTAACTAATAGTTTGAGATACGGGCTCGCTGCGCTCTCTCGATTATCAAATTACTATTATATTGTTAACGCATCTTGTGTGCACATCGCCTTATTTTGTCAGACCCTGGGAAACACAGTCAATGGTACGGATTAGCAAATTAGTGTTTTTATGCACTAATTTCACTTTTAATCCAATTATACTTTAATGAGCATTTTTGAAACCTTCTCGAAAACTTAAAACAGTTCACAATTTTGAATGTATGAGAAAATGAGTCTGTATAAATTTAGTTTTTGAATTAAAAAGTAAACAGGCCTTTGCATCTATTGTAGATGATTTATATAGCGTCAGGGGCAACTGGTGTTTTACTCATGCCCCTACTTACGGGACGCTACAATGCCTGGGACAGGATTTTAGATGGAATAGGCTTGCCCAGCACCTATACCATCCTGACAGCTTAGTCGGCCTAATCCACAGGAAAGACATGGTCAATACGTGCGGAGATTTTTTATCCTTATTAAAATACCACTTATTTATCTTTTGCTTTCAAAATAATGCTCAAGTCTAATAATTATGTAGTTACTTCGCATCACTGGTTACTTCTTGGTTCCTTTCAACATCATTATCTTCTAACCTCCTTGCAAATACAATACTGTAATTTCCGATTATTTAGTTCATTAATAAAACAACCTTTGCTTGTATATTTGATTTCTTCGAAGCAATTTGCCCAAGTGGTGTGTTTCCGTTCGTGAGGTGTTTATTTCAATTACGTAAAGTATAGTTGTTTCCCGTGACTTTGGTCACGTAGTTTGTTTAAATTTGGCCCTGTTTTTCTTTTAATTACGTCAGGTTGAACGTCTGTATGCCTCAAGTTGATGGACGCAGGGCAGTGCATCGTAGGGCACGTTCCTGACGTGCGTGACCTACGAAGCAATGCTTGATGATAGCATGATAGTTACCACTTATCATCAGACCAATACTTGTTCCATCAGCTAATTATATAAAAAAATATATATAAATCTGTAAAAAAAATGATTTTTAATTATTTTTGTTTATATAATCAGCAAGTTATTCAAAAAAGTCTTCTTCTTTATAAGTACGACATCCGAATAAACTTTTCTTCAAGGTTTTTGTACCAAAAAGATTATGAAATACATATTTGTTTTATTCACGATTGCAAAGCAAAGTCTTTTCCCTTTAAATAATTTATTTAAATATTTTTAGGGTTCCGTACCCAAAGGGTCTAGCTGTCATGGTTCATGTCATGTGAAACAGCCAGACAGACAGACAGAAAACATTTAAACTACATACTATTACTACTGTATATTAATTTATACTCATGTATTTTTAATTCAATAGACAAACATACGTTTGTAATAAATCGTTTTTAAGCAATTATCTCATCACAAATTAAAATACGCTGATTTAAGATGTCAAAATTAACATAAATTAGAATTTCATCAGATTAACCTTAATTTTAATCCTCCAAATCAAATTAACCTTTTTGACCGTCAAGTTATTAAGATGCTAATGATACAAGCAGACATAACCTTGTATTGTTTTTATTTTACCATTATTAATAATCATAGTTTTGATCTGAGGTCATAATTCGGTCGTGTTTAGATAAAAAGGTCAATTCGAATTATGTTTTTATAACGACACTAGTTGGTAACCGAGCTTCACTCGGAATTTTTGTCGTTAATTTGTATTTTTAAGAAATCATAAGAAGCATATTATTATCTTTACTGGTTTATTCTTACTGAACAACGCCATCTACTGGACATGCTTGCAGTTAGTTGCTCACAATCGTCAATAGATGGCAGGAGCAGTCACATATTCAGTTTATGTTTTTAGTTTTTTTTTAACGAACAGACTCATTTTCTGAAAATGAATCCTAGCTAGATCGTTTTATCGTCCTCGAAAACCCCTGTATACTTAATTTCATGAAAATTGTTGGCTCAGTTTCCGAGATCCTAAATATATATATATACTAGCTGTGCCCGCGACTTCGTCCGCCTGGAATAGTGATTGGGTAGCATTTATAACTTCCAACGAAAAAAATCTGTATTCGAGTGCATGTGGCACAGTCAGGGTCGGGCAGACGCCGGGTAAGCACAGTTAGGCATATTTCCCCCCCATTTTTTTCTTGTCGCAAGCTTAAATAAAACATTTGAATAAACCTTACATATTTCCATGCAAACTTTCAAGAATAGTCTTATTGTTATTTTACACCCTTTGTAATACATTAATTTGTGGGGAAGTAGAAGAGAAGATAAGGAAAAACAGAATAATAACTTTAATCTTTTGTAAAAAAGTCAAAAAGTACCAACCATAGACGACGACTATTATGAAGAATATTATGACTGAAACGAAAAAGTAAGTCAGATTCATGGGAAATGGTAAATCGTGGTTTCTGCCTCTCTGGGAAACCGGCATTTTGTCTATTTTTGATTCAGAATGACAAAATCTATAAAATAGTTCAAAATTATTAATTTGCCGTTCATAAAAGTGGGTTTCAAACCGTTCGTCGTTATTATTGTTATTTATAGTACGCGCAATCATTATTTTATACCACCCTGAATTTACCCAGCTGTCGAGCATAGAGTTCGTAGGTGGAAACACATAAACACATTAGTATTGCCATGTAAAAGGTTACGAAAAAATGGTCACAGTTGACATATTGACACGTGACAGTGACAGTTTAGCTGCCGACTTTAAAAAACATGTTTCGATGTTTTTTCCTGTTCGATAAATCGAGCTGTACATCGATCTATCTTCTTTATTCTTTCGATGTATCGAATGACAGATTATGAAATGAAATGATGTTATGTTATGATATGTGTAGGTATTTCTGTTGCCGCTATAACAACAAACACCAATAAATAGAATTTACAGGTCACAGAACAGATATTCTACTTCAACTCAGCTTTCATGCAAAATAAGACTCACTCCAACATTTTTCATTGAGATTTCATGAGAAAAATCTTTAATGGCTCATGAGTTACGATCGTTCCACAGAGAAAAAGAATTAAACTGGTCCAAGTTGAGGTTTTATGAAATTAACTGCTTACAATCGATTCGATATTTTTCTATTTAAAACCGAAAAAGCATCAATACATCGAGTATATCGAAAGCATTTCAAAACATCGGGTCGGTTCGATGTATCGCATTGTAAAGCTGGGAACAAATTAGCGGACGCGGCTGTGACGGACGCGGCTTACAGCCGCGACTGATAGTGTGCACAGTCGAACGGGACCTGGCTTGCCAGATTTCTGTCAGACGTCCGAACGCTCAAGGTTACGTCCGCGGCTTACATCCGATAGTTTGCACACTTCAGTGTACATTCATTATCTAGATATCTGTCAGTCGCGGCTATCACCGCGTCCGCCTAATATGTTCCCAGCTTAAATATCGATCTTTTCAATCCATCGACGCTTATGACTATCTGCCACTGGCAACACTGGTCGGCAATCAGTCAGTCATAAGGACTTGGCGAAAAGACTTTGCATCCCCGCCAGCACAAAAAAAAAGTCAGTCAGTCACTTATACAAACAGAAATTTCTCGATCGAAAGCCGTCGCAATTGTACAAAAAAGTGTAATTCTCATGAAAAATGGTGTTTTCAATAAGTGTTTTGCAATAATAAGTTGCACAAATGTCCTTTCTAATGATTTAACCTATCTGTGTACCAAATTTCATTGCAATTGGTGATGGTGATTGGTGATCGTCGGAGTGTTTTGGTGTCAGAGTGAGACAGAAACATCAATGTGATGCTCTTTTTAACGTTTTAAAAGGTTTGTTAACCTTTTTTCACAATAAAAAGTAGCCTATGTCCTTCCTCAGGCCCTGAACTATCTGTGTACCAAATTTCATTTCAATAGGTTTAGTAGTTTTGACGTGAAAGCCAGACAGGAAGACAGACAGACAGACAGACAGACAGAGTTACAAACGCATTTATAATATTAGTATGGATATATACTAGCAGTTGGTGCCCGAGCTTCGCTCGGTATTTTTTTTTGGTAAAATTATAATAATAAACTCATAAAAGTTAAAGTTGTTAGTTTATTTTTTTTTTTTTTTTTTTTTTTTTTCAATATAAAGTAATATATTTTATTTACAACAGAATATACATTATTTACAAAAACTATTACTAAACAACATGAAATACCTAATTAAAAAGAAAAAATAAAAATTACATTTTATAAGAAACTAGAAAATTTTATATGAACTCTGTTTTCCACCTGTAGGTATTACAGGTAGAAAACAGAGTTCAGATCACCGACCGCAGGCAATGTGCCCAAAAGGCTGGCAACGTTACCTCTTTGAATAGCTAAGCTAATTCTTTGCCCTAGGTAAGCGCCAGCCCTTTGGTCACCAGTCTCAACCACCAGCCTCTTGGATAATTCTTCGAATAGAAGCCACGCCTCTGGACCCCATGGTCCTAGCGTTTCCACCCCAAAAGGCAGAAATATGTATCCATCGCCGATTGATGCATATTTCCGCCTTTTGAGGTTTTCCGCTGCCGTTGCCGCCGCGCCCGCCGCTCTTGAAGTGGACGATACGTGTGAGGCAGCCAACGTATCCACGCAAGTAGCGTCCCACACCAAAGGCCTGCCCCGACTCCAAGGTATCAACGACATCCCGTCGGGTCTCTTTCCATCATCACGTGTGATACCGTTCGGCTCAAGAATGGCCGGCACGTGAATGGTGGCTAGAGCCCTTCGGATAATGTCGTTGAGGCTTGCATGACGGGATTGGCGGCCTGCACTGCGGCGACAGGACAGTCCGTGGTGACCATGCCGGTCAACGGAGCTGCCGCAGTGGCACTGATGGGGTTCATTGGTGGTGGCTCCAATTCGAATGCTGACAGCTAAAGAAAATGTGGTGTTATCCAAGAGTGTTCCAATATTGGCAGAAGGCAGTGCATGGAGCCAGAAACCAGATTCCCGAGTGCCAGAGGCAATGAGGCGAGCCCTTTCTGCTAGCGTAGAAGCCGACTTTAAAAGTTCTTCTTGCAGCATCTTGCATATAGGCTCATCCCATTGCCTCTGTAGATAGGGTTTCTCGGGAATGGTTTCTGCAGGGCAAATTAAACTCCAAGCGCTCTTAGCCTCATCTATTGAATTTATTTTAATATTTCCCAAAGATGGAAAAATAATTTTTAAAAATAATTTATTTGTGCTATGAACCGAGGATAAAAATGCCGGGAGAGAAACACTTGAAATTTTTCGAATACCCAGGCCCCCGAACCTTATTGGAAGGGAAGCCTGGCACCAGGAAACATCAGACAATGGACAATTTAGAATTTTTACTAATACATTCTGTAATGCTGAGTCTAAGCTTGTTAAATGATCTCTTAAGATCCAGACTGGGCTACATCGCAGAATATACGTTAATTGTGGTACAAAAAGGCAAAAACGAATAATATGAAAAGCCATGTGACAGTGAATTTTGGTTAATCTTTCGGTATACTCCTCGAACTTTGCACGTTGCTCTGTGATGAAAGAAGGAAACGATTCATTTAAAATGGGGGCACCTAAAAGACGGAGGGATTGTTTTGTTAAAATTTTTATGTTTGGAGCCAAAATATTAAAGTTGTCAATGATATTATTTCTGCGATTTGTTGGTACAGAATCAGCGATGAACAGTTCACATTTTGAAAAGTTTAGCACCAAACCAATGCTTTGGAACTTATCAGTTAAAATTTTCAAATCGGTCAAAACTGTTTCTGCGTCGCCTCCTAAGGTGCCATCGTCAAGATACCACATATTTAATTTAGATTTTAATGACGATATGATGGGATGTATGGCAAGACTGAATATGGCAGGACCTAGAGGGTCTCCCTGCTGGCAACCAGTGGAGGAACTGATGCGATGAGTCTTGTAAGTGAGCGTGGTGTCAGAACCATAGCATTGAAAAAGGTAATCAAAAATTTCAGGGCAATTATTTTGGATTTCATTAAGAATCTCGAGTCTATTGACTGAGTTAAAGGCGTTTTTAACATCCACCTTCAGCAGTACTTCACCAGCGTCATTGTCAAGGTAGGTTCTCAAAGCATGGACGGCAGCCTCACACCCACCTCGGCTACCGAAGCCTAATTGGATGGGCTGAAATTTTTCAGTTAAGGAAGGCAGAATTTTTTTACAACTAATTTTGGAAGCAATGCGGCGAAATGTGTAACCGACCGCAATGGGGCGGATTCCACCGTCTTTCTTTTTTAGTGCGCATAGGTTAGCTCCATACAACATATGTGTAATTGAACTACACACTTTTCCTGCTAGCATTAAATTTATTAAACTAGTTATATCATTCAAAAGTGTTTTGCCGGTGTCTCCTGGAACGTTTATGAGATCTTTTAGATGCTGGGGTGTTAGACCGTCTGGCCCACCGAGCAGAGCCATTTTTAAAAGACATGATGGCCACAAAAATATCTTTGCTGGTAGCATTTATGGGTTGTTGACTCTGGTTTAAAGCAGACAAAGTGATTGGCACTGCAGAAGGTGGATGCTTATCCACAAGAGCAGCAAGAGTTTCTGGAGTGTCAGATGCTAAAACATCGCTACTAAATAACAATTTTGAGGCGCCTTTTAAATCCCCGTCGCTCACTTTTGACTCTATTTTATTGATCAAACTATGTGCTGAGTGTGGAACCTGATGCCGAGCACTAAGAGGATACACATCAGTGTCCGTGCGGCACGTGCTATCACCACAATTTTTTTTAATGGATGATGTGAGCGAAATCTTGTTTGTCCTTTCTGAATGCAAAATTTGGAATGAAAATACAAATAAATTCTCCCATGCTTGGGTAGAATTTTCATTGATAACCTGTCTTATACGTGACGACAAATTTTGTGCTACTAAATAGCGAGCACCTTTGGGAATACGTTTAACCAATGGTACAGACGATTTTGAATAAGCTAGTGATTGCCAAAAAGGATGTGAAGGAGATGAACAGAAGTTGTTTGTATTTAAAGGAGGGTTTGATAAATCGGAATTGGTGTTATGGTTAGCCGTGGAATTTTTGGAGTGAACTTTCCCTACATGGATATTCAAGCCTTTGGTACCTTTGAAAAACTTTGGTTGTGAACACTGATGGCATTGTATGAAGTCCGAGGAGTCTTCGCATGAAAAGACTTGGCGAGGAACGGCTGCTGAGGGGCCTGCGGTCTGTGACATATAGCTACAGAAATTTATATACAACTTATACACTATAAAACTTACAAAACCAAGAACCAAAATTGAAAATATCATGCACAACACCAGAAACTATAGCACTAAACTGACAAAACATGACAAAACTGAATAAGTCATTTTTCACAACAAACATTTTGTTTTACAATCTTCGAGACTGCGCTGTCAGGGCTCCATTCTGCCACAGATTCCGCTGCTATGGAAACGGACGGTGCGCCTGCCAGAGGCGCAGCGCGGCAGCGCGGCGGCGCGGCGACGAGATGTCCCAAAAAAATCTTACTTATTGGAAAGCAACTGTATAGCTGTTTGCCTGTACTCGAAATCACTCTTTTGTTGAGATATTTAGGCTTTGGCATGTGCAATTTAAAACAAACCGTAGTGAGCTTTAGGTATTTGCCATGTAAAATTTTTCTGATTATAGAAAGTCGGGAATTTTATTAAATTAATATTATTGTATGAGCTGGGTCACTTAATTCGGTCAAACTAGAGTGCTTCATGGGTCAAACCAATTTTATTTAATTTATTTACAAATAAAATATTTTGACACTCGACTTTACTTGTCAGCCATTTTTGTCAATATTATTTTGTTAGTTTATAATAATAAACTCCACTACTCGTCAATAGATGGCGTTCTCTGTCCCACTAACTCATGACTTAATCAACAGATGGCGCTAGGAGTTATGATTTTATGATAAAGTTGATTATTTACTTTACGACATTTCTAAACATTTTCTAAAAATGAATCCTAGCTAGATCGTTTTATCGTCCCCGAAAACCCCTGTATACTTAATTTCATGAAAATTGTTGGCTCAGTTTCCGAGATCCTAAATATATATATATATATATATATACAAGATTTTCTCGTTTAAAGGTATAAGATAAGATTTTGAGTATGGGATCGTGTTCCCTTCATTTTAGAACATACATATTATCTATATGCATTTTGCATTGCCTCGTAGGTCACGTTTTTTAAGAACGTGCCTTATAATGCACAGTCCATCAACATGCCAGTGTGCCTGTAATTTTACCGGCACCCACACTCTTCAAACCAAAACATAGCAATGCTGCTTCACGGCAAAAATAGGCATAGTACTTCCCCGGCCGAGCCACACACAAAGAGCTCTACAATTAGATGTGTTTTATTAATCAGAGTTTTTGTGTTTAAATATTGAATGTGTGAAACATGGGGATACCATAATAATTTTGACCACAGTATCCGAAGTCGGAGTTTTGCTACCACATTTCATTACCAAAATGTTGTTTTCGTTTCGCCTATTTGTCTCTCTCTATTTTATGGAGAAAATATGAGACAGCAAAAATATGTTACGTAGTTTGAGTTGTTGTCTCATCTTTTCTAAATACAATAGACAGAGACAAATCGGCGAAACGAAAACAACATTTGGTAACGAAATGTTGTAAATGCACTGGGACTTGGGGGGTACTGAGGTCCTAATTTTACTATTATGTATCTTTTAACAGAATCTTTTTCTTGCAACAGAAAGGCGTGGGTGGTACTTCCCCGGACGAGCCCTTAACAAAGAGCTCTATACGACTTATTGTTGGTTTTTTCTTTGTAGTTAGTTCTTTTTTTCAATTGCCTGTATGTATGTCAGGGTGTGGTGAACCCACGGTGAACCCCATTCAAGTTGGTGCCAACATAAACCACTGAACCATGGCACGTCCATGTTCGTGGGGTCATTGACCGCGTTTTATTCTCGCCTTATTTACTTCCCTTACGCCTTACGATTTCAACTGGATTGGTACATGTTTATTTTTAATAACTCTTAAATTAATAAATTAAATTAAAAAATTACAGTAGGTATGTCTGCCAGTCTACCTTTTACCTAAACCGTATAAAAAACTAATTAATCACAGACCTTGTTTTATATTAAAAATGCACAAGATTCCTAATAAAGTTTTACTTTCTTGATTTATTTATTACGCAAGAAATGGTGTCGTTGAAAAAAAATCCGCGTAGGTACATACATTTTGGTGATTTGTTTTTATTTATATAGATTCTCCCGTGTGTTATTTTGACTACCAAAGGCAGGCACTACATACATTCCATTTATTTTTATATTCTATAAGACTATACTAACTATCCTATAACTAAATCGAGGTCGGCCCCGATCAATCATTACCCCCATTCCTCGGTTAAAGCCCTATTTACGCGTGATCAATCATTTTCTATACTTCCTTATTTTGAAGTAAAGGGGTGGTCTACCCTTAGTACCCCATACGTCATAAAAGTGAGAACCTATACATACCCCAGTATAAATATTCCTTTAGAGTGCACGAAAGGAGCCTCTCTGAGGCGCACTTAAAATCCTTTCACCACACTGCACTGGTTCGAAAGAATCAGTGACACTATAAGAAGAACCCCATATTATACGTCTTAAAAAAATGAGTTCCTAAACCAAAACCGCATATGGATGAAAGGCGTTAGACTAAATTAAATAAGCTCATGTTTAAGATTTTGTATGTACAGTCAGCGTCAAAAGTAGATTGGCATTATGTTTCTTAAACCATAGCTCACTTTAGATTGTTTGAACCTTATTTTACTTTGACACTTTTGGCAACCGAAGTTTCCACAATCTATGAAGAATTCATAATAAAAGATCAACTTACTTAATAGCTGAAATTGCTAATAATATAGATACATGTATAACCTATAGTATAGGTACATGTACAACCTTTAATACTTACCTACCACCATAATACGTAATATAAAAAACATAATTATTAAACTTTATAACGTCAAAAACTCGTGGTAACTAAGTTCATGTTTTTTTGAAGTGAAAACTTCTTTAGCGGCGTTGAGCACTTTTTCTGTAATGGGTATAAAATCTTAAACTCGCGTCAGGGCGTCAGGGCGTCAGGATCACGTGACTTGATCGAAAAAGCGTAAGACGCTACAGATACGCTAGTAGTTACTATGACACGGTAACGTCACAGAATAGATAATAGTTAGTAGCAAGCATACCAAGGCGTTTTTCGTGACTGTAGTAGGTATAGGTACAGTGGGATACACGTCAAGTTCCACAAGCTATATACCCATAACTACGCTAGATTCAATACAGAGAATCGTAGAAAAGGGACTGAATCATAGCGTATCGGCCAATCAGAGTGCACGTAGCCACCGCGCGACGCGCCGCCGCCACCGAGCGCACCGCTCCGCAGTCATAGCTTTGCTTGGCAACGCGCTAGTCGCCACGCGTAGCGGAAACCAATAAACATTTTTTTGGTTGATCGCGGTGCATGCGTGTCGCACCGCTTCCATAGATTATCTAGAAAAACTGCATTACAACCTCCATGGTCCAACTGATGTGGTATAGATATTGAAAAAAAGTTATACAGTTGTCCAAAGAAGAGCTGTATCATAATGTAACTTTTGAAAACTTATTTCGATGGGTGTGCGTAAAGATTCTGCAGTTTAAGTTTTGTTTTTAATTTTTTTATCTTTACTCTACTTGTCCCATTTCCGTAACTTTTTCGGGATAAAAAGTCTTCTATGTCCGTCTCCGGGTTCGAACCTACGACCCCACCAATTTCAACTGAAATGGTCTCTCTTTTATATATACTTAGAGATATGTATTTCAGAATGAGATTAGAAAAACTACTATTCGACGTTTTGTGGCGTCATCTGACTTTAGTGTGTTGCAGTTATTTTTTTTCAAAAACTTTAAAAGTTTGAATAGGAAGGAGTTTTTTTTCCGTGTAAAAATATAAAATGGTGAAAATTTGCTATTTCAATTCATTTTAAGTAAAACCTTTATTTCCAAACATTGATCCTTATCAGCACAGAAGCATCAACAGAATCCATTGGTTGAATAATACAGGTGTATTTTTTTTTGAAAGATTATTCCGATCCATTTCCGTCAAAAGTTTTTTGATAAATTAAATTATGCACTTATTCACGCTTCCTGCAAACGCGTTTTCACAATTCACGGATTAAAAAAAAATGCGACCCAATTCCTATATTCACGGTTCAATATTTATTCACCAATCTAGTCAGATAACTGATAAAACAAAATATCCAACCCAATATCCTTTGAAAACGCCGTATATGGACTAATAAAAAAATAAAATAGACCTTATTACACCTATGTCTAAAGTATGTTGTTAAATGATATCGCTGCTGTATTAGTTCGGACTTTGAGATAGCCGCCTTCGGCGCAATCGGTGTTTTTGAGAATGTCAACAAACAGAATGAAAGCAACCTAATTTCTCAACGAATAAAATATATTTTTAAATGCAGTCACATTATTAGACGTTTTGTCCTTTGATAAGAGCCGGTTTGCATGTTTTACTGTTGTTTTTATTGCTGTGTATGTGTGACCGATGAGGTCTGGTGAACCACACCCCACCTGATGTTGAGTGGACCTCCACCCATGATCTTCAACTGTAACGTCATGACTGGTTTTGAACCCGCGCCCCCCAACCGCTAGGTCGATGAGGTCTGGCAAACCACACCCCACCTGACGTTGAGCGGACCTCCACCCATCATCTTTTACTGTAACATTATCACTGATTCTGAACCCACACCCTCCAACCGCTAGGCCAATGAGGTCTGGCGAACCACACCCCACTAGACGAAAATGAGTTGCTGTTCGTTAGTCTCGCTAAAACTCGAGATCAGCTGGACCGATTTGTCTAATTTTGGTCTTGAATTATTAGTGGAAGTCCAGAGAAGGTTTAAAAGGTGAATTAATATGAAATTGAATTTAACAGGAATGGGTGCGGGGCGGGCGTAGCCGCAGGCGTCCACTAGTAATTAATATAATAAAAAAAATGCGACCCAATAATATTAACAATGCGACAAAAATATTCGCGGCTAAAGAATTCTTTATTTGCAGATTTAATCAGTCCTAATAGACACGGATTCAAATAGGTATCCAACCAAACCAATATTTTTCGAAACGCCGTCAAATGGACTAATAAAAAAGCAAAATAGACCTTATTACAAATACGCCTAAAGTATATTGTTGATATTATCACCCCGCTGTATCAGTTGGGACTTTGATTTATGCCGCTTTTGGGCCGATCCGTGTCTTTGAAGAAGAATATAAATGATGCAACTACTAAAAATAAAAGCAACCTTATTGCTCGACAGACAAGGTATATTTTTAAATGCTATCACATATTAGATAAGAATTGCTTTGTGTGTTGTGTTTTTTAGTAATTGTAATTATAGAATGACTAAGAAATATTAATAATATATTGATTACAAATGGTCAATTTTGTCACCTATGGAACTTATCTATACCCCGCGAATAAAAAGCTTTTACTTTAAATTAAATTAGATTGCTTAGTGTAATAAAATTGCCGAAGTCAATCTATTTATGTCTAACAAATCATCTATAAATTATCTTTCCAATAACTCAAAAACGTTACGCTTTATAATACATGGGTAAATATATTTTTTTTTTGTTTACCTATCTATTCATTCGTCCGTTGTTGTTGAGAACTATAGTTCGCATTACGTAAAAATAAAGACGCTGGAAGAAAGTCGGAAGAGGTGTGTTTACGCATACAAAACTCGCACCTATATTAAGGTGGTTAGAGATGCGAATATTGCATACGCAAACAGACCTCTCTCCACTTTTTTCCAGCGCAGCGTTCTTTTAACGTAACGATACTTATACCTACGCTCCTAGGATAACTGAATGTAATTACCTACTAGATTTTTTGTTGATTTTAATTAGTTGAAGTAAAGAAGTTTTAATAACCCTACATACTTACAACATTTTTTATGATCAATGTGTGTGATTGATGACGAAAGCTAATCAAGTTTTGAAAGCAAGTAATAAGCTAAGAGGGTTAGTCAGGTAATGCAGCCACAATAAATATAGTTTAAAAAAACTAAAAAACCACGCTTTTATAGCTAATCGAACTAAAAAGAAGAAAATAATGTTTAATTACAGAGTTTCAGAGTAAAAAACGTGGGGTGTATTTTACTATATATTTTCATAACTTTTTACTATTATTTCATAACTCTCCGCTCATAGATACTTTTAATATATAAAGCACCCCACGCTTTTTACTTTGAAATTCTGTAATTAAACATTATTTTCTTCTTTTTAGTTCGATTAGCTATAAAAGCGTGGTTTTTTAGTTTTTTTAAACTAGGTATATTTATTTTTCATTTTTAAGTTCGATATTTCAATCAATTATTAGCGGACAAGGGATAGTATTTAAATCGCGCGCTAGCTCTATCTCTCATACTCCCTTACAGAAGATCTATAAAAAGAACTTATTAATCCTGGCGGTCCTAATAAGGATAATGGGAAACTGTTATCAAATTAGTGCATTGTCATCGGTCATACGTGTGCAAAGTTTCAAATTATTGAAACTTCTGGAAGTTGGTGAAAATTATGCTCAAAGATTCCATTACATACATAGTTACAACCCAAGCTAATAAAGGCGTGTTAAAAGTTAAAATGCTAGAAAAACATAAAATTTTAGGGCGCAAAAAGTCAATTTCTTTGACCAGATTTGAACTACTGACCTCCGCTTCCACGTTAAAGTGAACCCGCACGCCCTTCCGCTAGTCTATCTGTCGCTTACCAATTGGAACGAAATTAGACAACAGTTTCTTCTAGTGTATTAGGTGCAGATACGCGCACATAATGAGTTACTGAAGACGCGCTGACAGAGAATGTGGGTCAACTACACAAAATTCAATGATGTGCGAATTGTTAATTAAAAATTAAAATTTGTTTTGTTCAATTGATAACGATTAATTTAGGTGTTCAAATTTTGCAAACTTTTATGAGTTTTTGTAACTTTGGACTTCACAACTTATTGCACACTACATAACAACTTATTGCACACTTTTCAAATTATTTTTTAAAAAGTGTAAAAAATAGCACGTCCGCCTTGAATTGCGCCCAATGCCACTCGTAGTATGTATTTATATTCTCTTTGGCCATAACTAAGAGCTTGAAAATATGATTTGAATTCTTTTAGCCGAGTTGTGTGTTTGTGTCAGTAAAAAATAGAACTTCTGAAAATATATGGTGCAGGTAGCAAAGTATAACGTTCAATTTCAAGTAGGTAGGTAAAACAAGAATAGGACAGACAAAAAGATGAAGCTAACATACCTGCTACCTACTATACTACCGACTAAAGCTAATGATATAAGCTAAGTGATAAACGGCTTCGGCTTTCTTTTTAAACTTGGAACGGGTTCTTCCCAATACGATTCGCTGAGTTCAACTTATCAGTGTTATATAATAAACAGAGTAAATCACAAACTATGGTATGGTTACATACCAACCAACTGGCCCCGTAGCTCAGTTGGTAGTAGCCTTCTGCGCTGCAGGTCGCGGGTTCGATTCCCACCGGGAACAAATATTTGTGTGGTGAACGCAGATGTTTGTTCTATGTCTGGGTGTTACGTTGTATTCTAATCTATCTGGTTCCCATAGCACAAGTCACAACCTCTGGCTTAATTTGGGCTAGATAGTGTAACGTGGATTGTCTACTATATTTATTTATTTTACTTCAAGATATTTTTTTTTATTATCATGATAATTATGATAAATGACACTACCTACGTTTATAAGTAAGTAGGTTTTGATACAAACAATGAAAAATAGTTATATAAAACTGTAGGTGCAAGTGCTGTGCAAGTATAAAAAAATCACAGCCTACCTACTAATATATTATGCATATGCATTAAGGTAGCCATATTAATGATAGGATGTAAATAAATAAATATTAACCAAATGTTTGCTGTATTGAATTAAAACAGCGTCGCTCGTGGCGGACTCCCCCCTCGCCCCCCTCATCGCGCTCGATAGCAGTGCAGCGGGCAGTGCGTTAGTCATCTAACAATACAAATAAAAATAAACGAATTATGTAGGTAATATAGTGCGGTAGCGCATGGCTTGCGGGCGGCCGAGCGTGGCCGAGCGCGTCTCGTCAGGGCTCGGCCGCTGGTGCCGCGCCGCGCCAAACCGTATTGAGACAGACGAGACCAACAAAAACGCATCGTTCCTTTTCGCACGATTCACAGCGTTCAACTTTTAATAGTCCAAAGTCCAAACCGTTTCGTCTAGCGAGTATCCCACTGTACATACCTATTATAGATTTTATGAACTAGCGGCCGCCCGCGGCAGGTAGTAGTGGTCATTGGTACATGATTTTATAGATCTACTGTATTTATTTAGGTATTATGAATAGCGAAAGAAAATGAGTGAGTACTTTATAAGTTTTAATACGAGCGGCAAGTTTTCACTTCTGCCGGCACTCCCGGAGTGCAACCCGTCTTTTTTTTCTTATTTTCCTACTAAAATATTCATATTTCAACACATCTCAGCCAGTGAAGTTATATACCTAGTTATTAAAACTGATGACGAAGTATTTCTTTGGAATCACCGCAGCAAAAAGGTGATAAAGCGTCTTTATTATAATGAAACATAAAAAGTTCAAAGTTTCATAAAACCAGAAAATAATTATGTCAATGTTTTAATTACAATCTTTATTAGCAAGCGACAAAACATCCCAAGCAAAAAAGTTAATTTTGAACCTATGCAATGTAGTTTTTGGTACAAGAACGTGTTCATTTTTTTTGCGAAATATGAAACTTTTTGGTTTTTTATTTTTTATATTATGCAGTAATTATTTTCGTTGATTATGTAATAAAACTGGCCTGTCAGCTCAGTTGGTATTAGCTCTGCCTTCTGCGCCGTAGGTCGTGGGTTCCATCCCCATCGAGAACAAATATTAATTTGTGTGGTGAACACAGATGTTTGTTCTCAGTCTCGGTGTTATATTGTATTCTAAATATGTATTTAAAAAAATGTGGTTACAACGGTAACGTGCTTAGAAGGTTTTTTAATTATTTTATTTAAATTGGGTTTGCAAAGCGGGGTCGTATGAGCTTAGAGAGGTCGACCTACCCTTAGCCCTGTGTGACCTGCGCTTAACCCCAATTACTAAGATAATTTATAGCAAGTAGAAACCCTTTATGTACCCACAATCTTTAATTATGTTTTTTTATTTATAGAACGAAAATAGGTAAGATATATTTAAAGATACCTATCCGGTACTAGGCACCCACCAGGTACCTACCAAGTAGGTCACGTAAGGTTACGAACGATGCATATTAAGTTTCATCCAAATCCGTTCAGCCTTTGCTGGAATAAAATGGAAACAAACATGCAATAAGCAAATACCTACAAACTTACAAAATTTTGTATCATTAGTGGAACAGGAAACTTTTTAAACAAAAATGCGGTTTTTTTATAACAAAAGCTATTTATTTTTAAATAAACGATTCTTTCTCTAAATAAGAACTCGTTCTAACCTGTCTTTTTTTTCCAAAGATTTAACCCTACAGACAATACCGTCTTTACCATAAGGGCACACGGGGCCCGTGCCCAGGGCCCCCACTCTCAGGGGGCCCCGAAGGACCGACAATTTCTCTAACACATCTATTCTGAAAACATTTTTGTCGGGCACATTACATTGTTTTCATTTTTATTGTGAAAAAAGCTAATTATACTAACATTTTTTACTAAGTATAACCATTTGGTTATACTTAGTAAAAAATGTTATTATAATTAGCTGTTATTAATTTTCAAAAGGGCCCAAAATTATTGTGTGCCCAAGGGCCCCAGCCTAGTCTAAGACGGCCTTGCCTACAGATACTTATCTGTTGACCTAAGTCACACTTCATCGTAGTGATACCTGACCTAACTTGAGAAATATAGCACAACCTAACAAAATATACCTACGTACTATTATGCTAAAGATTCACCGATACGGTTGAGCTAGCGTGTGGTATTTGCATGTTTGAGTTACGAGAACCTTGGTTTATAGATCCTAATCGAGACCAACGTGAACTAAATAAAGCAAAACATTGGTATTTTAAAATCGACCTTTCATTACCTAAGTCAGCGACTAAATATATTAATGCTGTAAGAAAAAACTTTTAGTAGATTCACAAGGATAAATTTGAGCTGTGTTTTATAAATTTATTATAGAAGTCAGTTCTTCGCGATCAAAGCCAAGAAGAACGCAAGAAACTTACGGTATTAACTACCAGTGTTTTTTATAAGATAGGTACATCCATTGCAAGTTATTAAAAAAACCCATTGTTAATGATTAAAAAAGTAAGCGAAATGTGATTATTAATTTATTGCTCATCAATACTTTGCCTGACGACTCAACAACGTTATTGTTGTTTTCGCAATAATTATCGATTAAAAACTCATTTAGCACGACTTGCTTATAAAACCGTCAATATAACCACGATAGTTTTATGAAATAGAAAACACTTTGTCCGTAAATTAGATACCTTTCCTATACATTAAGGGCCTACATGAGGTGAAACCGAAAATGTAAAGTAGCATTTTTTTTCGTTGTATGGACGAATCCATTTATTTTTTTTGTAAAATATTACAATTAAATGGTGTAAAAAAATTATGATTAGGCTAGAAATTCTCCTCAACTCACAGGGTTCGATAAAATTGAACGCAAAGTTTGCCAAAAACTCTCAATTTTTTTTGGATTTGAAATGGTTTTTTTCCGTTGCTGTTAGAGCCATTGCAATGAAAGTTTTGTTCCCGTTTACCTTAATAAATACGTAAAAACCTGATGTTATTGCATTTTTCTTAGTTGCCGTAGTTTTTATAAAAAAATAAAATTTTCAAAAATATAAATAGATAGGTTTCTGTACTTACTTCTCAGTACAGCCCGAGCGGCCAAGAAGGTTGGACCTATGTCAAATTTCGTGACATGACATTTCATCTCTGACTACGTAAAATATACCCTAGATTAAATCATAGCTACTACTGGTACTATAAATTTGCCACAGTGTAACATAAAACAAACTGTCACAGTATAACGAAATGACATAAAACCATCTTCATCGTACATTATGATCGATAACCTGTATTCACATCATCATCAGCCTGTAGAAGTATATATTTTATGTAGCATATAACTTATCAAGTACATTCTAGGGCACGTTCCTATCGTGCGTGACCAGCGAAGCGCAATGCTTTTGTTAAATACCTCCATTTTTGTAGTTGCATAAGTAGCTATCTTCCTATCTACCCAGTGCTTTCCGTCATCATCATCAGTAAGTAGAAGTCCACTGCTAGATATAGACCTCCTTTATACATTTCCATGAAAAAACAATTTGCCGATTTCCCACGATCTTTAGAATGTCATCGGTCCATTAGGTGGAGGGGCGCTCTGGTTGCTTAGCACCGGTTATATTGTCGTAGCGACCCGCTTTTTGATTCTAAAGGCGTGTGTTCAAACCCCGTCATGCACAAATTAGTTTATCTGCCAAAAAACCTATGTGCACTATGTCAGTACACTCTAACGGTGAAGGAAAACAATAAATGAAACCAACGTGAAGTAGCAAAACTTTTGAGGCACATTCATAATCCACCACACCAGCTTTAATTTTCTATTGACATGACAAGAAGAAGACTCAAAAACTAGTAGCCGATTTTAGGCCTTTATAAAAATAGTGTCGATTTTGCAAAGAGTTTGGGAGCCCATTACAATGAAAAGGAAGTATATATATATATATATATATATTATGGACAATCTACACTACACTATCTAGCCCTAAACTAAGCAGAGTTAGTATTATGGGAACCAGATAGCTGATGTAATACTTAAATACATTTTGTTTGTAAATACATAGGTACTTGGAAAACAATATAACATCCAGATGGAGAACAAATATCTATGATCACCACACAAATATTTGTTCTCGGTGGGGATCGAACCCACGACCTATGGCGCAGAAGGCAGAGCTACTAATAAATGAGCTGAGAGCCCAGTCATAACAATAATATCATGGGTTTTGAGTATTTTTGATTGCCGTCTTTTAAATCTGGAGGTGCCTGTAATGTCCCGAATTCTGGAACTTTCTGTCAAAGGCTTCATGCACGGTGCGCTCAAATACCCAAATACCAAAATACATGTGCCTATTTCTATACACGCAGCAAGGAGTTTCCCAAGATTTTGCGTTTGACAGAACTTTGAAGAGTCAGTTGGGGTTGTCGAAACTCTTTGGTATACCTAATATTTTTAAATGCCGATAAAATACAATAATAAAAGTCGAATAGACAGTGTTATTTCACAATGCTTCACTGATCTCCACCGCAATGAGCACCGAAGGCCTAAATGAGTGCAAAGCTTAAAGCCACCCATAAATAATTTCCATATCAATTCATTTATGAATTGAAATGAAAATTATCTATGCATGTAATGTATTGTATTATGTATATCAGTTATCTAGCACCCATAACACAAGCTTTGCTTAGCTTGGGGCTAGATAATGTTGTGTGAATTGTCCAGCATTATTATTATTATTATTATTATTTATTTCCATAGGCATGAATTCTATGCACTAAGTTATACTTACTAGATTTACATACAGATCTGGAAGTATAACCTTTTAGATAAAAGAAAAATTTACTAAATTGGATCATAAAATTAAATGACGAAGGTATGCAGTAACAAACAATAAAACTAAACGGCTTAGCCGATTTTGATGAAATATTACTTTTCAGAAAAAAAAAAGATTAAAAGGGAGAAGACGAAAGAGAAGAAAAAAGATAAGAATATTATTGTACAAAAAAAATTGCCCCCCTTGCCCCCCAGGACCCCCCCTTTTGTGAGTGCTACCGGATGCCGTCGAGATAGGGGGTTTTCGATTAGGGTTTCGTATAGAGGGTTTCTTCCTGAATTGAAAAAACAAAAAAAACACCCCCCTCTTGCCCCTTTTTTCACCCCCCCCTTTCGTATCTTCCAAGCGGAGTGACTTGCAAGACTTTTTTTTTGGGTCATGTAGGGAAGGTGAGATTATTTTGAAAGCAAAATAAATTTTGCCCCCCTCCCCCCTCTAGACCCCTTTATTATTTTTGACCCTTTTTTTCGAGTTGAGCATTGCGGCGAGCGAATGGGGAACAGTGCGGCGAGCAAAGCGAGCCGTGCTGTGACCCCCCCCCCCCCCTAAGCCCCCCAGAACCCCCTCCTCCTGAACCCGGGGGGAGCGTCGCGGCGAGCGAAGCGAGCCGTGCTGTGACCCCCCCCTCAAGCCCCCAGAACCCCCTCCTCCTGAACCCGGGGGGAACGTTGCGGCGAGCGAAGCGAGCCGCCACGCGACCACGCCCACCCTACTGAAATTTAGAACCCCCTCCTACTGAAATTTAGGGTGTCTTAGGGGTGTGAAAAAATGTTCACTAGACTGAGTTCAAAATTCAAAATGGCGGCTGTGCCACTTCCGGTTTTGCAAAAATCGTCCGATTAAGGTCGTTCAAACGGTTCATTCGACTGAGGACTATGATTGGAGATTGAATTTTAGGTTTTTTAAGGTGTTTGATTGGATCTTCACTTGGTTTAGGGTTCCGCCCCTGTGGGAACGCATTGAGGACGCGAGCTGCTTGCAGCTCGCGATGCACGCGACCCGGTAGTCAACGTTTGGGTTCCTTCCAGCGGTTTCGACCCGTTAAGGGTTTTGGCTTGACGTACAATTTAGGGTTCCGTATAAGGTTTTGATTGGTTTTGATTGGGGTTTTACTACATTGAGCAATTTGATTAAGTGTTCGACTTTTAGGGTTCCTTAGGACTTTGATTGGAGTTTCAACTACACTTAGGAGCTTGATAATGTTAACATTTTTAGGGTTCCTTAGGACTTTGATTGGGGTTTTACTACATTGAGGAACTTGATAAAATAAACAACTTTTAGGGTTCCTTAGGCCTTTAATTGGAATTTTACTTCACTTAGGACCTTGATTATGTAAACAATTTTAGGGTTCTTTAGGACTTTGATTGGGGTTTTACTACACTGAGGAACTTGATTCACTGATCGACTTTTAGGGTTACTTAGGACTTTCTTTACTACTTTTTGGGGTTTTACAAGTGCAAGTGTAATGTAAAACTGGGAGTAGCACACCGACACGCGAGCTGCTTGCAGCTCGCGCACACGAAAAAACTAGTTAAGGGGCTGACGTATGGAAAATTTTCATACAAACGGAATACCAAAATGATTTCTAATTTAGACAGATTTACACTATATTATTGTAATAATTGTATTTGCATAGTATTTATCTAGGTTCCTCAACAGTTTTTATTTCAAATTACTTACCTAAAATGAAATAAACACCAATCGCATTTTGCACATTTTTATGCTAAACTTATCAAGTTTTCTACCTATTGGTTTCGTACTAAAAACAACAATATCTTACGTGTTTTTTGTTAAGGAACCTAGTTTATATTGTCTAGTTACAGAATAACAATACTATGTAAAGAATACAAAAAGTTTTCAGTCATCATTTTTGGTATTACGGAACACGATCAAATTCATGGCATTTTCGAACGGCTACTATTGCTATCGCGCACGCACGGTGCGGGTGGCGGGGTGCAGGGGGAGGAAACGCTTGAAGCACACGGGACACTTCGGTTGTGTGTGTGAATCGCTCGGACTTCGGACTAGTTAAATACCTACACTGGCATAAAACATAATGCTTAGATATTTGATAATTGTTAGTTTAGGAAGGGTACTAAGTGAAGATGGGAAATACTAAGTACCTAGGTAGGTTGTAGGTTGGGTAAACGAAATTAAGGTGCAGCACTAGGTCAAAAAGTCTGCCGAAATTTCGAAAAAAGCCAACATTTCGACTAAAACAAATTATGAACCATTAATTTCTATACAGGGTGGAATTTTGTAATGCCACCTGGAGGGAAAGTACTCTTAATACTGCAGATAGAAAATTTTACTCAAAGGAAACATTCCTTTATTTTTGGATAGAAAGCAATTTCTAAAATTAAAAATAAAATAATTTTTAAATTAATTTTTTTTTTGAAAGGAATAAATTTATTCTTTTAAAGAAATGAATTCGTTAAAAGAATAAATTTGTGTATCCAAGAGAATGGAGCCCATTTCAAGCAACTAATTTCAAGTAACTAGTTAGTTATCCATTTTATGTAAATAATTAAATGTAAATAATAAGATTTCCTGGTTTTTCTTTCATTTAATTTATCATGTTTGTTAGAGAGATTTCATCCTTATAATTGACTAACGATCGATGCAATAAAAGTACAAGGTATAATTTTTCTGATTTTAGCCGGTTCAATTCCCGGGTGTGAGAGAATTTTCGAAAAACTTTGAATGCAGTTTGCTTTCTATTCAAAAATAAAGGAATGTTTCCTGTGAGTAAAATTTTCTATCTGGAGTATTAAGAGTACTTTCCCTCCAGGTGGCATTACAAAATTCCACCCTGTATATGAAGTATTGATAAAAGGTCTAAGAAAAATTACAACAAATTATTTTTTTTCTTTATTTATTTGTAGTTCAAACAAAGCAGCCAAGTGCGAGTCGGACTCGCCCATGAAGGGTTCCGTAGCATCAATTAACATAATATAAAGGTTTTTGTAGTTCGTCGAAAGGTAAATTGCGGTTTACGATTTATGACGTATAAAAAAAAACTACTGACTTGATCTCGTTCAAACTAAATATCGTTGGAAGTTTACATAGTAATGTACAACATATATTTTTTTTGGATTTATCATTCTCTTATTTTAGAAGTTAGAGGGGGGGGGACCAACTTTTTTCTACTTTGGAAGTGTCTCTCGCGCAAACTATTCAGTTTAGAAAAAAACGATATTAGAAACCTCAACATCATTTTTGAAGACCTATCCATAGATACCCCACACGTATGGGTTTGATGAAAAAAAAAATTTTGAGTTTCAGTTTCAAGTATGGGGAGTGGGACCCCCAAATTTATAGTTTTAGAAAAAAACGATATTAGAAACCTCAACATAATTTTTAAAGACCTATCCATAGATACCCCACACATATGGGTTTGATGAAAAAAAATTTTTTGAGTTTCAGTTTCAAGTATGGGGACCCCCAAAATTTATAGATTTTTTTCTATTTTTGTGTAAAAACCTTAATGCGGTTCACAGAATACATCTACTCACCAAGTTTCATCAGTCTAGCTTTTATGGTTTCGAAGAAAAATGGCTGTGACACGGCCGGACAGACAGACAGACAGACAGACAGACAGACAGACAGACAGACATGACGAATCTATAAGGGTTCCGTTTTTGCCATTTGGCTACGGAACCCTAAAAACTGCTACCACTCAACGTCCGGTGGAAATATTGATAAAAGGACTGAGAAATACTTGAACAAAATAGTTTTTTTTTAATATAACTGGAGCTCAATAAACAGAGTACCGCTCAACGTCTGGTGGAAATATTGATAAAAAGACTTGGAAAAATTTCAGCAAAATATTTTTTTTCTTTATTTATCTGGATCTCAAAAAACCGACTACCGCTCAACGTCAGGTGGAAAGATTGATGAAAGGACTAAGAAAAATTGGCACAAAATATTTTTAGTCTTTATTTATCTGGGGCTTAAAAAAACTGCTACCACTCAACGTCAGGTGGAAATATTGATAAAAAGACTTGGAAAAATTTCAGCAAAATATTTTTTTTCTTTATTTATCTGAATCTCAAACAACCGACTACCGCTCAACGTCAGGTTATAATATTGAAAAAAGGACTAAGAAAAATGGCTACAAAATATTTTTATTCTTTATTTATCTGGGGCTTAAAAAAACTGATACCACTCAACGTCAGGTAGAATTATTGACTTGTAAAAATTTGAACAACATATTTCTGTTTTATTTTTCTGGAGCTCAAGAAATAAACTACAGCTCAACGTCAGGTGGAAATATTGATAAAACGACTAAGAAATTAAAAAAAAAACTTTATTTATTTTGAGCTCAAAAAACTGCTACCACTCAACGTCCGGTGGAAATATTGATAAAAAGACTGAGAAATACTTTAACAAAATAGTTTTTCTTTATATAACTGGAGCTCAATAAACAGAGTACTGCTCAACGTCTGGTGGAAATATTGATAAAAAGACTTGGAAAAATTTCTGTAACGTTCACTAGAAGTTGCTTCATGCAATCAAAATTGAGTTCTATATAGTAATTGTGATAAGACATAAATAATTTTTTTTTCAGTTTGTTTATAATCATTATATAAGTATCCACCTATAGTAGGTTAGCTTGGTACACTTTTTTCGCGAGTTTTGTGCGAAAGCCGAGGTCCATGTAATTGTAGGTCGATGTTCGCAATCGTTGGTTTTGCGAATGTAAATAAGCAGAATAAAAGCAACCTAATTGCTCAACGAATAAAGTATATTTTTAAATGCAGTCACATTATTAGACTTTCTGTACTTTGGTAAGTGAGCCACTTTGCGTGTTTTTTATTGCTGTGTGTGTGTGATCGATGAGGTCTGGCGAACCACATCCCACCTGATGTTGAGTGGACCTCCACCCATGATCTTCAACTGTAACGTCATGACTGGTTTTGAACCCACGCCCCCCAACCGCTAGGCCGATGAGGTCTGGCGAACCACACCCCACCTGACGTAGAGCGGACCCCACCCATCATCTATTACTGTAACGTTATCACTGATTTTGAACCCGCACCCTCCAACCACTAGGCCAATGAGGTCAAGCAAACCACACCACACCTGATGTTGAGCGGACTCCCACCCATCATCCTCTACTGGAACGTCATCAACCACAACTCCATCGCTCCGCGCCGGGGTCAATGGCTCTCTCAACTCAACTCGGAGTCAATGGTTCTCTTTACTCTTCTTCAATTTGGTCCAGAACCCGCACAAACCCTACCTGATGAATAAACTCACTCGTATCATGTTAGAGAATTTCCTGGTGTCTTTTCTAAGTGCGTAAATAGCTACTCTGAAGGTTCTTTATCGGTTCAGGAATGTTGTTTTTTTTTTCACTTTATTCTTGCATTCAGAGCATGACCAATCCTTGCTTATTGAATACTAGAAAAGCGAAACAAGCAAGCAATAAGCTTAGAGGGTTAGTCAGGTAATGCAGCCACAAAAAATAAAAACATAAAATTGTAGGGTGCAAAAAGTCAACTCTCTTTGACCAGATTTGAACTCCCGCCCACCTCGTCCTCTCAGTGTGAATCCGCACGCCCTAGCCACTAGCCTATCTGACGCTTAGTAACGTTGACGAAATTAGGCAATGCATAAAAATCGTTAGCAGTGGCTGACGCACACGCACAAGCGCGGCACTATGGTTGGATTCACGTATAGAAGTAGCGCGTCACACGAGCGCCTGTGTGTGTATACTACTATTATATATTCCGTGGCGCCCGCATCAAATGAATAGAGATAGCTATATTCGGAGCAGTTTTTGCTCACGCCTCGAATTGAAGTTGCGAGCTGTGTACGTCGGCCCGTTAATATTTAGGCATCCGATTTAGGCGTCGCCTAGGTTTAGTGAAAACGGGTGTTAGTAACGTTGACGAAATTAGGCAATGCATAAAAATCGTTAGCAGTGGCTGACGCACACGCACAAGCGCGGCACTATGGTTGGATTCACGTATAGAAGTAGCGCGTCACACGAGCGCCTGTGTGTGTATACTACTATTATATATTCCGTGGCGCCCGCATCAAATGAATAGAGATAGCTATATTCGGAGCAATTTTTGCCCGCGCCTCGAATTGAAGTTGCGAGCTGCGTCCGTCACCCTCTTAATATCTAAACTTAAACATTACGGTATTCTAAATCGCTCCATTGACTTATTACAATCGTACTTGACTGATAGAATCCTTAAAGTTGATGTGGGCGGTGAGAGATCTTTTGGGTCAGTTATTGACATAGGGGTGCCACAAGGTTCGATATTAGGTCCTTTCTTGTTTCTAGTGTACGTAAATGACCTTCCTTTTTTGGTTAAAAAACTATGTGAAACAGTACTATTTGCTGACGATACCTCATTAATTTTTAAAGTCGATAGATAGAAGGCTAATTACGATGACGTTAACGCATCTCTGTCGTAAATACTTAACTGGTTTAATAATCTTTTACTTAATGTTAAAAAAACTCATAAGTTTTATGAAAAAATATTTTTTGAGTGTCAGTTCTAAGTATAAAAATCATAATGCGGTTTACAGAATACATCTATTTACCAAGTTTCATCAGTACATATAGCTTTTACAGTTTTGTAAGTACCATACTTCAAGCAAATAAATTATTTATTTTCATTTCATTTCATTTTTTTGAAAAAAAGTGACTGTGACATACGGATGGACAGACAGACAGACATGACGAATTTATAAGGGTTCCGTTTTTTACCTTTAAAAAATACAAGTGTTCATTCACCGACTACCGACATTTATGAACTTGCAACTCACTCTGGTTTTGCATAATATGAGGAAAATCTCTCTTGGTGGAAGGTTTCTTTTATTAAATCTGGGGCTATTTGCTTGTTATACTATATAAATTAGACTACTACTACTACACTACTATATAAGTTAGATTTAAAATGTAGCGTTCGTGGTAGTTTAAAAAATACCGCACAGCTTGCCATTGTTATCACCAATCCTGGATGAAAAATATGCAATGGAAACTCTGCGACGGGAATCAGCTAACATAACAATTGGGTTATATTTATTTACTGAATATCTGTCTGTGTTTTTGTCTAACGAAGCGTATTCTAGTCAACACATTGTAATGTCGTGACAAATGTCAGACCCAAGCACAGAATAAGTAATAGTTGGTATCAAATACATGAATTCACAGCTCAGGTCAGGCAACGCCATCTTTATTTTAAATTTTTCCAACTTTCCGGTCGTGTTTTGTTTTTAGACCAGCGTATAGCGGAGGCTTAAAAACTCGTATTTTAATCAACAAGAATAGTTTCACAATAAATCACTAATGAACCGTGAAAAACAAACCAAATTCATAATTCGAACGCATTCCATTCCACTGCATTTCAGCACGTCACAAATACGCAGTGATAACCTTTGACAGATAAAAAATCGATACTCGTTCTTCCAAATTCAAACTTACGAAACAATCACAAACGTCACTCTTTATTTAAACCTTTGAAAAACAAAATTCAAACGTGGAACTCGGATTCACCGTTTTTTTTCTAGTTGACGGCGCGCTAAGGTTCTCGATACGTTCAGCCTCGGTAGTGGCTGCGTTCAAACTGACTGGGCGGTGGAGGGCATATTGGGAGGGGCGCCCGCCCTAGTGTTAGCCTACACAGAACTAAGGCTATATAACATGCCTGAAACCCGTGTTCATTTCAGGTATCGTTTTACCATTCGTAGTTATACTCAGCTTTTGCAATTTTTTTGAATAAACATTTCCCGTCATTAAATATGCATGTGTGCCTTCATTATGTATACAGGAGCGACGCCGAATGTTTGGAGTTGTGAATTAGGCCGAACGGAAGTAAAATATTACTTTATATTCACGGAATTTCTGAATAAGGATTTTCATGGAAATGACATTGGAAACCACTGACTAGCATTAGAATCAAACGGACAATAATAAAAAAAAATACAAAATACTGTTAGTGCTATCTAAAAAGGTTTTATTGTTTGTCAGTTTACAAATTATTTCTGATCACAAACATCTGTCTTCAAGGGAATCAGCATCATCAATCACTAAGATAATGGTGAAAGAGGGTGCATTAATAAAAACAAACAAATACAAACCAGTTTTTGTTCCGTGGCAAATAAATATCAGAATCGCAAAGGGTTCATTTACAACAAAACCGGTATTATTTACTTGGCAAATAATAAATAATCATACTATTCAGTCTTTAATAATGGCTGATGAGGCATAATGCACCACTGTGGTGGTAGTAGAAAAGCTGGACAGAAACTATAGACAGAGCTACACAGATTCATATCAGTGTATTTGTATGCAGAAGTATTAAGTTTCTAATCGAAGGCATAGCTAGCTAGCCTTGCGTTTTCATCAGCGCTATCTACAAGATATACTTTTTGCAGCGCCATCTAGTTTTGTTTCCCGAACTAATTTTCTAAAACACTTTAGGTTGAACATTCAAATTACAGATAAGCACTCAGCATCGAACTAAAACAATAAAAACACCACTCAAAAATGTCAAAGTATCCAACACCTCGCAAATTGTCGACATTACCGACCGCACGCAACTATTCGTAATTATACGGACACGCTCCAGTTCCGAGGTACAGGACCAAATTACCCTAGCCGTGTGTTTCTGTGGTCAAAACAGCCACAATATCCTGTTAGCTAAGTAGAACAACGTGGGATTGGTCGAATAATAGGTTTATTAGGGCTGTTTCCGTTAGACCAAAAGCTAAGTGTCGATAAAAATCTAGGATAGTCTACTTTTTTATAAATTTAGCCATTTTTTAACAGAATATTGTGCAAACAATAGTACATTATTGCAAAGGCAGGAAATAAAAAAGGGTCTTTTACTAAATTTATTTTTTATTAACCAAATAACAACGAACTCCGCTTTACCGCCATTTTTTTTTTTATTTTACAGTTTGTGCCGAAAGGTAAACGCATCTGTGGCTATACAGCCACGAGAACGCAATGTGTACGATAGATGAAAGAGTTCTAAATTCAAACAGCACACCGTTTCATACCACATTGCTGGAGCGAGAACGCGCCGGGAAGTGATTTTGGTTTTTCAGTCTACGTAAATATGATACTTCGCGTGTTCTATATTCAAAAGTAATGACAATATTTCCGCGCATATTTAAGAAAATACTTTTTCATTGCTCATACTCTGAAAGTAGGTCTGAAGTTGCCTGAGGGGCCTAATTGAAAGTAAAACTTTCAGCCCTAGGGAAAATCGCTTTCTACTGACAGCTGTCAAATTATAAAAAAAAAACAAGTTCTATTTTATTCAACCATGTTCCAACTTTCTAAAGTCTTTTTAACTGCAAGGAGGTTGTTCAACCAAATTCCAACTTTTTATTCAGCAAGTAGGTTGGAAACCCATTACAACGGTATGAAGTTTAAAAAGTCTAATTAGAGCGCAATGTAAAATTTAAATTTAAATTTAAATAACATAAAGATAGTATTAAATAAATAATATATCTTCTAAATTACTTTATTAATATATCATCCATGTCAACAATATTTACAAAAAATATGATAAAAATTAGCACTGCCTACTATCCTCGTGTGTTGATTCCTTATACGGCTTAATTATTATATTCGTACTCGTACGTTCAACTATTTCTTTAAAATAACATAGACTTGAGCAAACAATTTACCATTTTTTAAATTATGTAAATGAAAATTTTGGCTGAATAATGCTGGCGAACCGAAGCCGAAGGCCCGCCAGAGAAAAATAAAAAAAAAACCGGGAAGGCGGCAATTCAATCTTCATTTTCACAAATTTTTCTTTCATGTTTTTATTTTTACTTTCCTTGTATTCGTAATGAAAAGCACAGTGTTTACCTCGGATGAAAGTCTTTTAAGTCCCTCAAGCTCCATTGGCGCCCTCGCTACGCTCTGGCGCCAAACCCGTCTCGGGACTCAAAAAACGTGACTTTCAACACTCGGGTAACAATGTACTATTTAAATCATACTTTCTGCCGCAGTGAGAATTGAATCCGCACCACTAGTGTGGAAATGAAAATTCCCCGCCTCAGAACTAAAAACTTGTCATGTTTTTTTTGAAAGCCTCATTAAAAACAAAAACCCAACAATAAGCTCAAGTAAAAATGCCATCTGAAGCTTTGCGCACATCTAAGTGTTCTGCTGTGGCGATCAGTGTGGTACACTGATCGCCACAGCAGAACGCCTAAATATGCGCAAGGCTTGAGTAATTGAACTGAATAAATGCCTCAGAGTTGAACCGTGTGATTCTTTTCGCAATTGAGTCACATTTCATTGCATATTACCATACTGTGACGTCACAAGCACCCAATAGTCAGCAGACCGTCATATTAGCCAACACGTTACGTACGAGGTGCAGTTCGAGTGATACATCCTCAACCTTGGACATTAACTTTATTTATGTATTTTGGACCAAAATTGTAAGAGTATGCGTGTGGTATGGTAACAAAGGTTTATGTAAATATTTATAATACACTTACAACATGCTCTATTTAAATTTTAATTGATTTTATAGGTAGTGTTTACTACACTTAAAGATATCACAAAGATTTTTATGTCCCAAAAGTTAAGAGCCGAGCGGGATTTGAACCCGCGACCTTCCCCTTGGTACGGGGCTGAACTGAGCGCTGCGCCATCGGATCCTAATAACACTCGACGAATAACTCCTAAGGACTGTTCACAAAAGGGAAGGTTGCGACAAAAATCAAAGAGATGGTCAAAATGCATTCAAAATCCTTATTCAAATCAAATTCAAACATGTCTTTATTCAATGGTTTCACAAGGATCTCTTTGAAACATCTTAAAGCTAGGTGAGTCTAGATGCCAGTTCCACGTGACCAAGCCTAGAAGAACAGGCATAAAACTACGGCTTGGTTCCTACCGTGTTTTTGTATGATCCTTTTACAAAACAAAAATAATAATAGCAGTAAAGTTCCAGTGTGGAGCCATTTCACTGAGACGTATGCAATAATACAAAAGCAAAATTTTCAAAGACAGCACACGCTACGCTTCAAAGTAATAATAAAGAACCTACACACTAGACTATGGGTTCAAAAACGATTTGTGAAACCTATTTATTAAGTCAATAAACATTACTTAACACAATATAATTTAAATATATGATACGAAAATAGTATATAGGTAAGTACTTAACTAACCACCAAACTGAATTCTAAGTATAATATTATATTAGATATACCTATTTAATTTTATATTATGTTGGAGGAATAAGAACGTAGTTCAAAAGTAGTTGATCTAACATTGACGAACGTCAATACGTCATAGCACGTCATAGCTACAAACGCTTATGAAACGTGCGTTTTCAGCGCGTCAAAAAAACATCGTGGACCTATTCCTCACTGTTTCTAAACATAAGAACAAATTGGCAAATAGGACTCCTAATTTATATGTAAGTAGTCTAGTCCGTACGCGCCAAACTTAGGCAATTTTCGGTCAGTGACCTCTGAATATCTTGAAAAGTACAGACTTATAAAAGCGACAAAATATGCTGAATATTTTACGCAATACGGGTGAGCCCTTTTTGCTACAAATTTTTCGTCGTCGTTTTGAGGTCTGCCACACCAGAATAATGTAAATAGGTATTTTTATTACCCATGTCAATTAGGAACCTAATTAAAATGGCAGCACTTATCATTAGCTCTCACTCGCACAGCCAGTTTAACAATGATGTAGAGCGAGATGAAACGATTAGCAAAGCCTTTTAATAGATTTTTTCATTATTAGAGCGCGTTAATCAAAATTGAAGGGCTTGACTTGGCTTTTGAGTTGATATTCAAATCGGTGTAGGTGGCACTCAAGTTAATTTTTTTAGTCTGTGGTATTAAAACCATAGAGAACGAATGCAGGCATAAAATTGTCAAAACTTAAAAAAAATGATTTACTTACTCTTGCTCAGCCTGATCACGTAGCTCAATAACCCAGTTAATATTATAAATCTACACATATCAAGGTTAAACCTATTTATTAAAAAATACTCAGAAAAAAGTACTTTAAATGACTCGACCGAAACACGAGCACTAATCTAGTAATCTTTACATGAATGAAACCTACACGCAAAAATCGACTGTAAAACTCCATACCCACAAAAGAGACTAGTGGGAAAGTACCAAGCGTGTATGCCAAAGCATTAAGGTTGAAATTCAAATGTGTGTTGCGCATTTTTGTAAAAGGAATCTTTGAAAGTTGGAAGCTCTATGCTCAAGCAATAAAGTCGGAATTACAATAAATGTTTCGCATTGCGTAGTTTATACGGAAAGTTCAGAGCTTCAAAGCTGAGATCGACAGCTCTTGTGCCAGCGCATTAGAATTCAAAATCGAATGAATTTTGTATTGCGTTCCAGTATCAAAAGTTCTGTCAAGAAGCTTTTATACCACGGAATATAAAATAATATTTATGATAAAGCCATAGAGTTGAAAGTAGAATGTTTTCAGGAGTGGAAAGTTGATAGAGTTGAAATTTCTTTGGGTGTTTGGGGGGGATTCAGGGGGGTGTTCAGGGGGTGTTTCAGGGGGTGGAAAATACTGTGAGTCATAGAAAACCTGGCGCCGGTGGTAGCATAATATTACTGAGTAATCAGGTGTCAACATCGGGTTGGCGTCATAGTGTGCGTGTTTGTGAGCTTTGTGTTACTTTTCAGTGAGCTTCAGATTTATTGAATAACTTTCTCGAGCTAATTGGACGTAGTACGACTGTTTGAAAGCTCATTCAACCATTAAATCATCATTATTAGCCTGAAGAAGGCCATTGCTGACGCAAGGTGTGCTGAAAGTGTTTTACACTTCGGTTCCTCCTACTTCTTTTAAACGCTCTTTTAGAAACTGCTAAGTTGATAAAGTTTCAAATAAGTTACTTTTAAATAAAAAAAACAACCTAACGTGGCATTTTTTTTCTTTTTCTTTGTGTCCATAACCCACTTTAAGTGAGGTCGGCACAACATGTCTTCCTCCTCCATTGACCTCTGTCAGCCGCCATCTCTGCATTCTCTCATCTCTTATCCATGTCATCTTTCACACCGTTCATCCATGTTTTCTTTGGTCTACCTCTCACAAGAATAATTTATTTTTTATTTTTTTCAGATGAGAAGAAAAAACTCTGTAAAAATTAAATGAAAACAAGGTCAGTTTTCATCTTAACGGACCTAAAATAAATATTTTATAATGCCACGGAATCATTTCCTCTCAGCTAGCCTACCATAACCTCGGCTTACGCTTTCGACATAGTAGCTACCTACTATACATATACATAATTATATCTTCAATGAGTTGCAGGTCCACACGCTTAGATTGTTAACTATATCTGATACAGCATTTAGAGCAGTGTTGCAAGGTCGCAAACATTTGTGGCATATTTACCTGCTTTTGTTTTTTTTACAACTTAGAAAACTAACATACGTCCCACCTGATGGGAAGCGGTTATCGTAGCCTATGGACGCTGGCAACACCAGAGGCATCACTCGCGCGTTGCTGACCCTTTAAAACTTTTAAAACGCTCTTTTTGATGAACCCCATACTGTAGTCGCTAGGGAAAACCTCAGAAGGAAGATCATTACCTTAGAGTGCGCGGGAGGAAGTTTCTCTGAAACCGGACGGTGCGTGACCATGCTGGCTCCAAGGTATGTGGATGAGTCCTCTGCCTTGGCGAGCTGTGCGGTGATAAAATGAAGATGTGGGCTGCTTCTGCGACTTGTGGGAATCATCATCATCATCAACCTATTGCAGTCCACTGCTGGACATAGGTCTCTCCCATGGCGCGCAACTGAGCCCGGTCTTTGGCTCTTCCCATCCAGTTGCTGCCCGCCACCCTGCGCAAGTCGTCGCTCCATCTAGTCTGAGGGCGTCCTACACTACGTTTGCCTAAACGCGGTCTCCACCAGAACTCTTTTATCCCAGCGGTTATCGGTTCTTCGGCAAACATGACCGGCCCACTGCCACTTCAGCTTGCTTGTTCTTTGGGCTATGTCGACAACTTTGGTCCTCTGTCGAATGACCTCGTTCCGGATCCTGTCTCTAAGAGAGACTCCGAGCATAGCCCTCTCCATAGCTCGCTGAGCGACTTGTGGGAATAGAAGAAACAAAAACATCGTGTCAAATCCATTTTATCCCAAGGCGTCTGGAAAAGATCGCTTATAGCGACTGTGTGGGTAGAGGTAGGCCAAAGAAAAGAACAGTGTAAAAGATGACATGGAGAAAGAAGTGAATACAGAGATGACGGCTGATAGAGGAGAATGGAAGAGGAAAACATGTTGTGCCGACCACACATAAAGTGGGATAAAGGCAGGAAGAAGATATTTGATTGCCATTTCCAATTTAGCATTTCCCGGCCATTTCCCGGCTTTAACAGTCGCTAAGCTATGAAGGTGACCTAGAAACCTATCACCAGAGTTGGCTACTTAATCATACGAACTTTCAAATAAAATCATTAACGTATAGTAGGTACATCCAAGTCGTGACTAAGTCGGTTTTGACGAAAGGCAATCGATTCGTTCGCCGGAATTAGTCGACATCGGCTATGTCCCGAGGTCACAAGAATTACATATTTACGGCCATGTTCATATTCTTATTGCCTCTTGTTTTGTAGCGGTCACCGGTATTTAACGTAACGAAACATATTACAATTTTTTTTATGAGAGAGAAAAAAACTTAAATGGCGACCATTCAGATGCTGACAAATTTCATCTGTCTATAAAACTTGCAATACGTATAAAAATGGGCCCTAGGGCCCTTTAAGATTATGCTCGGTGGTCACAACTGTAGGCCTACCATAAGCTTTGTCCAGCTCTATCTCTGGTTCTGGTTTTGAGTCTGTGTGACTGTTGACTAATTAAACCCTACGTCAAAACGTAAAACACACAGTATAATGCACTGGTGAGCACACACACAGACTCAGAACCAGAGCCAGAGCCAGGCAGAGCTCCATGGTAGGCCTCCTGTTGTTTTGTCTCTTTTGTTAGTGGTCACTGACATGTCAATTGCCTATAAAACTTGCAATACGTATAAAAATAGAGCCCAGTTTATAGGTATATACGTGCACCCATTGCTCGGCACCCATAACTGATCATAAAAGTGTCATTATCATCCCAATCCTTTTAATCAGAACACAATTCTTCTTTTTAATATCGTGTCACTGGTTCTTTCAAACCAAGTGTGGTGAAAGGATTTTAAATGCACCTCAAAGAGACTCCTTTCGTGCACTTGACACATATTTCGATCTTTTTAGGTTCTACGACATGCCGGTTTCCTCCTCGACGCATTGTGTTTTTGACAACTACAAAGATAGTATTTGTTGGTATCAAACTTTTGATAGCAACAGAAACACACAATCACCTGGCTGGCTTTCAGATACTGGCTACAAAAGTTTGAGGTGGTAATAATAAGCGAAATAATTTGCTGTTCTACAAGAAATACCTAAAATAATCCCTTATTCTATTTCCAAAACAGCTTTTTCATTTCGATATCAAAGTGCTCCTTATCTACCCGCGCGCCATTCTACTCAAGCAGTCACGCAAGCCCACAGAGTATACTGCAGTATTGAAAGCCAGAGCCATAGACAATATAACATTCCAAGTATAGTCGATTAAAGAAGGTTTTAGTAGATTGATGATATTTTAGTGGGTTCCCAAAGAGAGTCTCTGTGACTCATGGTAAAAGAAAATCCATACAGCTAGACCCGCCCCCCGATGAAGATATACATTATAAACATGGGAAAATAAACTTGCACTGCGTTTGCTGGAATTTCATGATTGTCATTGGGAGATTATTATAAAGTTTGTTTTTTAAATTTTCCGCCATCCATCACACGTGAAGTTATTTAACGCGGACTCTCCACTTTGCTGTTTCGCTTTGTCGTTGCATTTTTTTTTGAGCACTGGTGATCCGCTACCACTGTAGCGGCCCCGCCTACCGAATCTTAGGTTGTCGGTTCCAATAAGTTTTTCCGTCGAAAAATGTATGTGTGTGTGCACTATTTCAGGTACTCTCAAACGATGAAGAAATATATCGGGAGGAAACTGGCTTGTCGTAGAATCTTAAAAGTACAAACTTGTGTCGAATGCACGATAGGAGCCTCTCTGAGACGTATTTAAAATCCTAGCCTAGCCTGCGCGGGCCTCCTATTCTACGAATGCTGCAAGCCTCGCAAGCCAGGAGCTCAATTCTAGACCAGTGACTTTTTTGTCATGGTAGATATATATCACAAGAACTGTCAGTTTCTTTAGTGAATTTGACAGTTCTTGTGATATATATCTACCGTGACAAAAAAGTCACTGGTCTAGAATTGAGCCCTAGGCCCGCGCATGGGCGGCAAATGCCATTTTGACTGCGTGGAACTGGCACCTAGACTCACCTAGCTTTAAGACGTTTCAAAGTGATTCTTGCATCGTACTGAATAAAACATTATTGACTTTGACTTTGACTATTATGGCCAGTCCGACGCTTCCGACCACAAACTTGAATGTGTAAATCTAAAGTACATTGAAAACAAGGATTAAAGTTGAACGCTGACTGTACGAGCAGTGAAATGAGCACAGTAAGTTAATAGATTAGGTACTAGTTAGTGGCATGGCGTACTATCACAGACATCTTGGCGTCGCGTCGCCGTCGCGTCGCTGTGTGACGCACTCACTGCATTGGGTTGGCTCTGGTTTTTTAAAACAACTAGTTTATTGAACAAGGATATGGCCCACCTGATCTTAAGTGGTTAACCTTCGCTTAGAACAAAGCATTGCCTCGTAATTCACGCACGTCAGGAAAGTGCCCTACGATACATTGCCCTGCGTTCATCAACTTGAGGCAGATATTAAGCCTCACGTGCCAGTAATTTCACCGGCACCCACACCCATCAGACCGAAACAGCAATGCTGCTTCACGGCAGGAATAGGCATGGTGGTAGTACTTCCCGGACGAGCCACACACAAAAAGCTCTACTACTACTAGGTTTGAAGGTAAAAACGGTTCCAATCTTATTAAATTGAAATTGACTTGTCATGAAGGGTTCTAATGGGGTTTAAAACGTCACGCACCCCTTTTCCAAATCTATTGGGGTTATCAGTGATGAATGACATAGCGTTATGAAATTAAATGATCTTTCCTCGACCTTAGAGTTATATGGGAAGTAGTTCCTATAGTTGAATGATAAATTGTTAGGAGAATGTCCGCTCCCTAACTTTTTATTGATTTTCTAGTGTTTACTAGACATAAGGAGATCACAACTATTTTCTATATCACAAAGATTTTTATAATAATCAAAAAAATTATAAAAATTAAAGAGCGGAGCGGGATTTAAACCTGCGACCTTCCCCTTGGTCGTGGCTGCGCTGACCGCTGCGCCATCGGATCCTTATCACACTCGACGAATAACTCTTAGGGAGTGTTCGGCACTAACGCGACCGTGGCTCCATCTACAGGTTTGACGTTACAGTCAACTACTTAACTGCTCGATATCCGAAATAGGCATGAAGACAGTAATCAAGTATCGCCAAAATATTTATCTGATCTAATGAAAAAGGATTCAAAGGTTTTAAAAAATGTATTTATACTCTTATTAATGTCGAGATTGTCAATTTATTTGATAATATAAATCTACAAAATACAACAATCCGCCATGATGGCTCAAACACCGGTCAGAGCGAATTACGTCACGGCTATATAAATGTCATTCTGATTTAGTACAAAAGCACCAATGTTTACTGTTGAATACTATAACCGTGACGTAATAACAGACGCCATGACACCAGCGAGCGTATTGGCGAGAATTTGAAAATTTAAATTTAAATGTACTTTTATTGCACAAAAACCTTAATTTTCTACAGAAATATGATATATTTTAGACATAATAGATACTTCTGAATATGATAGAAGAGATTTTGAAAATTAGTCGTCAGGCCTATTGGCTCTTAACTTTTGAGATGTTATAAAAATCTCTGTTCTCTCCCTGTCTAAGGCGTAAGCCTTAGACAGGGCATAAGCTTTAGTTTAGACTATCATTCATATACCTATATGAATGATAAAACTGCGTGGCCCTATGTCCCGGTCACTCTACCCGTAGGAAGCTAACATGTCAATTTGCAATGTCTGTACCTACTATTTTCGTATCTTTTTTTTATATGCTGTGTAGATACTTTATTATTATAACTTTGAAAGCAAGTGCTGTCTTTGAAACTTTTGCTTTTGTATTATTGCATTGCATACGTCTGACTGAGAAGTGGCACCACACTGGAACTTCACTGCTATTATTTTTGATTTGTAAAAGGATCATATAAAAAAACGGTAGGAACCGAGCCGTAGTTTGTTGCCTGTTCTTCTAGGCTTGGTCGCGTGGAACTGGCACCTAGACTCACCTAGCTTTGAGACGTTTCAAAGTGATGATTCTTGTAATTCAACTGAATAAAGACTATTTTGATTTGATTTGATGGCTTGCTGTGGAGAGAGTGAGACTCACCCACGAAGCTGGGCTCGTCGTCCCGATGCAGCGCATGCATGACGATGGCTGCGAGGAGCGAGGGTCGGCCGGCAGGCAGGCCGGGCGCCAGGCCGCGGAGGGAAGGCGGCGCGGCGCTCAGGATGGCCCCGCAGAGCATGCCAGCATCAGCATCGCCCGGGCCTCGGGATCTACAACAACATCATAGTAAGAGTAAGGATCACACAGGCGACTCTCCATACAAACGTAGTCCCCTGGATAATGCCTCTAGAGCAGCGGTTCTCAAACTTTTTTGGTCACGGAACCCTTTTGACAAGCAAAATACTTGACGGAACTCTACAATAAAACAGTAGTTTTTTAAAGTGTATTTTTATTATAGAAGCATAATAAAAGAACAATGTAACAGTTACTAATTATTTTGTTTTTTTTTCTAAATTCTAACGGAACCCCTACAGGGGTAGCGCGGAACCCTAGGGTTCCGCTCACACTTTGAGTACCGCTGCTCTAGAGTAACCATTTTGTCTCATAAAATCAGGATCTGTTATATACGTGCTCGTATGTTTTCCTTTTTTTCAGAAACTTATTGATAAAGAAAATATCACCTCCAATTCATATTTCATGTAAATCATAATGAGGGTCATATCGTCCGGGGAACCATCATGCATATTTCTGCCGTGGAGCAGCATTGCTGTGTTTCGGTTTGAAGGGTGTGAGTGCCGGTGAGATTACTGGCACGTGAGGCTGAACATCTGTGGGCCTCAAGTTGATGGGTGCAGGAGAGTGCATCGTAGGGCACGTTCCTAGCGTGCGTGACCTACGAGGCAATACTTTTTTATAGGCGATAGTTACCACTTAACATCAGGTGGGCCATATGCTTGTTCTATCAGCTAGTTGAATTAAAAAAAACCCTTCTGTGTCGTTGTAATGTAAAGAAACAATTTTCTACGTCATCCGCCTACGTACTTCTAAATGTTTGTTTCGTCACTAATAAATACTTTTGTAGCGGCAAAGTATGCGTCATGGAAGTTTCAAAGGTCCCGGCATTGATTTTATTCAGGCTTACTTGATGGGCTCCAAGTTATTTCGTGACTCATCCAGTTTCTTGTTAAAAGAAGTCAGCGAGTGGGTCCACAGAGCTTTTTATTATTTAACTAGCGACCCGCTCCAGCTCCGCACGGATGGAAAAATGACTTCGCACAATGAAGTCGCTATTAAATAACCTACATGGTACGCAGGGATAATGCAGCTTTCTTACCTACTTATACTTAAGTTTCTATGGTACAAACCAACCAGATACCTAGCTGATGGGATACTTTTTTTTGCAGATACCTCCTAATTATACAATATAACACCCAGACCGAGAACAAACATCTACGTTCACCACACAACTATTTGTTCTCGGTGAGGATCGAACCCACGCCCTCTTGCGCACAAGGTAGCGCTACTACCAACTTATCTATGAAGGTTGTCAAAAATGCAAATGAAAATGATTGATAGGATCACAGAACGTAATTCTGTGGTTGTTTTTTTTAAAATGACAGAGTCGTTTCCATGTGCATGTCTCCAGCTTCCTCATATGGAAATTGCGAATTCTGAAAACGCCAACATTTAAAGCATAATTGGAGCAATCATTGATTTGAAGGAAAATTTAGCAGCAAAAAATACAACGACTCTATGAGACTTTATAGGTGTGTTAGCTGGAGAGCGGCTCCACAGCTTCCTCATTCAGTGTGGGCAAACGGCTAACGATAGAGCTATATAGTAAACGCCAAATTTTAGAGCATAATTAGAGCACCCGGCATAAAAAAAATCAAGTCTCTAGCTCGAAAACTCTTTGAGTTAGAAGACTATAACAACGTGTTTGCTGGGAAGCCATTTCTCCAGCTAACACATGTGGATCTCAGGAATGGCTATAGCTAGAAAGTTGCTTGATATTTCCAAATTTAGAGCAAAAAATATCATGGATGCTCCAAATATTTCAAGTGTCTAGGTTCAAAACTCACCGAGTTAGAAGCTTTGATGACTGTGTTAGCTGGAGACACGTTTGTCTGGCACGCACATGCTACATCTGAAGATCTACAATAGCTACAGATTCGGTTGACGTGTCCAAACCGAGCTATGAATTAGAGCACTCGGCTCCAAAATTTTGGACTCTCTAGGACAAGTAGTTTCCTAGTAATCAACAAAAGAACATTTTGCCGCCAGAATTTTCAAATATTATGTTCGCACCCGTAAAAATGCGGCGTTGCCGCTCTGAAAGTATGGTATCAGCGTAGGAATTTGAACGTTAGTCGGATGGAGTTGTGTGTTGCCCGTGCCTGGTAAATAGTTACCCTAGGATTCATGTCTTAAACACTCATTACGTAGCTCAAGAAGCGGAATATAGGTTAAAATGAAACAATAAAACACCAAAGAAAAGTTTTATAATGGTTAGTTTAAGTTTAAATATGTATTTATTAAGAAACCTGACTTCAGATTTTTTATTTTTAGTTTTAAATATCATGAAATTATATCTCTAAGTCTCTCAACTAACCAACAATGTTTTCAAATCATGAGTTACCTACTCTTGTCACACTAGGTGTAAATGGCATCGTGCGAAACTATCATTGTGTCTGTGAGTACGTACATAACTATAGATAGTGCAATTCACGAAGACGCGCCCCTCGCGGGGTGCGGGGAGTTTGCTCCGAGCGGCAGTCGCGAACCGTAGTCTATTAATTGTAGCGTGCGTGTGCACTCATAGGTAATAAGTGTGTACCGATAACACTCAAACATTGACGGAAGCTTGCACACATATACTATAAACGGTTAGGAGGAATAGTGGGGCGCGCCTTCGTGGGTTGCACTATCTATAGCGAGCTGCAGTAAATACTCACGGGATAGCGAAAGGAAATATTATAAATATAATAATTATGAAGAAAAGTGGGGGGGCTCTATTCCGGAAAACGTTTTATTAGGTTTTTGGGGGCTCTGATTGTGAATTTGACATTATTTTTTGAATCCAAAATGGCTGCTACATTTTTTCCTTAAGAAATGGGTATGGGTATCGTTTAATAGGTTTTTGGGGGCTCTGATTGTGAATTTGACATTATTTTTTGAATCCAAATTGATTTGACAGCTGTATGACGTTGTCTCGTTCAACTATCGTAAGTAAACCAACTATACAGAAAACCTTTTTTTTAAGAAAAAAAATGTAGCCGCCATGTTGGATTAAAAAATTAATGTTGAATTCACAATCAGAGCCCCCAAAAACATATTGAACGATACCCATATCCATTATTTGAGAAAAAAAATGATGCCGCCATCTTGGATTCAAAAAATAATGTCGAATTCACAATCAGGGCCCCCAAAAACCTATTAAACGATACCCATGTTCATTTTTAAAGAAAAAAATGAAGCCGCCATCTTGGATTCAACAAATAATGTCGAATTCATAATCAGAGCCATCAAAAACCTATTAAACGATACCCATATCCATTATTTGAGAAAAAAAAGCAACCATCTTGGATTCAAAAAATAATGTTGAATTCACAATCAGAGCCCCCAAAAACCTATTAAACTATATCCATATCCATTTTTTAAGAAATAAAATGAAACTACCATCTTGGATTCAAAAATTAATGTTGAATTCACAATCAGAGCCCCCAAAAACTTATTAAATGATACCCATATCCATTATTTAAAAAAAAACTGAAGCCGCCATCTTTGATAAAAAAATAATGTCGAATTCACAATCAGAGCCCCCAGAAACCTATTAAACGATATCCATAGGTATCCATTTTTAAGAAATAAAATGAAACCACCATCTTGGATTCGAAAATTAATGTTGAATTTACAATCAGAGCCCCCAAAAACTTATTAAACGATACCCATATCCATTATTTGAGAAAAAAACTGAAGCCGCCATCTTTGATAAAAAAATAATGTCAAATTCACAATCAGAGCCCTCAAAGACCTATTAAACGATACCCATATCCATTTTTTGAGAAAAAAAATGATACCGCCATCTTGGATACAAAAAATAATGTCGAATTCACAATCAGAGCCATTTAAAACCTATTAAACGATACCCATATCCATTTTTTAAGAAAAAAAATGAAGCCACCATCTTAGATTCAAAAAATATTGTCGAATTCACAACCAGAGCCCCCAAAAACCTATTAAACGATACCCATATCCATTTTTTGAGAAAAAAATGAAGCCGCCATCTTGGATACAAAAAATAATGTCGAATTCACAATCAGAGCCCCCAAAAACCTTTTAAACGATACCCATATCCATTTTGAAGGAAAAAAATGAAGCCGCCATCTTGGATTCAAAAAAGAATGTCGAATTCAATACAAGAGCCCTCAAAAACCTATTAAACGATACCCATAATCATTTTTTGAGAAAAAAAATGAAGCAGCCATTTTCGATTCAAAAAATAATGTCGTATTCATTATCAGAGCCCCCAAAAACCAATTAAACGATACCCATATCCATTTTTTTTGAAAAAAAATGAAGCTGCCATCTTGGAGTCAAAAAATAATGTCGAATTCACAACCAGAGCCCCCAAAAACCTATTAAACGATACTAATATCCATTTTTTGGGAAAAAAAATGAAGCCGCCATCTTGGATTCAAAAAATAATGTCGAATTCACAATTGTAGCCCCCAAAAACCTGTTAAACGATACCCATATCAATTTTTTGAGAAAAAAAAGGAAGCAGCCATTTTGGATTCAAAAAATAATGTCGTATTCACAATCAGAGCCCCCAAAAACCTATTAAACGATACCCATATCCATTTTTTAAGGAAAAAAATGAAGCCACCATCTTGGATTCAAAAAATAATGTCGTATTCACAATCAGAGCCCCCAAAAACCTATTAAACGATACCCATATCCATTTTTTAAGAAAAAAAATGAAGCTGCCATCTTGGATTAAAAAAATAATGTCGAATTCACAACCAGAGCCCCCAAAAACCTATTAAACGATACTAATATCCATTTTTTGAGAAAAAAAATGAAGCCGCCATCTTGGATTCAAAAAATAATGTCGAATTCACAATTAGAGCCCCCAAAAACCTATTAAACGATACCCATATCCATTTTTTAAGAAAAAAAAATGAAGCCACCATCTTGGATTCAAAAATTATTGTCGAATTCACAACCAGAGCCCCCAAAAACCTATTAAACGATACCCATATCCATTTTTTAAGAAAAAAAATGAAGCCGCCATCTTGGATTCAAAAACTTATGTCCAATTCACAATATATGAATATAGTTGAAAATGAAACAAAAAACCCCAAAAAGTGCTTTTTCTTCTTCCTGCCCTTACCCACCAGGTGGGGTCGGCACAACATGGTGAGATGCCCCCCCTATCACTTGCCATCTGGTGAGATGGCAAGTGATAGGGGGCAAGTGTGCGTGAGTACGCACACAACTAGCAAGCCGCAGTAAATACCTATTTTCCGTCCGCCTGGTTTACTCGATACGCTCATAAAAACCTGACTGAATACAGTAAAACACAGAGAACAGACGGCTAACAACAGGCAGAGTAGGTAGAATCATCAACACTGGCCTAGCAGGTACCTATTTACAGAACCAAATAAAGTTTTTTTTCTAAGAATACCTAAAAGACACGCATTACTAAAGAAACTATAAAACGAACAAGAACGGGCAACACACAATTCTCCTATAGATAGAGAGAAAGCTCTCAACCTAACAAAAAGAGAAAATATGAGTTTGAGGTTTCAGAAATCAAAACCGCTAAGCGCATACGAAAATGACTCGTATCGCGATCTAAAATAAACCGAATAACGTTCAAATTCCTACGCTGATACCAAACTTTCAGAGCGGCAACGCCGCATTTTTACGGGTGCGAACATACATTTGAAAATTCTGGCGGCAAAATGTTCTTTTGTTCATTACTAGGAAACTACTTGTCCTAGAGAGTCCAAAATTTTGGAGCCGAGTGCTCTAATTCATAGCTCGGTTTGGACACGTCAACCGAATCTGTAGCTATTGTAGATCCTCAGATGTAGCATGTGCGTGCCAGACAAACGTGTCTCCAGCTAACACAGTCATCAAAGCTTCTAACTCGGTGAGTTTTGAACCTAGACACTTGAAATATTTGGAGCATCCATGATATTTTTTGCTCTAAATTTGGAGATATCAAGCAACTTTCTAGCTATAGCCATTCCTGAGATCCACATGTGTTAGCTGGAGAAATGGCTTCCCAGCAAACACGTTGTTATAGTCTTCTAACTCAAAGAGTTTTCGAGCTAGAGACTTGATTTTTTTTATGCCGGGTGCTCTAATTATGCTCTAAAATTTGGCGTTTACTATATAGCTCTATCGTTAGCCGTTTGCCCACACTGAATGAGGAAGCTGTGGAGCCGCTCTCCAGCTAACACACCTATAAAGTCTCATAGAGTCGTTGTTTTTTTTGCTGCTAAATTTTCCTTCAAATCAATGATTGCTCCAATTATGCTTTAAATGTTGGCGTTTTCAGAATTCGCAATTTCCATATGAGGAAGCTGGAGAAATGCACATTCGTTTCCAGTTCCTTACAAATCAAATTCTGGGGTGACAACCGACTTGTCTATTGACTAACTGGACTAAAAACTATTTTATTTATCTTTACTTGGCTTTCGACTCGACTCGACGGCAAAAATGATCCAAAATTAACAGATGCCATCAACTAAGAAAAAGAAAAAACTCAATTCTGAAAACAATTAGTATTTACCTTCAGAAAACTACAAATCATTTCCTAAAAGCATTTTGATAAAACACTCCGTCGTACGCACAACACACAGGAACACTTCTCCATTTTGAAATATTCACGTGAAAAGGAGCGTAAAAGGAATGTTAAGCCCTCGTAGAAAGGCTACGCACCCCTGAATAAATGATTATCTCCTCTTTGTTTATAGAAAACATCGATTTAGACTTTGGACGGTATGATTGGATTATTTTTATTTTATACGGACCAAAGTCAAAAAGAGAATTATTCAATAAAATCACGGAAGTCACTTTTTGACAACATTTTTGTGGAGCTTAGATGATTTTTCAGTACAAGTTTTATAAGACCAGACCCGAAAACTTCAGAGGATTAAAATATCCATAAATATGAATACTTTTTTCTATGGTCTCTGCGTGAATGCTGTTTTCTTCTAAAGCTCAATACCTACTTGCCTAAAATGTTTGTAACAGCTGTTTGATTTGTTTTTAACCCCTGATGTTTTTGGGAGTTTTGGCCCTGTTTATTTTAAAAACACATTGCCGTCAGTTTTTTATACTTCTAGCTGAGGAGGGAGTGGCCAAGTTTGGGTCAGGAACAAGCATTATGGCCCACCTGATGTTAGGTGGTAACAATCGCCAATAGCAAAGCCTTGTCTCGGGAGCCACTTCATGTTAAACAAGCGACATAATTAGTATTAAGTCGCTTCTAAAATCTTCTTATGTCTCTAACTAGCGGCCACCCGCGGCTTTGCTCGCTCCCGTTACTTTTTTGGGATAAAAAGAATCCTATGTCCTTTCCTGCTTCTGTGCTACCTCACCAGTCACCACGTATAAGTATTATATCAGCTTTCTGGTTCCCATAGTACAAGCTCTGCTTAATTTGGGGCTAGATAGTGTTGTGTGAATTGTCCACTATATTTATTTATTTACCACCAATTTTCAGCCGTATCGGTTCAGCCGTTCTTGAGTTATAAATAGTTTGACTAAGGTGGATTTACACCAAACGAACACAGAGCTAGAGCTAGAACATGAGCATTCGTTCGTGGTCTTTTAGTGTAAACGAAAACTTGTATTCAGCGTTTACATCAAACGAACAAAGAGCTAGAGCTAGAACAAGAGCTAGAACACAGAATGCTTTGTAGAGACCGCTCAGGGGCGCAAGCACGTCCGAACACGCAAGACGCTCTTAGCAACTGTTCGCGCGCTCTAGCGCCGTTTCATCGACCGAGCGAGTATTCTTAGAATATTCCATAGAATCTTTGCGAACGCACTAAGAACAACAAAAGAATGTTCTACGCCTGTTTACACTAAAAGAATTTGATATAGTGGGGATAGAATGAGCATTCGCTTGTCTGATGTAAATCAACCTTAACACGACTGTCTTTTTGTACATAGATTAGATTTTTTTTCCGTAAATTGATTAGGTACATACTAATGACCCTGTATAAATATAGAGTAATTTTCCATTAATTTGAATAACCTTCGACATGAAATCAATAACATCAACTCCGATCCATTTAGTTCATTCATCATTAAATACCGTTGTTTATGACAGACTAGATTGACCATACGTTTTGTGAACACGCGGGATAGTTTTAATGTTAACAAGAGGATCACCGAATGGTTTTCTGTCAAAAATGGCTAAGAACCAACTCAGGACTAACAAGTTTTCTGATAATAATTAATACTATTACTACCAGCCCGTAGTGTCACACTGTTGGGCAAAGGCCTCCCTCCATTCAAATTATCTATGAGACTAGGTTAGAAGTATTTATTACCTTTCATATTTTTTTTTTTTTTTTTTTTTCATTAAATTAGTATACCCCTTTGATACGGTACCCTAATAACATTACAATCTAGCCAAGTAGGCTAATGAGCAATTTTGCTTTCACTTATTTTTATAGAAAAAACGTATTACTAAGAATGTGTCCATCGGCACTTTTCTTACAGTCTCTACACTTTGTGGTGACACTTTGTTCTTGTGTTCATTAAAAGTAGCACTATTATTATTGCACAATAACGTTAACATTACACTAACTCAAAAGGTTTGATTCTTTTGAGCCTTCTCACTTTGTCTGTGTTATCGAGGAGCTGGATGGCCTCGACATTCACGTGGTGATGAAGTCTTTTTTCGTGAGCTTCTGCAAATTTCTTAATTAATTTATCAACGAATTCGATCTGGAGGTCCCGGTGCAGATCTTCGTCTCTCACGTACCAGGGTGCATTAACAATGCCCCTTAACACTTTATTCTGGAATCGTTGAATTATTGCAGTATTACTTTTACAGGTACAGCCCCACAGCTGTATACCATAAGTCCATATCGGCATAAGGACTTGTTTGTACAACAAAAGTTTGTTAGGCACTGAAAGATTAGATTGCCTTCCAAGCAGCCAGTACATCCTCTTGTAGCGTAACTCTAGCTCTTCTTTTTTCTTCTTGACGTGTGCTTTCCAGCGCAGCTTTGCGTCAAGAGTCATACCAAGGTATTTAGCTGTGTTTCCATATGGAATGATTTTATTGTTAATGAATACCGCACAGTATTGATCTTTCTTGTTAGTAAAGTTGATGTGAACCGATTTGGATTCATTTAGTTTCATTCTCCATTTTCTAGTCCAATCATGGATTTCATTAACAGCTACTTGTACCTTTTCAGCTGCTTCTGCATGAGTGCCTCCGACAGCCATTATGGCAGTGTCATCAGCAAAGGTTGCAATGGTATTATTGGCTATGACGGGAATATCACTTGTATAAAGAAGGTAAAGGACCGGACCTAGTACGCTTCCTTGTGGTACCCCAGCTCTTATTTTCTTAAGTTCAGAGAAGGCGTCTTCTTGCCTTATTCTAAAAGCTCTATCAGATAAGTAGGATTCTATTACATCTGTAAATTCAGGAGGTAATACTTTTCTTAATTTCAGTAATAGGCCTTCATGCCATACCTTATCGAATGCCTGTGCCACGTCCAAAAAGATAGTGGAGCAGACTTTTTTTTCTTCGAGAGTCCTCTCAATAACATCTGTAATTCTATGAACTTGATCTATTGTTGAATGCTGTTCTCGGAATCCAAATTGATGATCTGGTATGATGTTTTTACTTTCTATAAGTGGCTTAAGTCTTTTCAGTAACAGTTTTTCAAATAATTTTGACATGATAGGTAGCAGAGAAATTGGCCTATAAGATGAGGTCTCATGAGGTGGTTTTCCTGGCTTTGCTATCATAATGATTTCGGCAACCTTCCATAAATCTGGTACAACCTTTAGTCTGAGTGCTGCGTTTATAAGAGTCGTCAGTTTCACTAGTGCTTTTCGTGGAAGATGATGTAGTATTTCTCCCGAGATAAGGTCGAATCCAGGAGATTTCTTTGGGTTTATACGGTGTTTTATTTCACTCCAGACTTCTCTGGGTGTTACCAGTTTTATCGAAAGTGTTTCGTCACAAACTTCGTTAATGATAGGTACTTGGTTTGTATGGCCTTCGTTAGGTGTAAATATTTCTTCAAGATGTTCTGCAAATCTTTTGGCTTTCTGTTCGTTACTAACGGCCCATTTTCCAGACCCTATATTAATCGGAGGAATTTGGGTAATGGGTCGTTTCATTTGTTTAGTTGCCTTCCAGAGTGAGTAGTTTGTACTGCGATCACTGGTGAGGTTCTGGAGATAGCTGTTAGTTGACTCGTCATTAAAAGCTTGAATTTTTCTTTTAAGCAGTTTTGTGAGATAATTTAATTTAGTTTTGTCTTGTGGAAATCTAGTATGGTGCCAAACGTTTCTCTGTTTTCTTTTTTCACTTATGAGTTTCAAGATATCCTGAGGGTAGTGGTTTCTTGCACCTCTTTTTTTGATTACTGGTGTATTATTCCAGGCAACCTGTTGTATGATTTTAGTAAAATTGTCTATTTCTAGGTTAAGTTGCTCCGGGGCTTTCAGAGGAACTTTTAGGTCTATATTAAAATCTAATTCTATTTTAAAACTCTCCCAATCAGTATACTTATTTACCAGGGTCAGAGCGTTTTCTATTTGTGAAACATGTTCACTTATTTCTAGGTATATTGGAGAATGGTCAGAGTTCATATCATAACTTTGCTTCATTCGTAGGTAGTTACTCGATAGATTTTTGTAGATGAAGAAGTCTATCAGGTCTGGAATTTTGTTTTGGTCAGTTGGCCAGTATGTTGGTGAAGCAGTAGATATAACGTCACCTTTTATATGTTTAATGGCATTCAATAAGTTTCTGCCCTTTGTATTCGTTAGTCTGGATCCCCAGTACGTATTCTTTGCATTGAAGTCACCTCCAAGTACAAATCTTTCACCAAGGGTTTGTAAAAATCTTGAGTAGTTGTGTTCATGTATCGTATGGCGCGGTGGGCAGTATATGGCTGCTACCGTAAGAGAATACCGCGTTGTATTAATGCAAATAGCTACGGACTGGATATCTGGCTCTTCACATTTACTTACTTCATAGTGCTTTATGTTTTCTTTCACGATAACAGCACTACCCCCCCTTCCTTTGTTATCTGGGTGTAGTGCATGATAGGTTTTATAGCCTTTGAAAGTGATGTGTGACTGTTTATTGAAATGCGTTTCAGATACGAGACACAAATCGACATTTTCTATGTCTAGGACTACTTGCAATTCGTTTTGGTGATTAAGTAGCCCATTGCAGTTCCAAGCCATGATTTTTAGTGTACAAATCATTTTTTACTCTTAGGAATAGCTTGTTTGGTGCTATTTTCTATTATTTTCAATCTCTCATCAAAGGATGTCATGAACTTCAGAATGACATCTAGCTTGTTATCGTTGCTTGGCTCTTTGCGTTGCATGGTTGGTGTGTTTTTGGCAGTTGCCTGGGCATATGACACAGATTTGTGAGTGGTGCTAACTGAAGGAGTTCTTACGTTAGAGCCTGGAGGAGCTACCTGCTGTTTGCTGCTGGTGTTTTGCTGTGTAGCCTGAGTTTTATTTATACTTTTGGTCCGCATCTTCTGCATTTCTTTAGCCACCATGCAGCCTCGGTAGTTTGCTGGGTGTGCTTCCCCACAGTGCACACACTTTGGTTTTTCTTCTGCAGGTTTTTTGCAGTCCTTTGTAAGGTGCTTACCTGTGCATTTAACACACCTTGGTTCTTTGGAGCAGTACTTTTGTGTATGACCATATACTTGGCATTTCTTGCACTGTGGGATAAGTTTGGTGGATCTTAGTGGTTGAATCTCGACCACGCACCCCAATATATATTTTATTTCATATATTTTTTTTATATCTTCTTCGTTGCTGAAGGTGGCCATGAACATGTTTAGTGGTTCCTTAGTTTTCCAACTTAGTTTGTTCACAACTTCTTCAATCTTGTAGCCTCTTCCATTTAGGTCTTCAATAATTCGGTCAGGTTTACAAGAGGAAGGCAAATTCTTGACCATAACTCTTATCGGTCTCTCTTGTTTATTTTCATAGGAGTGCCAGGGGCGCTCGCTTTCGCTAAGAATTTTTGTTAAGGCTCTGTATGCCTCATCATTGATGGCATTTACTTTAACACTCTCACCGCTTAGTATCTTGATTTTAAAGGTACCAGCGGGCTGTTTTAAAGACAAGGAGTCGTAAAAAGTTTGGTAATTATTCACCCCGTCTACTATGATCGGAGGTGGGGAAAGAATTTTTTTTGGTCTTTCTTTTGCTGGAGTATTAGCATTTCCTTGTGGTGAGACAGTGGGCGAGGTGTTCATTTTCCGCTTTTTCCTAGATTTCGCTCTTATCCACTCTGTCTCTTTTGCTAACTCTTCCTCGTCCGTAACATATTCCACCTGTACCGAGGAAGTTTCCATGCTTGATGTTGATGGCATGTTTGTTGATTGCGCAACGCATTTCAGCTGCTCTTGAAGAACTTCAATTTGGTTCTTTAAGTTCCCAACAAGGCCCTGAAGCTTTTCACGCTCTTGCCTTTCTTCTTTAAAAAGACGGACTGCGTCATTGTAGTGGTCATACAAAGTATGCTCCAGCTCTGTATGCAGGGTAAAGCGTACCTTTGATGGCGTATTCATTGTAAAGGCAATAAATGGTGTCACCTTAACAATATAATTCGTCGTCGATGCACATGCCTTACGCGACAAAGAACGGGGTCATTGTCACAGTCGGCAGCACGTCCGCGGTGACGTTTTTGTGATGCGCTTGCACTTTGCACTGTAGGTACCGCGCGAACGCGAGACGCTACTGTTCTCAGCGGAGATCGAACAGCCACTGACCTTTCATATAAAAAAACAATTGAGTAAATTGGTTCGTAAATGACGAAATTATGGGAAAACAAACATTTAAAAAAATACAACTGAATTGAGAAATTCCTCCTTTTGTATTTGAAACATAAACAAATTGGAGTCACCGACAGAAAAACAAACAAATACTCATAATAATAATTGAACCTTCATCTGTCGTTGGTTTTTACTGGTGACTGTAACATTTTCTGATTTGGTTTTTGCATCAGCAAAGCTACCTAGAAGTATTTACGTGGACGTCAATATTTGTTCCAGAATTAAACTTTGTTACAGAGTTGTTACCATGGCAACGCAATAAATTTATTGTGTTTCAAGATCAAGATTTAAAAAAAACTTGTGACTTCATTACGCCGACGCAGAGTTGGCAGCCCAAATTGTACTTAACACACTCCATTTCCTTCATTATTATTGTTTTTTAAGCCAATAACAACACGTCATTTCAATTGAACGGTGTAATCTCACGCTAGAGCGCGGAAATTCCTAATAAATCCTATTACATGGCTACCCTATGGAGTGGTAGCCCCCCCGTGTCATAGCTTAGATGCAACAGCTTGTTCACTACAAGAAAACTACAGAAGTGTGAATAACATCGCGGCCACTAGTTACGTGCAATACTGGGAAACCTTTCCTTTTATGAGATAATTGTCAGAATGCATAGTCTCTGCAGATGGCCCACCAGATTTTGAACAGTAGCTGTGTACAAAAACTGCTCTACCTCATCATACGTTGACGTAGGAGCTTTCAACAGTAGGGTCTGAGTCGAGCCTCAAGCTCTCTCAAGCATTGATTATTTGACAGTTCTCCATTAAAAATTTTCATAAATATAATCTTGAGGATTGACTCAGACTCAACACTGTTTCTAAAAACGGGCCTGAGAGAGTTTTTTAAAATCATTTTTAGGCACCTCTTAAAGTACCAATAAATACCTGTAAACATTTTAAATTGCTAGGTAGGTACAGTCGTCAAGAACGTGCTGAGTCAGTGAGTGAACTTATTTTTAAATAATACCTAGATTGAACCAGCTATCCTTCACCAGCTGTGACTATAGAAAGAGGGATGGAAGGGGGTTGAAACAAATAAACCTGGGGTCATGTTGATATTTGGTCCGATTTGATCATAATCGCGATTGAATTGGAACGGATGGTTGGTAAGGATTATTATTTTAATACACATGTAATCCCTTTGGGGTTTTGTATTTTTTTAATTAAAAAATATACATACATGTGGCCCACCGGATGTGGAGTGGTGCTCTGAACATAATAACTACCTATATTACCTCACTCACAGAGCACTCTGGGAACGTATCATACCATGAGTATTCGTTTTGAATGTTTGATAACGAAACTCTAAAACCACTCTGTAGCGACCTTTTTTGGCTACGTGCTATCACGCTTACAGGCCTAAGTACTAGATTAGTTGAGGTCTACTAATCTCAAACCCTGGCCCAATAAAATTAAAGGGAGACCCTGCTAAACTGCGCAAAAATATACTAAATAAAAAGTGACCACCTTTTCTCCTAAATAATTCGAAGGATGTAGTATAAATCGAAACAAGACCTAGAAACTACATCTCTAAAAACCTAGTACTTAGGCCTGTAAGCGTGATAGCACGTAGCCAAAAAAGGTCGCTTCAGACGTGGCACGACTCAATAAAAGCATATCGAATCGCAATAAAAAGAAAAAAGCAGCCAAGTGCGAGTTGGACTCGCCCATGAAGGGTTCCGTAGCATCAAGTAACATAATATAAAGGTTTTTGTAGTTCGTCGAAAGGTAAATTGCGGTTTACGATTTATGACGAATAAAAAAAAAACTACTGGCTAGATCTCGTTCAAACCAAATATCGTTGAAAGTTTGCATAGTAATGTACAACGTATATTTTTTTTAGTTTTATCATTCTCTTATTTTAGAAGTTAGAGGGGGAGGACCAACTTTTTTCCACTTTGGGAGTGTCTCTCGCGCAAACTATTCACTTTAGAAAAAAACAATATTAAAAACCTCAACATCATTTTTGAAGACCTATTCATAGATACCCCACACGTATGGGTCCAATGAAAAATTTCTTTTTGAGTTTTAGTTTCAAGTATGGGACCCCCAAAATTTATAGTTTTTTTTCTATTTTTATTTCAAAATCTTAATGCGGTTCACAGAATACATCTACTCGCCAAGTTTCATTAGTCTAGCTCTTACGGTTTCGGAGAAAAATGGCTGTGACATACGGACGGACAGATAGACAGACATGACGAATCTATAAGGGTTCCGTTTTTGCCATTTGGCTACGGAACCCTAGGACGAGGACGGCTAGCGCCATTATTCCGAGTGGACGTGTTACTTTTTTTGTCCCGAACATAAAATTAATAAAGTGTGAAAAAAGTGGTTTTACCTTATTGGAAATTATACTAACTCAAAGAGCACAATTTCTAGCATACGACTTCCAAACTGCAAAGATAATTGACAACTACAAAGGAAGTTATCGACAAAAACAATCGCCAAGTTGAAGATTATTCGCGCCGGCACGACCTTCAAACAGTGAGTCAATAACTTTCGTGCAGACGCGAGTCATAATTACCTACCCTACCACTACGGACTGCCAGAACCAGTTAGAAAACTGGAGAGCTAAAGCTAAATTTCGTCGTGTTTAGTAACAGCCGCACAGCCCAGTGGTCCAACGGTCTGAGTAAACATCGGCGCAGATCATAGCGGTGGCTGGTTCAAACCCGCTAACAACAACTTTTCTATTTGCGTGCAAAATTTTATGCTTGCGTCATCTACCGACGAACTCTGCTACTATACTGCTTGCGCCTTGCTACAAACATCGAAATCAGCTTCCTAAATTTGGCGACAATGGCGGCTAAATGCGCGGGCTGCGGGAAATTTGTTTCATCAACTGGTGTCGCTGCTTGTGGCTTATGTCCATCACTCTATCATAAAGGGTGTGTCGGGCTTGCCGAAACAGCCATTACTAGTAAAGACTGGGCGTGCCCGGAATGTACTAAGAGAAAGGTTCGAAAGGGTGATAATAGTAGTACGCCTGTAAGAAATGTTAGCGGTTCAAGCACACAGGGTGTGGATAGTGCCCCCGCTCCTCTACAACGAGCCACTCTAACTCGTGAAGACGCCCGGGTTTGTTCGCCACGGCCGGAAGAGCCGCAGGCTGCTGTAGCTTCTGACGATGGTGTGCTGCGAGGGCTGCGTCAGGATCTTGCCGACTGCGTGGCCGAGATAAAAGAATTTCGAAGGGAGATGGCTGACCTACGTATGTCTTTTGCGGGGGTAAACGCCCGTCTCGATGGCTTTGAGCGAAGGCTCGAGATGGTTGAAAAGCAGCGTGCGCCGCCGGCATCCGACACAGTCACAAGGCTGGAGTGCACCATTTTGCAACTTCAGCAGGAACTTAATGACAGAGATCAGGAGTCACTGCAGGCTGACCTTGAGATTGGGCATCTACCTGAGGAGAACGGAGAAAACATATTGCACACTGTGACTGTACTGAGTGCAAAACTTGGGGTCACGCTCGAAGAGCGCGACATTGTCTATGCCGAGCGAATGGGCGTCCGGCAGGGAGCGGCAGCTGCTGGCGAGGAGCCGCGTGTGCGTCGCGTCGTGGTACGTCTGGCGCGTCGCGATCTGCGTGACCGTATTCTGCAGGCTGCGCGAGTTCGCCGCACACTGACCGCTGCTGATGCTGGGCGGGCCACTGCAACTGAGCACCGTGGCCGGATTTTCGTCAACGAGCGGTTGACGCGTATCAACAGGCAGCTCTTTCATCGTGTACGGGAGGAGTGTCGCAGGCTGCAATGGCGGTTCTCTTGGACTAAAAGAGGACGCATATACGCGCGCCAGGCTGACGGAAAACCGGCCTATCCTATACGATCGGAGGGAGATTTAGAACGGGTTTTTGGGAAAGCCCCCGTTTGATTTTTTGCTTGGTTACTGTAGACAATATTATGCATGGCTCTAGGAAAGAGAATGATTATTATTTTTTAAAATCTTTTGGTACATGTGAACGTTATTTTGTATTCATCTTTATTTTTAAACTGTGTATTATTTATAAGCTTTTTGTATTAACACTATTTACTGGTACTTTTAATATTGGTGAAATTTATGTGAAGGTTTTATCATTTGGTATATATTTATCTTGTTCTTTTCAAAACATTTACGTTATTAACAATGATTAACAAGTTACTTAAAATTGGTTTGTATAACCCAGGTTCACTTAGCACAAATCATGATAACTTTATAGCAGCTGTGGAACGTCATGATATTGATGTCTTAGCAATAAATGAGACATGGCTTCACGTGGGCCAAGAGGGTAAAGCTCCTACTCTTCCGGCATATAGATTGCGTCATGCTCCTCGACCGCGCGGTGACAGGTTACGCGGGGGTGGAGTAGGATTCTACGTTAAGCGAGGTGTGAATGCTCGAACTTGGTCCCACCCCGTTGATCCAAAACATTCGTTGGTAGAGCAAATGTGGGTCACATTGACGATCAATGGGAAGAAGCTAGCTGTAGGTACCGCATACCGCCCCGGTTGGATGGATGTTGATCTGTTCTTTGACGCCCTTACCGACTCCATTAATGCGCTCCCAAACCACGAGCATCTTATTTTGCTGGGCGATTTTAATGAAATTAGGGTGAAATCTAAGTTTGACACTTTTCTTGTTTGTCTTGGGTTGACCCAGCTTATTACCGCGCCAACACACTTTACAGAGTCCTCGGAATCTCTTATAGATGTAGTCTGTACTGATTTGCGAGCAAGAAACATAACTCATGATCTCGTTGGTAGACTTCATGGTCACTGTCTTATAGCATGCGAATTTAACATTAAACGTGAAAAGCCTATACCATCAACAGTTACATTCAGGCCGATAAAAAACATCTCACTTACTGATCTTGATAGTGACTTACAAACTATAGCATGGGATACAATGCAATCGCTTGGGGACGTTAACGAAATGGTTAATGTCTTTACACAGTGTGTCACGGTTTTATTTAATATTCATGCACCAGTAAAGACCGTCACCTTCAGAACACACTCTTATCCATGGATTACAGATACTATAAAACTAATGATGAAATTACGTGACGAAGCTTCAGCAGATTATCACAAAACTAAGTTGGAAACTAAAAAAGAATATTATAAAGCTCTTAAATCCACCGTCAATAAAGCATTATTCCAGGAAAAGTCAGCATATTTTAAATTTAATATAAATAATAAGATTAATTGCCCTAAACAGCTATGGAAAAATATAAAAACTACTCTCTTACCGAAACAGAATACGGAACTCCCACCACAATTTAAAAATCCTGATGTTATTAATGACCATTTTATGAGTATTCCTGGTACTTTTGACGTAAGCATATCGCAGCTCACATACTTTGAATTCCATGCCTTTGGTGAGGCAGTTTTTGTACTTGAACCCGTCAGTTTGGATACAATTACAAAAATTATTAGAGGTCTGAAATCGAATGCTGTGGGTTGTGACCTTGTGAGTTTAGATATGCTTATTTTGACACTTCCTTATTCACTTGAAACTATTCACAATATAATAAACGTATCCATAAAAACGTCCACGTTTCCAGATATCTGGAAGTTTGCAATGGTTCGTCCCCTGCCAAAGATATCTAATCCAATGGAGTTAAAGGATCTCCGACCAATAAGCATTTTACCTTGTCTATCTAAAATCTTAGAAAAAGTTGTGTGTTATCAGCTTACAGAATTTATCGAAAAAAACAAAATTTTACCGGACGTACAGTCGGGTTTCCGAAAGGGCCGTAGCACGGTCACAGCTTTGTTGGACGTGACTGATAATATTCTAGTCGCGCAGGATAAGGGAATGTGTACACTATTAGTGCTTTTAGATTTTTCAAGAGCATTCGATTCAATTAACATCAACCTCCTTATCTCTAAGCTGGGTTACTATGGTTTCGACCAAAATGCTCGAAAATGGTTCACCAGTTATCTGTGTAATCGATCTCAGCAGGTTAAACTCACACTCAGTAATGGTACCTCAAAGTATTCGTATAAAGTTCCCGTAAAGAGAGGAGTGCCTCAAGGGTCAATTTTAGGACCAATTCTTTTTATTTTGTATTCGGCAGATATACAGTCTCAAATCAAAAACTGCAAATTTCACATTTATGCTGATGATATACAAGTATACATTTCATGCCATCCTTCCGATATAAACACAGCAGTTGATAAACTTAACGCTGACCTTACTAACATTGCTCGATGGTCTGAAAATAATAGTTTACTCCTCAACCCCAGTAAAACGAAATATTTGATTTTTGGTAGTTCACACCAACTGGCAAGTATTGGTCCAAATGTGAATGTTATGCTCATGGGTGAACCAATTGAAAGAGTTTATAAAGCACGTAACCTGGGCTTAGAAGTAGATTGCGATCTGCGTTTCGAAGATCATATAGCTCACCTGGTTAAGACCTGTTTCTATAAGTTGAAGGTTTTGTATAGAATGAGGCCGTACTTATCAGAAGAGTTACGAATACAACTGGTGGAGTCACTTGTGCTTTCTAAATTGAATTACACAGATGTGGTGTTTGGGCCTCGACTTTTAGAAAAGACGCAAAGATTGGTACAGCGAGTTCAGAACGCTTGTGCTCGTTATTGTTTTAATATTCCGTGGAGAGGGCATGTGACTCCTTTCTTAAATGAACACTCTTTACTTAAGATGAGACACAGACGTAAAATTCATCTAGCATGTCTTCTTTTCGGTGTTCTAAAGCATGAGGCACCTGCTTATTTATACTGTAAGATTAATGAACCGTTCAGTTTAAGAACTTGCGAACGGAGACAATGTTCGGTGCAGCTTCCATCACAGCGGCATAGAACAGCAGCATTTAGAGGTAGTTTTCGCTATGCTGCATCAAAGTGTTGGAACAACATCCCACCCCCAATTAGGAGCCTACAAAATATTCATAGTTTTAGGTTAAAGTTAAAAAAGTATTTGTTGAACTGGCAAAAGGAGCAAGAGCTTCTTAGACTGGACACCAGTGCTTTGTAACCTTACTGTGATAACGTGAACGTATAATATGGCGAGATAAATATATTTTATTAGACTTTTGATATACCTACTTGCAAAGATAAGATGGATATTATGTACCTATATACTTTTGATATTGTTTTATATTACCGATAGCGTTATAAGTTTTAGTTTATTGTTTATGTTCTATTCTTACTGTTAATGCCACCATAATAATTATGTACCTAGTTAATTTTATTTTCTTTTTTTGAGAGCATGTTTAGATTGAGTTCATAGTTTTTTTATTAGCGTTATTATTAGTGTTCTAGTATTTTTCTTTTCTTTCATCATAATTTATGCTGTTTAATTTAAATAACACGTCCACTTAATATGTTCTGTATCTTGTAAGTGTTATTCCTCAACGGCCCCAACGGAAGACCAGCGTAAGTTACTCTAACTTGCATATGCTGAGTTGGGACCAATTTGCAACTACCTACTTACTCACTATGTTTATATTTAATGTTTAGTTATAAGTTATGAGTAACCTATTTTGGTTTACAAGGTTGCAAATAAATGTTTTGATTTGTTTTGATTTGATTTGATTAAAAAGGCTATAAAGTGTAGTTCTTTAATCCTATTAATAAATAAAAAGAAAATATATATTGTGGACAACACCACACAACACTATCTAGCCCCAAACTAAGTACAGCTTGCACTTTGGGAACCAGATAGCTGATATTAATACTCGTATACATTTTTCTTTGTGAGATTGCGGACAAACGCAAGCCTATAATTATTATGAAAAAAAAACATACTTTGAATACAATATAACACCCAGACAGAGAACAAACATCTATGTATACGAGAAATAAGATGCATTTTGAGTTAGAGATCGTCCATTCTTAAACCGCACGTCCCACTACTTCAGTCAGTCAAAGTAAATTGTTCTATAATACCTACATCACAAAGATCATTTTTAAGTACTTTTCATTACTCATACTCTGAAAGTAGGTCTGAAGTTGCCTGAGGGGCCTCATTGAAAGTAAAACTTTCAGCCCTAGGGAGAATCGCTTTCTACTGACAGCTGTCAAATTATAAAAAAAAAACAAGTTCTATTTTATTCAACCATGTTCCAACTTTCTAAAGTCTTTCTGACTGCAAAGAGGTCGTTGAACCAAATTCCAACTTTTTATTCAGCAAGTAGGTTGGAAACCCATTACAACGGTAAGAAGTTTAAAAAGTCTAATTAGAGCGCAATGTAAAATTTAAATTTAAATAACATAAAGATAGTATTAAATAAATAATGTATCTTCTAAATTACTTGATTAATATATAGCTTCAACTATTTATTTAAAATAACATAGATTTGAGCATACAATTTACCATTTTTTAAATTATGACGATAAAAACAATGGCTGAATAATGCTGGCGAGCCGTAGCCGAAGGCCCGCCAGAGAAAAAGAAAAAAAAAATGGCGGCAATTCAATCTTCATTTTCACTAATTTTTCTTTCATGTTTTTATTTTTACTTTCCTTGTATTCGTAATGAAAAGCACAGTGTTTACCTCGGGTGAAAGTCTTTTAAGTCCCTCAAGCTCCATTGGCGCCCTCGCTTACGCTCTGGCGCCAAACCCGTCTCGGGACTCAAAAAACGTGACTTTCAACACTCAGGTAACAATGTACTATTGCTGTGAGCCAACTTCAAGAAAACGTGGTGGAGGGGCGTGCATTTTTAGACTGGTTTATCTATACCGTCATACAACGGTAACCACTTTTTAGATAGGTACGAAAACTGAGTAGCACTTGAAACCTTCTTATTGAGAATAAAGCTTTTAAGCCAGGCATTTGAATTAACTATAGCTAATCCACTTAAACCAGAGCCATTGCTAAACAGGAGAGAGTGGCTAGGTCATAAGTTTTGATTATATAGCCTTGCTGCCCTAATTGTTACTTTTAATTATGTGAAACTTTTCTACTACTATTACTATTAGCTCTCAAACGGTGAAGGAAAACATCGCGAGGAAATGGCTCAGTCAGCTCTGCACGTATTGACCATGTCTTTCCTGTGGATTAGGCCGACTAAGCTGTCAGGATGGTATAAATGCTGGGCAAGTCTATTCCATCTAAAATAGTGTCCCTGGCACTAGGTACAGCGTCTCGCGTCTGTTGTAACACAAGGATAAACATTTAGTATCTATCACTTGCGTAACCTTTGGTACACGAAGTTTCGAAGTTTTTAATTCGAAAAAATATCATAATATAATAAACTTTTACTATTCCCAGTTTCATTCAAATCGATCCAGCCATTTCACCATTATTGAGCCAAAAGTTTTAACTTTTGAAATTATAGAAAAGAGGATACAATAGAGTTGATGTAATTAAGCTAGCTAAGCAGAACGTGACCCTTCACCATTCTTCACACTAGTCACTTCTTGGGCTCGGAAACTATCCCAAACACATTACCTGAACAACAGCCGTACATAACTCCAACTGTGGTCGACCACACTTTACGGCAACCCTCCACTTTTGAGTTTGATGGTTTGTTGTGCTTTTAGTTCGCTTTGCAGGTGAGTTAGTGGTCGTTATTGTTGCGAGGTAAATCAAATTTAAAGGTATTTAATCAAATGAATCACTAGGATCACTTTGAATCGTTTTAAAAGTAGGTGAATAATTATGTGATGAGTGTATGTGTGTGTGTGAGGAAAACGGGGAAGAGGAAGGCCAAGAATAAGTTACGTGAGCTAGATAAAAGAAAAAGTCGCTGTCATGTCGTATAAGGCCAATCAAGGAGGCCGCATTTAAAAGACTTAATTGGAGAAAACTGCATCAAAACCCCGGCAAGAGCTAAGCTCTTAAATTTAAGAAGAGATAATATATGTATATGTACGAGTATATTATGCCAGTTCCACGCGACTAAATCTAGAAGAACAGGCCTCAAACCTAAGGCTTTCATAGTTTTTTGTCGTTTCTATGACTGGTAAGTAGAGTAGTTACGTTGTAAAATAAGATCACCCTCCAACCTCATAAAATTCGTATTAAAATCAAAAAGTTCGAAACTCATCAATATTTCGTACCTCACCTGAATTCTAATAAGGAAAGCCGGTACAACATCTTCTTCTATATATACAATTATACATACAATTATACAATTATACATACAATTATACTTTGAGGCTGACTGACAATCTCTCTCTCGTCGTGTCTCTAGTTATTTTAAACTAGTGTGTTGTGTCCTTTCATGCACTGACGATGAACAGAGAAAATGTGTCATAAATATTATGTACGCGCGTGCTCATTGATAAAGTGAGCGAAGCGAGCGCAAATTTTTCTTTTTGTTGTCTGGTGACCATTTTTAGGGTTCCGTAGCCAAATGGCAAAAACGAAACCCTTATAGATTCGTCATGTCTGTCTGTCTGTCTGTCTGTCTGTCTGTCTGTCCGTCCGTGTCACAGCCATTTTACTCCGAAACCGTAAGAGCCAGACTGATGAAACTTGGCGAGTATAGATGTATTCTGTAAACCGCATTAAGATTTTTACACAAAAATAGAAAAAAAACTATAAATTTTGGGGGTCCCCATACTTGAAACTGAAACTCAAAATGTTTTTCATAGAACCCATACGTGTGGGGTATCTATGGATAGGTCTTCAAAAATAATGTTGAGGTTTCTAATATCGTTTTTTTTCTAAACTGAATAGTTTGCGCGAGAGACACTTCCAAAGTGGAAAAAAGTTGGTCCCCCCCCTCTAACTTCTAAAATAAGAGAATGATAAAACTAAAAAAAATATATGTTGTACATTACTATGCAAACTTCCAACGATATTTGGTTTGAACGAGATCTAGTCAGTAGTTTTTTTTTTATACGTCATAAATCGTAAACCGCAATTTACCTTTCGACGAACTACAAAAACCTTTATATTATGTTATTTGATGCTACGGAACCCTTCATGGGCGAGTCTGACTCGCACTTGGCTGCTTTTTTTAAATTCAGTAGTAGAGTACTTGTACTTCACGTTTTAATCTGCGCTTCATACAAACTCGGTGCAAAAACTAAACAGTGTGTAAGATGTAAGAGAATGAGAGAAGGAGAATAAGTTACGAGAGCCAGATACAAAAAAAGGTCGCTGTCATGTCGTATAAGGAAGTCAAGGAGGTCGCATTCGAAAGACTTAGTTGGAGACAACTAAAACAAAACCCCGACAAGAGCTAAGCTCTTAGATCTATGAAGGGAAGTAAGAAAATACCAAGCAAAGACGCAGGCACTTCAATAGCTCGGCTGTAAGTTTAAATAAGGACGATATTGTAATTGATGGAGGGTCATTATGCAAATGGGCTCGGGCGACATCTTTTAATATACGACTGAAATATCGAAGCCTGCTGCTATTTTCCGGAGACAGTAATTTGTTATGAAGTCGGCTTATAAAAGCAGCCATTTATGAAAAAAACACCAGAATATAATTATGCATTAGGAACACATCTTCTTCTTCTTCTTCTTATCGTGCCACTGGTTCTTTCAAGCCATGCGTGGTGAAAGGATTTTAAGTCCGCCTCAAAGAGGCTACTTTCGTGCACATGTCATTTCCGAACTTTTGGATTCTATGAAATGCCGGTTTCTTCACCATGTTTTCCTTCACCGTTTGAGAGCACTGACATCCTACCTATCATACCTATCCTTCTTTTCTGTACATGTGTGCATATGTAGAAAATAAATGTGTATAAGCATTCACATAGTAGTTTGTTTATACACGTGTAGATACTCTATTATGACTGGAGTTCTCGAAATATTTTTATTCTGCGAGTATTATTTTCATTTTATTTCCTAGGGGGCTCTCGTAAGGTCAGGGTTGTGCGATTGCCGGGTGCTATTTGTAGAAGGGTGAGTAGTTTTTGTTTTTTTGATTGAGTTAGTCGCGTTCTTGAGAGGGAACAGTGAGGGGTAGAGCTAGGTGTTTTGAATAAGAAAAGAGTTGTATTTTTGTAAAACTACTTTCAGTGGCACCAAAGCAAAAAAGGGGAAGGATTGTTGTTTAATTAACATTGAAGGTTTAACTTGTTTATTTCAAACCACTGTGGTGAAAGGACCTAATCCATTTAAACCTAAAATACTGCATTGGCTACTAATGCCCTACCCACATACCCTAGCTAAATTCACTAGTTAGCATCAGTCTAACGGCCGGTTATCGACTAATTAAATATTTGACAGTTATTGCTGTCATTTTTAAGATAGAACTTTTCTATGATAAATTTGAGTTTAACAACTGTCGATTATTAATTGGTCGATTATCAATCCGTGAAACTGGTCCTAAGTGTATTTAGGCTGTGGCATGTGAGTATTAGTAGCCAATTAGGTTAAAAGAAATTCATCAGGTATAAATATATTAGGTCTGTTCACCACTCGTCAGCCCTTAGTAACAAGATTCACAAAAAATAGTACATAGGCGAACTTAATGCTAGTTAACATTTTCTTCCAGTTAACCATTTGTGTTATGTGGAGTGGGTGGGTAGTGCTTCATGACAAGACATTTCAGTGATTTGATTTTAATAAATAGCTATACTTTGACTAATATTGCAGTAGTTTTGCGCAAATATCTACATCAAGCTGGATATCTGCCAGTTCCATTAAAGATAAACAACTGCTTCCCAGACAAAAGAGAGGCCTTATAGCTTATTGGTAGTCCTCAAAGCTCTATCTATTCTGTAGGCTGTGGGTTCTATTCCCGGACACGTGACCCAAGTGCTGTTGAGTTTTTGTTTTACATAAATCAGGTTAGGAGTACCCTAAACCGACAAGCATTTAGGAAGAATGATAAGAGAGTGAATGAAGCGAAAGAGGTGCGTTAGGATCGTAGCAAGTGGAAATCGTGATCTCTGCCTATGCCTACCCCCATGGGAATGAGGCGTGATTTTTGTATCTAATAGGCTTGCGTTTGACCGCAATCTCACCTACAAATGACAAGCCTAAAAATATATCTGACGGTTAAAATCTGTAAATTGAAAAAAAAAATGCCCTTAGAAGATTGTAATAAATTACGTGAGCACAGTTTTACATTTATTTTGGTAGTATCCTAAATAGGAGATTACCAAATGCACACTTTTCGTCACAACAACCTCGAACCATTCCAAACAGGACCACAATAACCATACAAATAAACTGCCTCTAACACGCCATTCAAAGATCCTATCTGTAACCACTTCTGTGACAAGTTGAGATAAAATCTTAGGTTTACACAATTTAACTTAATTAGGCAACACCATACACATTGAATACTTGTCCTAGGAACGTAGTGTACTTGTATGTAAGAATAATCTTATAAAATATCTAAATTGCAAGTATGTAAGACCTTAAGGGGGTGATGAAAGTAGGTTGAGTTTTTTGTAAATATATACACCAGTGATGCCGCCGTGAAAATTGTTCTTGTATGTAAAAATACATGAAGTATTTTCTAGTAACGTGTCCATAAAATTTGCCTCGTTTTGGCAAAAAACAAAAAAAAAATTGCCCGTGCTTTTATCATTAGTAGCTTCTGCTGAAATATACCTACATTCACCACACACCTTCACAGACCTTCATTCACACCTGATGCCGCCGCCACATCACCCGTTCCTCATCCGAACTTGAATGACACAACGCTGCTTACTTGATGACTGATGAGTCATACGAAATCCGAAACAATGCTTGAGTCTGAGTCTGTCCTCAAGAGCCTCAAGCCTAGTGTTAAAAAATGGTGCTTGAGGCTCGACTCAGACTCAAGCACCGTTTCGGAATACAGGCCCTAGTCGATCGTGTTAAACAGCGTGCTGTGCGGCCTCTTTTTTGATAGATGGTGGATTATGGGTGTGTGATAGGATAGTTGCATTGACGCTTTCAAGCGCTTCCATGCTTCGGAGGCATCAGCAATCAGAGACCTTCAGGCGGCCTAAAACTCCCGTCCCAGAGATGCTTAATGAGCTTTCGTACTGAGGTATCAATGTGGTATCACATAACACTCAATGCTCAATAGTATTCCATAAAAACACAAGTACACAAGAAAAGGTTTTAACTGCGTAAGTGTATAGAGGTGAAGGTGTATAACATACCTATGTAGGTATAAAAGTAAGAGGTGAGTGCCTAGTATTGACTTTCACCTTAACGTAGGTTGGTATTATCTTTTCAGTGCTCTGTGGTTAGAACCTACATAAAAAGATACTTATCGGCATAAGCTCGTTTCATTTCTGAGTTTCAATATTATTAGAGACAAGCTGACGTTTTTTTCTAAGCGAATAAATACATTTCATTTCAGTTTTTTCATTTCATTTCCCAATAATACCAGCTTAACACAAAGTATACAACGCTGATATTGCTTCGTAAGCTCGCGATAAAGACTACCTAAGTATCTCCTCTCTTTTTTGGCTCAGGTAATTAAATAGGCCTTGCATCTATTGTAGATGATTTATATAGCGTCCGAGGCAACTGGTGAATAATCAAGCCCTAATCGCGGGACGCTATAGTGCCTGGGACAGGATTTTTTAGATGGAATAGGCTTGCCCAGCACATATACCATCCTGACAGCTTAGTCGGCCTAATCCACAGGAAAGACATGGTCAATACGTGCGGAAACCCGCGGCTTAGTCAGCTCCGCACGTATTGGCTTGGCTCAGGTAGAGTAGGTATATACTACGTAGGTACCAAGAAACTAAAAGTATATAGCTAGAAAACCAATACGCACAAGATACTTCACATCACACTGTTTTTTCATCTGTACGTAGGCGTAGAATAGAGCCTTAATTTGAAAATCTATGTTCTGAAGCCTCTTTGATGCAAAGAACCTTTAAAACGAAAGGTTTTCTGTATTAAGAAAATGTTAAGAAAAAATGTCTTACCTATTCGCCTTCACAGGAAAAATTATACAATCTTCTTACTCCAAAGAAAAAATATTACGTAAGCCACGATTTTCTATCAAAAGTCTATGAATTTTCGAAATTTCAGGTCCAAATTCACTTCACTGGTTCACGTACAGTCAAAAATACACTTATTTTCTGAGTTTGGAGAATATTATGGCAGTTTTCTGTGGAATTTCGAGATTGGAAGTAAAATGGTGGCGACTAAATTGGGGTTAAGCAGTGAGGTAGAGCGCCTGCGTAGATCTACCCCTGCTAAGCTACCCCTTAGAATGCGTTCACAATTTAGGGTGAATTGTGACAGGGGTTGTCAGATGTTGTTTTTGCCAAATTCTAGGAAGAGGGATCAAAAGCCAAATTCATATGGCTTTTGTTTTTATTGAATACCTTGTATCTATTTGCAAAATATAAACCCCCCTTACTATAATGGGTACCTATCACTGTCTTGTAAAGATATTGTAAAACTTATTTTTTTTATTCAAATATGCATCTAGGTGTGGGATCCCTAGTGCTTTTACAACACCACGTTATTTTAAATCATGTTATTATACTGAAAACGCGAAGAAAAAATCCATTAAAATATTTGTTTTCGAAGATACTTTTAAGACTACTAACGCCATCTATTGGGTACTCTTCGGTACTTATTCAATGTTGAGGTTTGAAACCGAAAAACTAAAATCTACATACGGTTTCAAAATGTTGTATAATGTAGAATAATATTATGCCCACTGTCAAAATACTCCATTTGAGCTTAATGCCAATGCATTTTCTACCAGCAAACCTACGATTGGTAGTGTATAAAAAATTGGTTTAGCTAACATTAGTTACTTATTAGAGTAATATTTGAACAGCAATTAGAATTCTTATCGTGTCACTGTTTCTTGAGCCAAGCGTGGTGAAAGGATTATAAGTGCGCCTGAAGAAGCTCTTTTCATGCGCTTGACACATGCTTTCAATTTTTTTAGGTTCTACGGCATGCCGGTTTCCTTACGATGTTATGCTTTACCGTTAAAGTATAAATCAGTATAGTATTTTAACGCGTAAGCAAAAGCGTCTTTGGTGCTCTGTGATTTTAACGGTACACATTCAGTTTTGAACCGAAAAACTCATTGGTAGAGTCTGTTCAGAATGAGAGCCGTCGTGGCCAAATTGTGAACTAACGTTTCGATTTTTATATGGCAGCTCATCCCTTTCTTTCTGTCAGCATTTTGCATCATAAAAATAAAAATAAAGGAATAGTACACTAGTTGTGATAGGATCAAAACGCAACAGACGCGCTATTGTATTGCCCACTAAACAAAAAAGGTAATTAAGCACAGCAGCGCCCTCAAATCCCACGACGGCTCTCTTTCTGAACAGACTCTACACGACTGAATTTGAACCCACGACTTACGATTGGAAGGCGGGGCCACCACCACTAGACCATCAGTGCTAGTAAAGCATTTTTTACTTGTGAATAAATTCCTTTTCTAATTTCATGTAATAAAATAAAACAACCGAAAAACTATGGGAATAAAATTTGTATTTCATAATCTTCAATACATAATGATATTCTTGTATTAATAAAATAAAACTATCGGCTATCAAATAACACTCAAAAATACAATGTTCCGTAACATTGAATAAACATTATCAATAACATTAATATGATTACTAATTCTAAGGGTTTTAAGTAATACTTATATAATTAATACTAGACTAAATATTAATATGGTGTGTACAGCATGGTACTTCATTGAAATTCCTTCCTGAAAAAGAAAAAACACCATAAATTTTTTGATCGATACAGCTATGGAAGATAATTTAAGGAAGATCGAAGGACAAAACGTAGGACCGCCAACACAACACCCAATGGACCGACGACATTGTAAAGATGACGGGAAGTCGGTGGATAGAGTGCTGAGAATCGTTTTTCCTGGAAATGTCCAGCGGTGGATTTCTTCAGACTGATAATAATGATGATGATAGATATTGATAGAGATAGTAAAAATAGGTTAGATACTTCTTCTTCTTGTTTAGATACCTATGAATTTCTATTTTTGAAAAAAATATATGTGCTCTCAAACGGTGAAGGCAAACATCGTGAAGAAGCCCGCGGCTTAGTCAGTTCTGCACGTTTACCATGTCATTCCGGATGGTCGGTATAAGTGCTGGGCAAGCCTACTCCATCTAACAATTCTGTCCCAGGCACTATAGCGTCCCGCAACTAAAGGCATGAGCAACAACAGTTGACCCTGACGCTATACAAGGTGTATCTAAATATGTGTACTATGCGAAGGTGGGGGGTTTCAGACCACAATGGTGATCAGTTGTGGAGGGGAGATAATTAAAAATTCCTATTTTCAGTTTCCCATACAAAAATATTTAATTTCATAATGCCTAGATAAATTGACAACCCTATCCTTGTTACCCCTTGACCCCTTGACCTACTACCTCTGTAGGTCTACTACTACTACCTACTACCTCTGTAGCTGAGTTTAGGGTTGTCACTTTGTATAAAGTCAGCTGTTCATGTTGAAACTTCGTTGCAGTCTTTTTCAGAGATACCAATCGAAGTTCGAAAAGTCGTTGAACAAAAGTTGTTCCCCGGGGGGTGGAAATTCACCCCCCTTCAGGATAGTACACATATTTTGATACACGTTGTATAAATCATCTAGAACAGATGCAAAAGCCTGTTTACTTAATAAATATTAAAGCAAAATGTAAAATAACATACCTTGTACCGTTTAGCACCTTTATTTGGTCATGCCCTGTTTCGCCCGTCTCTCCCATTCCGCTCGCATTTGCAATATCCCCTTAAACTGAGGAGATGCATCCGCCTCTTCAGCTACATTCTCTTTCCCACCTTCCCCTTTCTCCATCGCCCCATCCTTGTCTATAACATTGTCTATCACACTGTCCCTTTTATCCGAATCTGTTGAGAGTCGGTTCCCATCTCGCATCCAAGGTCGTTTCAATGTATCAGCTTTGTAAGCCTCTTTAGCTATGTTTTTAATCTCGTCCCTATCATTTGATGAATCGGGGAAAGTTCTGTTGCGTAGTCGTTTCTCGGGAGTGGAGTCAGATACTTCTTTCTTGTATTTGTAGACTTCGGACCTATAGCTGGGAGCGCTCTCCCGTTTTGGGTTTACGCTGTGTATACTGACGCTTCGTTGATACTGTCCGAATTGGCTAACTCTTGCTGCTATGTCAACCAATCTCTGTTCCTCTTTTATCTCTTCGTTCTCTTTGTCACTGTCTCTAGATTTTATAGACGCGTTGAACTCGTTCTTGAGGCTCTTGGTTTTGACTGTGCTTTCTTCTTTCGCATCTGCGATGTCCTGAGCTATAGAATCAGCTTCGGTGTCTTTGATTTTTAAAGAGCGTCGGGCAAAAACTTTCATTAGTTCCGGTTCGTCGTCTTTTTTTCCTCCTTTGGAAGACATAGGTTTCCTTCGAAGGATTACAGCTTCTTCGTGACGATCTGGGATTTTGATGTCATTGCTGTCGGAGCTTTGAATGGAGCTTTTACTTCCGAAACTGGAGTGGGATTTCTGATCAATGGATATATTGTCGTAAATCTTTTCCGTGCTTCCGTCAGTGGATACCGAGTTGGCCCTGGGCTTTTCCGTTTTGTCCGGGAGATCAACACTGGCAGCTTTACGTTTGAAGAAAGTTTTGGGAGTTGAAGGACTTTGGGGGATTACAGGAATAACCGATTGGCGAGAGAAGGCTTTGTCGTCTTGAGTATTGTTCATTACGTTATCAGTGATTTTGTTCAGAGCGTTTTCCTTTTTGACCTGGTTTTGGGTGTTATCTAAAGAATCCGGCACACGCTCAGGCTCTTTTTCAGGTTGTGGACTATCTGGTTTCTTTGGCGTAACGTTAGCAGTCAACACGATATTAGTAACGGGTTTGACATCGACTTTATTCAGTTGAATGTTCAAAAACTCTGGAACGCCTGGTTTACTTCCTGACTTCTGAAGTTTCTCGTCACTTTTATTTATTTTTAAGGCTTCAGTAGTCTTGACCGGTGTTTGTTCTTTGTTGATATGGGTTACAGAAACAAAATTTTCAGTGTCTTTATTTTTAGCGCTCAATGCACTTTCAACCGATATAGTCTTCCTCCTGTCATCGGCTTGTTTCTCAGGGCTACTTTTAACGCTATCTAAAGAACTAGACTTGAGTATTGGCGCTATAATTGGCGTAGGTGAACTAATAATATCATCAATCTTAGCCTCTATTTGTGAGATATCGCTATCTCTTTTATTGATATCCATTGAGACATGGATACTGTTCGTGAACAGTTTCCTATCATCACTGACTTCAGCTTTGAGGCTGTCTAAATAGCTACTGTCTGTGCTTGGCAAGCTATCATAATTCGCTTCTGCAGTACCGTGAAGAATGTTATAATTCCGAGCAGAAATTCTCTTCGAAAAATCATGTTTGTCTGTCAAGTTTCTTCTGTAGTTGACTTCCCAACTGTCAATCAACGGCTCGGAGATGCCAACGATGGCTGGAAGACTGGGCATCTGACTCTCGTGGGAGCTGATTGAAGTGGTTTCCGAAGCGTAGCGGAAGCTATGAGACTTGCCAATACTGCTTCGACTTTCAACGTACTCGTCCCCTAGAGATCTCATCCCTGATGCCACGTATGACTCTTCAGTTTTAGTTGCGTGGTGAATTGTCTCTCTCTTACGCTCAACTTTTTCGCTGAAATCTGAAATTAGCTCAGACGATCTATGCTTGATATTGTCAGAGCTTTGGTGCTTAGTCTTCGGTGGAGAAGATATATTGAAATTTGGATTGAAGTAGGGTATATTCTTAGGCATACTGCCGCTAGTAAACAAGTAATCAGGAGGAACTGTCTTGATTCTCATTGCTCTGATTGGCGGCTCTTCGTCTGAGATCACTAGCGAGGGAGACAAAACCTCTTCTTGGGCTCTAGTTGTAACCTCGTTTGAAATAAATGCCTTCGTCGAAAACTGGTCTACTCTTTGGACAGTAGGTTTTTTCGCTTTTTCTGGAAGACTTGGAAGATGAAACGTATCTCGCTCGTCGACTGCTTCTTTAGAAGAGGAACGCTTGGCTCTTTCGATTTTCTCGACGAATTCCTCTCGTCTGCTGAATCGGTTCTTCATTTCATTGTTTAACATTTTGTCCGTTTCATCGGCAATTTTGAGATCACTAACAATGTTATATTCAACTCCTGGTATCTTGGCAGCACTGTAAACATCTTTGTATGCGCCTTCTTGAACGTAGCCGCCTTTGTTGTCTAAACGCTTGTGCATTTGATTAGCGAAAGCTTTCTGTCCAGCAGATTTGTGGGTTCTTTCGGCAGGTACCGGCTTATAGCCTTGTCCTTCGAAGAAATTGTCATCAACTGGCTTGTATACAGCTTGTGGCTTTTCTGTCTTACATTTCTTCACTTCTTGTTGTCCTTCATCAACTAGGTCTTTCTTTGACTTCTTACCACTCTTTCTCAGCAACAATCTGCTGAAGAATGATTCTTCTTTCTTTGACGATCGTATAACTTCATTTTCTGTTCTCTTCTCTGACTTAGTTTTCTTCTCTTGGCAAGATTCTTCGGCATTTTTCTTATCGGTTCTATACCTCGTCATTCTTTCTTCTGAGTGGTATGCACTTTGTATTTTGGGCGAGTCCCGTAGAGACTGTCCTTGGGAACTAGACTGGCTTCTTTTGATCGAGGACCTTGGTGTGTTGTTTTCCGCGATGCTAAGCTTTGCTGGCGATTGTCCGACTAGTTGGTTTAATGCTAACCCTGGTGGCAGCGATGATGACTTGAGTTTGGTGTCACTTGGTGTTTCCAGCACTCTTTGCAGTTCTCGATTCACTTGTATTTGATGTTCATTGATTATCACGTGCTTTGTCGTAGTCGATGAAGAATATGATTCTGTAACCAGAAAATAATATATTAAAATCAGCACTATACAGTCTATAGTAATAGAAATAAGGGTTATATCAGTATGCTTACCAGTAACAACTTCTGTGGTTTTGTGGATGACATCAGGAGTAGCGCTTCGTATCATTTCTTCGTTGAGTTCAGGCGTTATGGGCAAGGCTGATGCGGCGATCTGGAACGTGAGGAATTCAAGGTCAAGCGAATAAAATACTTTTCATTTCATTTCAACCATACATAATGGCACTCTCGTAGTTAATAGCCCAGGGAAATAATATTCTCAAACAGAAGTTAAAAAAGCTCTACTGCGGGCATAGCTAATATTTGACCCCGCCTTCCGATTCTAAGGTCGTGGGTTCAAATCCAGGCGTGTACCAATGAGTTTTCTGCCCAAAAATTTATGTAAACTATGCCAGTGCTCTCAAACGGTGAAGAAAACATCGTGAGGAAACCGACATATCGGAGAACCTAAAGAGTTCGAAAATATGTGTCAAGTGCACGAAAGGAGCCTCTTTGAGGCGCACTTAAAATCCTTTCACCACACTTGGTTCGAAAGAATCATTGACACGATAAGAAGAAGAAGAAGTGTTTAATGCTTACAGAGTTGTGTTTGTTCCGCCTGGGAGCGCCATGCGTTCGCCGCGGCCGCACCGCCATCTTGTGCTTGGCGGCCGAATGCGACAGCGGCGCCACGCCTGTCGGGGGCTCCGACGTATCTGAAAGAGAGAGAAACATTAACATTATAAAACGCTTTTTAGACGGTTTAAAACCACCGTTTCTACCAAGGTGACCTTGGTAGAACGCCTATGTGCGCGTCCACACTGAATGCGCGGTGACTGGAGCCTAGGCGGGCGCGGCGAGCGGAGGCGTGCGGTGGCCACAGTGACGCGCGAGCTCTTGTAGCTGTTCGAAGTATATCAGGGGTTGCAAACTATGGACGAGGATTTGCTATTTTTACTAGACAGTCCGATTTTGAGATGGGAGGTGTTAAACACTAGAGATAGTGTGCACGAAATAAATAAAAACAGAGGAATAACTGCTGGTGAATTTTTTAACTTCTAAGAAGTATTGAGATTATACCTTAAAAAATTCAGTATTTACCGCCATTTTATAGACAAACAAAATACAGACGCGTATACGCCGAGCGACAAGACCAAACTGGTTTGTTACCCCTGCCACCCGCGCATTGGATCGCTCGCTGACTAGGCCCGTAGTGCGGCCAGAGGCCTAATTCTCGGGCCGATCTCGATCATTTTGCAATTTTATTTTATTGCTTCTTTTCGAAGAGAGAATGGATGATTTCCTTGAGAAATTCATCGACGACCTCATCGTAGAAGCCGCGACAGCTATGATATACGGAAAACGTAGAAAAAGTGCGGGGTTGCGCAATGACAATGTGTATTTAAGGGACATTGAAAATCTCGGTCGGCTCGAGAATTAGGCCCCTGAACGCGCGGACAGGAGCGTTTGAAAACTACGCGCGCTGACTCGCTCAGTCCCGTCGCACTAGGCTTCCGCCTTAGTCACTACAATATGGACGCAAAGGCGTGTTTCAATATGTTTGATACTTCGCGCCCGTCGTCGCTACCGCGTTAGGCTCGCAGTGTGGACCCACACTTAGGCCCGTATTCCGAAACAGCGCTTGAGTCTGAGTCGAGCCTCAAGCATAGATTTTATGACAGTTCTCCATTGAAAAGTGTCAAAAATCTGTGCTTGAGGCTCGACTCAGACCTAAGCACTGTTTCAGAATACGGGCCTTAGTCTACATGGTTTAAAACCAACCTCAACCTTTGGCAGGCGCGCTTTTCTACCAAGGACGTATGTTTGTTCCCTGTCTGGGTATTAATTATCTTATCTTATCTTATACCTTTAAACGAGAAAATCTTGTATATATATATATTTAGGATCTCGGAAACTGCGCCAACGATTTTATGAAATTATGTATACAGAAAGTTTCGGGGGCGATAAATCGATCTAGCTAGGATTCATTTTCAGAAAATGAGCCTGTTCGTTAAAAAAACCTAAAAACATAAACTGAATAATATGTGACTGCTCCTGCCATCTATTGACGATTGTGAGCAACTAACTGCAAGAATGTCCAGCAGATGGCGTTGTTCAGTAACAATAAACCAGTAAAGATAATAATATGACTCGATTTCTTAAAAATACAAATTAACGAAAAAAATTCCGAGCGAAGCTCGGTTACCAACTAGTTTCTTTAAATCAGACGTTGAGTTCCTTTGAACCAGTGCACAGTGTGGTGAAATATTTTTTTACGTACTGTATGTGTCGAAGTTGTCACTCCTGACGGAGCAGTCATGGTGTCCGGAGCTGTCTTCCTCCATCTCCGAGGAACCGACGCTGAGCATCGACCCGTCACTGCATGACGAGGAAATGCCAGCATGGTGCCGCTGGAACCAACAAATACAAAAGGTTAGAGAGGTGATCAATCGTTTGTATGAGAACCAATGTCACCAGTTTACAAATAGTATATAGACAGCCTTAGCAGACAGACAGATCAGTTGGTAGGAGCTCTGCCTTCTGTGCTGAAGGGCATGGGTTCGATCCCCACCAAGAAAAAATATTTGTGAGGTGAACACCTATGTTTGTTCTCTGACTGTATTCTATGTATGTATTTACAAAAAAAACAGGTGTTATAAGGGAATGTCAAAAAATATATATTTATGTTTATTTTACAATTAATTGTATTATTAAAAATACGACTAATTATAACAGAATGACCGAAGCGAGCGACGCGTTACGCAAGGGCTGGTGAGCAACTGGTGCATTGCTATTCAGCGTGTCAATGCCGTCAGCGTCTTAGGGACGCTCCCGTTTGGCACTTATTTGGATCATTTGCGATTTCTAAATCGTTTAAAACTGTCTGTAGATAGCTACACCGTTTTTAGTGTGTTTTATAAATATATCTATTAATAATTACATTTTCTTTTCGGAAAGAGGATTTTAAGGAAGATTTAAAGAACATATTTCTTTGTACTAACTTGTCGCTTGACTTTTTGCTCGGCAACTAATTAATGCACAAGAAGGCATAATTTGATTTTGCGACTACGGAACATTTTGTATGCGGCCAGTAGCACATGGTCATGTATTTTGGCGACACTTTTCCGGCCACGTTACCGTTCTAATAGCTAATTCTGTGGTCTGTGGTAACCAACAAACAACCGCTGTTATTTAACAATTAATTGCATCGTCTAACTAAGTACCCATAATAACTCATTAGTCAGAGCAGCGGTTTAGTTACAGATACAACTTTCTGCCGCTAAGCATTTGGTAAGATCAATAGTTGATGATTTTTATTAATACAGCCTAAACTCTGCTTTAAAAAAAAGAAAATATATTAACAAAAGAAAACGTAAGTACCTATCATAATAGCTATACTATGGGTACCAGGTGGTTCCCATAGTACGAGCTCTGCTTAGTTTGGAGCTAGATAGTAATGTATGGAATGTCCAAAATATTTATTTATTATCCTTATATTTCTCTTGTTGGTGACACCCTCAAACATGGTTTTTACCCAACTTGACTGCTTTAAAGCCTAGCGCACATCTAAGCGTTACGGTGGCGATCAGTGAAATGCTGTCAAATATCATAATTACGTTATCCGTTTCACTGATCGCCACCGCAGAACACTTAGAACACAAGGCTTTATAAAATGTATGTTTTTATTCAAATTTCGTTTCCAAAGTGTAGAAATAACAACAACGCAATGTTATCGTGGCGCACTGACCGGCAACAGATTATGATCGCATCACAGCTGAACGAAAAGCCACTAGTAACATTACGAAACACAATCCAACAAAAACTCATAATAATCGGGGAAATAGATCACTGCCGGATGCACATTAACATTATTATGAATGCACATTATGCAAAGTTGTACAATAAACTAAAAATCACCGCATATAGAGGTAACCGCTCACCATCAGGGCCCTTATTCTCGGCTCATCTCGGATCATTTTGCAATTTTATTTTATTGCTTCTTTTCGAAGAGAGAATGTATGATTTCCCTAAGAAATTCATCGACGACCTCATCGTAGAAACCTCGACAGCTAATATATACGGAAAACGTAGAAAAAGTGCGGGGTTGTGCAATGTCAATGTGTATGTAGGGGACATTGAAAATCCCGGTCGGCTCGAGAATTAGGCCCCAGGTCATATTATTATCGTGTCACATAATGACTTTTTGTGATCAGTGACGTGTCACAAGCTTTGTCTGGCTCTATCTCTAGCTCTATCTCTGGTTTTGAGTCTGTGTGAGTGCTCACCGGTGTATGACGTTTCTGTGTGCGTGACGTTTCGACGTAGGATTTATTTAGTCAACACTCACACAGACTCAAAACCAGGGCCAGAGACAGAGCCAGATAGAGCTTCTGGTAGGCAAACAGGTCTTATTCTTATCGTGTCACATAAATACTTTAAAAGTTAAAAAACCAAATTATCGATCAGTTCCAAACGCATTATTTGCCTTCTCGCTCACCACTTGTAACCCTTTGTAAGTAGCCCCCACTCCCCAGCCACAGTTGATATTATGGCCTGTTGCTGAACCGCTTTTGAACAAACCTTGATATTGACACTGACGTGCCTTCTCCTTGGCGGACGCTTCACAACCACGTCCTCTGGCATTTTCGTCATATACAGCATCATTTTATCGATATCGAAACATCGACTATCGATTCATCGACTCACATGACAACTGTCACAGCACTATTCTTTGTCACTTATCACAGGATTTTGCACTTTTATTACTACTTTCTAGGGCTGTTATGAAGAAATTGTGATAATAAGAGAAACGAATAAATTATCGATGGTTTTCGCAATTTTCTCTCAAATGTCAATGACCGAGTGGGATTCAAACCTACGATTTTAATCAGTATTCAAAAACTTCTACTCAATAACACGGTCAATAACATTATTAGAAAAATATGAGTAGGTGGTTAGACAACATTTATTAACTTACAAGCTATATTTTTTTTAATAGCCTCTCAGAACACTAATTTTTTTTTCTATTAATTTTATAAATTTATCAAATTGATAAAATTTTCTAGAACTTTCACTTAACTTTGTGCCCTACAAGGTTGCATTTGCACATTTTCCTTCAGACTACCGAAAGGTAGAAGCGATAGCGGCTTTCCTATTAACATATCTTTATCTTATCGATAACCGATATTATCTTACGTCTACGTAGGTATATTATCTGCAAGAAAAGAGATAAAAAGATCACTTTGTTCTCATTTCATTACATAATTTGCATAGAACACATGAATGAACTGTGTGAAAGATGACATGGATAAGAAAGGAGTGAATGCAGAGATGACGGCTGACAGAGGGGAATGGAGAAGGAAGACATGTTGTGCCGACCACACATAAAGTGGGAAAAAGAAGAAGATGTATTTATCAGCTGGCAGACGTTTTAGAGAAAGGTCAGGTCAAGAGTACCCTAAACTGACGAGCATGTATGAAAAATATTATGAGAGTGAATGAAGCGAAAGAGGTAGGTATGTCAGGATCCAAGTGGAAATCCGTGTTTTTTGTTTTCCCCAAATGGGAATGAGGCGTGATTTTATACATGTATTAAAAGATAGACTTATTATTAAGACTTCCTATAAGGCCAATCGATGACAACGTTGACACAACACAATCTATGTGATAATGATAACAGATGTCAAGATTTTTCCCCTTATTTAGAAAATATACCTACAATGAAAAAGCAATCGTTTACAAAAATATTAAATTTATTAAATCTGGAATGAGGCAGAACCTTTGCAGAATTATTATGTACCTAGGGGTAGAATTACACATCTCACATGAAACCTTTACAGAAAACCCTAAAAATTATTAGCTTCCTAGGGGTTGAATTTCAGTAATCCCTTTCTTAGTACACCCCTACTCCCAAATACAAAATATACCCCAAAATCGGTTGTCTGTGCCTCTTTGTCGCTCGTTCCGCGCTCTCGCTTGCACTTCAAGCCTTAAATGGAAGGCCTCAGAGCGAGGTAACGCCGCATGAGTCATGTTCTTTCGTGCGTGCAGCCGGCTCCATCGAATTATAAGACGTTGTCACGTCAAAAAATTGAAGTATCTACGACCAGCCTTCTTTTTATCGTGTCACGTAAACCAGTGTGCTGAGAGGATTTTAAGTGCTCTTCAAATATGCTCTTTTCGTGCACTTGACACCATATTTTCGTTTTTTTTGGTTCTACGACCAGTCTAAGGTTATGCGTTGTCATAAGCCTATCTAAAGATTCATTTTTATGATTAGTATCTATAATCGAGTAGTGACCTAGCTAACTACTAATCGATAGGTACGAAATGATAATAAACGTGAAAGTAGGCACGTATGGCTTTCTAGTACATCCTTGCAAATTATTGCCTCAAGGGAATATAGATTAAAATAATTATTATAGTGCACAGGTGGATCAGTGTTCGCGATCAGTGTGTCCGAGAGTTCGAGTCCGAGTCCGAGTCCGCGAGTCCGCGAGTCCGCGAGTATTTTCTTATGACGTTATCACGTTCAACTATCGTCAGTAAACCGACTTTACAGACAACCGATTTTTTTGTTTTAGATTTTTTCTGCCCAAAAATTATGTGCACTATGCTATACTATACTATATAGTACTCTCTAACGGTGACGGAAAACAGTAGTAGTAGTAAAAGATTGAAAAATGAGTCAAGTGCAAAGGAGCCTCTAGGAGGCTCACTTAAAATCCTTAGAACACACTTAGTTCGAAAAAAACCAATGACACGATAAGAAGAAGAGGAAATGGTGTGTTGATAAATAAATAGGCTGATAAACATTCTATAAACACCACATGAAGTCACAGGCATCATACTAGGCAACACAATTTATTAAGCCCGGTTTCCACTGCGAGCGGAACGGACCCATTAATGACTCCGTTGAACTCGCAAACGCAAACTGCATACTTGTATTTCCACCAACAAATAGTCGGACGGAAAGAGCCGAGCGTGTAGAAAGAGTAGAAATGAGAAATGAGTCATTAATGGGTCCGTTCCGCTCGCAGTGGAAACCAGGCTTTACAATCGAGATTACAATCAATTAGGGAAATGAGGTGTCAGGTTTTTGCAAATGTAAAATAGTGTCCGCCATTTTAACGTTACATACGAGTATACCTACTTGAATACTTGAGGACAGAATTATAGGCTCACACACAATATAATTAATCAGACGAGATAGCTAAAAATGCAAACGAGTTTGAGATGTCGCATTTCGGGTTGCAAACGAATAATAAATAAGTAGAAAATAAACAAAAAATTTGGAGGGCCCATACTTGAAACTGAAACTCAATTTTTTTTTTTCCTCAAACCCATACGTGTGGGGTATTTATGAATAGGTCTTCAAAAATGATGTTGAGGTTTCTAATATAGTTTTTTTCTAAACTGAATAGTTTGCGCGAGAGACACTTCCAAAGTGGTAAAATATTGGTCCCCCCCCCTCAACTTCTAAAATAAGAGAATGATAAAACTAAAAAAAATATATGATGTACATTACTATGCAAACTTCCAACAAAATTTAGTTTGAACGCGATCTAGTGAGTAGTTTTTTTTTATAAATCGCCATAAATCGTAAACCGCAATTTACCTCTCGACGAACTACAAGAACTTTTATATTCTGTTACTTGATGCTACGGAACCCTTCATGGGCGAGTCCGACTTTTTACATAATTACTAAATTTACTAAAATTTTAGCTATCCCGATTGGGGCTTTCCCGTCCGATTAATTATATGCAAATGCCTCAATTTGCCTGCACCTCAGTGTAATGGAGAGTAGGGTAGACTATCTGTTGCTAAATTAAACACGCGCCCGTGAGTGACGACACCAGCCGAGCCTTTGTAATACATTACTAATTACTAATTTAGTAGTAGTACATTACTAATTTTATAACGATACAATTACATACAATACATTAATGTAACATACGCTGCATTATTATGCTACAGCTCTTTCTAATTACGTAAAATATTTATTTTACTTTGTTTTTTGCTTTTTATTTTGTAGATTTAGACATTATTTATACGTCTGTGAAACTTTTAAATGTCTTCCATGGTAAACCCTAAATGGCTTAATGGTCTCATTAAATGAGACGGCTGCATCTGACAGACGGACAGACCGACAGACAGACAGTACAGCAACAACAGTACAACGGAGTCTTAGTAAGGTTCCGTTTTACCCTTTATGTACGGAACCCTAAAAACGAAAACTACAAATACCTTACGATCATTTTATTCGGGCATCGAACCCGTAGGTACTACAATTTTTTATAACAAACGCTGTTTTTTGTATCGCAAAAAGTATGCTTTGAATAATAATCTTGTTCGGAAGTCATTGATGTCATTATTCAGGAGTAGGTACGAGACAGACTTCCGTTTGATATAAAGCCCAATGCAAATGAGTACAGTATTTAGCCCAGCGAGTAGTTTGAGTACAAAACAAACCTTTGCGGTCGATGATTAGAATGGTGTAGTAGAATGTACGGTACGGAACTGTAGCATTGCATGCTCAGAAATATAAAAAAAATCACTGTGGTACGAGCGAGGAACTCCGGTTTTTTATTTTAAATATTTTTTTTTTCTTCTATAAAAAGTATCTATACTGACTATTGATTCTGATTGGTGCTATTTTCAATATAATGGAATAATGGTAGGCTTGTTTGTTTACTGGATATATTATTATTAGATATCGTTGGATATATTCTGCGTTTCCAAATAAAAATTACTGGGGTCTCATATCCTGATCGCGCTTATTTATTAATAGGTCGGTACGTATTCTTCTTCTTTTTGTCGCTGGTTTTTTCGAACCAAGTGCGGTGAAAGGATTTTAAAAGTCATCAATGTGGCAATTTTTGAGCACTTGACAAACGCTATCGAACTTTTTAGATTCTAAGACACAATCATGCCGGTTTCCTCACGATATTTTCCAAAATCGTTTGAGAGCATATTAAAATAGCATCGATCACGCTGTTTAGTTTTATTGTGGGTGCCAACCTACTTTAGCTACAGATACATGCTTAGGTGTGAACATTGCAGTGGATATCAATATCAGGAACATCCGCGTTGCAACATTCCGCTGTGAGATTGACGCACTCTCCCCTCATCCGCCATTTATACAACGAGACAATAAATACTTACCTACTTATCGTATCGCACATTGCGGAAAAAAAGGAATATGACGTTATAGACCAACATCCATACTTATAAACGCAATTTAAATTTAATCATTGCTTAAAATTATGCCTGTCACTGTTTGTCATTACCCAGTGGTAAGAGATGGCAATAGTTTAAGCACTGTTTATCTTTTGGCATAGTTTTATAAGTAAGGCCACAAATTCAATTCCCAAATTTACACGCCCCACTCACACATACGAGTATCTTCTTCGTCTTCTTAATTAATATCGTATCGTACATTGCGAAAAAAAATAATATGACGTTACAGATCAAATTCCCAAAACACGCCCCTTTCACACATGAATATCTTCTTCTTCTTCTTCTTAATTAATGGCATCTGTCCATTTTTGATCAATTTTGCCAGTGTCATGTGAGCATATAAATAAAATTGATTTTACAATTAAAACAAATTAAAAAGCTATTAGGCTTCCCAAAATGGCAGAAAACGAATCCCCACACAGGAGTAGAAACCTAGCATTGTAGATGGCACTGACTGAACTGGCATAGCACAGATTGGCCAAAACATCCCAAAAAAATATTATAGGACCATAGAGTCAAGAAATTGCCGCGATGAATCTCACAGAATGAGGTGTGAAATGAAACTTTGCTGTGTTTGTTTACTGTCCGACATGACTGTCAGTTTTGTGTCCCAATTTTCAGTACCATCTATCTTCGACTCACTTGCCTTGTGCTTATCTAAGCGTTCTGCAGTGGCGATCAGTGGAACGATGTCAAATGTGACAGCGTTTTAGATGTGCACATTATGGGCTTTAAACCTTTCTTAATATGTGTATTTTTTTTATTTGACCTCATTACAAATGTCTCAAAAAGAATTTGGTGCTGCATAAAACACCAAGTGTGTTTGTTTTACCCTGTAAAAAATAAGCTAATTCCATATTTAATCCTTTATCAATGGAATATTTCGACTCGGAAACGTCTGCGTAATATTTTTAATCAAAAATTTTAATATTGTCATAAGATTACCTAAGTTTATCTACGTGACGTTCTATCCTCAAGAAGGTAATAGCTGATAGTATCATTCATAAAATGATATAGGGATTACAAGATTAAATAAACACTGCACAGTTAGTTATAAATAGTATCGATAAGTGATTGATAATCGATAACATCGTTGATAAATGCACAATTTATGTGATGTTTGACATATATTTTCTCTTTCATCTTAGGCAATGACGAGCCAATTTACCATGAAAACGGCACAAAGGCCCGTTTCAAAAATAATGATTAAGTCTGAGTCGAGCCTCAAGCAAAGATTTTTTACATTTTCCAATGGAGAACTGTCAAAAAAACTAAGCTTGAATTGAGGTTCACTCAGACTCAAGCATTGTTTCTGCATACGGCCCTAAGTTTCGCATCGTTGCGTTGGTTTGAGTTATATTACAGTATTTATTTTATAAGAAATAGGAGAATAATAATAAGAAAGCACGGTAAAAAAGTAAAACTATGAATAATTTTATGCGGTAGCTTTTTTTTTATTAGGTTCTTCTTATCACCGCACAGCCCGTATATATCATTCTACTACACGAAATGAAAGTAGCGTTAAAACCACAACATTGTCGCCGAATACCAACATAGATAAAAGTGAAAATTAATTATTCCGCAATAGACAAGCTAAAACATAATTCTTTACAGTGTTATAATCGTTATAGTTAACTGTGAAAACAATTGAACCATGGAAAGCATAGAAAGCGTGCGCTAGAAGAACCACAGATTATACCAACCGATGTACTTAGCCACTTAGTGCTATGGAAAAAGATTGTTCGAATTGAAAATGTCACTAAGATAATTAGACAAATTGCATAGCAATGACCGAAAATTCTAGTAGGTAACTATGATGGCCGACTTGTCTATTGACTGACTTAACTAAGAACTATTTTATAATCTGTAGTAATATCCTCACTTGACACTGGCAAAACTGTTCTAATGGACAGATGCCATCTAATTAAGAAGAAGAAGAAGTAAAATCAACCCAGAGAATTGAAAATAATTTAAAGACAGCTTAAAATTAGGTTATCGTATTATTAATTTATTACTACTATTTACCTATTGGTAAGAGTTGGAAATAGTTTTTTTTTTATTTTCGTATATTTTTGATACGCCATAGAATGCAACAATTCTTGTAATTTTTCGTCACTTATTGCTTGTTGTTATATTTTTTGTGTCTATCATGTTTTGTGACGTAAAATAAATATTTTCTATTTCTATTTAATTTTGTTATGCAAAAGTAACTTACAACGCAAGGCTAGATTGTTAATTTACTAAACATTCTTACGAAAAAGTTATGACTTAACTAATGTATTATAAATTCAATTTGTTGTTGTCTTTTAAAAAATTAGACAACTGTTGAAATATAAACCGTGATAAAATCAAGTTGTGTAAAAAGACATAATAATCTTTAGAGTTTTTTGAACAAAGGCTTTACCAGACGCTTACATACAACCATGAGGTAACCAGTAGCTATAGGTTTAGGTAAGCATCATTAAACAACAAACAAGGCATCGCAATGGCTACGAATTATACTCATTTTTGCCACTGGCCGGCGAGTTTCTAAACCAAATTTCGAAACGTTTAGTCTCTTTTGTTCTATTTTCAAATATTCGATATTTTTGCTTTTGAGTTTTTAGCGATGCGATAAATGATCGTAAAGAATTATAAATGCATGACTTATTGAATTGCATTGCAACATGCATTATTGAAAATTATTTATGTCAGGGAAAATGTGCAATGCAAATAAATAATTATAAACTGAAATCCGAAAAAGCAAATACAGTTTTTCGAAATAGGAACTAGTCAAATCCGCAACAGGAAGTAACCGATAGTTCTTCAGCAATTTGTGGCGTTGCGATCATCACATTTTTGTAGAACGGAAGGAAGTCTAAGATACTTACTACATTTGTTATTTAAATTTAAGGCATAAGACAAAGATAATTTCGGGGAAATAATAGTAGTTTCAGTAACATACACCGGACTGTATTATATCTCAACATTTTTACCTGTTAAATTAACTTAAAACAACAATATTCGTGTCGAACAAAATAAATCAAGTCAATCATAAGATTTAGGAGGAATGTGCTCCAAATAATCGTTTTGGTCTATAAAACACAACTGGCAAATATTTAACAAGTATTTTAACAACTGCCTATATCCTGCACGCACTAGCGATTGGCATTGGAAAACGCAAGGTTTCATTGTGTAACACGAAATTACTTTTTTCATGTTGGCAGCACTGATTCAATGGCGTTATGGTCATTATTCCGATTTCGAAATGTTCGCTTTTGTTTTTTTATGGAATTATGGGTCAGCGATTCGTTTCATAGAGTTTAAAATTTATATTTTGAACATAGAACACCCATAAGAACGCATGTTCACATAATGCATAGATACTTTACTTATTCTATCTAGGTGGGTGGGTAGACGTAACTTTTCAAAAGCAAGAAAAGAGAAATCAATGAAATGTATCAACGAATAGTTTCTTAATCGTTAAAGTTGTAATGATGATATTTAATGTCGAGTGCTCTGTAAAGGAAACTGAATATAACCTAGTCAAATGGGTTATAAAAGCTCTCTTAACCACTTCACTGTGTAACATAAACTTGAAAGTCGTCCTACGTATAATATCTTGCTGCACGTAGGTAGAAAACATGCAAATACGATTAAATATTGAAAGACGTAGTTAAGTTTGTTCCATCAATAAATAACAAGAGATTTAACACCTTTACGTGTCAGAGACTCAATGCATTGCCACATCGAAAGCGTCTTTGGTAAATGTCTCTGTGAGATAAGTAATGTGACTATAGGTAGCCGCTTATCATCAGGTGGCCCATCGGCTTATTTTGTTATTTTGTCTCATAAAAAAATTAAAAGAAGAGGAGGAAAAGTAAAATAAACGGCTTATTAGAAAAGTTGCATTATCTGTGACAAAAACAGTATGGGAAACCTTACAAAACGAACACAATCCAACGATACCACCAAACTAATTAATCACCAAACTAATTCCTGACCACAATAATACCTGATAGGCACGGTAAGTCACGAAGGTAGATTAAATTAAATTATGTTTTTTTTTAAAGATATGATAGGAAACTTCAGTTTGAAGTGCATCTTGGCTTATTAAAAAAATACATTGATGAAAAAATTATACTTAAATTTTACTTAATTTGCCAAGTAAAAGTTGACGAAATTTCTAAAGGTATTAGCTGTATCAACTCGGACCTCAACCGTATCTACTCTTGGGCTAATGCTTTTGGTCTTTTAGTTAACCCTGCCAAGTCACAGGCTGTGATTTTTGGTAGCCCTTATATGCTTAATCGGTTAGATCAGGCTTCTCTTCCCTCGGTATTGTACGCTGGCACACCTATAAGCTACTCGACTAATGCAAAAAATCTAGGTGTTATCTTTGACAACCAGTTATCTTGGGTGAGCCACGTTAACGCGGTTAGCCAGAGGGTTTATTTTTCATTTCAGTCCCTTAAGCGTCTCCAAAAATTTTTACCCTTCGAAACTAGAATAACTCTTGCTCAAACTCTCTTGCTGCCCCATCTCGACTATGCTGATGTCTGTTTCCTGGATGCCACGGAAGAACTGTTAAATAAACTGGAACGTCTTCAAAATTTGTGCATTCGGTTCATATTCGGATTGCGCAAGTATGACCACGTTTCAGATTTCAGATCTCAGTTAAAATGGTTACCGATTCGCCGTAGACGTGATCTTCATGTTCTTTCTTTTCTTTTCAACATACTATACAGTCCTGTCTCTCCTTCCTACCTCCGTGAGCGCTTTGTCTTTCTTATTCCTCGTGGTGAGCCCTGTAGAACAGCTGTGTCCCTTCTCCTTAAAACTCCCTCCTGCTCCTCTGCCTGCTATCGTGACTCTTTCACTGTCCACGCCGTCAAGCTGTGGAACTCTCTTCCCCACACCATTCGTGCCAGTCCATCACTGGGCATATTCAAGCGTAAAGTTAAAGAGCATTATCTCTCCTTGTAATATATTTATGGTATAGGTATATATATATATATATATTTATCTGGTATATTTATTTAATAATTTGATATATTTATTTATTTGTGTTTAGTATAATATGTAGGATTTCGATTATAGTATTTAGTGTAGTCTGGTTAGTATGTATGTAAGTTTAATATGTCTGTATGTAACTAGTATATTATTTATTTAGAACTATGTGATATTCTCTATATATATTTCTGTATAAGTATCTTAGTTTAAGGTTTTTGTCTCTTTTCCCAATGCCTGTATGTTTGTACACCCACCCACCACTATAATCAACTCTCTCTATCCTCCAAGGTTTGCTGGTAGAAAACTCTATTTAGGGTTAAGCTCGCCTCTGTACATGTCCGCTTTATAATGTTTATCTATCATCTGTATGTGTGTACAATAAAGAATAAAGAATAAAGAATAAAGAATACTTTAAAAAGAATATAAAAAAATCTCTTCTCTAATAATTGTAACTTTAAACTAATATAGCACCTCTGTGCTAGTGATCTAGAACTTTATGATTATTATTATCATCATCAGCCTAAAGAAGTCTCTGCCCTATACATTTCAAGGAAGATTTTGAGCCCTTTCCATCTACCGACTTCTTGTCATCCATTGTCAAGTCCATCCATCAGAATGAATTTCATTAAATGGGCAGATGCCATTCATTAAGAGGGAATCACACAGGCGACTCTCCATACAAACGTAGTCCCCTATTTCCTCCCTGGATAATGCCTCTAGAGTAACCATTTTGTCTCATAAAATCGAGATCTGCTATATACGTGCTCGTATGTTTTCCTTTTTTTCAGAAACTTATTGGTAAAGAAAATATCATCCCCAATTCATATTTCATATAAATCATAAGAGGGTCATATTTTCTTTATCAATAAGTTTCTGAAAAAAAGGAAAACATACGAGCACGTATATAGCAGATCTGGATTTTATGAGACAAAATGGTTACTCTAGAGGCAATATCCAGGGAGGAAATAGGGGACTACGTTTGTATGGAGAGTCGCCTGTGTGATTCCCTCTTAAGAAGAAGAAATCAAAATACAAATTCGAAGGTTAGTTTCATAGTTTACAGTATTGGTAATAGAGCCGTGACGGAGACCTTAACCACATTTTACGTATAATGATGTAGTTTGACCATTATGGCGCTGTGGTTCCTAGGATCAAGTTTCAGTAAACCTTCAAGGTTACCGGTATCCCACGCGTCAAGTACCAATATAAATTAACTTGTCTTTATACAGGGTGTAACGAAAACTTCTTTAAGGGAATACAACAACAAGGAATACACAAGTAATTGTTTAAATATAAACACGGGCATGGTGCCGAATGTGTAAATCTGCTTCGACTACCCTCACATTATAAAGATTGCTTTCAGAGAATATTGAGAGGATATGATTTTAGGTATAATCCTCCCAATCCCTCGCAAATCTCTTGAGCATATTTTGTGCATTGCATGCATGCACCAAACCATGTATTTACCTGAATTTTAAAAGAATTAGACGCAATTGGGACATATTTATCTTTATTAGTTACTGAATGCGGCGCCCGCCGTAGACTTAGTTCACCTAGGTGTATTATAATTTGTGAACTCTAATTCAAATGATACAATCATAAAAATGTATGTAAACACAATAGATATTAGTAATCCAATCTACTAATAATAATGTTGGTCTGATAATATACCAAGATTATTAAAGTAGTAGTACACTTGGTAACTAATCAGATGGGCCTTATGCTTGTTCCATCCGCTATTTGTATAAAAAAACTTTAATAAATTAATCCCAGGTACCAAGTCACCCTGTATACGTTCCATCCAAACACGAACAAGTTGAAACAAGTATTACACACGTTTTTGTAGTTCGTGGTTACCGTTACATGCCGGTACAGTCAAGTTGAACGATAACCTGAACCGCCTTCTAACTGGTATTTGAACTTGCAATGGTAGACCTAATTGGACGGTGGATGGTCACAAATTAACTAATGAAGACTGTCAACTAGTACTTATTGCGTAGCGGTGGTTTGCAATCCACGGCTAGACAAAAATAATTATGCCGCTAAATATATATTATGGTATATGGCTCATCATCATCATCAGTCTGAAGAAAAATACTACTGGACATGAAGTAGGCCTTTCCATCTATAATAGATGCAAAGACCTGTCAGGCACCAGCCTAGGACATTAGATGGAACACTTGCCCAGCACTTAAACCATCCTGATAGCTTAGTCGGCCTAATCTGTTGATTAGGCCAACTAAGCTATCAGGATGGTTCACATCATTCAACATCGTGAATGCTCCTGCTTCATGGATGTTTTCCTTCACCGTTTGAGAGCACTAGCATTGTGAACATAAGATTTCTAAACAGAATAATCCATAGATACGCGACTGGATTTGAACCCGCGACCGTAAGATCGGAAGGCTACCAGTGCTACCAGTGCGAAAAATGTGTAAAAGGATTTGGTAATTGTCAAACTAAAGAAACTACATGACAATTCTCACGTATGTTTTTAGTGACCCATATTATGTCCAGGAAGAACGATTTTGAACCTCCTAATACTACTTTTGTTTATTATACATATATGGGTCACTAAAACATACGTGAAAATTGACATGTAGTTCCTTCAGTTTGACAATCACAAAATTCAAAATTCGGATTTTTGTTGTTTTCTAATCATTTTAGCTTATAAACTTGAAGTCAAAAGTTTGGAAGAAAGATGGTGAAAGGTTGTGATTATAATGATAATAAATAACAATAATTAATTATAAAAATACTAAGTAAAAGTTGGTAAATAGGTAGTAACTTTCTTCGATAACATTGTACAAAAACGCATTGTACAAATGAAGAAGCAATCTAGAAGTCAGACGTCGGAAATAATTACAGAAGACTGACAGTAACACTTAAATTGACACCAGCATTCAGTATTGAAGATTCAATCAGAAAATGAAACATAGAAAATCCATTATAACGTGTGAACGAAGATGTGCAACGCAACGGTCGCGTGACAGATAACGTACATTTGTCACAATAGCAGTGATCTGTGACTTATGAATATATCGTGTGGTATCGTTACTAAAAACCGTTAATTATTAATCTGTTATTGGCATCGATAAATTAACAGCTGGAATCATTAATTTAGAATTAAAGCTAGCAATGCAACGCGACTTTTTGCACCTTTTTTTATTCGATTTTTAGAGATTATTGTGAATATAATCGCTTATTCTGATTGAAACGTATATTATTTTTTACACTCAGTTAAATATTTATCGCCGTAAACGACTACAAACTTAATACAAACGATCAACTTTCTTAATTGTAAAAAAAATGATGTAACTATACCAGCAAAACGATTGTAAAAAATATACAAGTAACTTTTACATAAAAGTATTTCGATGAACTTACATTATAAGTTGGTTGGTCTCATAGCACTGTTATTGTAGAGAGATCAATGAAACTGTAAAATCCGTAATCGAATTGAGGCTTTCTATTGTGGTATTATTTCTAATATTGCATTTTCTCGTTAAAGTTAACATTACGAGGTGCGAAAGTTTTTATTTGATTAAAGATTATGTGAAAACTTAAGTAGTTACTGTGACAAACAGCATAATAAACATTCTATTCCAATTTTCTAATTACAAACCAGATTTATTTCCCCTAATTCTAAATCAATATTTTTCAACGATACAATTTAATCGTTTCACGTATTATCACATCACTTTTTTTATATTATTGATCGTTCCACTGCTTCCGAATTCAAACTGCACAAACTTTTGAATTTTTAGTTTTTTTTTGTAACTGGCCACTAATTTCACTGAATGGAAGATTGCACCAAGCTTTTTTTTATGTTTTTTTTTCGACAATGACACGCGCGTCAACAACTAAGGCCGCGTTGAGACTGCCGATATGCCGCGTGGGGGTGAACTCGTGTATGGAAGCCTTAAATGGCAATGTATGACGCAGTTTTTTTTAATCCTCGTCTCGCCATTTACAGGCCTATAAGTATGAGAACTATTCTTGACATTGTCGATGGTGTTATCGAAAGTGTTCTTTGTTTAAAAGTTGGTTGTGATCACGTAGAGATTGCTGTTTGGTTTTATTCTGTTTTAATGCATGACTTAATTTGTTATCAATGTACTTGTTATGAGGTCATTTTGATAGTGGGTGTGAAGTAATTAGCAATAAAACTGTTGAATAGTTTGTTGTTTGTTCTAAATTAGGCATATTTTTTTTCTTTCGTCTAAATAGTGACCAATTGAATCTTAAATGTATTATACTTCATTTCACACCGCTTTAGGGTGACAAAGAAAGAACCAACATGAAACTGAAACAATACGTATACTTACTAAGAATTACTGTAAATATTTAATACTCACCTTGACAGTAGACAAGGCTTTGAGGCGTAATAACGGACTTATTATTGATCCCTTACGTAAGAACATAAGAGTAACTTACCTAAGTACTTAGGTACCTACTTATAAAATAAATACTTATTGAAAAGTAAGACAGCTCTTATAGCTCAGTTGGTAGTAGCTCTGTCTTCTGCGCTGGAGGGCGTGGGTTCGATCCCCACCGAGAACAAATATTTGTGTGGTGAACATAAATGTTTGTTATAGTACCTATGCAATTAGAACAAAAAGGTGTAGGTATAAGTAATTTTATAATCACATATCTGGTTCCCATCGTACAAGCTCTGCCTAGTTTGGGGCTAGAAAATATTGTGTGGAATGTCCACAATACTTATAGAGAGCGCTGGTGGCCTAGTGGTAGCAGCCCCGCCTTCCGATCCTAAGGTAGTGGGTTCAAATCCGGTCGGCCGGTCAAGTGCACGAAAGGAGCCTCTTTGAGGCGCACTTAAATCCTTTTATAACACATTTGCTCATAAAGGGTCTCCTACTTCACCGATTTCAATATCGTTATGTATGTTTTTACGTACTTGTGCGTTATCGTAATGTAAAACGCACGGTTATCAATCCACGAACGGTACCTTTTTAAATCTTAGCAAAGAGTTTTTATGTCAGAAAACTGACATAAAAACTCTTTGCTAAGATTTTTTTGTGGTAAACATTTTATGAATAAAATTAACTCTGGGAGATAAAATATAGAAAATACACATTTATTCTTTAATTTAATTAATTTTAACAATAAATTAATACCATTTATTTGTAACAAAAACAAAAAAATATTAATTTACTCTATTAGTAATACTGTCTGTTTTTGTGCCTTTGCCTTAAAAAAAAAAAATTAGCTAATTTGTGAAAAAGTAAAAAGTTATTCCGCGCGCTTTTTCTTTTCGCTGTATTATTTTTGTTTGAAAATGTCGTCAAGTAATGATGAATTTATTAATTCGAACCGCCAAAATTTTCAGAGGCAGTGAAAAAGGCTACTTTAAGCCTCTTGCCTGAAAAATCGAACGATAGATACTTACAAGCGTATCAAAACTTCATCTTATGGAAAACAAGCAAAGATGCCAATTCATTTTCACAGAAAGTGTGTTTTTAGCCTATTTCATAGAACTTTCTTAAAAATATAAGTCAAGCTCATTGTGGTGGCAACGTAATAATCAACTTTACAAATTGTTCAAATTTTTCCAACTGTTTTAACAAGTAAGTAATTACTACAAGTAAGTTCGTCCGAAAGTCCGAGTATTATTTGTTTCCTCGCAAATGTGTTATAAAACGTCGTATGACATACGTGCGCTTTGATAATTACAGCCTCTGCTTTCTTGTAGCCCTCGCCTACGGCTCGGGCTTGCAATAACGCCTCGGCTGTAATTTTCAACTTACCGCACTTATATCATAATGTACTATTACCACACTTGGTTCGAAAGAATCAGTGACACGAATTAGTGACAAGAATAAGAAGAAAAATACTTATTTATATATAACTAGTGGCCGCCCGCGGCTTCGCTCGCCCGTTCCCGTAACGCCCCGTTCCCGTTGCTTTTTCGGGATAATAAATTATAGTTTAAAAAACTAAAAAAAAAACACTTTTATAACTAATTGAACTAAAAAGTTAAAAATAAAACTGTAATAATCAATTGAAAATGTATATTATTGTAAAAAAGCGTGGGGTGCTTTTTATAATAACTTCAGATATAATAAACTATTGATAAAATATTTACAACAATCAAAATCAAGCCCCCCACGCTTTTTGTACAATAATATAAATTTTCAATTGATTATTACAGTTTTATTTTTAACCGACTTCCAATCAAAAAGGAGGAGGTTCTCAATTCGGTTGTATTTTTTTTTTTTTTGTTACCGCATAACTTCGTCATTTGTGAGCCGATTTGAAAAATTATTTTTTTATCTGAAAGGTACTGCTTCCAGATTGGTCCCATTTTAATTTTTTTAAAATCGGTGTTGCCATTTTTTTTTAAATAATTTTTTTAATGTTTGTAACTGCATGCCTCCGTCATTTATGAACCGATTTGGAAAATTATTTTTTTATTTGGAAGGTTATTCTTACGTCCAGATTGTCCCAAACAAATTTGATTAAAATCGGTTTAGCCGTTTGACAATGAAGTCGGTTTCTCAAGTTTCTTAAACTTATAATTATTAACTTTTTAGTTCAATTAGTTATAAAAGCGTTTTTGACGTGATAACGTCTTATAAATCGATGGAGCCGGCTGCACGCACGAAAAAACATGACTCATGCGTCGTTACGTCGTTTCGTCGTTCCATTTACCTGAGCCCGAGCCCGGGTCGGGTAATGGGTAAGGGTAAATGAGGGTAAGGGTAAATGAGGGTAAGGGTAAATGAGGGTAAGGGTAAGGGTTCAGTCTGGGTCCGGGTCCGGGTCCGGATTTTCATTCAGTTTCATTCAGTTCCATTGAGTTTCATTCAGTTTCATTCAGTTTCATTCAGTTTCATTCAGTTTCATTCAGTTTCATTCAATTTCATTCAGTTTCATTCAGTTTCATTCAGTTTCATTCAGTTTCATTCAGTTTCATTCAGTTTCATTCAGTTTCATTCAGTTTCATTCAGTTTCATTCAGTTTCATTCAGTTTCATTCAGTTTCATTCAGTTTCATTCAGTTTCATTCAGTATCATTCAGTTTCATTCACATTCAATTCAATTCAGTAAAACTAAAATTTTCTTTTGAAAAATGCAACCATTCCATCAGTATTTTCTTATGACGTTATCACTGTAGTGTCGATGTCTACCCGCAGATGCATAGCATGTGGGTAGACGCATTATATGAATAAACCAGTCAGATTCCTAACTCGGCGTTTCATTAGATGTTCCACTGGCGACGATTCGAATTCACGCGTAATTTCGTGATTTAAAGTGCGTGATAGTGCAAATAAAATGCCGATTGGCAAGTTGGAACCTTTTGACTTGAATTCCAAGCAATGGCCAGCCTATATCCGCCGTGTAAAACAATATATTGTGTTGAACGAAATCAAGGAGGGGTTACTCGTGTCGTTGTTGATTACGGTGGTCGGTGAAGCTACGTATTCTCTCATGTGTGATCTGTGTTCCCCGGACCATCCAGAAACAAAAAAGTTTGATGAGTTGGTGAAGTTAGTGACCGATCATTTAGAGCCACAACGATCAGAAATCGCCGAGCGTCACATGTTTCGCTTGCGTAGACAAAATGGCACCGAGTCCCTCACAGAATATTTACAAAATCTTAAGCACCTCGCGACTACGTGCAATTTTGGTACATCCTTAGAGGAGAATCTCCGTGACCAGTTCGTGTCGGGCTTAGCAAACGAGACGATGCGGTCTCGTATATTTGCGGAGAAGAACATAAAATATAAGGAAGCTGTGGAACTGGCTCTGGCGCTGGAGGCCGCCGAGCGCCACGCGGAGGTGAGCGGCGCCACAGTGGCCGCGGCCTCTAGCGTGGTGGCTACGGGCAGCAGCGGCGCGGTGGGTGAAGGCCTGCATCAGGCGAACGTGAGGCGGTGGAGCAGCGGCGGCGGGCGTGGGGCAGCCGCACGGACGGGGCAAGGCGGCAGCGGCAGCGGCAGCGGCGCTGCGGCCGGCCAGCCCCGCAGCGCCGCTGAGCCGGCCGCGCGCTGCTGGCGGTGCGGTAAGGCGCATCGGCCGGACAAGTGCCGGTTCGCGCAGTATAACTGCGATGAGTGTGGTGTGCGTGGCCACTTAAAGGTGATGTGTAAAAGAGGGCGTCCAGGTGCCCGGCAAAATTATGTGAGTGACGACGACGAAGGCGAGGACTTCTTCAACATCAAGGTGGACGGTACAGGTGATCAACCTTACATTATTATGGCACTGGTAGATCGTCAACCCCTCGAGTTTGAAGTAGACACCGGTAGTAGAATCTCAACTATTAGCGAGGACTTTTATAGACGGCATTTTGCGAAAAAGGTCATTAAACCTGATCATTTAAGGTTACGTAGTTACGTCGGGTCAAAAATGGAATCGCTAGGGTTCATTGCTGTCGATTTAGTTCTTGGAAATGTGTCAGCGTCGGGTTGCAAGCTACACGTGATTAAAAACGGGGGTCGTCCTCTATTGGGAAGGGAGTGGGTGCGCGCTTTAGGAATTCATAACATAACGATTGATTTGAATGAGATAAGCGATGAAACCTGCGATCCGTGTGTGACCCGACTCATAGCGGAATTTCCGGAAGTGTTTACGGAAAAATTAGGAACATGTAAAAAAACGGTTCAATTGTATTTGAGTGATGATAAGCCGGTGTACGTGCGCGCGCGGCCCGTGCCGCTCACGCTGCGGGCGCGCGTCGAGCTCGAGCTCGAGCGCCTGGAGCGCGAAGGTACCATCTACCGCGTCGAGTCCTCAGACTACGGTACGCCAATTGTGCCAGTTATAAAGGAATGCGGTGATATTCGAATTTGCGGTGATTACAAGATAACGATCAATCCAAAACTCAAACGCGATCCCTATCCTCTTCCTCGAATCGAAGAATTGTTTGCGACATTAAGTGGGGGGGAGGAGTACTCGAAAATCGATTTGAAACATAGTTATCAACAATTAATGTTAACCGATGATTCACAACCGTATACCGCTATAACTACGCACGTAGGTACTTTTGTCTATCGCCGCACACCTTTCGGCTTATCTTGCATTCCAGAGAAGTTTCAAAAGATCATGGAGGAAACTATTCGTGGGATACCTCATACCGTAGTGTTCCTCGATGATATTTGTGTGACAGGCCCCACGAGACAAGAACATTTAAATAATTTACGGGCTGTTTTAGGAAGACTAAGTAAAATGGGTTTTACTGTAAAACGTGAGAAATGTAGTTTTTTACAAACAAGTGTAAAGTATATTGGGTTTATTATAGATAAAACCGGCCTCCGCCCCAATCCGAAAAAACTGGAGGCGATTCGTGATGCCCCGCAGCCGAATGATGTAACTCAGTTGAAAAGTTTCTTAGGCATGCTAAACTATTATGGGAAATTTATACCTAACTTAAGCATAATATTACATCCGTTGCATGCACTTCTTAAAAAGGGGACCACTTGGGACTGGAGCCCCCAGTGTGATCAGTCGTTCTTGGCGGCAAAACGAGCGCTTTCCAGTGATAAAGTACTCGCGCACTACGAGGAGGGGCGGCCGCTCGTGCTGGCGGTGGACAGCAGCGCGTACGGACTGGGCGCAGTGCTGGCACATGTTTACCCGGACGGCAGCGAACGGCCCGTCAGTTGCGTGTCTAGGACACTTAATTCCGCAGAAAAAAATTATAGTCAATTAGATAAAGAAGCATTAGCTATTTTCTTTGGTGTGACTAAACACCATCAGTACCTTTACGGTAGACGTTTTACTTTGCGAACAGATCACCAACCGCTAAGCTATATTTTTGGAGAAAAGGGTGGCATTCCACAAACGGCGGCAAGTCGCCTTCAAAGGTGGGCTGCCCGCTTGGCTGCATATGACTTTTCTACAAAATTTGTTAGATCGAGTGATAACGGCCCAGCTGACGCATTGTCTAGACTGCCCCTGCCGTGCGAGCGTCGGCTCCTCCCAGAACCGGTTTGCTATGTTGACTTGGTACGCGATGCGATGCCAGTCAGTTCTAAAGAAATTGGAGTGGAGACCGATAAAGATAGGGTGCTAAGCAAAATTAAAGGCTATGTCATGTTCGGTTGGCCGTCTGTGTCAGGTTGTGACGAAGAGAAACCGTATTTCGCCCGTAAAGATGAGATTTTACTTGAGTTAGGCTGTTTGATCTACAAATATCGACTTATCATACCTAAACCACTACAAAACAGGGTTTTATCGAAATACACGAGGGGCACTTAGGGGTTAATAAAATGAAAAATTTGTCACGTAGTTATGTCTACTGGCCCACTCTGGACCAGGATATTGAGAAGCTAGGTCGTGAGTGTGAACCGTGCCGCACCGTGCGGGACGCACCGCCCCGCGCGATGCTTCACCCGTGGGAATTTCCCTTAAAACCCTGGCATCGCATCCACGCCGATTTTGCAGAATGTGGCGGTAAGAAATATATGATTTTAGTTGATGCTTTTTCAAAATGGATTGAGGCTATTGCGATGAATCGGACGAATGCGGAATCTACGATTGCAGTGTTAAGATCCATATTTTCAAGGTTTGGGTTGCCGTCACAACTCGTCACTGATAACGGTCCACCGTTCCTGTCAATAGAGTTTAAGGAATATTGTAGTCAAAATGGTATCAAACATGTGACGTCGGCACCGTACAGGCCACAGGGAAATGGGGCAGCGGAGAATGCGGTAAAAACTGTAAAAAAAGTTATCAAACGGGCTATGTATGAGGGCGAAAACGTGTCTAAAGCTTTGTGTAAATTTTTATTTCAATATCGTAACGTCGAGCATGCGACAACGAACGTCCCGCCGGCCGTGGCGCTTCTAGGCCGCCGGCTGCGCGGGCGCCTCGACGCGCTGCGGCCGGACGTGGCGGCCGTCGTGCGCACCGCTCAGGATCGCCAGGTTGCCAATAAGGGAGGCCAACATCGAGACATTAGCCTCGGTGATCCGGTGATCGTCCGCGGTTACTCTAACAAGGGACAGAAATGGGTCGAGGGTAGGGTTGCCGATCAAACGGGGCCGGTCTCTTACAGAATCAATGTGGGTGATGGGGTGCAGTGGCGTAGGCATCAAGATCAAGTTATTTCTTTAAACCCAAGGAAAAGTAGATTTTCACTTTCACGCGCTAATTTGAGCTCTAGCCCGCAGAGGCCGGACAGCGATGCCGACGACACATTTGAGGATGCTACGGGGGAGGGGTCGGAAGTAGTGCATAGTCCTAAGGGTCAGCCGGCTAGTGTCGCGTGCGCACCGGCTGCGCCGCCGTCGCCGGTGCCAGTGACGCGCGCCGAGCACTCGCCGACGCCTCCGCCGGCGCCGCCGCAACAGGCCTCGGCTCGTGCTGTGCGAGCTTACAAACGAGCCCAACCATGATGATGTATTCCACTTTATATTATAGTTTAGAAATAGGTAGTTATGTTTTATTATAAGGGTGATGGATTTTAGTATATAATTATAGGTGCATATGTATAGTGACTTCCTACTCCTCTGTTTGAAAGGGGAAAATTGTAGTGTCGATGTCTACCCGCAGATGCATAGCATGTGGGTAGACGCATTATATGAATAAACCAGTCAGATTCCTAACTCGGCGTTTCATTAGATGTTCCAATCACGTTCAACTATCGTCAGTAAACCGACTTTACAGACAACCGATTTTTTTTTTAGTTTTTTAAACTATAATTTGTTTTTTACTTTTTAGTTTTTTTTATTTTTTTTTCATTTTTTTTTTATATTATTGCATTGTCATCGACCTTTGACAGGTGTGCAAAGCTTGAATCAAATCTGATCGTTCAAAGTAGGACAAAATCGAGCTCAAAGAGGTCGGTTTCATACATACATACATACATACATACATACAGGTGAAGCTAATAAAAGCGTTATAAAAAGTATCCTATGTCCTTCTCCCGGTTGTAAGCTACCTTCCCACTTATTTTCTGCCAACTCGGTTCAGCCGTTCTTGAGTTATAAATAGTGTAACTAACACGACTTTCTTTTATAATTATAGATATATATATATCAATTATAAATACTAGTACTATACAGTTTTACTAGACCTACCTATAAAATAATGTGCAATAAATGTTTGTTGCACATGAGTTATTAAATTGGTTTATTTCGACCTCGATATCTATCCACAACCTATCCACTTTCTCTTACTGTGTTGCATCCAACAGTGGCTCAACAAAGCAGACGTGTTGCGCCGGAAAATTGGCTTATGACACGACAGTGATCCCCAGGCATGGTCGACATCCTACTCATCATCATTATCCACAGCCCGACTTCACCCACTGCTGGTTACTTTGAGGCGTAGCGTGTGCTGTTTTTGTAAATTTTTGCTTTTGTTTTATTGCCAAGTCTCACTAAGTTGGAGTGGCACCAGTCTGGAACTTCACTGCTTTTATTATTTTTGATTTGTAAATGGATGCATTTTTCAATTCCTTTGCAAAATAATGTAAATGAAGGCAACGCAAATAAGCGTGTTAGGTATCTCCTAATGGCATTGTTTCAAATATAATAATGCCGAAACGGCTTCCAAGATTATGTTTACCTTCTAATAGGATTAAACTACGAAAATTTGCAACTTGTAGGTCATCATCATCGGCATGAAGAAGTCCGCCTCTGGGTATTAACCTTAGAGTGCGGAGGAGCCACCAGCATTCCCTTTAAATTCTTAACGATTAAGGCTTTTTTTCATTCCACTTCCCGCGATCTTTACAATGTCTTCGGTCTATAGTCTGGGGCATCCTACGCTACTTACGCGATTAGTAGATTTTTTAGAAACTCAGAGAGCTTAAGGTTTTGTCTAATTTTACTAGCATTGCTAATTTTGATTAGATAAGGTCGCGGGAAGTAGGTGCATAGTAATATTGGCTCAAGATCGTTAGTATTTGAAATCTAATGGGGACGGTTATATCCAGTGGTGGACTTTTTTAGGCTGCTGATAATTACTACGAAAAATATACAAAATAAAGCGTTTTTAAATTTTTTCAGGACACTGAATGTTGCACACAGCGCCATCTGTTGAAATAGTTAGTTACTCCTTGAACTCTATGATGTAATTACTTTTTGCGCTACTAGATGGCGTTGCAAGGAATAATGTGCGGTGTGAAACAAAATTAAAAGGAAAACGACACGGTAGTGCAATGTTTGTTGTGCTTGTTTAATGAATCTATTAATAAACTATTTACGATAAACCATACTTTTCCTCATCCTTGTTGGTATCATGTACCTACTGCATTTTTACCGTTTTTACACAATTAGTAAGAAAGTAAGAGAGCATTTCAATGTCTCAAATCAAACACAGATGTCGCTACCAGTTTGAAAACACGGCTGCACTTGAACTTGAAATCGAAACCAACTGTTGATCTTTTAAAACAACAAGCTCTTGTTTTGCTAGCTTGTACCCGACTTTGATTTAAAAAGAAGGGTAAGAACTTAATGATAGATAGATAGATAAATCATTTATTTGCCAAGACAGTAAACACACACAAAAGAAATAACAGGGAAAATAGTTCAAAAGCATAATTAAAACTAAAAATACAACTAAGTAGGTACAATATAAAGTAAAAAAATAAATGAAATGGTGTGCGTGTTACAGCTAGGCAAAATGGGAATAGCTCAGCGCATAAGCTTTGCTCGAGAGCAAAACGCTGATTTTCAGCTATTACCATATGAGCAGACAAGTTGAGCAGATACCAAACAGCGGAAACGACAGAATAATAGTGTTTGTGAGTTACTGAAAGGGTGTGTGAATGTGTGTCGTGGGTGGGCCTCCATGATTCTCCCAGTCTCATAAGAGTCTGGTTAGCACAGAGGGAAGCCCACCCCGGGGTGTGTGTATGCAGAGGCGTATTTAAAGATTTGGCGCCCCGGGCCTAAAAGATATGCCGCCCCATAAATTTTCGGAAAAAAAGTTTATTTTTTACGTACCTAAGCTAGATGGATTTTTCGGCCCCCCTAAACTAAGCCGCTGTATTGCAAATTTCAGCTCGTTTTAAAAACGTTAATACAGGTATAGAACGTGGAACATTAGGTACCTACAAATAAATAAATAAATAAATATTATTATTATTATACAAACAGTGAAGTCCAAAGAAACAATCTAATCCCATACGTATGTTCCCCGATTTGTTTTATAATATCGAGCTTTTTATTTTATATTTACGATTTACATTTAATAGTATGAAGTAGCGGCACGTAACTTTAGCGCTGACCGTTATTACGCAGAAGTCAAAATTAAGGTACCTGAGGGGGGCTAGCGGGATGAAGGGCAGGCGTGCGTAGCGCCGAAGGCTCTCCGCTCGAGTTCCCCTCCCTACACCGATACCACACCCCGTGCACATACAGTGTACAGTCGCGTTCTCAGTAGTTGTATTGTTATTGACCGATAATAAGTTTTTCTTTTTCTACTCCCTATAAACTTGACAAAAATTTTAGGTACCTACTATAAATGTTTGGACATCTTACTATTTAACATTACATTAAAACCATGTCATTATAATTATTTAGCTAATTAGTCCATTGAAATGTAACAATTTAAGGACCGAATATTGCATTTTTGTTAAAGGACGCAATTTTATTTTTGGGACATGTGTGGGGGGGTCAATAATAGCTTAACTCAATGTTTGTGGGGTTGCCGCCCTTGTCCCCCGGCCGCCATCTTCGATAAAGGCGTGCAAACACTTTTTTCGCGATATCTCGGAAACTATGCGTCCTACAAAAAATTCATCAGGAATAATTTGTAGCAAATCGCTTTGCTAAAAATATGTTCATATAAATTTTAGCCTTAAATTTAAAATTAAAGAAGTTATAAGCAAAACGGGGAGACATTTTGTCTAGAAGTTTTCTCACTTTTTTGCTTATAGCTTCTTTAATAATAATAATAGTCTTAGCAGGTAGATGTTAATTTGTCCCCAAACGGTAACCCGCACCTTTTCTACTTGCCTAACATTATCGAAAATGTCCACACTCCTCTTAGAAATTACTATACAAGAAACAATAATTTGGAAAGTTCTATAAGTAAGAAGTAAGGAAAAGAGTTAGCAATGAAAAAATGTAAAGCTTATGTAACATTTCAATTGACTAAATAATTATTTAAAGTTATAATTGTATTGCGTGCGCGACAGTACACATGCGCAGCTATCCCCTCCGCGTATCGCTCGACTTACATGCCGCTAGCCGCTAGTCCACCCGCGACCGCGCCGCCCCGGCTGCTTTACAACACGAGAAACGAAAGTCGAAGCATCCTGACTGTGACTAGTCCCGAGTCACTCACGAGCGACGTAGTACGCCTCGCCCCGCTCTCGCCCGCGCCCGTTGACCGCCCCGTTAATTTTTATGAGTTTTATCTTTTGTTCGTTCGTTCGACGAACGAGGTTAGTTTTGGTTAGTAGGCTTTTTAAAATTGCTTCAGGGATGTAAAGTCAGATATATTCAGGGTCGTGGGGCGGCAATGGCTTAGACTGGCACAGGATCGAGGTAGATGGCACAAACTAAGGGAGGCCTATACACAGCAGTGGGTAAAGTCGGGCTGTGGATGATGATGATGATGATGTAAAGTAAAAAAAGGCGCATGAATCTGAACGAGGGGCGGCGCAAGCCGCCCCTCGCAGCCTGCCGCCCCGGGCCATGGCCCTCTTGGCCTAAGGGTAAATACGCCACTGTGTGTATGGCGTGCGCGTGAGAGTGTAGGGTGTGCAAATGTTGAAGTGGGGGGGATGTGTATGGCAACTCTATGAAAGTGTTATTGAGTGGAAGTAATGAGTGATGATCCATGGCACACGAAGCGTTCCTAGATACCCTTATGTTTCAGCAATAATAAACTTTTTAGACGTGTTTTAAACGTGTACTTAGTTTGGAGATTACGTACTGGAGGAGGAATATTGTTCCAACACTTCGTTGCCATGTATCGGAAACTACCAGTGAATGCTGCCGTCTTATGACTATGATAGAGAAGTGCAGATCTAATTGATCGCAAGGCAGTACGGCTGTTATCCACTTTGGCGAACTTAAGCTTTGCATGTAGGTATTCAGGGTTTTTAAATTTAATAACATCAAATATCAGCGTCCCGAGATGAAGTTCCCTACGTGAGCCCATATTTAACAGGGACTTGTTGTTTAAATACGGAGTTACGTGACTACGAGGCGGAACATTAAAGCAGAAGCGGCAGCACGCATTCTGCACTCGCTGTACCACTCGCTGGGTCCTGACAAGTAACCTAGGCCCATAGACAACATCCCCGTAATTTAACCTCGATAAAATTAAAGCTTCACAAAGAGCGATGCGAGAATCTTCAGACAGCTGATTTCTAATTTTATAAAGTACCTTAAGTCGGTAGAAACAGCTCTTAACCAGACCAAGAACATGATTTTCGAATCTTAAATGACTGTCAAATAAAATACCTAAATTTCTTGCCTCATCTACCTGACAGACCGACATACCATGAATTTGGACATTAGCCGAACCTCCCATTTTTTTTATTTGAGACACAGAGCCTAGAACCATGTACTTTGACTTCACGGGATTTAATACCAGGTCGTTACGTAAAGACCAGTCCGCGATCGCATCAAGATCTTCATTCAACTGCAAAACCACCTCCGAAACCTTGTCAGGTGACTCTGACACATAGACTTGCACATCATCAGCGTAACAGTGAAACATACTATGCCTAACCACCCTTGCCAAGTCAGCACTGTAAATAATAAATAGAAGAGGACCCAGTATGGATCCTTGGGGAACACCACGATCGACTGACTTTGGTATCGAAAGTAGCGTAGAACCGTCATTTTTGGTAAGTTTTACTGATTGAAGTCTTTGAGTTAAATAACTTTCGAACCACATGACAGAGTTAGAACCCAAACCGTAATAAGACAACTTAGCAAGAAGAAGAGGTACATTAAGACAGTCGAACGCACGTGATTAATCAAGTAGGGTAAGCACTGTGCAATTACCTTTATCCTGCTGCGCTAGTATATTGTCAGTGACATCGAGAAGAGCCGTCGTCGTGCCCCGGCCCTTACGAAACCCAGACTGAAGTGAAGGCAATATGTTACAGGTTTCAACATATTTGGTCAACTGAGCACTGACAGCTTTTTCAAGTAACTTTGAAAGAAATGGCAAAATACTTATCGGTCGGAGATCTTTAAGCTCGACAGGGTGATCAGTTTTAGGTATTGGCGTCACTAGTGCTATCTTCCATTTACTGGGCACTATACCGGTTACTATAGATTTATTTACAATTGCCGTGATGGCATCTAGTGTGCATGGGAGAGAGAACAGTATCATATCTCTGCTGATACCGTCATTTCCGAGAGAATTTGATTTTATGGACATTATCAATTTAGACACTTCTGTTGAGGTGATAGGCTTAAGCTCAAATGACTCCGTTTTAAATTTATTTTCATTGTAAAAAGAGAGTTCAGACTGTGGCACCATATTATCTCCGGGTACATTTAAAAAGTGTGCATTAATTTTATCGGGATCATCAAAATGTGCAGGTAACGACTCATCTTTACTCGAATCTACTAAGATTTTCTCTTTCAGGTTCTTCCAGAAAACTTTACTATTTTTTAATTGCGAATTTATTATGTCATTAAAGTAGGCACGTTTTTCTCCAGCTATACCATTCAAAACCAAGCGTTTTAATTCTTTATAATAAAGCTCATCCTGCTTTAACCCAGACTTACGATATGTGTTAAGCGCCTTATTACGTTCATCAATCATCATTTTACATACATCAGTAACCCACGGTAGAGAGTAATTGTTTTTAACTGTTATACATTTTAAGGGAGCATGTCTGTCAAAAAAGGAAACGATTATGGTGTTAAATTTATCAACCATCAAATCTACTGAAGGCTGTGAGATTACTTCATCCCAGTTGATATCATATAAGTCTTTGTTAAATTCAATAAGATTTATTTTATTTATAGGCCGAAAAGAGAATGATTTTGGTTGAAATTTCAGTTTCTTTAATGAGAGCGTCACGTTTATCATCGCATGCCCAATACAACCCGTAACGTTGTGTACCGCGACATCATGTACAGGTGCGTTCGTACATACAACATCTATGAGCGTCTCGCTATGCGAGGTAAAGTGCGTCGGCTCAGTAACAAATTGACATAAATTAATGTAATCAAGAAATTGATTAAATTTAATTGTACTAGGTTCAGATTTCACAAGCATATTTATATTTATGTCACCCAAGAAAATCATAAAATCGAAATAAGAAAAATTATTAATTGAATCCGTAAGTTAATGAATTAGGTAACAGGTATAAATCGGCGTATGAACGTTTATTATATTGTAGGCAACTGAGGCAACTACAGAAAATGAATGCTGCAAATGTTGACTGTTTTCAACATTCGTCATTGTTTTTGTTCTTTTTCGTAGGTGAAGAACATTTTTCTATTCGATTAAAGATACCTATTCTAACCAGGAGCCTAATTCTCGGGCCGACCGAGATTTTCAATGTCCCTTAAATACACATTGCCAATGCAAAACCCCGCACTTTTTCTACGTTTTCCGTATATCGTAGCTGTCGAGGCTTCTACCATGAGGTCGTTGATGAATTACTCAAGGAAATCTGCCATTCTCTCTTCGAAAAGAAGCAAACAAAATAAAATTGCAAAATGATCGAGATCGGCCCGAGAATTAGGCCCCTGTACCCGAAGTCGAAGTTTTGATAACACATTTCGTCTACGAAATGTTGTAGCAAGTTAATAAAAACATATCGTCTTACCATAACAATGTTGTCGGTGGGTGGAGACGCAGGCGGGCTCCTAGGCAGGCCCGGGTCCTCATCATCATCGCTGTCTCGGCCACCGCGTCTACGCACTGCCGCTACTAGCTCCGCCTGCCGGGGACAACGAGAAACATCTTAGTTTTCTTATTTTGTATCCAGCGAGCGTCTTTGTACGGTGAGAGAGACCCATCAGTCAGGAAATGTCTGGTTTAAGATATTTATTCTCAAAAAGACATAATAATAAGTCACTTACATGATGATACTTAGTAAGTAGGGTATTTGTTGGTGTTTGGCATTCTAAGCTAAACTTGATTAGTTAGTTAATTGGGAGAGAAAAGTCAACACTATTTAGGAAAAAGCCAGCGTTGGGGAATAAAGTGTAGGACGCCCACATAGCCGCGGTGGACCGAGGACGTTGTTAAGCATCGGGTAAGTGGATGGAGAGAGCTCAGAACCGTTCTTTCTGAAAATGTCCTACGTCCAGACTAATTCAGGCTGATGTGGAGGGTTTGGAAGATTGAAGGGTTTGCCGCAGTCACCACTTAGCAAAACAGATTAGTGTGATGTACAGTCATGTACTCAAAAGATGATGCTACCCATTTCCTGGCACATATTCTTAGTTGTCATATTATGACATCCCCGGGAAATTCGTGGAGATGAAAAAAATCATAATCTAATAGAAAGTGCAATAAATCATACATAATTAAAGGCTTGGTTTTAACTACTTTATAATAAAAAGCCTTTGAGAACTATTTTATTGAATAACTAGGCACCAATAATTATTTAGCTCAACCGGATATGAGATACGAATATCAGACGCAAGCTTCCTTTCATTAAATTAATGTGATCAAACAATTTGTCAGTGAACAAAGGTTATTTTGAGTAAGTGATTTGACTTCCAGCCTGTCCAGTTCAAAATCTAACTGCCGTCTTCAAGAGCACTTGTGATGAAAGAGCGAGATCTCCTAGCAGAGGTAAGTGTACTTAAAAGGAGATCCAAAACGCATAGAATGTCTGAATAGATAAAGTACTGAATAAACATTTGATTTGTTTTGACTGGTAGCCTTGTAGTGGCGGGCCCGCCTTCCGAGCCTAAGGCCGTGGGTTCAAATCCGATTGCGCACCTATGAATTGTACAAAAATCTATGTGTACTATGCTACTACACTCAAACAGTGAAAACACAATTAAGGAAATCGACGTTTCGTAGAGCAGAAGTCAAACAATATAGTTCATTCTTGATATTGCCAATATTGTAACTACCAACAAAGTCTTTATTTTTTGACAGTCTTGATTCCAATTCTCGAAGAAGGCAGTCTTCTTCTTCCTGCCCTAATCCCACTTTATGTGGAGTCGGCACCAGATGTCTCCTTGTCCATTCTCCTCTATCAGCCGTTTTCTCTGTATTTACTTCTTTCTTATCCATGTCATCTTTCTTTTATCCGTCTTTCTTTTTTGGTAGAATAGTGTGAGTATTTTATATCATAATGCCATAATTATGTATAGGTTTTTTTATAGAACGTACCCATAACCTTCTCACACGCTTCTTCCAACCTCGAGCCATAATTTAAACACATCAGCACTATTTTTGAGCACTTTTCATCGTTGTCACTTTTTAGCTTACTCCATTTGTTTTAAATCACTATTATTATCTAAAACACTTTTTTGCCTTCCACTTCAATCACTAGGAACTATTTTTAGTTTTGTCTGTAAGGAAAATCAGTAAGTAGGTTATTTAAATATCCTGTTTTTGTATTTTCTAAGGCTGTTTATTGATGAAATAGCTTTGTATCTACAGTTGGTATTTCTTTGTAATATTGTCATCTCTATACATCCCCCAACTTGTGGTCTGACCTCATAAGTTCTAATACAAACATAAGTAGCAGGTAACATTATTTCTACTTACTAGAAAATATTATGATTTTCAGTTTAAAAATAAGTGAAATATTAATTTAACGAATCTTCTTCCTGTCCTTACCCACTTTATTTGGTAACATGTCTTCCTCCTTCATTCCCCTCTGTCATTCGTCATCTCTGCATTCACTCCTCTCTTATCCATGTCATCTTTCACACAGGTCATCCATGTTTTCTTTGCAATGAATTGAGTAAGTCTGTTCATTACGTACTATATTAGTAACGTCAAGGAAAATAATAAATAGGTAAATAACAACTATACCTATTGAAATGTCAATACCTATGTTTAAGTAAATAATTAGATATTGTACTTATTACTTTTGTATTCTTTGGTTTAGGTAGTCTGTTGTATAAGTTCGTAGAATATGGTTGGTACATTAGGAACTACATAAGGAAAATGAATTGATACGACTCCAGCCGCATTTTATGGGAAGTATTATAAATCACATAAATTATTGTACACAAATTAAAATAAAAAGGGTTTTGATGTCATTGAAAATGCTCCCCTGACATAATTATCTTCAAATGAATATCATGTATGCTATGTATGATATGCATAATAAATAGAGTGAGCGACGGTAGAGATCCTTGTGAAACACCAGTGTTGATGGGATTCGAATTTGATCAGGATACATCATAATCTCATCATTATTTCTTGTCATTTCTAATATTTTCTTGCATAATTGTGAAAGTTTACTACATATAATATGAAATCCTGTTTTGACTGAAAGAGGGTCCCAGAAGAATATCTATCTACCTATAGCATCCTTTATTTCAAGAAAAATGAAGCAACGATGACCGAATAACTGTTTTAAATGAAATATAGTTATTTACCCAAAATATGATAAGGTACAACATATTCTTAAGTAAGTTTACTGGTAAGAAATGACAGACAAGACACAAGAGCCATATATAAAAGAATTAAGTATGACAAAAGCGGATTCTCGCTCAAAATAATGATTATTACACAATAACAAATGATTATAAGCTTACTGAGCTCACATAACTGTTGGCCGCAATAAAGATAAAAATTCAAACCGGAGTTCGCATGCTGTGATTGTATCAAAGGTGCAAGTTACACGAGGTAGCGGTAGCGGTAAGACTTCTTATAAAAACTACCAGTCACACTCCTAACCCTATAGTATAGGTAGATATAAATGAAGCTATCTACTTAACATCAGATGGGCCATTGCGGGAAGAAGGTGTATCAAGCATGAATGGATGCCTCGTCTCCGTACGTCTAGTGGTCCGGTGATGGAATGGGGATGGGGGAACTAAGAGAAAGGAAGAAGCTTCTTAAGCTTGCTTCACCGTCGACCGTATCATCACTGAACATCAGGTGACATTGTGGTCAAACGCAAGCATACAATTAAAAAAAAGCTTGTTGCATCAAGTATTATAAAAAACCTGTTTGTATTCTGATAATTTACAAAAGGGTGATAATTTTAATCTTATTAAAAGGTTACCAATGTGTAGGGTTCAGAAAATGAGTCCTAAATCTTCATTATAAGGATTCTTGAGAAGATGACGGAAAATAAGATTCAGGACATTACATTTTGATGAACGTTCCATATAATGTGTCAGGGTACAAGGCTGTTACTGCTGCTTAGAAAACAACTGTTTTACGAGCCTGTGACGTGACAAGAGTTCAAAAAGGCAATAGTTTTAGACAGCCTTCACAGCTCGGTTGGTGGTTGGTCCTGCCTTCCGAGTTGGAGGGCGTGGATTCGATCCCCACCGAGACCAAATTTCTGTGTGGTTAACATAGAAGTTTGCTCTCTGTCTGGGTGTTATATCATCACAAGCCCGACTTCACCCACTGCTGGGTATTATAGGTCTCTCTCTGTATGTGCTACTGTTGACGTCTTGTTCTAATATTGTGTTCTAGATAAGTACCTATTATAAATTTTCAAAATTATGGTTCCCATCGTACTAGGCTAGATATTGTGGAGCGTCCATAATATTATTTATTTATTTTTTTCGTCTGGTACTGATCTGGATCAGTTGAGCTATCTCTAGATCGTTTAAACGGTCTGCAGATAGCTCAACTGTTTCTTGTAGAATTTATACATTTCGTAAATACAATTTTTATGAAACAACGGGATATTTCCCATGATTAAATATCGTAATAACTCTTGAAACTATCATGGTTTTTAACACTATTTTTATGAAACAACGGGATATTTACCATGATTAAATTTTTGAGTTGACTTCCGATGTGGGGTGACTTCCGAGTTATATCGGAATTCGGAAGTCAACTCAAAAATTTAATAATGGTAAATATCCCGTTGTTTCATAAAAATAGTGTTAAAAACCATGATAGTTTCAAAAGTTATTTTGTAAATATTTGTTTAACTGTAAGTTTTTTGTATAAAAAAAATTCATTGTTTATTTATCTGCTAAGTTCTGTTAAGTTTTATTCTGCTTGTACCTTACGGCGCCTGACTCGACATCTTCCTTGGAGCTGTTTATGTACATTTTCACTTTCAAGATAAGTCGTAACAAGCACGACTTGGGAACTAAGGACGTAGGTTGTGTCACTCTAGTCTAGTACGTGCCTATAAGCTAACTATTCATTGCTTAAAATACTGAAATTACACAATAATTTCTCAAATGAAAAAAAATCGATGCTCCTAAGATGACAGATAAGAGAACTATTTTAAGAACCGCGTTAAATAGTACTCAATACTCAATACATCAATACATTTATTGCATAAACATGGTTTAGGTACATACATAGTTCTTAGGTGTAAGTCAGTATCACATGGACCCTGTGTATAGGGTATATAATGAAACATGGAGATAGGCCGAGGCTTATACACAGTAGTTGGTACGTATATATTATTATAGATTGAGAATAAGTATATGAGAGAGAGGCAGAGCCAGGCCAGAGCAGACGAACTCCACGAACCACGACCATGGATTATAGACGAAATGACAGATGGGCGAAAAAAAAGAAGACGAAGATTATTAGTCTTAAAATAATCCTACTTTGGAATGAGGTAGGATTATGTATGTATGTAGAAATTGAGCAATTAAATTGATATGCGTAGTTTTGTTCCATAAAATGTATCCAAAAAAATAATAATAGACAGGTAAATAAATTATTCTTAATTTCCTGTAGGAAAAAGGAGTTTTTTGATATTATGCTGTTTTATGTGTATCGCTATATTGTCATGAACAGGAAAATCAAATTATTTAGTCTTTTGACAAACTAACAGAAGTTTCATAATAGTGGACGATGAAAGATACCTATTCCATAATTAGGTAAACAAGCGTAAACGAAATTTGATATGAAAGCATAGGTAAATTAAATAGGTACCTACCTTACTTACACAACATTGCAAAAAATACATGACCACTTAGGTACGTCAGTTATCGTATCAGATGCAAGCTGTCGAACGATGACAAATCATTTTTATCCATTACTCTCAAAAGAACTCTCTTACATGACTACTAGGTGTATTTATTTAAATTACCAGAAACACTTTCGTCGCCACAAGCCAAGCGAAGTTCCATATCTTCCCAAACGACTTCTTGAACGAACTCCCCATTCTTATTTCAAAAACTCACTCAATTCACTTTTCGGGAAAAAAGTTCGTAAACAAAACAAAACTGCGCGGAAAATAGAACATTCGAATTTCAAATTCGATTATGTTCTTAAATAGCGTGTTCACAATCGTTTAGACTAGTTCTTATTTTAAATTTAAAAGTTTTTTTCTTAAAAGTGCGCTCGTTTCTATTGAGAGCTCTCAGAGCACTGTAGGTACAGTTAATTGTAGCGCATAGTCTACAGACGAGCATTTTGGAAAGTAGACGCAACCAGCGAGACGATATGAGGCAATTTCATGTAACATAAGTCTGATACATCGGACACCTAGTAAATTAAGAGAAGAATTTCATAGTAAAGTGCCTGGCATTCTATAAAAATATCACCGTAATAGTATTTTACAGACTTCAAATAAAAAAGAAGATTCTCAATTGGGGTACTTTTTATTTAATTTTATGTTTGTTATTGAATACCTCCGTCATTTATGAACCGATTTAGTTAACGGTAATTTGACATAAAGACCTGCGTCCCCGGACCGATTCATTTTTTATCTAGAAGGCTTCCAGATTGGTCCCATAGAAATTCATTAAATTCCGTTAAGCAGTTTGAGTATTCAAGAAAATATTTCGTGAATGTAAGGCTAGGTTATTATAAATAACGTAAAATTTTACGAACATTACGAATATTATTAAAAAAAATACAACCAGATTGAGAACCTTCTTCGTTTTTGAAGTCGGTTAACAAGGCGGTATCGGTCTTAAGTCTTATGTTAATGAGCTACGCCCGCCCACACCGATATAAAATCTAAAATTAGCTTTTTACTTTTGTTTCTAAATTTCGCAACTCCAACTTTACAAGTGCTCATCAAATCACAATTAAGTGTATAGGTAGCAAATAACAAAGATTATCAAACCAACATACATGACACCCACCTAGTGTCCATTAACCAAAAATGGCTGAAATACGTAAGTAATCAAATAACCGTCAATTACCTACTAGATAACCTTACATACTTATTACTTCTAAAATTGAAATAACATTATGCATGTAAATTTTTTAGCATGTATGTACATACTAACAAATCTTATAGCCTACACGGCGTGGGCATGTCATGAAGAGGGATGAAAGTCATGTGACTAGGAGAGTAATGAGTATAAAATGTATAAATGTGATGAGGATGAACAGTGTGGAAGATGACGGATAAGAAAGAAGTGAATACAGAGATGACGGCTGATAGAGGAGAATGGAAATGGAGAATATGTTGTGCGGACCCCACATAAAGTGGGATAAGGGCAGGAAGAAGTTAAAACCGGCTGGAATACCCGCGCCTTCGTTCGGGCGGTCTTTTTTACAAAATTTTACTATGCCCCTTTTTGTAGATAAATATAATTAAGTTTTAATTTCTGGATACTCTATCTTGTTGTTTTTCAAGCAAATGAGAAAGTAAGTATCCCAGAACCTAGTTTGAAATTCAAAACAGAATTCGAAATTCAAAGTGTACCAATCGCGAAAACCTTTTTCAAATTTAGAAGTGGACTTTTAAAACCTCGCCTCCAATGTCAAATAACCAGTTATCGATTGGATGAGTCACAAACTTACTGCCTTATTTGAAGAAGTGCCAACATAATCAAACGAAATATTTTGATAGTGAACTGAAATCATAATAGTTCAAGGAGAATGCACAAGCGCGTTGCATTGACTTGATATAGACAAACGAAAAAAAATAATAATTATATTCTGTTTTTGAATTTGAATTTGGAACGTCTAAGTATAAAATGAATGGAGAGAAAACGGTAAAGAATAAGCATCATTGCATAATAATGTATACTTCACATAAGTGTTAAATTATATTGAAACTCATTTGGTATCGTTTCGCTTCTGGACTGCTCGAAAACAGTTATTATTTAATTAAAATACGAGTTCGTTTTGGTCCACGTGCTTGCAAAAAAGATACCTACCTGTTGGGTCAGTAACTTGGTAAATATGTACTACATTATAGAGAAAGAAATTGCTAATAAGCTCTTTGAATTGATAACTTCTTCGGACTCTTTCATCTCAATTTTTTTTCACTTCTGTCCTGGAGTACCACTGTCATTTTCTTCAAAGGTATTCTTTATCTATATACAGAGTAATATATTCTTATGTATAAGTACTTTGGTAGGTATCTATTTATTTGTGAATTAAGTCCATAAACTCTACTATGTTTTTTTTAGTATTTAAAGCTTAGTAACTAAACATAATACCTACTTACTAGGTACTTTTACTTTGAAGTGTTGTTAGAGTCTATAATATAGTGATCATTCGTTATCATTATAAATAAAAAATCATCTTTTTAAATGGAACCAATCGACTGATAAGGGAGTAAAGATGCTATAAAAAAGTTGACGTAATTTCAATTCGCTTTGTTTCTAAAAAACAGTCATTCTATGTGAGTCACATGGACATTATTTTCCATGAATGGTATATTTGTCCTGTTTTTTCCCTATTTGTGCACATATTTTTGTAAGAATACGTCGAATTCTTTCATACACACTGATCATGATCACTCAAAAGTCACAATTCATTGACCACAAAGTTTAGCACACTTTCAAACCTAAGAATATTTGATTACATTCGATTTTCATGTATATTTCGACTTATTAAAAAAACAAATCAATAACCAGCCTTCGAAATACAAAAAAGCTCACTGTTTTCTTTTTAAAGCCGTTCGATTTTTAAAGTTTGCAACGTTGAACCGGCCAGCACTGGCTCGACCGGTCGCGATTCTCAGACTGCGGTAGCCAGCTTGATTTGTACGCTTCTGAAGTTGTGATTCATCCCGTCCAACTTGATAGAGGGAAATACGTATATTATGTATAAAAATAGCCAGTGTTTATGTACCACAGCACGATTTGCAGTGGACCCGTGTGACGTCAGTAAGTAAAAGCTCTGCTTTAGGAGGCTTTCCCCCGAATACTGAAACGCAACTCAGATTTAGGCACGTCTCAAGCGACGAATATTTGACAGTTTTCAATGAAAATCTGTCAAATATTCGTCGCTTGAGACGTGCTTAAATCTGAGTTGCGTTTCAGTATTTGGGGGTTAGGATATTAATTTCAAGTTTTTTTTTAAAGTAATGGGAAAAACTGAGCATAAGCATTACTAGTATTCTATTTCTTCTCACTTGTAAAAAAAATTGCCTATTTTAAGAGCACTAACCATTGAAAAATTCAAGTATGTATTTCAAGTTATTGTTAAGTATATGATACAAAAAATACCTAAAGGTACTTTCATAGGTTATTGCGAATAAAAAAGATAAGGAAGCATACAATAATCGTAGCATAGGTTAAAATAGCCGTTAAATTGCGTAATTAAGCCAATCACTGGCATCTGCCTACGAGAGCAGAACCGAATGCCCTACCAGACATATACCATAGCTACTGAAGTGCACGTGGTAATAAAGATTGCTCAAGTTTCGCCTGAGCATTAATATTGAGCAAATCGCTCAGGTGACTCTTGACGTTACTTTGGTGCGAGACATCCTTACACTGTTTCTTCTTCTTCTTCGTAATTTGATGTCTCTGTTCATTCGGTCGATTTTGCGGAAATCGAGGGATATATTACATAAATAAAAATCGGCTTTAGTCAAGTCAGTCAATAGGCGTCCGGCGTCATTGGCTTTGGAAACGATGGCGTTTTTCTTGAAAACCATCAGAAACATTTTCGGTCAAATCAGGATATCAAACACCAGAAAAACTCAGAATAATGCCTATAGCTACTGTGAGGAAGCTATATCTACCAGAATCTTATGGCATACAAATAAATAAAAAAATTGTGATTTTCATAATATGGTAGCGTCAATTGTCACCTGTTTAATCAAATTAATCAAGAGAGAGATGAGAGAGAGAGTGAGATTCTGGTAGACCTATATGCGTTGGTATTCTGTCAAGACTTTATGCCAATAACCAAGCCTAGAACAGCCAACAAACTTACGGCTTGGTTCCTTTTATACTGTCTTTTTCGAAAGACCAAGAAACGCCACGTGCATCAAAGATTGCACAAAGTGAGTAATATCAGTATGAACAACAGAACCGATTGTAAGCTCGAGTATGGCTCCACAAATAGGTTTTCAATTAAGATTATTACTCGGAACTCATATCTACATACAGGAGACTGGATTGTCTGTCTGTGACTCAGCATTGTGACTCAGGGGTGAAGAGCTTACTATCAATGTAACTTTCTGCATCAGAATACCAGTGTTTGATTTTTCGTAATGTCGAATCAGGTTAGTGGAGAATGCAACAGCATATTTTAAAACCACTAGCTATAGTTACTTGTTGATATTCGTCCGGGGAAGTTTAAAGCCTATGTTAAGAATAATTTAATAAAGAAAGCGTACTATACTCTAGATAGCTATATGAATGATAAAACTGCGTGGCCCAATGTCCCGGTCACTCTACCCATAGGAAGCTAACATGTCGATTTGCAATGTCTGTACCTACTATTTCGTATCTTATTTTTATATAAGCTGTGTAGATACTATAGTATAACTTTGAAGCGTAGCGTGTGCTGTCTTTGAAACTTTTGCTTTTGTATTATTGCATTGCATACGTCTGACTAAGTGAAGTGGCACCACACTGGAACTTCACTGCTATTATTTTAGACTATTTTTGATTTGTAAAAGGATCATATAAAAAAACAGTAGGAACCGAGACGTAGTTTGTTGCCTGTTCTTCTACGCTTGGTCGCGTGGAACTGGCACCTAGACTCACCTAGCTATAAGACGTTTCAAAGTGATTCTTGCATCGTAATGAATAAAAAAATATTGAGTTTGAGTTTGAGTTTGAAGTAATACCAACAGACCACCATGCCTATTTCTGCCGTGAAGCAGCATCGCTGTGTTTCGGTTTGAAGGGTGTGGGTGCCGGTGAAAATACTGAGCCGGGGCCTAATTGACCTATAATATTGTTACCCATTTAAATGTCATTACTGTATGATAGCTGCCTACCTGCCTCTAATGACTATTTTCTTTTTCTGTTATCATTTTTATGTGGTTTTTTTAAGTAGGTAATTCTTCAGCCGACTATTTTTGTAAATTCAAATTCTTTGACCTCGAAAACATAGTGTCCAACTGTCCACGTAAGGGGCCTCTTTCTCACTTCAAATCCTTTTACCACACTGGTTTGAACTAACAACTGGTCACTAGCATTTGACTGGCCTCTCACCGATAATAAATATTTGTGTGGTGAAAATTGATATATCTGTTCTCTGTCTGGGTGTTATATTGTATTCTAAGAATGATCATATTTACAAAAAAAAATATGTCAGTATTATATCAGCTATCTGGTTTCCATAGTACAAGCTCTGCTTAGTTTGGGGCCAGATAGTGTTGTGTGGATTGTCCACAATATTTATTTATTATTATTTGTTATAAGTGTCGATTCTGAAAAGTAATTACCAAAACATGGCCAGCAGAATAGTGTCAATGATCTAAAAATGTCGTAACATGTTTTTGCTAGTCGAGCATGCAAATAGTAAAAATTGTCATATTAGGAGTTTAAAGCCGTCCTTGTTGTTTAAGTGTGTAAGAAAAGGACGGCAACATTTTTCGTAATGTCGAATCAGGTTAGTGGAGAATGCAACAGCATATTTTTAAACGACTAGCTTGTTACTAGTTGGTATTCGTCCGGGGAAGTACTACCACCATGCCTATTTCTGCCGTGAAGCAGCATTGCTATGTTTCGGTTGGAAGGGTGTGGGTGCCGGTGAAATTACTGACACGTGAGGCTGAACATATTCTAAGCCTCAAGTTGATGGACGCCTGGCAATGTTTAGGGCACGTTCTTCACGTGCGTGACCTACGAATCAATACTTTGTTAAATGCGACGGTTTCCATATGCTTGTACCATCAGCTATTAAAAAACATGGATATTTTCTAGTCTGTGCCACTCTCTAGCGAAAAATACATTGCAATAACCTTTGTTGGTAACTGTAAAATAATATTTTATGAATTTTTATGCACAGAGCTTGTAAATAGACCCGTTATAAAATAACAGGGGATGAAAAAGTCGTATTCTTGCTAACAATATCTACCACGGTCCTCGTACCAAAAGACAACCTCCATTGCTAAATTAAACCCACGCCTGTCATTGCCTCACCCATGCCTGTCGATATCAGATTCGCCAAATACATTAAGAGCGTTTATCCCGAGCTGCGTGACTCAAGTTTGGGTAAATTTACTTACCTAGCTATACAGTTACACCTAACACGCACACAGCCGTCTGTGTTGGAGCGCGTATCATGCGCCGCATTGAATTAATCACCTTGATACTTTACCCGCTCTTAGTAGGGAATGTATTCATTTTTCGTAAGTAGGTACAACATTTTGCAGAATGAGTACCTACTTACGCAAAAACGGGCAGGTATGTTAAGTTAAAATAAATCAAAATAATTTCGTGTAAAATACAATTTTAATATTTATCGTCTCTAAGTTTCATGGACCTAGCTTTTCAGGGATCAACAACTTCGGGTAATAGACATTTATTATAAAAACTGACTAGCCGATGCTCCATGTTCTCGCTCCAAAATGTATCGTCCCTAATTATTTTTTCTGTCTTTAATTCAAATTTTTTGCCTGTCCACACAGCAAATAGACAGTTATTTTTATTCGTTACGTGCAGCTGCCCCTGTGTTTGATAAAACCAGTCATGGCGTCGATTCACGGATCCATCTAATTACCAGAATAATTTTTTTTTTTGGCTAATAGCGATATCTGCCTCTAATCCGAATGCCGAACTAGGACATTTTATTTCGGTGATACCATTATCTTCAATTAGTCCATCCGGAAAATCACCTGTAACCATAATAAATTGAAAGAAAACAATGATAAACAAGGAATAGGTCAGAAACCGAAACCATAATGAGAACTCAGAAGAAACTACATAAAATCATTAAAAAAATAATATAATGCATGCAATAGGTCCCAATAAAATATGCAGTAGGTAGGTATACTATGTACGTATTTCGAACAAAATTAATTGATTACTTCACAATCATAGATAGCTCATCAACTCGCTTTGGTATCGTGCGGACTTGCGGACTGGATGACTATTTCAAAGTACCCGCTAATTTCGACCTTTTTTTCGGCGTGTTATGTTTTATGATAAGTTAGCAATAATGATTTTCATAATGCAAATTATTACTACTTCTATCTCCGTGTACGTTTAATAAAAATAAGAATTGACTATAACATGTTACGTTGTAAAAAGTAACCCCTGGGTAACATACCTTTTAGCTTCATTAGCCTTGACCAAATTTTCGCAATTGGTGACGTACTCGTTACTTTTTTTACGTGATGTAGCCTGTAAGCGCCTTTTTTTAGCCATATCTGAAATAAAAGTAAAGAATGAAACCTGAATTAAAAAGAAATACAAATTAAAAATAATTTACTATTTTTTGCGTACCAGAAACCGGGGGTAAAATAAAGTTAATAAGTTAAAGCAACACCATTACTTTAAAATAAAAATAAAAACTCACCAAAGTTTTGTTAAACAATTAAAAGTATCAAAACGTCCCAGTAGCGCTATAAACTCGCGAAGCTACAATTCATTTTTTTGAGGCTTGCTGCTTGCTTGCAGCGACCGGGAGCGACGCACGTCCTACCTCTGAAAGGCCTCGGCCGGCACTGAGCGTTGACCTGATTCCGCGCCGATTATATAGTAAAACGAAATAATTCATAGTAAAATAAATATTCATGTTATAAAAAAAAAATCAAACATGTTTTAAAACGAACACTTCTTCATTTACTAGGCGAAAAAAATAACAAAAATACCTCGGATTTCATCATAAACTAACACGTCTAATATCTCCAAAAGTGGCTAAAAATTACTCCTTTGATTATTTTTTTCATGAATGAAAACTTACAGTAATCGTGTTTATTCTTCCACTAAGCACTAATAAATGTTATTAGCTTTTTTATACGAAAATTTTATAAGTTTGTCGTTTATAGTTTTATCATTGAATCGCATCTGCGTAGACCATCAACCGAAAGTTTAGGAAAAACAGTTGAATCTTATGAAAAAACTATACAACCATTTGAAAATGTTTTTCCCATATGATTAAGTTTTGGTCATTCCCAATAATATGAGGTCAAATTATCTTCTGTGCAAGTTACACATATTGTTTTATTGGCCGTCTGAAATCATCAATTTACGGATGAACGTTCTTAAGCTTAAATCTAAGTATAAAATCTATAGAATAGGTTACTCTTGAGGTCCAAAATACACAAATGGTATTGAATTTAATACGCCTTTACCAAATATACATAAAATGAGTACAGATAACAAGCAAATATTGTGTAATAGCTTGTATTTATTTAAATAGGAGTACCCTCGACGAAGATGACATTTATTTATTGAACCACTTTCTAATTGAACGGTTATGTTTGTTTTCATTACTCATACTCTGAAAGTAGGTCTGAAGTTGCCTGAGGGGCCTAATTGAAAGTAAAACTTTCAGCCCTAGGGAGAATCGCTTTCTACTGACAGCTGTCAAATTATAAAAAAAAACAAGTTCTATTTTATTCAACCATGTTCCAACTTTCTAAAGTCTTTCTAACTGCAAGGAGGTCGTCAAACCAAATTCCAACTTTTTATTCAGCAAGTAGGTTGGAAACTCATTACAACAGTAACCCCCGAATACTGAAACGCAACTCAGATTTAAGCACGTCTCAAGCGACGAATATTTGACAGATTTCAATGAAAATCTGTCAAATATTCGTCGCTTGAGACGTGCTTAAATCTGAGTTGCGTTTCAGTATTCGGGGGTAAGAAGTTTAAAAAGTCTAATAAGATAAGCAATGTAAAATTTAAATTTAAATAACATAAAGATAGTATTAAATAAATAATATATCTTCTAAATTACTTGATTAATATATAGCTTCAACTATTGATTTAAAATAACATAGATTTGACATTTACCATTTTTTAAATTATGAGAATGAAAATAATGGCTGAATAATGCTGGCGAGCCGAAGCCGAAGGCCCGCCAGAGAAAAAGAAAAAAAAAAACCGGGAAGGCGGCAATTCAATCTTCATTTTCACAAATTTTTCTTTCATGTTTTTATTTTTACTTTCCTTGTATTCGTAATGAAAAGCACAGTGTTTACCTCGGGTGAAAGTCTTTTAAGTCCCTCAAGCTCCATTGGCGCCCTCGCTAACGCTCTGGCGCCAAACCCGTCTCGGGACTCAAAAAACGTGACTTTCAACACTCAGGTAACAATGTACTATTTATCTTACTTACATGACGGCTTTAGAGCAGCGGACGCCCGGGGGTACTAGTTTGATTTCTGCGTCGGAACAAATGTTTTAGTTTTTTATTTGACACCTAAAATCATCCTAGCATAGGCGTTTTGTTAATAGTTATGTTCTTAGCCCCTCATTCATTATGGGTGATACTTTATAGCAGGTCGCTTCATGTCAACAAATAAAGATGGCAACAGACTTCGGGCTTCTAAGTTAAATTACAGTTATAAGACCATTATAAAAATAAGCGTTACTCTATAAGTTACTCTTGCATGCGAAGAACATAGATCTTCCCCCTATATTTTCGAGTAACCAAACTTGTGCGGCCTGCAATCAACGTCTCCCAATCGACTCCGGACCCAAATCGGTAGAGGGACCTCCTCATTCCCCACATGCAGCGGTTCTCTCTCCTTGACTGGCTGCGACTGCGAGCTCAAATTCAGTTTATGGCACATCTTCTGACCTGTCCCTTGTGCCCTTACATCTGCACAAGAGACGACCTTGCAAAACATTGACGAGACCAATAGGAACCCTTCGAAGGGGGACAAAGAGTTTTGCAAGGGTCAGGCTTGACTAATCGTCCTACTTGTGACTGGTAAGGGAAAACCTTTACCCCTGCCTCAATCACACATCTAAAAAATACTAGAGGGTCTAGCGACGATAAGCAATGTCAATACGAACCTACGCTTAATGTTTTGCAGAGTACATAGATTCCCAGGATTAAAGTACAGTTCTGTGCACTGACGTCAAAACGAATGTCACGGCACCCCAGGTAAACAAGCTTAGGAACCGCCACCCGTGTAATATCAGTTTACGAGTGTTCGTGACGTAGTCGACGCTCTAAGCGGATTTTACTGCGCATTTTCTCAGTTTATTTTGACGGGCTTAGGTTTAAGCTATAGGTACTTCATAATGAGATTGTGGTAGAGTTTTGAGATTAATTTTGCAACGGCCTCTACTATGGAGGACTACCACACGCGAAGAATGATCTCCAAGGAGTGATTGACTTTTGGAAAACAACTTTTTATACTGATCTTGGACTTTATCCATCAATCAGCGATGAGCAGTTTTTTTTGCTCATGACAATCTTGGAGAGAATTTTTATGAGGACGAAGTGCCATTCACTGAAGAGTAAGGACCATCTATGTTGACAGGGTTGTTAGGCCAACCTAAAGCATCCATCAGTGACTATAAGAGCCGGGACAGGTAGCTTCTCCGAAGTATAAAAGCGATTAGATAAAAAACTTGATCTAAATGGTATGCTTGGCTGGTCTATCCTGAGCCACCTCTCTTCTTCAACATCCTTCACCTTTTATCGTATTAACACTTGTAAGGTATGCAAGAGCATGCAAGCCAACTGGTTACGTACCCTGTGAGAAGTGACATGTGCCAAGGAGTGCGCCGGCGTCCCTCGCTCGTCGCTCGACTCGTCACCAGATCGCTCGCCTGTGAACACCGAGTCGTGGGACACCGACAGCCCGCTGCCGTACACGCCCTCTCTGTGAACATGAAAAGCGAAATATTAGAGCATTATTTTCGGTGGTTGAGCCACCTGCCTGATGGTGCATGGTTCAGAAAATACTGGCTCAAGTTCGAATAGTATGGAGTAAACAAAGAAGTATGGACCCTAGCTGAAATAGATAGAGGTTGGGTGGTTCTGGTATAATAATACTTACGTTCTTATTATATCTGATGATTTCTAAAACCCAAGGACTCAGTGTGGTGTCAGATCAGTTTGGTCCTGTAGAAACGATCCTGCTACATTTAGCAAGGTCCAGATGATCACTGCGGTTCACACTATTTTGGCAGTCACGAAACCCTACTAGGCAACGCAACGACCCTAATACTTTTACCAGGCATATGATAAGTCTACTTACTGTCTTCTAGCATGCCTCTCCGCATGCAGCAGTTCACCGGTAGAACTGCTCTTGGGGTCTGGAGACGCGTCAGCTCGCGTGCCGCTGCCACGCCGCTTGAACATGCGTCGCAGACCGCGCAAAAAACGACCAGTACGTCCTTCACCTGGAATGTAGATAAAAAACCATAAGCCGACTACCCAGAGTTTATTTTATAGATTACTTCCACAGCTAGGTTATATACTTCTTTATCAAGCTACTCTGGTGCGTCGCCAATTGACTCTACATAGCTCCTGCCCCGTCCCGATGCTATTATTCGTCCATTTGGCTGGTCTGCCACGTTTTTATGACTCTCAAGTGCCAGGACTCTGTCATTGCCTTCGTCCATCTGACGTCTTCCCATCCAGTCAAGTCCTGGAACCTGTAGTGTCCCACAGTAGAACAAAAACCAATTTGAATGTCCGAACTCGAAAGATCCAGTTGTCTTTGCTGTGGGCCACTCTCCTAGCTCGTCTCCTGATGGTTCAGGGCGTGTAGAGGTAGGGTGGTGACATACCATGGTTGTGTGTGTCTTGGTGCGGCTGGGGCGGGCGGTAGGGCGGCTCCAGCGAGCCTTCGCGCACACACGACATGAGCCCCGCGCCGCCGCCGCCCGACATCCGCGCACCGCCTGAAACAACACAACAAACACTTAGTTCAGTGCCCATATTTCTCTATTCTTAAATTTAAAAGCTTAGCTCTTGTCGGGGCGGACTGCGGAATGGTCTATCTGGAGAGCTTTGGAAGAAGACCAAACAGAAGCCCTACAGCGTGTTACTGCCAGCTACCAATTTTTCTATTGCAGATAGTCGAATATTTCAATGAAAATTCCCCGACCAATTAATGTTTTCAAGTAAAACCCTGCGCACATTTAGGCGATCTGCGATGGCGATGGCGATCAGTGAAACTGCAAATAGGGTTTTGCATACATTTGCACACATGTTTGACAGTGATACACTGATCACCATCGCATGCGATCTAGATGTTTAAGGGTAAAACATCCCCTAATTTCAGCAACAAATCTTTCCTAGCTTAACAGTTTACAGGATCATTATATTTTTAATAATCTCATCAAAACCAGCTGTATTTCACTTCTAATTAGCGCACCGCAGCCATTATTTTTTATGCTGTGTCCTAATACATTTATCTCGGGATTATACCTAAACTGGATTAAACAAGATTTAATAATTTTTAAACACAAACAAAAAATGCTGGGTCGAGACTCGAATCCCCGGAAAAAAGACGATCTACGATGGTGATTAGTGAAACGCTGTCAAATAATGACAGCGATATTTGACAACGTTTCACTGACCGCCAGTCGCTTTTGCCTAGCCTAGATCATTGATTCCCAACGTGGTCTAGGGGAGACTCGATAGGGTTCTACGATGGCTTGACAAAAAAAAAACATACATACAGCTGAACATAGAACCTCCTCCTTTTTGGAAGTCGGTTAAAAAATGGGTGGTTCACAATTCGTAAGTGGGGCTCCACGAAAAATCTTGTTTCGATAGTGAAGAACTCACCACCAGAACCAGAAATTTTGAAAGTGGTCTATGAGAAATAAAAGGTTGGGAACCTCTGACCTAGATGTGCGCAAAGCCTTATTCCGTAGATAGAAAAATCTGCTTTATAAAGATCAATTTTGAGCCTTTTCCACCGACGAAGAGTCTTGGTTGTTCATGTTGTACATTTATTCGTTAGAGATGGTTCCTAGGGGACTCGTTATGGAGATACAAGTTGTTTGTTGTCCGATATTAATCTTTATTAGGTTCTCGAGGGATTTATACAAAGGAAGAAAGAAGTGTACATCGGCACCGACAGTACACGCTGCTTTTGATGATGATGATGAATTAAAATACACGTACTCCCTTGAGGATGCATGAGGAATACGCCCTCTCACCTATGATTAGTCTCAACAAAAGCCTCCAACTTAAGTCCACGTCAAAACACCACCCCCAAAACTACTTCCAAATCCACGTCTATATACGCCAAAACACCAACCCCCAAACGTAACTAATAACCTACCCTGAATAAAATAAACATTAAAACCCCACTGCATTCCTCTTCCTTGCAAGGTTTCATAGACCAAGGTCACAGGGGTCAAGGTTACTGGGAAAATCGATACGGATGCTGGAGACAAGGACACGAGATACCACTAGCCTAGGATAGAGGGAGAAGAGTGACAGTGTGCGTAACTGATATTATGTATGGGGAATTACAGATGGGCTTGAACGGTATAGAAAAGCAAAATGCTTTCAAATTGATGCTATTGAGAACAACCGGGTGTAATTCTGTTGCTGTCAAAAGTTAAAGTTTGATACTAACTAATAAATTATACCTACTGCTAGAAACAGCGACCACGTATGGAATAAAAAAAAGAAAAAATTAGTCATACTACAGAATGACACATACACACACACACCTTTTTTGAAAATTTAGAATAACCCCTTATTTTTACTTATTATTTAATTTTGTATTTATTTTTAATTACCTTTGTCTTTTTTTTAGGTTGTTGACATTCTGTATCATTTTATCGACTTTTTAATTAGTATCTGTTGATATTCCGTATTACTTTAATTGCACCTATCTACAAGTTATTGCATGCTATTATTAGTTGAATAGAAACCCTGATATCTTTAATCCCCATCTATGTTCGCAATAAAATTATTATGATCTTGTTGCCATCATTTTTCGACCATTATCTATCAGTTGCTATGCAAGATAAACAAAGCGAAAAACTGGTTACCTGCATCCTTATTGAAAGTATTTGTTATTTTTAAATGCCTTCCGATGATTTTTTACCTCCAACGTGTTCCTTGATTTCCTTTCAATTGTGAAACATTTATTTTTTTATTTAAAATAAACTTTACTTTTTTTTTTACTAATTAGTAAAATAAGGACCTGTGGTCATAATTATTATGGCATCCTCCGTAATACAAAACTCAAATTAACAAAATACATTTAGAAAGAGAGCTCTTTGTGTGGCTCGTCCGGAGAAGTACTACCACCATGCCTATTTCTGCCGTAAGCAGCATTGCTGTGTTTCGGTTTGAAGGGTGTGGGTGCCGGTGAAATTACTAGCACGTGAGGCTGAACAATTGTATGCCTCAAGTTGATGGACACAGGGCAGTGCATTGTAGGGCGCGTTCCTGACGTGCGTGACCTACGACGAGGTAAGGCGATGATTACCACTTAACATCAGGTGGGCCATATACTTGTACCATCAGCTAGTTGTATAAAAAAGACTGCAAAAAAAATATACTGCTACTATTCTTGCTTATGATTTTTTTCTTATTAATTAAAGAATTTTCTTGACCAATAAACCCAATTATAAGGTCTAAAATGAGTTGTGGGATTACTGTAATCATGCCCTGTAACCTACAACTAGTTTTGTACGAAATCAGTGGTCACACATCACCAAACCAATAGTATTAGTATCTTTTCACATGCACATGGTCACATAAATAGATAAATAAGTAGATATAACAATATAATATAGAGAAAAACAATAAGCAACCAAAAAAAACAGCATAAATAAATCTATAAGTGGAAGTCTTTGGGGGAGACCTTTGCCCAGCAGTGGGACAAAATAGGTTAATTAAAAAAAAAAATCTAAAACATAACTTGGAAAATTACTGGCACATGAGGCTTTACGCCTTTATGCCGCAAGTTGATGGACGCATGTTAGTGTATAGTAGGACACGTTTTTAACATGCGTGACCTGCTAATCTTTTGTGTGAAATCACAGGCACAATGTTTAAGAGCGGGTCGTGCGAAAATTTGAGATTTAAAAAAAAAAAATTCATAACTAAATAACTTACCCCCGAATAGTGAAACGCAACTCAGATTTAAGCACGTCTCAAGCGACGAATATTTGACAGTTTTCAATGAAAATCTGTCAAATATTCGTCGCTTGAGACGTGCTTAAATCTTAGTTGCGTTTCAGTATTCGGGGATAAGTGACATTTTGATGCGATTTTTAAAATGTCACTTAGTTATTTAGTTACGATTTTTTTTTTTTAAATCTCAAATTTTCGCACGACCCGCTCTTAATGTATTCTGCTTATGTCTAGGCATGCAATATTGAAGTTTACAAAGTCATTTCATCCCACTTCCCACTGATATAATAAATGTGAAAGTTTGGATGGATGCATGGATGGATGTTACTTAATAACAAGGATAACCCCCTTTTTATCCCGAATAAATTATAGTTTAAAAAACTATATATTTAGTTCAATTAGTTATGAAAGCGTTTTTTTATAGTTTTTTAAACTATAATTTATTTTTTACTTTTAAGTTTTTTTTTTTTTTCATATATTTTTTTCATATTATTGCATTGTCATTGACCTTTGACAGGTGTGCAAAGTTTGAATCAAATCTGATCGTTCAAAGTAGGACAAAATCGAGCTCAAAAAGGTCGGTTACATACATACATACATACACACATACATACATACATACAGGTAAAGCTAATAAAAGCGTTATAAATAGGAACGTGAAAAGGCGAGCAAAGCCTGGACGGCCGCTAGTGAAAATATATATAGATATATTTCATGGAAAGAATTGGTTAATAGGAACAGTGACCACGTGCACGTAAAAAGGTGATTAGCCATTACGCAGCCTGGGAACTAGGCTGTACTGCGGTCACACAGACGAACCAACAGTTACTACCCGATGTTACTCAGGTTACAACATGCTATTGTTGGACTATTCATTTTGTAAGGCAATTGAGTCATTTTGCAAGAGTTCTTTTGACTGATGTACATGGCCTAACCTGAGGGCACTCATGCAGCAGCTAATAAATACTTAACTTATCAGAATAAAAAAGTCTAATAATATTTATTTACACAAAGAAACTTACAATTAAACAAATATTTACAAAATGTACAAAATACACAAGAAACAGTTGAGCTATCTACAGATCGTTTGTAACGATCTGCGAATAAAAAATATTTTAATATAATATTGTGGGCAATCCACACAACACTATCTGGCCCCAAACTAAGCAGACTCTACCGACTTTGAAAACCAGAAACAACTTTTTAAAGAACCAGTACCTGAAGTCGGAGTTTGGCTGCCACTTTTCGTCTACCGAATGTTGTTTTCGTGTGAGCACGTGTCTCTCTCTTTTGTATGGAAAATTGATGAAATAACAACTCGTTCCAATCATAATTTCTAAGAAAAGTATTTTTGCTGTCTCATCTTTTCTCCATACAATAGAGAGAACCAATAGGCGAAACGAAAAAAATATTTCGTAACGAAATGTGGTATCCAAACTCCGACTTCGGGTACAGATAGCTGATACACACCTATTTTTTGTAAATACAAACGTAGAATAAAATATAACACCCCGACAGAGAACAAACATCTATATTCACCACACATAGGTTTGTTCTCGGTGGGGATCGAACCCACGGCCTACGGCACAGAAGGCAGAGCTACTACCAACTGAGTTATGAACGCTATCATACCCATTAAACCCCAAAGAACACTGTAATCCTACTAAATTTTATTTTGTGTACGAAAATACAAATTATCATAATATAATAATTATAAGTTAAAAAACTTGAGAAACCGACTTCATTGTCAAACGGATAAACCGATTTTAATCAAATTTGTTTGGGACAATCTGGACGTAAGAATAACCTTCCAAATAAAAAAATAATTTTCTAAATCGGTTCATAAATGACGGAGGCATGCAGTTACAAACATTAAAAAAATTATTTAAAAAAAAATGGCAACACCGATTTTAATAAAATTAAAATGGGACCAATCTGGAAGATAAAAAAATATTTTTTCAAATCGGCTCAAAAATTACGAAGTTATGCGATAACAAACATACCGAATTGAGAACCTCCTCCTTTTCCCATTAGTCAGAAAGACAAAGAAAAAGCAGTCACTCCTTAAAATTTATTTTCCAATAATATCGTTGAATGGCAAGAGAGCAATAAATCTTTCAATATAAATTCAAAGACCCAGGTGCTTTAAAATCCAGAGTGCCTGTTCCTACAGCAGGCCTACCAAAAGCTCTGTCTGGCTCTGTCTCTGGTTCTGGTTTTGAGTCCGTGTGAGTGCTCACCAGTGTATTATACTGTGTGTGTGACGTTTTGACTTAAGATTTATTTAGTCAACACTCACACAGACTCAAAACCAAAGCCAAAGACAGAGCCAGACAGAGCTTGTGGTAGGGTTACAGGATCGTAGTATAACGTCTTATTGCGATTCAATTGAATACTTGAACTAAATCGTTCGTTTTGTACTCTTTTACACCATTTTGGACTCCATCTCTTTAACAGCCTCTTAGCCAATTTACCTTATTTTACCTTTGTTCGATCAATTATGTTTAAAGCTTTGCGCTCATCTTTTTTTTTATACAATTATGTAGACAAACAAGCATACGGCCCACCTGATGGGAAGCGGTTACCGTAGCCTTTGGACGCCTGCAATACCAGAGGTATCACAAGCGCGTAGCCGACCTTTTAAAACGAACCTAAGAAAAAAAATATACTTAAAACCTATCTATGCGTTCTGCGGTGGTGATTGGTGAAACGCTGTCAGATATGACAGCGATATTTGACGGAGTTTCACTGATCGCCACCGAGGCACCACTGAGGCAAACATCTCCTCACTCGCACGCTCGTTTTTAAATATTATAAAACCACTGAATACTCATAATAATATAAACTAGCGTAGCCATCAAATAAAGCTACCGAACACCATAAATAGTCCTCTACAAATTATTCATTTAGGTTTTCAAATACGTGTTCGATTAAAATGAAATTGTTCATACATCATTAGTCTCACTTAAAGTACAAAGTCAAATAATGTTTTTATTCAATAGTATCACAAGGAATCACTTTGAAACGTCTTAGAGCTAGGTCTGTTCGATTTGGTAGTGAAAATAATTATAAGTTTAAAAAACTTGAGAAACCGACTTCATTGCCAAACGGCTAAACCGATTTTAATGAAATTTGTTTGGGACAATCTGGACGTAAGAATAACCTTCCAAATAAAAAAAAAATTTTCTTAATCGGTTCATAAATGACGGAGGCATGCAGTTACAAACATTAAAAAAAATATTTTAAAAAAATGGCAACACCGATTTTAATAAAAATTAAAATGAGACCAATCTGGAAGCAGTACCTTTCAGATAAAAAAATAATTTTTCAAATCGGCTCACAAATGACGAAGTTTTGCGGTAACAAACATAAAAAAAAAAAAAAAAAAAACATACAACCGAATTGAGGACCTCCTCCTTTTTGATTGGAAGTCGGTTAATTAGTTTCGACGTAAGAAAGTTTATTGGCGCCATATTGGCACAGGTGACAAATTATGACAGGTTTATTTAAAAGCTTAATAATATCGCTCCCTTACCTTAAAATCATGAGATGTCAGCTCAGGGTCCATTAGTAACAAAGTCTTATTTATAGACCCTGTACTGAGCCATTTACCGCGGTAATTGCTTTCCACTGCTACATAAATTAGAAAGATTGCTTTTAGAGTTCCGTTTGTGTATATTCAGTATGTGTATTGCCTTATTAAATTTTAACATTTCAAACTCAAGGACGAAGGAAGGGACAATGTAATGACAATAAAAGTATTGAGTATTAAGAGAGAAAGGAGGAAGTATTTCAATTCCAAGGACCATTTTTAAACTAAACTAAACTTAAAATATTTAATTTAATATCTAGTTATTTACTAACTACACTAGCGTAGCGTAGGACACTTTAGATTTTGTATAGTGGCGGAATGAAAATGTTCGTCGAATTTCAACTTGATTTGTTCAACGTATCACGATCACATAGGAAACTGAATAGACAGAATACACCGCTAAGTTAAAGTCACAAATTATGTCAAAATGTGTTCATGATCAAGGCACTGGTGCAAGCGAAAACCGACTCTAAGGTGACGAACATTTTCATACCGCGACGACTGTACTTTGTCAGATATTATGACAAGTTTTTAGAATCAATACATAATTTAAAAGAAAGAAAGAAAGAAAAAACGTTTATCTGTCACATCGCCAATGGAGGACATTATAAGTACTAAAATAAGGAACACACATAACAGTAACAAAAACAGAAAACAAAAAACGCAAATTTACGCTTTGGGTGCTGCAATACAGTAAAAGCAGACCGACATTCATAATCATGCAGATTGTAAGCAGGTTAATATAAAAAGGCTATTCATATATTTCGTAGAATAAGTTAGTTGAAGAGGCAATGGGCAGGTCATATAGCTCGTAGAACCGACAACCGTTGGTAAATAAAGGTTCTCGAATGGGAAGACGAAAACTTAGGACGCCGCGTATGACCCGATAGACGAGCGACACGACGACATGAAGATAGGCGAACGATTGAAGAAAGTCGGTGAATGGAAAGGATCAGAGTCGTTCTTCCTGGGAATAATTAAATATTTTTGGCATGGAATGGAACCATACATGTCATGGAAGAGGGATGAAAGTCATGTAACTAGGTGATGGGTATGAATGTAGATGGATATTTGGACAGAGGTAGACCAAAGAAAAGGTGGATGAACAGTGTGAAAGAATGGTTAAGAAAGAAGTGAATAAAGAGACGACGGCGACGGCTGATAGAGGAGAAGGGAAGAGGAGAACATGTTGTGCCGACCCTAGATAAAGAGAGATTAGGGCAGGAAGAAAAAGAAGGTTTGGCACGGAACCCTTTTTTACGATTTAGAATCTTACTTAACTGGTTTTTCATTCTTGAAAGCAGTTTTATGTTAAGGGCGTATAGGGTGGGAAATAAAATGATGCAAGTAACCTTTTTCTTGTCATCTGTTTGCTATTTAAAGTGATGCGAATAAGGTTGAAAATTTAAAAATTCCGGTTTAACAATACTTGTATTTGGTAAGTTTTTCGGCAATTTTACTCAGGTAGAAGTTTTGTAGTCTTTTGTCATTTTAATCCCTTTTTAGACATCTTGTTCGTGTCGTGTTTTCAATTAATTGATTTAAAAAAATAATTAAAAACGTTATTGATTTAGAATTTTATTTGATTTAAAGTTTTTACATATTATTATTTAACTTCGCATTATAGTCTCTATACAATTTCTACCGAGCCTAATCAGCTGTAAATCTATCTTTTTTTACAAAATTTAAACACTCTATTTAAACCTAAATTTCATGAATTTATGAAAACTGTGCAAATTTTCCACATAATAATTATATTTCTATAGAAAATGTACAGTGACCGGAACAACAGTTGTTTTCAAAGTGTGTACGTAAGTCTAGCAAACACACGTAACATACATACCACGTACACATACAATAGGCATGTAGGTCTGTTTGTTCACATGTGCGCACGGCATTGCTAGGCCGTATAATGCCCTTGTTTTTTGGAACAACTAGTTTTTGCAAAATCATCATCATCTCAGCCATCATGTTGTCATCATCATGTCTTGTATCACCCACTGCTGGGTATACCCAGCAGTGCAGCCTATAGGCTTCCTTCATTTCCTGCCAGCCTCCTCTCTCCTCTGTCATGTGCGTCTTTGGGTTTTCTGCGACTTAGCACGCTTTAAAAAAACTAGTTCATCCAAAACAGTGGGGCAAAACATATTTTGAAGTAGAAGCTACCCCTATTTGGCAGTTTACTTTTAACCCCTATAAGATAATTACTCATTGACCCCTTATTTATAATCATTGGCGTAGTATTTTTATATGTTCCGTGTCTTGTACCAAACAGTATTTATGTTAGCCTGAATCGTCTCACTACAGGGAAAAGGCCTCCCCCCTCTTTAATTAAATAGTTGTGAGGTTTTGAGGTACTAATATGGCTTCCACTGAGACACAAGATTTTTTGTCTGTTAAAGCCGAGTAATGCTGTATGCTGAGTTTAGATGAGGGTAGCCCAAGATCGTGAATGAATGGCATCACCAAAGAGAGGCATAATTCCAGCAGTGGGCTAAGTGGGCGAACACTCAGGCTGTGGAATGATCTCCCTGCTGAGGTTTTCCCTAAGGACTATAGCATGGGGTTATTCAAAAAGGGCGTTTTAAAAGTTTTAAAGGGTCGGCAACGCACTTGTGATGCCTCTGGTATTGCAGGTGTCCATAGGCTACGGTAACCGCTTCCCATCAGGTGGACCGAATGCTTGTTTGTCAACTTAGTTGTATAAAAAAAAAAAAAGTCGAGCAATAATAATAATGATTATAGCCGTGTAGATACACCGAATCACGATCTTCTGATCTAAATTCAGTCAACCCACCACTTGGTGTTTTAATAGCATCAAATTTAAATTTCAAATGCCACTGTAATATATTCGGTTTTCTCTAGAAAATAAACGCTTGAAATAATTACGTAGGTATTTGATACAAAAAATATGCATAATTGCTATTGTAATTGGGAAGGAATATGTAATGTATTGTTGACTGCGAGAATCTGTGAAAAAGATGGAAAGAAAAGTAAGAAAGCAATATGTTTTTTTTTGTTTTTTACAAGTCAATATTTTCGGAGCATTAGGACCTTGGAATTTTCAAGTCAAGAGTGAACAAGTGGATAATAGCTAAGCGTGCTCCACCTTAGGCTGCTTTTTCACTTTCCATCAGGTGAATAGCATGGCAGTCAAATGTTTAGCTATCAACAAAAAAAAAGTTTAAAAGTACAGAACCATAGTAAGAACTGCCAAGGAGTGGAACTCTCTTCCGGCGTCAGTATTTTCGGAACGTTTTAATTTAGGAACATAATACATGAGTGAACAGGTGAATTGTTGCTATGCATCTTAGGCTGCATCCTCACTTCCCATCATTGTGGTGAAAGGATTAAATTAGTTTTTTTTTTTTATTGTTGATAGCTAAACGTTTGACTGCCATCACACCTGATGGAATGTGAAAATGCAGTCTAAGGTGGAGCACGCTTAGCTATTATCCACTTGTTCACTCTTGACTTAAAAATTCCAAGGTTGTTAACATAATAATTGCAAAATCTTTATAATTCCTTTGTGACCTAGTTTTAAAGGTCCGGGTTCAAGGTCGAGAATGTGTAGAGATGCAAGCCCAATCAATACAGCCTGACGCAATGCAATTGACATTAACCTAGATAGGTAGATAGGAGGGGTAGTTCACCGACATAGCTCCTAGAATTAGTAAGATGAAGTGGCAATGGGCAGGTCATATAGCTCGAAGAACCGACAACCGTTGGGGAATAAAGGTAATTGAATGGCGATCACGAACCGGAAGACGAAACGTAGGGAACCTACCCACCAGATAGACCGACCACATTGTTAAGATCGCGGGAAGTCGGTGGATGGAAAGAGCTCAGAATCGTTCTTCCTGGAAATGTTTAGGGGAGGCCTATATCTAACAGTGGACTTCTTCTGATGATGATGCATCTTATATGTGCACTACCCAACCTATCTCCCTATTACCCAAAGGTTAGCTGGTAGATAATGCTATCTAGCATTAAGTTCGCCTGTGTACAGTAATTTTTAATTTTGTGCAATAAAGAATTTTCTATCTATCTATCTATGATGAGAGGTAGTTATGGGTTGAAGTGGTTATTACCCGACCCTAAGACGGAAACAAGAGAGCTTCAAACTCCGCCAAGGTAAGGTAAGGCTGCTGGTTCAAGGCTCACGCGAACGCACGCTCGATACAAATACACAGATGACGGCGTGCAACTGACATTCACCCTGTTGGGGTGATTTGGGGTGAATATCTATTTCTGTAGACTGAGCCACTCGCTGCGTAGGCACGTTCCTGACAAACGTTCCATCAGCTAGTACATACATACATACATACATAAAATCACGCCTTATTCTCATGGGGGTAGGCAGAGATCACGGATTTCCACTTGCTACGATCCTGACACACCTCTTTCGCTTCATTCACTCTCATAACATTCTTCATAAATGCTCGTCGGTTTAGGGTACTCCTAACCTGGCCTTTCTCTAAAACGTCTGCGATCTGATCGAGATACATGCGCCTAGGTCTTCCCCTTCCAGCAGTTCCATTCACACTCGCCTGATGCAATTGTTTTGTTAATCTCCTTTCATCCATACTTTCTACATGTCCAAACCATCTTAGCATACCAGCTAGTTGTATAAAAAAATCAATGACAGAGCTAACTTTATGCAATGTCTCACACCCAAGTAGTAGTAGAGTTAGTAGAGTAGAGTTGTAGTAGTAGAGCTCTGTGAAGGGCTCGTCCGGGGAAGTACTACCACCATGCCTGTTTCCGTCGTGAAGCAGCATTGCCTATGTTTCAGTTTGAAGGGTGTGGGTGCCGCAGAAATTACTGGCACGTGAGGCTGAACATCTGTATGCCTCAAGTTGATGGACGCAAGGAAGTGCATCATAGGGCGTTCCTGACGTGCGTGATCTACGAGGCAATGCTTTGTTTTAGGCGATGGTTAATAATTAACATCAGGTGGGCCGTGCATGGTCTATCAGCTAGCTTTATAAAAAAAGTTACTTTTGTTATTGTTTTTTTTTTTATTTTATTGTTTAGGTGTGAGACATTACTTAGTAATGTCTCACACCTAAGTAACGCTTGTAGGTACGTAAGGTCTTTTTAGTCTGGCCTTGTAGGTACCTATTTAGTTTGACTAGAAAATAATACGTGTACCTATTTACCTCCCTACATATTACTTACGTTAAATTGAACAAGAAAAAATAAAATAAGTTTGATACGGGATGAGCCTACCTCTCTATGATCCCTTTTAGATGGAAATTGAATTGGATTTAGATAAAAAAACAAGATAAACTACAAGGTACTTAGGCTTTTCAGAGAAGGCAGTAAAGCCTTGCGCACATATACGGTTATATAACCGTTCTGCAGTGGCGATAAGTGAAACGCTGTCAAATATCACTGTCATATTTGACAGCGTTTCACCGATCGCCCCCGTAAACATTAAAAGAGATAAATTTTGTATTTTTTAAATCTAATATGATGTGAACATATTTTAATGTACTCACTTAAAACCTTAAGTGTAAATAAAATAGTCGATAGGAATCAAATCAAATCAATTATGTAATAATTCAGTAGTATCACAAGGATCACTTTGAAACGTCTTAAAAGCTAAGTGAGTCTAGGAGTCTAGAAGAACAGGCAACAAACTACGGCTCGGTTCCTACCGTCTAAAAGACCTTCCAGGCGACCTCAAAATTCTCTACCCAGCGAACTAAGTACGTAGAACATGATTTGACCTTCATCCCGCGGGATCCAGCAACCCTGACCTCTACATATCTAGGTTACCTAGATTCGCAGTTCCAGGGACTGCATGCCAATTTGCGTACCTTGTTAGTGTTTCGGGCTGAAACTGCACTAAGCCTGTGATCGAGTTTAAACCTACTTATTTTATTTTCACATATTGGGAAAATTTACAGCTTTGATATCAACGAAATTCTTAGAGATGGGAGCTCTCGGGTCGTTGGTTATCTTTATATAACTTTTTATTTTTTATAGCAAAAACTGAGCGTCTTAGAAAAAAAGAAAAAGCTGTTTTGGAATGTCCAGACAAAGTTCTTTCATGACATTGTAGCATTTCATTTATTTTGGCAGAATAGTTTTTCGCATCAGTCGAAAGCTAATGGAGAGCTATTTAAATTTACGCGCCAAGACGCAAGTTGGTGAGTGAGTTGTTGAAACGTTGCAAGGGCGACCTCTGGCAACGAATAGAAACACTAAAAATGGCTAGGCAGATGGCTGGCGAAGAGCGCCATCTGTTAAGTAGTAGCCGCAAAATGCAGGATTTGACAGATGTCAACACTTTTGTGGGTAGCGATGTTCGTATCGAACGGTGTCTACTAGTGACATCTGTTACGAAGTAGTCGCATGTCGATAGGGTCGGAGAAGGAGAGAAATAGGGTTTAGCTTGTGTTGGAAAAGGACAACGTTTTCTCCATCAGCAAGACGCAGGGGCCTCCATTGGCGAGTAGTGTAACTAACTAATAAATAAACGATATCGGCGGGTGAATAGAAATAATGTGGTTGGGTCGATGTGTGAAGCGAGCTCGCAATTACAGACATTAAAAATGCTGGCCGGAGAGACGTAAATGCCGTGGATTATTGTAGCAAGTGTTCTGGAATATTCTGGGCGGAAGTTTGTGGCTCGAGGTGCGGGGTATGTGGTAGCAAAGGTGATAAAAGGCGCGTGCGGAGCCGCCGGGGGCATTCCACGGAAAAGACGCCGAGCCTAGAAGAATCGCCGGTACGTACGAAAGCTGCACCCTGGCACCGTTGGGTTTGTGGAGGAGTCCTCGCTAACCAGATTTGGGTATTACAGACGAAGCGGCGCCAACCAATACCACCACCGCGTGCCCAGAGACGAGCCCCAGCACACGAAGCCAGCATTCTCGCTGCCGATACGAGCCGACTGCAAGCTGGGCGAGCGCCCATTTCTGGTACGTAGGGGTTTTGAGGAGCATCACACAGCATGGGGCATACAGGGGAGGATCAGTTGTATTTTTATGGACGCAGCTCCATGAAGAGCCGTGTCGACACGTTGCCGAGAATAACCCGTGGTCTTGTATTTTCCAGTTTGCTGACACCGTCTGCGTGGCGCCTCCCTTTTGTTTCGCCTGTGCGGGGGCGCGAGACACGCGGCGGAGGCAGTCGGTGACTGCACGGCAGGGCACGTGGCGGCAGGGCACGTGGGTGACATCGCACGTGGACGATAAGCGCCCGTCGGCGATTCTGAGGTGGGCCAGTGCCAATTTATTTTAATGCGGAAGGAGTAGGCGCGTCAGGACAGTTCTCCGTGGAGTCCTGGTCTGTTGTTTGTTGCCGTAGACACGGTTGTTTGTTGTCAGTAATTGTTTGTTGCCGTAGAGAGTGCTATTTTTGTTGTCAATAGGTAGGGTTTCGTTGACGTGGTCATTGCCATTGTCTTTGTCGTGCGTTTTTCTATCTTACCACCCTGTCTGTCAGTGTACTGTTGCTAGGGTTACGCTCCGGGGTGACTCACAAGGTAGTTTTCTGTGGGTTTTATTTAATTGGGTCATCCGGGGACTAGTGATTGGTAAATTCAAATATTCACACCTCCGACACACTAAGCAGTAATCTCTCCCTGAATAAATTTGTGCTCGCTTGAGAGCGATGGTTTGGATAAAGTTTGAACATATGGTCACTAAACATCCCGTGTAAATAATATAAGCATTATTGATTTTTATGTAAGAATAGGAACGATTCCACGAGGTCATTGAACCTCTCATGTATCCATGATAGCCATTGCTTACGTTTTATGTAAAGGAATATATTGTTGTCCCGTGAGGTCATTAAACCTCTCATATGTATAAGGTGTCCCTTTAAATTTCTGTGTTCAATCCCATGTCAGAGAACGTAGCGTTCAATGTAATTGTAACTTGTTGATTAGTAGTAGGTTCATTTGTAAGAAAGATAGTCTGGCATGTGGATAACTTCTATTCTGGTTAATAGCTGAGCATATAAATTTGTAGTTAAGTAGCTGTTTGAGCTCACTTTATGGTTATGTAAATGAAGGATCACTTTAGGATTATATAGTATATAAGATAGCATAACTGTGCAGTTTCAATTTTTCATTCCTAAGCTAATGAACATGTCATGTAAGAGGTATGTGTTGTTTAAATAAAACTCTGTAACTGATTTCTAACATTTATTTTATTTTAGTATAAAAATCTTTTGTGCGGTAGGAACATCGAACCCCAACTGAGCTAGTCAGGGCCAATGCAGCCGAAATAGTCGGTCTGCCTGTCTGCACCCAGTTTTCCACCGTTACAAAATGGCTCCCAACTTCTAATTTTGTTTTTTTTTGAAAATTTTTTGAAATATTTTTTTTGAAAATTTTTTTTTTTTTGAAAATTTTTTTGAATTTTTTTTTAGAATTTTTTTTTGCGTTTAGTGACCACTGTAGGTAGGCGTTATTGAAATAATTTTAGAGCAACTGACAAGGCAACAGGCAACAGTCCAGCTAATTTTAAGTTATTTTTAGGTTCTTTGTGTATCAGGTGTGTATTTTCTTAGGGTGTATAATTTTATTGTGTGCGCTTTTCTACCGAAGTATGCTTTCACTTGTGTATTTTTCTGCTGGTGTATATTTTTGTAAGAGTGTATTCCTGACCTGATGTAAAAATTTTTTTTGGCACTTCCGTTCATATTAGGGAGATAGTCTTGCAAAGTGCTACTGTGGTTATGTTTTTTGTATGCTGCGATCAGCATAGAGTTTTTTTGAATGTACATTGCAAGACTAATATTTGTTAAAGTTTTGCAACGGATTAGGAACCATAATACACTTCTGTGGTTAGCGACCAGCTGTTGAAACTTATAACAGTTTAATTTTATTTACGAGTCCTCTCGTACACGCACACACACACACACACACAAACCTGGGATTTTCGAAACTTTTGAGGGGTAAACATTAGATTATTTTTTGGGGAGGTATGGTTAGGCTTTTGGAACTTTAAAATTTTTTTTTTGCCTTGACCTACACTCTACTGTTTACCTTGGGTATAGAGTTAATTTTTTTTTAGCGTTATTGTGTTTATTTTGGAAGAATTGCTTTCACGTTTGAGGGTTATAGCACGTTTTTAATTTGAGGAGGCTCGTTTCAAAAGTTTTTTTTTTACATCGTTTGCTTCTGGTAGTTTTTCCATTTGTCTTTTGGTACCGTGGTTTTATTATAGGTAGACAAGATGACAGATCCGGCGATCCACGTGCACAGTTTGTCGAAGGACCCAGTTCAAGACCCAGTACAAGCGGAAGGTCCCATCGAGGTGTTGCCAGTAGTGAAGGATAGCACCCATCAACGGGTTGTCGTAGAATGCGCGGGTCCTAAGGTTCCGATTGCGAAGTGGGGTGTCAGGTTTGATGGAGTAGGAGATGTCAGGTCATTTTTAGAGAGGTTGCAGGAACTTAGTGCAGCGAACGGTACCAGAGAGGGAAAACTATTTGAGTCAGCTTCTGAGCTTTTTACTGACCAGGGTTTGCTTTGGTTCAGGGGCATCAAAGACCAAGTTTCTTCGTGGAGCGAGCTGTCGTCATTGTTGATAGAGGAGTTTAGCCCGATAGACTACGATTATAGGTTATTAGGAGAAATAAGGGCGAGGACACAAGGGGTGGAGGAGCCCAGTCATATTTACTTCTCGATTATGAACTGCTTGGTTGCTAGGCTGAAGAATCCACTGCCAGAACAGGAGTTATTAGAGATTCTGCTCCACAACATTAGGCCGTCTTTTACAGAACAACTAGCTTTAGTAGATATAACATCAATTGCGTCGCTAAAAGATAAGTGTAGGAGGCTAGAGGCAGCAAAGCAGCGATCACATTTTTTCATAGAACCATCTAGAATATCGACTAGGACATTAAACCCAACACTGGCGTATAAAGGCTCCAAGCCGCGATCACAGCTGGCGGCGGTGTCCACTCAGCAGGAATCAGATAGAACACCACAATCTGGTTGTTTTAGGTGTGGCGGCATGGGACATTGGTCTAAGGATTGCAGGAAGGGAAGATTTAATCAGCAGGTCAAGTGCTATAACTGTGGTGAATTAGGCTACACAGTCAGGAGTTGCCCTAAGTGTAGGGGAAGGACGGAGACCAGGCCTCGGCAACAACTGGAAGATTCTAAAAATTAAGTAGGTAGAACCGTCCGTTTTTGGTGTTGTCGGTAGATTTGGTATATTTTTTTTTGTATAGATTTTGTAGATATTTTGTATATATTTTTGAAGTCACCTGTTGTTTCGCAAAATGTCAGCCTGGAATACCAAGGGAAAAGTTTGCAGGAGAATTAGGTCTCCTGGCAGATAATACTCAAGGCACACCAGGCGAACACGAAAACGTACAATCTCAGTAGAAGAGAAGCGACAGTGAAAGTAGGTGACATCGTCTGGAAAAGAACTCATCCGCTCAGCGACGCGGCAAAGTTCAAGATGGCGAGATTATGTCCTACGTACGAGAAGTGCAGGGTGAAAGTGGTACTGTCACCACTGGTTTTCGAATTAGAGAACATGGACGGGAAGATTTTAGGGTCTTGGCATATAAGAGACCTAAAGGTTTAGGGTTTCACAACACCACAGTAGGTGTTGTGAACTGTAGGTAAATATTTGGTTTGGTTTTGTTTTGTAAGGCAGTAGGAATAAATGATAACTCATTTTTCTTGTAGATTTTGGTTTGTTTTTTTTGGATAATGTTTCGTTGTATGTCTAAAGGGCAGACGGGTGAAAGGACTACATAGGACCAGGCGTGAGATGGAGTTAGGTTTCTTGCAGGGAGGAGCAGAATGGATGAGCAGAGCGTACCCACCACAAAGGGTAGGGTACGTACGGGCGAGAGGACGCGTACCCACGGTTCCACGTAGGGTATCGCTAGGCGTGAATGGTGATGTTTGCAAAGAGGGGTATGTAGATTAGACATTGGCCAATGAGAGAAGAAACATGTAAGGATGAGGGATGAATGGCGATAAGAAAGGGGAAGCAAGAGGAACAGGTATAACGACGTCGCCGCAGATGGGTCTACTCTGATAGCCGGTCTCCCACGACAAAGACGTGCCAGTTTTGTTTGTATTTTACGGTTCAAGGACGAACCGATTGTTTCAGCTGCACAAGTGACGACTTGAGAAGACAGTTAGTTTTGGGATGCAACGCCGTGGTAGAAGGTGTCTCCAGGCGAGGAGGGAATGTACAAGGATTGTATAAAGTTTATTTTACAGGAGAATTTGTTTTAGGCTAGTTTTAGTAGATAAGGAATTGTACGATTTTTTTTTACAGTGATAAGGAGTTTGGTTTGTTCTTATATTTTTAGTTTTTGTTCAACAAGTTGATTTTAAGTTGTAATGGGTGTATATGGTTATTGTTATATAAGGCTTTTCATTTCAGTACCAGCGCTGAGGGCAGCGCAGTTTCACTAAGTGTAGTGAAACTTTTAACGGCCGGGGGGGTATTGTAGCATTTCATTTATTTTGGCAGAATAGTTTTTCGCATCAGTCGAAAGCTAATGGAGAGCTATTTAAATTTACGCGCCAAGACGCAAGTTGGTGAGTGAGTTGTTGAAACGTTGCAAGGGCGACCTCTGGCAACGAATAGAAACACTAAAAATGGCTAGGCAGATGGCTGGCGAAGAGCGCCATCTGTTAAGTAGTAGCCGCAAAATGCAGGATTTGACAGATGTCAACACTTTTGTGGGTAGCGATGTTCGTATCGAACGGTGTCTACTAGTGACATCTGTTACGAAGTAGTCGCATGTCGATAGGGTCGGAGAAGGAGAGAAATAGGGTTTAGCTTGTGTTGGAAAAGGACAACGTTTTCTCCATCAGCAAGACGCAGGGGCCTCCATTGGCGAGTAGTGTAACTAACTAATAAATAAACGATATCGGCGGGTGAATAGAAATAATGTGGTTGGGTCGATGTGTGAAGCGAGCTCGCAATTACAGACATTAAAAATGCTGGCCGGAGAGACGTAAATGCCGTGGATTATTGTAGCAAGTGTTCTGGAATATTCTGGGCGGAAGTTTGTGGCTCGAGGTGCGGGGTATGTGGTAGCAAAGGTGATAAAAGGCGCGTGCGGAGCCGCCGGGGGCATTCCACGGAAAAGACGCCGAGCCTAGAAGAATCGCCGGTACGTACGAAAGCTGCACCCTGGCACCGTTGGGTTTGTGGAGGAGTCCTCGCTAACCAGATTTGGGTATTACAGACGAAGCGGCGCCAACCAATACCACCACCGCGTGCCCAGAGACGAGCCCCAGCACACGAAGCCAGCATTCTCGCTGCCGATACGAGCCGACTGCAAGCTGGGCGAGCGCCCATTTCTGGTACGTAGGGGTTTTGAGGAGCATCACACAGCATGGGGCATACAGGGGAGGATCAGTTGTATTTTTATGGACGCAGCTCCATGAAGAGCCGTGTCGACACGTTGCCGAGAATAACCCGTGGTCTTGTATTTTCCAGTTTGCTGACACCGTCTGCGTGGCGCCTCCCTTTTGTTTCGCCTGTGCGGGGGCGCGAGACACGCGGCGGAGGCAGTCGGTGACTGCACGGCAGGGCACGTGGCGGCAGGGCACGTGGGTGACATCGCACGTGGACGATAAGCGCCCGTCGGCGATTCTGAGGTGGGCCAGTGCCAATTTATTTTAATGCGGAAGGAGTAGGCGCGTCAGGACAGTTCTCCGTGGAGTCCTGGTCTGTTGTTTGTTGCCGTAGACACGGTTGTTTGTTGTCAGTAATTGTTTGTTGCCGTAGAGAGTGCTATTTTTGTTGTCAATAGGTAGGGTTTCGTTGACGTGGTCATTGCCATTGTCTTTGTCGTGCGTTTTTCTATCTTACCACCCTGTCTGTCAGTGTACTGTTGCTAGGGTTACGCTCCGGGGTGACTCACAAGGTAGTTTTCTGTGGGTTTTATTTAATTGGGTCATCCGGGGACTAGTGATTGGTAAATTCAAATATTCACACCTCCGACACACTAAGCAGTAATCTCTCCCTGAATAAATTTGTGCTCGCTTGAGAGCGATGGTTTGGATAAAGTTTGAACATATGGTCACTAAACATCCCGTGTAAATAATATAAGCATTATTGATTTTTATGTAAGAATAGGAACGATTCCACGAGGTCATTGAACCTCTCATGTATCCATGATAGCCATTGCTTACGTTTTATGTAAAGGAATATATTGTTGTCCCGTGAGGTCATTAAACCTCTCATATGTATAAGGTGTCCCTTTAAATTTCTGTGTTCAATCCCATGTCAGAGAACGTAGCGTTCAATGTAATTGTAACTTGTTGATTAGTAGTAGGTTCATTTGTAAGAAAGATAGTCTGGCATGTGGATAACTTCTATTCTGGTTAATAGCTGAGCATATAAATTTGTAGTTAAGTAGCTGTTTGAGCTCACTTTATGGTTATGTAAATGAAGGATCACTTTAGGATTATATAGTATATAAGATAGCATAACTGTGCAGTTTCAATTTTTCATTCCTAAGCTAATGAACATGTCATGTAAGAGGTATGTGTTGTTTAAATAAAACTCTGTAACTGATTTCTAACATTTATTTTATTTTAGTATAAAAATCTTTTGTGCGGTAGGAACATCGAACCCCAACTGAGCTAGTCAGGGCCAATGCAGCCGAAATAGTCGGTCTGCCTGTCTGCACCCAGTTTTCCACCGTTACAACATGGTCTTTTATGACATGTAACTTGATTTTTTTGTGTCAACTTTTTTCTTTTTGCACCCTTAAAAAACCCCATATCTTTATAACCCTTCATCTGATTTCACTCATATACTTACCAGTAAATTTCTCAACTACAAGCTATGGACTTATCAAATTTCATGCAGATCGGATAGACGGTTCGAAAGTTATCGTCGGACAAACATACACAAATACATACATACGCACATAAAATGCCAAATTGCCTAAGTTGTTTGTAAGATCTTCGTTCGCTTCGCTCACTCGATCAATAACTTTGTGTTTTGTTTACAGGAAGTACACACCTAAGGCCATCGCTTAGATGTGCTCCTAAGCGATGGCGATCACGCGAAGTGCTGCCAAATATGACCGCGGTATTTGACAGCGTTACGCAGCTGATCGCCATTTCCATCGCTTAGATATACGCAGGCTTTAATAGTACCATCATGATAAGTTGTAAGTTGTAACTCACCGCTAGTTTCAGGGGTTTGTTTCAAGCCCGGTTGCCATGGTTACCGTCGGCCCAGACACGACCTGTGGAAGGATAATCGTTAGTACCGTTTCTAAATCATTTGTTATCAAAACATAGAGGTCGGTCAAGTGTTCTTCAACAGCCAATGAACCGAGTCGAAGTTTCTTTTGATTTGGAGATCTTTATTCCATTGACATACGGTTCATTTTTTAAGTTATGACAAATGAGAACTTAAGTTGAAGATGATCTGACCCAGAATCATCATTGGTGGTCTATTGATAGTATTGTCGAAAGGAGTCTCTTTGAGTCGCACTTAAATTAAAATCCTTTCACCACGCTTGGCTTGAAAAATAGTGACCCCACCCTGCCTCCATAAACTTGAGGCATACAGATGTTCAGCCTCGCGTGCCAGTAATTGCGTGGACGATAAAAAAATATCAAATAACTGAATACCCTGAAAATCTGGCACCACCACAAAAAATAGTGACACGATAAGAAAAAGCATAATACTTTCTGTCTAAGTTTTACTTTTTGTTTGTTGTCTGTCTCATTCTTTTGTATGGAGAAATAATGAGACAACAACTCGGTTCGATCGTTTTTACCAAGTTTCTACGTTACGTATTGTTGTTGTCTCATCTTTTCTTCATACAAAAGAAAGAGACACGTAGGCGAAACGAAATATTCAAACTTATCGGGTGAAACTCAGACTACTAAACACGTGTTTTGTACAACAAAATTATTGGGCACCTAAAAAATCTAAATATTTTTATCTTCTTCTGTAGATTTTATTATACCCAAATCTGAGGTTTGATTTAAAAAACATAAATAATTCAGGATCGTATTTGTGATTCCAGCATCAATTATTCTCGTTTTGTTTAAGTGAAGTGAAATCCAATAACTTGACCTTGGAGTCTGAAGTGTCTTGGTAATGGATGGGGGCTTATTTACTGTACTTATTTTTCGAGAAATATGGAATCTTCTTGAAAATACAAGAGCTCTGTGAGGTTTCTGCCACAAATAGTGATGATGGCGTTCTTTATTTATTTAACTCTTACTGCACAAAAACCTACAATTATATGTACAAAAGGTGGGATTAATGCTATACTTAAGCATTTTCTACCTGCCAACCTTAGGGCATTGGCGTGCTAACAATAAAGGAAAACTTAGGTATATATATAAATAACATGTATATACTTGAACATATAGTATTGTTCTTCTCAGTTCTCCAGATTTGAGAGATTTTAATATGCTGTTTAATTATAATAGATAGATAGATATAAAAACGTTACTGACTGACTGACTGACACAGCCTAAGCCGTAAGTCCTTAGAAGCATGAAACTTGGTGGGTATGTTTCTTTTATAACATAGGGGTGCACTAAGAAAGGAAATTGGAAAATGATTTACCTAAGCAGAGAAAAAGAGGAAAAACTTTTAAAAGAAAAATCAACGGGACGTAACGGAAAAGGGGCGAGCGAAGCCGCGGGCGTCCGCTAGTAGGTACATAAAAACTTAAATTTATCACAAAAATTTGCTTCTTTTATATTTTTTTCTAATAAAATAAAAGATAATACGGCATTTACGTCGTATTTTGGGCACAATCATGTTTCGTCTCGATCTAAATGTCTACTCACGTACTAAAACCGCCAACTTCTAAGAAAACTTAATCGTGATTTAGGTCCTCGATCAAGACGGCTATACAAAGAAACACGGTGTGTCAAAAGACTATTTCGACTTCAAAAAAAGAGAACGGTAAAATGTTAAAAAAAATTTTTTTTGATACATTGCAGTATTTTTGTTTGAAGGGTGTGGGTGCCGGGGAAATCACTGACACGTGAGGCTAGACATCTGTATGCCTCAAGTTGATGGACGCACGGCAGTGCATCGTAGGGCACGTTCCTGACGTGCGCGACGAGCCAATGCTTTGTTATACACATCAGGAAGGTCATGCCATGCACCTATGCTCGTTTCATCAGCTAGTTGTATAAAAAAATATTGTTTATCACATAATTTTCTTATCTTTGGCATTTTTTTATAATTCTTAGAAAAGTCTACCTACAAAGTTACCCTAACTTCGTTCAAAACATCACTAAAATATTTTTTTTTGAAAAAGAAAGGTTGCTATAAATAAATATTGAAAATATTTTATTTGATAGAACCTAAGGGCTCTTCTATCTCTTTTTTTGACTTTTCATAAACAAGGACACATTTTGATTCGACGAACAGCGTTATTCCGTATATTGAACATTCAGCAAAACACAGAATTTGATAGCCGATATTGTCGATAGTAGAAGTTATAGATAGATATACCTAACTTTATACCGACCATGCCAATAGAAAACGTCCCAGAACCAACTGAACAACAAAAAACATTTAAACAATGCACGTGCGTGACGGAACCCGCTCACCACACCGGTTTTTGCAAATGCCATTGAACTCCAATACACTGATTAACGAGATGCAACTTTATTCTAACTGCAGAAGACTGTTATTCCTTCGCAATTACTGTTGAACGGTACAGAGCAAAAGAAAGGTGCTTTTAAGGTCTTTATTACAATTGTATAAGGTTTATTTTAGGTAAAGAATAAAGTAAGAGCTAGTGTCGCTATTTCCAACTTTATTTACTTGTGTTAAAGTATATTTTTCCGTAAGTCTCACCTAAGATAATAATGTTGTTGCAAAAGTTCAAGGTTCGTTATTTGTGTTTTTGCTCCGTCTATCGGTTAGTAATTTTGTTTTTGAACTCACTTTATTGTGTTTTGATACTTTTATGTGATATCCATTTGATAACCTCTGCAGAGCTTCTTCTTCTTGCGTCACTGGTTTTTTCGAACCAAGTGTGGTGAAAGGATTTTAAAAGCTCCTTTCCTGCATTTGACCACATGTACTATGTGTATGTATGTGCATTATGTCAATACTCTCAGTATTGACATAATGCACACATTTTTGGACGTACAAACACGATTGGATTTGAACCCACGCCCTTAGGATACCACTAGACCACCAGTGTTCTCTACAGAGCTACGGTTGAGAGACAAAAGGTTCAGATTCGATTCCTCACAACAATTAATACCTATACCTACGTATAGTTCCAGTGAAATATAATTATTCTTGTACCTGAGAAAAAGTTACTTCACAATAGAACACTAACAACTAGCTTTTAATTTATCTATTTTTTCATACTTCGGCCCGCTTCCACCTCAAATATTGCTGTCTTGAACATTAGGGCCTTTTATGTATTCACCATTTTTTACTTTAAGACCCCACCATGTAACATAATAATAGCAATAAATAATATGAGTACGAGTATGAAAGTACTAGAGAAGAAGTTGATAAGTTCTTCTCACTTGCTTTGCGAAGCACTTAAATAATAAAATAAACTGTACTAGTTTATTTAATTTATTCAAGTTGTTTTATTCTGTTCACGTAATTGGAAAATTGCATTGCATTTCAAAATTTTCCTCTTTTCTTTACCTTAATATTTAATTTAATTGCTCGCTTGAGAATCACTGCAGATTCCTTAATTCAATTATCTTGAAGTAAACACTTCTTGAATACAAAAGTATTTGAATAATTCAGCAGTTTTGTATAAGTTTGTATTATACTACTTTTGTTTAAGAGGCACTTGGAACTATTTCCATTAGTCACACACTTTACAGCGTTCAAAATAACAAGAGGGTGAAAATAATAGCATTTCTATAGATTTTTGAAGAGAATTAAGGCTTGGGGCATGAGTATTTTTGACGTGGGAATGAACAAATTGTCACGTATTTTTGGAGTGTCCGATTTTTTTTGATAGAAATTAATACTTTGTTTTTCATATAACTTGAAGATAAACAAGACAAAAGAAAAACATACTAGAAAGTATTTATTTACACGAAGAAACTTACAATTAAACAAAATATTTACAAAATGTACAAAATACACAAGAAACAGTTGAGCTATCTTGCAGATCGTTACAAACGATCTAGAGATAGCTCAACTGATCCAAATCATAAAACATACTACAGTATAGCCATTAAAATGTCGGCCAAAAGATTATAGGTACTAAACTAGGAAAAGAGTCATGTCCTTCTAAAGTAAGCACTAAGTAGGAAGTATTGCAAGAATAAACATAATTTTAAGAATATTTTTTAGGTAATGGACATTTTTCGCTTTCCACGTTTTTCCTGTTTTAGCCCTCAAGTTATCAATAAGTAAACTTGAGAAATTTATGACATTTATAAGGGACCAATCTGGAAGTAGGTTAACCTTTTAGATCAAATATTTTTTTTAATCATTACATAAATTACGAAGTTATGCGAAAACAAACATAACAAAAATACAACCAAATTGAGAACCTTTTCTTTTTTATTTGAAGTCAGTTAAAAAGTGAAAATTAATACCCGTCACTTCATTATAAGTTAATAAAATTGACATAAAATAAAGCCGCTTTTTCACCCTTCATCAACATCACTTTATATAACATTTCAAGGCTTAAAACGTAAAATGAGGGTCTTTAACTATGAAAGGCAGGTCTTTTAAAATGTAAAAGCTTCACGTCTGTGCTCAGAGTAATTTCCTTATTGGAAAAGTGTCATGAAAAGCGACCAAGATATTACTGACTTGATAAGTAGAGTACCCCACGGGGAGGCTTAGTTGGAAAATTATATTGTGCCGGTGTGTTTGGGAAAACAGCAAAGCAAACTACGATGAGGCGCTGAGATAAGGAGATTTATCAAAAACTTTGGGTGGTTAAGAGTAGAATTTTGTGTCTATGGCACACAAAAAAAAGAAAGAAAAAAAACAAGTTCAACGAACGTGCTTTTTGCTTTTTTTTGCGTCTGTAATTGGCACACATTTTATAGAATAATTTAATGTTACGTGATTTAAATAAATGTTGCTATGTGTGTTGTTGTATTATAAATAGATAAAAAAAAAATCGGTTGTCTGTAAAGTAGGACGATAGTTGAACGTGACAACGTCATACAGCTGTCCACGCGGACGCATCGCTCACTCAAGTACTCGTAGGAGAGAGACAGATGGCGAACGCTGCCGAACGTGGAGGCCAATTGTGCCTCTTTTTCGCTCGTTCCGCGCTCTCGCTTGCACTTCAAGCCTTAAATGGAACGCCTCAGAGCGAGGTAACACCGCATGTTTTTTCATGCGTGCAGTCGGCTCCATCGGATTATAAGACGTTGTCGCGTCAAAAACAATAATCATGGCTCTTTTTGAATTGCTAACTATAGGAATGGATGGTGTTTAAAAACACTACCCGATCTTTTACTAGATATTCAGACTTAGGCCTTGCGCACATCTAGATCCCCTGCGATAGCAGTCAGTGTATATCACTGTCAAAGATCGCGGCAGTGTGTGCGGGTATACAAAACCTTATGCTGAAACAGATCGCCAACGCCATCGCAGATCGCTTAAATGTAACTTGAGGGAAAATTAACTTCTTGAGGTTTTTTGTAATTAAAAAAAAACCTAGGCAGTATTATCAAGGTAAGTATTTCATTTGTGTAGTCTTTTTTATTCGCGTCACTAGCAACAATATCTAATTTTAAAGAAATTCTCAGCAAATTGTTCCAATGCCCTCCTTTTTTTAATCGCATTAATCTTCTCCGAACGTTACAAATTACACGTAATTTCACATGCAAATAAATGTTAATTCTATCACGTTTTCTCACACGCTACATGAAGAGGCCTGTTTGGTGCGGTCTGACGTTGAAAATCATGACGATTACTGAGAAATCTTTAGCACATCTAAGCACTCTGAGGTGCGATCAGTGAAACGCTGTCAAATATCTTTGTTATACTTGACAGAGTTTCACAGATCGCCATTGCAGAGCGCGTAGAAGACCTTACAACTTGTAGAAACTATAAATAACGTTTCTTGAATGCAACCACGAATCGAAATACTATCTCGACACACACTATCTCGAACCTGATAAAATAGCTATTGAAATTTAATAAATTAGAAAAATAAACAAATACATAATAAATCTTGTGGATAATCTACACAACACTATCAAACCCCAAATTAAGAAGAGCTGGTACAATCGGAACTAGATAGCTGATATTAGCTCTGCCTTATGTGCCGTTAGGTCGTGGGGTTCGATCTCCACGGAGAACAAACACTTGTGTGGCGAACACAGATGTTTGTTCTCTATCTGGGTGTTATATTGTATTCCAAGTATGTATTTACAAAAATATATTATATCAGCTATCTGGTTCCCATAGTACAAGCTCTGCCTAATTAGAGGCTTGATAGTGTTGTGTGGATTCACCACTATTATTTATTTATTTATTAAATATTAGTCATTGAAACTTGCACAATTCCGCAACAGTAAAAACAAACATGTACCCAGAGTTCATTCAATCAAACCAGAGCAGCGATACGTAGGAAATGGTAGGATTGAACTTGGCTTGCAAAGGTACAGAGGCGGCATCAAAATCATTTTTATTGCGAATAACGAAGTTCCGTTAAAAATAATGTAGAAAAGTTATCTGTTAACCTTCTTCTTATCTTGTCACTGATTATTTCAAACCAAGTGTGGTGAAAGGATTTTGAGTGCACCTCAACGAGGCTCCTTGCGTGCACTTGGCACATATTTTGGAACTTTTTAGGTTCTACGACATGGCCGGTTTCCTCACGATGTTTATCTGTTGCTAACCTAACGTAACGTGTGTAGCAGTAGTTTTTGAGGAGGGCTCGTCTGGAGAAGTCTTACCATATCTATTTCTACCGTGAAGCAGCATCGCTGTATTTCTGGCAAGGTGAAATTACTGGCACGTGAGGCTGAAAATCTGCATGCCTCCAGTTAATAGACGCAGGGCAGTGCAATTGCACGTTCTTGACATGCGTGACCTACAAGGCCATGCTTTGTTATAGGCGATTGTTACCACTTATCATCAGCAGGCTATAATATGCTTGTTCCATCAGCGAGTTAAAACAACAACAAAAGCAATTGAAGCCAAACGAATTTTTGAACATAAATGTGTTTGCATTTGTTTCCAGTCTCCTCTATACCTTAGTAGCTCTATCACGAATCAATTTCTGATATAGAACACGTCTGGACACGAGTAAAATGTAGTTTTTGGTCGCCTGCCAATCTACACGCGGTTTCATGTTACCAACTGGTAGAACCTTTCCGAATGGCAATTATAACTGGCCTGGTTTGCTTTGGAATAGAAACCACAGGACAGAACTAGTGTCTAGATTTATTGCTTGTCGGCTGAGGTTCACCGACTTTCAAGGCTCTTTATTTATACCAAGACTAGTACGAGAAGTATGTAGGCCTCCCACAAGCTCTGTCTGGCTCTGTCTCTGGCTCTGGTTTTGAGTCTGTGTGAGTGCTCACCAGTGTATTATACTGTGTGTGTGTTATATGACGTTTGGACGTAGAATTTATTTAGTCAACACTCACATAGACATTATTTTTTCTGCAACTTTGTTGTTAGCAATTTTTCACTGCATTCAGTAGTTCTTCAAAAATGTTGATATGTGCGTGCGAAATAATGGTTGCATTGTTGGTAAGAAGAATTTTGAGAATTTCCCAACCACCGACTTCACGCAATCTTTACAATGTCACCAGTAAGTCTACCACAAGCTCTGTCTGGCTCTGTCTCTGGTTGTGGTTTTGAGTCTGTGTGAGTATTTACCAGTGTATTATAGTGCGTGCGTGACGTTTCGACGTAGGATTTATTAAGTCAACACTCTTACAGACTCAAGACCAGAGCTTGTGGTAGGCCTACTGAGATAACTAAGTTAAAAACAAAATGGCCGTCTCGAATTAGGTGAATTAACAGTAATGCCGTCTATACATAGCCAAAAACATAATCGTTTTAGCAAAATACTTACCAACTCTGAGTAATCCTATTATCCTCAAAACCAGTTAAGCGAGACGTCCTCATTATGCCCAAGGTTCCGTACAAAACAATTCTGGCATTTAATTTTACTATGAATAAGCAAATGTCGCAGAAATTAATAAATGTGCATGCGAAATGTATTTAAAGTGGTGTTTTGTAATATATAACGAAGTGGGTCGTTTTAAATGAGATCATTAGGTTTTCAAAATTTCAAACGACATTGATAGTGAAAGATGGTAGTGAAAGTTGGGTATGGCAGAAAAAACATCCAAGTGAATGCAGTAGAAATGAGAGCGTTGCGTACTATGTGTGGTGTAAAGCTGAGTGACAGAATGAGAAACAGTGGGATAAGAGAGAAATGCGGTGTGAAAGAAGACGTAGTGATGAGAGTAGAGAAAGGTATGTTAGAACGGTTTGGGCATGTAGAGAGAATGAATGAAAGGAGATTAACAAAACAGGTGCATCAGGCGAGTCTGAATGGAACTGCTGGAAGGGGAAGATCTCAGCGCACGTATCTCGATCAGATAGCAGGCTATTTAGAGAAAGGCCAAGTCAGGAGTATCCTAAACCGACGTGTATGTATGAAGAATGTTATGAGAGTGAATGAAGCAAATGAGATATATCAGGTTCGTAGCAAGTAGAAATCCGTAATTTCTACCTAAAATAATGGGAATGAGGCCTGATTTTATGTATGTAAATTCGTTTCAAGGTTTATTGAATATTTAATGCAGCGAGCTACATAATTCATCTGGGACATTGCATCCAGAAAGAACGATCCGATGTCCATGCTCATCCATCTCATCACAAAACTGTTTGTAACAAGTGCAAATCAAATATAATAAACCATGAGTCAATAAGTGACAAGAATTTGATTTTACGAAGTTCCGTTAATTGTTTTAGAAATGAAAATGAAAATTACCATAATCACTTCTAATGCCACAAAAGAAGGGAACCCCAAAAAGAAATAAGATAAAAGCGCTAAGAACAATGGGAAAAAGCAAAAAATAGAATTCCCTGGGTAGTCCATTCCTTCCTCATAATAAGAATTCTAAACGGAATACCTCAGAGTAATAAGTACCAACGAGTTTGTCTAAATGAGGTATGTATACGACCGTCGAGAAGAAGATTTGTGACTATTAAGGTCGCAAATCTTCTTTTCGAAAGGGTTTAATGCACGTGTTACTAATTCTAATATTTCATAATATTTAATCTAATATTTAATCTACGGATAAGAAATTCATGGAGTAAGAAAGGTCAGTCTTTGTTTTTGACAAGCCTATACAAGGGATATACTTTTATTTGACGGATATGAAAAATTTGCCCTTAGCTACATTTTTACTTCTATTTCTGATGTTGTTTCTGTTTTCAGTAATGCAGTATCTTCAATCTACCTGACAAAGTATTAGGTAAAGGTGCCTTATGAATCATGTTATGGAGTCCTTAGAGCGTCCTTGACACTTCACTAGATATAAAAACACCAGAAAGCAGTTTTATTGATTTTTAAAGTGTTTACTACTCTTAGAGAAATCACAAAGATTTTTATAATGTCCCAAAAGTTAGAGGAGCGGGATTTGAATCCGCAACCTTCCCTGTACGCGGCGGTACGGGGCTGCGCTGATTGTTTCTAATCACACTCGACGATGAACTCCTAAGGACTGATAAATACGGCACGACCATGGCTCCATCTTCAGGCATTAGTAGCTATAAATCAGTTTTTAAACCATACCGAAGACCTTAAAGTGGCCTTAGAACTACAACAAAGTAAACCAGTAGCCCTATCGGCCAATGAACCAAACAATCAATAATGACATCTGTGTGACTGTGGCAATCGATAGTGAACTTACGACGGACAAGTTCAACACTGACTCATTGCATTGATATGGCTTCCCATTCACTGTGCGACTTGATTGCTGTTTTTTCCCAAAGTCACTGACATTGTTTGTATAATTATGTCGACATTAGAACCGAGGCCAATCGCGTTTATCTCAAACGATAATGCTACAGACATAAACGTTAAGTTGGGCCACTGGGTACTACATTAGTATGTATTGGTATCTTTTTCTTCCTGCCCTTATCCCACACTAGGTAGGGTCGGCACAACATGTCTTTTTCATCCATTCTCCCCTATCATTCGACATCAATACTCACTCTTTTCTTGGACATAATATCATCTCTCACACAATCCATCTTTTCTTAGGCCTAGCTTTACTTTTATATCCATTTACATTCATGCTTAACACTCTTTTCATCTCATGACATTCTCTCTCTCTCCTCATAAGATGTCCATACCACGCTAGCCGATTACTTCTCATTTTCTCCGTTATTATTAAATACATAAACTGGTGTGGTATAAAACGTTCCGTCCAACGTCAAAAACGTTTAAAACTGCTCGCTAGGACCCCTGACATCGTAAAAGTAATCTCTAGTAACTTCTGAAAACTGAAAATTTTCGTCAAGGCTCATTAAGGCCTCCATACCTTTTTTACAGCTATGTCAGTTCATTGCTAGATTGAACCAGTCTGGTAGATGTACATCTAGCTCGTCAAACTACACGGCAGGTCACCACAAAGATGGCGTCTCCGGTGGTCTGCCGTGCGGACGTCATGCATTGGGTACCATACCCAATCAGTAGTAGAAGTACTCCAGATAAACTACGAATTAAAGTATCTAGATTTGTACAGCCTTGACCAAAGATTAAACGTTACTTAATTTATAGCTTGATGATATGAAACTTCTACCCAATCGCTCGACCATTGGTTATTATCAGTACTCAAGTTTTCCACTTAGCGAAAATGAGGTTGTCCTAAACAGTAGGCCTACCATGAGCTCTGTCTGGCTCTGTCTCTGGCCCTGGTTTTGAGACTGTGTGAGTGCTCACTAGTGCATTACACTGTGTGTGTGACGTTTTGACGTAAAATTTATTTATTCAACACTCACACAGACTCAAAACCAGAACTAGAGACAGAGCCAGACAGAGCTCATGGTATGGCTACAGATTAAATTTATTCAAATTGTAAGTTCAGTCGATCCGTGAATGGGAGCTTTTAGCCTAGAAGAGCGATAAGTTAAACAATTAGATGTGGTTCTTAGAAGTTTGTGTGGTTGAGTCAGACGATCTTTGGCTTGTTACCGGACCATATCTAAATCAAATATGTTTTGACTTAGTTATCTGTTTGTTTGAATTGCACGGTTCTATTATAAAGAGTCTACCTACTTTAGTTTAAGTTAGTTAGTTTTCTAGTCGTATCGAAAATGATAAAATAGAAGTTAAAAAATCAAAATCAAAAGTGTATTTATTCAGTTGGATTGCAAGAATCACTTTGAAACGTCTTAAAGCTAGGTGAGTCTAGGTGCCAGTTCCACGCGACCAAGTCTAGAAGAACAAGTTGGCTGTCATGTCGTATAGGAAAGTCAAGGAGGCCGCATTCGAAGGAGTGGATTCAAAGGAACTGCAGTCAACTATATCAGAACCAGCTGATATCTTTTTTAGAAGAATCGTTTAGTAATTTATCCCTGCCTGTATTTTGCCTGGAACCAGCACCTACGACTCACACCTTAAAGTCTCCTATATACCCACTGCACCAATTGAGGTGACTGCTAAGCTCTCATCTGGAACCCACCCAACGCACCAATGAGGACTTCGACTCCCGAGCTCTCAGCAACCTTGACCATGCCTTGCCCAAGAGTCGTTCATCCGAGACAACTAGCCAAGCGTAAGGGAAAGCGAGACGATCTGTTAAAGAGGTAAATCACTTGTTTCATCATTATCGTTGTTTTTATGCGTAGCCGGCAAATTAGTATACGGCTCACCATAATCTGTGGGGTTAGATAGCATAGGATAGGGGAGGGAACAACACAGGCGATTCTCCATACAAACGTAGTCCCCTATTTCCTCCCTGGATAATGCCTCTAGAGTAACCATTTCGTCTCATAAAATCCAGATCTGCTATACAAGGTGTATCTAAATATGTGTACTATGCGAAGGTGGGGGGTTTCAGACCACAATGGTGATCAGTTGTGGGGGGGAGAAAATTAAAAATTCCTATTTTCAGTTTCCCATACAAAAATATTTAATTTCATAATGCCTAAATAAATTGACAACCCTATCCTTGTAACCCCTTGACCCCTTGACCTACTACCTCTGTAGGTCTACTACTACTACCTACTACCTCTGTAGCTGAGTTTAGGGTTGTCACTTTGTATAAAGTCAGCTGTTCATGTTGAAACTTCGTTGCAGTTTTTTTCAGAGATACCAATCGAAGTTCGAAAAGTCGTTGAACAAAAGTTATTCCCCGGGGGGTGGAAATTCACCCCCCTTCGGGATAGTACACATATTTTGATACACGTTGTATACGTGATCGTATGTTTTCCTTTTTTTCAGAAACTTATTGATAAAGAAAATATCACCTCCAATTCAAATTTCCTATAAATCATATGAGGGTCATTTACAGTTATTAATGTCCATTTAATAGCGTAATAAAGATATTTACGTTTCCGTTGGCGTGTGGAAAGGCCCATAGTAGTAATTATAGCCATAAAACCATAAATTTTACTATCATAACTCTTTTCTTAAATCTATAAAGCCTTGCGCACATCTAAGCGTTCTGCGGTGGCGATCTGTGAAACGCTGTCAAATATGACAGCGATATTTGATAGTGTTTCACTGATCACCTCCGCATAACGCTTAGATGTGCGCAAGGCTTAAGAATTTTACTGGTTATTTTATCTACAGGGTTATTCATTATTAACTGCAAATACTCAGGAATTAGGTTCAACAAATAAAATAAAAAATATGTATGAAATTATTTTTTTTAAATTTGATCAAAAATTTTTTCAAGTTTTTGTATCAAAATTTTATTTTTATTTATTTCTTTACGGCTATTGCATAATGATTGCCACGGAGAAGGACGATGACCCACCCAGGCGGTGACTGAACGCAGAGTGTCACTCACGGCGCGCGGGCGCGGATCAAAGGTCAAAATAGGTCAGGCGCCAATGATTCCTTTATCGATTTTCTCGGGATTTTCATAAGAAAACTTAAAAAAAATCATTTCATAAATATTTATTTTATTTGTTGAACCTTGTTCCTGAGTATTTGCAGCTAATAATGAATAACCCTGTATAAACCGGAATAGTACCAAGCTCTGTATGGCTTTGTCTCTGGCTCTGGTTTTGAATCTGTTATCTTATCTACAAACCGGAACAGTAAGATCACAAGCTCTGTCTGGCTCTGGTTTAGAGCCTGTGTGAGTGCTCACCAGTGTATTATACTGGGTGGGTGTGTGAGTGTATTATACTGTGTGTGTGACGTTTTGACGTCTGTGTGGGTGCTGTCTAAATAAATCCTATTTAGACAGCACCCACACAGACTCAAAACCAGAGCCAGAGACAGAGCCAGACAGAGCTTGTGGTAGGCTATAGGATCCGAGTATCCGCTTCACTGCACACCGATTACCGACAAATAACCGAAAAATCTTGGGCAAATCCATCAAATTTCTAATATCACAGTCAGCGATCCCATCTTACGGATATTCTCGCATAACATTGGCTCCCTGACTACGTAAACTGTAGCAGTAGCACCAAGCAAGAACGCCGGGCGTCAGTCGCATAACTTAGAATTAGAAAGACATTTCTTTGCAATAAAATCGGTTGTCTGTAAAGTCGGTTTACCATGGACTAATTATATAAATAGACTCACAATCTTGAACAAAAAATCGTAACTCTCAAAAAGCTCAAAATCCCGTATTATGCCTAGATGGCTCTGACTCATAGCCTGGAAACCTTGCTAGCAGCCGGTGAAACCGAGAAACTTAACTAATTTCTTCTTTGAAAACCATTAAAAACAATCTAGTATTTTAGGAATGAGTAATAATGATCATAATAATAAATTTCTTAGTTTTATTTCACATCGACTATTTTACCTGTTGTTCATGTATAATGATAGATGGCGCTGTGATAAAAATGAAAGCTTATAAATTAACGCATCATTTTACTACTAGATGGAGCTATTATTATTATTTTCAAACTAATGGCGATTTACTCTGAGCAAAAAAATCGCATGAAATAGTACCCTAGCAGTAGTTTACTAATAAATGTAAGTATCTAAAATATAAATGTACTAATAATTAGACAGCGAAAGAAAGGTTTGCTTGCTTTGTTTCACAGACTAGGTAGGTATGCTTTGTTTGCTGAGCAAACCATAAACAAACAGCTAGGGATGAAGGGTCTGTTAGCGATAACTTTATCGGTAAGATTTCGATTTATTACGATTAATTAAAAAAAAACTACTCGAGCGCGCATGTAACCAAGGCTACCTAAAATATCCAAGTAAGGTGAGCGCGCATTGACTTTTTGACGTGATGGAGCCGGCGCGCCGGCTCCATCGATTTACAAGACGGCTAAATAAAGAAAAAAAATATTTAATTGAAATATTTCGAACTCTTTTTATCAATATTTCCACTGGACGTTGAGCGGTACTCTGTTTCTTGAGCTCCAGAAAAATAAAAAATAAAAATGTTTTGTTTATATTTTGCCAAGTCCTTTAACCAATATTCCCACCGGACGTTGAGTGGTAGCAGTTTTTTGAGCTCCAGATAAATAAAGAAAAAAAATATTTTATGAATTTTTTAGTCTTTTTATCATTATTTCCACCTGACGTTTAGCGGTACTCTGTTTTTTCAGCTCCAGATAAATAAAGAACAAAAATATTTCTTAGTCTTTTTATCAATATTTCCACCTGACGTTGAGTGTTAGCAGTTTTTTGAGCTCCAAATAAATAAAGAAAAAAAATATTTTTTTGAAATTTTTCTTAGTCCTTTTATTAATATTTCCACCTGGCGTTGAGCGGTAGTTGGTTTTTTGAGCTCTAGAAAAATAAAAAATAAAAGTGTTTTTGTCAATATTTCCACCTGATGATGAGCGGTAGCTCCACATTAAATAACAAAAAAAATATTTTGTTGATTTATAAGTTTTTTTTAGTCGAAATGTTGGCTATGTGTTTTTATCGAAATTTCGGCAGCCTCTTTGACCTAGTACTGCACCTTGATATCGCTAACTACGTTAACCCAACCTACAACCTACCTAGGTACTTAGTACTTCCCATCTTCACTTAGTACCCTTCCTAAACTAACCTATCAAATATCTAAGCATTATTCTTTATGCCAGTGTAGGTATTTAACTAGTCCGAAGCCCGAGCGATTCACACACACAACCGAAGTGTCCCGTCTGCTTCAAGCGTCTCCTCCCCCTGCACCCCGCAAAAATATTTTATCAGAAATTTTTAACATTTCTGGCAATTTGTTGAATTGAATGTAAACTCAAAAAATCATGGCTAGAGCTTTTACACACGGCAGAGCGGCAACATCGCGCGGGCAGGTTACAACGGGGCACGTCTTTGAGCTGGCAACGCCACGCGCTTCATGACAGACTGACGCTTTGCTACATTTGGAAATAGCGCCATCTTGCGTTTTTATTCGTACTTCTAAATGTGGTGGTAAAGAAATGGTTCAAACAAATTTATGCAGCATTTAATAACATCGATTCGAAACACGTAACGCCATCTCACGCCTTCACAGGTAATTAATTATCGAAACACGAATTTTTGTTCGAGATTGTAAGTCTATTTTATATAATTAGTCCATGGGTTTACTGACGATAGTTGAACGTGACAACGTCATACAGCTGTCCACACGGACGCATCGCTCACTCAAGTAGGAGAGAGACAGATGTCGAACGCTGCTGAACGCGGAGGCCGATTGTGCCTCTTTGTCGCTCGTACCGCGCTCTCGCTTGCACTTCAAGCCTTAAATGAAACGCCTCCGAGCGAGGTAACGCCGCATGAGTCATGATTTTTCGTGCGTGCAGCCGGCTTTATCGAATTATAAGACGTTGTCACGTCAAAACATACAAGCAAAGGAATTAAAAGGGGAAAGAAACAAGTATGTTAGTATACTCGTAGAAGATTACTGCTGTAAAAACGTCTCGATTCAGTATGTTCTTGCCTCATTTGCGTTACAAGAACCTTTTTTTCTGTGTTCCTGTTGTTTCAAATCTAGGTATACATTTTTATGAAGATTCGAGTACCAATACCAATAACACAGAATTCATTTTATTATTAGGTAGGTATAGATAGCTTGGCTGCCATCACGCCTGATGGAAAGTAAGGATACAGCCTAAGATGGAGCATTCTTAGCCTTATCAACCCGTTCAGTCTTGTCTTGACGGAAATATTGACTCCTGTAGAGAGTTACACTCTTTGGCAGTTCGTACTCTAAAAGTGGAATCAATACCATGAAGGAGTGGAACTTATCCGTTCATCCAGAAGCCTAGAGGTAAGAGAGAGATGGGGTACAAGGCTTCAGAGATTATAGATAGTGCAATTCACGAAGACGCGCCCCACCAATTTTCGGTTGAGAGGATCGCGGGGTGCGGGGAGTTTTCTCCGAGCGGCAGTCGCGAACCGTAGTCTATTCATTGTAGTGTGCGTGTGCACTCATAGGTGATTAGTGTGTACCGATAACACTCAGACATTCACGGAAGCTTGCACACATATACTATAAACGGTTAAGGAGGAATAGTGGGGCACGCCTTCGTGGATTGCACTATCTATACGTTGCCGCATACCTGTCGCAAAGTAAGTAATCAGGGGACAAATTGTCAATAGCACCAGATTCTTTGTAACCTTGACAGTGGCAGCCATCCGAGACGTTTAACCAACCGTGAGGGAAAGCGTATGATCGTGAACATTTAATTTTGCTGTATTTGCAAGATCTTGACATTACTGGAATTATTCTACTTTGCACCCCTGAAATTCGATCTTATTGGGGTTAAAGTCAACAGTCGACGTTCCAAGACTTTAAGGATCCTTCTTCTTCTTAAATTATAGCTTAGCTCTTGTCGGGGTTTTGATGCAGTTTTCTCCAATTATATCTTTCGAATGCGGCCGTCTTGACTTCCTTAAACTCAAGGATCCAAGGGTCCTTAAACTCTCGAAAAAAAAGTTGAGGTATAGGCATTATTTCTAATGTATATTTCTTATTTCACCTTCTTCGTCCACCATAGACCGACGAAATTGGGAAGTCGGTGGATGGAAAGGGCTCAAAATCGTTCTTCCTGGAAATGTTTAGGGGAGGCCTATGTCCAGCACGGGACTTCTTGAGGCTGATGATGATTATAACTTGTGTGTTTATTATGTAAACCTACCTATAAAGGCTTTTTATAAATAAATAAACAAATAAATAAATATTGTGGACAATTCACACAACACTACCCAGCCCCAAACTAAGCAGAGCTAGTAATATGGGAACCGGATAGCTGATATAATACTTGAATACATTTTTTTTATTTGTAAATACATACTTAGAATACAATATAACACCCAGACAGAGAACAAACATTTATGTTCACCACACAAATATTTGTTCTCGGTGGGGATCGAACCCACGACCTACGCAGAAGGCAGAGCTACTACCAACTGAGCTAGAGGCCAGTCAAGTCAGTTTTGCATCCATTGTCTAAATCTATTTCTTTTTCTTTCCAAGTATTAAACTTCATGACCAGCCATTAAGGCTTCTAAAGTTAGCTGGATTTGAAAGCTTGTATAAATATTCAAACAGAAAACTAAGCCAGCACAACTCAAGCAGGACTATTCCCGTCTAGCTCGAGTAGGCCAAACATGCTAACAATATTTCAAACTAAACAACTTGGTATATGAAAAGCGAAACAACAATGAAAGTTGAGAAGCACAACTTAGATCGGAATACTCGTAGTTTCCGTCAAATGTCAAAAGAAGACAACAGCAGCACAGAAATAATAAGATTAAGCTGCCTATAATATATAATAATTATGCTCTTCTTCCTGACAGACAAAAGCAGAAAAGACATGGTCAATAAGTGCAAAGCTATGAGTAAGCCATAAGTTTCCTCACGATGTTTTCCGTCACCGTTTGAGAGTCATTGTGTTCATAAATAACAATACAGTAAAATTACTAGAATCAATAATGATACCTAGTTTATAGACATCAAAACATGTGGTTATAACCACAAAATGCCGTGACAAAAAGCGAGAGCGTTATAATGAGGTTGGACAAAAACAATCGATTATTCATGTTGTAATAAAACATATCGTGACAAAAACGATAATGTCATCAATTTGCAGTTAAATGTAATCGAGATATTAGGAGACAAAAACTTGGCATTTGAAATGATTGTTGAACAAGAAACCACAGACGCTGTGGCTGTGGTTGTGGTTAGAGGTGAAGGTGTGGTCATCACAACCTTGAAATGCGTAGCTACGAATACAAGCTAGATCGCCGTCTGGTACTGATTTGGATCAGTTGAGCTATCTCTAGATCGTTTGTTACTGTCTGCAGATAGCTCAACTGTTTCTTCTGTATTTTGTACATTTTGCTAATATTTGTGTAATTGTGAGTCTAAATCTATGATTGTACATATAAGATCTATTCTGATATAACATTTTCTGAGTGAAAATGGGAATGAGCGTTGCGATTATTTCTGCTGCAAATTAAAAATGCTACTCAAAGACAAAGACACTATTTCACGCGGATGAAGTCACGGGCACAGCTAGTCTAATTCATAATATTATATATAGAAGAAAATCTGTATTTTTGTGTATGTTTGTAATGAATAAACTCAAAATTTACTTTGCCGATTTCAAGCTTCTCACACCATTGGAAAGCTACATTCACCCTGAGTAACATAGGTTATGTGTTTAAAAAATAAATGTCCACCCGTGCGAAGCCGGGACAGGCCGCTAGTACTGTAATAAAACTTCAAATCGACTGAATGAAATCAGATCACAGATTAAAAATCTCATCAGCAGTTTTGAGGAATGAATTGACTGTTGCTGTACAAAAGAAATGCTGAATTTCAAATGTCATTCATTATTGTTCACAAGGACTTGTTGCTTTCAATCCACATCAGTCAGCATTTGAGTAATGATGACAGACAACTCATTCTTACATACATGTCTAAAACACCTTGAATACTTGCTAATTCGTCTTTTTATAACGCTTTTATTAGCTTCACCTGTATGTACGTTTGTATGTAAGCTTGCTTGTATGTAACCGACCCCGCTGAACTCGATTTTGTCCTACTTTGAACAATCAGATTTGATTCAAACTTTGCACACTTTGTCATAGGTCGATGAAAATGCAATAATATGAAAAAAAAATTAAATAAAAATTATAATTTAAAATTAACTAAAAAAAACGCATTTATAGCTAATTGAACTAAAAATTTTAAAATAAAACTGTAATAATCAATTAAAAAATTTATATTATTGTACAAAAAGCGAAAGCTGTTATGAAAGAAGCTGAACGAGCAGTGCGTTCCCCAATCCCCACATCAGCCACATGGAAACCCACTTATCTGGATTTACCAATGTACCGTGTGGTTGCGAGTTTGATCACCGGAATTAATTTAAACAATCACACGACCGAGGCTATCTTTCGTTTAATAGTATACTAGGAAAAGACCAACACTTTCTAGAAGTTTTTATACTATTATATATTTTTATACTTTTTACATTATTTATTCGTAGAAAACTCGAAGTGTACATGTACACTGTAGTTCTATGAAATTTAAAAAAAAGAATGAAAAAAAAGAGAGAAAAGTGTTTTATTGACCCCCCGAGAATGGAACTCATTGCCATCGGCAGTTTTTCCTGACCACTACAATCTGGGCCTCTTCAAGGCAAGAGTGAATAGGTGTCTTCTAAACAATCCTGCTCTATTGTCGCTTACCATCAGGTGAGATTGTTGCCAATAAAGGATAGTCTATACTCTATAACATGTAAAAAAATAACATTAAAACACGCACGACCAAGGCTTTTTGAGCCTAAGCCATCTATAAGATCGAAAACATCTAGTCATCATCATCAGCCTGAAGAAGTCCACTGCTGGACATAGGCCTCCCCTACACATTTCCAGGAAGAACGATTCTGAGCCCTTTCCATCCACCGACTTCCCGCGATCTTAACAATGTCGTCAGTCCATCTGGTGGGTGCATGGGCGCTCTACTTTTCGTTTTCCGGTTCGTGGTCGCCATTCGAGAACCTTTATTCCCCAACGGTTGTAGGTTCTTTGAGCTACCTATATGACTTGCCCATGTCTTTAAGTAATTCTCTAGAATTAGATAAGCTTCATCAACGATGTATTATCAATTCCGCAAGCTAGTTGATGTAACGAGCCGTCAACAATCAATTGAACCGTATAATCGGTCCACATCTGTAGCTATGAGTCACAGCGACCCCCCCTAACCTTGACTGTCATTCAAGTACGGACGACAATCCATCCGCATACGTTATGGTGATTTTATAGATGCATTTTTAACCGACTTCCAATCAAAAAGGAGGTTCTCAATTCAGTTGTTTTTTTTTATGGATGTTACCGCATTACTTCGTCATTTGTGAGCCGATTTCAAAAAATATTTTTTTATTGTGAAGGTTATTCTTACGTCCAGATTGTCCCAAACAAATTTCATTAAAATCGTTTCAGCCGTTTGGCAATGAAGTCGGTTTCTCTGGTTTTTTAAACTTATAATTATTATAGGCAAACGTACATATTTATAATTTTAGCTGGCTTAGAAGGCCTTAAGACGGGCTAAAAAGTTGTCTAGTTAAAAGTGTGTACTTTTCCTCTATGTCTATGATATAATATATTTTGCCCTTTGTCATACTGTGTCACACAGTGTGGCAGTATGACAATGGGCAAAAACTCTAAATTCAATCAAGCCGTTGATAAGTTTACTTACGTTTTTTTCCCATACATTTGCTACCGAGGATGAACTTATCATAGACTAGAGATAATGTACCTTGCGAAGGCAAGTTAGAAATTGTATACAATCTGGTGCAGCTGATTGTACCATACAAACGTAAACGTACTTAATTTAATAGTTCAAAAGTGGCATTATAACCCAATATTCCCCCTAGTTCATGAACTAGACATGAAGTAGAATGTCAAGAGGAAAATGAAACTCCACTATCTTTTTCGCGAAACCATCGTAAGCTGAGCCGAGTGGTCGTCTCTTCAATTTTAAAATGGGGCCAGGCAGTCAGCGATCTCAAAAGTCACGCGGGAATATGGAAAGCAAACTTGTTTAATTTGTCCCGGTTCTGTTCTTAGGTTCTGCTTCGTTTTCGAAATGCAGTAGTGATCTTAATGTGCTTATAAATATGGCTCATCCCTCCACCGACCTCGGTATCAGATTGAATAAGCTCGGATCGCGGCAAGATTTACACACTCATACGTTCATGGCTCTTCTATCTCGCTGGCTTCTGAAGTTTTTCAGTATTTTGACTGGCCTCTCAGTTCAGCTGGTAGTAGCTCTGCCTTCTGCGCTGTAGGTCGTGGGTTCGATCCCCACCAAGAGCAAATATCTGTGTGTAACATAGATATTTGTTCTCTATCTGGGTGTGTTATATTGTATTCTAGGTATATATTTCCAAAAACAAAATGTATTTAATAAGTACTATATCAGCTATCTGGTTCCCATAGTACAAGCTCTGCTTAATTTGGGGCTAGATTGTGTTGTGTGAATTGTCCACAATTTTATTTATTCCCGCTCAACCTCCGCTCTAGTGGCCCAACATGTCAAGTCAGCTTGACACTCTGATCTCACTTTAATTGCATTGACGATCAAATCAACTGATGAACGCGGCCTTACTGTTTGTCTTCATTTATCTGATCTTATTTATTCAAGGGGAGAAAAGATTATTTATGGAAAAACAGGACCTGCAGAATATACTTCACGAAAGACCAAAACAATTAAAAAAAAATCGGTTGTCCGTAAAGTCGGTTTACTGACGATTGTTGAACGTGACAACGTCCTAAGAAAATACACAGATGTCGAACGCTGCTGAACGCGGAGGCCGATTGTGCCTCTTTGTCGCTCGTTCCGCGCTCTCGCTTGCACTTCAAGCCTTAAATGGAACGCCTCAGAGCGAGGTAACGCCGCATGAGTCATGTTTTTTCGTGCGTGCAGCCGGCTCCATCGAATTATTAAGAAGTTGTCACGTTAAAAATGTTTTTGGTAGAATGAAACGATTACTTCTAAGAAATCGTTCTAAAGTGTTCGCAAAGTTGCTTGCCTATCGATTTTCTATAGGTTACATTTTGGGGAATGTAGTGAGGAACATTTTGGGGAATGTAGTGAGCATGATCTTATACCACCATCTCCCTTCCACCATAGGACTAGCAGACGCACGGCTCAGTACCATCCATACCTGGTTAGCATACCACCCATACGCACTAAGCGTTTTGGCTCCACCTTCATTATGCGAACCTCCAGGGAATGGAACTCATTGCCGGCGGCTGTTTTTCCTGACAACTACAATCTGGGCCTCTTCAAGGCAAGAGTGAATAGGTGTCTTCTAGACTATCCTGCTCCATCGTCGGCTACATCGTCACTTACCACCAGGTGAGATTGTAGCCAAAGGCTGGTCTATATCATGTAAAAAAAAAAAAGTGTCTTCGCTAGAGAAGTCGCAGGCATTTAACTAGTATTTGCACTAGGTCCAGGCAATCTTTTTTTACAAACATGCAGCTGAGTCTGAAAACTTGGCTGTATAAACCGCAGATAACGTCATGAGACGAGGCTTCCGTCGACTCGGACCGGTAGGTACTCGGACCGCAGTCCCACTCGCCGGAGTAATTTAATTTTATTATTTTCCTTCCGGCGACTCGGACCACTTTTGAAATGATCGAAAAAATCTATTGTTCAAGGCAATGAAGTACAGTCAAAGGAACAAGTAGGTGTACAAAGTAAACATAATGAATAAAACTCTTTGATTGAAGACAAAATTAAAAAAAAAAAAAAAAATTAACCAAAGGGGCTTATTCTGAAATCAGCAGGTGAAACCGGCTGGGATTAGAGAGGGGTACGAATTGCTACAAACTTACCTGCATGGTTGAAGGCAATTCTGTCACTATCACATCGTCTAGGATAGTTAGGTACAAATCATCAATAAATTTATAGGATGCAAGTTTATATTTAAGTTAATTTTATAGTCATAACTTTTTGATTCGAGTGAGCGAAGCGAACGAAGATCTTACAAACAACTTGGGCGATTTGGCATTTTATGTGCGTATGTATGTATGTATGTATTTGTGTATGTTTGTCCGACTATAACTTTCGAACCGTTGATCCAAACTGCATGAAATTTGATACGTCGATAGCTTGTACTTGAGAAATTTACTGGTAATATGTTAGTAAAATCGGATGAAGGGTTATTATGATATGGGGTTTTCTAAGAGTGCAAAAATAAAAAAAAGTACCAAAAAAAATAAAGTTTCTTTTCATACCTACATATGAAAGAACTTTGTTGGACCAAAATAGTTTTTACTTTTTTTCTAGAACAATCAGTTTTTGCCATAAAAAGATTAAATTAAGACAACCAACGCTCCAAGAGATCTCATCTCTAAGAATTTCGGTGACATCAAGGTTTTTCTACTGGTCGGTCAATTCGTTTGCTTTTTCTTTTTTTTTTCTTGAATTAAATTAAGGAGGTACAGAGTTGTCATAAAATTATAAAAGCGACCTGTTCTGATGGTGGAGCCAAGGTCTGTCAACGGAACACTTCAATCAATTGGCCAAAGTTTAAACTTGTTTACCATAAAAAGTTAGTGAGGGTTAGTCAGAGGCAAGGCCAAACAGTGAATTTGTACAGAAATACTTCCTCAAAGTAGATAAAATACAATGCGGTGGTGGCACATTTTTTACTGATTACCATCTGCCTATGTGCTTAGCTTTTCGAAATATTTGGATCGCATCTCAGTTCGGGGTGCAATTGGAAAAAAATAATATTTTTAATTGACATTACACTACTACTTAACATTTCGTATTAATGTCAGATCTGTTTCTGACGACGACTGTACAATTTACGTCACGTGGTTTGTGGTCCGAGTCGCCGGAAGAAAAATATTAAAATTAAATCACTCCGGCGAGTGGGACTGCGGTCCGAGTACCTATCGGTCCGAGTCGACGGAAGCCTCATGAGACGTCCATACTAGGATCGACTATGGAAGTAGAATTACGACTTTATTCGCGTATTCAGATTTTTTTTAGTGATGTTTTGAATTTTTAATAAGTGTCTAGTTTGAGTTTCAGAAAATAATTTTCTTAGTTCATTCTTCCCACCTACTTTCTAAATTTCATACTCCTACGACATTTGCTTAGGTATTTCTAGTCCGGTACACTACGTTGTCAGTCACAGTCAGTAAAGTACCTTAGCATAACCGCTAGCTAGATCATAGAATGGCCGTTACAAGTCGGCCGACGCTTTTTAGAAACCCAAGCTTACGTGCTTGAATATTTTAGTGTTTGCAAGTGCTAGGTACTACACTGTGTCAAAACTTTTTATTCTTTGAGTTACCAGTTTAGCTTCGTATTTTCTTCTTAACTTCTTTTCTTACAAAGTTAGCTACAGTTTCATAAAGTTTCAATTTAACATTTTTAAAGTAGTATAGGAGACTCAGTAACGAAAAAAAGTAATTTTACTTATTAAAAAACCTTGCAGAGTTTTTGAATTAGTATGATATAATGTGGACTGTGGACGAGAATTTTTTTCTTAAGCCTGTCCAATTATTTTGACACCCTTTTTTGTCATAAATAGAAGTTGCTGTACTGGCCAAATATACATACATGCGAGCAGCAGCCGGAAAAAGTTGTATGAAAATCCTTTAAGGTCTGCACACACCTAGGTCGCTGGCGATAGCGATCAGTGAAACGCTGTCAAATATCGCTGTCAAATTTGACAGCGATATTTGACAGCGTTTCACTGATCGCCGAAGCCAGCGCCCTAGGTGTGCGCAGGCATTTACTGCCGTGTTGAGCGGCCAGAAAAATTACATAGCAAACTCATATTCTGTCGTTTAATTTAAAAATGGAACGATCCTTCACTCCGAAACATGGCAAACAAGGAGGTTACTCATCTAAGGTTTCATTTAAATTTTCCAACTCCTTGCAAAAGTAAATGATGTTTAGCCTCTTTTACTGGTCTCTGTAGTAATGTTGTACTATTAATAAATTAATAGTAAGTGGGATCCAACGGCAAAAATATAAAATTCATCATGTTCTTTTATTTAAACCATTTAAAAGTGATCCTACATATTTTATTTGTAATTTCGTCTTGAAGTGGTATTATTTGCTAAATCAATTTACGCTGCTAACTGTACCTTAAGCTACTTGGAACTACTCCGTGCTACAAATTAGCGGATAAGCTCGTTGAAGCTGAAGTACAGTGGGTAATTAGTTTGGTTGAAGTAAAAGCTTAACTACACACTCACCTGAAGTTAGTGAGCTCCACAGCCCAGTCTGGGTTAAAAAAAATTGGGTTTATAATTTTCTGGGTTTTAAATTTTAACATGTAGCTTTTAATATTTTAGGTCTCTGGCGAAGAAAGACTTCGTTCAGGGAAGTAATACCACTGTTTCTACCTATGTCGCCAAGCATATGCTCGCATCGCAGTGCTGTGTGCTCGATTCTCCCTAGGGCTGAAAGTATTACTTTCAATTAGCTCCTCAGGCAACTTCAGACCTACTTTCCGAGTATGAGCAATGAAAAAAGTATTTTCTTTCTTTCAATTTACGTCATGAGCGCTTTTTCAAGATGATGAAAGCACTCAGTCATCAGTGCTCAGTGCGACTGTTATAGCACTGTTGTGCTAATGGGCACATCTCGCGAGACGTTAATTTCACAGCCAGTTTCTGCACTTCTGCACGTCCGTCCATTTGGTAACGAGGCCTAGGCTTCGGCCATCACCGGCCGTCATATGATGGACGTGATGTGGCAGCCATTTTGAACGCAGCCATGACTTCGCAAACGCGAGACGCGTGGATTCGCCGGAGACTTTATAGGCAAATAAGGCTCAACAAATGTAGGTATGCCTCAATTTGATGGTATTGCATCTTATTACTTGTAGCTAACGTGTGCGACCTGCAAGGTTGTCATCATCATTATCATCAACTTATATCAGTCCACTGGTGGACGTAGGTCTCTCCCAAGACGCGCCACTGACCTCGGTCTGCGGCTCTTCTCCAGGAGCTCAATTCTAAACCAGTGACTTTTATGTCACGGTTTGTGAACTGTCAAATTCACTAAAGAAACTGACAGTTCTTGTGATATATATCTACCGTGACAAAAAAGTCACTGGTCTAGAATTGAGCCCCAGCATTTCACAGATCGTCGCTCTACCTTGCTCCATTGACTCCATGTTCACCAAAAATGAGTGTACCCTGATTTATATTCTGCTTCTTCTGGCCGTGTCACTAACTCCTTCGAACCAGTGTGGTCTCGAAGAGGCCTTTTACATTCTCTTTTTGATTTCTATTTATTTGAAGCTGGCATCAGAATGTGGTGAATCGTAACGGTGGTAGTTACGGCGACCGTTTCTTAAGAGAACAAAGCCTAAGGGACAAGATGATAAGTAACACTAAAGTGTGACTGGCACTATGAGGAATGGATGGACGTGTAAGATGGCTGAGACTATCATCAACTCCAAAGAAACTATCTTAGAAATAAACTTTTTTAATTCCGATGCCTTTTTGTCAAGAGTGTTATATTTCGGCATGTGAAAAATATTTTCTAAAGCGTAATTTTTGACGTAACAACGTCTTATAATTCGATGGAACCGGCTGCACGCACGAAAAAACATAACTCATGCGGCGTTACCTCGCTCCGAGGCGTTCCATTTCAGGCTTGAAGTGCAAGCGAGAGCGCGGAACGAGCGACAAACAGGCAAAATCGGCCTCCGCGTTCGGCAGCGTTCGACATCTGTCTCTCTCCTACATGGGTAAGCGATGCGTCCGCGTGGACAGCTGTATGACGTTGTCACGTTCAACTATCGTCAGTAAACCGACTTTACAGACAACCGTTTTTTTTTGTGCTTATTGGTCTTTCCAGGCTGACTATCATCATCATTAGCGTTATGAAGTCCACGCTGGGTAAGCCCGTAAAGGTAGTATTAGTCTGATTCTGATCTACAATCGTTTTCATGGTCCTCAATTCTAATGATTATGATAATATGACATCTCATACACCTCTTATACATTTCCAGGAAGATCTGGAATGTTTTATATAAAATATTTATCTTATGCAAAAGTTACTTACACAGGTTTAGAGGGAACTTTCAGCAGAGCGCATAAAAAATCCTGCCATTTCCACCGCTCGTTACATGCATCGTTTAATTCAACCTCAGGAGTTCTTTTTAACATCCCCATCCCTTGATTCTGTGCTTTCTCTCAAAGGCATAGGGTAGGTTTTTGAATGAGGGTTGAGGCTGAGTGCACTTAGCCACAGGTGCCATGCCTTTTTATTTTACATTCTGCAAGTGTAGGGAAATGTGGAAATGTCCTAGATAGGGGCAAAGCTCATTATGGAGCCCATAATTGTGTGGTCTGTAAGGTCGGGTAGAAAATTAAAAGCAGCATACCACTGGTGTTTTCGTCAAAAAAGTCGTGTGCCAGATTTTTTACATGGACACTTTTGGTGAAAAAACTATAGGGGTTGTTATAGGTATAAGTTTGAATGCGCTGGTGTTCAAGAATATTGACAGAGGTTTTAAGGAGGTTCTGTTTTTTGCATAAATTATTTTTAAGTCAAAGCTGATAAATTATTGTTGAAATGATATGTAAGGGGTTAGTTGCAAAACCGTACCATAGTACCACTGTACCAGGAAACTTATTAAGTGCACAATTGGTTTTGATATTATCACTATAGATATTTTTTTCCCAGTAATCCTGACTCAGAGCTCGTACTGGTATAAGAACTCTTGCAATGCAAGCACAAAGAACAGTCAAACAAGCTCAAGCAGACTAAAGCGGCATTTGCATGAGATGCAAAGCGCTTATCCATATTCAGTGCTTCTTTGTGACGTCAGGAGGCATCGCTCGCCGGTGACGTCATCGGGCCCTAAGGAGCTTCGTGAATAATTAATTATGGCTCTGGTTTTAGGAAACGGTGGCCGTAATGACGGCTGTTATATCATGCTCCCAAATTAATATCGATGTAGTAGATCACAATATTTTTAACCCCTACTGAAGAGGTGTTTTTCACCGACTTCAAATAAAAAAGCAACCAAGTGCGAGTCGGACTCGCCCATGAATGGTTCCGTAGCATCAAGTAACATAATATAAAGGTTCTTGTAGTTCGTCGAAAGGTAAATTGTGGTTTACGATTTATGACGTATAAAAAAAAAACTACTGACTAGATCTCGTTCAAACCAAATATCGTTGGAAGTTTCCATAGTAATGTACAACATATATTTTTTTTAGTTTTATCAGTCACTTATTTTAGAAGTTAGAGGGGGGGGGACCAACTTTTTTCCACTTTGGAAGTGTCTCTCGCGCAAACTATTCAGTTTAGAAAAAAACAATATTAGAAAACTCAACATCATTTTTGAAGACCTATTCATAGATACCCCACACGTACGGGTTTGATGAAAAAAAAATTTTTGAGTTTCAGTTTCAAGTATGGGGACCCCCAAAATTTATAGTTTTTTTTTTTATTTTTGTGTAAAAATCTTAATGCGGTTCACAGAATACATCTACTTGCCAAGTTTCATCAGTCTAGCTCTTACGGTTTCGGAGAAAAATGGCTGTGACATACGGACGGACAGACAGACAGACAGACAGACAGACATGACGAATCTATAAGGGTTCCGTTTTTGCCATTTGGCTACGGAACCCTAAAAAGGAGTTTTATTCGATTCGATTTTTATTTTTTTGATGTTTGTTATCGTATAATTTCGTCATTTATGAGCCGATTTGAAAACTATTTTTAATCTGAAAGGTAAGTAGGTCTTCGAGATTGGTCCCATAAAAAATTCATCAAAATCGGTTCAGTAGTTTGGCCATAAAACTTACTTTATATTTATCTAACAACAACCCGATGCGACCCGATATTAAAAATGTTTTTTTTATTAGCAAGTAAAAGCGATATGCAAACATAAACAAATAAAATTGCTTACCAATACCACAGATAAGATTATACGAAGTTACCGATAAAATAACAAATGCCCTTCACATTATCCCAGCAATCAGTTTCTCTAAATCAGTGCGACTCATCTCCTCTGTCCCCAATACCTTGATCTCTGACACGGTCTCAGCCATTGTAGGTTACAGTTACCTTAAAACAAAGCATAATGACGCTTACTGCAACGACATAAGAGCTAGAGAGCTGATGCGTATCCTTGTGTACCAAGTACCGTGTATTCTGTGGCTGGACACCAAGTGGTGATGGTGATTAACCTCTATGGGTCGTTTGTGCCTGGTACCGCTTTGGTATTGTTTGCAAAAAACAAACATCAATCACGAACTGAAGCATCTCATTTGACTGGCCTCTAGCTCAGTTGGTAGTAGCTCTGCCTTCTGCGCCGTAGGTCGTGGGTTCGATCCCCACCGAGAACAAATATTTGTGTGGTGAACATAAATATTTGTTCTCTGTCTGGGTGTTATATTGTATTCTAAGTATGTATTTACAAAAAAAATGTATTCAAGTATTATATCAGCTATCTGGTTCCCATATTACAAGCTCTGCTTAGTTTGGGGCTGGGTAGTGTTGTGTGAATTGTCCACAATATTTTTTTATTTTTTTATTTTTATTTTATCTTTTTGAGGGTTTCTACATATTAAACCAGTAACGTTGTAACCGCCTTTTCAAATTTCAATAAAATCCTGTCCATCCAAAGGTTGTCTGAAGAAAGATCGCTCATAGCGATAGACCGCTCTTTGTACTTCGCTTTAGTTTTAATATTTTCTTTAAATGTGTAATGTCCTATTCTTGTGGTGTACAATAATGTGGTATCTAACGTGGATAAACAGTATGAAAGATGACATGGATAAGAGAGAAGTGAATGCGAAATGACAGCTGACAGAGGGGAATGGAGGAAGATACATGAAGTGCCGGTACATGAAGTGAGATACTGTGTGATGACATGGATAAGAGAGAAATGAATGCAGAGATGACGGCTGACAGAAGACAATGTAGGATTGACGGTTGACAGAAGAGAATGGAGGAAGACATGTTGAGCCGACCCCACATGAGGTGAGATAAGGGCAGGAAGAAGTAAAACGTAGATATACAACAGGCAAATAAATGACAAAAAGCTAAGAGAGGGACGCAAAACGCTGGTCAAAACGCAGTTGAAGACTACAAGCGCACTATCCAAGCACCGCGACAGATGAAAACTCCTTGCACGTAATCAGACGAACTAAAAATAACAAAACTAATCCAAATCTGTATTGACAAGACGCATTTGGATCACACTGAAGCACTGAGCCAGATAAAATACATACCAGCCCTCAACACTAGACTTCAATTCATCATAATCATCATCATTACCAGCCTGAAGAAGTCCACTGCAGGGCATAGACTTTCCCTACACATTTCCAGGAAGAACGATTCTGAGCCTTTTCCATCAATCGACATTTAACAAGCAAACGATGGTAACAATGTCGTCGGTCCATCTGGTGGGTGGACCGCCCTACGTTTCGTCTTCCGGTTCGTGGTCGCCATTCGAGCACCTTTATTCCCCAACGGTTGTCCGTTCTTCGCGCTATATGGCCTGCTCATTGTCACTTCAACTTACTAACGAGCTATGTCGACTACAATGATAGTATATGAGACTTCAATTTTACAATGGCTATCGGCTAATGACCAAGACGAATTCCTTGATTCAGGTAAGTACCTACCTACTTCCAAATAGTTAAAGAGCTGTGCAGTTGTCATTGAACACGTCAACAATACCGTATAATTTGTGACACCATTCTGGTAATCACCATAATTTAAGGCAAGTTCCAACACCGCTCACAATACTACGAGTTTCTAAGAATTTTGTACCGTCATTACTGCTTTTTTTGTCCCCCACATATCCTTCAAAATTAAGGTTCTATTTTCTTATTCTATATTTTATATTTTACTGCATAAATATTTCAGTTTCATCACGAGGATCACTTTGAAACGTCTTAAAGCTAGGTGAGTCTAGGTGCCAGTTCCACGCGACCAAGCCTAGAAGAACAGGCAACAAACTACGGCTTGGTTACTACTTAGAATCATCGCATTCCCTTACCCCACGCTAAGTCAGCACAACAAGCTTTTTTTCTTCCTTTCTTTCAAGACTTGACAGAGTTTCATTAAGTATTTTTTTCTACAACTTTATATTTTCTATTTTTTAATTTTTTACCTGTCTTCTTCCACACAGTCCATCTATATTTTTCTTTGTCTCTTCTCTCCTCTTCTTTTAGATTGTTAATTATTTACCTGTCTTTTTTCACACGTCCATCCATGTCATTCTTTGGTCTCTTCCGTCCTCATCTATAACATCGACATCAATATCTTACACTATTTCTATGAAAATCTTTTTATTTTGACGAGTGTAGCAGGCAATCGGCATGAGACGGGACAAAATGGCTCAGTATGCCACGATAATGTTCTTTGTCTAATTACTGCTTTATTACGTCCATAAAGTGACTGTAACAGTTTCTTAGCAAACAAAGCGGACGGCAAAGCAGTCAACCGGCTTGCGAAATACATGATGAGTTAGTTATATTAGAGTGAGCTGATGACGACGTTTTTAAAATCACAGTGCACAGTCCTGTACTTAACCTAGTTAGGATAAAACATTATCAGACAAAGAAAACGAAAAGACCTGAAAGGTTTGATGTACGTACTTCTTCCAGTATCAGAAGCATCATACAGAAGAAGCGTACGTTCGATGAAATGTGTGCAAATATATGGGTTCTTTCTGTAACAACAGAGAGTGGTGTCACGGAAGAACAGCAACCAACACATCCTATAGCATCAGTAATCCTGAAAACACACGGCCTATTTGCACCACCAGAGATCACACAGCAGAAACAGTCACTGGGAGAAATCAGTCTGAACCAACGATCTTAAAGTCTAAGGCACATAAAGTACTACTAGACCACCTATGCCAATACCCACAGCTGCAGACTATCCACGGCTATTGTGCTCCTCTATTGAGGGCAATGTTGACCTGGTTTCAATCGACTAAATGCTTCCGATTTTTACAATAGAAACAGCACTCGTGTGATTGGCCAGAGTTATTGTGATCACGCTGTACGTGCAATATTGAAGTATTGAAGTTATTTTTTTATATCAAAGCTATGTCAAATGGGTGTCATCATTTTCTTGTCTTTATCCCACTTCATATGGGGTCGGCACAACAGGTTTTCTTTCTCCCCTCTATTAGCTGTCATTTCAGCAGTCACTTCTTTCTTACCCATATCATATTTCCATCCATCTTTTCTTTGTCCTACCTCCAGTTCTATACCCATCCACATCCATATCTAGCCCAAAGTCAATTGATATTTGATTCAAATGATAGAGATATATTTAAATCATCTTATATACTAGGTGTGAAGTAATAGAAAGAAAAGAAAAGAAAGAAAGAACAAACTGGAAAGAATCAGTGACACGATAAGAAGAAGAAGAAGTAATAGATTCATGCGACGAAGCGTAAAAGAGCAGAACAGAAGAAGAATTGGCAGCAAAGCAGCAGTAGGCGCTACCACAAGCTCTGTCTGGCTCTGTCTATGGCTCTGGTTTTGAGTTTGTGTGAGTGCTGACTAAATAAATCCTACGTCGCAACGTCACACACACTGGTCAAAACTCAGACAGACTAAAAACCAAAGCCAGACAGACAGAGCCAGACAGAGCTTGTGGTAGGCCTACAGGTTAGACAAAAGAGAAATAAGTTAATACGGTGAACAAATGACTAATAGAATAGGCACATAAACCTATCACAATAAAGCTTTCATTGCAATTTACCTAACTTGTTATTCCAACGAGGTTTTGTGATACAACCGAAGTATTTCTAGGCCCATAACCTAAATAGCCAATACATATCGTAAACAAAACGAACAACCATAATGTTAGCCTTTCAGCTCCCAAACCCAATAAAGAAAGCAATAACAACCTATCCCAAACATAAATTATTCTCTACTAACTGCTACATATTCTACTGTCAGTTGCTCGTTGTTCTATATTAACTGATGCTTAATCTGGGGCATGTTCTGCGGCTTTTATAGATTCGTAACTAACTATTGTTTAATCTGGGAAATGTTCTATAGCCACTGTGGCGTATTCTGTGGTAGGCCTTTCATTACTATTCGATGTGTGTGTAGCAATAAATCGTCTCGAAAGGTGTCTTGATTGATATTTTGTACACGATGTGTGTGGTCCAAGTTAGGGGAGATGACAGCCACCATTTTTTATTCTCATCCGGAATCTGCCGGTCTACTCTTGAACGCGATTTCGATCCCAATTTTAAGTTTTGATGGAATTCTGACAGAAAACCCATAGAATTACTGTAAAAATTCCGTCAAAACTTAAGATTGGGATCGGTCTTCATCATTCTTACCAAATTGAGTAGGTAGCTAGGACTATCGTTTTGTGTGGGGCAATGTTTTTTTTTGTACCTATTTTGAAATACCGTCTTATTTATTCCATGCCTATAATCCCTAGTTTCACCTTAATTAGGCCTTAGTTTTACCATGTTTATACTATCTTCTCCAGTATCATTTTGTTCATTAGCCGCGTTTGTTTTTGTCAGGAATTTTAAATTTGAATTGAAAATTTAGCTATAATTTAACTATGTAATTTAATAATGCGGTGTCCCAATTCGGACATGCTTTTGAAGAAGTAAATGCCAACTATCTATGTGAAGATCGCTTAAAATCATCACTTGATCCCCACACCACTTGACCACAGTAAAAATACTTTCACCGAAGTTACAAAAACTCGTTCGGCCATCTACGCGAGAAGTCAGTCGAACATTGAACTGCCGAGAAGAGGAACCAAGGCCATGGACAATCTTTTAGCGCAGTACTGCGAGTCAGTTCAATCATGAAACTACTAAGAAACTAATAAGCCCGGAAGTATGATCAAAACAAAGCATGACTACATGTATCCAATCCACCTAAATTACCCTAGTAACAAAATATAAATAATAATAATAATAAATATTAAATAATGCGGACAATCCACACAACACTCTCTAGCCCCAAACTAAGCAGAGCTTGTACTATGGGAACCAGATAGCTGAAAATACTTTTTTTTGTAAATTCTTACATAGAATACAATATAACACCCAGATAGAGAACAAACATCTGTGTTCACCACACTAATATTTGTTCTCAGTGGGGATCGAACCCACGACCTACGGCGCAGAAGGCAAAGCTACTGCCAACTGAGCTGAGAGGCCAGTGAGAGAGAATATTCTGATGAAATAAATTGTATTTGCTTCAATCATCATCGAAATACGATCAATACTACTAATAATTTTTAAATGTAAAGTGCAACATGAAAACCTTCCGAAATAATAATCTTGTGCGTCGAAACTTCACTGAAAGCAAAGAAACAGAATCTTGGCAAAAGCATCCAAGAGTTCGGTGATAAAAGTATATAAAAGACGTCTTCGATCACAGCTTCAGTAATCCCAGACTTCATAACAAAGCATATCAGCGAGTGAACAAACCACGAAACAGCCAATATTGCCACTAGCTTAACCTCTCCAAACTTCAGATGAATCCAAAGTTTGTATTGTACAAGAGTAATCCGAGAGGGCGTCGACCTGAAGTTATATTGGTCTCCATCGCAGTCGCATACCTAGGGACGTCTCAGGCTTCGTCTGTCACCATGAATAGATCGCTAAGACTTTGGAGCTTATCCTTCGAAACATTGAATATGCATGTGGACTATATTGTGGACCTTGTTTACTAGAACAGATATCAATACAAATAAGTACTAAGAGCCTTTTTAAATCTATCAATTAACAGAGCTAATTTTAATCAAGGTAATAAGAAACTTAATAAAGAACAAAATAATGCAACTTGCTTTATTATGAGCTTCCTACTTGTGTGAGGCGCCACGTAAGAGAAAAATTCAAGATTAAATATGAATAATACTTAATTTATGATTACCCACGTACAGGAAAATTATTGTCGTTTATGATTAAGTTATAAAACAATATTTAATTTAAGATGAGGAAGACATAAGACTATGTCAAGGTCAACAAGAGGCGTGACCTTTCAAAGAGGTGTCATTATAAGTTCGAGGACAACGCTAATTGTACATTAAAAATAAAAAAATGTTATCTCTAGAGATTGTATGAAAGAGTAGACGAAACCAGTTCATCTTGTTCATCCAAAGATTTGTGAATGGCTTAGCATAAAAATACCAACCAACCTATAAATAAATTACAAAAATACGTTAATTTTTTTGTGCAATAAATTTTGTTATGTTTAGCCATATGATTTGTGAGACAGAACTACATCAAATGGACCCATTCATTGAGTGTTTATCATTACTTATTATTGGTTAAAGATGGCTATGAACGATGATAGTCAAATTTCGCATTACCTTTTCAAAGATTTTATAAGTACGACCGAACCGTCTCGTATCACAATCACGATAGAACATGTACATCAAAGTTAATCGACTAATATACGATAAAAACCACAAAGATCATCAAAGAAAGTGTCTAACAATAAACTGTACAAAAACTTCAATTATGCGTTTAACGACCAGTTAAAACTAGCACTAGAAATAGTTGCGTGTTTTGTTTCTCAACAAACTGAGACTAATAAAGGCAAGTGACTGCTTTCATGAGTCTGAAAATACATTGAAGATTCTTGTTGTGTTTTCTAGAAATAGTGTTCCGGAGTTATATTGAGAGTTTATAGACTTGAGAGGATCGGAATTGAGAGCAGATAATGTTTCAGGAGGTGGTTTATTGAAACAGACACTTGACAGCGCCCTATTTTTAGGGTTCTCGAAATAAAATAAGACAACAGTGGCACACACAGAGAGGCTTATACCCAGCAGTGGGTGGAGTCGGGCTGTGGACGATGATCATGATGAAATAATAGAAGGAAAGGAAAGAAGAATATAATAATACATAATTATATTCTAAATAAAATATAATATTATGTTCTTGAGTATGACCACACACCGGAATATGAAACGTACGTAACGTACGTAGTAATTGTGCAAACCGCGGAAAGTCGGTAGAAGATTAAGGAAGGTTTGTAGCAGGTCGATCTAGAAATATATTAGACAAGATTCAATCAATTTACATAAGATTGACTAGAATAGAGTGCACTGGGCAATCAAACAGACCTCAATTTAATACTTGTAAAGACCTGAGCACAACTAGGCAGCTGTAACGCTGCTAAATATATATAACTGCTATATTAGACAGCGTTTCAGCTGATCGCCATCGCCTAGGCCAGAACTGTTGAAATGATATTTGCAGACCAGTGTTAGTGTGTTACAGGCTTGGTTACAGGACGTGTCTAGGCAAATCCACTGCCTGTTTCCAGACTACGACTGCGAAAAAATAACATGGTATAAAAAAACAAATTGGCAATTAATTTTCCGCCGGAGTGTTCCGAATCTGAAAGCAGATTGGTTCCGGGGGCACCTAACAGAAACTTAACTGCAGATTCAGCAAAACTAGGCTAATTCTGTTAAAGAGGCGATCCTATCGCTAGTAGGTGAGTACTTTATTAAATTCGCAGCCTCATTAGAATGTAGACCGAACCTAGAACATCCAAGCCATGTGGAGGTCCACTGAACCGTTAAACATCGATTTGACGCTTCAATTCACATAACTAACCTAGTTTAGTGATTGGGAACTGCTGTTTACTATTCATTTATTTGACGCGCCTCTAGTATGCTCTTATTCAAGAGGCCTTCCATGATGTTGAAGTGAGATGATGAGCCAAATCTAGGCCAGACGTGGGGAGTATCAGTAGACAAGATCCAAAACTCCTACTTTTGGTATGCTATTACGGCAGTGGAAATATTAAATGGTATGAAAGGCCAGGTTAGGAGTACACTAAACCGACGAGCATGTATGCAAGAAGAGGTGTGTAAGGATCGTAGCAAGTGGAAATCCGTAATCTCTGCCTACTCCCATTACAATGAGGCGTGATTTTATGAATGTATGTATGTATGTATGAAAATGACCGTAGAGTCTGTTCAGAAAGAGAACCGTCGTGGGATTGGAGGGCGCTGCTGTGCTTAACCACCTTTTTTGTATAATGGGCAATACAATAGCGCGTCTGTTGCGTTTTGATCCTATCACAACTAGTGTACTATTCCTTTATTTAATTTGTATGATGCAAAATTTTGACAGAAAGAAAGGGATGAGCTGCCATATAAAAATCGAAACGTTAGTTCTCAATTTGGCCACGACGGTTCTCTTTCTGAACAGACTCTAGCAACAAATACTAACGTCATTTTCTGAATAAGGTTTATTCTTGATATCGAGGAAGTGGATATAAAGAAAAAGTAAAGATTTTAAGACGTGTATGGATCTCTAGAAGGGTGACTTTTAAAGCAACATGCTTAGGAAAACATGCTTCGAGCGGTCAACCATCCGAATGAAGACTACGATAACCAATGGCCATACCTAAGCCCCTTATATTGTAACAACACCATAAGATCAACACAATCTGCTGACATTAAAACTTTAAGCCCACTCTTCAATCATTGGAGTCAGCACTCACTAAGCCTCGACAACTAACCTAGTTCCAGTAGCAGTGTGTTTACTAAAGGTAAGTCCAGTAGTAAACATAAAAGTATAAATATTTATTGCATGAGCAGTAAATGTTTGAAACTATGAATCACTAACGGCCTTGATGTTATGGCAGGTGAATTTAGGTCGTTATGTGCTCCACTGATAATCAATTTCAGAAAAGTGACTTTACGGGTTTTTCATCACGGCTTCCCATACCTACTGTGCATACTGTTGTGAGAATAACTTTTTTTAGCTTATGCTTCGTCGTTTATCTATGGCCAATGTTTTGTCTTAGCGTGGATCTGCTTGTGTGTGATCTTCATTCTACCTTCTGTAAGGTTATTCTTCTTTTTTTTTCGCTTGGAGTATCCAGTATCCATCTATGTAGAATCATCTATTTTAATCTTAACTTATTTATCGTGTGTAATTTAATGATTATTTACTCATTTAATCATTATAAATTAATATTATTACAATCTAAACCTTCAAATCAAACTCCTGTTATTAAACCATGATCCAAATATCCAGCGGAGTGTGAACACGTTCCGACGCAGTTTGCTATTTAGAGCCTTAACCTTGGCATTATCGTGGCTGGTATCATCCCAAACGTATATAGAAACATGTTCATCTGTCTGTTAGCAACTAAAACTTGGAAATTCAAACATTGCTCAAAGTTAGCCGTTCCTTGCGGACATCTAGATCACCAGCAATAGCGATCACTGTCAAAGTTCGTGGCAGTATTTGCGGATGTATACCAATCCTTATGCTGAAACTGATTGCCTTCGCCATTGCCATCGCAGATCGCCTAGATGTACGTAAGGCTTTGTTTGAGGCATTGGACATTATGTATATGATATGGCAATAGTTCAAGCACTGAATCTTGTCCAAATCCACAGGACACATGCCTCCTTCAATGGGAGGGTTTTTCATGTAGCTACTAGTCACCGTATTTGACAAGCGGATTGGTGATTGACCGTACTATTGGATTTATCCACTCAGTAGATGTTGCGGGCTGCTGCCCATGCCAGCTGACACATTCAAGCTCTCTCAAGACGCACCACTAAGGCCGAGATTCATAGACCGCACTTTGCTTTACAGCAAAGCAGTCTTCGCAAAGTAAGCTTTGTTTATCGAAGTTTCCTATCAATATTTTGAATAAAGAAGAGCTTGACAGAACTATGAAATATAATTTTGGTTGAAAGTTGAACTTTCCATCAAAGTAAAGTCAAAGTTCGGTCTATGAATCTCGGCCTAAGTCACCGAGTTTAGTCAAGCACTGAAAGAAGAGCCGAAGACCGCTTTTCAGGTGCTTGCTAGCTACATTTTGCAGATCGTCACCCCACCTTGCCGGAGGGCGTCCTACACTACGCTTACCGCGCTTTGCGCGGTCTTTTCTAGTATTCGTTTGATCCAACGATTGTCTGTTCTACGACAAACATGACCGGCCCACTGCCTTGTCGACTTACCTGTCGACTACCTTGGTTCTTTGTCTAGTTATTTTGAATAACTATCCCTTCGCAAATGGTATCCGTAACTGGCATTACTAATGGATAGGAAGTATCACTAGTGCGACTATGACGTTGGTATTATCTGTTTACATGGTAATTACGTGTAAACTCGTTATGTTCAGGTTTCAGGCTATAACTATTGCTTATTCTACGCTGCTGACAAGATCAAGGGCGATATGATTTAGTGCGAGAGGAATTTTATGAGTAATATTTTCTGTTATCAGAGGATTAAGTACCAGTTTGCTATCGTTGACAGAATGTGGTTGGTATGGTGGAACATCCCCCCCTCCCCACGACCATTAATGACTAGGTCACCAATAAACATTCACTTAGATAGGTACTTAAATAATGTTTTACTAGCAGTTGGTGCCCGCTCGGTGTTTTGGCTAGAAAAATACATTGGTACATGGATTTGAACCCACGACCTTAGGTTCGGAAGGCAGGGTCGCTACCGTTAAGCCACCAGCGCTTTAACGGATAATGTAACTCTGGGATGGTAAAAAAACAATTATAACTTAGTAAATTCCATCGATATACTTAATTGTGATAACTTAGTCAGACGTTGCTAAGGATGGAGCACACTACAGAAGAGTTCTATAAACAACAATGAACTCAGTCATAAGCTGCGAACTACTAAGATCTTTAGAATCCAATTATGTCTGATGCTAATGATACTCACACAAAAGATGATTGTTGTGCAGAATTACCATTTAAATTCTGATATTTAGCATCACTTGATAAATTCGTTCTTACCTGAAACAAAATAAAACTAATAAGAACATGTTAGGTATTCACAATGTTACACAAATCAAATTAAATGCAAATGTGTATGCTATGTTTGCTTTAGGTTTAGGGAAAACAAAGTCCATGCGGACAAAGTCACATAAAAAGCTATAGCAAAAATAAAAGGGATGGAAAGTTCGAGTTCGAGTTTTGACTTGGAAGCGCGATGTTTTTTTGCTAAAATATCTAGCACAATCAAAAATGAGAGAAAAGATAAAAAAAAGAAAGAAAGAAAAAATATTTATTTACGAAGCAAAACTCACACTTACAATATAAACTTAACAATAGACTACAGGTGAGCTTTGTGCGTCGCAAAACGGACTCTGGCTCAGCATGTGTTGGTTGGCTAGCAACCAACGCTGGTCTTCCGACAGAGCCGGTTGACGATGTCACGGACTCTGCCACTAGGTACAAAGACTAGACAAAAATGCAACGAACAAAGATGTAAGTACTTACTTTCTAAAATAACTAAAATTCGACACAGGATAATGACAAATAAAATGCTAATTTGTATAAAATAAATTACTATAAAGACGGCGATAAAAGGATGAATAAATGATGAAGACTAGGTACTGTTGCATTTGCATTTGAAATTGCTTCCTTCCTCTACTGAAAAAGAAGGATTTAAGCAGAGAGGAAGAAGGAAGAGTTTATTCTATTATCGCAATCGAAAAGGCAGTTTATACTAAACCCATACTTAATGAGATTAAACAAAAACAGACATCGATGCCCATATATAGCATGGTACAGTCGATACAGACAGCAAGGTCGAGTATTGTTTGTTGTCATGACTCATAGCTCGACCCAAGAAGGATGTACTCTGCTGATACCAGTAACTATATTGTACCACTAGCTTCTGCAGGGCTACCACGAGCTCCATATAATTATTGCTATGGCTGTCGAATTTGTGTTTAGATAGGCTGACCCACACTTTTGAAAGGATACTAATTTCATGGCGTGGTAGTTGAGAAAAATAAGGTAAACTTCTTACAATCAATTATAATTCCAATCCTAAAAAAACAACCCCATTGCCGGCATCAGAGCGGCATGACCCAATAACAGATACATTTCTAGTCCACAGACAAGATAAATGCGTAAAACATCGAGAATAAAGCTTGGAGGAAGGATCAGTATAGCGAGTATCAAGGGAGAGCACACGTCACAGAAAGAGATAGACTATACATTCTATCGCAAGCTTTCACTTTAAAGCGGTTTCATTTTCTTCTCAGGTTTGAATGTGTTGACACTGTTGACACAATTTTGACAGCCATAACCATAACCATATGAAGCTCATGGTAGGCCAGCTGCTTGCACTTTTGCTAGTGGTACAAGTGCGTTTATAAAGTGTGATTATCTATAGATAAACCACACAACTCAAATTTTTTGTTCATCAAACCCCATATGGTTTGGGGTAACAAAAAATTTAAGTTTTAGTTCTATGTATGAGGAACCCCCAAAATTTATTGTTTTTTTTTTATATTTTTGTGTGAAAATCTTAATGCTTTTTCACAGAATACATCTATTTACCAAGTTTCAACAGTATAGTTCAAGTCTCGGAAAAAAGTGGCTATGAAATACGGACAGCGGACATGACGAATCTTTATGGGTTCCATTTTTTGCCATTTGGCTACGGAACCTTAAAAACAATTGCAGACGAAACGTAAAAATCGCGTTTGGCCAATTGTTGGGGTCATTTTTTTCAAGATCTAATCATTCTGATAATATTGATGATAATGATGATGTAGCAGCAGTACTAACTATAACATAGTCTGTGACGTTGTTATCGTTCCATATACAATGAAACGTATGAGAGTAAACTGACTTTGAACAAGTAAATATTGAAGTATAAACTTTCCCATAAGAGTTAAACAAATAATGTGATGTGATGATTTGTTTGGCTTGAGAGTGCTTTGTGGAGTCTGTGCTGATGATGGAAGAGATCAGTACTGGAATACATGAGAATAAATAAACAAAATAGAATAGCCTTTAGAAGACGTGAAGATAGAAAACCGTTGGAAGCGCAAAATGCCCCCCAAAATCTTCTTCGAACTTTGCGATAAAATGTAAAGCAACAGGAATTTAACTATGACGTAGGTAGTTGATCGAGTGAGCGAAGCGAACGAATATCTTACAAACTACTTGGGCAATTTGGCATTTTATGTGCGTATGTGTTTGTGTATGTTTAAATGTTAGACACATGTAGGTTATAGATAAGACACTATTTTATGATCATATAGGAGTTGCTATAAACGTGAACTATGACTCGAGGCAATGCCTTGTATAGACGATGGTTACCACTTAACACCGGTTGGGCCATATGGTTGTTCTATGGTTAATTATTTTAAATCAATGTTCCTCATGATTAAGAACATAACCACGTAATTACAACTAATTAACACGCGCTAATCCATTAACTCGTACGTGATATGCATTTGTACGCTCCTCATTAGTATTCTACTTCGTCGTATTGAGCAATAGGATGTAACAGTCATACGACACGTCTGCCAGACCCTTTGAGGATTATATATTGACAAGTGTGACAGCTAAAGAATCCACTTCAGCACACCTAATGATTTCTTCTCATAAATAAATATTATAGACCATCCACACAACACTATCTAGCCCCAAACTAAGCAGAGCTTGTACCATGGGAACCAGATAGCTGATGGTATATTTTTTTTGTTAAATACAAGATGACACCCAGACAGAGAACAAACATCTGTGTTCACCATACAGATATTTGTCCTCGGTGGGGATCGAACCCACGGCCGACGGAAGACGTGAAGATAGATAATGTTAACAGAGCGTACTGAGCCTTCTTCTCATCATCATCTGCTGCTGGACGTGTCTCTCCTAAGACGCGCTACTGAGTCGGTCTACGGCTCTTCTTCTCCAGTTACCAGCTACTTCTTGCCAAAGGTCATTGCGAAGAAGTTCATCTCAGGCTGCATCCTCACTTTCCAGCAGGTGTGATGGCAGCCAAATGCTTAGCTATCTAGAATAAAAAAAAAGCTCGCTGGACTTTCTATAAATATGCTTCGCTCATAGTTTGAGGACCGTGCTCTTTCAAAACCAATATTTATTCTTTGTATTTTTCTAGTGTCTTTGTTAATCTAGTAAATGAATAAATGTTTATGTCTATGTAGACACCGCATTTGTACGGCGGATTATTTAGTCTATTTTCCTCAAATAGAAACTCCATTAATTTATCTGAACAAGGATGAAATTGACACCAGAATTTGGACTCGATTTAGTTAAATTGAATAAACTATTAGGTAAATACGTGAACGCTCCCAGTGGTAATGATATTATGACATAAGTAGGCCTACCACAAGCTCTGCCTGGCCTCAAAACCAGAGCCAGAGACCGATCTCTGGCTTTGGTTTTGAGTCTGTGTTAGTCTCACTCTCCAGTGTATTATAATGTGTGTGTGACGTTTCGACATAGGCTTTATTTAGTCAACACTCACACAGACTCAAAACCAGAGCCAGACAGAGCTTGTGGTAGGCCTAATGGACAGTCAAGCAAGTAGGATATTATGCATGGGGAACCCGCAGTCACTGAGCCGGGTCGCAATCGGCAAAAGTTACATGATTGGCAATCTCCAAGAACAGCCAACGATTTCTCTTCAGCATTAGCATTTGGTTCATATTATAGCGATCTATTGCCTATTCTGGTCATCGACGTTGACGTAATTCTGCATTAGCTTATGATTTCCTAGAAACTACGGCCGTAATGTAGCATGTTCATAATGAGTTGGCAACTTAAAGATGCCTCTGGTTCTTCGCCGGCATAAGCCATAATGCCGTCATCAGCTTTTCCAATTTATACTATTTAGATATAGAACTTATGAAATTAACGATTAAATATTAGCCTATAGCCTTGCGCACATCTAAGCGTTCCGCAGTGGCGATCATTAAAAGGCTGTCAAATATCACTGTCATATTTGACAGCGTTTCATTGATTGCCACCGCAGAACGCTTCGATATGTGCAAGGTTTAACCAAGCCCTTCTTTTGTTTATGTTTAGTTATGTCCATCCTAAGGAGCCTGGAAGAGATCGCTTTTAGCGATAAGGCCGCTTGTATTATTGTGACTGTTCATCATTGTAATCAATAAAGAGTTATTGACGTGACAACGTCTTTCGATGAAGCCGGCTGCACGCACGAAAAAACATGACGTCATGCGGCGTTACCTCGCTTCTGAGGCGTTCCATTTAAAGCTTGAAGTGCAAGCGAGAGCGCGGAACGAGCGACAAAGAGGCACAATCGGCCTCCGCGTTCGGCAGCGTTCGACATCTGTCTCTCTCCTACTTGAGTGAGCGAGGCGTCCGCGTGTGACGCTGACGCTGGCTGTATGACGTTGTCATGTTCAACTATAGATAGTGCAATCCACGAAGGCGCGCCCCACTATTCCTCCTAACCGTTTATAGTATTATGTGTGCTTGGTCTTTGAACCAGCTTAATTCATGGCCACAACACCAAAAACTTGCCAGTTTACGGTGACCGCTTTATAGAAGACGCACCAAATGCGGAATAGGAAGGTTTAGCGAATGCATAGGCAGGACGGAAGCATCTAGCCTACTTATTAGATCTACATGTTAGGAAACTGAGTAGATGTCACGGCAAGTTAGTAGTTAGCTAAGATAACCGTTTAAGAAATGAAATGAAATAATTTATTTGCTTGAAGTATGGTACATTTTAGATCTTAAATATCTAGGCAAATACAGATTCACACCAAGATTTAAGATTAAAAAACTGCTGAACCGATTTTGATTGAATTTCTATGGATCCAATCTCGACGTAAAATTTTTCAAATAAGAGATTTTTAAATCGGTTCATAAATAACAAGGTATAAAAATACTAGCAGAAGTCGGGAAAAAAAAGCTGATATAACTTGATGAATAAAACAAGAGAGTTGAATAAAACGTAATGAGATAAATTCTATGAGGGGACACAACTGATGCAATCATAATTATTTTTATTTCAATAGAAATTTGGAAACCATTGAACCATTGATTGAGAAATTCTAGGCAGACAACGCTCACCATAGGTAGGCAAAGGTAACATACAAAGGTCATTATAGCTTGCATGATCTAATTAAAACTACCCATTACGTTCGAGGTGATTACTCAAACGTGTTTGAAGTCGTCCACGCCATTAACGGCTTAAAGTGTCCACATTTTTATGGTAAACCATGTGACTGGCAGATGGAAGGCGAAGGTCGTTGACAGTGACCTTTGGATGAATTGAATGACTTTCATGCACTTGAATTGAAATATGATGAAGAAACAGATGAGTAAAGTTAAAGATAAGAACGATAGGTATCTAAAGAGATTGTATCATGTTGGGGATTACAGAAGAGCAGATTTCATTTTTGTATCAGTGTAGTTATTGATAGTTGAGGGGAATGGAGGAGGAAGACATTTGCCGACCCCATATAAAGTGGGATAAAGGAAGGAAGAACGATCCCTCATAAAGTAAGAAAAAGCAGTTGCTGATATCCTAAGTACGCCCACAAAACTGCAGTTTCAAAAAATCCAAACCAAACCCATAAAAATAAAAGTAGGTAGTTAGATAGGTATTGAAGTTGATCTAGATGAGATAGAACGTTAGCGATAAGGACAAAAAACTTGATTTGTAACATGTTTCATTAACATAAACCACTTTAACACACATGTACTTCCAAGAAGCAAATTATGGCCTACAATCAGTATTAGCATTAGGAAAGAACATCTAAAACAGGAACACTTCTGTGCTTCTACTTAACCTTTTTGCGACACTACAAATACTTTTTTCATCCCACCAGCTCTGAAAGTGTGTTTTTGCTGTTTAGTTTCTGACTGGAAAAGCCGTTTTTATCCGCTATAGGATAAAGTAAATTTGAATTTAGAATATCGTGTTCAATAAGTTTGTGAATACACAACCTATTTACTTCTACCTCCATGGTGCCGAACTTATCGTGCAACCTTTTTTATTTTGTTAAAAACTTGCACTCGTAACCTTCTTGGTGTATTTGTGAATTCAAAACACCATTAAACCTATTTACTTCTACCTGCATGGTGCCGAATTTATCATACAACCTTTTTAAATTTGTTAATAACTCATACTCGGAACCTTCTTGGTGTGTTACTTTTAGTCGCGCCATGTTCTTTTTTGCATTAGTCATTTCCTCGCTGAGGTGGGATGAAAAGTTACGTGTTGCACTCGAGTGCAAAGATTTTTCACCTTGTGCTCTTTTGATTCCTTCGCCAACGCTTAGGATTCTAACTTTTAAACCACTCGCTACGCTCGTGGTTAAACTTTAGAATCCTGCGCTTGCTCAGTCATCAAAATTGAGCACGCGGTTAAAAAGCAGCTTTGCACTCTTGTATAACAAATAACTATTATGCATGATCGAGGGCTGTATCTGAAGTATATTTTCTGAGTAATTTCCCGAAACTAGTTACAGTTTGGTTTTGCTCACAAATTCAATAACTTATACGCCATAACGAATTAATAGGTTAATTGATACTTTACGCCCATACTTTGTTTTTCTATTGTTTTTTAACCGACTTCCAATCAAAAAGGAGGAGGTTCTCAATTCGGTTGTATGTTTTTTTTTTTTTTTATTTTTTTTTTTATTTTTTTTTTTTATGTTTGTTACCGCATAACTTCGTCATTTGTGAGCCGATTTGAAAAATTATTTTTTTATCTGAAAGGTACTGCTTCCAGATTGGTCCCATTTTAATTTTATTAAAATCGGTGTTGCCATTTTTTTTAAAATAATTTTTTTAATGTTTGTAACTGCATGCCTCCGTCATTTATGAACCGATTTAGAAAATTATTTTTTTATTTGGAAGGTTATTCTTACGTCCAGATTGTCCCAAACAAATTTGATTAAAATCGGTTTAGCCGTTTGACAATGAAGTCGGTTTCTCAAGTTTTTTAAACTTAAATTATGCTATAAGAGATCATAAAAAGGTCTATAAGTGATCCTTCACTGAAAAAAATCAATTTAGACCAAATACCACCGTCTCACCATCATTTACCTAAATCTAGTCGTGGTCGTAATCTGTTGAACAATAAAACTTTCGTAGAAAGGTGAATGAATGAAAAACATTAACCCAGATACAAGAAGTATTTTCATAACTACATAATTATAAGTTCGACCACATGTGACAGAGTATGAGAAATAACTTACTATATTCGTACTTTGTTGATGTAGAAATAGTGTGTTTGACTTTATTTGCGGAGAAGTTTTGCTATTGTGTGCGTGGTTATTATGTGGAACACGAATGAAGACGATTTCATGTTGAGGATGTAATTAAATTTTTGCGATAGTCTTTCTCTGAATATATTACTGTACTTTCTTTCTCTCTTCTCACGTATTAACCACGTATTGAAGTGTTTTTCTTTCTTCTTCTTGACTACTCCCAAATCTAATATGCCCTTTATTATGACCCAGTTAATCGTTTGAAAGTTTTAATACGGTCTTTTTTCACTTTTTTTACACTCTGTTAAACCTCTTACATATTCAAAGTCTCGAATCAAGAGCAGTAACGGTATTTAGTTAATACTACCGTTTGCCAGTTACCTGCGTTAGTAAAGTTTGCTTTCATTACTGCGTTTTCTACCATAAATAGGTGGAAGAAAACAAATGTATACAATTATTTTGTATTTATAACCTTTCGTAATCTAAACGAGAAACCATTCAACCTTGATTGTGTGGAGATTTGGACAAATGGTCCTCAAAAAATACCTTTAATTTTAGCCATTGCTAAAGAGGTTCCAAACCGTCTGCTAGAACCAGTTTTTGAACATATCGAAGAAACTGATTCCGTTGGAGAGGTTGACCAGAGAACGTCACGATGAATTCTTAATGGGAGCATAGCTGGAGAAGGATTCATGGACTTGGAAAGGACTTGAAATGGTGTATTCTCTCTCTGACCAAATATCACAAATTTCACTGAAGTCAGAGGCTGGATGTTGAATGCCTTTTCGTCATCTTATCTATCCCCTACAGAAAACATAATATGCTCATCAATAATTACTTCTCAACCCTTGCCTATGGAATCGAAATGTTGCTTTGTACATAATGCGTTTGTTACCGCATGCATAGTAAAAACACATACTATTGCAGTTAATTAGGTCAGACAAACTATAGATTATCCTAAAATTAAATGTGTCGTATTTTATCAGCAGCCTGACAGCTAGTTTAGTCTAGTTTAGTACAATCACAGCTAACGCAATTCTATTGTCACCGAAATCAAATGCAAATCTGACCTCTTTCCTCCACTCTTCTGTTACACTCTTACCTCCGTTGAAATAAAGTTTATAATCGCCTAGCGTCGACAGATCTTGCTCTTACATCAAATGCCTCTTATGACCTCCTATATAAGTGCTAAATTGCGGAGTGGCGTTCAAGCGGACCCTGTGGGACACCGAATCTGGGGGTTTTATAGATCTTATGCCGTTGGCTTAAGGTTTTAAATTGCTTAGTAGGATCTTGAGAGTCGAAATTTAATTCAGAGTTACGAAAGACTCGTTCTGTACAATTGGGATTTACGATCTGTCACATAAAGGCACAGTTATGAGTTGTTATATTGTAACTTGAGGCTTAAATGAACTTTGATTCATATAAACAAATAGTTAGGTGTCATTGTTATCGTAATAAACATTAAGTTAAATTACTTATCTACTTCTTAAAGTGCCAGTTATACCATATCTGTGTAACCAATGCTTCTGACAAGTCTAAAGTAGACACGGTAATATTATCATAATCATCAGATCTAACATAATTTGAATAACAAGAAAACAGAGGACTATTTTTAGATATAATAATATAGAAAACTTTAAGATCAAAAATGTTGAAGCTGAGAAATGTATATAAAGTTAATTTATGTTCATAATAAGCATATCTCAATAAACTTAACAGCCTTACTTTCTAAACAGCCGCAATATGTTATCTGTACGGCACAGCAAAGAGTTGCAGATTGCTACAGTCGAACTTTCTATCATTCACCAAAACCACGTCGATTGGTCCAATATGCAAATCTTCTCCAACTTTATCGACAACATCAACAATGGATCGTAAAACCGATGTCGCAACACTGCCGGTCACCATGAAAAACGATTTCGCATTGACATTTTGTGGTACATTGCGGGAAAACTTAGTTATCTTCCACAGTCTAGTTGTTGCTGCCTGTCTTACCGCGCAGTGTAACTCGAAATGTTTATAGAATCTTTGGTTATCGTTTGTCAATGGTAGTGTTGCTCTCTCTGTAATCGAGCGTAGGTTGTTCTCTAACGTAACTTAGTCATGTAACGTGATTTGTTGATAGCGAATGTGGCGCCTAATTTTATCGACTGTTCCAATTTTTATATGCGGAATCTTTTCGGATCATATCTCGATGATTCTCCTTTTTTCCATGGAATATGCAATTTAGGTTCTAAGGTCTAAAGCTAAGAGATAGGATGCAACTGCAATTTCGAAACCCGATACATCACATCACATTACATCATCTATTGTTAGCTGATGCCTTAATGGATGGAGCTTTGCAACATTCAGACAATGTGTGATATTGCGTTATTTGTGTCAAGTTTTAGACTTCAGATACAGACTAGGTTTCTTAAGCATCAAGGTTTTGTTTGGCAATAACACCGACATCTATAAATTTTGGGATGTTCATCGAAAAGATGGTCAACATCATGATATTCTTGCTCTTATTCCACAATATGTCAACATGGTTCTCCTCTTTTATTTCTCACTGGCAAGTCATCTCGAAATTCACTTCTTTCTTATCCTTGTCATCTTTCACACAGTTTATCAATCTTTTCTTTATATTCATTCCCCCTGGTTGTGTCTTTCATCCTCCATGACATGCACGCACCTCACTAGCCTCCTTCATCTTCCTCAAGTTGGTATTAGGTTTGGTATTGGGAAAAATCCCGATAACTTAGTATACCTTATACTAGGAACCACATTTTGTAATAAGAACCATTAGATTATCTATTGTGTATTCGTCAGATGGATCTTATTAAGGTGGCTGACCTGTTTATTTAGGTAGAAACGAGTTTTATCTAATGCTTGATCTCGAATATAATCCCTGCTCTCGCGCTAATACGATTACCCTGAATTTTTCACAAAATCTATTTCCGTGAGCTTTTCAGCTCCGTGAGAAGAGACGTGAAAATACGGGGAATTACCTAATACAGGATGTAACGTACCTTTCAGGGTTTTATATTGAAAATGGGATTTTGAAGCCATGTTACGCCATGGTATAGCAAGAAAAATTATAGCCACCTGATATTTAAAAGGTACCTAACCTACTACTGCCTACTGTTTTTGACAAAACTCAAAATTTAATAAAATTTATTCAAAACAACTTCAAGAATCACTTTGAAACATACTTTGAGACATACTGACTTAAAATAAAAAATACTTCAATTTACGAATTTTTAAGACAAGAGTGAACAGTACAGGCGGATTATGGCTAAGCATGCTCAGGCTGCATCCTTACTTTCCATCAGGTGTGATGGCAGCCAAATGTTTAGCTTATTAGATTTAAAAAAGACGGATCGTGGAAGTCAGATGGATGAAGATGGCTTAAAACCATCTATAAGGAAAATGAAGAGTCTGATCTACCTTGGACTGATAATACTAAAATTATATCAGACCAGCCCAGCAGGAGACCCTTGCCAACCATGCAAGGATTTAAAATTACAAATGTTATTTTAATAAGGTCATCTGAAATTAGCTCCGGGGATTTCGCCGTAACTCTGTTCACTTGACGAAGGTAATCAAATACGTATTTTGAAACCCCAAAAGTCCACGCCCTGGCTACTAAAGTTCACAGTTCAGGAGGGTCTGTGCTGATTTATTTCGGAAACCCTTGAATAATGTGTCTATCCTATCGCACATGTTGTATCAAGTTCAAGTTACGTCCGTAAGGGTGGTTGGAGATTGATTAATACTCGCAGAATGAAAATAATTCACAAATAAGAAGTAGGGTACCTGGTGTACACAGTAAAGTTGCTAGATAGCATTCCACTAGTCTTACTTAAAGTAAAGAACTATTTAACAATCAAACTTCCACCTGTTTTGCAAAGATTTAATTCTCAATGCTGGACTACCAATCATACACTCATCTCGCTCCCACATAAATCATTGAAAAGATAAGTAGGTAAGGTATATTATGTATAACTAAGCAAAAGGTTGTTTATTTATTTATTTATAATGGTTTAAATTTTAAGAAACTGGTGGGCCGTGAAGGCTTGACGAATGTACTACTGTTTCTTCTCGAATAATCTTTGGGCAAGATTGATCCACCAATGCCGTGCTTTTCCTCTCTCAAACCACGAATTATAAAAAACTAATGAATCGCTATTCCTATTGCTATTGCAGAATGGTACGTAAAACTTACCTGCACGTTGAATAAGTATAATAAATCTTTGTTATCAATAGATGGGTGTAAGACAGACCGGAAGGAAGAACGCCCGTCACGTTCCACAACGGGAACAATGTTTTTTGTTCGAAACCTATTGAAATCTAAGTTTCTGGCTGTCAGGAATGCAATTTACGAAACAATGAGGAAAAAAAAACAAGATGGCCGCATCGCCACCTAACCTCAAAGTAAGCACTTATTTTTTATAAGAACTAAGTGCTCTTAGTTAAATAGTTCGCCTAGGGAAAAACTTACTACTCGACTATACCCACCCATTACCTATTCCTGTCACCAAGCAGTGATACCCACATTCCTGTTTCAATTTGATGGGTATGGGAGTACCTATTAGCATGAGACTTAACACCTTTACGTCAATAGAGATGTGAGAAAAGGGCGAGTTTACAGGGTAAGGGCTCGTAGCACGAGTATGCTTGTTGCTAAATGGGGCTTCAAATGCCATCACGGCTGAAGGCACAGACGATAAATCAGTAGTCAAACGAAGCTATCCTGTTTGCTTTGTTGCTTGGGATTTGGAACATCGGCTCGCTGTTCCGAGAAGCTGACCATTATCGATGATGACGTCACAGCTGAGGCAAATTCCTTGCGATTGTCAGTGTCAGCCATTATAACAGATGTGATACGAAAATTAGATTAATTATCATCATTATCAGTCTGAAGAAGTCCACTGCTGGACATTATGCCCTCACATTTCCAGGAAGAACGAATCTGAGCTTTTTCCATCCACCGACTTCCGATCTTAACAATGTCGTCGGGTCTATCTGGTGGGTGGGCGCCCTACTTTTCGTCTTCCGGTTCGTGGTAGCCATTCGAGAACCTTTATTCCCCAACGGTTGTCAGTTCTTCGAGCTGTATGACCTGCCTATTGCCACTTCAACTTACTAATTCTAAGAGCTATGTCGGTGACCTTGGTTCTTCTACGGATATCCTCATTTCTGATCGAAAAATTTCATTAAAATATTATAAATTCTGTGATTCCCCTGTGACGTCCCAAATGGGCCAGTGGCCAGTTGGACGAAACAGGAATAACTCAGAATTATGATGTCAGATATGATAAGACGGACATTTGGACAGGTAAGTTGGTAAAACACCTGTCCAAGATGATAAAGGTTTTGTGAATTGGGATGTGTCGTTCGAGGTCTTCGGGGACTAAGATTCGGGTGGTCGACCCTGAAACAGATTATGACGAAGTGGTGACCTTATTATTATGAGTTAGCTTATCTATACGAAGGTACGAGTTTATTGTATAATTTAATTATCAAAAACTCTAAGTTTAAGCCGCTCAAGGCCTCTATGGCTATAAGAGGTACGAGTATGTATGATTAAATCTCGTATTAAATAGACATCGTAAGGAAACCAGTAGGTATGTCGTAGAATTTAAAAAGTTAATTTCAGTTCGTGTCAGACAGATAATCTACTACTAATGTATATCTCAATGTGGGTAAAGTCGGACTGATGATAATGATCAAAATTGAGTTCAAGTTTTTTTGAGATTGTAACGACTATAATAGATGGAAATAAGTATACAGAAGAATTAACAAAGAATAAGTAAGTCAAGGACACAATAAATGCTCAAATAATGTAGATGGTGAAGAATGTTCAGAGCAGCTCCCTTTATTTGCGTTGCTCTTCACGAGTGATTGCCTTACAAGGGCTGTGTGTGGACTAAATAAACTTGGGGCGTTTGATTCACAAACATAATCCAACCTACAAACACTTACAATTTAGATGTAGGCCAAAATTCAAATTTAGAACATGAAGGACGGGTTCTAACCGGTATAAATTTCGAACAGGCTTGCAAAATTAAACGCTATTTATTGAAAAAAAAAAACAAATGAACACAACGCGAGAAAAAGTTTTGTTGTTTTAATTTAATCGTATTATTTGAGAAAATTACTAAACTTAGGCCATAACTAGGCATTGATGGATGTGTATGATTTACGTATACCTTACCTACATTTACACGTTCGTCCATCAATGTCTCTTTTGCTGGCCGCTGCAATCATCACACTTCACACTAATATTATAAATGTGAATGTTTGTTACTTGGTTACTCTAAAACGACTGAACAGATTTGGATGAAATTTGGCACAGATAGAGGTCTGGAATAACGGGAATGGGGCAAGCGAAGCCGCGGGCGGCCACTAGTGTAGCATATATACAGGAAACTCTATTGACTAAACTCTAATGACCTTACTTATAAAAATATGTCAAAAGATAAGCAGTGCTTAAGCTATTGCCATCTCTTACCACTAGGTAATGACAAACAGTGACAGCACTAACTTTAAACAATGACTAAATTTAAATTGCGTTTATAAGTATGGCTGTAATAACTTAGTGTGGTGTGTGAAGTATCTAGTAATATCCTCGCCACAGCTGAATGACCGAGGACCAAGAATAGTGGCATAGCGTTGCGGTCATCCACCTATGACGTTCGCCATAATCTTACCCTACCATTACTAAGTATCTCGCGACAAGCAATAAGCTAGTAATATTTTGGAACAAGCTAGTATTATACCTAGTATTTGGAACCTGGACGTGTAATAAACATTGGCCAAGTCATATAACTGTGCCCAATCAAGGAATGGCTCATAAAAGAGGATAGAATGTGATGGCTGGAACATACTAAAAGTCCAGACGTCAGCCTAGCAAGGAGATAGGCCAGATGGAAAGAAGGGGTACAAAACTCCCATGTTTAGGTTTTTTATGCCTTATGCCATGGCCTGCAGGGCACACACAGGAAAAGTGGAGAAAAATTAGCTTTTTTTTGAGTTAAAAATGTTTTTTCCCGCTTTGAGGTGCACTAAAACTCAAAAAGAGAACTTTGACCATCCCGGCTCACCAGCGCAGCGTCAGGACTTTATAAATTTTCAATTCCTAAACACGTCTGAAAAAATCGCTTAGGTTCCTAACGTACCTATTCTTCATTGAAATAACCTCGTATTCTTCATTAGTGTTGCCACATTGAAATAAAATCGGCAAACCGTTTTGGTGAAAGTAGAGAGGTTAGCCGATTTGTTTATTTTCTCTCGTGCAGCCACGAGCCGATCAATCAAACGAAGCCATATTAAGGTTGGTGGTATCTATATCTACCTGCCTAATTATGTAGACAGTGTAGGTGTAGGTACTAGATAAGTACCTACTTACCTACTTTTTTGTCAGGAAAATTTATGGAAAATTTTAGTTGCGTCCGTCCGCCGCTGTTTCGGCCATGTTTTTCCGGCAGAGAGGTTCGCTTGTAGGTGCCTAGGGTAAATAGGTAGTACCTTTGTAGTATAGGCATCAAATAATGCACATTGGCAAATTTCGGCTTCATAGAGCGTAGTGTACCTAGTTACCTACGTCAGAAAGAGATAACGCTCTACGAAGTCGAAAAGCCGATGTGCAATATTAATTGCCTACCACTATACAAATATAATGTCCTCAAAGAATTATTGACAATGATCTTAGATACCTAACCTCTACCTACCCCTTCTCTGGTTATGACGAGCATCACGAGATGCTGCTGCAGGTAGGTACAGCAAGTCAAGTCGGTAAAGCAGAAACTACGGTTTTCAGTCATCATAATACCTACCTACCTAGTGGTAGAAAAAAAGAAATGGCCATTGTTTTTTTTTCTAATTTTTAATTTGAGACTATAATAACAGTTAAGTACCTGTTTTTACTACTAGGTGAAGTAGGTACCTAGGTATTCAGCTCTGTGGTTAATTCCTACAGTCCACGTATAATTTGGTACCTGGTGGTGTGTTTTGGAGAGGTGCTGGCGCATGTTTAACAACATGTGGCGGGCTAACAATGGACTTAATTCATAAACTGCGAAATTGGTAACATACCTACACGTCACAACATGGTGCAGCTTCAAACTAAGGCAGGACCCTAAGTACCTATAGGTATGCTTCAAAAGTGTATTTATTCAGTAGAAACCCAAGGATCACTTTGAAACGTCATAAAGCTAGGGGAGTCTGCCTAGGTGCCAGTTCCACGTGACATAAACTAACTAGAACCTATAACCCAGTCAAGTGAAGTTAACGGGGTTTGGTGTTTCGTTATTTTCCTATTCTTATAGGCGCGTACGCACGTACGAACACGAACATAGCGAACACAACCGGGAAGGCGAACTTACTAGAACGAAACGAAGGAAGGCGGCAATTCAATCTTCATTTTCACTATGTTCGCTATGTTCGTGTTCGTACGTGCGTACGCGCCTTATCGTGTCACTGGTTCGCGAACAAGTGTGGTGAAAGGATTTAAAAAAAACCTACCGCATTACCTATTTATATACCTAGGTGTAGTGTTAGCTTTGTTTGTAAACCGATCGTTTGTATGGTTCAACATGGGTTCAACCAATCAAATATGGAATAACCAATTCCCAAAATGAACACACGTGTAGACATGCGTGGTTTATTTCTTAGTGAATGTGGGCAAACCCGACAAACTTTTTCAGATGCTGGTCTGAGAACCGGCTTGACAGGGAACTGCGACTCAACAGGTAGGGTAGGTAGGTACTTACTTACATACGAATAGAGTACCTGCAGGGCACTGACCTACAGTCGGTGGTGCATGAATGGCACCACCACACCAACATAAAAGGTAATAACTTACCCACCTACAAGTTACCTAGGTAGTTAGGTACTTTGCCTGGATAACGATCAAAGCAAGACTGATTTTAAAAATACCACGTTGAAGAAGCTGGACATTTACTGCCCATTTCCTACGTCGTAGGAATCTACCTAGGTAGTTATTAAAAGCTACAAGAGAAAATACCTACTTACATACACACAAATGAAGAGAAAGTCGATATTGTCCGTAAAGTATTTGATTAAGTTTCAGACGTGATAAACGCGAGGAATGTTTATGAAGCAGATAATTAAAACAGTAAGCTCGATGAGACGTGATCGCGGCCGACGACGCATTGATCAGCAGAGACCGTAGCGAGCTGCGTGATATCAAGAGCAAAGTATACCTTACTAGGTATGCTGTGAATAGCTAGCTAAGAATAAGCCACCTTCTTAATGAAGATCATCTACCGATACTAAACCAAACAACGAAAGACACATCTTGACACAAGGCACGTAGGGACGTGGGTAGTAAGAAACTCATGCCACTCACCTTGCAAACTGCAGGCGAAACGACTCGTTTCGAGTTGCAACCACCCGTGTCCTTATGAACTTAACAAAGGTCTACTTTCACCGGGCGACGACGGACGTAGCCCCAAGAATTCAACTCTACCATATACGGCCCTCTGCGGAGATCGCGACTTGTGCACTTTTTTTTATCAAAAACAGTAACGTTCAATACGAACGGTAAATCGCGTTCGTAACGCAAACACTTCACTGACACTGCAAACTTAACACTTGCACCGCACTGTAGTCCGCAAAAAAATGTCACAAAACTCGGGACCGTACAGTAAAAGTTAGTAAACTTTTCGAATTTTGGGTCGTTATCGAACGTGGAGACACGTCCGTCGAGGGGCGAGACCGCCGCGCGAATGAATAAACCGGCCGAACGACACGGGCGAGAGCAGACGATATACGCACGACGGCCGTCGCGAGAAGCAGAGCGTGCGCGCGCGATAAAAGATGCACAGAGCATGCGGGAGTGAGGGAAATGGAACCGAAAACCGTTGGCTCTCTCACACTGCACACCCCCTCACAGATTTAAGGGGAAGTGAAACACCTGCCTGGTTTTGTTGGATTTTAATTTGCATTAATAAGTTCTGGTATAATAAAATCATGATTCAAGTCTATTTTAAAAAGTTCCGACTGGTCAAGGGTCTCTAAAGACAATTGCAGGCAGGCCAGCTACCTACCTAGGTTCAAGTTAGCAAGTAGGTACCTACCCTTTTACAAGACAAGAAATAAATGTATGATAGTGTATGATAAAAAAAAGTAATACATTAAAATCAAAGCTTCTTAATTTCAGTACTACGGAGCACCTACCTACCCATCTAGCTGTAATCTAAATCAGGTAGATACTTTTACCAATTTAGTTATAGGTAGGTACCTATAACTAAATTGGTTTACACCCAACTTTTCAACAATAGCTTGTAATACTGTTATGAGGAAACCTACAATTCGGCTGGGCATTATATTATTTCATTTCGGTGTACAATAAAGTTATATTCTATTCTATACCCCTAAATTTCCCTCCATCGCTCGATTCGCAAAGTCTGTACATAAAGTGGGGTTCTTTTGGAGTGTGGAATGCAGGATTATTTCAAGAATTAGATTCAACAACATAAATTATCTAATAAAATCTTTAAATCCTTTCACCACACTTGGTTCGAAAGAATCAGTGACACGATAAGAAGAAGCTAATAAAATTTGGCTTTGTTGATCGCACATGGTTTGGTGGGGTATAGGTATAACCATTACATAATAATCGGTAGGTAGTACATAATAATCTCTAAGACAGTAAATAAACATTAGAAAACATACCAATAAACCTTTTATCAGTTGAGCTCAATATCAAGTTATACAATGGCAATTAACTACCTACCTACACAAATACATAGTCAAACCAACATGGTGTTTTAGTGTAGGTATATTTTACAACATTTATTACAACTATGTATCAAAAGATGTAGAGTGCATGAAAGGAGACTGGTCTGAGATGCATATAATCCTTTCACCACACTGGTTTAAAGAGCCAGTGACACTATAAAAAAGATTGAAAGATATCTCTAAAACTCATATGGATTACTATTCACACAAACTTTGAGGTGTGCCTAAGTACAAAAATACCTTGATGTCATAATATAAAAAGAATTGATTAAAATATAATACATAAATGCTAACTTAATCTGTATAAAGAATCTCTTATATACAAAACAGTTTTCTTACAAACTAGAAGCCAGATTCACAAGCAATATTATGCAAAAAGAACTTAAAAATTAATGTCATAAACTTTCGAGAAAACTGGTCTTTTTGCATAAAATTGCTAAGAATTTGGCTATTAACTATCATTGATTTACAAAAGGAACTGTTAAATCCGGCATGACTAACAAAGGGTTCTTTTGGTATGAGTTTTTTACTTCATAAGTTGGTTTTACCGGTGTCACAACGGGAGACTTTTTTTTATTAGTTCTCATTGCTAACACTATGGTATTCACAATGCCAATGAAAACATAGATCCCAGCGATAATAGAAAATAGTCTAAGGGTGAACTGCAGAATACTCTCCCTCTCTTGAAATACTTTAAGTTTCAACGCAGCCATATCATACTTGATAAATATGCCCGGCACACCATGCGATCCTTTTGTATGACTTATGGGTCTTTCCAACTCTTTAACTGAATACTGAAAAGTCTTTATTGATTCAAATGTTGTGTCGACATCTGTCGGCACCACCTCCACAAAGTATTGATACAGCATGTTTTCATCGTTTGTTATTTTTTCATCGCCTTCTAGTGGGTAAATGATTCCATTTGCAGGACTGCCGAAACTGAGACGGTGTATTCGATGGCTGAAGTTTTGTTGTGTGTCATCAAAGAGCATGTTGAGATGTATATGTCCTCTTGGTAAATGCAGGCTCTTTCCTGCAGTTATGTGAAAGTTTCCAGCTACTTTGTTCAATGTTAGCACTCCATGGAGTCGACACGCGTCAGGCTGTCGGTTCGGCTTCGTTTTCCTGGGCGGTACAGTCGCCCGAACCGAGCCGTGACCCTTTTTCCAAAGCAATTGCCAAACAGAATGGTACTCTTCCCTCAAATATGAATTTAAGTACTTTACAGCTTCAAAGGAGTCTTGTTGCTCCTGCGTCAGTTCAAACCAAGTATCTTCCTCTTGTAATTCACCGAATCCGAAGACACTTTGAGAGGTAGAATCCAGGATATCAGCACCGATGTTTGAGCAAGGCATTGCGACGGTAATATCTATGTTTATTCGCAATTTTTCATCCATGTCTGTGTCGGGCATGAATTTGAACACTAAGTTACTATCTAGGTAGTATGACACTTCACAGTAAATAAGCCACAAGGTAATTAGAAAAGTGAGAACCGAGAAAGTGCCGCCGACCGGTGTACTGTCCACGTATTCTTCAGGAACTTTGGGGAAAGCATCCAGCTCCTTCATCTTATCCAGTGCATTCTTCTTGCCGCGGTATCTCAACATATTGATTCCTTATTCTTACAACTACAAATAGTCTGTCGTCCTGTAATCTATTTAATAAAATTCGTTTCTTCCTCACACATTTACATTGCAAACGTTGCAAACCTTTGCAAAGTCAAATAATACCAAACAAACAAGTAAATGGAACAGAACCAACCAATCAATCGTACAGTTTTGATTTTGAAGTTTGCTTGCTTGCTTGTCATTTGTCAGTAAGTGCTGCCAACTGATTCTACTAATATTTTCCATACTCTGGACTTTTATTTTACAATGCAACAACTTCGATTGAAGGAAGGTGTTGAGCCAGAAGCCAAATCACCAACTCACTTTCCCTCTAAGTAGTTATGAGTTGGTGGCATACACAATAGAGGTAGTTGTTAAAGAAACCTACATACGCGCTGATTATTTCAGTATAATTACTACGCACACTCATGTACTTACCCGACATGAAAATATTTTTATAGGCCTTCCGTTTATATATACTGACCAGCCAGTCGTGAAGCGCAATTTTGTACGCCTCCCGGGTACCCTTCGAGGTAGCCTAAACGGCGAAAACTCACATAATTATGCAACACTAGACTTGACTAGACTGAACGTGAATGACGTGACTTTCAGAAATTGACATTGACAATCGAGCTGTCTTATTTTCAGTTTGACTTTGACGTTTTCGTTTTATTATTTTCTTGTTTCGTCTGTCCGTCTGTGTGTTTGTTTCATCTAATTTCTCGTCTGTTTTGTCATTTTTGCATCCGCTGATTCTCGTGTGTCGGTATTTTCTATTTTTATCCGCATCAGCAGATAATATAAACAGTATGCAGGCGGACGATGAAGATATGCCGCTGCATTCGTGCTTCGGCTCGCTAAAGAGTGCCGTCATGGGTTGTTGCTACAGCTTATGCCACAAAGAAAACGATCCACAGGTATTTTACGTTGTAATTTGTTCTACTTTCAGCACAACATTACGTTATTCATAGCCACCGTCATTTAGGATAAGCCTCAAAACTTTCACAAACAAAGTTCGTTCGATTTCCTATTTGGTAGCATTGACACTCAATTATTATTATTGGTTATTGATAACAAACTGTCCGTTTCGTTTATCGCTGTTTATGCAGTCAATGAAGCTGATTGTGTCTCATTATCTTAGTTAATGTGCTGATAAACAGGACAAATCATTTCTTTGTTAGGGAAACATGCACACTTCCGCCCACATTTCTTCATACACAAATAAACATACATTAGTAGTTTTGTTTCTGTGCATACTCGTTGTGTGAATCACAGATAATTTGTATGTAGAAGTACCATAAAATACCCAATTTAGGTTTGTAGGTAATGAAGCATACAAAGTCATCAAAGCCATGTAGGTGGCTTCTAGCACTGTCTACATCATGTATAATATATATTTATATGCTACAGCATTCTACTCCATCAATGTCTAATTCTAATTGATTTGGGGGAATAAAATCTGCACTGACGTCTTGCGATGTGTATTGTGCATTGTCCCCCTGCCAAACCTCGATCTCTATTTAAAATAGGTTAGATTGTTTAAAAATATATAATATAGATGACTTAAACAGTGTCTGGTCTCTCATGCACCTATTTGCAGGACGTTAAATATTGTCAAATTTTTATCATCCGCACTTGATGTGCGGGCTGGTTTTTCCGCAAGTAGGCCGCTGGCGGGCCCTTTTTGCGAGACCCTTGACTTAACACGTGTTGCTCGAATTTTTTTAGGTTCTACGACACGCCGGTTTCCTTACGATGTTTTCCTCCACCGTTTTGAGAGTACTGGAATAGTGCACATACATTTTTTCTCATTGGTACACAACTGGATTTGCACCCACGACCTTCGGATCGGAAGGCGGGGCCGCTGCCACTAGACCACCAGTGCTCTCTTGCAGGACGCTATGGAAACAGTAATTACAGGTATGAGTAAAAGAGCCCTAAGCTGCAGAGAAATTAAGCAGTGTCTAAAACGTTAGCCTTAAAGAAAAAACTTAAAATGTCTATAATGTCCATTTTCAACACTTTTTCTTATCGAGGCACTAATCCTTTAGAACCAGTGTGGTAAAAGGATTTAAAATCCTTTTGTTTCAGCACTGTATAGCATAGACGTCATCAAAAGCGTCTCGTCTATAAATAAAGGGTGATGTTTTCAGGAGAACATAGTGAATGAGAGGACACATCTATTGGAGGTGGCGGAGACACAGCACGAGACGCCGGCGCCTGCTGTGCTGGCGTCCACGCCGCCGAGGAAGCCGGACGAGCAGAGCGCCCTCAACAGGATACTCTCTGAGACTGCTACGTAAGCATGCTGAGAACCTACTTGCAGGCTCTTTAAAAGGTCTTCTTGGGTGATCAATTGTATAAAAGATGACATGAAGATTTTTAAGCAGGATTTGAACCCGCGCTCGTAGGTCACGCACGTCAGGAACGTGCCTAAGATGCACTGCCCTGCGTTCATCAACTTGAGGCATACCAGATGTTCAGCCTCATGTGTTAGTAATTTCACCGGCACCCACACCCTTCAAGTTGAAACACAGCAATGCTGCTTCACGGCAGAACTATTTCTGCCGTGTACTACCACCATGCCTATGCATGGTGGTAGTACGCACCCGGACGAGCCACACACAAAGAGCTCAATAATTCTTTAATGCACACGGAAACATTCACGAATAAGCAATAACAAAGGTCATGTATATAGGCGAGCTTAACCCTAATAAGAGTTTTCTTCCAGCAAAAAGCCAATAAGTAAAAAGGTAGCAATGTGCACATATTACTACTCATATACTACATATTACCACTGCTGCAAAACATGAGTCGTTCTTATTATTATTATTATTTATAGACGAGCAGCTTTCGCTGATGTGTCTACGTCTAACAGTGTTGAATTATAGTCATTTGATTTAATTGATATTGTCATTGTTATTTTTGGTCAATATTTAAGCACTTATTTATTATTTCGTAGCCAGTTGTCAAGTTTGTTTTTGAAGCCATTGTCCAAGTCAGCGCAAACAACGTTCTCAGGCAGCTTGTTCCAGTTCTGGACCACCCGGTTACCAAAGAAGTCGTGTGCCACATGTGTGTTGGTAGGGGCACGGACCAATTTAAAGTTTTCTCCGGAAGTGATCATCAATATTGTGTGTTCCAGTAACGTGATAGACGTGGGGGCGCTGGGTCCGTACGCGCTGGAGGCGGGCGCATACAGCGAGCGCGTGCGGCTGTACACGGCGCGCGTGGGGGGCGCGGGCGGCGCGGGGGGCGCGGGGGGTGGGGTGCGCGCGCCCCCCCCGCGCCCGCCGCGCCTGCTGGCCGACCTGCCGGCCGCCGAGCGCGCCGCGCTGCTGGCCGCGCCGCCGCTGCATACCAAGGACAAGGAACTAGTGAGTTCGCATGTATTATCTTATACGACACACATGTCTCATCTTGCACGAAAGGAGCCCCTCACAGGGCGCAAGTTATCCAATAATCCTTTCACCCCTATACGTGGTCGCGTGGAACTGGCACCTAGACTCACCTAGTTTTAAGACGTTTCAAAGTGATTCTTGAAATTCAACTGAATAAAGACTATTTTGATTTTGATTTGATTTTTGATACCTATGAACGAGAAAATTTTGTATGTATAATATTAATGTAAATCTCGGAAACGGCTCCAACGATTTTCATGAAATTTACAGGGGATTTTAGGGGCGATAAATCGATCTAGCTAGGATTCATTTTTAGAAAATATCGTTTTATTCGGCAATGCTTTTATAGGCGATAGTTACCACTTAATATCAGGGGGGGCATATGTTCCATCAGTTAATTGTAAAAAGAATTCAATAAATGCTCTAAAATGTCAAAACTGACAGAGGCGACTAGGTTTTGATTGCAACAAAAGATACTCAATCGCCCCACAGGTTCTTGTATAGACGTAAATATTCAATGTCTGTTGTACGTGGTTTCAGATAAGTACAGCGGTGAAACGTTGTGCGGCCGCTATCTCCGAGCTGCGAGTGGAACACCTGGAGGAACTGGTGGTGCCCTTCCGCGTGCCCTAGCCAGCACCGCACTAGTGCACTCGTGAGTGAACGCTGTAGGGCCTGCTCAGATATAAATATTAAATATTGTAGACAATTCACACAACACTACCCAGCCCCAAACTAAGCAGAGCTTGTAATATGGGAACCGGATAGCTGATATAATACTAGAATACATATTTTTTGTTGTAAATACATACTTAGAATACAATATAACACCCAGACAGAGAAAAAACATTTATGTTCACCACACAAATATTTGTTCTCGGTGGGGATCGAACCCACGACCTACGGCGCAGAAGGCAGAGCTACTACCAACTGAGCTAGAGGCCAGTCAAATATTGTGACGGCATGGGAAGTATGTGTTTGAAGTGGGCTCAGAATCGTTAAAATAGGGGAGCCCACTGTTAGAGATGGGCATCTCTAACAGTGGGTTATGTTGAGATGGTGCGGTTCAGATATCAGCGTATACCGTCTTTATGGATTACCGAGACTAGAAAGAATCCAGAAGATTGTTATACCAGGTACGATGACCTACCTGTTGGTATATTTTTCCTTGCCCTCCAAACAGGACACACTTATGACTAGACTTTTATTTCTAGTTTAAAATATTATGAAATCGATCTTTGGACCGATTACCGAGCCTTAAGATCATAGCCATGAAGCTCTATACTTAATAATCTTTTTATTTTGTTTCAGCTAAACGCCACCTTATCTCAAACACACCGAAAACTTTTTAAATATGTATACATAGATAGATACATAATATCGTACTGTACCTTTTATATTAGTAAAATTAAGAGAATCTGACTGCAAATGATTAATAATGTATAAATTGGTCTTTTTTACTTACATAGGGTAGATATAGATATACATAATATAATAATAATGTATTTTATACTTATTGTAATAAATATAACTAGCGACCCGCATCGGCGTTGCAAGGGTGTCATTTCCCAACCCATGCGAAGCTGGGGCGCATCGCTAGTCTAACTAACTATAATATCACGAAGGGGAAAGATTTGATTGTTTGAAAAATTTTTTCACCGTTGGGATCACACTATCCCCGGTGGTATAGGCTATATTTATTATACAGGGTTATTCATTATTAACTGCAAATACTCAGGAATTAGGTTCAACAAATAGGATAAAAAATATTTATGAAATTATTTTTTTTAAATTTGATCAAAAATTTTTTCAAGTTTTTGTATCAAAATTTTATTTTTATTAATTTCTTTACGGCTATTGCCTATTGATTGCCACGGAGAACAGGACGATGACCCACCCAGGCGGTGACTGAACGCAGAGTGTCACTCACGGCGCGCGGGCGCGGATCAAAGGTCAAAATAGGTCAGGCGCCAATGATTCCTTTATCGATTTTCTCGGGATTTTCATAACAAAACTTAAAAAAAATCATTTCATAAATATTTTTTATTTTATTTGTTGAACCTAATTCCTGAGTATTTGCAGCTAATAATGAATAACCCTGTATAATTATGTATATGGAACAACAATAAACATAACTAACAATCGCGATAAATATTAATTAATTCTGAAGACCAAGTGAGGGTAGTTGCAACTGCCTCCGCTTCTCGACAGTAACTCCAATGACACCAGTCTGCCCGCGACCACGGCTGATGTAACACGGTTGAAACGTCGAGAATTAATAAAGGTAATCGCGATAAATACCCATTTGTTCCATATTATTATGCATAACGATCGCGTTGAATTTGAAAATTTAAATTGAAATGTACTTTTATTGCACAAAAACCTTAATTTTCTACAGAAATATGATATACTTTAGACATAATAGATAGTTTTATATAGTTTTTATTTAGGACAACAAACAATTGCACTTACATAATTACAAAACAATTATAAAGTATACTAAGTAGTTCTTAGAGTGTAATCAGCCCCGTTATCCGCAAATGAGACATGAAATATCGGGCGGTATGATACTTCTGAATATGATAGAAGAGATTTTTAAAATTAGTCGTCATTGTTTATTAATTTTATAGTGTTTACTACACTTAAGGAAATCACAAAGATCCCGCTCGGCTCTTAACTTTTGGGACATTATAAAAATATTAGTCGTCATGCCTATTATGCCAAAATATTATGTAAATAATTTTAAATTAAACATTGCGGTCAGATATTTTTAGTTTTTCTAAATAAGCAATAATGTATTACTAAATAGTTTTTAAAAACCTGTCCCCTGCCAAGGCGGAAAGTCATTTTTACGGAAAATTATTCAGTCATAATTAAATGTAATTTTATTTAGGGCGAATTTTTCTATCTACAAATAAATTTATTCGTCAACTAATAATATATCCATCTCTTGTTTGGGCTTGTAAAAAACAAGGACTGACGTTTTTATTTGAGTAAACAGGCCTTTGCATCTATTATAGATTTATATAGCGTCACGGGCAACTGGTCATCACTCATGCCCCTACTTACGGGACGCTATAGTGCCTGGGACAAGATTTTAGATGAAGTAGTTTTGCCCAGCACCTTTACCATCCTGACAGCTTAGTCGGCCTAATCCACAGGAAAGACATGGTCAATACGTGCGGAGCTGACTAAGCCGTGGGTTTCCACACGATGTTTTCCTTCACCGTTTGAGAACACTAGCATTGTGTACATGTTTATTTTTATTTGACACATAACGTTATTCCGTAGATTGAACATCAGCCCTTACACTTTCAATATCAGTTCAAATACTTGTTCCCTTTCGATATTATTTGCCAGTATTTTTATATTTTAATCACCGTTTCATTAATCAATTATAAGTAATTAGCACAACTATATTATATGTTTGTCCCATTTTTATGTCTGTTTTGTCAACTTAAGTTTATAGTTTGTAAATTTGAACTTTGAAATTATACTGTAATGGCTCAGAAAAAATAATAGTACACTCGGCTGCACTAAAATGTAATCGTAATTTTCATGGTCGTATATTGCAGCATTACTATTCATATTGTCAGATCCAAAAAACTCAAAGATCATAAACCCAGTTTGTAAGTTATTTACTTATTTTTCGAGTCAAAAGACAAAGTCAAAAATGTATTTATTTAGTACTATCACAAGGGTCACTTTGAACTGTCCTAAAGCCATTTGAGTCTAGGTGCCAGTTACACGCGACCAAGCCTAGAAGAACAGGAAACAAACTACGGCTTGGTTATTACTGTTTTTTATAACGCTTTTATTAGCTTCACCTGTATGTATGTTTGTAAGCTTGTAAGCTTGTATGTAAGTTTGTATGTAACCGACCCCTTTGAGCTCGATTTTGTCCTACCTTGAACGATCAGATTTGATTCAAACTTTGCTCGCACCTGTCAAAGGTCGATGACAATGCAATAATATAAAAAAAAAACAAAAACGCTTTTTTGTACAATAATATAAATTTTTCAATGGATTATTACAGTTTTATTTTTAACTTTTTAGTTCAATTAGTTATAAAAGCATTTTTTTTTTTTAGTTTTTTAAACTATAATTTGTTGCATGATCCTTTTACAAATCATAAATAAAAATAGCAGTGAAGTTAAGTATTTGCTATGCTGTGAACTTGAAATATAAAAATTGTATGCATTCGACTATTACTGCAGCCGTCTGTACTATTAACGGTATTAACGGTAGGAACCAAGCCGTAGTTTGTTGCTTGTTCTTCTAGTCTTGGTCGCGTGGAACTGGCACCTAAACTCACCTAGCTTTAAAACGTTTCAAAGTGATCCTTGCGATTCTTCCGAATAAAGGAATAAATACACTTTTGATATTGATTTTTGGTTGCAATTATAATAAATTCGTCCGTAAACATGTCCAGTAATCAGAGCTAAATGTTACCAAATATAATGAGACATCGGTATTTTGAAATCGAGAAAGGAGTGACTATGGAACTTCCAAAAAAATACCGAATTCGCTAATGCCTTATGTGTGGGTGAGTTTGAAACTGTACTGACTGAAGTAGTTAGTTTTTGTAGATAAGAAATGTATGTATGTAAATAAATAAATTGGACGAAGTTTTTAATTACAATAGAATTATCAACTAAATACTAATTCAGCTAACTTTGCACATAGAAATCTTACTGTCCTATTGACTGGGTTCAGTAGCTCTGCCTTCTGCGCCCGTAGGTCGAGGGTTCGATACCCACCGAGAACAAATTAGCTTCACCTGTATCATAGACTAAGGCCTGTATGTATGTAACCGACCCCTTTGAGCTTGATTTTGTCCTACTTTGAATGATCAGATTTGATTCAAACTTTGCACACCTGTCAAAGGTCGATGACAAAGCAATAATATGAAAAAAAAACTAAAAAGTAAAAAAAAAATTATAGTTTAAAAAACTAAAAAAACACGCTTTTATAACTAATTGAACTAAAAAGTTAAAAATAAAACTGTAATAATCAATTGAAAAATTTATATTATTGTACCAAAAAGCGTGGGGTGCTTTTTATTATAACTTCAGATATAATAAACTATTGATAAAATATTTACAACAATCAAAATCAAGCCCCACACGCTTTTTGTACAATAATATACATTTTTCAATTGATTATAACAGTTTTAATTTTAACTATTTAGTTCAATTAGTTATAAAAGCGTGTTTTTTTAGTTTTTTAAATTATAATTTATTGTGGTTAACATAGATATTCGTTCTCTGTCTGGGTGTTATATTGTATTCTGAGTACGTATTTACAAAAAAATATAAGTAGGTACTCATCAGCGATCTGGTTCCCATAGTACAAGCTCTGTTTAATTTGGGGCTAGATAGTGTTGTGTGGATTGTCCACAATATTACCATTATGAATATACCTGTTAGAATACAATAGCCAGACTTAAAAAAATCATCTGTGTTCACCACACAAATATTTGTTATCGGTGGGAATCAAACCCACGACCTGCAGCGCAGGGGCCTAATTCCCGGGCCGATCTCGATCATTTTGCAATTTTATCTTATTGCTTCTGTAATTCATCAGCGACCTCGTCTTATAAGCCTCGACCGCTACGATATACAGAAAACGTAGAAAAAGTGCGGGGTTGTGCAATGCCAATGTGTATTTAATGGACATTGAAAATCTCAATCGGCCCGAGAATTAGGCGCCAGAAGGCATAATAAGCCAGTCAAATATAAGTAAGCTATCGAAAAGTATTTTCAATCTTTTTTAAGAATGTACTGTAAATACCACCTTTAGACATCCTCAAAAAAAACTTGGTTTCTTGTGGTTAGTATTTGGTACTAAAATACCTATCTGGGGATCAAAGTCACGGTACAATTAGCTTCTTCTGTGTCAGAGAAAGTAGAGTTGTTTATTTTTTTTTAGTAATACCAAATAATAACCAGTGTCCATGAACGTATAACATCTCCGCTATATTAGTTTATCTGTGGTTGGTCTAAATTTACCTTAAATTAAGAATGTAATATATTCATTTGTATGTAAGGCTGTGCCTAATTTTTATTATTGCTTATCATGAAAATAAAATAAAATTTGTTAATATGTACGGCTTTTTTATTGAAAATGTGTATAGGTAGAGACCTTTTTGATCAATGCTGATAAAAAATATTATTGTGATTGGTGATCTTTTTGATTTATATTTTGACAGGTTGTCACAGATCAAGATTTCATCCAGTTTTATTATAATAAAAATTTAGATTGTATCTAATGTCGGTATTCGACGGAGAAATAGAGTTTCGCTCTGTTTATATGGTTGACTACGCAAGGAAAAACAAACCGTAAGTATATGAGGTTTGTATAAAATTTAAAAAAGTAGTGTTATGTAGGTGCAAAACCCTTTTATTCATAGTAATTGTTTGCGGATGTAGCTAACACCCGGCCTGCACCCATACTCGTGACATTGGAAGTCCTTTCGCTTGGGGATGGTGTCGGCCTTTCGCTGCACGCCCGGTGCGAGTCTCCAGTATGCAGACATCATAATATCGAGGTCTTTTGTCTATAATTCTATCTTGTCGAGAAAACTTCGCTTGCGCGATCCAGAACTCGCAACGTGGTTGGTGGAAACCACACTGCGTCATGATGACGAGACTGACGTAGTGGATTTTATCAATGCTGTCGGCCGAAGGTCGATGACGCTTTCATAATGAGTCATAATCTAGGTTTAGAAAAAAATGCCTTGGATTAATGCGGTTAATCAAATCAATTCAAAAGTGTAAATTCAGTAGGATTGCAAGAATCACTTTAGTTTAGTTTAGTTTATTGCAAAAAATCTTAGGTAACATTACAGACATATCCAATACGTTACTTAGAGCTATGTACACATAAAAATATATAAAATTTACTTAAGTATGTAGGAGACCTACATAAAACACTTTGAAACGTCTTGTCTAGGACCTAGACTCACCTAGCTTTAAGACGTTTCACTGGCACCTAGACTCTAGGTGCCAGTTCCATCCACGCGACCACGCGGTAGGCTGGGCTTGCAGGCCTATTGTAAATCGAATAGAACCAATACCTACATAAACATGCCTACCGAGAAATGTACCTATTGACCACACGGTTGGTAGGTGCAAAAAGCATCTATGTATTAGAATGCATAGTTAATTACGTTATGCCTTTTTTGCACAGTTACAAATATTAATGATGTAAAAGCTTTTGTGGAGAAACGTGCAAAAATTTGGCAAAACCCTTAAAGATTTTCTGATTTAGTAGTTTGGTAACACCAGTAGCGTAATCCAGACAAGGTGGGTCCGTTGTCCGATACACTTCGGACCCTCCTCGAGACCGACGAACAGTATCGGTGCCGGTCGGTCCACACTTTCATATCTACTGGTCTACCAACTGAAATGTTACTTGCATTTTACATTACCGCAAACGCAAAGAAAACTTCGCTTGCGCGGTTCAGGACTCGCCATCCGATTGGTTGAGACTGCATGCGTCACAGTGACGTAGTTCATGCATCAAGTTGTGGATTGCAAAGTTGCGAGGCGGAAGACTAGCTATCCCATTCATTCGTTGCTGTTAATATTGAGATGGGTAATGTTTTCGCAGGGCTTCTTCTATCACTTCAAATAACCTTGAATGAATCCTCCTTCTCAGCTAGAGAATGAAAGGGGGCTAGTCTTCTTTTCTCATCGTGTCACCAGTACTTTCGAACCAGTTATTTTATTTATTTTATTTTATTTATTTATTTGTTGTAAATAACAGAAACTGCTTATACCTACCTACAAATCCTACAATAGGTTCTTACATAATACCTACGTAGAATACTATATCAACCATTCAATTTCAATTTCAATTTCAATTTTCAATTTATTCACTTATTAAATAACATTACAGATAAATAATCTAATGCGTTACTTAAGGATTAAAAAACTAATGAATATCTTAACTTAGACTAAAAATATCTTATAAGCTATTTATTTAACTATACATAACTACTAATATTGCACCGGATGTATACCTACAGTATGCTTGTAGGCATACAAAAAACTAAATGAAAATAATAATAATAATATATAAAACAAGATGAGATCATTAACTATTATAGGTACTTAGGTATAGGTATACACAAATCATCTATTTGTACTCTAGACTCTCGCAGTATTGAAAGCACAATCTCTCAATAACATGCCATTTATCGGCAAAAATGTCCAGTTGTGCGTGTGAGGCGGTGAGGGCGTTGAGGTGCCGCTGACTCCTACAGATCGGGGATTGTTGGCGAGCCACGGTGCGTGCAGGCGTTATAGCGAAAAAAGGCACTCGCCCGGGGCGAAATCTGGTACGATTTTCAGGGACATTAAGTCGACTGGCCTCCTTCAACAGCTCAGGGCAATTTAGAAGTCCTCTTAGTATGCGACATACAGCAAGAAGTTGGTCAAATAACCGACGGGTTTGTAAGGAATTAAATCCTAATGTACCCTGTAGATATTGGGTTGGGTACATGAACGGGTAATAACCGTGCACCTTCCGGTACAAGAACCGAAGAAACCTTTTCTGTACCTTTTCCATCATAAGTGTGTATGCTCCCTGATGGGGGTTCCACACACATGCACTTGCCTCCAATTTCGATCTTACTAGTGCAGTATAAAGGAGCTTAATGGCATTAATATTATGTAAATCCCTACAGTTTCTTATCACAAATCCCAATCGTTTAAAGCAGTCGGCGGCTGATTTGCAAATATGGTCATGAAAGTTTAATTGTGTGTCGAAGAGTATGCCTAAATCTTTTACGTTCATTTCTCGTTTTAACAGTTCCCCATAAAGTTGATAAGGCATTTGAAATGGTTGGGAAGATCTACTATAGGACATAATTTGGTATTTACTGACGTTAAGGTGTAGTTGGTTATCTTCACTCCACATTTGAATCGCACTCAGATCTCGTTGTAGGGCGCAACAGTCGTCGATTGATTGTATTTCAATGTAAAGTTTAAGGTCATCTGCATACAGTAGACACTTAGCGAATTCAAGATGTTTGGCCAGATCGTCGACCATCATGATGAAAAGAAGAGGCCCCAAGGATGAGCCCTGACTTACACCCGATCTAGTGTTGTATGGAGAAGAGTCGAAACAGCCAAGACGAACAAATTGTTGACGGTCACGAAGGTAATCAGCAAATAGTTTAAGTAATTTAGGAGAGAAGCCAAAGCCGTTTAGTTTGTTTAACAGAATATCGTTGTCTACTCGATCGAAAGCTTTTTTGAAGTCTAGGTATATCACATCTACCTGTGTGCCAGCCAGAGTCAAGTTTTGCCGCAATATAGTCCACCAGAGTAAGTAAGTTGGTGTTTACAGATTTACCCCTTCTAAAAGCGTGTTGGGCGTCATTAAGGTACGGTTCAATTTGTTTGTTTAAGTTGGTATGTAAGACACTCTCAAAGAGCTTGGCAAGAGATGATAGTATTCCAATGGGCCTATAGTTTTCGGCTAGTGCTTTATCTCCTGCTTTGAAAATAGGGACAACTCGGGACCTTTTCCAGACTTTTGGGTAAGTAAGTAGATGTATTTAGAGACAGATTAAATATTTTTTTTTTTTTTTTTTTTTTTCAAGTAATTAGTAGTTTAATAATAATAATAATAATAACATTTATTTTCCAAAAAAAGGTTAACAAAAGTACAGTTATAATATGGGTTAGGACTGGTGCTAATTGGGACTTGAATGCTTTTAATAAATATGAAGGTATGTTATCAGGGCCTAATGAGCATTTAGGTTTGAGTTTAATGATACTGGCTTCTACTTCTGCAACGGAAAATTCTTGAATACTAATCAGCGGGCAGTTATACATTTTACTTGGTTAGCGTTAAGGTCTGGAATACGTGGAAGAAAGACACTACCAAAATAATTGGCAAATGCTGTAGCTGCTGCCTGATCAGTATGTTTTTGTCCTTCATGCATAATACATGGTTCAAACCCTCCTTTTGTACGTAGACTTTTCACATAATTCCAGAAAGCTTTAGGATTAGTAGACAGGTTTTCTTGAATGTTATCTGTGTAGTTGCGATGTGCTATTCCAATTCGGAAGTTTAAAGCCTATATTAAGAGTAATTTGATAAAGAAAGCGTACTATACTCTAGATAGCTATATGAATGATAAAACTGCGTGGCCCGATGTCCCGGTCACTCTACCCATAGGAAGCTAGCATGTCAATTTGCAATGTCTGTACCTACTATTTAATATCTTATTTTTATATCTGTGTAGATACTTTATTATAACTTTGAAGCGTAGCGTGTGCTGTCTTTGAAACTTTTGCTTTTGTATAATTACATTGCATACGTCTGACTAAGTGAAGTGGCACCACACTGGAACTTCACTGCTATTATTTTAGACTATTTTTGATTTGTAAAAGGATCATATAAAAAAACGGTAGGAACCGAGACGTAGTTTGTTGCCTGTTCTTCTACGCTTGGTCGCGTGGAACTGGCACCTAGACTCACCTATAATAGCTTTAAGACGTTTCAAAGTGATTCTTGTATCGTATTGAATAAACGCTTATTGAATCTTGAATCTTGAATTTATTGTTATACTAAGTTTTACTGATGTTCTAATGCTTGTAAAGAAACTGTACACGTGGGGATCCTTCGATGTTTTCCAAATTTTATGCAGAATCCATTTTGTTTTTATGGCCCCGATAATGTTCTTATTAAACCAAGTTGGGTATCTGCGGATGGGCTTATTATTACGAATTTTCTTGGGAACGCAAAGGTCCAAACATTTGTTTAGATTTAAATAAAGTAAATCAACAGCATGATTAGCATCCTGTTGGTTGAGCACTTCTTCCCAGACAATATTGTTGATTAATTCATACAGGACAGGAAAATTGGCTTTACTAAAGTTCCAGTCGGTCCTTGCGTCGATAGTACTAGCCTCCAACATGACATCTTTCTCCTCGCCAACAATACATAAAGAGATATCAAGAGGTGGGTGGTATTTATCAGCAACATCCACAAGACCATCATCCGCCAAACATACACTTGCATTACTTACTTTACTATTCATAATGACGACATCTAGCTTGCTTCCCATTTGATTCACGATATTATTATAATCTCTAAAATCACAGAAGTTTATGAAATAACCCATGTAGTTCTTAATGTTCCAAGAGGCACTATTTAAATTCAGGTCACCCAAAATGATAACAAGAGAGTTACTCGATAGAGTACAGATGTTCTCTTCAACCTTACAGAACCATGCCATGTAGTCTTCATCTTTAGCAGATGGCTTAATATACACGACACACACATATACTAGTCGACTTTTGTAGCAAAATGATCCCCAGAGGTCCTCTCCAAATCCAGTCTCAAGATGTTGTTGGCGAGAGATTTTAATTCCTGGTCTGGATGCAAGTAATATACCGCCCATGTTTGAGCCTCTATCACGCCGTAGAAGAGTCCACCCGCATGGCGTAACTTCTGCATCAGTTACAGAGTCGTTTAAATTCGTTTCCGTTGCGGCAATCAAATCGACTTGCAGAAGTGATGTACATAGACGCCATTGTTGTAGTTTTGTTTTGATGCCATTCACATTTTGATACACAGCATGTAGTGTATATTTAGATTTTATATTTCTTTGAGGTTTCCTATGGGTTTGCGTCTCCCGTCTCTTCGTTTTTCTGGCCAGGTGTGCGGGGTCGACTACAGTATTCACGCCTGACACCTCTGTGAAACCACTCACAAACTTCTATGCCAGCCGGCCAAGAGTCTGGTGTCATGAGCATATCAAAGGTGTATTCTGGAACAGTCAAAACGAATGAGGCATAATAATCATGCTTGAGTTTCAGTTTAGCTGCGTGGAATCCTGTTTTATTACATTATTTCCTCCATATGTAGTCTCATAGCGTCTACCGTTGTGTCCGGTTGCAGGAAACATGCGTGAATTTTCCTAGTTCTTTCCATAGCTTGCAGCTGGGGTAGTTGTTGCGCATTACCAACTATCACGCCTTGGCGCTTGTATTTGCGCCGATGTTGTACCATCTGCCAGAGTGCATCATTGCTTTGGTCAGAGTTATGGGGATCTTCTTATCTATTGGAGATGATAAAACCACAGCAGAGGAGAAGGGTGAAGGAGAGATATTATTTATAGATTGTGCAAGCTTATCGCGGATGTTGTCTTTACGGCGCATAGTTTCAGGTTTACCTATGGTAATAGGGGGGACTTTTTTAGGAGGGGCCTGTTTGGCATAGCCTTGTGTTACTACTGACGCATCAGTTGCTCTTCTGCATACTATTTCTTCCTCACCAGTGTTACTGCCAGATATATTAGCTTCAGATGGAGCAATTCGTTCTATCGATGTTAATCTTAAGTGTGCTGCAGTTAATTTGTTGTGGAGCGAGTCTTTCTCAGACTGCAGCTGCTGCAGTTTCGAGCAGGTGGATTCTACCGTAATTGTTAACAAATCATGCTTGTCGTTTGCCACATCTAGAGACTCACAAATATTGTCCACGTCTGTTCTTAATGTGTTGTAATTCGTGGTCAGCTCGGTAAAACAGTTCTTAAAGTCACTAAATGTTGTTATCAGATCATTGAACTTGGCATCCTGAGAAAGAAAATAGCCAGAGACTTGGTCACGGAAGCTCACGAGTTCGGACATAATTGTTACGTTGGTGACTACTTTTTTCTTCGCAGCTGCCTGTTTGTCCTGGTTTGGTTTGATTGGTGGTGTGATCACTGGTGATGTAAGAGTCGTTTGGAACATTTTCTTTGTCGTTGTGCTGGTAAACGTGGTGTTAAGGTTACGCGAGCTATTTTTATTACTGTCAGTAGGTGTACGGCTTATGGTCCGAGGGCCTACTAGCCTGACTGGAGTTGGAATACTCGTAACGTTAGCTTTGTTCCAAGTGCAGGACCCACATTTCCAATCGGCTCTACTTTTGGGTGACAAATTTGCGTAATGTCTATCAGTGACTATGGAGCATGTTTCAAGGTGCAGTTTCACTTTGCATAAAGAGCAGGTCATAAAATGTTTCGGCGGCAATGCCTGGTTACACTTGCTACAGATGTTTTGGCTTGTAACTAGCGCCATCTCGGTTTTTATTTCTGGAAGTTTGGTTGGTTGGCGTCTAGCGAGTTCACAAGAGGTCACGCTGGGATTCACTAACTTCTTGTTTTTCAAAATTCCATGTATTCATTAGTAATTGATAAATACCTGGTAGTGTTGCGGAACGGGGTCATTCGGATGCAAGAATTCCTAATATTCCTATTAGCAGGCTGTAGCTAGTGTATGAATTGTTTGTTTCTATCCATAAATTCAAACACTTTACCGGTCACTTCGAAAATTCAGATAAATCCCTGAAACATCAGTTGTTTTCATGGAAAACGTTCATGGTACTGATTTGTCAATAGGACAACACTGCAACATCATATTATAAACGAATTAGGCTATAGAAATATTATATTTTGATTATTTAAATTTTTTAACAAAAGTGAGTTGTTTACTCAAAAGCGCCACCTGGCGAAAAAAAAAAAAAAAAAAAAAAAAACCCATCTGGTATCAATATCATGGGAATTGAGCGTAAGGTTAGGTATGCTTAATTTCGTCTTTGATTGCCAGATTTTTTAAAGAGTTAATGCTGTGAATGTTTGTTTATTGTGCTTTGTTCTTGACCAGTAAGAGCCCTCGTCGCAAGGCTGTGGACGACAACTGCCTAATTGTGGGCGTCAGTCGTGACTCGCTGAAAGCACGCGATGCGCCGCGCCGTTCTCCGGACGTCCTGTGCCCTATAGCCCACGAGTATTACAAGCATGCTGTCGAACGGGTACGTCCTGTGCCCTATAGCCCACGCCACGAGTACCAAGCATGCCGTCGAATTTATTTTATTTTATTAAAGCTAGAACAAGAGCATTCGTTCGTGGTATTTTAGTGTAAACGAAAATTTGTATTCAGGTCAATTTACATCAGACGAGCGAATTTTAATTCTATCTCTACTATATCAAATTATTTTAGTGTAAACAGGCGTAGAGCATTCTTTTGTTGTTCTTAGTGCGTTCGCAAAGATTCTATGGAATATTCTCAGAATACTCGCTCGCTCGATGTAAACGGCGCTAGAGCGCACGAACAAGTTGCTTAGAGCGTTCTTGCGTGTTCGGACGTGCTCGCGCCTCTGAGCGGTGTCTTCAAAGCATTCTTGTGTTCTTAAAATATTTGTTCTCGGTGGGGATCGATCCCACGACCTACGGCGCTGAAGGCAGCTACAAGGCCAGAAGGCTGAGACAGGCTGAGCTGAAAGGCCAGTCAAGTTAGAAATACTAGTTGAAATACGCAATAAAAAATGTCTTGATAGCTGCTTTCCAAAGTAAATACCTACAGAGCTTTGCAGAGATTAAGGTTCTTCTTCTAGGTAGCCGAAGACCACCCAAAGTTGGCCAAGAAGTACATGTCCAAAGACATAGATCACGTGCCCATTGAGAACGAGATCCAGGATTCGAAGCGGACGGAGTACTTGACCAAATACTGCTCCCGAGGTCTGTACTGCTGAAACGGGTTGAGGAATACTTAGTTCTTAGCAGGGCCAAGAATTTGCATATAATATCCATCTTTCTGCCCTTATTATAATTTAACTTAAACTAAAGATAAAGGGTGTAAATTCAGCTATTGCTAGATGTAACAATGTACATCCAGCACTGTTTAGGCCATTGTTACTCTCTATGTGGCATAAAATAAATAACTTTTGATCTAATATGTATAATATATTGACTGATTACATAGGGTAGGTCTATACCTATGTACAGAAGGAAACAGCTCAAGTAACCTAAAAAGAAAAATGACGTTTACCACAAGGAGATAAGAGCGAGTAGTGTATAGATGATGTGTATGGGTGTGTACACTGATTTGCTGAAATCATAAGCACAATGTTGTATTTATGATTTTAGAGCTTCCTTTCATGTCTGTGAACATGACACGCCGCGCCCGCGCCTTACAGACGTTGCGTCTCCCAGACGACGTGTACATCCCGGACACTAGTCAGAAGGGGTCCTATAGACACCCGCGTCCTGAGAAGTACGCTGAAACACCTAAATCGATGTCCATGAGACCGAAGTTCGATGATTCGCTAAGACGTAAGTAGCATAGACGGTTGTATTTAAAAGTGCAACCCCTAAGTAGGTTCATATCACATATTTTTCTGCCCAAAAATGTATTTTCTATGGCAGTACTCTCAAACAATTAAAGGAAACATCGTGAGGAAACCGGCAAGTCGTAGAACCTATAAAGTTCTAAAACAGTGTCAAGCGGCCTCCTTGCGGAAACCAGTCCGGATCTGGTACAGACGCCCAGGTCTTCCCCTAAAGAAAATAATTATTAAAACTTGGCAGTATGGTCTTGGTACTATAGCCTGCTTCGAAAGAAGCGAAAAAAAATAAAAATAAAAATTAGTGGATAGATAAATATACAAGGAGTTAAAATGACCCATCATATACGAGGTAGTTTTACTCTTGAGCTTTAGTAAATAGAGAGCCGTGTGTTATTACTCTCTCTACTTTGCACTACGATTGCGAGAAAATAATATGATCCAATGGAATATGAAACAGTTTAATTTTTTATTTCTTTTGCAACGCATTGCATTCTACTAAAGAGATCGCCGATGTTAGTTCAATAACTGAAAATTATTTTCAAAAGTAAAATGTTGTTCTTTTTTTATGAAACAGTAATAAGTAGAGTACCTATTTGTTCATGATTATTCTACATCTAAAGAATTTTCGTTTTTGTGGTTTTTGTATAGACTCATTGTTATCAGAAGACCAAAATACTTTTTCCAGAGGACGAAATGCAATTTTTTCTTCGCTCTCTCGCTCATCGGTCTTTTTGAGCAAGAGGAGTAAAAAAGTAACTGTGTTGCAGAGGAACTCCGTCGTATTCTCCGCATCAGCACCGGCGACACCACATACGGCGCCTGCCACGGCCTCCTCGCCTCCGTGGTCCTGGACAAGCATCCCTTCGGCCCTCCCCGCGAGGAGCCCAAGTATGGACGGTGGCTCAACCCCTTCACATACACTTACAGGATCAACTGATTTAACACGAAGGCCGTGCCATGAAGTCTTATAGCATATACCTATTTCAAAAGTTTTATAAAAGATCCTTAAATAAATATTTTTTGTCTAATAAAATTCAACAGCTTTTTTGTAACCTAGCGTTCAGTTGGTAGGTGTAAGCATACTAAGTAGTTACAGTCAAGATCAAATGTTTAATTATGATGAATAGACGTTTAAGGTACGGAGATACGGCCACATCTAGGCGACAAGTGATCAGCTTATCTTGCCTTTGTGTTGTTCTGTTTTAAAACAAACAGACACTTGTAATCATCATCAGCCTGAGAAGTCCACTGCTGGACATAGGCCTCCCCTACACATTTCCATCAGGAAGAACGATTCTGAGCTTGTTCCATCCATCGACTTCCCGCGATCTTAACAATTTCGTCGGTCCATCTGGTGGGTGGGCGCCCTACTTTTCATCTCCCGGTTCGTAGTCGCTCGAGAACCTTTATTCTTCAACGGTTGTCGGTTCTTCGAGCTATATGACCTGCCCATTGCCACTTCAACTTACTAATTCTAAGAGCTAGAACAGATACTTTCGCACTTTAAATTGCTTTAAATTTTCAATAGTAACAGTGCAATAATTAGATGAAACAAGTAAAGTAGTCTTGAGGTAGCGGATCCGCCTTGCGATTCTAAGATCGTGGGTTCAAATCCGGCGTAGGCATATCTAGGAGCTTGCTGTCTCCAACCTCCTTAGGTACATAAACAATATATGTGATCTCTTCACTCAGGCCATCAAATAAGGTTTGCTTTAGATTCAATGCAAATAAAAAAAAACTAGATACCCATGCCCAAAAACATGTCAATCCCAGAGAAATCAATGTAAAATAAATTTGATAAAAATATAAAACTAGACATAAATTTAACAGTGATGTGAACTATCAGGATCTGTTTAATAAACCAGGGGAGCAGAAGTCTATAGAAGATGGACCATTATTTGACGACCTATCGGAAGGACTACTTATGGCCCAACTTGCCAGGGGGTGGCGGAGCGGCGGGGGGCATGGCTGAGTATGTTTACTTCTAACTAGTTTCCACTACTTTCTACTCAGGGTGGCAGTTATCAATCGTCCTGTTTAAGCTGAAACGCAAAGAAAAAGATGAGGGTCTCCATTATAGCTTAGGTCACTGTGACCTTGAGTACCATTTTCGGAGCGACAGACAGTGACCTCTGTCGCGGCTATCTGTAGGGTAAAAAAACTTTGCAGCAATGCCTTGCCCTGCAACAAACAAAGCCAGGTCTAAAATTGGTTTGCAGGGCTAATCGGGTCTTGTTCCTCAGCGTCCACCTCACCATCGGTGATGCTTGAACATTGCTGCTATCAATCCCAATGTCTATTTTAGGGAGCTGGGTTGGCTGGGGTGAGGTTAGCAGGACGATAATGCAATACACGCCATCGCGTGACGTCAGTGCGGATCTCATTCCCCCACAGATCCCTGGTTCCAGATTAACCTTCATATAAACTCCCAGGGTGCCAAAGCTCTCGGGCGAAGAGCTCGCTTTCTACCAGGCCTGCATGCAACACAGCAGGCCGCCAGACTGCCGATGTCCTCAAAACTCGGGGGGAGAGATGCCACAGTTACCCCCTGGGAAGGAGGGCGGTTGGACCCGGAATGAGGTAAAATACAATATAAGAAAGTCCGATGCACTTTGAAACACTCTGCGTATTCCATTATCTAACATTTGTTATAAGATAGATAGAATAACACGTTATTTTACACTACAAATACACATTTAACACAAATACTAAAACTATAGCGAAGTGCAATGGGCGTTGTTATCGCTATGAGCGATCTTTTCTAGATCTGTAGAGCTGACTAAGCCGCGGGTTTCCTCACGATGTTTTCCTTCAACGTTTGAGAGCACTAGCGTTGCGTACATTATACATTTTTCGAACAGAAAATTCCATAGGTATACGCAACTGGATTCGAGCCCGCAACCATAGGATCGGAAGGCGGGCTACTACCACTAGACCACCAGTGCATTATAGGATATAGGAGCTATAACTAAACGGAATCGATTTTTCTTCTAGATCATGGGTCCCATGTTAGATCCAAAGCTGTATCCAGTGAAAGTAGCAGCCAGCCCAGAGACTCCTACATCGCGCTACGATCAGCCTAATGCCTTCCTGGACAAGGTATCACACATTCTTAATTATTCGGGTTTCTTTTATGCGGACATAATTATTGTGAGTCCGTATAAAATAATCCTTTTAAAAGCTGGATAGAGAACAGGCAAGACCCAACCACCAACTGAGCTGAGAGGCTGGTCATAAAGATTTTACATTGTCCTAAAAGCCAAATGGGAACCCACGAACTTCCCCTCGATGCGAGGATGTATCTGAACTGATGAAACAAAAATCATATTTTTGTTTCAGCTTCAATCTAAGTATCCGATGCTGTACAGCATTCTGCAGAACGAGGCGGGACCAGAACTGAAGCAGAGGATAGACAGAGACAGAAATAAGACCACTTACCACGTGGACTACTGCGAGAGCGGTACGTTTTCTTGGTCATCATCATCCAAATCTCACTATCCTCTCCTCCTCGCGTCGTAGGTACTCATAACTGCTGAAAGGCATGACCTCCAACATGGATTATTTTGTCCTTTTCATTTTTTCAACTACTTTGAGGCTCACTTGAAATTTGTCACCTCCTGTTTGTTTTTGGTTTGAAAAACCTGGTGACATGATAAAAAAGAAAGAATCCTGTTGCTTAAAATAGGCCATCAGTCAGTAGACCTTGAATTCAAGATAAGGGAATATCCACACACAGTGCTAAGGTATAGACTTCTATTTATAGTGTACTATTTTGAGTTTGATGCATTTTCTCCAGGTCCCGGTGCCAAGTTCGAGGGTCTCCAGCGTGCGGCTGACGAGAGTGGCAGCGGGCCCTGTGCGCAGCCGATGCGTCTGCCTGGAGACCCGTGCCGCGTGGGGCCCAAGCCGAGGAAGGCAGCGCCAAGGACCATGTCCAAGCAGGCGGGTGCAGGCGCGGGGAGTGACCCTAGGGCTAAGTGCGGTGAGATTACTTTACTGATTATTTTTGTGTACCTTACCTGTGTGAGATCTGCAGCCTTATTATTGAAATTTTACCGTGTAAATCCTCAAATTGCTGGTGCGGTGAATTGGTTTTTCGGTTCTAGTAACAGTTGTATAGGCTCATCAGTTATGTATACCTAAAATGTACAGCTACTCTGACTCAATCTAGATGTCCGTGAAGTCAACGCAGGCCAGAGTGGAAGGCCAGCGCTATTGTATGTTTACATACGCTAGCATATTATGCTGTACTGTAGGCCTTTTCACCACCACTTTTAGCGTGCGATTATTATTTTTATTGTTTTTCTATTTATCTATCTATTCAGCCTGTATGCACCCACTGCTGGGTATAGGCCTCCTCCCTAATACGCCACTCTCTTCTGTCCTGTGCCATGTTTTTATCCTTTGTATTGTTTTTATTTACAATTAATTTATGCTAAGATTTATGTTTATGTAGGTTGATATTTATTTAAGTGTGGTGGTTGCGAATAAATGATTTTTCTTTCTTTCTAATGTGCGACAATTCTTTTTCTCTATTTTAGAAACCACATCAGCGGTGCCACCTCTCGGCAAGACGGAGTACCAAGACGGAGTGTCCAAACTTGGTGCCATCATCATGCGTGACAAACTACACAGGAAATAGACACTTTTATACTAACCGAACCAACAATCATGGAATAAAAATTGGGATCAATCAAACTGTTGTATTTTACTCTGTAGTAGTAGAGCTCTATATGAAGGGCTCATCCGGGGAAGTACTACCACCATGCCTATTTCTGCCGTGAAGCAGCATTGCTGTTTCGGTTTGAAGGGTGTGGGTACCGGTGAAATTACTGGCACGTGAGGCTGAACATCTGTATGCCTCATGGCATTGAACGCAGGGCAGTGTATCGTAGGGCACGTTTCTGACGTGCGTGACCTACGAGCCAATGCTTTGGTAGGTGATGGTTCCACTTATCGTCAGGTGGGCCTTATGCTTGTTACATTAGCTAGATTTAAAAAAAAATACAAGTTGATGTGCCGGCCCCAGTTAGCCGGGGATGATGGTAGGAAGATGATTATGATAGATGAAATTACTCGATATATCACTGATTCGTCATCTCCACACCAAATCAAAGGTCATTCAGTATTGAAAAAAGGTTACAGAGTCTTCTGTTTCAAGTATAGGGTCAAGATTTTAAAAATCCACATCCATATTTCGGTCAAAAGGTTACCTAAAATGAAACCTCGCAAATGATAAATAGACGTTTATGTATAAAACACGTATAACAAGTCACGTGGGCGGGGAACGCGCACTCGATATCAACTCTCCTCTCTTGTACAACGTGCCCTCCCTCTTATCTTCTCTTCTCGAGCTCTGCTCTTCTCTCCTAGAGTTCTGCTCTTCTCGCCTAGAGTTCTGCTCTTCTCTCCTAGAGTTTTGCTCTTCTCTCCTAGAATTCTGCTCTTCTCTTCTCGAACTGTGCTCTTCTCTCCTTTCCTCTTTCCGGACGGAGTGTTCTTCTTTCCTGTGGGTCTCGTGTCGAGAGGATACGCGGGATCTGACCGCAGTGGTCTCGTCCTGCTGTCTGAGGACCACTGCTCTTGCGTCAGAGGTATTGCGTTCTCTGGAAAATAGTAACCATCGGTTAACACGTCAGTCTATGAACTTTTATATGAAGAGCACTAGTGGGCTAGAGGTAGCAACCCCGCCTTCCGATCCTAAGGTTGCAGGTTCAAATACGGTGGTGCACCTTGGATTTTTCTCCCGAAAAGTTGATGTGCGCAATGCTAATGCTATCAAACGGTGAGGTCATCGCAAGGAAACCCACAATCAGCTCCGCATTTATTAACCATGTCTTTCCTGTGGATTATGCCAACTAAGCTGTCAAGATGGTATAGGTGCTGGGCAAGCCTATACACCATCTAAAAACCCTGTCCCAAGCACCTGTCTCGTAACTAGGGGAATGAACTAAAACAGTCGCCCCTGACGCTATATAAATCATCTAGAATAGATGCAAAGGCTTGTTCGTTTACTATGAACTTTTTAAGTTATCTAGAAATTTTCGTCTTGCCAAAGTCGAAGGATCTCTTTAATTGTTACTTATACACAAATTAATAAACCGGAAGTGGAGACAGAAACACACCTGCCAAGACCGACGAGCCTGTCAATATCAGTGGTCCCACGCCTATCCTCCGTACTCCGTCGCACCTCACCCGCCGTCACCGTCACCCGCAGCGGCGCCGTCACGAGGGGCGCCGGCGGGGGGGGTGATCCAGGGGGGGAGGAGGACGAGGAACCGACGGCTGAGTCCCGCTTGGAGCCCTCGGAGCCCGACGTGGAGCGGCGCCGCGGCGGCGGGGGAGGGGCCGGCCCGCGCCCTGGAGGGGGGGAGAACGCGCCCGGGATGTGCAGGGATGCTGTGATCACGCAGTCGTCGTCTGATCCACCCAGGGTCTATGGATGGAAAAACAGTTTATTTTCTGGGATTTTTTCGAAAATTCATACGAACCTGTCAACACGAGGAAGGAGAAAAAGCAAATTACAATTATAAAGTAGGTGACTACAGATGGTGAATTACTTTTCAATCAAGTCAAAACGCACTAAACAGTCAAAAAAATACCAGTTTTTATTCCAGATTTCTACTAAAAGGCAACCAGAAGGCCTACCCCAAACACAACACTGTCTGGCTCTGTCTCTGGCTTTTGTTGAGTGTGTGTGAGTGCTCACCAGTGTATTATACTGTGTGTGTAATGTTTCGACGTAGGATTTATTTAGACTGCACTCACACAGACTCAAAGCCAGAGCCAGAGACAGAGCCAAGCAGACTTTGTGGTGGCACTGGCACCGGTTTACTAATCTTTAGACTTAGTTTTTCAATGATAAGATAAAACGACACACAGTAAAACACACACAGTCATTCAAAACAAATCTCATCAAACAAGCATGAACCATTAGTAGTATGATCAAGCAGCACTCACCCAACCCACCTCGTTATAGTCGCTAGCAGAGTCGTTGGAGTCCACTGTGGAGTCAGTGCGCGGCGCTGTGGAACACATCACGCCGCTGCTGCCACACTCCTCGCTACTCCTTACTCTGGAACAAACACATCCTCTCCATTAGATATATACCACTTATCATCAACTGTTATCCACTCATCGCTGTCGATTCCTCAAGTGATCAAGATGTGGAATCAGGGCTACAGATTTTTGGGACAGGTCAAAACAAAGAGCTGCTAGCCTTCCTGTAGGCCTACCATGAGCTCTCTAGCTCTGGTTTTGAGTCTGTATGAGTGCTCACCAGTGCATTAAACTGTGCGTGTGACGTTTCGACGTAGGATTTATTTAGTCAACACTCACACAGACTCAGAACTACTGGAGGCTATCGGGAGGCTGAACTCGCATCAAGCACCCATCACGTAATTGGGCCCACCAGCGGTCTTCTTGCGGAAACCAGTCCGCTGACCATGTTTCCAAGTAGTTTATAGTGTTTGAGGATAGTTGAGATATCGAAGTATTCCGATGAACTAAAATAGGAATCCCTTCGAAAAATTATTGGAAAAAGGATTTTAGGGAAAGTGGAAAACCGGAAAAAAACAATAGCACCTATCGGCGATATTTTCTTGGAAGATCTGGGTGTCCAAAAAGAGGCAATATTTTTTTTAACATACACTTTGACCGTGGAAGTCGTTTCCGTAATTTAATAACTCCATGCGAAAACTCCTGTTTTTATTATGTTAGCACACGTGTATAAATCCAAAGCTTTTCTTTGCAAAAACGTTGAGGATTTCATCGGGTGAACCATTTGCTTGACCTCCTCGCTTAGACCAATATGGTCTAATACCTCCTGGTTTGAGTAATGTACCTGGTGACGATGGTCATGGCGGAGGTCACTGACCCGGAGGAGGTGTCGGAGGAAGGCTCCCGGACGCGTCCGCGCCTCCCGGACCCCTTATCGCTGCGTCTGCCAAACCAGGCAGGGACTTCACTAATACTTCTATACTCCTAGCTTAGCCTCACCATAATACATTATGTATGATCGCTATACTTGATCGATACGCGAAACTATTAGGAATGAAATAAAAATAACTTTTCCATATAAAAACTGCTGTACATCGCATATCGTTCCTGACGTGCGTGACCTACGAGGCATTGCTTTGTTATAGGCGATGGTTACCACTTAACATCAGGTGGGCCATATGCCTGTTCCATCAGAGACTTACATAAACATAAAAACATAACCCTTTGCCCTTTTCCAACTTCATGTTGCGTCAACACCAAGTCTTTTTTATCCTTCATCCCCCATCCGAATATCCGCCCAAAAACGAAAAGATCTAACGTGTCCAAAGATAACCAAATGGTATTTAGAATCTTGATAGCCAAAATTGTCTTTCGTAGCTATCGGTCAACAGTTCCATTGAGTTTAGACGTCTATTAGTGAGAGACCAACATTTTTCGGCATTCGAGAAGACTGGTGGAAGACGCTATGAGCTGAGTCTCACCTGGTGGCCTGCACATGTCCAGGTCCGCCGGTAGCAGCGGTGCCGTGCAAGCAGGACTCTCGCGACCACACGCGACGCATGCCATCAGAGTTCTCAGAATTCGCCTGCTGCGCTGCCACCCTGCATACCAAATAACAGAATGGTTAGCTAAAGCTGGGCAAAGAAACGTTAGCAGATCGAGTGATTACAGAGGCAAGCACTGGTGGCCTAGTGGTAGCCGGCCCCGCCTTCCAATCCAACAAACTTAAGGATTGTGTCCTCAAATCGGTCGTGTCGTGTGCCAATAACTTTTTATGCCCAAATACATGCACTATGCCAAGTACTGGCATACGTTGAAGGAAAATATCGTCGTAGGCCTTAAGAAAGTACCCTGAGAAAGCATGTGTCCAATGCACCAAAGGATACTATTAGAGGCGCAATTCTATTATCCTTTCATCATACTGGTTCGAATCTAAAGACACAACCTAGTGAGAAGTAGCGAGAAGTGTCAGGGTAGTTAATTTAAAATACCTAAAGCGGGTTTTTTTCTACACATCCAGCTGTTGGGACTAGCATGACCAATCTGAAAATTTAACCACTTGAAGCCCGCTGGATCCCTAAGGAGTCAGGAACAATTAAAATTCTATTGTGTATCGTGGGATCGTGGTATTTGAAGAGTTAAGCTTCAAGAGCCAGCAATTTAAAGCAGTGGTACTCACTCTGCCTTCTGCAGCAGCAAGGGGTCCAGGTGCGCGGGCTCGTGGTGCGACAGGTGGATGTATGCCTCGTGCAACATCTCGGCCGGCAGAGTCCACAGCTCGGCCTGCCGCTCTATCAGCTGACGGACCACGTTGATCACGTCAGCTCGCTCCGAGAGCTGTTCAGCACTGGAATTTAATGTTTATTTGTGGTGAAGACGAGGATATTATCATGGTTTAGCTTGTTTTTAGAACGAAACCTAGCAGGTCTGCGCTTGTTGGGAACTATGAGTTTAGTTTGTAGAATCCCCATTTTTGCCTTCTTGCTGTTCTTTGTTGCCTGTTCTTCTACGCTTGGTCGCGTGGAACTGGCACCTAGACTCACCTAGCTTTAAGACGTTTCAAAGTGATTCTTGCATCGTAATAAATAAAAAATTATTGACTTTGACTTTGACTTTGAATCAATCAGATAATTGCGATGGGTAATCTTTCTTAGTGAAATTTTCAGGTTTTTGTCTTCGTAGGTAATATTAAGTCCTATAATTGCCAAGCTATGCAAACGCTATCATGGTTTACCGCTAACTGGTTCAGATTCGAAGGAACTCTTAGTTTCTTTTAATTCATCTAGTCCAAAAAACTATCTAAAATGGGTATTTTCATTTACTTCACTAAAAAGAACTTACTTGGCAGCTTCATTAGGTTTATTTCTATGCAGTATGTTCGGCGCGAAGACGGTGGCCAGGTTAGCGGCATCCATCTTGTTGCCGGGCTGGTGGCTGTCTTCAGCATGCGCGGCCAGCTGCGCCAGGAATGAGAGCAGCGCGTTCAGCGTGTCGCGGTGCGCCGCCGGCAGGAGCTGGATGATCAGCCGCATGGCTTCCCATTGGTAATGACGGTTGTGTAGTTCTGGAATTAGGGAAATAAGGGATTTGTTGATTGGTAAAAAATGGCAAATTCATCATCCGCACTTGGTGTGCGGACTGGTTTCCGCAAATAGGCCGCTGGTGGGCCCTTTTTGCGTGACGCTTGACACGTGTTGCTCGAACTTTTTTAGGTTCTACAACACGCCGGCTTCCTAACTATGTTTTCCTTCACCGTTTTGTTGATTGCTTCTTTTTAGTAATTTTTCCAGGGATACCTTAGCTTAGAAAGGTCGAGTAGTTTGGTAGGTATCTTAAGGATTTTGTGCATAAGGTTCTAGAAATATTACCGCTTGCTGATGCTTCATGATGCTCACAGAATTGTGAAAAAATATGCGCCAGTCAAAAAATGATTAACTGCGGTTTAAAAACCGTAGGGACATTAATTCTTTCGATCCGGTGTGGTGAAAGGTTTAAGTGTGTGCTTAAGGCTATTAAAACAACACTGACTATTGCACTGAAACAGGTTTATGCTCACTTTGTGTTAATAAAAACACGGGGTAGAGGTCCCGACAGAGCAGAGGATCGGGCAGGTCTCGTAAGAACTCCTTGAGCAGCGTGGCCACGTCGTGCGGACACACCGCCGCGTCCAGCGCCACCTCCTGGCTGCGCTCCCAGTCTTCTCGCAACTGGAACCAGAGACAGGTATTTGTAGTTGGTTATGAGACTCGCAAGCTCTTGTGTCTTACGACTGGGTACCGCTACCGTGGTGGATTAAAATGAGTCCCAAGTTAGAGCCAAACAAAACGTCTTTTGAATGTGATCAATAAGAAGATAATTTAGCAGGAATTGGTAATGGGTCAACCGGTTAGACAAAAAATTATTAATTGCAAAATAACAGTGCATAGGCGAATCTAACGCTAATTAGCATTTTCCCAGTCAACCAATGTGTTATGTGGAGTGGGTGGTAATGCTTCGTAATGGTAATATTCGTGTCTTTTACACCGAACTCCTTAGAGTTGTCTTCTTCAAGTGAGACTAACATAGACTGACTGGGAACGGTCGAGACAAGCTCGATCGAACTGCCCTTATTATAACGAGCTGTTAGCACGATACTTACCCGAAACAAATAGGAGCACTGAAATCTAATCAGCATCATAACAATCTCGCAATCCCGAAGAGCTGATCGACAGAATTAGATGTTTTGGATTGCAAGTGGCCGCCAGTGACCCACTTTGGCGATTTATTGCAACTTACAGTTTACGGTACTCTGTTGCAGACCAAGATAGATTGTGACGTGGGTGCTTACGCTTATTGTTTTCTAGTTACATTGTAACCGACCTTAAGCTGCCTTGTTTTACAATAATCCTTTGATACTGTGATTTGAGTATGTGTGGCCGATTTCTGGATAGTGTTGGCACTCATAGTAGCTGGACGATCTTGTTATTAAGAACTGCTATTATGAACCACCAAGGGTTTTAAGCGTTTACTACTTGTGGGACCTGATGTTTGTTTTCCTAAAATCAGCTGGTATCGCAAAGTTATGACGTGTATTCAGCTGTATCTCTTTCTCTCGCATGGAGCAAGTACCTTACCTGTCTCACTCGCTTTTTAGAAGCGGACACTCGGAACAGGCCCAGGGTATGTAGACCGTGCCGCCGCAGATGCGCGAGGCAGGCGGACACGAGGCCGGGCACCCGGGGGCCTCCACCCCCCGCTTCTTCTAACCCCGCCCACCCCCATTCACCAGAGTCACAGGAACCACTCTGAAATTATAAACAAAATCTAGATTAGGCAAAGAGCTTTAGCTTGGCTATAGTATTGGTCAGTGCCCACATTAGTCAGGCAATGCAGGGGTGGTGTTTTGAGTATGGACGTTTCTTTTCTGACTGGCCTCTCAGCTCAGTTGGCAGTAGCTCAGCCTTCTGCGCCGTAGGTCGTGAGTTCGATCCTCACCGAGAACAAATATTTGTGAGGTTAACATAGATGTTTGTTCTCTGTCTGGGTGTTATATTGTATTCTATGTATGTATTTACAAAAAAAAAAGTATTATATCAGCTATCTGGTTCCCATAGTACAAGCTCTGCTTAGTTTGGGGCTAGATAGTGTTGTGTGGATTGTCCGCATTATTTATTATTTATTTATTTTATTTTCTGCCCTACAGGCAGACAAAGAGAACAAATCTCTCTGTCTGCCTGTGGGGGTAGAAAAGAAACCTCCCAATAAGAAAAGATCTCGTATACAGCAAAAAGTTTCCGATCCAATTAACTACGGCCAAATGAAAATACTGAAGAACTTAAAAAAACTTTATGACATAATAAGGAAAGTTTGAGTCGACAAGTCGGCTATCAGCCAAACAAAATCCCCTAGCTAGAGAAATTGGAAATTTCGAAGATAAAGGTTAACGAGCGATAAAAAAAATGTTTAGAGTAGATTCCTCCTACATGCATCCACTTTCGATTAAAAGCTGTACGGTTTTACGTGAAAAATTCCCGGAACGCTAAAAAGCTTTACAATCTGTTGATGGATTTAGGTACACTGTCTATTCGAGTTGAGACCTGTAGGTAACCATAAAGCAACTTTTCACTCACAAATTTAAACATTTCGAAGATAGAGCAAAGTATTATATACAATCGGTGTAATTTTGCAAGGTTTTTCTACCAAAAAGCTCTCCATAAGCCCTCCAAAGGCAGTCTGAGACAAGGCCAAAGATTGTGTTTGGTACTATGCAAAACCGGAAAAGACATTGCGAGCTTTCAGTTCGGGGCGAACCATATGCCGGCCGTGTGTATTTTAAGTGTAGTGTAGTAGTGTTATTTTTTAGGTGTGTGTCATGCCATGAGGACTCAGTGGACAGTATACTAGTCACAGAGGTAGATTGAATGACGTGATTGATCTTTATCAAGCACATTATCATGACGGACGACTAAATGGAGATGAAGACTGAAGTTAGCTAAATACCCTGATGAAACAAATACTACTCTAATTGCTTTGCTGAAAGATTTGCGATAGTTTGTGGTGTAGTAAAGTCATGTGGGAGTTTTTATTTATACTATGTATAAAAACTTAAGAGGTACTTTTTAGTTTTCAACGTGTCCGCTCTGAAATGGCTCTTTCCATTCTTGAAATAAAAAGTGAAATAAGAATACGCTCATTGACTTGATTTGAATTTATATTCAAACAATTTTTTCCGTTAAAAGGTTTGTTTTACTAGTTTTCGTACTTTAATAAGTTCTTCGTCCATTTACTTTGAACTCTCTTACATTTTGTGTTGATTGGTGTCTTATTATGACTGGCCTCTCAGCTTAGTTGGTAGTAGCTCTACCTTCTGCGCCGTAGGACGTGGGTTCGATCCCCACCGAGAACAAATATTTGTGTGGTGAACACAGATGTTTGTTCTCTGTCTGGGTGTTATATTGTATTCTAAGTATGTATTTAATAAAAAAAAACTGGACAACTACCTGTTTCCCCGAACACAAGCTCTGCTTAATTTGGGGTTAGATAGTGTTGTGTGTATTGTCCAATTTTTTTATTTTTATTACGATTAGTTCATCCATCTTTTTTTTTGCCCTACCTCTACCCACATATCCATCTACATTCATACTCATCACTATCCTAGTATGATTTTTATGCCTCCTCGTATCACGCCAGCCTGTTTCTCCTATTTTTTATAACGCTTTTATTAGCTTCACCTGTATGTATGTATGTATGTAACCGACCCCTTTGAGCTCGATTTTGTCCTACTTTGAACGATCAGATTTGATTCAAACTTTGCACACATGTCAAAGGTCGATGACAATGCAATAATATGAAATAAAAATGAAAATAAATAAAAAAAATAAAAAAAAAACCTACTTTGAACGATCAAATTTGATTCAAACTTTGCACACCTGTCAAAGGTCGATGACAATGCAATAATATGAAGAAAAAAAAACTAAAAAGTTAAAAATAAACTATAGTTTAAAAAACTAAAAACAAAAAGGCTTTTATAACTAATTGAACTAAAAAGTTAAAAATAAAACTGTAATAATCAATTGAAAATTTATATTATTGCACAAAAAGCGTGGGGGGCTTGATTTTGATTGTTGTAAATATTTTATCAATAGTTTATTATATCTGAAGTTGTTATAAAAAAGCACCCCACGCTTTTTGTACAATAATATAAATTTTCAATTGAATAATCAATTGAAAATTTATATTATTGCTTATTAGAGTTTTATTTTTAACTTTTTAGTTCAATTAGTTATAAAAGCGTTTTTTTTTAGTTTTTTAAACTATAGTTTATTTCTTATTATGTACGCCATTTAGTTTACAGCTGTAACGTTAGTTTTCATACGTTATGCGTGTTGGGGATCTAGACACATGCCTAGGCGCATGTGTCATAGCATCAGTCATCACCTCCTTGTCTTGCTGGCGCCTGATCTAATATGTGTGAGATACTTCTGTTCCGTCTAGCAATAATACGTATTGTTTATCAAATAACGCTCCACTTTATACGTGTTTACATAACAATATTTTACATAGTACGATGATGAGAGATTATTTTTTATAAGTACTAGCGGTCACCCGCGGCTTCGCTCGTCCCAAAGTAGTATTTTCAGCCAAACCGGTTTTGCCGTTCTTGAGTTATAAATAGTGTAACTTTTTTTATATATGTATAGATGGATTATGCTAGGATACCTTAGATAGATCCCTCTTTATTGATTACCATCACACAGAAGGTAGGTCTAGGTCAGATACAGTTTTAAGCTTAAAAATAAACAGTCACAATGGGTGGCTTTATCGCTAATAGCGATCTCTAACAGGCAACCCTGGAATGGACAGAACTGAACATAAACAAGAGAGGAGGGGGAGTTACGAGTATAGGTACCATAGATTCTTACTACGCATAAGTAATAAAAAAAAATAGTGGACAACTCGCACATAAACGATCTAGCCCCAAACTAAGCATAGCTTGTATGATGGGAACCAGATAGCTGATAATATAACTTAATTATAAGAGTTTAAACGAGTGAGGAATAAAATGCGGCATATATTTTTATGCATCAACAATGAAATTGATTGGAAGATTTGAATAATAAGCATAAGCCTTTTCTGAGGACAGCATTGTTATTGCCGTATGCCGTTTTTTAAGGAAAGCATTTATTTATGCAAATTGTAAAGACAATAAATGCGTCCATAAATTACGTGAGGTGTTTTTTTTAATTTTCTGAGATTTTATTCAACCCCCTCCCCGATCCCCCAATCTCACGTGAGATTTTTCAAAATGTGGGTTTCTTACGGAAACGCGCTGGATTGTTTTGTAAAAAGAAAAAAAAAATTGCTTCGTGCTTTTATTTACGACTAGTTAAGACAGTGGCGCTAAAACAAAGGACGGGCTTAAAACGGTATCAAAATAGCATAATTTTTTTTTTGTTTCAATCAGAAAAAAATTGACTGATATTTACCAAGACCCCACCCCTCTCCCCAACATAAGATTAGATGAGATTTGACTTGACCCCCTCCCCCTCTTAAACATATCACGTAATTTATGGACGCCCCCTAATGTATACATAAAATAATGATAGTACAAAAGCCATCGAGCTAGAATTGCTGTACAACTTTTTAGCTTTCATTCCCAAGCGCCGCCATCTATCCAATTAGCCATACGACTTTGACCTTTACCACATCGCAATTAAACCTATCAGGTGTAAGTACCTATTACATGACGTAAGGGAGAAACAGCCACACGACTTTGACCCCTAACACATTGTAATAAAGCCTGCTATACACGGCTGCAATTCCCATTATACAAGCTATTTCTGTCCTACTGGAATACACGAGTGTGGCACGTCAGCGTCATACGATAAAATTATCTTGGCCTTAATGAAAGCAAGGAGGCAGGTAATCTGACACCCGTGACGTAGTCGTGACGTGACCCTGGGGGTCAGAGGAATGAAGCTCTAGGGATCGAGACCCCAACTTTTCAAAGTCAAAGTTGTGCTTCAAGTTTTTATTTAGCTATAATATATTTTCATCTATACTAATATTATAAAGAGGAAAGATTTGTACCTATTTTTGTATGTTTGTAATAAATAGGCTCAAAAAGTACTGGGCCGATTTAAAAAAATCTTTCACCAATAGAATGCTACATTCTTCCAATTTGACATAGGCTACGTTTCATTTTGAAAAAAATAGGGATCCTTGGTAAAATTTGAACAATGTAACCGAAGGTGTAGAAAAATGAATCTTAAAATGTCTTTCGTCGAATGCGCTGCCGAAACTATTAGCGATAAAACAAAATAATGTACAACAATATTGTCTACCCCGTGCGAAGCCGGGACGGGCTGCTAGTATAAAATATAGCAAGGCATACTGCACGATAAGAGCCTCTTTGAGGCGCACTTAAAATCCTTTCACCACACTTGGTTTGAAAGAATCAGTGACACGATAAGAAGTGTTTATTCATTTGTATCACTTTGAAACGTTTTAAAGCTAGGTGAGTCAAGGTGCCAGTTCCACGCGACCAAGCCTACAAGAATAGGCAGTAAACCACGGTTTTTTTATACAACTTGCTGATGGAACAAGCATATAGCCTACCTGATGTTAAGTGGTACCCATCGCCTATAACAAAGCATTGCCTCGTAGGTCACGCACGTCAGGCACGTGCCCTACGATGCACTGCCATCCATCAACTTGAGGCATACCTTCAGCCTCACGTGCAAGTAATTTCACCGGCACCCATACCCTTCAAACCGAAACACAGCAATGCTGCTTCACGGCAGGAATAGACATGGTGGTAGTACTTGCCCGGACGAGCCACACACAAAGAGCTCTACTACTACTAGGTTTGGTTCCTTCAGGGTTTAAAACACTAGAACATCACACATGGTTGCGAGAAGTTGGCGATTGTGAACTGGTGTGATGCAAATATTTGCCCCACACATCTATAGGAGATGATGAAGGTCCACCGGATAATTCTGAGCGTTAGTTTGTTTTAATTCAATATTTGATAAAACGTTTCCGTGACGTCATATAGTATGTATGATGTACTCATAGACCGCCGATTGTTTTGATATCAACGAAGGTGAACAGACTGTTTGGATCCGGAGAGGAACTAAGGACGTCTAATTATAACCCGTTTCATAGACTAGAGTTAGTGAAAATATAACGTGCCTTTGCGTGTCCTACGATGCACTGCGACCATCAACTTGAGGACATGTGCCTCATATGCTTATAATTTCACTGGCACCGACACCCTTCAAACCCAAACTAAGCAACGCTGCTTTACGGCAGAAATAGGCATGGTGTTAGTACTTCCTCGGACGAGTCCTTCACGAAAAGCTCTACCTAATACCAGGGTATTCTAGGATCTTTGCATCAGAACGGAACCAAGCAAGAAACGCTTGCCTGTTCTTCAAAGCTTGGTTGGGTGGAACTGGCACCTAGATTCACCTAACATTTCTTAGTGATCCAGGCAATTCAATGCCTTTGACACTGTCAAAGACTAAAATAGTTTAATTAGTTGTATCACAAGAACCACTTTGTTAAAAAATGTATGTGCACTATGCCAGTACTCTCAAACGGTGAAGGAAAACATCTTGAGGAAACAGGCCTGCCATAGAACCTGAAAAAGTTCGAGCAAGGATCACGCAAAAAGGGCCCGCCAGCGGCCTACTTGCGGAAAAACCAGCCGCACATTAAGTGCGGATGATACAAAATTTGCTGAATTTTATGTCAGTACTCTCAAACGGTGAAGGAAAACATCGTGAGGAAACCAGTATATAGTAGAACCTGAATTCGAAAAGCGAAGCTAAATAGGAGCCTCTTTGGCGCACTTAAAATCCTTACACCACACTGAGACGCGATAAGAAGAAATTTTGAAACGTCTATTATTTGTCACGTAGGCCATAGGTATAAGGCCTACGTGACTAGACATACATTAGCACCAGAAAAACAATAGTTTTGTGATGAAATCCAAAGTAATAACTTCATAAGCTGTCCATCATCACCAGCATTCCATGTCTGCAGACGAGCTGGTGTTTACCTTCACGACAGACGGATGTCTTGTTTGTGGGAACAAGCCGTTTCACATGCGCTCGGGTACCGTATAGGTTGAACGTTGCATTGCTCAATCGCTTACGACATGCCAAGGTTAGTTAGTTTCTAAGTTGGGTAAATATAGGATCTCTTTACTACATAACATTATGTTATTTTTTTCTGCTTAACATCATATTATAGACAATCCACATAACACTATCTAGCCCAAAACTAAGCAGAGTTTGTACTATGGGAACCAATTATCTAATAGAATACTTAGTTGTATGCTTTACTTTGTAAATACTTAGAATACAATATAACACCCAGACAGAGGTCAAACGTCAGTGTTCACCACACAAATATTTGTTCTTGGTGGGGATCGAACCCACGACCTACGCCTCAAAAGGCAGAGCTACTACCAACTGAGCTGAGAAGCCAGTCATCTTTGGCATGTTACATCTATTGCAGATGATTTAGCTGGCGTCTGTTTCGTAAATTGCACATGGACCAGAAGTGGAACACTTATGAACTTAATATTATCCCTTATGCCCAAGAGTATTACACACATCATGGCGAGCATAGCTCGTCTTTTTAAAACGCATCTTTAAAAAATTTACCGCGGGCGGCAGCACTTATTTTTAAAACGCATCTTTAAAAAATTTACCGCAAGCTGCTCTTAATTTATAAAATAGAAAATATCTACATGTGAAAAGGCCACTTTGTTTACCAGTCAATCACACGAATCAAACAAAGTAAATGTACAGTGGCACAGCGCTGTAATACGCTGTCGTTACTGCTTTAATGCTTGTTTGATTGGCTAATGTCATACATGCAAGCAAGCATCCTTCAAACGTACGGTACGGGTAATATAACGATATAATATAGTAGTATAGCTTAGAATGTAGGTGCTTTTCTGCCTTTGTGCTAAGATGAGCAGCAATATAATATAGTATAGCTTAGAATGTAGGTGCTTTTCTGCCTTTGTGCTAAGATGAGCAGCAATATAATATAGTATAGCTTAGAATGTAGGTGCTTTTCTGCCTTTGTGCTAAGATGAGCAGCAATATAATATAGTATAGCTTAGAATGTAGGTGCTTTTCTGCCTTTGTGCTAAGATGAGCAGCAATATAATATAGTATAGCTTAGAATGTAGGTGCTTTTCTGCCTTTGTTCTAATATGAGAAGCAATATATAATACAGTATAGCTTAGAATGTAGGTGCCTTTCTGCCTTTGTGCTAAGATGAGCAGCAATATAATAAAGTATAGCTTAGAATGTAGGTGCTTTTCTGCCTTTGTGTTAAGATGAGACGCAAATTGAGATGAGACGCAGAAAACCCAACTGCTAGTGCTATATAGTAATATAAACAAGAAAAATTAAACAACAATACAAAATAAAAAGATGGTGTGTTACAGCTAGACAAAAGGGTAATAGCTCAGCGCATACCCTTGCCCCCCTAACTTTGCTCGAGAGCAAAACGGTGATTTTAAGCTATTACTATGGTTGCATGCATACTGTGTAAAAAATCGTGAGGAAACCCGTGGCTTAGTCAACTCCGCACGTATTGACCATGACTTTCCTGTCGGTTAGGCCGACTAAGCTGTCACACTGAGAAAAATGGATTTCTGGCCTAAGATGAATTCCACCTTTGACGGCTGAATTGTAATGACGCTAGGCGATTTTGAAACGCTTACGGTTAATTTGACTTTACTATTCGTTTGCGATAAACTGGTACGTCTCATATGATAAACACGAACCGTCGCAAATGACTTACCGTAAGGTAGTCTTGGAATCCAACTTAACACTGTTAATACAGCAGTAATGGACTATTGAAAGCGTTTTAAATTTACGACGTTGAATATGTGGTGAATATCACCGTAATTAAGGCAAAATTTGACTTAAGTTAAGGTGATATATGCTTTAATAAAAACAAAACAAACTTAAACCTAAGTCATAAACAAACTTTCGAAAGTGGCATAAATAATCTTAAGCATGACAATATTCACCTTACAATAAGGCAGAATATACTTTAGTCAGAAAAAATTGAACGTAAACTCAAAGTCTTTCAGCGGCGTATGAATTTGGCAACATGAAGGTATTATGTGGCCACATTTGCCCTTTTCTAAGGCGAAATATTCTCAGGGTACGACGAATTAAATGGTAACATAAGGTCATATAACGGCATACATATTTGACCAATTTAACCGTAAATTTAGCAATATTTACCTTATCATAAGGCGATATAATGCTCAAGTATCAACTGATTGAACGGTAACATTACGTCATAGAACGACGTGCATACTTGGTCAATATAACCGTAAATTTGGTGATATTAGTCTTATCATCAGGCGAAATACGATCAAGTTACGACTAATCAAACGGTGAATAACGTCATAAAACTATTTACTTATTCGGTTAATTAAATCGTAGATAAGACAACAATCACCTTATGGTAGGGCGGATGATACTTTAGTTACTATTTAATCAAACGTTTAAAAAGTCTAATAACGCCATACATATTTGGCCAATTTAACCGTAAATTTGGCAATATTTACCGTATCATAAGGCGAAATACGATCGAGTTAAGACTAACCAAACGGTGAAATAACTTCATTTAACGACTTTCATATTCAGTAAATGAAACCGTAGATATAACAATATTCACCTTAAGATAGGGTGGATGATACTTGACATATTATATAGTCAAACTTTAAAAAGCCTAATAACGGCATACATATTTGGCTAATATAACCGTAAATTTAGCAATATTTGCCTTAACATAAACGCTCAATAATGCTCAAGTTATGACTGATCAAATGGTGAAATAACGTCATCTAGCGACTTACTTATTCTGTGAACGAAACCGTAGATATGGCAATGTTCGACGGATAATACTTTCGTAAATATTTATACAAACGTTTAAAACCTACATAAGTACGATCCTAGGTAATTTGGCGAGGTTCAACTTCTTAGTTATCCTACCATAATAATATTAGGTATTGTATCGGTTGGTAAAATAGAATGAGTATATTTTTATTGACGCACAAACAGACGACGTATCTGTACAGCACACAGTAAATAAACAAAGCATTTACAAATCTAACCCTAAACCTGCCTAGCTAAATATCTACCCAACCCATACAAGGTACCTAATAAGCATAAGCAAGCATATAGGTAGGTACATAGAAGTGGCAGGATAGTTAGTGCTGCCGATTTATTTCTCTGAGCAACCCTGGCCGTGGGTCAAATGGATCTCAAATGGGGGCACATTTTAGTTAAGAAGGTAGGTAGGCAGATTTGTACATTACCTACCTAAATACTTAAGTAGGTACTCTACCCACTTATGTGTTTCATTGTGTTTTACTAGGGAGGTTTCTATTGAATCATAGCGCTGTTTAATAAACCATTCCTATTAATAGCTGTTCCATTGAAAAAAATTTGCTACGCTCTATGACTCCTTGTTGCTATTCAAAGGCAGAACCCTTGCTTCTACACATAAGCCCTGTTCTCCTGTAGGTAGGTATCTACTTAGATCAAGCGAAGAACCCAAACCAGTGTCTACAAAAATTTGATACCTATTTAGGTAATATAGGTCTCAGCTACCTGTTTCCCATATTACCAAGCTTTGCTTAGTTTACGGCTAGATTGTGTTGCGTGGGATGTCCGCAAATATTTGTAGATAATTTGGTGGAAGAAAAGTCTATTTTACTCAGTTTTATTATTTTAACGACTTTCAGTCAATTGGTGGGTTAAGTTTAAAAAAACTCTCTAGTTACTGCGAGATACACCTTTGTAAGGCACTTGTCGTAGGTACAACGAAAATCTCAATAATGCTGCCAGCTACAAGGCAAATAACCTTGGTTCGTATAACTGTATGAGAGAGAGTATAATATAAACTTGAAAACCCAACGTCAAAACTGCTGAACCGATTATGATGAAATTTCTATGGGACTTATCTGAAAGTAAAGTTAAGATATAATTTTTCAAATTAGTTTACGAGTTATGTGGTAACAAAAAAAAAACAAACAAATCAAATATCCGTGAAAACACCCATTTAGAATCTTTCCCTGAGTTTACTCACTTTTTGGTTGGAACCCTGACGAACGAGATTCAATACCTACCTACTTTTGCTTTGTGCTGTGTGCTAACTACACGAACTATGCTTGGAGCATAGGCCAATCGACACACACATGACACAGGCAGTTAGTAATGCAGTACAGTTTTGACTTAAAGACTACGTATAGCATATTTTTGATTGGCCTCTCAGCTCAGTTGGTAGGATCTCTGTCTTCTGCGCTGTAGGTCGTGGGTTCGATCCCCACCGAGAACAAATATTTGTGGTGAACACAGTTGTTTTTTCTCTGTTGGGGCATTATATTGTATTCTATGTATTTACATAAAAAATGTGTGTAAGTATTATATCAGCCATCTGGTTCCCATAGTACAAGCTCTGCTTAGTTTGGGACTAGGTAGTGTTGAGTAGATTGTCTTGAATATCTATTTATTTTTATTTTGTTATTTTTAACACCCACCACTAGCATAATCTGCAGTAGTCGAGTTGGCAGCACTGCCCACGAGGCCACGAGCACGTACGTAACGACTTGTTTCATTCGTCAGTTTGGTTTGACTTTGGACGGAGTGTTTGGTTTAATTCTAAGTCATTCAAAGTTTATTTTGCAGGTTTTTTTTATTATCCCTCATTTTCTGAACGCTGCTGGCTGTGTCAGTGTATGGAAGCACAGACAAACAGATGTAGGGAGGTCCAAGACAGACCTATCAGCAGCAACCAACCAGTCAAAAATCTTCGTGCTTTGAACGTGGCAGACTCTGAATCTGAATCCCACAGATTTATTAACAAAATGGGGCACACACCTGATTGATACGTCATTTCGATGTAAGTAGAGTACCTGTATCAAACTCAGTTATTCCATAATGTTTTTGAACCTAATCATGTTTGTATTTGATAAGTTTAGGTACCTACTCCCTAGATTCTGGTTGTGTTGGAAACATGAACGAAATATGATTTATATAAATATGTCTAAGTACATATTCATGTTTTCAGTTTTGAACTTTTGCATTTAATTTTGTATATTGGTACAAAGGAGTTTTTAAACTTAGGAAAATTAATTGTTTATTTTTTTCAGATAAGGTGTACTTTACATAATACGCAAAGAGGACGGGCTACTTAACAGGCTGGCTGGCTTTGGCTTCCTGGATTCCAAACAAAGAAAATAATTGGCGCATTTGTTATTGGACTCTGGGCTAGAAGTAAATCCAAACACCAAACATCATTGGAGTGATTTCAACATGGCCACGCGGTATTAGAGAACCATTTAAAAAGGATTATAGCTGTAAGTACTTGTCATTTGCCATCAGTGATTCAAACGATCTCTCTGACTTAGAACCTGCAATGCCAGGCCGACCTGTCCTCTAATAAACCTGTGGTCATAGTTTGGTTAGATAAACATAATACCTACTTGTACTAATTACCATCATAGAATGCTCTACTTTGTTTGCGATAACTATTTCCTAAAAAATACATTATTTTATTTCAGGTATTGTAATCCAGTTGAGGAGGCTTCACTTGCAATAACGGTTGCCGAGGAAGGAGCTACGCCATGAGAGGAGCTAGCCTGTGGGCAATAACAGCAAATGCGTGCCTACAAAAGCTTTACAACGAAAAGGGCATTCTCCAAGACGATTTTATCTTGTTTTAAGTATTTAAAAAGTTAATTACTTATCTAAATTGATTTTTTAATACAGATTTATAGATTTTTATTGAATGGTTTTATTGCAATACCACTATTATTTATATAAGATGCAAAAGCTATCGGCTTATTTATTAGGCTAGGTTGAGATTAAACTGTTGGGTTGAGAAAATACTAGTCTATCTAGTACATATCTTTGGTAACCAAAGATAATCAGTTATTATTGAAGTGCTTTATAAATTTTTGTTCTATTAATTTCAGAAGCTTACAAAGACTGGGAGAACAGCTTTCTGAGGCAGCAGGCTACGCTGTTCACTGAAGGCATGTTTGGCTGATCTATTATCATAAAGTTCATGTGAAGGATATTGGCCCGCGTTACCTAAGAGTGAACTTTGAGCGGCCCAATGCCCTTAATATGAACTAAATGATAGTAAAGCAAGTCAATCATGCCCTTAGGGAACAGCGTTACTAGCCGTTAAAAGGCTTTTTTCCGGTCTTCATAAAACGTTTCTGCTCGTAAAGAAAGCAAAAATTACCATACGATACGGCTAGCCTAATCGTATGAAACATTCTAAAATAACTTTTTGAAGGCAAATACGACTAAGTAAATGTTGAAAACGCTTTATGCTTAGGTTAAACCCATAGTAAATAAAGACGTAAAACACCTTACTAGAAGAAAATTACGACTTAAAAAAACATCAATATCGGTTAATGAACAGGTTAAACTACAGTAAGGTAAGACGTACGACGTCTTACTAGAAGTCTATTATGCCTTAGTAAACAGCTTGAACTACAGTAAGGTAAGACGTACGACGCCTTACAAAAAGTCGATTACGACTTAGTAACCTTTGAAATCGCTTAATGAACAGATTAAACTACAGTAAGATAAGACGTACAACGCCTTGCTAGAAGTCGATTACGACTTAGTAAACGTTGACAACGCTTAGTGGACAGGTTAAACCCACAGTAAGTAAAGACTTAAAACGCCTTTCTAGAAGCGAATTATGATTTATGAAACGTTCAAAACTTTTAGCGGATCGGTTAAATCGCAGCGAATAAAGGTATAAAACACCTTACTAAAAGTCTATTATGACTTAGGAAGCAGTCAATAAATATTCAAAACACTTTGTGAACAAATTAAACCTCAGTAGGAAAAGGCGTAAAACGCCTTCCTAGAAGTTAATTGGGGCGTAATGATACGTCGGATATTACTCTAGGAAAGATTTACGTGTGTGACCCGAGCACCTTCTTTACCTTTTATATCGCCTTACCGGAAGTTAAATCCCATCGTCAGTTCGTCGATCCTATCTCACTTACCACGTTAATAGCTTTTTATTTAAGGCTAATCTGTAAAAAAATACGTCTAAAACACACATTAGAGAGTATAATGCTGCTTATTTGTTGCGCCTCACGCTTAAGGCGTAAAACGCCTCCAACCTAGGAAGGCGTTTTTCGTCCAAGTACGCTTGGTCGTTTTTTCGCCTTCATTACGAATAAATCCATCTTAATTACGAACTTTTCAGCCTTACATTTTTCTCAGTGCAGGATGGTAAAGGTGCTGGGCAAGCCTATTCCATCTAAAATCCTGTCCCAGGCACTATAGCGTCCCGCAATTAGGGCTTGTGTAATCACCAGCTGCCCCTGACGCTATATAAATCATCTACAATAGATGCAAAGGCCTGTTTACTTTACTTTTATGGTTGTATGCTTAATAAACTTAATGTAACGTCTATAGTATAGTCTGCAATGTGTCTGCATTCATGGTGTATGATTGCATTCCATTGTCTTCTAATGTGTATCAACATCCGCGAACCATGTCACAACAACAGCGGTAATCTGAACTATTGCGGAGGTTATTCAAAATCAAATGCTAATTATTCAATACAAGCTTCTTTTGTAAACCACTGCTAAACAAAACTCTACCTATCCTATCTAAAGTCCTGCGCAAATCAGCCGGTCTACTCATAAACACGAATCCAATCCCAATCTTAAGTTTAGACGGAATTTTGACAGAAATCCTATGGGTTTTCTGCCAAAATTTCGTCAAAACTTAAAATTGGGATCGGAATCGCTTTCAAGAGTAGACCGGCTGTTCTCTGTTTGAAATTTGTAATTTTCGAAATTTGTCATTTTAGGAAATTGACGACTTTAGAATAGACGTTGTCAGAAATTGTCGTTTTCGGAACTTGACATTTTTGGAAGTTGTCGTTGTTACCCTGAGGGCGCGCAGGCTCGGCCCCAGGCGGAAAATGCAATTTCGACTATATGGCCAGTCCGACGATGGTTAAGGCCTGCGCACATCTAGGTCGCTAGCGATGGCGACCAATGAAACGCTGTCAAATATCGCTGTCAAATTTGACAGCGTTTCACTAATAGCCATCGCGATTCGTTTTTTATTATTTTTGGAAGTCACATAGCTTTTCCATTTTAATTGTTTTTCTAGTGTTATTTTGAGTTCTGTTGTGTAAATTCGGTGGTATTTTATCCAACATTACTTGAGGTCTTAGCTCAAAGTATTAGCAGTTGGAATGAAAGTGTATTATGTGATATTCTGATATGATCGAAAAGGTTTCTGATGGTTTTGAAAACAAACGACCATCATTTTGTTTTCAAAGCCAAGTAGGGCCGACTTGTCTATGACTGACTTGACTTGACGAAAAAGTATTTCATCTGTGTAATATATCCTCTTTACTCGACACTGGCAAAATTGATCCAAAATAGACAGATGCCATTCATTAAGAAGAAGAAGACTTTAGAATAGACGTTCTCGGAAATTTTCGTTTTCGGAAGTTGTCGTTGTCACCCTGAGGGCACGCGGATTGGGGCCCAGGAGCCTAATTTTCGGCCCATCTCGGATCATTTTGCAATTTTATTTTATTGCTTCTTCTCGAAGAGAGAATAGCAGATTTCCTTGAGTAATTCATCAACAACATAGAAGCCTCGACAGCTACGATATACGGAAAACGTAGAAAAAGTGCGGGGTTGTGCAATGCCAATGTGTATTAGGGGACATTGAAAATCTCGGTCGGCCCGAGAATTAGGCTCCAGGCGGCAAATGCCATTTCAACTATATGGCCAGTCCGACGATGGTTATAGCCGAAGTAAAAATACTGCCTAACGAGCTGTTGCTAACGAATTATAGTACTCACAACATTGTTACAGTTTGCGTTTCTACGAAGTACACTTTAGCAGCAGCGGAATATTACGGACACGTTTATAAATTGTATTCACATGTTTCGGCAAGAAATTGCTTCTTGCGGTGGAGAGGTTAAAAACGATTAGTACATTGTTACCCTAGGACTAAATAAGTCTTTAACCTGAGATCTCTTTGCTTTTCATTACAAATGGAGGGAAATCTCCTGAAAAATATGAATTACCTTAAGACAAAATCATTGTAGTTTATTTTACCTAAATCAACAACTTCTTCAAAAATAATGCGTACAATGCGTGGCTTTATCGCTAAGAGCGATCTTTTCCAGACAACCTTTGGATGGAAAGGATATAAATCGGATATACAATAGCGCATATTTTTTTTTAAAGCTGAACTGAGTTTTTGAAGTGAGTTTTTTTTATAGAAGAAGACTGATAACGGCCTTGTGCACAAGCTCAAAGTCGCGCAACGAGCTATGGAGATAGCTATACTGGGAGTTTCACTACGTGATAGAATCAGAAATGAGGATATCCGTAGAAGAACCAAGGTCACCGACATAGCTCGTAGAGTTAGTAAGTTGAAGTGGCAATGGGCAGGCCATATAGCTCGAAGAACTGACAACCGTTGGGGAATAAAAGTTCTCGAATGGCGACCACGAACCGCAAGACGAAGCGGAGGGTGCCCACCCACCAGATGGACCGACGACATTGTTAAGATCGCGGGAAGTCGATGGATGGAAAGGGCTCAGAATCGTTCTTCCCGGAAATGTGTAGGGGAGGCCTATGTCCAGCAGTGGACTTCTTCAGGCTGATAGTGATGAATGATGATGATGATGACTGATAACTGATGAGTTTTAACCATGATCCGAGGCATACGGATCTGCCCAGGTGCATCAGAGCACGTCACGCCTTGGCGGCCAATCCGACCAAGAACTATTTCTGCACGCTCAAATGTCAACGGCAAACTCACTCCGACTATTATACTAGTGTACGAAATTAGCAAGTTAAAGTGGTAATGGGCGTTTAAACTAACCTCAGTCTAGTCATTATCTATAGTCAGATGGACAGAACTGACTAAGCGGGCTACTTGTTTTTAGTCTATCCCACAAAACAATTGCGCAAAGCGACTAACACGTTTTGCAACTTCAGTCCTCAACTTTTTCTTTTTTAGCTAGTAAATGTATACATATAGTCAGGTGGACAGAGCTAACTGACTGGTTGACTTCCTCACGATGTTTTCCTTCACCGGTTGCGGCAGGATATTTAGCCTTATGAGGATCTTTTTATCGTCAAACAGCACGTTATGCCTTGGGGTTGAAATCACCACCTAAACGCAAACATCATTTTTGCAAATAGTAAAAACGATGGGTCTCCTTGACTTGAGGAGTCAGTCAATCACTGGCGTTGTAAAATTATACAGGGTGTAATCGTTAAGTGTGCACAGGCGATTATTCCGTAACTATTGCAGATATCAAAAAACTTTAAACTGATATCGAAAGTACTTTACCTAATGAGTAAAATGACATTAATAACTTTTTAAAAATAAAACGAGAAATATCCAAAAAAATTACATTAATCACTCCCATACATTTAGTATGAGATAGTAGAAAGGTTTTAGTTTCCTTATTTTAAGTGGAATAGTACCTACTCATTTTACCCTTGTCATTTTATAATTATGTACGATATGAAGGTATTAATGAATTTCAAGTAGATACACGTGTAGATTAATTATCTTACCACTTCAAATTTATAATAAACCTTGTTTCAATATTGTATTGATTTGAACTAGCTGAAAAGCAACATACTAAATAAAAACAAAAAGAAAGATACTCTTTGGTGTTCGTTCTAAATTCAAATTCTTTATCGCGGGTTCTCGTTCCCGCCAATTTATTGTATTTTTCAATTTGAAAAACCTTTCTACTATCTCATACTAAATGTATGGGAGTGATTAATGTAATTTTTTTGGATATTTCTCGTTTTATTTTTAAAAAGTTATTAATGTCATTTTACTCATTAGGTAAAGTACTTTCGATATCAGTTTAAAGTTTTTTGATATCTGCAATAGTTACGGAATAATCGCCTGTGCACACTTAACGATTACACCCTGTATACATGGCCTGCCCAGCTTCACACGGGGGGAAATTTATTTTTTAACACATACTCAAGCTGCTAGCTTTCCAATGGTCAAAGAATTTTTGAAGTCGGCACAGTAGTTTTTTGAGTTTATTCATTACAAACATTCATACAAAAATACAATAAATATTTCCTACTTATAATATTAGTAATATAGGTATAGACAGTACATAGTATTGAAGTATAAATTGGCAACATTTTTTACTGATTTTATAATCCATGCCTATTTCTGCCGTGAAGCAGCATTGCTGTGTTTCAGTTTGAAGGGCCGGTGAAATTACTGGCACGTGAGGCTGAATATCTGTATGCCTCCAGTTGATGGACGCAGGGCAGTGCATCGTAGGGCGCGTTCCTGACGTGCGTGACCTACGAGGCATTGCTTTGTTATAGGCGATGGTTACCACTTAACATCAGGTGGGCCATATGCTTGTTCCATCAGCTAGTTACATAAAAAAAAAAACTGTTTACACCACATAAGGAAATCTCAAAGATTTTTTATAATGTAGTGCCGAGCTTCTCGCTCGGCTCTTAGCTCTTGGGACATTATAAAAATAATTGGCGACATATTGTTTAAATTTAGTGTCGTTTACGAATACGGTCGTTAAATCTGTTTTGACTCAGTCTGTAAATTTATTTAGCTGGAACATGATGAGTGGGGTTTGGCAAATCGTTACTCTTATACAAGTTGGTATTTCAACACATCATTTACCAAGATTTATGATTTCAATGTGATCTGATTACGATGGACAAAGTTATAAATATCTTAGCCCACCTATAATTATATTGACACGAATAGCTAGAGTAAAATTAACATTGCCAATGCACTAGTACTCGCAAGTGACTTTGCTTGGTTAAGTTCGGCAAGTTTTATCATGCGCACTTGATGTGCGGGCAGGTTTTTCCGCAAGTAGGCCGCTGGTGGGCCCTTTTTGCGTGACCCTTGACACGTGTTGCTCGAACTTTTTTAGGTTCTACAACACGCCGGTTTCCTCACGATGTTTTCCTTCACCGTTTCGAGAGTACTGGCATAGTGCACATAAATTTTTCGACAGAAAAACTCATTGGTACACCAGCGGATTTGAACCCACGACCTTCGGATCGGAAGGCGGGGCCACTACCACTAGACCACCAGTGCTCTCTCTTTGCATGGTTAAAAAAATACTGGTTTGATACAAGTTACTCCTTCTTTTGAAACTTTCTGGTTTTCTGTATTAGGAGTCCGTTTTCCAAGTAGGATTTCTATGGAGTCACGTAAATTCTTAGCTTATCCGAAAAGTGTAATGGTGTACTAAGTTTCTGGCCAGGGGTACAACTCTAGGAACACAAATCACTCAAGCGATCGCTGAATTCGATGTGAATTGTCAATTTTAGTTTGAAAAATTTGAAAATGGAACGCGGATTCAGCGTTGTTGCCGAAATAGCAGGGCTGAGCGTTGATCCCATCCCAACACGACTTGATTGAGTGATCGCTGAATCCGCGTTCCATTTTTAAATTTTTCAAACTAAAATTGACAACTCACATCGATTTACGCGATCGCTTGAGTGATTTGTGTTGCTAGATTGCACCCCTGGATGTCGATTCTAAAAACACAAATCACTCGAGCGATCGCGTAAATCGATGTGAGTTGTCAATTTTTGTTTGAAAAATTTGAAAATGGAACGCGGATTCAGTGATCACTCAATCGAAACGTGTTGCTGGAATTGACGCCCTGTTCTTCTAGGCTTGGTCGCATGAAACTGGCACCTAGCTAATGGATAAATGATGTTTGAGTGTGTACTCACATCGTCTCCTTTCTCCAGGGTCCCGCAGGAGGCGAGCGAAGCGCGGGAACCCCCGTGCTGCTGCCGCCGTATCGCTCGCTCTGTGGCCACGCACTGCGCGAGCGGGATACCAAACACGCTACCGCCTGTAGACTCTGGAACACAATTTTTGGGCAAATTTTAATTTTATCAAATGCGAAATTTATAAATTGATAGAAGTACTTAATTTCACCGTAAAAAGATTGGAAATGGGAAAAAACTGAACGTTCGGTATATTGAAAAAGAGCTTCATTACACAGATGAAGTAATGAAGCTCCCGTGAATTTGCTTGAGTATTTATAGGAAATTTATGTCTAGGCGTGCTTAGTAGCCCCTACACTATCTAGGAATCAGAGTTGTGAGACTGTTCCTATAAAACATGATGTACTCGTAACTTGGTTTAGCACATAGTTAACCTGGGGAGATAGGTAATTCCCTTATTGAAACAGACATAAATTACACTAATTTGGATCAGTTAAGCTATCCCTAGATCGTTTGCAACAGCCTGCACATAGCTCCACTGTTTCTGTAAATTTGTAAATTTCTTTGCGTAAATGGAGTCCAGTAAATAAAGAAAACAACCAAATAGTCTGTCGAATAAATACATAGCCCTGGTTTCTGAAAAAAAGGAAAACATACGAGCACGTACATAGCAGATCTGGATTTTATGAGAAAAAATGGTTACTCAAGACTTCTAGAGGCATTATCCAGGGAGGAAATAGGGGACTACGTTTGTATGGAGAGTCACCTGTGTGATGCCCTCTTAAGCGTTCTAGTAAAATCCGAGCAAAGCCATGGGCAGCAACCAGCTTATAAAAGTTTATAAAAAGTGACGTGCGCTGTGTAAATAGCTCAGGAACTCCTATTGTGAGCCGCGAATAGCAACCGGCACCGGCACCGGCTCGGAATAGCTGGCCTTTGGTAGTAATAACGAGCAGAGTTTTGCAGTTTTACGCGCGCTGTTATAAGCTGATAATGTTTTTCGTCTGTTGCGAGTACTTGTGGCTTAAATTAAAGTCATCTACTAGCTAAAACTATCTGCAGGGCTACCACGAGCTCCATATGGTTATGGCTATGGCTGTCAAATTGTGTATAGATTAGGCTCACACATTCATTTTCTTCTTGGGTTTGAATGTGTTGACACTGTTGACACAATTTTGACAGCCATAACCATAACCATATGAAGCTCAAGGTAGGCCAGCTGCACAATGTTTTTAACTAGTTTCACTTTTGTTGAAAGGGTGCTTCTATTCGATAAATGAGTTTTTGACATATAACTCACATTAGTTTCTAATATTTGACATGCCATTATTTAATATTGTTACTCTTATTTAGGCCGCTGGCGAACGCGATCAGTGAAACGCTGTCAAATTTTACAGCGATATTTGACAGCGTTTCATTGATCGCGTTCGCCAGCGGCCTAGGTGTGCGCAGGCCTTAAGGATCACTTTAAAACGTCTTAAAGCTAACTCATGGCCAAACTGCTAATCCGATTTTGATGAAATTTCTATTGTGGTTGCAGCAGTCACAATGTTTTTCTTCACCGTTTGAAAATATTGGCATAGTGCACATATACATTTTTGGAAAGAAAAACGCAATGGTACAGTGGGATACAGCTCAAGTTACCTAAAAACAAAGAAAAATGACTCTTACTGCAAGGACATAAGAGCTAGCAGTGTATAGTCTGATGCGTATCCTTGTGTACACGACTGGATTTCAACCCACGACCAAGGATCGCAAGGTGGGGCCGCTACCATCAGTACTCTTTAAACGAAAAAAAACAAAAACTCATGAGGAAACCTGCATGTCGTAGAACCTAAAAAGTTCGAAAAACATGTGCCAAGTGCACGAAAGAAGCTTCATTGAGGCACAAACCCTTTCACTACACTATATAGTTCGAAAGAACCAATGACACGATAAGAAGAAAGTACCACCAGCCTTCGAACAATATAGTTCGGCCGTTCAGAGAATGCGTTCCTGACACGTCGCGATTGAACTGACGACGTAACTTTGTAATGGCGTTGCAGTTACGATAAAAATATTTTTGCTGGTTGTTTACCGTTTTAACAATTGATGAGCATTAAAAAAACGTTATTATATCAATAATCAATGAATTTTATAAATTTGTGCCAAACTGAGTGTCAAATAACTTGTTATACAATATTTTTCTAAATCTATACTGCGCTATTACAAGGTTATGTCAGCGCTTTATATTTGTAGTGCTGTACTAACTATGTGACTAACTGTGACTAACTGATCAAACTGTCAAACGCATTCTCTGAACGGCCGAACTATAGTTATTTGATATACGTGAATGTATTTTACATTCACGCATATCAAATAACCATTGAACCATTGAATAGAATTTTTTTTAACCATTTTTGGTTCAAAAATTTGAATCCTGAGCGTAGAGCGTGAGAGAGAGCGTGAATCAAAAGAGAACGCTGTGAACAATCTTTGTAATCGAGTGCAACACGTATCTTTTCATCCCACCTCAGCGAGAAAATGACTAAATACAAAAAGGAAAATAGCGCGCGTAAAGCAAATAAAAAAAAACACCAAAAAGATTCCAAGTCGGAGTTTTTAGGTTCAAATTCGGCACCATGGAGTTAGAAATAAATAGGTTTATTGATGTTTTGAATTCACAAACTGCACACGATGTTCTAAATTCAATTTTACTTTATCCTCTAGCGGATAAAAACAGCTTTTGCACCTGAGTGCAAAAGTGTAATTTTGCTCTTCGATATCTGAATATCGAAGAGCAAAATTACACTTTCCAAGATGGTGAGATGGAAACCTCTTTTTGCCGTTGATTGTACCTAGCTATTTAGACGCCACGCGTCACCTCACCTCAACCTCATAAAAAGATATCTGCTTTTACGACATTTTGATGTGACGCGAGTTATAAAAGCTTATTTTGTGAATGAGCCAATACTAGCTGATAAATGTTTGATTGCACCATAAATAAATATAAGGCTGTAAAAGTTTTATGGCAAATAAATTAAATAGGCCGCAAAAAATTGGATTTTTATCATCTCTATTGTAGATAAATTTCGTCAAGTGTTAGTAAGAAAAACACAATTGGATCATTTTATTAGCAAACAAGTTTCGAGGGAAAACCTGTTGACTCAGATTTTAGAATAAAGGTTTTTCCCGTTGGCACTGTACGCATATTATTGATTGTCTTTCTAGTGAATTTCAAATTTTTGAAAGACAGCTTTGATTTTCTTCTGGACTTGGTCGCGGGGAAATAGCACCCTGACTCACATAGCTTTAAGACGTTGCAAAGTGATTATTTAGGTAAACTAAAAAAACTTAAAGTTAAAAATATCTAAATTAGTTTTTTTTTATATAAGTAAAGTAGACCAGACTGGGAATCTTATTATAGGAGGAGGAGTATACAAGCTCCATCTTAAATCATATCTATTGCAGTGTTCTATTATGCAGCGTGGGTAGCTGGCCCTAGGTTAATATCATTTCAAACAATATGCTGGTCTGAAAGGAGGGACTGTCCCCTGAACAACTCTTGGATACCTACAACTGTTAACTCAGCTCAAACAATATTCCTTGTTACAAAATCATGGACTAAGTCTGAAATAAATACTATTTGAATCAATTTAATAATTACAAAATGAAAATAAAAAAAAACTAACAGCTTCTTCTTATCGTGTCACTGATTCTTTCAAACCAAGTGTGGTGAAAGGATTCTAAGTGCGCCTCAAAGAGGCTCCTTTCGTGCACTTGACACATATTTTCGAACTTTTTAGGTTCAAAACTAACTAACAGCTGAGAAAAACATTCCCCAGATTCCACTTTACGGAGACAATACTTAATTTTTTTTGTAGAAAGAATGAAGGAGAATCTTTAAAAAAAAAGTTCAAAGTAACGCCTAACATTAATTATGTCAATCCATAACCCGCCAAAAATAAATACGCTTTGCGTGAAAATGCCCACATGTTTCATACTTACACATTATTTTCAGCCCTTTGGTTACATTCCGTTCTATTTGCGCTTTTTTGCGTCGGAAATTGTAAACAAACGTTCGTATTTACGTTAAAATAATCCACATAGTGACAAAAGCATTCCCAAGTGCTGACGCAGACCACCAGTTCTTCGCACGCCTATAACATTTCCTACAAATCGTGATGACTCCTGACTGAGAGTGAAGACGTGACAATGGAATATCAATTTTTATGAACATCGGGATATTTACCACGGACACGATGCATGCAACTTTGCTGAAATATCGGGAGGCAAAACTCACAACATTTAATCATGGTAAATATCCCGTTGTTTATAAAAATAGTGTTTAACACTATTGTGTTTAACTATGATAGTTTCAAAAGTAATGATGGAATATCAGACCGTTAATAGAGGATACTTCGTCCAAATAACAGACATTGACATATCGACAAATTACACTAAGGAAGGAATGCCACCTACATGAGCCGACGACGTCCAGAAGATAGAGGACCTGGATGCAAGCATGACAGGCAATGGAGAGCAAGAATAATTAAATGAGAATGATTGTATTTCGTTTGATTATTTTCATTTGAAATGTAGTTGCAAGAATGGCGAAAATTAGTTTAACGGAAAAAGTTACGAACGAAGAGGTCTTAGAGCGAGTAAAGGAGAAGAGAGTTATACTTGAGACGGTAAAAAACCGAAGAGGAAAATGTTTGGACATCTTCTACAACATGACAGCTAATAAAGAACATCATTGAAGGAAAACGGGGAAGAGGAAGGCCAAGATAATGTTTCATGAACCAGATAAAAGAAAAGGCCACTGTCGTATAAGGAAGTCAAGGAAGCCGCATTCGAAAGACTTAATTCGATAAAACTGCACCGAAACACGACAAGAGCTAAGCTCGCTCTTAAATTTAAGAAGAGAGAAGATTATTTTCTTAGTTTGTTGTTATGTTTAAAAGTTGTTTAATAAATGTAGGTACTTTCTCGTAAATGTCTCGCTCGTTCACTCTAAGCAGAAGCAATACCTGCTTAGAGTGAACGAGCTGTCCTGAATGTTATATAGGTCAAGGTCACGACAAACTTTTGAGAAACTTCAAGGTCTTCTTTTGAGAAACTAAATGGAACGATGAGGGACATCAATATTCGTCGTGGATTAGAAAAAAGATTAAATTAAATATATTTATTTGTATGAAGTATTGTACAATTAGATCATAGGGTATGCTAGAATTCGTCTTAACACTAATGAAATCAAACAGCAAGAATAAGACGCACTTTTTACGCTAAAAACAGCGTCATGAAAGCAATCATAGCAGTCAAAAGATATAAAAATTTAATGAGTACTTTCTAAACGAATTCGATAGTACGCGAATACGAAACTCAAAATAATGTAACACAATGCGAAGCTTACAAACAAAAACATCCTGCACGATGACTAACACATAAATAATTAAAAAGTACTAAAAAATAACAAAATACGATACAAACATGACCTAAATTGCATAAGGAAAAGATTCCACTTTTGCAAGAAAACGAAATTGGCCCAAGTTCAAATAAACAAAGTTGTCTTACAAATTTTTAAATGCCAAAGTATGTGGATATGTCTTGTACTGAATATGCATAGTACGGTTCTTCTCTCTTCTCCTTCCTGCCCTTATCCCACTAAGTGGGGTCGGCACAACATGTCTGTTTCTTCCATTCTCCCCTATCACTCGCCATCTCAGTACTCACTCCTTTCTTGGACATATCATCTCTCACACAATCCATCCATCTTTTCTTAGGCCTACCTCTACTTTTATATCCATCAACATTCATGCCTAACACTCTTTTCGTCACATGACATTCTTCTCTCCTCATAACATGTCCTTAACACGCTAGACAATAAATATTGCACATCGGCTTTCTGCTTTTGTAGAGCGGTATCTCTTTCTGACACACATTAAGCTCTATGAAGACGAAATTAGCCGATGTGCAATATTTATTTCCTACAATACAATCGTCCAGGGAAGTACTACTTCCATGTCTATTTCACCGTTAAACATCGCTGTGGTTTTAAGGGTGTGGGTGCCGGTGATACTGGCACGTGAGGCTGAACATCTGTATGCCTCAAGTTTATGGACAGTAGGGTAATGCATCGTAGAGCACGTTTTTTTTATATAATATTATGTATAGCTAAGCATTTGGCTGCCATCACACCTGATGGAAAGTGAGGATGCAGCCTAAGATGGAGCATGCTTAGCCATAATCCACCTGTTCACTCTTGTCTTACTCTCTCGGAAATACTACGTTCTCTTAGTGCGTGACCTGCAACGCAATGCTTTGTTATAGGCGATGGTTACCACTTAACATCAAGTGAGCCAAAGGTACATTTGTATATTTGAAAACGAAATAATCTTTTTTTTATGCAACTATTTGAGTTGCTTAATCTTTTAAGCAACTCAAATAGTTGCATAAAAAAAAGTTTCAAATATATTTAGTTTTTTGATCTGTGATGAGTTTGTATATTAGCGCACCTGTTTTTGAGAGACGTCGATAGATCAGTGTGTCGACTGCCGAGCGACAAGGCCGCCTCAGCGATTAGGTACTAATCATAACACAATATTACATATGTTTTTGATATTATATTCTGAAGTGTGGTAAATTTAAGAAACATTTAACATACTTTATCACACTAATTTAATACAGAGAAGAGATTTGTATTTGAAATCTTTGCACTGCTTTAGCTACATGTGTAATTTCTAAATTTTCTTTCTGTAAGTTTTCCCAACACTTTGAAAATAAAATTAATATTTTTGTATGTTTGTAACGAATCAACTCAGAAACTACTGGATCGATCTCAAAAATTATTTCACCCATAAAATGCTATAAATCATCCCATTAAACATAAGTTAAAAATATTACTAGCGACTCACCCCGACTTCGCACGGGTATGATTAAAAAAAAAGGGGAAAAATGTCACACAGTCTTTGAATTTTTGAACCCAAAATTAGGGCAGATCGCTCGTTAGAAAGAAAAAAGCGTACACAACGATATTCCAAATAGTTTCAATATCACTGAAACCTATCTTATCTTATCTTCTGCTTCTAGCACTGATTTGGATCAGTTCAGCTACCACTTGATCACTTGTAACGATCTGCAGATAGCTCAACTGTTTCTTGTGTATTTTGTGAATCTTTATTTAATTGTTAGTGTCTTTGTGTAAGTAAATGATAGATTGCTTACAATCCAGATAGTTTCAGCCCGAGTGTGCTGTCTGCTCTCTGCTATCGTTAGGCCTACCACAAGCTCTGTCTGGCTCTGTCTCTGGCTCTGGTTTTGAGTCTGTGTGAGTGTTCACCAGTGTACACCAGTACCAGTGTACACTGGATGTCTGACGTTTCGTCGTCGGATTTATTTAGTCAATACTCACACAGACTCAAATCCAGAGCCAGACAGCGTTTGTGGTAGGCCTACTAATGTTATGTTTTCTTATATTTATGTGTTTTTGCAATACGTTGAGAAACATCGATATTTATGAGATACAAATTAATTAGTTTTATCACCGGCCAGTTTCTGCAGATCAAAGAAATCGAGGGTTAATTAATTAATGACCTGTTGACGTCGACTTGCTTGCTCGCGTCCATATGCCTCTATTTATTGCAGTGGTGATAAACACCAACATTGAATGATCTTCTTCTTCTTTTTAATGTGTCACTGGTTATTTCTAACCAAGTGTGGTGAAAGGATTTTAAGTGCGCTAAAAAAGGCTCTATTCGTGCACTTGGCACCTATTTTCAAACTTTTTTTTGAAAAGAATGCTTTTAAATTAATTATTACAACAGAATGTGTGAATTGAATGAATTATTTACAAATTTTTAATGTTAAGGTTTTACTAACTTTTTAGGTTGATTTATGTTTACTCATGTTAGATTAAGACGTTTATTCCATCCAAGCCTACTGGTAGCTCAATGATCTAGCTGTTTGGATAGAAATATTCTAAGCTTTTAGGCCCGTATTTTGAAACAGCGCTTGAGTCTGAGTCGAGCCTCAAGCATAGATTTTATGACAGTTCTCCATTGAAAAGTGTCAAAAATCTGTGCTTGAGGCTCGACTCAGACCGAAGCACTGTTTCAGAATACGGGCCTTAGACTGACTTATCGAATATTTTGAATACGCAGATTTCCAAATAGAACTACTATGAATAATACGGTACACTCAAGTGGGAAAAAGATCGGCCCAGTACTTCACATAGGTATTTAATATTAAAACGGTTTTTAATACTGCACAAAGGTATTTATTACTTTACTTACGCTTGAAAAATTAGCCACGTGAATCCCGGGCATAAGTGTTAAGATAGATAGATAACTTTTAGTTGGTCACCGCACAAAAATACAGTACAGAACATAAAAGTAAACCATCAGGCAAAAAATAGGCGACCTTATCGCTTCTTTTTCTTCGTGTCACTAGTTCTTGTGAACCAGTGCGGTGAAAGGATTTTAAGGGAACCCCAAAGAGGCCCCTTTCGTGCACCAAGTGAGAGCGATTATTCTCACTTCTGTCAGATCTGTGTTTGGCCACAGATAACATCATGTTTTGGCTAACGTTGTGTACGATCAAAAAACGATTTTCCTCAACAAAAATAGTTTTTCCAGATAAATGGAATGGTACAAAATGGCTTTAAGATTCCAGGTATTCGGAACCGTGACACAACGCGACGCCAAAAAGTAAACAAAGGTTGTATACAGAAAACAAAAAAAATAACAGAGTTCTAACATAGTTTTTTGTGAGGCGATAATGTACATCATGGTTTTGTACACCCCGTTATTACCATGCCAGTTAAGCCACATGTACATTGGAGCAATTCAAACATGGGTTTTTGCTTTTTTGTTCTGGCACTGGATACTTATACTTGTCATTGATACTTTATAGGGCAAATCCGACTTGGATAAACCTATCCAAGTCGGATCTGCCCTATAAAGTATCAATGACAGGTTAGGTTATGTTAGAACATAAAAATTACGGTTAATTACGCCTGAAAATGTTTTTTGTTCAATACCCTGAAAGGGGCTGTCTCCTTTAAGACAAATTATCTATCGCTAGATAAAAAAAAGTAATAATCGAAATATTTATCTGTTACAGTGCACATCGGCCTTAACAATTTCACCGTGGAAAAAAGCAGATTCGTTTTAACTGAGCGTACATTTTTTATACATTTACAAGAACACAGGCAGACAGAGCAAACCTGTTTGTCTATGGTGGTCTGTCTACAGGTGGTAAAAGTGTTCATATAAGTTTCTCCAAACCATTGTTCTTTTAAAATGTAGTTTGTATTTTAATCACATGATTATACATGATCATATTTTTTTGTAAATAATGTAGATTTTGTTGTAAATAAACTGTGTAAATGTTATGGTTTAAAAAAAATAACGATGATGATAACCGCCCGTTAGCATATTGGTGAACATCGGCCTTATTGAAGAACACGATATCATCACATCGCGCGCTCAATTTGTTTACCAACCGATTTAAAATTATAATAATCGAGTCAAAATGTTGATTGCAATAATATTGTGATATTGCACGCTTGGCACTCATTCAGGAATATATGTATTCTGTCTGCCCTCCCCCGCACGCTTTTTGTGAACTTTCTAACGCTACATTACGTTCAACTACTTTTGACGTGACAACGTCTTATAACTCGATGGAGCCGGCTGCACGCACGAAAAAACATGACTCATGCGGCGTTACCTCGCTCTGGGGCGTTCCATGTAAGGCTTGAAGTACAAGCGAGAGCGCGGAACGAGCGACAAAGAGGCACAATCGGCTTCCGCGTTTGGCAGCGTTCGACATCTGTCTCTCTCCTACTTGAGTGAGCGATGCGCTGCTGTAAGACGTTGTCACGTTCATCTATCGTCAGTAAACCGACTTTACAGACAACCGATTTTGTTCACTACATTTTACCTAGAGCACTGGTGGTGTAGTGGTTATTAACCCAGCCTTCCGATCCTACGATCGCGGGTTAAAATCCAGTCGTGTATACCTTTGTGGATTTTTCTGTTAAAAAAATGTCTAGTACACAAACAACTGATGTTTTCCTTCGCCATTTGAGAGCACTGGCATAGTGCACATATGTTTTTCAATAGGAAACGCATTGGTCTTCGGCTCTTCTCCTCCAGTGATTGGCCCAGCTACATTTCACGTCTTAGATACCTAAATGCAATCTCCACTGTAGTATTCGTTTGTCCAACGATTGTCCGTTCTACGACAAACATGACCAACCCACTGCCACTTATGCTTGCTTTGAGCTATCTAACATCTTACAAGCACACTATTTTTGGTATATCACAAATACAGTTCTTACTTAGTCCGTTTTTTAAATGATTTAGTTTTATATAATTACCTAATCGACTTCAGTTTTTAATCCACAACTTTTCGCAATACCTCCTGAAAAACACCCGAGTTTTTCTAATTATAATTTTAAACTGTTGAACCTACCTGCTAGGTAACCAAAGAAATCACGAGTTACACAAACACGCTCTGTAAATATATAAATCATTGTGATATATTAATCAGTAGATATCGTATATTCTCCGGTATATATCACGCCGGCTATATATCTCTGAGGCTGGTTTTATCGAGGTCTACTCTTTGATGGCTTAATAAATATGTTGGGTTACTATTTATTTTATTAACTCGTAATGTTACTTACTAACCTATTCCTGTTAATTAATATCATTTTCTATACACAATCCTAAACATCATTTTTGAAACCTATTCATAGATGGGTTAATTTGAAAAAAGTTTTTTGAATTTTAGTTCTTAGTATGGATCCCCAAAACTCATTGTTTTTTTTTCTATGTTTGTGAGAAAATCCTAGTGCGGTTCACGGAATACATCTACTTACCAAGTTTCATCAGTGTAGCTCTTATAGTTTCGGAGAAAAGTGGCTGTGACATACGGACGGACAGACAGACAGACAGACATGACGAATCTATAAGGGTTCCATTTTTGCCATATGAATACGGAACCCAAAAAATGTGAGAGTGAAAACCAAAGCTTGGAAAGCCCTAACTAACATGCATCTTTTCGTATTCCAGACAGATACTAACACAGTACAGTTATCGTTCACCTCTGTCAATGAGTCACGGGTATGACACCGTCCAGTGCATTCCCGACTATTGGCAGTCTAGACTGAACCGATAGCTGCGTCGTTAGTCAAACCGATCGTAAACAACCGTACGGTGCGTTTATTTAACAATGCGTCTAAGTTTACGTGAACGTGCAATTTAAACTCAATTTTGCAGTTCACAGTACAGCCCTCATATCTTTTAGTGTTCATCCACGACCCATCAAGCCGTAATTTGTAGCCTGTTCTTCTAGGCTTGGTCGCGTGGAACTGGCACTTAGGCCCGTATTCTGAAACAGTGCTTAGGTCTGAGTCGAGCCTCAAGCACAGATTTTTGACACTTTTCAATGGAGAACTGTCATAAAATCTGTGCTTGAGGCTCGACTCAGACTCAAGCGCTGTTTCGGAATACGGGCCTAACCCCCGAATACTGAAACGCAACTCAGATTTAAGTACGTCTCAAGCTACGAATATTTGACAGTTTTCAATGAAAATCTGTCAAATATTCGTCGCTTGAGACGTACTTAAATCTGAGTTGCGTTTCAGTATTCGGGGGTTAGACTCACCTAGCTTTAAGACGTTTCAAAGTGATCCTTGCAATCTTATTGAAAAAGAATGGAGTTTCGTAGAAGGGTCTACATGTCGTTTACGCCGTAGAGCGTCTACGAAAATTGATGAGAGTAAGCGTAGCAAATGCTACGCTACATCGTAGAGTATGCATTTAGTTGGTATAATAATTAATCTCATTTTAATTTGACCGTTTTTTAACCCACGGTGTAAAATAAGACTATTCCAGTTCCTTTTTTATTTTAATAGTTTATAATGAGCACCTTTAAAGGTGAGTAAAAATTGTCATTAAAAATAAATATTGAAAATTTTCTATTTCCGTGAATTTTTACCTAAACATTTATTTGCAAAGATTTATCCTTTCAGCAACAGAATCCAATGGTTTATTACAGGGTGTATTTTTTTTGCTGCCAGTTTTTAAGACCATAAGCTGTGTAATTTCAGGCTTATATTAAATGCTGTTTGTGAAATTGAGTTAACTTCTCGTTTATAAAAAAAAAATCGTGTGTGTCAGCTCCGACGCACGACTGGAGTTTACTCCTTAAAGGCAAAGTAAGGGTACACACTACCCACGATCTAGCTGCACTGCTCACACCAAATTAGAAAGTTGCGCAAGATAGGTTGCGCACCAAAAACGTAACGAGGTCATTCGTTCAGTAGATTTTACTCTCCACATTTTTCTCATACCGGGCGCCTTATATCAAAAAACCGATTCTTCAGGAGTAAACTCCAATAAAGAAGAACGTACCTTTCTCTTTCTCATCTTTGGTTCTGCTCTGGTCGAAGAAGCCCGTGGTAAGGGCCTTCCTCTTCAACAGGTAGGCACGCCGCTTGGGCTTGCTTGACGCCACAGCATTCTCTAAAACACATTACAAATATTTTAATAACTAGTTTACAGTCATTAACCGACTTCTAATAAAAAAGAGGGTTTGAATTCAGTTTGTTTTTTAGGTTTGTTATCGCTTAAACTCGTAATTTATCAGCCGATTTGATAAAAAAAAATTTTATCTGAAGGTCTTTCAGATTGGTCCCATAGAAATTTCATCAAAATCGGTTCAGCAGTTTGGCCGTGAAGTCGGTTTCTTCCGCGGACTTGCTCATGTGGTTATGATATTGTTTTTTTTTATGTAACTTGCTGATGGAACAAGCATATGGCCCACCTGATGTTAAGTGGTAACCATCGCCTATAACAAAGCAATGCCTCGTAGGTCACGCACGTCAGGAACGTTTATATACATATTTAAGACCCTTTCCGTTCTTCTAGCGCACCAATTTTTTTTATCTAGGGATATGAGTGAAATCAAACACAGGTACATTCATTTACTCACTCATTCATTAGTAAAGTATGAACCTACGGTGATATCTCAGAGGGTAGTCAGAGGAACGTGACAAGACATTTGGCACATGCTAATATTTACCAGAAGTTTTACAAACCAGGCACTCAGTAACATGAGGTGCACACACGACACCTGTTTTCATAAGAAGTTATGAACGTAGCGTGCCAATCACAATTTAGAATATTTCCGACTAAATAATCCGCCAAAACACATATTTTTCAACGTGTATTTTGCTTATGAAAGCTTTGACATATTGATAAACTGTGCTCAGTCAAAGTCAAAATCTAGCATCATTTATTCGTTTTATTTTTTATTTTTATTTATTGGAGAACCAACAGACTAAACTAAAGATTAAACAACAAATTAGATCTAAAGAGCGAATTAGAGGTTCTCACGGGTAAGCTATGTTGAGTTCCATGGTAGAACTAATAAAATGAAAACAAGCCCGTTTGTTCTATAGTACTTTAGCTAGACCGGATTAGGAGTACCCTAAACCGGCGAGCATGTATGAAGAATGTTATGAGAGTAAATCAAGCGAATGAGGTGTGTCAGGATCGTAGCAAGTGGAAATCAGTGATGTCTGCCTACCCCCATGGGATTATGTATGTACCTTAGGCAGGTGAGTCTAGGCGCCAGCAGGGCTACCACGAACTCCATATGGTTATGGCTATGGCTGTCAAATTGTGTATAGATAGGTTGACCCACACATTCATTTTCTTCTTGGGTTTGAATGTGTTGACACTGTTGACACAATTTTGACAGCCATGACCATAACCATATGAAGCTCATGGTAGGCCAGCAGTTCCATTACTGTGATATGATGGAAATTTCACTACTTGATAGAACCAGTTGTGAGGGGTATAACTTTTGAAACTAGATAGATAGATAGATAGAAAATTCTTTATTGCACAAAATTAAAAATTACTGTACACAGGCGAACTTAATGCTAGATAGCATTATCTACCAGCTAACCTTTGGGTAATAGGGAGATAGGTTGGAAACTATCATGGTTTTTAACACTATTTTTTATGAATTTTTATTAAAACTCAAAATTTCATCATTGTAAATATCCCGTTGTTTCATAAAATTAGTTGTGAGGGGGTTCGTAAAACCAAGGTCACCGACATTCGCAGATTTTTTCAAGTCGGCTCATAAATGACGAAATTGTAGATAACAAACATTAAAAACCACAATAGAAAAAAAAACGGCTAAGCCCATTTTGATGAAATTTTAATACAACCAATCTAGAAGTATAACCTTCTAAATAACTTTTTTTCCCAAATCGGTTCATAAATGTCGAAGTTATACTATGACAAACATAAAAAATACAACCGAATTCAGTTCTGGATTCGACAGCCCGTTCTAAAGACAACTTCATGTGTGCAATTTTTATTTAATGTAAAATATAGACAAACGACAACACCAAGGTATACCTTTACTCAATGTTCTTCTCTTTCTGTTGTTTAATTTTATTTATAAGCTGTGTTTTTTGAGCCAAATAAAAAAGTTATCTATCTATCTATCTATCAAGGGTGCTGTCGTTGTGTTGCCTACCCTGGAGGAGTTTACTAACGTTTTTCTTGAAGCTATTCATGTATGTTATGACCTCGGTTCAGCAATGACTTCAACAGTGAGATGCGTTCCTCAGCATCACGTCACCATCCTAATAAACAGGTGAGCAGGTACCGCCGGCGGAGGCGGGCCGCGCAAATAGCCGTAACGACGGGCGCCACTCTCCAAATATCACTTTCAAACCGTCAAATGCTACTGTGCAAGATTAAAATACTTCTGCTAATTTCTTCAGTCTGAACAATTGTGAAGCCTAAGCGTTCTGCTGTGACGATCAGTGAAGTATATATTGTAGACAACCCACACAACACTATCTAGCCCCAAATAAAGCAGAGCTTGTGCTATGGGAACCAGATAGCTGATATAATACACATTTTTTTTTTTTTTAGTAAATACATACATACTTTGAATACAATATAACACCCAGACAGAGAACAACTATCTGCATTCACCACACAAATATTAATTCTCGGTGGGAATAGAACCCACGACCTACGGTGCAGAAGGCAGAGCTACTACCAACTCAGTTGAGAAACCTGTCAAAAAAAAGAAATGCTATCAAATAGCGACAGCGATACATAGTTGATAGCGTTTCACTGATCACCACCGCAGAACGCTTATATTGACTGACTTGTCTAAAAACTACTTCATTTAATTTTATCCTCACTTGGCATTGGCTAATTTGACCGAATGGACAGATGCCATTAATAAAGAAGAAGAAGTAGTAGACATCTTCTTATACTTAAGAGATTTCACAGCTCAGATAAATACTCTGCCTTGTGCACTGTAGGTTGTGGGTTCAATCTCCAAGGGCAACCAATGTGTGTGTAGGTACGAGTATACGTCTACATTTGCCTGTCATTATTGCGTATCAACGGAGAATCTTGCTCGTGTTAAATCGCCTTTACATCTTAATCTAGGCTTTATCGCGTGGAACTGGCACTTAAATTGACTTAGCTTTCAAAGTGATCTTTGTGATACTTTATGGAAATATATGATTTTGATAAAGACACGAATGAAAAGTAGTGTTTCGTTCATCGAGCTTAAAGGCTTCAATTCAATGTTCCGTTAGGAAAAAACAAACAAACAAACAAGTATTTGACGAATGTCTGTGAAATTCCGCAAAGTAATATAACAATAGCAAGATTATCCGTTGATAACTCTTTTTTTTTAATGAATGATGATCCAGGCTGAGAGGGTCTGAAAAGGCCTCTTCTCAGACCCAGGATCAGTCTATTCAAAAGAGTCATTCCTGCGTACATAACAGGAATCACAAAAAAGACAGACTGCTTAAAACAATAATATTTTTCCACATTCTAAGAATGTCAGTAACATCCATAGTAATAAAACGTGTGAGAGGTGTGTCTGAACATTGAACATATTTTTGGAATGGATAAATCTGTTATCCGCGATGATTTGTACGGAAATAACTTCGAGGAATTCAAACGCGTATGAGAATTGCTAAATCTGAATACAATAAATAATATTTCGTTACATGAATGAAGTCAGATACTTGACCAAGTATCATCATCATCTGAGCCCGTTTGCACCCACTACCCACTGCTGTGTATAACCCTCCTCTATAATGCGCCACTTTTTCCGGTCCCTCGCGAGTCTCATCCACTCATTCCCAGCATTAGCAACAATGTCGTTCGACCAACGGGCGGGTGGTCTGCCTCTAGGTCTTTGAGCACCCCTTTTCTTGGCTACCGTTAACAGCCACCTTCGTCCATCCTTCCCTTCTTGCCAAGTGCGCTACCCATCTCCGTCCCAGTTTTATGTTCTTTACCTGTACGCAGCAGTCGAGGATGAAAGATGATGATGAAAGTTTGTATGAGCTTCTAGCTAACTCTGGTGACGATGTGACGGAGTTTTTAAGCCTCCCAAAGGATGTAAATGCTACTGAGCAGTTAAGGCCTGCGCACACCTAGGTCGCTGGCGTCGGCGATCGCTGAAACGATGTCAAATTTGACAGTGATATTTGACAGCGTTTCACTGATCGCTACCGCCAGCGACCTAGGTGTGCGCAGGCCTTTACCAATTACAAATAAGTGAGTCTTTATTATAATCGAACAAATATGTACTCAAAAAATACACTCAAAACGTGAAATAAAACATCGTAAGCAAAGCCCCCGAACTTGTAAGCTACGCAAATCCATGTTTCAGAAAAGCAGGAGGCTTATTTTTGTGGGATAGCTAAGTAACGTCCCGTTTTAGTTTTCATGAAAAGTCTGTTCACACCCGTAATGCATATTTTTTGGAGGCCGATATACTAGTCCCAAAAAAATAAGATCCAAAAGCTTTCGAAAGTAGTATTTTTACACCCAGTATTAACATAGATGTATCAGTAGTCTTCTACTATTTTGAAACAGTATTTACTACGCTACTCACGGCCATAAACATATTTACCAGTTTCATGTAATACGAACACCGGAAATTTCATTTAAAATTGCATTTATTTGATTTATTATAGTCGGAATGAGTTTATCAGCGTTCAGTCGTATCATAAACCGCTTCCTCGGGATGAGGGCTACGTCCACTGAACCTTACGCTGAGTTTTTTGAAGCCATGAAGAGAAAACCATAGCGCCTAGGGTAGGTAAAAGTAGTCAAAGCGCCAGCGGTGACAAAAAAATCTATTCGGTTCATAATGACGATGTAAAACGAAAAATTCATCATTGTTGCAATTGTTCCTTGTCAAAGATAAGTTTTTTTTCAATTCGATTTTATTGCAATCGGAGCTCAAAATAATGTCAAAACTGACGATGCTACTAGGTTTTGACTGCAATAAAAGACACGCAACCACCCCACTAATAACTCAAATCAAATCCAAATTGTCTTTATTCAGTTCAATTACAAGAATCATTTTGAAACGTCTTGAAAGCTAGGTGAGTCTAGGTGCCAGTTCCACGCGACCAAGCCTAGAACTGATAGAAAACATGATGTGAAGCCAGTCGCTTTAGCAGACGATGTGCTCAAGTTCTCTTTGAATTTATTAACGACGGGATAGCCTACTTTCTATGAGCATTAATTTAGTGACACTTTGTTTAATGTTGATGTGTGAACGCTTTGTGAGTCATGGGTTTAGTGGAATATTTCTTTGCATACGTTCAAACTAAATATATTATTAAAAAATATGCTATTCTCTTCGCTATAGATTATATTTGACCGTCTGTTTTTAAATGAGGCAATGAGCAACTTTTTATAAAATATATTATGGTGGTTGGCGGCGTCTGCGTCGTAGAGGAAGACCCCGGAGAAGATGGCGGGATGATCTCGATTGTCATATGAACGACTGGCCCACTGTAGTCAAAGATCGAGCTAAGGAGAAATTTGAGGGAAGCCTTTGCCCTGCAGTGGGACGACCCAGGTTTAAATAAGTAAAATATTCTGATCTTTTTGAATGTTTCTGAATAAAGTGAGACTGACACTGGGGTCACCAATCCACTTGCCGGGGTTGGGATTTTTAAGTCAAGAGTGACCAAATGAAATAGCTAAGCGTGCCTTAGGCTGCATTGTTACTTTCCATCAGGTGTGATGGCAAAAAAATATAAAAAAAATATGGACAATCCACAAAACACTATCTAGCCCCATATTAAACATATATTACACTAAGATATATTTTTATTTGTAAATACATACTTAGAATACAATAAAACACCCAGACAGAGAACAAACATCTATGTTCACCACACAAATATTTGTTCTCGGTGGGAACGACCGAACGAACCCACGACCTACGGCGCAAAAGGTAGAGCATACCTTACACTACCTTAGTTAGAGTCTACCTTACACTACCTTAGTTGTAAGGTAGAGCTACTACCTTACAACTGAACTGAGAGGCCAGTCAAAAAAATAAACATGGGAAGGCCAACAGTGGATTTATTTGATAATGATGACAACTTAGGAGCATAGCTTTTTAACTTGTGTTATGAAAATGTTCATTTCCCCGAGCGATATCTTTCACAGAAAGCTCTACTACTACTTCTGTATATTTGACCTTGGATGAGTCCAAGTTTGTTTATACTCTGGCCTGCGTCCACCACCATCCATCCCCGTCGGCGAGTGGGAGGGAGATGGTATCTCCCAGTACCACAGATTATACAACAACTACACTGGTATCAGCTGGCCTACCATGAGCTTCATATAGTTATGGTTATGGCTGTCAAAATTGTGTCAACAGTGTCAACACATTCAAACCCAAGAAGAAAATGAATGTGTGGGTCAGCCTATACACAATTTGACAGCCATATCCATAACCATATGGAGCTCGTGGTAGCCATAGGTACGTGATTAATTGCAACAGCATCCAAATTATGTTTTAATTGCTAATTTAGTAAATGAGACGTTTGGCACTAAACTACGTGGCCTGTTCAGTGACGATAGGTTGAAATTAGTTAGACGAGTCAGTTGAAATTATAACATTAGAGGGATAGTATTGAATTACGATAGGAAAATTATATATGCAGTTATTTTCTTACCCACGGTTGGGAACTGGCATTTAGACTCACCTAGCTTTAAAAGCCTACGCACATCTAGGCAATGGCGATGGCAATCAGTGTAACGCTGTCAAATATCGCTGTCATATTTGACAGCAATTCACTAAGCAGCATCGCAAATAACAAAGATGTGCGCTAGGCATAAGACGTTTCAAAAGGATTCTTGTGATACAACAGTTTTTTTTAAATTGTTGTCTACTGTAAAAACGCATCGTGAACGCAACTTTTGAAACAAGAGTGCGAAAGAGAGTAGATCAATTTGTCTGTCACACACATCTCTTTCACTCGTGGACTTCAGGCCCCTGTTTAATAAAGTTGACAATTCGACATATATGTCAATAAAAAAAGCGGCCAAGTGCGAGTCGGACTCGCCCATGAAGGGTTCCGTAGCAACAAGTAACCTATTAATAAAAGTTCTTGTAGTTCGTCGAAAGGTAAATTGCGGTTTGCGATAAAAAAAAAACTACTCACTAGATCTCGTTCAAACCAAATATCGTTGAAAGTTTGCATAGTAATGTACTACATATATTTTTTTTAGATTTATCATTCTCTTATTTTAGAAGTTAGAGGGGACCAACTTTTTTCCACTTTGGAAGTGTCTCTCGCGCCAACTATTCAGTTTAGAAAAAAATGGTATTAGAAACCTCAATATCATTTTTGAAGACCTATTCATAAATACCCACACGTATGTATGGGTTTGATGAAAAACATTTTTTTGAGTTTCAGTTTCAAGTATAGGGACCCCCTAATTTTTTTGTTTTTTTTCTATTTTTGTGTAAAAATATTGATGCGGTTCACAGAATACATCTACTCACCAAGTTTCATCATTCTAGCTTTTATAGTTTCGGAGAAAAATGGCTGTGACATACGGACGGACAGACAGACAGACAGACAGACATGACGAATCTATAAGGGTTCCGTTTTTGCCATTTGGCTACGGAACCCTAAAAAGCGACAAAATTGTGAAATTGTCGCGCTTTTGTGACATATTTTTCACTTTTATTAATAGCCGTTAACAGTTAACAGTTCAACCCGTAATCACGGCACATGCAACTGTTCCGAAATCGGGAGTGGAGCCTGACCATGAGCTTTGTAAACCAGACCAAACTGACTCACACATTCATACTTTGACTCACACATTTAAACCTAGGAAAGGTATTAATGTGTGGGTTAGCAGACTTGCACACACATTTGTAATTTAACTAACATAGATGGTTGTCTTTGGATGTGTACCAAACTTTTCCTACTTCTAGGACCTTTTTTTTCGGAAATGTAAGATTTTTTCGATATGCCACGTCCACTCCTTTAGGCCAGTAACACACACACGATTTCTAGCTGTCGGGTTTCAAAACCTAATAATACAGGAGCCGATCGTCAGGGCATATCGACGTGATTAAAAAATGAGACCTATGGCAGCCGGATCCCAAAGTGATTCTGATTTCGAATCAATCATAAACAATAATTGCCCGAAAGTACTACAAAATATAGTTTTTTAGTACCTAGTGTTATTACTTACTATTATGTTTAAAACCCAACGGCTAGCAATCGTGCGTGTAAGAGGACAGCACTGCTGTGTTGTATGGATTCGACGCCTTCGAGTCGCCGGATCAGCTAACCAAATTCGGAATACCAATGGCCAAACCTGACTTCTGTTGCCATCCTAAGCCTTGGAAAAACTTTAGATAAGCACAATATTTATTATGTATAGTTTGTATGTAGTTCAGCCCTCCCGTGAAATGTCATTGTGCGGCCGTAAACTGTGTTTACTATGATGCTATTGTCGATGCATCCTATCGCTATCGATTATATCTTTACAACTGAATATAGTAATACAGGTGTTTCAGTGTCAAGGCTATGCTACTGTGAAACACTTTGCCAGTGGACATTAGGAAGTCATCCTCGCTGCATAAGAATAATCTGAAACAGTTGTTTAGAAAAGATTCCCTGGCTTTGTAATCGGTTATTTCTTCAGCTCATTTGCGCAGCATCAGCGCAGCCCTGTACCAAGGGGAAGGTCGCGGGTTCAAATCCCACTCGGCTCTTAACTTTTGAGACATTTTAAAAATCTTTGTAACTTCTTTAAAAATGTAGTTAACACTATAAAATCAAGGCCGAAAAAAAATAATAATAGTTAAAATAAATATAAAATAATATAAAATAAATAAATAAAAAAATAAATAAATCGGGCCGAGTACGAGTACGTACGATCAGGTCTCTCCTTATAATACTTTGAAGGTATTTAATACCTGGTTTTTGGACCAGGTATGAAAAAGTATACGTACTTGCAAGCCCTGGTACTAACTTGATTTAACAAGTACGGCCCATCCCACTCTTACAAAAGTCAATTTAAAATCATGTCATACCCAACACTTCTGGTCTCCGAACCCTTTTCAGTTCACAACTTATTATTCCTTAAATTAAAATATCTTCCTATAAAAACTAGTTAATCCGAAAAATACATTGCTTAAATTAATTAATGAAATAAAACCCGAGAACCACTTTACTTCGTATATATTAAGTTAATAATTAGAGATTCACAAAGGCACAATATATTGATGAGAGGCTACATACGCACTATGCGGTTACCCGCAATGCGGCTAGCCGGATGGCTAGCCGGCTTCTATGCGCACTGCGATGCGGCTACCCGCAGACCGCTCCGGTGTCCCGCAGACCGCTCCGAGTGACGGCTACCCGGATGGTTGCTATACGCACTGTGTGGCTCAGTCTGCGGCTGCCGCATTGCGGGTAACCGCATAGTGCGTATGTACCCTTAGAAGGCGAGAGACATCACAGTCGTTTTGGCGGCAGTGTCCAGAGAGCTGTCATCTGTCATGATCCATTATTGACGTTGACATAATTACGCATGATACAGCTTGCAGGTGACACAGTGTTGTTTATATTTCAACAAACTTAAATAGCATCAAACTCAACTAAATCAATACATCATTTGCATTCCTAAACAAAAAAAATAACCATCAACGATTTGGTGACACTATTAGTAAAGAAATGTGCAAACCTATTTTAAGTATTATATATCAGTTACTTGGTTCCCATAGTAAAAGCTCTGCTTAGTTTGGGGCCAGATGGTGTTGTGTGGATTGTCAACAATGCACTGCCTATAGACAGAGGGTATCGTAACAGTTTATTAAATTTTCAGGAAGATAATGCGATGCCTCATCAATCACATAGATGTCAGAATTTAAACCGGTGATGATCCTCTGTGTGCTGCCAAGATCACTACTGCTTTCATTGCAAAGTAAAAGGAAATACGACTCTAAAAGCTGGCTTCGCGCATATTGTATTCGCATTACTATATATCTTCGTCTATACTGCGCTTGTGCTATACTATATCGTACTTACCTAGTTGGTCATGGAAATCAATAAAGAGTTATCTATCTATCTGTCTATCTATACTAGCTAGAGACCACTTCACGCCCAAGATTGAAGTAACTGTGCTCTTGTGATATAAGCTAATATTGTTTTTACTAAAGGTACCTAGTAAGTTATCTTGTTAATGTGGGGTGTGATGTCTGAAAATAAATAATTAATTATTTTTATAATCACATAAGTACATAAAGGAAAAAAATAGTTTTTTTTAATAAGGCAAAGTTGCTAAGTCCCATGGGCAGTAAATGCACTGAATCTCTTACTCTTCTTCTTAATACTTGCCTGACCTGTCCTTGCATAAAAGCCTGCTTCGCACAAGTAAGAAATCGTAAATTGTAATAAAACCTTTAATCCTGCATTGCTGATGGAACGATATTCATGAGAAACTAAGCAAAACACAAACGGTTTGATTGAATATTAGATTGTAAAATGAACCGTTATGTTGAAAAATTAGGCTGGAGTCACAGGACAACTTTACAAAATGTCCTTTTTCCAAGGTTCCAGGGTTGATGGTGCTGTCGACTGGAAAGGGTTTCTAACCCAGTCCTAGTTCAAGATTATCGAGAAAATATTTTCACGTCGCCCCTGTATGGGACAATGATGCGATGCTCGGTTTAGGAAGGCCGTTTTCTAGTAGGTACCTATTAACAACGCTGTAGGGACAAGGAATTTTTCATTATAATGCGGCTGTTTTTCTGAAAATTTTAGTAAAATCAAAATTACTACAATCAAAACAATACCAACCGGGTTGACTAAAGGACATGAGTGACGTAATGTGACACTTCAAGTTGACAATGGGTTGTAGGGTTGTAAAAGTTGCAACTTATAAATACATGATTGAATACTTTATTTATTATAAGTGCAATTATGTATATAAATTCAAAAAAAATATAAGCGTATATAATAATCAAATAAACTTCAAAGTAAAATTATCCTCGGGTTGAGCAGACGGAAAGGTTTTAAGGTTTATGTTTGTGGTGTTTTCATTTCTTATTTTAATAGTGTGTATGCATGTGCTGAAGCAGGAAATAAATGAATGTCTATGTCTAGGTTAGTTTTTTTTACCTATAAAAAAAAAGCAGCCAAGTGCGAGTCGGACTCGCCCATGAAGGGTTCCATAGCACGACGAACTACTAGAACCTGTATATTATGTTACTTGATATAAGGTTCTTGTAGTACGTCGAAAGGTAAATTGCGGTTTACGGTTTATGACGTATAAAAAAAAAACAACAGACTAGATCTCGTTCAAACCAAAAATCGTTGGAAGTTTACATAGTAATGTATAACATATATTTTTTTTAGTATTATCATTCTCTTACTTTAGAAGTTAGAGGGGGGGGGACCAACTTTTTTCCACTTTGGAAGTGTCTCTCGCGCAAACTATTCAGTTTAGAAAAAAACTATATTAGAAACCTCAACATCATTTTTGAAGACCTATTCATAAATACCCCACACGTATGGGTTTGATGAAAAAAAAAATTTTGAGTTTCAGTTTCAAGTATGGGGACCCCCAAAATTTATAGTTTTTTTTTTATTTTTATGTTAAAACCTTAATGCGGTTCACAGAATACATCTACTCGCCAAGTTTCATCAGTCTAGCTCTTACGGTTTCGGAGAAAAATGGCTGTGACATACGGACGGACAGACAGACAGACAGACAGACAGACAGACAGACAGACAGACAGACAGACAGACAGACAGACATGACGAATCTATAAGGGTTCCGTTTTTGCCATTTGGCTACGGAACCCTAAAAAGCGGCGTTTACGTCGCGTGCGCTATGCGTAAACTCTCAAAAGGAATATTTTTTCCCCGTTTTTGCAACATTTTGCATTGATACTCTGTTTCTATTTATCATAGCGTAATGTTATATAGCCTATAACCTTCCTCGATAAATGGACTATCCAACACAAAAACATATTGTCAATTCGGACCAGCAGTTCCCGAGATTAGTGCGTTCAACCAAACAATCAAACTCTTCAGCTTTATAATATTAGTATAGATTAGAGTTTCTATCGTAGTTTTCAATAAAGAGTATCTATAATAAGAGTAAGAGTGTTGTCAATGCTTACGTAAAAACAAGCAAAACCTTATTCTATAGCAACGTGCAACGTCACGTGTTAATATGTTGGTACAATAAAAATTCATTCTTGCAATCTGGTGCAAGCGAAAACCGACTCTAAGGTGACGTACATTTTCATTCCGCGACTGTACATCATATATTTTTTTTTGTTTTATCATTCTCTTATTTTAGAAGTTAGAGGACCAACATTTTATCACTTTGGAAGTGTCTCTCGCAAAAACTATTAAGTTTAGAAAAAAACAATATGTGAAACATCAACATCATTTTTGAAGACCTATTCAAAAATACCCCACACGTATGGGTTTGATGAAAAAAAGTTTTTTGAATTTCAGTTTTAAGTATGGGCATCCCCAAAATTTATTGTTTTTTGACGTGATAACGTCTTATAAATCGATGGAGCCGGCTGCACGCACGAAAAAACATGACTCATGCGTCGTTACGTCGTTTCGTCGTTCCATTTACCTGAGCCCGAGCCCGGGTCGGGTAATGGGTAAGGGTAAATGAGGGTAAGGGTAAGGGTTCGGTCGGGTTCCGGGTCCGGGTCCGAGAGTTCGAGTCCGAGTCCGAGTCCGAGTCCGAGTCCGCGAGTCCGCGAGTCCGCGAGTATTTTCTTATGACGTTATCACGTTCAACTATCGTCAGTAAACCGACTTTACAGACAACCGATTTTTTTTTTCTATGTTTGTATTAAAATCTTAATGCGGTTCACAGAATACATCTACTTACCAAGTTTCATCAGTGTAGCTCTTATAGTTTCGGAGAAAAATGGCTGTAACATACGGACGGACAGCAGACAGACAAACATGACGAATCTATAAGGGTTCCGTTTTTGCCATTTTGCTACGGAACCTTAAAAAGGTGCGGCTGTTACCAAGTATACTGTACTGAGATTTGAGGCTGCCCTCATAATAGTTTTTATTTCTCATACAAGCTGTATCACTCTTTTTCACCACCTATAAGGGGTAGATAAGTATATTTGAAAAATTCCAATATAGGTTCATTCAATAAAGTAAAGTATTTTATACAAGCTTAAAATAAGTCTAACATTAGAAATAATTGAAGAAGAAGAAGAAGACCGTATATTTGTGTATATTTGAATACATTATTGCAATCCCTATGCGTAAACGGGCCAATACAAAAGTACAGCAAATTGCTGATATTTGTAAAATCTTGCTTATCTATGGTGATATTATTCCCCAATTTGCAAGTTCAAGCGACGTTCAGAAACTATGTAATATTAATAAACACATATTTTACGGTAACTTACGGTTTTTTGTTTCTATACAAATAATAATCAATGAATCCATAAAATATTGTTTTTACTTCATTCAGCAATTGAATACGTTGCAAGGTATTTGCCTAAGTTTAAATATTGGTACATTTCACTAGAATTCGTATTTTAATAATTTGAAGATGACACGAACTGCATAATGCTAGAAGAGGTTTTCGAATGTCATCCTGGTAATTTTTTTTTAACCTGGCGTAGATCTACAAGGGTCCTTAAGACTCAGCGGGGCAGTATTTGGCTGCTGCCTGCACCTGCACTCGCATAATACCTATCAAAATACACATACTCACGCACATTTGAGGATTCTCCTGTGAAACCCTGCCTTGCGGTCCTAGCTTGTGGCTGATAAAATAAGTAGTGCCTATCAATAGAACTCTCAAAAACACACTCGCATAATATTCCTCACCTCATGTGACTAAATAAGTAAATCACATAATTACTGACACAACTGCATCCATATAGAAATATGGATATGATTACGTCAGTTGGATCATAATGACCCACCGCAATTCCGATGTGCCTTTTTGCGAGTTTATCTCCGCCAGGTTAAAATTATGGTTGTCAAGTAACGGTGCCGCCGTGTAAGTGCTTTGCGATAAATCTATCGCATATTAGTATACAACATTCGTCAATTTTAAACGCATTTGAAAGTTTAATTTCTTACTTATGAATAAGCGTTCTCTTGACTTTCAATGACACCAAGATAAAATAACATCATCTAGTATTTAAAAAACATAGTTGTTCAGAAAAATAGAGTAAACTATAGTTAACAATAGCTAAAACAATTACTAACGACGAACAAACATTTGGTACCACAGTAACGCACATGCAGTTAAAACCAACTATAAACTAAATATGCATGAAATTCCTGAAAATTTTAGTAATTTTCCAGAAATCTGATAAAAAAGTGTCCAATTTCGCGAAAAATGTGGCAAGATTTGATGTCACAAACGTGAACACAGTAGGTATGGTTTACATGACGTCACCGAATGTAAACATATGGTTTACAAAACACACACATACACACGTGTCTATAAGATATTGTGTTCGAAATTCAAAAACAAGACTGTTAACCCAAGAACGTGCCTCTGCCAAAAACAACATAAGTGAAGTTATACCATTTTGATTCATAACATTCCAAAAGGACATAACTCTAGCTGCATTCTAAACTAGTTTTTTCAGCTTCATAAAAGGTATAACTTTACTTTCGTACAAGCACGTGTTTAGTTATCGAGTAATTTTCACAACTAAAAAGACACCACACTGTGTGAGTGTAAACTAAATAAATCCTACGTCGAAACGTCACACACACGGTACAATACACTAGTGAGCAATCACACTGACTCAAAACCAGAGCCAGAGACAGAGCCGGACAAAGCTTGTGGTAGGCCTACTGACCCGCGTGTGTTGAGAAGGCAAGGTCACTTCTACTAGACCATCGGTGCTTCATGGCAAACAATATTTATTAGTACTATTTTTATGAACAACGGAATATTTAACATGATATAATTTTGCGAGTTTCGACTCCCTAAATCGTTGTAAGCTATAATGAAAACTGTTTTCAGCGTAACATTAATCATAAACCATTGTTAAAATTATCAAATTGTCAGCATAGGACCTCAATCTCTGGCAAACAAGGTCACAAAGATGTTTTTCATCAAGCTAGCTAACTTTGCCAAGCAATATCTGCAATGAATATAGCCCTTAATGCAATTTGCGTATAACCTTATCATCATCTGAGGCAAATAGTGATGCAAATATGAAATAAAAATAAAAGGCAACTGTGGCGCTGGTTTTCTTATTCATCTGACGCGACGAAAAGGTTAAATCCTACGTCAAAACGTCACACACACAGTGTAATACACTGTGGTCAGCACTCACACACCAGCTCCAGACATATGTCCAGAGACATATGTCCTTTATGGTAGCCCTCCAGAACTCACAAAATTAAATCGTGGGAAATATCCCGTTGTTCATTAAACACTCGTAGTATCGAGTACAGTTCAGTAGTGCACATGCGGCGACAATGCGGTGACGCGGCGCCCGCACATTCCTGCTAAATATAAACAGATATAAGTGAACACTTTAATACACCTCCATTACTCTCTTGTTAAGATCGCGGGAAGTCGATGGATGGAAAGGGCTCAGAATCGTTCTTCTTGGAAATGTGTAAGGGAGGCCTATGACCAGCAGTGGACTTTTTCAGGCTGATGATGATGATGATGATGACTCTCTTGTATTCAAAGTGATCTTTGTGATACAACTCAATGAATACATATTTTTGATTTTAATTTTGATATACAGATGTGGTGAATAATTTATTTACACAAAGAAACTTACAATTAAACAAATATTTACAAAATGTACAAAATACACAAGAAACAGTTGAGCTATCTGCAGATCGTTACAAACGATCTAGAGGTAGCTCAACTGATCCAAATCAGTGCCAGACGGAAGCGTCCCCAAGACGCTGGCGGCATTGCCACGCTGAACAGCAATGCATAATACGCTGTGCCAGATACCCACCAGCTCTTGGGTCACGCGTTGCTTCGATCAGTCAAAGGATTTTGAGTGCACTTGACACAATCGCGCGCGTGCAGGGGCTGGATGCATTTTCGCAATCTAACCACTTCTCAGAAACGAAATCCCATAATGGAAAGTTACTGGTGTAATAGCTATTTTATAGCATATTTTCCTACAGCATACACTTACGTTAGTAGTATAAGTACGTCATATATATGTCGCGTCAAAGAGACACAAAGTATAACTGCTGTTTGTAAAAAGTCACAAGGTACTCGACCACATGCGCCCTACATTAATCAAAGCCCACAAATTGCTAGACAAGCCAAAAATAAATGATATCCATCTTTATAGCTCGGCATCCATTGGCGTGATGTAAACGACCTATACTGCATTGTTTTCCGCTATAAATACCATCTAATGTGACATAACACTATGATCGACCCCTGTATTCTAGCTAAATATATTTCTCTCACAAAAAAGTATAAATGTAGTGTGATTGTAAGAGAAACCACTTATATTCATTCGTCCTCACAGTAAACCTCCTGTTAGAATATCCTCAGTACAAACACACAGTCGATGTAAGGTTAATAATAAAAGGTATATTAATAAAAGATTTAGTACAAACCCATAAAATAAATTAAGCAAATTATACACAGCAATAGAAAAAAAATCAACTCTTTATGATAAGGGCAACTTGTTCTAACTCAGCTCGCAAGATTTGTCCCAAAACAACAAGAAAACAGGTCAAATTAAATAAAACTGATTGAAAAATCACAATCGAAGCGTATTTATTTGTATAGGTACTTTACTGGTGTCTCGGAAGACCAGCGTTATAGTGGCGCCCGCTACTATAGCATATTTTTTTTTTTTTTTTTATGCTGAGTGACGACCAATTTTAATGTCATTGTTACTTGTATAGTTTGTTGTCTGTTCTTCTAGGCTTGGTTGCGTGGAACCTAGACTCACCTAAGCTTTAAGACGTTTCAAAGTGATCCTTGTGTGTGATACTACTGATAAATACACTTTTGACTTTGATACCTTTATTTTAAAGTAAATAACTTGATTTAATTTAATGAGATGAACCGGGATGGTAAAGGGATGAAGAGTGAGCGACTAATGATACGAGTGTAAGTCCCACGCAGCACTCTGTACTATAGTATCAATATAATCATGTGCTTTGAATATAATACTTGACTCGGGTTGCCAAGAATGAGTTCTGACCTTCATTATAGCTTGTCTAGTTTCGATTGTACTAGACAATTCTCTCATCTCTTGCTACTCAAAAATCTTGAGAATATAAATAAATAAAAATGAATAATGCGGACAATCCACACAACACTATCTAGCCCCAAACTAAGCAGGGCTTGTACTATGGGAACCAGGTAGCTGATATAATATTTCAATAATTTTTTGGGTAAATACATACCTACATAGAATACAATTAACACCCAGACAGAGAACAAACATCTGTGTTCACCACACAAATATTTGTTCTCTGTGGGTATCGAACCCACTAATATCACTTATATCTAAGCGGTACGACAATTTATTTGCAGTAGGTAGCTTGTTTTAAATAGGAGAGCTTGTTTTAAATAAATATTGTGGACAATCAACATAACATATCTAGCCCCAAATTAAGCAGAGCTTGTACTATGGGAAACAGATAGCTGATATCATACAAATACATTCTATTTGTAAAAGGAAGTTGTTTTAATTCAGCTCTTCTCCTGCAGGGTTTGCCAGCTACATTTCGCAGATTGTCGCCCCACCTTGCCGAAGGGCGTCCACGGAGGACCACTTAAGACACCAAAAGCTTACAATAAGTGTTGATTATACATTAGTACAGGGCCCGACCTCTCGAGGTGTCATAATGACGTGTCGTGACGTCATATTTGCGTAACACGTTACACGCTCGCCGCGTATTTTCGGCAGCCATCTTGAAAATAGAACCGCATGTCTTGTCTTGTCAATGTATTTTTAGCGTTACCTGTAAGGATGCTGAATGTAGGTCATATTCGGCACGTGTGAGGGTTCATCATCATCATCAGAATGAAGAAGCCTGGCCATAGACCACTTCTATAGAACTCAGTCTGATCTGATGAAGTCCACTGCTAGGCAGTCCGTATAGGGCTCTCCTGTAGATTTGCAGGAAGATCTATTTTGAGAGCCCTGTCTATCCACAGACTTAACGCACTTGGCCCACCTGATGTTGTATGCCTCAAGCTGTTGGACGCAGGGCAGTGCATCGGAGGGCACGTTCCTGACGAGCGTGTCCTAAGAGGCAATGCTTTGCTACAGGCAATGATTACTTAACATCAGGTGGGCCATAATATGCACACACGTCAGAAACGTAACTTTATTTTTCACTGTGGGTAGTCGGGGCGAGGCCACTAGCATAGCTATATCGTCGTTGTGGTGCGAGAAGTCACTAAGTGACATTTTTTGCCAAAATGAGTTATTGATGCCAAAGTGTTTTGAAACCCATTATGTACCTTCTCAGAATGTAAAAGAGTAGATTTTACTAAAATTGTAGATAATACAAGAATGTCAGAAGTGCATAACTACCCGTAGAGGCAAAAATCTGTCTACAAAAATCACCTAAGGGTTCTTAAGTAGTTTAATTCAATCACTTTACTTACAATATTCTTCAAGTCTTGGGGTTGCACTGCTCACTAAAGTCACTTAGTGATTTCTTGCAGATAAAAAGCTATTGAATGAAATGAAATTCTGTTGTCCGGTAAGAGTCATCAACAGATATTGATGACTAGATATTAGGTAATATTTAATCAAGGTATTACGTTAATGTGTATGCCAGAATTAATTAACTTACTTTTTGTTATGTATCTCAGTAACCATATAATTACTTACATTAATTTGTTAAAAGTTAGTGTGTAAGGTAAAATTATCTTTATTTTATATGAAGAAACCTCTTTTGTAACTATAAGTGTTGATAAGTTACACTCATTTTAAGAACAAAAAAACTTTAAAACGCGATTATCTCGAGACTAGCTTTTTGCACTTAGTTACTTCTCGCACCACAACGACGATATATTATTCTTTGCAAATTAGTACATAAATATTCCCCAAAATCCCAGCTATTTTAATGAGTCTATGCATAGATTAGAATAATAAATAACGTTTGTTAGGAGACAGGTCCAATAGGACGATGTGTGAAGACCACGTATCATTGTTTTTATGTCTAGGCAGGTGTTGTTTCTCAAAATATTAAATTTTGGAACGTTTAGTTGTGTAGGATGAATTTTGGAAGCAATTTCAGGTGCTACTTTACGTTTGGTTGTGCAATTTCTTGTATTTTAATAAAGATATTAAGGACTTGCAAATCTAGGCGATTGCATGAAACGTTGCGATGGCGATCAGTGAAACGTTGTCAAGTATCGCTTTTATATCAGCGTTTCACAGATCGCTTAGATGTGTGCAAGGACGAGGCGTGAGCAGTTGGAATGAAATTGCATTACTTTAGTTGAAAGAATACAATTCTTATCAACTAATATCTTGAATAAAAGCGACACCACTTTCTTGCTTTTCATCGTATAGCACGTTATGAGCAGTAGAGCTCTCTTATTGCGTGTGGCTGGTCGGGGTGCTTACTACCACCATGCCTATTTCTGCCGAGAACCAGCATCGCTGTGTTTCGGTTTGAAAAGTGTGGGTGCCGGTGAAATTACTGGCACGTGAGGCACCTCACCTCACGCTGCCTCAAGCTGATGGACGCAGGGCCGTGCGTCTTAAAGCACGTTCCTTACGTTCGTAACCTAAGAGGCAATGCTTTGTTTTACATTAGCCTATAGGCTATGAGTACCACTTAACATCAGGTGGACCATACGATTGTTCCATCAGCTAGTTGCATAAAAAAAGTTCATAATAACGTGCCCGTTTCATGCGTGACCTGCGAAACAGTGAGGCGGTAATAGGTGATATCTAAGTACAATTTAAAATCAGGTGGTCAATCTGTTCCAAATTCAACACGTTTTAACTTTGATGAAAACCTATTTTATAAAAGAGTTCTAAAATAAAATATGAATAATGACTGTTATCAAATTGAGGCATTTATAACACTGCCCACACATTTCCAAACTAAACGAATCTGCAGTATTCCGTTAGTTAATCACAGCGAGGTGATCAAGGCGTTCCTGACACAGTTATGCCACTGTCCAAATGTTTTCTAATACTGTGACAAACAGACAGATGGACAGACAATGGGATATTGTTTTCGGTCGAATGCTACAAACTTGATACATCGTTTGGCTTTTAGGAGTAAATCTCTTACTGAAAGAGTTTTTCTGAAGAAGTTATTGAAAAATACGTCACAACATACGAGTACATAATTATGAACCGATTGGTATGATACTTGCAGGTGAGGCACTTGGGGGCAGTTTTTGCCTATTCCTTGGTACTTTCTACTGCTCATATTTTTTATGGATCTCCAGCAGTCTTCTTCTTCTTCATTTGGTAAGTTTTGCCAATGTCAAGTGATTATAAATAAGAAAGTATACAATCAGGTCAGTCAATCAGCGGTTATTTGGGCTTTGAAGAAAAAAGTGTAATTTTTCTTCAAAATTTCGTTCAAATCAGAATATCACATATACTTTCATTCCAACTGCTTTGAGTTAATACCTCAAGTGATGTTGGTTTAAATACCACCTAAATTACACCACATAACTCAAATTAACACCAGAAAAACAAAAAGCTATGTGACTTTAGGCCTGCGCAGCTGCGCACACCAAGGTCGCTGGCGATAACGATCAGTGAAACGCTGTCAAATATCGCTGTCAAAAATATGACAGCGTTCACTGATCGCCGACGCCAACGACCTAGGTGTGCGCAGGCATTTACCAAAATGACTAAAAAAGAAACCCTTCAGCTATCTGTATTTATTGGCATAAAAGTGACAAGAGACTTAGCGAGCCTTATAAAAGTGGTTAACATTATGAATGAGGGCAAGTTTATTATGCGCACTTCATGTGTGGCAGGTTTTTCCGCAACTAGGCCGCTTGTGGGCCCTTTTTGCGTGACCCTTGACACGTGTTGCTCGAACTTTTTTAGGTTCTACAACACGCCGGTTTCCTCACGATGTTTTCCTTCACCGTTTTAAGAGTACTGGCATAGTGCACATAAATTTTTCGACAGAAAAACTCATTGGTACACCAGTGGATTTGAACCCACGACCTTCGGATCGGAAGGCGGGGCCACTACCACTAGACCACCAGTGCTCTCTCATGAATGAGGGGCTAGTGTCTGCAAGGGCATGGACTCACCATCGGGTATCTTGATGGTGGTCCCGAGGAGCTGCTGCAGGCGGGCGAGCGCGGCCTGCTGCAGCGCGCGCCGCTCCACCTCGCTCAGCGCCAGCAGCGACGTGTCCGTCAGCCGCACGCTGCGCCCGGCGCCGTCGCACCACACACAACTGCCCTGCACATAACGCGTGACGTCATCACACCGCACCCGCACACACACACACACACACACACACACACACACACACCCTACACAACCCACACTGGGCGTCGATTCCAGCAACACAAACCACTCAAGCGATCGTGTAAAGAAAAGCTGAAAATGGAACGCGGATTCAGCGATCACTCAATCTAGCTGTGTTGCTGGAATCGACGCACTGGTAAACCGAATCCAAAATGGCGCTGGTTGGTTAGGCCTTCTCGCTCGTCGACTATTGTTAGGTATGGTGTGTGAACGAAAGGTTCGACGCCATTTGGGATTCGTTAATTTATTGGCGTGAGTTTTTACAGGGTTGTTTTTTGAAAAGATAAACATAGATAGATAGAAAATTCTTGATAGCACAAATAAAATGTACTGTACACAAGAGAGCTTAATGCTGGATAGCAATATCTACCAGCTAACCTTTGGGTAATAAAGAGATAGGTTGGGTAGTGCACATACATTTAAGATGAGGGCATAAGTATACTACACAGTTAAGTGGCAATTACAACTAATACACATATTAAGGAATTCCTGCTTAACTGTAAAGCAAAAAAGAAAAATACAGACACACCCTACACAACCCACACTGGTAAACCGAATCCAAAATGGCGCTAGTAAGTTAGGCCTTCTCACTCGTTGACTACTGTTAGGTACAGTGTGCGAGCAAGAGGTAACGAGAAGCGATGCCATTTGGGATTCGTTTATTTTTTGGCGTGAGTGAGTAGTTTTTTGAGAAGATAAACATAGATAGATAGATAATTCTTTATCGCACTAATTAAGAGTGCTGTACACAATCAAGCTTAATGCCGAATAGCATTATCTACCACCTAACCTTTGGGCAATAAAGAGATAGGTTGGGTAGTGCACATTTAAGATGAGGGCAAAAGTACTAAACAAAAATAAACACACAGTTGAGTGACAATTACAACTAACACACATATTAGGGAATTCCTGCTTAACTGTAAAGCACAAAGGAAAAATATAAACACACAACAGCCCCAAAAGTGTTGTTTTAAGCTTGGAAGCCTAAGCATGTTATTCACCATTTTAAGGTAGGTTAGGTATTGAACATAGCAAACAGTCTGGCAGAGTGCCATTTTGATAAGAAGTAACTTCCGGTCATGACAATACCTAATACACATCGGTTAGTAGACTAGTAGTAAACATAAACAGCACAAGCAGATAATACGTAGTAAAGTAAGTAAACGAGCTTTTGCATCTATTGCAGATGATTTTAACAGTGGCAAGTGGCAAGGGCCACGAAAAGAGCCTCTTTGAGGCGCACTTTAAATCCTTTCACCACGCTTGGTTCGAAAGAACCAGTGACACGATATGAAGAAGAAGAAGGGCCACTTATAACAAATGCCCCTATTATTGACCGATTTCCAAAAAAAATAGGAGGTTATCGACTTGGCTGTTTTCATGTTTTTTTCCGCATAACTCCGGCCTATTAGACAAATACTTTGTTTTCTGAAAGTTTATACTATTCTCTAGTTGCCACCGCAGTTGTCAACGGCAGACTATTGAATACCGCAGAAGGTGACTAGCAGTTGTGCGTACACTATAGTCCTAGAAATATAGACAGTATTTGTAGTGGCTATCCCGCAATCCACTACAAAGTGAGTCAGGTGTTATGAAGCTGCCTTGTCTCAACACCCGCCTACTCTCTTTATATTGTATACTAGCGGCCTGTCCTGACTTCGCACGGGTGGGCATTTATTTTTTAAACACATGTATAGCCTGTGTTACTCAAGGTAAATGTAGCTTTCCAATGGTGAAAGATTTTTGGAAATCGGTAGTTTTTGAGTTTATTCATTACAAACATACACACAAAAATACAAATCTTTTAGTATAGAATAGTGTGTTGAAAACATGACTAGAGTGTTGGTGGTACCTACCAGTAAAATTATAATAGTCCTATAGTAGTCGAAGGTCAGTAAGAAGAAGAAGAGAGCAGTTGTAGTACAGGTAAAAAAAAATATAAATCTATGGAGGGAGGCACAACAAGTCAGCAACGTCTAGGGTGGCCATAGACAAGTGCCACATTAAAATTTGTACGCTCCAATAACACATTCGTCACTTCATTACCTCATGAAATGGGCGTGTCTAAACACTCAACTGGAGTACGCACCGCAGCCAAACGAAAATGTATCATATCAGTCACAGCTAATGTTTATTTCACGTTGAAGATCACTCGTACAACTAAAGAGCCATCGACAGATCTCAGTTGGGGAACTGTAGTGTGTTGTGAGGTGCGCGATTTATGTGTTTTCGCGAGTTATTGGATAATTTGTATGGAAATTAATGAGGTATGCAGCTTTGAGCCGGTCGGTTTATTTATTTGTGTAGCTATGAATGAAAACTGGAGGTCTGGGCTGAAAATTGTGAGCTTTCAATCCTCAAATGTATTATTCTTTCTACTTCTTTCACCTCTCTACTTCTTCTTGTCGTGTCACTAATTACTTTGAACCAGCGTAGTGATAGGATTTTAAGTACGCCTCAAGGATTCTCCTTTGCGTGCACTTGACACATGCTTTCGGACCATTGCAAAGTAATAGTAAAAGTATAGATTGCTAAACGAGATTGATTCAACTTTACATAGGTAAAGTTGATTTTGCGGAATCTTCGACTTTGGCAAGACGGGTTTTTGGCGATGAAGAATTCGTGTGTAACTTATTCTAACGCGGTGCTTTTGACACCTAAATAAGCAGACCTTTTGAATGGGCAAAAAATGGAAAAAAGTGTAAATGCAGGACTTTAGCAGCCTAAGGTTTTTAACAACATGCCATGCACGATGCTAAGCCACAGTACGGGCTCGTAGATGATCAAAACACACAGAATACACTGACCTGAGGCGTCCAGGTGGCGGCGGCGCGGCTGGAGGAGCGGCTGCGCGTGCGCCACAGCCGCTTGCTGACGCTCTGCACCACGCTGGAGGAGGAGCGCGACTTCTGCATGCCACCTGCCGACACATTGCACGTCACCGCACTAGCACCGCGCGACACCAGCGTCGACAGGAACGACACGCTCTGCGTCGGCGACGTCGGCGTCGTCGCCACAGAACCCGACCCCACTTCCCGGTACGTTAAAATCCAATCGTCAACCGTCTGACAGCCCTTCGTGTACGCATCATCGTCGAAGTCACCCGGCGTGCGCGGCTTTATGTTCCGCAGGTTCTTATCGTAGTTGATCCGCTTGAAGCGGTCGTTGTCAGTGTCGACGCTCTTCTTGCGCGCCATCCTCAGGTACCGCATCACGTGGTCGGTCACGGACTGCCGCACGTCGTCGTGGTCGACGCTCGACCGGCGCCGCGTGCCACCCGGCTTGCGCTCCGAGGGCGGGGACGTCGGCGACGTCGGTGCCGTCGCCGCCTCCAGCTGCTCCCGGTACATGCGCTCCAGCGCCACCAGCGTTTCCTCGGCGAGCGGCACCGTCTGCGTACCGGCGTCCGAGTGCTTCTCTTCAAACGACTCGTGCTGCACCTCGATCAGCGGTGGTGGTGACAGCGGTGGCGAGCGTGGCCGGCGATCGCCCTCGTACACCTTCGCCGCGCCAGACCTGCTGCGGAGTGCCGGCCGGGGGGCGACGCCGCCGGGGACGTAGCCCCCGGAGCCGTACCCGCCGGGCCCTCCACTCCCACCGCTCGCTCCACCGCTGCCCCCGCTCCGGGCCCCGCGATAGGGCTTCGGCTTGCGGAGGTCCTGGTAGAGCTTGCGCAGGGAGTTCTTGTCGGCGAGCAGGTCCCTGACGGCGCGCTCGCTGTGTGCGACGCGACCGTGACGCGCCAGGTGGTCGGCGAGCGCGCGCCGCGCCGGCTCCGTGTCCGCGTCGGAGGGCCGCACGTCGCCCTGCTTGCGGAGGAAGGCGCGCAGCGCGGACACCAGCTCGTCCGCGTCGCCCACCGGCGCTGTCTCCTCCTCGACCCGTAGGAACCGCCGCAGCAGGTCCACGAGGTCCGTGTCGTCTTCCTGGGGGGTGGGGGGCGGAACGACGCTTGGTGGGGGAGGGGGGCTCGTAAAGAAGTCGTGGCGCAGCTTGGCGAGGTCGAACCGTCCGCCGGAGGTGTGCGGGATGAGCAGGTCGGCAGGACGCGTGGGGGGCGCCGGCTCGGGCGGCGGCGGGGAACGAGCGCGCACGGAGCCCCCGCGCGCGCGCTTCTTGCGGCGCGGCTTGGGCAGCGCGCCCGGGTACGAGCTCTTCCTCCAGAGCAGGAAGCGCGGCTCGCGAGCGCACACCTCCTGGAAGTATGCTTCGAGGCGCGGCACATCCTCGGCGCGGTTGGAGTCAGGCACGAGCCGGCGGCCCGCATCGCTCATGTAGCGCCAGGTCTTGCGCGTGAGCAGCCAGCGCTCGCGCGGGCGTGCGCGGCGGCGCGGCGCCCTCATGTCGGGCGCGGCGGGGGCGGCGGCACGCGCGGTGCACCCGCGCTCCATGGCGTGCTGGTCGGGATGGGACGCCGGGTCAGGCCGGCGCGCGGGTTCGCGTGTGTCGGCACATGTTCCTCGCGGGGCCGGCGCGGGCGCGGGACTGGGCGCCGTAAACAAACCGCGGGCGCGCCGCCCACGTGCCGCGCGCCGCCGCCCGCCCGCGCCTGCGCACTGCCGCCCTGTCCTCGGTGACACGCCACCGCCGCCGCACCGACGGTGACGTCTGCGCACCGTGGCGCTGAGAGCCCGAGGATGCAGCTGAGGATGCTTTCGGTAACTGACTATGTTGGTATATCTTTTGCTGTCAGACATTCTGTCACAATTTGACCTACTTCAATAAGAATTGCTTACAAATTGACAGTGTACAATCATTTGCCAGTAAGATATTAATCGTTAATTCGATCCTCGAAGTACGTCTGTTTCTTAAGCAGAGTAGTTTTCTTGGATCATGGAAAAGTAGATTAATCTCATCAGTCTCACAGAAGTAACGGTTATTCTAGACGTTTTTGAGTTGTAAGAGCATGGTCTAGGGGCCGTGGTCGGTGTAATCGTACCTACCTACACTCTCAGCTGCTCTAATTCCATTCGATATTACATCAATTCCTAAAAGCCGTTCCACTCCAATGCTCCAGTTACCAGTGGGCAGTGAAACTAGGAACTATCCTAGAGCAAAACAATATAAAAACATTTCATTGCCATCAATAAAAAAAGTAGCGTAGAGTATTTGTAGAGAAACGTCGAGTTTGCAGCGCGTTCATTCGCCACATTTTGCACGGCCGTAGGTACTTCCTAGGCCACTTATAAAACGCTCAGTTTTAAAAATAAACCAACGACATAACATAAACAAAATTATTCGAGAGCGCTGCATCTAACGTACGGGTAGTGCCATCTAGCGGGGACGCGGTGAACTAGGAAACACATCAATTGACTCCCGCTTTCCCACAGGTTTGAGTCTAAGCTCGCAAGCAAGTGGTTCGATAAATCTACAACAGGTGGCGTTGTTCGTTTTGGCAATGATAAAATAATTGTGTTTAATAATACACGTTTATTATAGCTGATGTTATTTTTGCACTGAAGGCTTGTTTTATTTTGGTGGACTTGCGTATAAATAACCCTGTAGCACGCTTGTAAGGCTAATTTAAAGCTGATATGTTATCTGCGTGGACAGCGTGTCTAAAATAATAATCTTTGAAACTAGCTGATTTTAGCTGATTATAAGATTTTGGTGTAGAAATTGGACCATCACTAACATAAAAATTTGCAGTAGCGGCAACGACAAAGGAGACGTCGAAAAAAACTTTGCAATGTACCGACATATTTATGGAAATCAACCATATTTTTTTTATGTTGATGCTGGCGCGACTAGCAAAGACCTGCTTGGTCCTATATCAAAAAGCAAGAAACGACCAAGGTTTTACTGGTCACTATCGTGAGTGTAATGTAGTTTGTTCTAAATTCAAGTTTAACAATCGTAGTTTTGGCATGCGCGGGCGCATTGTCTCACGCGTCCTAATTTTTACGATTCCAATATGGATATTGTATTGTATTGTTATAGACGACAATAGCAATGGTTTCTTGCCAACAATATCAACTACAAATTAGGCGTGAGTAGTTCTAAGGCCCAGATTCATAGACCGCACTTTGACTTTACTTTGATGGAAAGTTCTACTTTCAACCAAAAATATATTTCATAGTTTTCAATGTTGAAGGTAAACTTCGATAAACAAAGCTTACTTTGCGAAGACTCCTTTGCTATAAAAAAGCAAAGTCACGTCTATGAATCTCGGCCTAATAGGCAAAGTTTTTTTTTATAATTCTTTGGCCTACCAGTACTTTAAGTCTGAGCTTTTTGTTTTTCTGTATTGTGAGCCCGTTTTTACAAAGAGTTTTTAGTTGCTTATGGCATATCCACTCAATATATTGGATGAAATATAAGTTTAGAAAACTTGACAAACCGACTTCATGATGAGATTTCTATGGGACCTTTTAGATAATTAATAAGCTCATAAATGAAGAAGTTATGCGATAATAAACATGAAACAAAATACAACCGAATTGAAAACCTCCTCATTCATTTAAAGTCATTTAAAACAGGGTTTCATGAAAAAAAAACACATAACTCGCTCTTGTCTCAAAAGAACACTACGAAGTTTAATTAAATAATAAAAAAGAGTCTAGACAGATTACAAATAAACAGAAAGTGTTTAATATAGTTTAAAAAAAAACGAAAAGAAATGAAAAAAAGACAAAAAAAATCGTCTGGTAAAGGTCGTTGGTCCCGCGGCCATTGCTCGAGTTTTCCCGCTAAATTCATAAAAATTTCTTGTTACAATAATTGAGACAAGGTGATTTATCTTCGTTGTCTCAATTATTGTTATTTTTCTCTTGCCTTTGAATTTTCCGCCTTGATTTGTTTAATGCTCATTACTGGAAACAGTGTTGTCCGTTTATTTTAATTTAAGAAATAGTGTTCTCACTTACACTTAACACTAGAAAAATAATTGATGAGGTTATCATGTCCCGTTCCGTGAATTTGTGCGTTATTTCGAGAAAACGAGGAAACCTGGCAAGTGAATGAGATGAGTTCAGATGATATAATGATGAATTTTTTGAAGCAATATTCCTACATCCATTATAAAATTGTTTTCATTCATTCATTCCTTAAAACTTAAATGGTGGAGTGTCAACTTGACAAAGTCAGCCATTTTTTTTGCAGTGAATATCGCTGTGTGTAAATTCCTTTAGTATACCTACTTATTTCATCAAAAGATTATATCTTTGAAGCATAACATTGATCGTGCTTCGGCTTGCTGGGATTTTCCCATTGTACAATGCTTTCTATCGATGATGTCTTCGGGTCTCTGAGACTAAGACCGTTTTTCAATTCTTACACAAAGAATTCTGCATTACGTCAGTTTCCTGTTATTGGTTCTTCTAACGCTTGTTTGCTGATAAATTTTTCCTATGTTTTTTTGCATCATTCTTCGAAGCTGTAAATTATGTCAAGGGTAAACATTCTTTCAGTTTCAGCATCATCTTTTTGGGTCATTTGCGTAAACTTCTTGCGATATTCCATGAAGGCTGTCATGACGTTTTGTAGATCTAGCGGATTTTGACGTTTGTTTGTTTTAAACACGGGAGTATGAAATCGTGCGCCGGCGTCGTCGTCAACTAGGCACACTGTCCACTAAAGTATCATTTTTGAAACTGGTGACAAATGGCACAGTCTTGAGGCGCTTTAAGGCCTGCACACACCTAGGTCGCTGGCGATGGCGATCAGTGAAACGCTGTCAGATTTGACAGCGATGTTTGACAGTGTTTCATTGATCGCCATCGCCAGCGACCTAGGTGTGGGCAGGTCTTTATTTCACGAGCGAAAATAGTAAATAACGCAGCATGTCAAAAGAGACGCTATAATGGACACTGCACCATAAATAAGTGTGTCATTCCAAATTCAAAATGGACGCTAATCTTTCACCGTTACAGCCGCACGCTCCAGCTCTAGGCCACACGACATTGAACTTACACTAAGGTATATTTAGAATCGGAATTTCTGAAACAGAAGTGTTTAGAGGACAAGGATGGCGGATAATTTCCTGAAGCTAAGAGTACACAGACAATTATTATTATAAAGATTTTTATATTGACCCAAAAGTTAAGAGCCGAGCGGGATTTGGACCCACGAGGTAGGGTGCGAGAGAAAGGTCGCGGGTTCAAATACCGCTCGGCTCTTAACTTTTGGGACATTATAAAAATCTTTGTGTAAACACTTTACAATCAATAAAAACTATTATTATGTCTACAAGTAGTGAATAACCTTCTTATTTTAATTTCGTGTAGTGAACTGACTGATTGTCTTTGATCTAGGTACCTCTTCTTCTCTTCGTGTCTCTAGTTTTTTGGAACCAGAGTGGTGTAAAGATTTTATCAGCGCCTAAGAGAGGCACCTTATGTGCACTTGACACATTTTTTCTTTCTAGGTACCAAACTTGGTAGGTACAGTATTTCTTTCTACTTCAGTTTTTATTCTTCTTACATTTATTCAAGAGACTATTTATACAATATTATAGAAAGAAATTACGTATTTTGCTCTATACTTAAAATAACACGAAAATAAATACGAGTAATAAGTAATACAACTGAGTATAATAAGAACATGCGTTTCTAAAAAGTATTATATTTAATTTAACGGGTCATTTGCCTGTTATAAATTGCAACCGGAAAGTTTTGACAGTAACCTGACTTTTGCGATTTTGTTTTTAATTTACTGCGAAAAATAAAGTTAACATAATCGATGACTGTACAGCTCTCGATCGTCACTCTGGCACATCTGAAAATACGCTGGGTATAGTATGTACCAAAAATTAACATGTTTGACATTAGAGTTTGAAAAACATGACTCAGTAATCTAAGTCTTAAGCTTTAAATAACTTTAAAAAAATAAGGGCTGATGATTGATCCATTTGTGGAGT